>JAJIZN010000007.1:1274945-2549890 GCA_028637585.1 Xylariaceae sp. X187 | reverse complement strand
CGAAGATATTCGTCGACACGGCCCCATCGCGTAACGGAAAGCCATTTTTCATTCCACGTGTGCTGTTGGAGGCTCACGGAGCTCCTGGAAGCTCGCTGCCTCTGCGAATAGATTCGGAAGCCATGCCGACGGATTGATCATCCGGATTGATTGAACAATCGTTTTGTCGAGAGTAGAAACTCTTGTCTGGTCCGGAGTCCATGTTGGGTTGGATTGGGTTGGGTTGGGTTGGTCTTGCAAGTTGAACGAGAAGAGGATGCTTTCGATAGAGTGAACAAGAAGAAGCTTGATATTGTCCATAGTCTCACTTCCCACCGCGCCCTCGTTTGGGCAGTGATATGAGCATCGTCTTTACCTCTCCATGCTGAGTAAGGGACAGGAATGCCCCCCCCCCTTCTTTCTCTTCTTCTTCTTCGTCGGAAGATGCGCATGTAACGGAGAACTGTCCTACCTCTCCTGTTAGGAAAGCAACGGCCCCCCAGGATAATACCGCCGTAACGGCCTCCTGGCCTGTTCTGCCTTATGCTGAGGAAGGGCCTGGAAATGTCCTCTCTTCCTCCGTTCCCCGTTCATAGAGGAATAAAGCGGCTAACTTCCCAATGCCGAGTTAGATTCTGTATGGCAGCTCATCCGTTGGCCGGCAGTAGCCAAGTTAAAAGTGTTGCCGGTTGAGTTCTTCCCATACGTATTCCCTGACACGATCATTCTCTTCCACCTGGGGTATTTTTTCCCCACGAGTCTTGGAAACTGACAAAGCTCCGGAGACGAGCATTTCGCCGCGTCCTTGGACGCTCTTCTCAACGGCAGCTCCGCCAGGAATGCATCTTCGCTATTCATCTTGCTGCCTAAACCCAAGACAGAATCTGACCGAATCAGCCAAAGCAAGAACGCCAAGAAGAAGTCCGCCCGGGTTTAGTGCTTGGTGTTGGCTGGCCACTTCGCCAGGGGACCTTCTCCCTTTTTCTCCCACGGACCCAGAAGGGTCATTTGGGAACTCCGTGTCTTGTAAGCGACGGATTCCAGCTTGCCTGGATCAACCTTGCTCGATTGTATCGCGCTCGACGGGTACCAGAACGAAGGTGTAGGGGGGGAAGGGTGAGTAAGCCCAAGGTCAACCTTTTATGGACTCAAGCGAACGGAAACGGGTGCCAGGCAGAGTGTAGGGGCAACCCTACCCTCCTAGGTTAGATGGCCACCACAATATCGCTACCCAACGAGACTAGACAGCCTAGCACTTCCAAGTAATTGAGGCAGGTAAGTAGGCAGTTAAGCGAATGGCATTGAATCGGTCGACATAGGTAGTAAGCGATACTGATACAGGCCGAAAAAGAGTGTAAGAAGGAATTCCATATATAAGAAAAGAACTCTATATGCCCCCCCCCCGGGCTCCCTGAAGTCCTGATCGGCCGAAGACCTAGAGTTTATAGTGATAATGGGCCGGTACGTACTTGACTGTACCGCGGTACGGTAGGAATAGTGTGGAAAGTTGTCTCTTGGTGCCAGAGCAGAGCCAGGGCTTTCCCAACTTGGTCTGCCGCGTTGTGCCTTTTCCACAACGCCAGGTCTGACACTGCCAGTGCTTTCCACAACGCCAGAGCAGAGTCAGTGCTTCCCCAACTTGGTCTACCGCGTTGTGCCTTTTCCACAACGCCAGGTCTGACACTGCCAGGCGCGCTTCGGGGCCGCTGTGATGTGTAGTAGTGCGTACCCGACAGTCGACAAGTGAGCCTCTGCCCGTCCACGCTGCGACTCGCTCCCTAGCATGACGGTGAAGAAGGCGTTCCACGTATCATCGGCTTCACCGGGAAGGGGAGTAGCGCACTCTGGCATCATCTCGCCGGACTCACCCGGCCTTACCGCGCCCACGATGGTGGGGTCATAAATGGTCCCCACCAGGAGGCGCAATGGCCGAGAAGGAATCATTGAAGGGTCCTGTAGGCGACTTTGGCCACCTGACACGTGTTTACCACAGAGTGTCAAAGGTTAACCGTGGCAACCTCGGGCGAAGCGCCAACCCCTACGCCATATATGCCGCGACAAGTAGTAATGCCGGAGCCATCACCGCAGCGACCTATGTTGGTTTGGTAGCCTGAGTGCAATCTCTGTGCATGCCCTGTATGCCAGCATGAACCACCCTATGACCTATGACCTATGACCTTGTTAGCATAAAACATTCATCAGGTTGGGCGGCGCCTTTTACTAACCGCATAACGAGGTTCTACTGAGCTATGGTCGGTCGTAAGACGCCGCAAAAGATTGGCTTGAGCGCTTCTGTGTGCGAGACGCGTCCTTGTAAATTCGGGATATGCTGGGCAGATGGACCACGCAGAGCTTGTGGAGGTTGAACTGGCCTCTTCTTCTGAACACAAGTAGCCTCTTTTCTACATTGTTATCATGTTGTTGACGGACCCACGATTAGCTCCTGACTGGTTCGGGTTGAAAAGATAACCGTCGTGGTAGGCAGAGGGCTCCACGAATAGCTCGCGGCTAATTCGATTCGAAAAGACAATCGTCGTGGTAGGCAGAGGGCTCCACGACGATCGCCTTGAGAGCCTGCAAGCCGGAGATGCGCAATCGCCGTAATGCAAATGCTGGCTCATCTAATCACAGCTGTAGTTGCCTCAGCGACAACCCAGCGTGGGTGTGTGTGCTGGTGCTGGACTTCCCGCCTCCTACTCCTCGGTAGAATTGACAGATTATTATCCCAGCCGGCGAGAGTGGCTTATAGTGACACGCCATACCTGCACCGGTGGGATTGGCCCGAGTGGGTGAACTGCTCGGCTTTTGGGCTGCAGTTCACCACACTCTAGCCAGCACGGCCTCGATGGCCTCTTTCTTTTCGATTGAGGCGTGCGACTGGCGTCGTCTCGAAACGACCGTGCTACTGTGGTAGACAGGCAAAGGCAGAGTGAACCGAGAGAGTGATGGAGGTAGGTTGTGCTTGAGTCTGCTTTATCCTTTCCCTCAGTAATGATGGAGATGAACCGAGGCGTAAACAGGGGAAGAGCTTCGGGCCAGCTCAATAGAGGGCATTGGTAGACGTGCTACTGCAAGTAAAACCTCGTGGAAACGTTTGAGTACCAGTAAGTACACAGCATGGCTGAGGGCGCCAGTTGACAAGGACCGAGTGATCAGTGGCGATCTCGTCTTTGGTCATCATCTTGAACCTCGACGGCGGCACCACCACCGTAAGCGGCAAAGTCGTTACCGCCGAAGGAATACACGAAGGAACCACGACTCCCCGAGGCAATGCCTCGCTCTGGGAGTCGGCCGGTCCTTTCGCGAGAGGTTGCAATGCAAACCAACTCTGCGAAAGCACATCCCCTTGAAGACTTCATCGTAGAGCCTTCCTCTCGAGGACAGTAGTAAGCACCATCGGTCGAATATGATAATAATTCGGATTCGTCAGTGCTAGGTGGATTCTGTTGCCATTACCGTCACCTTTTTGGAGAGAAGATACGTTAGCAAGCGCACACTCAGGCTTTATATTTATAGTCAATGGATAATGAGGAATTCTTACGTTCAATGCAGGAGGAAGCCGCCGGACCCCATCCCCAGCGAGTGCAGAAGCGGCTGAAGCATCAGAAGTCTTCAAGGACTCTCATGACATCGTTCTTCCAACGGCGACTATCGTCCCCGAGCTTGTGTCTTTCATCAATGATACAACGCTTGAACTGTATGCGCCTAAGCGGACGAGACAAGTTCTGTCGATCGAACTGAATCTGCGCAAAGCGTTTGTCGGAGACAGCAGAAGCGGTGGCTCAATGGTATCATCTGCGTTATGACACCCCCGAGGCAATGCCTCGTCTTGGGGGGTTACTGAACTATCCCACCTGTTTTCTTTGTTAGTGGGAAGTTCAGAAGGCGAATGCTCGGCAACTCGCTAGGCAGGTACTCACAGGGGGTACTCACGGGAGGGTGTTCGAGCCACGGGCACCGGCGCTCCGTCTGGCAGACTGATGATGGGAGCACCAAGTTATACTGCCTATACTGCCTCTAGAATAATTTGCGGTCGGCGTAGACTCGAGTCACTATTTTTTGTGCATTCGAGTATGTGTGGCGATAAGAAGGCGACGGCTGTACATTCCAGAGCACCACGCCAGGCGGACCTCTTGACCGGGTTTGCCTGTCGAGCGGCGGTGTTCAGGCTCTCACGGCTAGCTTCGTATGTTGGAGGTCAAGGGGCAGACTGTCAAAAGACTGATCTTAGTCAAAGCTCATCATAGAAATAATTTAATCTCTTGTTCGTGACTCACTTTGCGTAACAGTTGTTCGCTCTCTCGTCTGGGCAGAGAACTGCACTCCCAAGGCGTGAAAGGTTAACCGCAGTACCATGCCTCGAGTAAAGGTAGGCAAGGCAGGCCGCTCAATGACAGCTGCCCGATACCACCTCGCCCGTCGTAGAAACGGATGGTGATGGTATGTCTTCCAAGCATCGTGCCAGTAGCATATACATCCCGTAACTATCGGTTGCCTCAAAGGCGCGATGAGCTGTTGATGGGTTTCATCAGAAGCTTGTGGTGGTAGACTACCAGGCCGTCGCCAGAACCAGAAGCAAGTGACAAGTGAAAGGAGTTGATGCGACGACGACAAGGCAACATTGAAGATGAGTGTAGGCGACTGAAAGAAAGAGGGGCTAAAGGGGAAGTGGAAGCAGGAAGTGGAAGTGGAAGTGGAAGTGGAAGTGTGGAATGCAAAAGTAAGTGGATGGAGGAGGCAGGCCGATGTTGGAAAGTGATGTGGAGGGGGAGAGAGGAAGAGGGAGAAAGGAAGAAAGGAACTGGGGGGCCGCGAGGAGTTTATATAGATTTCCAACGGCGCTAACGTCGCCCACCAGGGAACCGATTCTTGCCGTTGGCGTGGTCGTCACCCACCCGAGTGATCAGACCTACACCGCCTTTGGACGATAAGGCCGGCAGAATTCCTGTCTTCCAGCGGTACCATGGCGCCTGCGGATGCCTGTAGTAGCGCTCCTTAGCGGCTCGATAGGCCTCAACAGGCCGTTCTGACCACCAGTCGTCACCCACCTCAGTAACAAGACCTCCACCGCTTTTGGGCGGTCAAACGGCAGAATCCTTTTACTGCCCGGCAGTATCTTGGGCCTATCAACGCCTCAGTAGTACCGGTACGCCAGCGGCTCAACAGGTCTCTACAGGTCTCTACAGGTCCTTCTCACCACCAGCCAGCACTGAGCAGTGAGCACGGACAGCGGCCTTGGTGATAGGGCCCACACCGCCTTTGGGCGATAAAGCCGGCAGAATCCCCTTTGGCCGTAGTTGCCTAACGTAAGCCAGCTCTCTGAGTGAAGACATCCGCATCTGGTAATATGACGTAACTTGCAAGAGCGAGAGCCCTCAACTGCTATCTGGGTCTTCTTTGTGCAGTTTGTATTATATTACAAGGCCACAAGCGCCGGTGACCGCCGGTGACCCCTGAGATAGTTATCGCAAACAATTTTGTATTGAACTTTCTCCAGTCTAGTAAAGTGCATTATAGAGGAGACCTGCTTGAAACCTATAAGATGTCTATGTAGGAGTATTCCTGTTCGCATCGTAGATGTGGATATCGTCGTTATCTATCTAGATCGGCTCCGGAAAGATCACCGGTTTCCTCGGCGCGAACCCGACGCCAAGAAGTAAGCGTATCGGCGAGTGGGTCGAGTCTGACCGGGGATGTCGCCGGTATTACAGAAATGGCATATCAATCATCGTGACGAGAGAGAGTTTGTTTAATATCGCTCGCTAGTAACAGAAAAAAAAAGTATAAATTTGGTACAGAATACCCCTCGAAAATTCGGTCTATTTTATGTTAGTGTTTTGCCTACCAGGGTTGTGGGTGCCGACCCGGGAACGACAGTAGAAGTCATGATGGTTGGACTGTCATCCCTAACCTAGTCGTAATATGTGATCGACTCGTCGATGGATGTTATGCTACTATGGGTGACATGCAAATCGGTTGGGAGCAAGCCTATTTGGTTCGCGCGAATAACCTCACCTTCCAAGTTATGTTAAGAACCCTTTGATATTGTGTAAAAGTGTTCGTTGCCAATCGCTACAGTCTACGGCAGTCTCTATAGGAAATACGAGAGAAATGGCTGTACATCAAGGTTGAGATATCAACCACGTACCGTGTGTCCGGACATATCCCGATTTGGAGACATTTTACAGCATCGAGGTCAAAGTTGCACGAGTTCAGTATTCACCAGATTGTGCTCGCTGGAGGTAAGACGCATACATAGTATTGGCATCCAGTATTCCAGGTCAAAGGGGCATGTATGCCCGAAAGACTGCAAACGCAAAAGGTAAGAAGGATTTTGTCGACTTCACAGCGACGACGATCACTGAAGCCAACATTCTGGATCACGGGCAGTATGCAATTGGTGTAATTAATATCTGCATTCCGGTTAATATGGACGGCGGACCTGACTTCCGTTATCCAAATGAGACATACCGTACTCCAAACGGTAAACCCCGACCATTTGCCAGTGATTCCGTACGTACTGGCGGCAACGATATCGAAATGTACGAGATCGGCTTGGATTAGTCGCTATTGAACATGACTGTCGACTGAAATAATTACTTGATAATACCGCCGACAGGTCAAGGCTAAATCACTTAGTAACGCCAGAACAATTCCCAAAGCTCCAACTGAATACCACAACGGGGCTCCGCATTCATCCATTTTACAGGCTCATATAATCAACCGTGATGCGAATAGAATTAATAGGTGCCTTGTTGGTGGTGTCTCATCCGGTTGTCCGAGCTGGTCGGAGCCACGGCGTCCGATAAGTATTCGCCATGTCGGCCCGGTCGAAGAGAGAGACACTACCTATATACATACCGATCCATCACCACGGTCTACCTCTCACTACTAAAAGCACAAAGGGCGCCCGTTACCAAGTCCTCCCATCTATCGACTTCACAGGAGTGAGCAAACAAAACATCATGCGCTACCTAAGCACAATCATCACATCAGCGCTCGCCCTCTGCGGCGCCGCCGCCGCAGCAGGGTTAGCGAAGCGCGCATCCCTCCAACAAGTCACCGACTTCGGCGCCAACACCTCGGGCACAAAGATGTACATCTACGTACCAGACAATCTAGCCACCAACCCAGCCATCGTCGTCGCCATCCACTACTGCAGCGGCACCGCGTCTGCGTACTACACGGGTACGCCCTACGCCACGCTCTCCGAGAAGTATGGCTTTATCGTCATCTATCCTGAATCGCCCTACAGCGGTACTTGCTGGGACGTCTCGTCGACGGCAGCCCTCACGCACGATGGAGGCGCCGATAGTGATTCCATCGCCAACATGGTAACCTACACGCTGGGCCAATACGACGGGGACGCAAGTCGGGTTTTCGTAACTGGGACCTCATCCGGCGCCATGATGACGGCAAGTCCTTTCATCATTCAAAGATCCATCCAGAATCCTCCGCTAATCCCCCTCCAAAAGAACGTCTTAGCAGCAACCTACCCCGAAATGTTCGCCGCAGGCGTCGTCTACGCCGGCGTACCCGCGACCTGCTTTTACACCGGAACCGTCGACGGATGGAACAGCACCTGCTCACAAGGTCAGCTGAACCTAACCCAAGAATACTGGGCGGACAAAGCAAAGGGCGCATACCCTGGGTACGATGGTCCACGACCCCGGATGCGGATCCATCACGGCACGGCCGACACGACGCTGTACCCGCAGAACTACTACGAGACCATCAAGCAGTGGACTGGCATCTTTGGATACTCGACCACGCCAACCGATACGTATCCTAATGATCCCGCTAGTCCGTACACGCGCTATGTGTTTGGTCCTAATGTCGAGGGTGTTTTGGGACAGGTCAGTTTGATGCGTCGTCGCTCGCGCTTCTCCCGCTCTAACATTGGCCGCATATTACATGGAGGGTTCAAGGGCGAAGGGACCTCATTGCTAACTTGGCGGTGTTCAACAGGGCATAACGCATAATATCAATATCTTCGGTGATGCAGACATGCAGTGGTTCGGCATCTCAGTAAGTTTGATTCGAAACTTGGCGCATCGCTATTCGGGCAACAAGAACCGGCGGGTCTCATATCACAGACAACGGAGTCGTAGTATTAACCCCAATCGCTAAACGCAGGGCTCCTCGAACACTACAACCACGACCACAACCGGACCGACTTCCACACCAACCCCGAGACCGACAACCACAACCACCACGGTCGCGGCAACAACAACAACGCCGGCTGGCGTAGGCGCACCGCAATGGGCTCAATGTGGTGGTTCGGGATGGACTGGCCCGACCACGGTACGTACGCCGAGTGTCTTGCCCTAAAGAAACTGCATTAATCGTCATTTGAAGTGTGCGAGCCCATACACATGCACGTATATAAATGATTGTAAGTAGAGCTTCATCCCTATCGTGAGGATTCAGGCAGCTGATCGGTGTTTATCAGATTACTCCCAATGCCTTTGATTCGGGGATAAGTTGAAGCATTTGAGGGCCGGAATCAATATTGTGATCATAGCAGAGTAGTAAGTTTATGGAAAGCGAAACATATCATATATGCCAATACAAGGCTGTGTCTTGAGATCGAATGTCCGGTTACATTGAGTGATTCTCGATTAGAACAAGGATATATTATCTAGATAGGTAGATGTTCGGGATTCGGGAGAGGAAACCGAGGAGGGTTCCATGCGGTTGGAGACAACACACAATATGTATTTAAACGAATATGCAACAATCGGCCCGGTGACCCCGATTTAGACATACAAAGTCTAATTACATAAATGTATAATGGTACCCCTGGGGCTGTGCCACCATGACGCGAGTCCGAAATACATACTTACTGCCCTCGACGATCTCTATCAGTATTCCGGCCACCCAAGTCGCTCGTTCATCCCGACCCGATTCCGACGTTGCATTTCAGAGCGACCAGTTATCTATCAATTTCTTGCGCTAGTGAATGCCTTCCTCCAGCATCAGCTTCCCGATGTTGCCATAACTCGAACATCACCGCTTTACAGGCATACTTGCCTGTCGAAAGGGGGTTCACGATGGGCGTACTTTCATTCCTTCGCAACATCTACGACCTCGATACACTCGACACTCGCTTCACTGTCTCGTCCACGACCCCTTACGATACTGTAATAGAAGCCCGGAGCCATGCCGCTGCTGCGAGCAAAGAGCGTGCTGCGAAGTGGAATAGTCGAGCCGAGCCTGCAACGAAGGCAAGATGGAACACGCCCGAGTTCTACTTATACTATGTTGTCTTCATTATAGCAGTACCTTACATGTTCCGTGTAGCCTACGATGCCTCAAAAAGTAATGCCCCGTGCCCGGCTTATCAGTCATTAGCCAGCGCCACCTACTGACAGCCCCCAGGCACACATCCGAATTACAAAAACTACGAGCGCTTCCTTTCACCAGGCTGGATCCCTGGTCGCAAAATTGTAAGCCATTGCCGGCTATTGCGCTGTGGCATGTCTGATGAATTGTGAACTCCCCTGCTAAGAATTCCTCAGGATGCCACCGATGCGCAATACCTTACTTTTCGAAATAATATCCCTTACCTCTTAGCTCTACTCCTCTTCCACCCCCTTCTTCGACGACTATATAATGTATTGGTATACCGGATCAATCCAGCTTCTCCGACGTCACGGCCGACCCCCGATGAGGCAGATCAGAGGTTAAATCAACGGGCGTCCTTTGATTTCGGCTTTGCCCTAGTATACCTCGTTGCTCTACATGGCATCTCGGCCTTCAAGATCCTCACCATTCTCTACCTAAACTACCAAGTAGCCACTACTTTCCCACGCAAGTCGATACCTGTCGCGACCTGGGTCTTCAATATTGGTATATTGTTCGCAAATGAGCTTTGCAAGGGCTACACGTTTCGGGGAATCGCTTCCCTACTTTTCGCCTTCCTCTCGGGTGGACTGGTCAATGAGTCCCAAAGCAGTCTCGTCGCATGGGGAGCATGGCTTGATAGTTACGGTGGCCTCATGGGTCGCTGGGAGATCCTCTTCAATATTACCGTCCTGCGCCTCATTAGCTTCAACTTGGACTACTACTGGAGTCTAGACGGCAAGGGCTACAGCGCTGTCGAGGTACTATACCCATTTCTTCCTCTGTTAATAATTTCCACGATGGCACTAATAACACCCAAAGAAGAAACAGCTCGATCTCTCATCCCTTAGCGAGCGAGACCGTGTCTCAATTCCCGCCCAGCCTAAGGACTTTTCCTTCCGCAACTACGTCGCTTACGCCATCTACGCGCCGCTGTATCTCACGGGACCCATCATCACTTTTAACGATTACATCTCTCAACTACGATACAAACCCGCAACCCTCGAAACCGCCCGCACCATTCGCTACGGCATCCGCTTCGCCCTCGCCCTTCTGGCAATGGAGGTAGTTCTACACTACGACTACGTCCAAGCCATCGCCAAATTCAGCCCGCGATGGAACGAATACACCGCCGCTCAGCTCTGCCTGTTAAGCTTCTTTAACCTGCACCTAATCTGGCTAAAGCTGTTACTCCCCTGGCGGTTCTTCCGCCTCTGGTCCCTCCTAGACGGCGTCGATCCGCCCGAGAACATGATCCGCTGCGTCAGCAATAATTGGAGCACACTCGCCTTCTGGCGTTCCTGGCACCGCAGCTTCTACCGCTGGTCGCTCCGTTATATCTACTTGCCACTCGGCGGATCGAGTTTCCGTAATGCGCGCGATGCGGGCCGCTCGATACTCACGTATGTCCTCGTGTTTACCTTTGTGGCGCTCTGGCATGATATCAAACTCCGACTCCTCATCTGGGGATGGTTGATTGTGTTTTTCATGCTGCCTGAGATGGCGGCGGGCTCATTGTTCCCGAAAAGCAAGTGGGGGGACCGACCGACGGCGTATCGCATGATATGCTGTGTTGGCGCGGTGGTGAATGTCCTCATGATGATCACGGCTAATCTCGTCGGCTTTGCGTTTGGGGTTGATGGACTGCAGTCCATATTGGCGGGGATATTCAAGCATTTTTCTGGTGAGTTACATCTCTCTCCCCCCCCCTTCTTTTTTTTTCCCCTGGTTTTGGTCATGGCCTCCCTCTCTTTGTGACATGACTAAAATGCTAATTGACATGAATAGGCTACGTGTTTCTATTCGGCGCGTGCACGGCGCTCTTCGTCGGTGTGCAGGTCATGTTTGAGATACGGGAATCCGAGGCTCGGCGGGGCATCAAGTTGAAATGCTGAATGGTGGTCCCTCCCAGGTTCTCTTTCGTTGTTGTTGTTATTGTTATTGTTGTTATTGTTGTTGTTTTTTTGCGTAATACATTTTATATTTTATATTATATACTTTTTTTTTTTTTTTTTTTTTTCAAACTGACAAGTTTAAACTTGTATCGATACTATATCCACTGATGATGATGTACAACAAACAGGTCGTGAATCCGTTACGTTTACCAAAAAAAAAAATAAAAATAATAAATAAAAATAAATAAATAAATAAATAAACCATCCTGAATCATGGTGAAAGTCGAGGGTATCGGAATCATTATGATATTATTAACTTCTTTTTTTTCTTCCTAGAGGAATGCGTATATACGGGATACAAAATATGGACATGGAGATGTTGTGCGAGAGCGAGAGAGAGAGAGAGAGTCTGTGTGTGTGTGTATTTGAGGGCCCAAAAAAAAAGCCAACCAGACAAGCGAAGCGGAAGAACAGAGAAGCCGGACTAATCTAAACAGCCGACCCGATATCCGTCAACTCATGCTCCCTCTCTTTCCCAGGCGACTCGACCAGCCCGTCCCGCATCCCGGCAAACCCGTCGTCCCCCACGGCATAGACCCCCCTGTACCCCATCTTCGTCTCCGTAACCCACTTCCGCAGCCAGATGAAATACCGCGTGAACAAGAAGAGCACACAGATGCCGATCGCGATGCCGAAGACGTACGCGGCGACCAGATTGCCCTGGATGCGCGGGTCCAGGAAGTCGTACGTGTAGAACCCGGCCGTGGCGAAGGTGACGTATGCGAGCCCGAGGTAGAGCGCGAGGATGATGATCAAGAAGGGCAAGGTTGTCCAGAGGTGCGGCTCCGTGCGCGCGAGCACGATTTCCGTGGTGGCGAAGACGGAGTTGAAGATGTGTTGGCTGATGTTGCTCCAGGCCGAAAAGGGGGTCGCCAGCGTCGTGGGCGAGGATAGGAGGGACCAGAAGACGATGGTGACGAGGTAGGGGTAGGTGGTTATGGCGGCGTAGAAGAGGGCGTGCAGGGCCTGGAGCGGGCGCGGGAAGCGGTAGAGCGGGGCGCTCCCGGTGCGGGCGTAGCATAACGTGTGGGTGGCCGCTGTCAGGTTATAGAAGGCGATGCCCCAGTAGGTGAGGACGGTGAAGAAGGAAAAGGACTGGCGCGAGGCTTCGCAGCCGCCTAGGTCGGCGCGGGCGCATTGGAAGCCGATGTTGAAGAATAGAGTCGTGAAGGCGTAGAGGGACTGTTCATCACGTCAGTTTGGAGATTTCGGTTGCATAGAGCTATCTATACGAAGAGGCGGGGGGAATAGGCAAGGATGTGTGGAGATCGACATGAATCTTTTAGAACGTTCGATTCGAAAGGGCTGAAGATGGGGGGGGTTTGTTTGTCCCGTTGGTAGGGCTGTTCTACACATCCTCACTTCCACTGCGTTTTACCGAGATGTCGATCGGTAACGGAACGACAAGGGGGGAGTGTAACGCAACAAACAAAAAAAGAAAAAAAAAAAGAGCACATGGAATTGGAACTCACCATCGTGGCACGAATGCCGAATAATACGAACGGTGACACAAGCCAAGACGTCACGAACCGGTGCGAAGGATCCCACGGGTCCGTGCCAAATGCGAAGGGGTTGTCTCTGGCCATTGTTCGAGTTTGGTGATTTCAAAAGCCGGGGGGATGGTTTGTTGTTTTCGATCGAAAAGAATCGTATATCTATGTGATTTCTTTTACGTCGTCCTCTTTTCCCGTCGACGTAGTTTATAAAAAAAAACGAATATAAAAAAACTCGTGGGTATAGAAAAAGGATCTAATCAAGAAGTGAAGAGGATGCAACAGGCTTGAGAGACGGCAAAAAAAAGGAGCAAACAAACAAAGAGGAGAGGGGGAAATAATGTCAAGAAGAAACAAGGGATGGATGGATGGATGGATGGATGGGATACCGGTAGATGTGACAGGAATGGGGATTTGGATTTGCGAAGAAAAGTTATAAACTGGGCCTCGGCAATCCGCAATCCGTAGGGAAGTACGACCGTAGTCTTGCCGGTTAGGTAAGGTAGGTAATCTAAGTATACGCCGCGGTGCATACCTAGGTACTTACCTATGTGGGCTTCACCACTAAAACTAAAATACTTAACATGAGGATCAGCAACAGCACCATGGAATGCACATGCGAGCTCTGAGTATAAAGGCAAACTGCCCGCGGGAGGATGTTATCTAGGTAGGGAAGTACATAAGTGAAGCATTACATACCTTAGGGCGCGGGTATAGGTGTTTGAAAATGATAACAGCAATGATAACGGCAGTCGGAAATGATTAATTCTAGACATGCTGAAGTCATGGATATTTTAATTTCATATTTCTTTTCCTGGGGAAAGGATGTTATGCAGAAAGTGATATTTGCATGTGGTAATCATGTACAAGTAGAATGGTTCAATATGAAGATCGTGCCGGTAAGTGGTAATCATGTACAAGTAAAACGGTTAAATACAAAAGTCATGTCGGTATACGGTAATCATGTTCGTGTAAAACGGTTTAATACAAAAATCATGCCGGCATGCAGTGATTATGTCGGCGATGGAAAATGACCCCTGTTACGATTTTCATTTGAAAATGATTTTCAAACACCCGTACAAAAAAAAAAAAAACCTATTGTACAATGTACATCGTACATTGCACACCACTTTACGTGCTTACTAATTTAGGTACTAGGTACTTAGGCACTTTACAAGTTTTTTTTTTTTAACACAATCACGGATCGAACTCATGGTTTACAGATTACAGAATTACGAAGTATTACGAAGTACTACACTTAACCATTATACTATTACACTATTACACATACGTTACGCGCGTGACGTGAGCGTGTTTGAAGGGGTATATATAGTAAGTGTAGAGGCAGGAACACCTTAGATTTTTGTTACTTACATAATATATCTATTAGTCGCATATAACTGATAGTCGCATGAATTATGTGTATAAACCTTATTATGCGCTTAACGCGATGAATTATTTTCATTTGAAAATCATTTTCAACTGAATACTCATTGCAGTATCTATTTTTAATAGGTCACTATTACTTATGAAATCATACATATGTGAGGAAACGATTTTAATTGGTCAGTATTACGCATAAAATCAAGCATATGCGATGTAATGCTTTTAATTGGTCAGCATTACGCATAAAATCAAGCATATGCGATGTAATGCTTTTAATTGGTCAGCATTACGCATAAAATCAAACATATGCGATGAAATGCATGTCGCAACGCTTTTCTAAGAACATAACTTCAGTATAATCATAATTGCCATGCGCTAAAAGGAATTCACACTAGTAACCACTTCAGCAACCATTTCAGCCGGCAGAAATGCTTACAGCAAAATATCTCTATGCCGGCACCATGATCTGCTCAAAAACGGCCACTGTTATCATGTTTAAATACCCCCCCCGCGCCCTAAGGTAGTATCTGCTCTCTGGCTAAACCGTATTGGGCAGTTAATAACTAGCCAATCAGATCCTCTTGAGATAAAACTTATCGGCAGCCGCTAGCTAATTGGCCAATTAAATCCTATTATTGAGAAGTCCATTATCGGTGCGGCCACTTACTAATATATCCACTTGCTAATATATTTCACGTGTGTAGTTCCCGTGAGACTCTGAATAGGTGAGCGTAATGGTACCTACCTTACCTAATGTCCTACGGACAGATATCTAACAGCATCACCCCAATTACCGCGCCCAAGTATCTAACTCGTTAAGCACACAGCTGTAGGTATGAACCTGTGCCTGGCTAACTAAGTAACCTAGTAAGATAGGAAGGTGGGGTCCTATGAACTTCATGGTTTTCTCTTTCTTTCTTAATGTCCAAATTGCAGCTGGCGACCTTAGTAAGTAGGGAGGGGCGTGGTTTTACGTACCTGCAATTCTGTAATTGGTCGAAACGTCGGGAGTTTTAGCGCAATTGGGAAATCGATCGGTCTTCCCCTGCTAACTGACTACCCAGACTAGTCTAGACTAATCCGTAACTTTAGCTCGTTCGGTTCGGTGGGGCGGGGAACTCCACTCAAGGGTTCAATTCGACCGTTCGACGGCTCCATCTCTAAGTATCTCCATCTAGCCAATGAAAGGTGCCCGTGAAACGGCGATAATCAGACTATCACGCCAAGTCTGATCAAAGGGTCAAACAGAGCTACATAGTAGTTTCGACATAGTAGGAATGCGAAAAAGTTAGGTATTAGGTTGGTCGTTCTTCTTTGAAATGTGCAGGAAATGTTGCAACTTGCAACTTGCAACTTGCAACGTGAATTCGAAAATGCTCACTTTGCTTGTTGTCAATTTCTGTAGTGTAGACAGTGACCTCAGGTGCCTAACAAGACGTAGCTGCGGAGGCTACGAAAGAAGCCTCTGAAGGAATCTTTCCTATCCCTAGAGGATTCTTTCTAGCCCCTGGGCATGTCGGTAGATATCATACGCAGGTAGGTATCATGAATGCTACCGTCCCCGGAAGATCGGAAAACAAGCTAATACCTACTTCCTATCCAACAGTCATTGTGGAATTCACAACACCAACCCTGAGACACTTGTTCAATTGTTCGCTATAAAGCACCGATCCTTCGGAACTACTTGTATAATATAGATAAAACAGGCCCGTTCCATGCGAGTTACCTAACCTATTCCCATTAAAACCGGGCAAGTCAACGATACCCAACGCCAAGAACTTGTAAACATCCTACTTTTCGAGCCCTTTCGCCACACCTTTTCGTGGAACCGATCGTCGAAAAAAAAATGAAGTCCGCTACATACCTAGTTTGATACTGGTATTTGATCCGGCTAGATCCGACACTCGGAAACGCGGCACGTTCGATCATTCTCGGTCCGTGAACACACCCCCAGTCCGACCGACCGGATATAAGACAAAACGAAGCATCGACCACGACATGCTTGTTCAACCATTCACTCTCAACAGGTAATTTAGGTAGGTAATTTGGTAGGTAGGTAGGTAGTAATCGTATCACGTAGGTTTCATACCTAATGAAGGTCCCTTGATAATCTTCCCTCCATAACAAAGCAAACAAACACCCCCCCCCCCAAAAAAAAATAAATAAATAAAAATAAAAATAAAATAAAAATAACGCCGCCGCTTCCCTCCTTATATCAATCTCCGGAACCGAGGCTTGCTTATCCTTTGCATGAAATGTCTCACGACGACACGCCGCACACTAACACACGTACTCAGGTAAAGCCGGCCGCCGGAACAAACACCACGGCTGTACCTATTGTGTTCACGTCTAGATAGATAGTTATCCAGCTTCAAACGCACATTTTGCGCATGGAGATATCGCTGCTTTCCACCGTACCTTAACCCGCCATCATCAACAAACCCGGATCTGAGCCCTCATCAAATGAACGAGTGTACGTTCCTCGCTTCTCCATCTATGTCATTCGCACACCACCTCCACTCAGCTTCCCGTCTCTCCGCTAAATTATTGTTGTTTGTTAGTTATAGACAGTCACACTACACTACACTACACTACACGACCTACCATCCATCGACAGGCTATCCAAGCGGAAGAGGGACCTGCATCAGATGAGGAGGCGTGAGACAACGATCTCACTCCCTCACTCCCTTCCCTTCCCTTACCTTGTTTCTCCCTCTCTCCCATCTCAATCCCAATTCTCCAGAGTTCAACATTCCCACAAGCCAAGTATCAAGGGTTCTGTATCCAGCTTATTAGATAACAAGAACCACCGGCGCAGGGGCAATGGGCATGGTGAATCCCATATACCTCTTTATACATGAACTAATTACAGATGTATCGACCGTCCAATCGGGTATGTATGTATGTATGTATGTATGTATGTATGTATGTAAGTGTGTGTTCGGGTAAGGAGGGGGTGAGACAACCTCTGAAAATCCAGTTAAGTTAATCTCAGGTCTTTTCTCCCTCCCTCCCTCCCTCCCTCCCTCACTCCCTCCACATCAATCCTCTCCATCCAACCACCTCTCCAAAGCCAAGCATCAACACCCCCGTATCGAAACCCATCCATCCATCCATACTCAAACCCCAGGGAAGCAAATCAAGTCAAATTAGATACACAACACAACACAACGTACAGAACAATCGTATCAAAAGAACCGCACAACCATACGCCCAGACATCGGAACTCAATTACGTTTATACAGGTACTTCTTCTTTTTTTTCTCTCTTCGCATCTATACACAACCTACCTACACTACTAACCACACCTACACAACAACCTATCTCCATCCCTTCATACCATTCTTACAAACCACCAAGTCAAGGGCCATCTCGTATACCAAAAGCCCAAAACATCGCAAACGCCCACCACCACAAGGCTTACCAATCTCTCACAACAACAAATACAAACTCAAAACAGTATATACAACTAACCATCAAAGGAAGGGCGGAATGGGAGGTTGGTAAAGGTACCTTATTCATAAACAAATTCCATATTGAATCAAACCAACCAAACCAACCAACACAACGCACAACACACATGCATTCCTCTTTCCTTTTCCCCCCTTTTTTCTCTTCCTCTTCCTTTCATCCGGAAATTCGGGTCGGATTACCTTCTCCTGTCTAGGTAGTAGGTAGGTAGGTAGGTATATATGTATGTATGTAATAAGAAAAAAAAGAAATAAGAAAAAATAAAAAAAGAGTAAAATCCCCGTTATGATCCGCCACCAAATCCGGTCATTTTTTTTTTCCTCGAAAATCATACCGCCGCTATGCTTTTTGGATGTTGTGGAATCGAGAAAAATTAAGGGAAGAAAAAAACAAAGGAAAAAGGGATAAGACGGCAAAGGTCCTGCTCTAGGTAGTATATCGTCAAAAATTAAACATAATTACAAGTATGTAGTTCTTTTTTGTCTTTTTTCCCCGCTCGTAGGCCGAAAGTTGTCATTGGGCATCGGACGTTGGAAAAGTTATGGAATTTCGCCAGCTATACAAACAGGCATTGCTTTCGTATCCAGCGCGGACTTCGAAATCTGTTATATTCGAGAAACCGAGCGGATAGACCCAACCTCCCGATTCGGGTCTGGCGGTAAACGTTTTCCATCTAGAAACTTCGGGCTGCGAGCCTCGTAGTACGTATTCGTCGATTGTAACTGCTTTCTCGCCTCAAACTCCTGCCTCTCTTCGTCATCTAACGTAAACGCCTTCTTCAGCCAGCCAAAGGTGCTCTTCTTCTTCTTCAACCCCTTACCGTTTGACTCTTCGACATTCGCGACGTTGCTGAGGTTGCTGACCATGCTCATGCCGGTGGCCGACCGTTGCTCCCGCATAGGGGGTGCCACGTGGGGCCCGGGTTGCCAGACGTTTGCCGAGGTGTGGGGCCGTTGCTGTAACGGGGAGTGCGGACTGGCGCGCACGGGGTAGAAAAACTGTGGTTTTTCGGTTTGTGGAGTCGACATGGCACTCATGATTCTCGGCACCGGTATAGCCCCTGATACGTCTTCCGAATCGTGTGTCTGCTGTACCTCGAGACTGGATACATATTCAGACCCACTGCCCTGGATTGCCGGCGGGGAGAGAGTGCTCTGATACGTCGTGGGAGCGAGTCCTCCCTGATATGTCAGCGGGGAGAGACGGTGTTGGGGCGACTGAAACCTGGAATGCCCCATGTTTCGCGCATCATGGGGCGGCACGTGGATGACTTCAGGAAGATTCCCGCCCTTCATCGATACTCTTTGTCGCAATGAGAGCTGTGTGGATAGCTGCATATCCTGGGGTTCTGGAGACATGGACGATTGTGATGCTGCTTGACTTCCCATCGTCGGGCCCGATAGGGGTTCAGGCGGCTGGGGAGTGTATGTGCGCGGCTGCAATAGATAGACACCTTCATCGTTACTTGATGCCTGCGGCGTCGGTCTTACGAGGTTCGCTGTTGAAGTCACAGGCTGTACAAAGGCCACCTCCTTTTCCTCGAAGAACACCACTTCTTTTTCGGCCGGCGAGTCTGGTGGCAACCGTGGTGCGGCCCTGAAAGAGGATTGAGTGGTCGAACGGGACGATGACCCTCTTGAGTTGGCAGTCGAGAGAGAAGGCTCGGCAGGTCCAGAGAAAGGGGCTACGGTAAACTACAACCACGTTGGCATACAACCATTAATCTGAGACAAAACAACAGAAATCAAATCCTACTCACCTTTGTTCTGCGGCTCACTTCGCCCGCCCTCTGATCCATCTCTGCCACGATCCGAGAAAGATTGACCAAGATCGTATCCAGCGACACGGCCTTTTCTCGCATATCGTTTAAAGCCTGATACCATCCTTGCGCATTGCCTTTCATGGCGTCGTAGATGTCTGCAAGCTCGGGTCGATGTTGGCGCCAAGGCTTGTCTTTCTGACTGTCCAAGTATACAGCGAATTCCTTCACTGCTTTCTGTCCTTCCTCGGTGTCTTTGAAAATGGCATGGAGCGCGAGGGCCGTCCTCTCGGCGATGTGGCTGATCTTTTCGTTCTCGGTCACAATCTGCAAGCGAAAGTCGCGATCTTCCAGCATCTCCTCGAAGGCAGCTATGTTTTCCAGGGGTAGTTTGAGGTATTCGATTCGTTCGTTGACATCTTCGATGGCTATATTCACATCCTCCAGTGTAGTTTCCAGAAACTCGTCCACTTCGTCGATATGACGCTGTAGGATGTCGACAACCTGCTCATTACTGTTGGCGACTCCATTCAGCAGTAGATACACACCGAATGAGACTTGTGCGACAAGCTTCCAAAGCTCGTGGTGTTTTTGCCCGGGGCGGTATCGCCATCGATCGGCAGGCAGTCCTGCGCCTGCTGCGCCGTCTAGGAGCAGTTTCCTCCGTTGCTTAGCATCACCAAACCTCAGCTTCGGTTTTGTGTCTCCTGTACTGTTCGTTGCTTCCAGGAGCGACTCGGAAAAGGCCGGCTGCATGGCCGGAATGGGATGAGTAGGGACATTGTTCGCTGGCGCTCTGGTGTTCTGACGCATGTTTTCGACGGGTGGGTTCGACTCAACGGGCGCGCGCTGAGAGGGAGCGAGGTCATCGTCTTCGGAATCGGAATCGGAATCGGTGAGGATCAAGATGGAGCGTTCCTCGTGTGGTAAGGATAACGGCAGAGTCATGGCGGTGGGTAGGAACTGGCCTGCCCCTGTAGAGTCCCCGCCTGAGCTTTCGTTGGAGACTCGATCTAAGCACTGGCGTCGCTCCGTTGTCCAGAGCGCCGTACACTATGCGCTGTGCTTATGTGACTACCTACTGGGGGCTGCCCGGACAATCCACTATAAGTGTAGCACTGGTGCAACCGCAAATGCAGACTCTGCGAAGCAGTGCTGATGCCTGAGTGAAGGATTGGGCTAGCCAAGGCAGCGTGCCGGAGAGCTGCAGTCAGCCGAAACGAGGAATCGGCGAAGTAAGGTATACAAGGCAGGGAGCTTGGTGGCGGACGAATGGTGGAGGCGACACGACCTTGCTTTGTGTATGTGTATGTGTATGTGTATATTATGTGTGTGTGTGTGTGTGTATGGAAATATAGCGGCAGAGCGGCACGCTTGGTTGTATTCTGGACGCTTCCTCAAGCCAACGCAACCCAAGTGCAATGGTGGCACTCAAATCGCATGGCGGAGCCGCTTGGTGGGAGGTAATGTCAGTCAAGGTCCAAGTTGTGGCCAGGGGGAGCAGCCAAAGAGGAGCAACAGAGAGCACACAGCAGACCCGGGGGGTCTAAAAGTGAAACAGTGTTGGTCGCTGTGAGGGTGTACGATCCTTACCCGGGGCGGTAAGGATGGGCAGGCTAGATGGGAATTTGGAAATCGGGGCACGCAAGAGCAGACGGGCACAAGCGGCTGGGTCGTAGCAGTCGGGATCGAGTAGAAAGCAGTAATACAGTAGGCAGGTAGTAGGTAGTTGCAATGCCTACCTAGGTACTACGTAGATACCAGACAGATAGATAGGTTAGGTAGGGTAGTAGGCAAGGTATGTAGATAGTAGGTAAGCAAATACGTGTGGAATTGTCACGGGTGTCGATGTTGCCGGCGCTGTGACCTCGAATGAGATAATAAAAGCAGAGCGGAGGCGCAGAAAAGATGAGAAGGTGCAAAGCTGCGGTGCCCGAACAAAGGACTTCTTTATGGCGAGACAAAGACAGCAACAAGCATTAGGTATTAAGTACCCCCGATTACGCGATGGAGAAACGAGAAACAAGAAACGAGGCCGAGGCCGAGGCGGTAGAAGACAAGGTCAGAAGAAGAAGGCCTGTCGGTTCGGGCCAGGGGTAACAGGTGATTGGCAGATTACGGGCAGATGCACCAGGAACGAGAAAATAGTTAGCGCATTGTTGAAGAAGACCCTGGAGGGCGACGCCATGATTGGATGGGGTTAGGCGTCGTTATCGCTCAGCTCTTTGCCGGGATCATACCTGGCAGGTACAGTCTGCACATGGTCCAGACCCCGACTCCAGACTCCACTGTGAGTGCATCATTGCCGTTCATGCATTCCTGATTTTAATTGGCTTTTACTGCAACTCGCGGCAATTCACGGCAGTTCACACAGGGAAATAATCACCAGACGGTTACGCAGAGAAATGTGCGAAATCATGAGCTCAGCACCGGAGCATTGATGTATCGCCTTCAGTATAGCGAAACGAGGCTAGTACACATGAGGCAGCATCTTGACTTACGTAGTATCACGGCTATGGAGACGCAGACGCGGCTAACTGGAGTGGATTCACCAGTTAAGGTTAGACAACGAATGGCTCTTTACCACAACGCGTTAACACTGGTAGGTACTCGTCATCCATGTTCCAAGAGGGTTGAATGCAATCAGGTACGACTCTCTTGTTGGGCACGATACCTAGGTAATCATATCACGTGTGTCTGTATTCTCCTGTCCAGGTCGTAATGAGTCGCGGTGCTGGTGAGCAACTTCTGCCGAAAATGTGTATGGCCGAGATTCAATTTCCCGTAGCCGTAGCCGTAGTAAGGCCTTAACCTAGCCTGGGACTGTACGGACTGTACGGACTGTACTTACAGTGGGTCACAGAAAGTGACGCTCGTTTTTTCCAAGCCGAATTTTGGGCTCGAATAAAAACCACGATGCAGGCCCGCAAAATGTCGATGTGAATTAGAAAAAAGTATTAATGCAGTTTCCGGCCATTCTTCAATGCGTGTCCATTTTTTAGGAGTGGCATATACTCATTTTGGTGCGTGGTGGTGATTCTTAAAGGTGGTCTTTTTTGCAGCGAGTCTGAGCGAGCGTCACTTTCTGTGACCCACTGTATCTAGGGAACAACTGACCTGAGACCAGACATGGAGGCACACACACTGGCAACTGCCTCCAGCGCCACTACTCGTGCAACCCTCTGCTAGCGCATTTGCCCTATGTAATACGCGCGTCACTCCTACCAAGCCACGTTTTCCCGGGCATGCGACTTGCTTGTGGTGAGTCTGTGGCGCAGCGGCTCGATTTGGAATGCCCCCCCCCCCCCCCCTCTCATACCAACCTACCTACCTACCTACTTTCATTACAACTCCAAACGAAACGCAGCTTTCGCGCCATTCTCCCGCTTAACATAGACACGACATTCCAAAGCGAGAACCGAGCTCATCTTCATTCAAGCCTCAACTTGATCTGCATACATTACCTAGTGTATCCATACACTACCTACAGTAGTGTGGTTCCATGCATGTCCCGCGGTTATGGTGTAGATATGGTGTATTGGGCGGCTAATCTCGTATGAATCCCCCGAGGGATCAACGCACACTTTGCGCCTCCGGACTTGACTCCGACTCTCTGAAGTGGTAGGTAGGCATCGTGTGGGGATCCCCTGACTCTTGCAGGGCAGCTCGCTCGTTACGCCGGACAATCACTTGCCTCTTTCTTTCTCCCATTGCACGTGGCAGAGTCGGGTCGGGAGCCATGCCGCTGATTGTCCTACACTTACTTACCTTTTATTTTATGTAGGTACCACGTTTAACGTACGCCACCCTACATCAGTAAGACGGCGCTTATGTACGGCACGTTGTTTCTACGACGCCTCTTCTCTTTTTCTTTTTCTCTCTTTCCACTAGTGCGCTTGTCCGGTCCGAGGCCCCTGCATCCAATACATTAGCTGAGGCCGCTGAGCTGACGACAGGGCCAAGGCTGTCGATCAGTGGCCGTCATGCATTTGCCTGATCGCCACCATCTTTGACATCGCACAGCTAGGTAAGCTATTGGGTATCTACATGCGAGGCGTCGAAGCGATTTTCCATCGACTCTCGAGCAAGAAATGAGCGGGGGGGATGCTTTGATTGCACAGCTATTCCTGGCGCAAAAAGCCTTGCTTGACGGACATGCTGGCTCTGCCCGTCCAATAATCTTCCACGCCCCGGCCGAGGAGGTCGCATGGAGAAGATCTCCATATGGCGAAAGTAGCACAAGACAATCCAATTATCACTAGATTGATTCTAGAAGGAGTATCGATCCAGGCGTTTCTTCATCGAAAGTTGACATTTTCGGTAGCTATCTTCGGCAATGATTCGCGTCGATTCGATTGTTTGCAGATTGCGACAGGGGAATATTACAAGCCAGTCAGACTAGCTGATAATCCTGAGCTCGCTGTCTCAACGAAGCCTACCTACACGTTGTATGCAAGTATTTGTTCTTCAAGAGCCGATTTACCCGCGAATGCCGCGATATAGCATACTGGTAGCCTCTTTCAACTACTCTCAACCCACATGGGATAGCTTCTGGGATGATTATGCAAATAGATCGGCAAACTTCACGACACGAGGTCTGAACCGAAGCGGACATGGCAGACTTAGCGGAGATGAGGGCAAGGACAAAGAACCAGAATGCGACTCTCCCACATTCTCATGAGCCTTGCAGAGAACCGGAGAGCCCACCACTCCGCTGGAGCAAGGTATAGCTCGGATTTAGAGATGTTACGCATTCGTATTTACTACGCGAGGTCGTATCCAGTACATATCCACACCGCACAGAAGCACTAATACTTCCGCCCACATCCTACCTAAGGTACCTACCTCTCTAGCTTCTCTCAAAAAAAAGGCAACCTTCGTACACACTTCAAATCATCTAGATCCAATAGTCTCCCATCGCGAGACTAACGGGTCCGTAGAAGACCGTACAAGGATGGACAGGGGTCTAGAACACTAGGGGTTCTTGCCTCGACTATGCAGGGCCCCTCATTTGCATGCGTCGGGTAGGTATGCAAATGCATACTTACAGGTATAGGTAGGTAGGTATCCCGTCCCGTCCCGTCGCGCGATCGTAAGTTCCGGATAGGGCGGGACGGGACGGGATGGGACGGGATGGGCGGGGCGGACCCAGCTAGCTTCCCGTGCTATACAGAAGAGCCCTGCAGCACGGGAAGTCATAAAAAGAGTAAAATCCAGAAGAAGTGAACCCATTGTCATGATGACATTGATGCATTAGTATAATTATTCAGTTTGGTAATTTTATCAACAACGTGATCGACATGATGAATCTACCAAATCTGGGTGAGGGGACAGGCATGTAACCTCCCCCTGCTGATCGTCAGTCCCCTCTTCAACCATTCATGAACAAAGTTTGGTACCGCCGACAAGTCAACCAGTCAACTCAGCTCTAACCCCATCTGTCCTCTTATCATATGCATATAACTCGCTACCAACTCATGCCCGAATATGTTTCAACTCCAAAATTCTTTTTTTTTTTTAAAAAAAAAAAAAAAAAAAACCCCACCTTTCACCTCACCTCCCCTTCATCTAAACCCACTCACTCCCCAATCCCATAACTCCTGACCCGACTAAACACAAACGGTTTATCATTCTTCAGCGCAAACTGCGCCCAGTCATCCGTGAGCTTATTATAGCTCCAAAACCCGCGCCACGAGAGCTTGTTATTCCTCGCCGCGGCTCGACCCACACTACCGAGACTCAGGTCCATGCGGTAGATATACTTGGCTCCCACGCCTTCCGTCTCTACGTACAGGTCGCTCTCCGCGGCCTCCGGGCCCGTACGCGGCGATTCGTTTGCATCTGAGGCCGAGGAGAGACGCCAACGGCCTTTGAACGCAGCCGACATCGCATTTGCAGTAGCCGGGTTGGCAGCGTGATGAGCATGGTACGCGCGATGCACAGGCATATTCTCCCTCTTCAAATGATGAACCACATGCGCCGGCTCATCCGTCGTCAAAAGACTAATCGCCGTCCCATCCCGATAAAACCGTAGATACCGATAATACGTCACGATATGCACGGGTGTATTCCAAGTTAACTGCTGACCCGCATTCTGTCCCGGCCGGATATAATTCACCGTGCTTATATAACACCCGCCGAAGCGGACGCGCGGTCGGTGACGGAACATGGACTGCCAGGATGTGTAGACGCCGGTTTTATGAAGTGTTAGGGTTCGTTGGAGGGATTCAGCGGCGTGTTGACGGTGGAGTTCTTCTGGGGTGTAGTATGCGGTGGTGGGTTCTATCTCCGAGTCTAATTGTAGTTGCACGAGAGCTGTCGTGGTGGTGCTTATATCCACGTTCATACCCGTGTCCGGACCCGGAAGAGCTGCGGATAGGGTGAAGGGGAGTGGTTCCCAGGTTATGCCACGCTGGAAGTGGTGATGCATACCGCCGAATCCGAACTCGGGACCCAGGCATACGCGCCGCCAGATCTGGTCCTCGGTTATCACGAGGTAGGCCAGACTTTTGCAGACTTGAGCCAGTCGCATGAAGTCCGCGACGTCCGCAACGGCAACGTCCCGGAGGATATGCAGCAATATTTCGTCCGGGAGGTCGGCAATGGGGCAAGGCGGCGGTGCTACACCTTCGCATGCCGGTGGTGCTCCTTGCACCTTTAACCCCGCAAAGCTCGCTATGAGATCATTGAACGAGAGGGGGATGGCAGGATCGCCATCGTTACCAGCTTGTGATTGAGAAGCGGTATTCGGGACTGTTGTCGCGGAATTGGCAGCGCTGATCTGATGCTGCTGTTTCTGTGACTGTGACTGCGACGGCGACTGTGGTTGCTGCGGCTGCGGCACGGATTTAGCCCAGCGACCAGCGAAATGCTTATCGCGGTATTTCCGGTCCACCGTCTCGTCCATGCGAAACGCCTTACGGTACAGCTGGAGACTATCCCCCAGCTTACCCATAGCCTCTCTCTCAACCGCATGTTCGTAGTAGTCAAGAGCTGTCTCGGGTTCGCTCACGATAGTGTCCGTTGTCGGAGCGACCTTCAGCTTGCTGGTTGAGGAACCATCTCCTTCAAAGACGGGGGCTGGGACGTAATCATCCTCGTCCTCGACGTAAAGACTCTTCTTTCCATGTTGCGGTGCTAGTCCCGCGGTTTGGGGTCCCGACCCATGCCGTCTAGGCGGTTTATGAGATGTCAATGATGGGACAGCCGGAACCGCGGGTACAGCTGGTCTTGATTGCTGGGACTGTGATTGCTGTTGCTGTTGCGATGAAGATGCTACAGAGCCCTTGGTTCGCGATGAAACCTCTTCTCGCCATTGACGTCTGAAGCTCTCCAGCTCGTTCTGTATCTGTTCGGGAGGTTGTTGGTCCATTGCGGTTGATGGCTCATGAAAGAGCTATGAACCTAATGAGCGGAAGATGCGGTGAAAGTTATTACCTCTTTCGAGCGAGGAAGATGGTGTTTGTAATATTGTCGCAAATGATAATGAATCTAGAGAGTCTCAAAGGAGACCTCACTCTTGATATCAATTGCGACGGAAGTCAGTTAAGGGTAAACACGGCATATGAGGTAGGTAGTAAATCCGATGTTTGTTGCGATCGTTGATCACCGGGCCGGGAACTGATGACCGATGGGAGTGGAACGTATCTAGGTAGGTACCTATCAGTGGGCCCGCTCCGCTAGGTCGACCTAGGTAACATGGAATAAACTAGATAACTAACTATTTGTCTACGGTATGCAATAGATATATATATAACGGCAAGCAATCTATCTACCTAACCGTATTTATACGTCATAGGGGTATGCTTACATAAACGGGTTCAGCACGACGCCACCGGAAGGCGACCTTCCGCGACCTTCCGAGACCTAAGTTGAACCATGCATTAGATATAGGTATCGCCATCTCCTTTGACTTCACACTTCTCATACCAATGATGGAGAATGCCAACAGTAGCATACGAACGACGGTAATCTGTAAGTAGATGAGAACCCCGTATGGATGAAGTGACCGCCACGGCACCGGTCTGAACTTATCGTCCCCCCTCTCCGGAGACAGTCGGGATCAAGTACATGATGAATGCTGCCCTTAATTGTCCGTTATCAAGTGTTTGCACATGTAAAGGACTAAGTAATAGGTAGTGACTCGATCGGATATCAACGGCTGAAGTCAGACACTACCTATTGATATACAATCCTTTCCGGCGATAAATCACGCCTTCCACGCCGAATTCAGGAGGGGAATCACTAATAATTATTGCTTAATCAAGAACCAAAACCGAGGCTCAAGCACTCCCGTAGCCGCTGCCAGAAGCCCCTCACGTCTATACGAACAAGCTGGCTGCTCGGTTATTATTGGCTGAGATAAAGAGAATACCGACCCCGTGAAGAGGCGCACACATTGAAGAGCCCCTTTGCTCTTGGCGCTGACACATGCTTGCACAACCCAGGATTGTTTGCCTTCAAAAGCAGGTGGGCCATCGCTGGGCTGGCCTGATGGCGCCATTGAATAGAGAATGCCGTACTGACGTCGATCCCGGCGCGCCGGACATGCTTTACGATCAGGACGCGACATCTACGTGCTCAGACTTCACAGCTCCTTGACATTGTCTCAGAATGATCTAAGAGGGACTCGGCGTATAACATAGTGTATTAAACTTTCTAGATAGGTAGAAAAGAGTGTAAAACGAGCCTACAACGAGGGAATCCCTCTCTATAGTGAAGTGAAAGTGAAGCGAAAAAGCTAAGGACTACACTGAAAGCTAGCGATCTTGATCTAACATAACTGCTTAGCCTCCCACATGCTGGATTGATTGATAGCGGTATTCCTAATACAATACCCTCTACAAACACACAAAAAGGGGCTATCAGGATCACATAACACAGCACCATCATCCCATGATTCTGCAACCGAGAATGGTGATGACAGTAATAATGGCGGACGGGCGCGGTGGGTTGAAGACAGGGTTGCCGACTTAGTCGTCTTTTTCTCGCGTGTTGTACTACTAACTCTCACAGGCAGAGGAGCTGCAAATATTTCTTTGCAACGCTTTCCACAAAAAGCACTCTTCAGCGTTCGCCGACCCCAGATGCCTTATCCCTCTGTGCCTCTCTGGGATGCTATCGGGTCTTCTCACTTGGTATCTTGAGCCTCGCACAACTTACGGTTTGTAAAGACAATGCCGTCCGTAGGTACAGATAAGCGCAGTTTCAATCTGTCGGCGACACACATTTTATGGGTCAGGCTTTCCAGTAGGGAATTTGAACGTCGAGTTCAATTAGGCCCAGTCCTTCAAATAACCAGCGGCAGCTGAGGCAGAATCCGATCCTGGCGAGCACGTCATCCAGACTTCTCCATGCCGTTATAAGCACACGTGGCTGACATAGCTGCTATGATTGGCGCGTTCTGCCACTGGCGTAGAGATATCATGGCCAATTTCTTCCACTTCGGCGGCTTCATGGCCGGCCGCATCCCGTCCGTTTGCCAATATGGGATGCCATATCGAGTTTTTCCACCGCCATGCTTGTCTTCAATGAAGACGGAAAGGTTCCAAACCCTTGGACCGCATCGCCAATGACGCGGATAGCGGCCCAAAACTCGGCTGGGAGCGGCATTTGTGTGATCGATATTGTGTCGTTCCACCCAGCGTAAAAACCCTGTCGATATGCTTCGTCCAACCAGAGCCGAGCCGTCGCCCATAGCTTGAAATTGCTGGGACTATCCAGCGGGCGTCCTTTGGAAACAAGTAGAAGATCAAAGTCTTATCCCTCAAAGTTTTTTTTTTTTTGGGGGGGGGGGGGGGCAGCGATTTTGGCAATCGATCGGCTTAGGACACTGATTTACATCCCCACTGTCACAGCCGGGAAATTGTCGCCCTCCGCTTCTACTCCGGCATCGTAGGCCTTCGCTTGCTGTACCGCCAGGTATCAAGAGTTCGCACACTTGGGGCAGGAACACCACCACCCGTCGCGATGTATTTATCCTTCTTTAGGGGCTGCGATATCGTAGTGACTGATTAGGGCTGGTGTCCTTGAGAATGTAGTGGTCTAGCCAGCAGAAGTCCATGGTGATACGACCGTGTGAGCGGGGCATTGCGTGGTGATGTTGCCTCGACAGCTGGTCGAAAGCTGGAATGATGGATTGGTACTTGAATCTACTTCGTAGGGTGGTGTAAGGGGTCGAAGAACAAGATAATCAGAGACATACCCAATTATCGACGTAATCGTACCCTGGAACCAAAGCGCGATCGTCAGGGCGCCGGCGATGCAAGCAACTGATGATCCCACGAATAAGCAGCGGCGTTGCGTTCTGCCATTTTATCCATGCTGGGTCCAGCAAATATATGGTTTGTCGTAGTTGAAGTCTTCCCTGAAGGATTCCCTGGTTGGCATGGTTGAAGGTTGAGGCTTGAAGGTTAAAGGTTGAAGGTTGAAGGTTGAAAAAGCAGGCAGCAGAGGGGACTTGGCAAGTGCAACTTGAATGAGGGGTGCGCCGTGTTTGCAACACCTACGGTTAGTTGGTCAAGCCACGCACCGGCAAGGCAGGGGCAGGGGGCTACGTCAGTCGTTGCTGCCAAGAGCAAACCTTGATTCAATCGCGAGATTACACCTCGATAGAGACATAACGTCGGGAACTATGCACGGAACGGATGCTCGGCCGATAAGTTGTTCACCCACGTCCGCATGGAACTATTCCCGAGACCGTTAATCCTCTTCCCTTTAAGAAAGTGATAATATGACGACGACCTTTTCTGTTTGTCACCGCCGCATGCGGAGAGCCATCATCATTTGTCTGTAAGCTGTAGATGTCTGACACCTAAACATCAGATGGTTAGGTATTTCACATCTCCCGCCTCCCACCTTGAACAGTCGCGTCGCGGTAAGTACATATCCCGCTCTAGTGCATAGATCAAGGATCATCCGTAGGTACCGCACTAGCGTGCATATCTAGACTCATCGCGAGCAGAAAGCTTCTCCGATTTATTATTTTAGACCTCACACGTAATTACGCTTTTTCATACCACCATCTAACTTACACCTATAATTCTCCCATCGCCTTCTTCTCCCCCGCCTCTGCCTTGTGTTTTAATCGCATTCTGGTCACCAATTACTTCGACGCGAGTCTCTTCCTCCAATGGGCGTTCTTCGGAACCCCGGAGTCAGCCCATAACGATGCCTACAGATAGCACCAATTCTGGCCCTCGGAGCCCCAACAGATCGCCTGACGCCGAGGACGCATTTGCCAGCTCGACGATGCTGGCCTCAAAGGATGATGCCAATACTGACGGCATGGACATCACAGCCGGACAGAAAATGGCCTCTGCCATCACTGGTAGCCTACTGACTTCGCTTCTCGGTATGTTTGCCACCCTCCTTTCGGCTCTTTTTTTCTCTTTCTTTTGTCTCGGTCGGATGAGGGGTAGAGAGCGGGCGTACTGATGCATATTCATTGCCATAGTCACCCCTCTTGATGTTGTTCGTGTGCGAATACAAGCGCAAGGTACATCGTCGCAGCCTGCGCCTACACAAGATTTTCGGAAACTCGCCGTCTCAACACCCAATGGCTTCCGCCCGTCGAACCTCGGCATCACCGCCTGCTGCCGCGAAGTTTTTTTCATGAACAACAACGCCGAGGTGTGTCTCGCCGACTCGAGAGTAAGTGGGCTTACCGCTAACGGGGGCGCCGCTGAATGCGCCGTTGAGGAGGCGCAGAAGCGTACTTTCACATCCACCTTCGACGCTATGCGCAAGATTGCGCGCAACGAGGGCTTTTCCACCCTATGGAGAGGGCTGTCACCCACACTGGTCATGGCCATCCCAGCCAATATTATCTACTTCACGGGCTACGACTGGCTGCGATTCAACAAGAAAAGCCCCATCAGCAGGCTGGCAAGGGATGACTCGAAGGCTGTGGCGGCGGGGTCAACGGCGCGTGTACTGGCTGTGGCTGCTGTCAGTCCCATCGAGCTCTTCAAGACACGACTTCAGGCGTCTTCAGGCTCGACCGCCACGAGCCACCTCAAGGATACGTTTAGGGGCATCCGCGAGATGGTTGGGGAGCATGGCTATCGTTCGCTATGGAGAGGCATCACTCTACATCTGTGGCGCGACGTGCCCTTCTCGGGCTTGTATTGGCTAGGCTACGAGACGATTAGAAACAGATTGACCGACATGCGCGACGAGCACCGCGGGCGCTCGTTGTCACGCGATTCCCGATCCCGCTCGCGGGAGAGAACTAGATCACAGAGCAAGGGGAACCACACTGCTGTCTTAGTAGATAGTTTTACGGCAGGTGCCTTGTCCGGCGCCGTTGCATCCGTAGCAACGATGCCCTTCGATGTCGGCAAGACAAGGACGCAGGTATACCGGGACTCGGCCAAAAAGACGACAGAAACCGCAGGGCGGACTTTAGCACCCGAAGAAGGCAACATGGCGCGACTGCTATGGCACATTTTCCGGACCGAAGGCATGGCCGGGCTCTGGACTGGATGGATCCCTCGAACCCTCAAAGTAGCGCCGGCATGTGCTATCATGATCAGTAGCTACGAAGTGGGCAAGAAGGTTTTCAGAAGCGTGAACGAGCGACATGCACTGAGGGAGCTCGAATCGGAGCGTGGCGAACGATGAGTCTGACGACGAAGACACTATTCCCTGCGAAGGGAAGATGGGGGCCAGCACCCCAACGCTGATATAACATCTTCACTCTCGACTCCTTTTTACTACTTCTCCTGTTTCTACTACATACTTGCATTTGGCCTGGCGTTGATTGTTCCATGATACCTTGGCAAGCGGGCGATGAGGACTTTGCGGGCGATAACAAAAAAGGTGGGGATAGGGGCAAAGGGGGTAGTTTGCCCAGTGGGGAAGAGAAAGAAGTCGGCGGTTGCTCTGTCATGAGCTTGTGTCTCCAGACTACTCCTTTAGAGGTTCCTAGACCGCTGCTTTTGGTTTTGCTTCATAGAAAGGGGTTTGTTCCGCCGCGAACAAGGAAAAAAGATGAAGATGCGGCCGGCGACGTGTGCTTTTGGGGGCAGTGCCGGAGGAGAGTTGCTTTGCTGTTTGTACTATTACCTACCTGCCTACCTGCCTACCTGCGTTCAGGCTACTTGCGCGCTCTGCCGCTATTGCTTGCGTTTTACCTACAGTACTTAATGACGCGAATATGATATACGATATTTTTTGTCATCGGGTCTTTGACTGGAATGTGATTCGCCTCATGTCTTCTTTCGTGCGGAAATTCGGTATAACGGCTCACTCTTTCGTAAAGAATCAGGCACTCTCTTTTCTATATACAGCTACCAAGTGCTTCACGTTGATTAGGAAGCATACCGTCGATGTAAAAGCAACGTTCGAGAGTATTTGCTACTAGGTCCGAACCCAAAACAATAGGTACGCAACAAGAAACTGTTTGCAATCCAGATAGTCTGCCGGTGCAATCAACCTACCGGTATATTACCTCCCCGCCACCTCTCTATCCTTCACGGTCCGCACTCATCTCTCCCAGGAATTCTTCCACTCCCACAAGACCCAACTTGAAACCGAGTGAGTCATAATGCCCTCTGGAATTACGTAAGTGCTATAGCCTGTAGATATGGGAGGTAGGCACCTCCTTTTCTCCTACCTTCTACAGCTATTGGGAAATGGCGGCAAGCACGAACTGACCTAGCTTCTGCCACCTATATATATAAATGAGTCACCATCTACTCTAATCTCTAGCTCCTGCCTTTCCTTTTTCTTCCATCCTTCCTCCTTTTCACCCTTTCCTTTTTCTCCCATCTTTCCCCTTTCCTCTTCTTTTTTATTCTACCTCGACTCACTTTTCGCCTCCCATCCTCCTATTAATCAGCCGCTCATACATCAGCGGTTTCTACCGAGTGCGATTCGCATCTAACCTGGCTACCGCTGTGCCTAAGTTTAGCTGAATCTGTCATTGATAGCAGCAGTTCCACCAGCAGCCCTACGTGTCCTCTTCTGGTTCTACCACCGCATCATCACCTTATAAATCGCTATCAATTAACTTCAACCATTTTCGTCGCATCGCAGCATCTACCACAGTTTCCTCTCGCTAGGTAAGTGAGCTCTGATATCTTGTCCTCCTGGTTTGCTGCCACAATATACCTGAACCATAGTCTAAGCACTGCTATCGGAGGGCACAACGGTTAACCTTTTGGCGTCCTTGTCACAGATACAAAATCTCAATATGTGCGAAGACACGATGCCATCGCAGATTCAAAAGCGAGGAGTGCTCCGAGCACCTTGGGTGTATTATTTCATGGCAATGCTTCCATTCCCCAAGCAAGATAGCCAGGAAGAGCAAGAAGCCGAGGTCGCCATGGTCGTCGCCATTTAACGTGGCGACACCCAGAGCATATCCTCTTCGCAACTTGCTTCTTTTTGCTCGTTTCTTCTTCTTCATCCTTCATCAACATCGTAAGTCTCATGGTCCTATGCTTTCGCTCTTCTCTTATGGTGTTGGGGAGCTCGTTTTCTCGATCTGACTTTAATTATAGGACTCGTCTTCGTTATTTAGCCACCATTCCTTATAATTCAACCACGAACGAGGTATTTGTCCTGTCCTTTGTGTTGAAATCGTCTGGCTAATCTCTTGCCATGTCTTCCTCTTAGATCGACATGGCTCCTAACACTCGAAGTATGACCAAGGCTCGGGACGAGCGTACCCCTTCTTCTGTGTCACCCTTGCGGGTGGTCACCCCGACAGAGCGGTCACCCCCAGTGCTCCTCCGGCTCGTTCGACGGGGCTCACGCCCTCAGTCGCTCGAGCCACCCTGGGCCCTGGCTCGTACACACTTGTGGATGGAATTCCACAGCCCAACTTCGGTGACCGGGCACCTTTCCGGTCTGATCCGAATGCTCGCTCGGGCGAGGCCCAGCCTGAGCCTCCCCGTCCTCGTCGGCGTGCACCGCCTCCGCGTGTGTCTGGAGAAGTCAGCAGAATTTGTACAGTTAGAACCTCCTTTTCCAGGCTTTCTAAGGTAATCGCCGCCTCCTAGTAGTCAACGTTGCGTGGCTAACAGTCTGTTATCCTGTCTTCAGAAGATCGATATGCCTCCCAATACCCGCAGCATGACAAAAGCTCGCGACGAGCGCAACCCTTCTTCTGTGTCACCCTTGCGGGTGGTCACCCCTGACCGAGGGGTCACCCCCAGTGCTCCTCCGGCTCGTTCGACAGGGCTCACGCCCTCCGTCGCGCGAGCCACACTGGGCCCTGGCTCGTACAATATTGTGGGTGGAATCCCACAGCCCAACTTCGGTGACCGGACACCTCCCCAGCCTGACCTGAATGCTCGCTCGGGTGAGGCTCAGCCTGAGCCTCCCCGTCCTCGTCGGCGTGCACCGCCTCCGCGTGTGTCTGGAGAAGTCAGGGACCCTCCTTGCCTTCGTTGCGTTCGGAGCGCCCTTGGGGGTCGCTCCAACGGCGTGTGTGAAGAGACGGTTGGGCGAGGTGCCCGTTGCTTCCGTTGTGCCCATGGGCATAAGTGCGAGGTGACGTATGAATAGCCTCTTTTATCCTTCTGATTTGGGCGTCAACTAATCTTTTACTGTAGCCCTCCGGTGGTGGCCCCCGCTGCCTCAGCTCTTCGAGACGCCTTGCTACGTGGAGCCTCCCAGGCTACTATCGACAAGCTTAGAACCACGGTTCGCACGATGCTATCCCTTGCCGGGATAGAAGAGGAGGACTGATTTGGTTGAGATTCTGGGATTTTGGTGGGGAGCTGGTGAAGGGCCTTGCGGTGCGTACGGTGCTCAGCCTCGCTGGTCCGAATGAGGAAGATTGAGGACTAGGAGTTGTATTTTTAACGTCTTCATGGGTGATTCTTAGTCGAATGTAATTGCCTGTTGCTCTCATCATAGGAGGGGTAGGGTTGGAGTATGGGAGTGGTGTTGACTTTGGGGTCACTCAAAACAGCGTGTATGAGGAGAGGGTCGGTCGTAGCGCCCGTTGCTTCTGTTGTAACTATAGGTGTAAACGTGAAGTGACATGAGTGAACTTCCTTTTGTTTGTTGTTATCTTATGGCTGACAACTACCTTCAGCCTTGCCTCGGTCCGTGAGCTGGCTCGCGCTCAGGAACGTTCTGGTCTAGGGACCTCATCGCAATCGTAACGTATGTTATATTTAGAGCCGGCGAGTCCGCAGTTACCCCAGACAGTCAACAGGTCCAACAGAACCGTATCCGCGAGTGTGGAAATCGAATCGCGGAAGAATACAAAGTCATAGTTGTCAACAACTGAATTCTTCTTCTCATTCACTCAGGATTTCAGAGATAAAGACCTCATTGTCTTCTCACTCCAATTGCTGTGCTTGTATCCTGCGTCATGCCACCAAGGACGTCTACCTATCTGGAGAGGATCCCGAATTTTCCACAGGCTATGACCGTATGTCAAGGGAGTAGATGATGGCTCTTTTGAGGTTTGCGTATGATTTGGCTCGCAGTACTTTGGGGATGTCTGTTCGTGTTACCCGTATCACAGCATGGCTGCACGATGCAGTCACCACACCGGCAAGTAGATCTCATTACAAAAGTAGTAATATTCTAAGATTGTTTACTAACAAGTATACAGGCGACCAAGATGGTTCAATTGATGGCGGGGATCCCGGTTAGACCATGACATCCGCGCCGACGCCTCCCAGCACAATACCCAGCAATCCACCTTTTGAGGTTAATCCCGAGCCATTTCCCGTTTCCCCGTCGGCAGTATCTCCATAAAATGCTCCTTATGCGTGACATTGACCGCGGGCACCCGAATGCCTATCAGATACCCAAAAAGCTCCATCCTCAGGCCGGTTCTGGCTTCGGTATGCCCAGATCCGGCATGACGCGGCAACCGCCCCCGCCCCGCCACCCCCCCCCACAATTGCCATCGCCGACAACGTCCGGCGCCTCGACATGGGGACATGCGAGGCCAATCTATGCATTTACAAGCGCAAGCGTCGTAGACACATGGAGGAGATGATGGGTTAGGGAGGAAGGCAGAGTGGCCGGCAGCAACCTAGGGTCTATCGTGAAGGGGAAAGGAAAGAATCCGTATGGGGTGACAGTATTTGTTAGGTATTGAAGCAGGGTGGTGTGAATGTCGGGAGAATCTTCCTCCTATATCGCTGTCTTGGTGTCAAGTACGTACCGGCCCATTATCACTATAAATTCTAGGTCTTCGGCCGACCAGGACTTCAGGGAAGACGGGGACACACACACATACATTCCTTTCTTACATTCGTTTAACCTGTATTACTACCTATTTTGATTAATTCAATGCCATTCGTTTAACTGCCTACTGTTGCCTCAAATCCCTTGGAAGTGCTAGGCTGTCTAGTCTCCTTGGGTAGCGATATTGTGGTGGTCACATAACCTAACCTAGGAGTGTAGGGGGTTGCCCGTACACTCTGCCTGGCACTCGTTTCGCTTCAGTATATGAAAGGAATTTAGTCAATTACTTCCATGTAAAATAGAGAATGAGTCTATGACTATAAATCAATACCCACGAAATATGGAAGTTGAACTCGGACTTGGGAACATGTTGAAGTTGATAAAGTGTGCTGACTAAGTAATTAGGACTATAAAAGGCGGCGGTTATCTGCGGGCTAACCGCGTCAAGGTTAGAACCACCCCCCACCGCACGTGCCACATGAGCCCGCGTAAAGTACGTGCCGTCGCTCCACGCGCAGTCGCGCCAAGAAACGTCTCCGTCACGCGTCAGGGGAGCTAGATAGATAGCCAATCTGACAAGTTCTATCTATCTAGGTAGTCGTCTCCCTCTCGCCTTTCTCAGGTTTTCATTCAAGCTTTCCGCCGGTAACTATATCGTGGAGTGCTCAATTGTCCCCATACCACTTACCGGTCAATTGACCTCCCACAACTCCTACGCAGCTATCACAGGACGATCTAGCTCAACCCGATCCACCAACACAACGTTAGCACTCGCAAAAGCAGCATTGCGTCATCGAGCTCAAAATGGCATCCTCGTTAAAACGGAAGAACGACGTGGGCGGTGCAGACGCGAGCAAGAAGACAAAAGTGAACGGGAGCATCACGTCATTCTTCAAGACACCTACATCAAGCTCCCCTTCCACTGCCACTGCTCAATCCAGCGCCAACAAGACGGCGTCATCCTCCCTCGCGGCAGGCAGCAATGACAATAACAACAACAACCCAGCCTCGAAATTCAACAAGGAGGCCTGGCTAGCAAAACTCACGCCCGAGCAAAAGACGTACCTGAAGCTCGAGATCGAGACGTTGGACCCGAGCTGGCTGGCCGTGCTCAAGGACGAGATTGTCAAGCCCGAGTTCATCGCGCTGAAGAAGTTCCTCGAGAAGGAGAACCAATGCGGGAAGAAAATCTTCCCACCTCCGGGGGATATCTATTCATGGTAAGTTTTGCCTCTAGAACGCGTCGATTCGCGTCGATTCCTACAGACTGTCGTTTGTACGTCCGTACAGTCATGTTCAATTGTAGCTTACACACCTCCCTCTCCACAGGTCCCGCCACACCCCCTTCCACACCGTCAAATGCGTCATAATAGGCCAAGACCCCTACCATAACCACAACCAAGCCCACGGCCTCTGTTTCTCCGTCCGTCCGCCAACCCCGGCCCCACCCTCCCTTAAAAACATGTACATAGCCCTCAAAAAGGACTACCCAACCTTCATGCCCCCGCCGCAAAACAGCGGCCTCCTAACCCCCTGGGCCGAACGCGGCGTCCTCATGCTCAACACCAGTCTCACCGTGCAAGCCCACGCCGCCAACTCCCACCAAGGCCGAGGCTGGGAAGCCTTCACGCAGCGCGTCATCGACCTCGTCGCGCAGAAGCGCACCCGCGGCGTCGTCTTCCTAGCCTGGGGGAAGTCCGCGGGCGACCGGGTATCCAAAGTCGACAAAGCCCGCCACCTGGTGCTGAAGAGCGTCCACCCCAGTCCGCTGAGTGCGTCCCGGGGCTTCTTCGACTGTGGTCATTTTCGGAAGACGAATGAGTGGCTGTGCTCGCGGTATGGAGAGGACGGGGAGATTGATTGGAATTTACACCCTGACGGGACGCCTACTACTACCACTTCTGCTGCTACTGCCGGTACTGCCGATGCTGCTTCTGAGAAGAAGGTCACCGAGGACAAACCCACGGAGAAGTCTACCGAGGAGGAGGAAAAGTCTACCAAGGACAAGACGGAGAAGACCGTCGATGACGTAGATGAGGCGCAAGCCGATGCTACTTTGAAAGAGGGGGAGGATGAGACGCTAGAGAAGCAAGGGTAATAAACCCATAATTAATCGCCCCCCCTCTCGGCAGGCATTCTTACACTGCTTTCAAGTGATTGTGTTTTTTTTTTTTTTTTTTTTTTTTTGCTCAAGTCTTCGTTTTGTCCTATTCCGTTCCGCCCGGCGGCGGCGAGGTATGTTTTTGAGGCGTCCCCCTGGACACGGGGTTTTCTTTTCTTTTTTCCTTTTTCCTTTTTCTTCTTTCTCGCGCGGCGAATACGCCCGTCCACAGAAATGCACACACACACACACACACACAGATACACACAGACATATACAGACATATACACATACACAGATTGCGGGATTCGGGCAATCGGCTTTTTAGGGGAGGGGGGGAATATTACATGTATTACGAAAAAAAGAAAAGCCAGGAGAAAAATGAGAAAGAGGGATATCACGATCAGGAGTATAGGACTATGATTAGGATTTGATGGGTAATAATGCTGGGACTCTCGTTTTTATAAGAGAGGTATTCATTCATAAAGCGCGGTTACATACCTAAGGTCAGGTAACTACCTTGTTCTTTATGGGTAGGTAGGTAGATATCTATCTACCTACCTACCTACTTACTTACTACCATTACATAGTAGACAGACGATCAGAGGGGTCTCACTAGGAACCCCCATTCCTATCGGTAGGAAAGGAAGCGTCTTCGGGATGGGATCTAATTCGGAATGAATGACGGGAGACTGTTTTTTTTGCCTACATCTTAACCTTACACTGCAGATTTCCAAAAAGATTCTCATATTGCTCTTTCTTTCTTTCTCTCTCTCTCTCTCTCTGTCTCTCAGAGTGCCTGTTTAAACAAAGTGATTCGCGTCCAATGTGATGATGTACAGTGCTTACTAACCTTAGGATAGGTAGTGTACATCGGGTCAATCAGTCAGTCAGTCAGTCAGTCAGTTGAACACTCATCTTCATCGAAAAGCGGGAAAGAGAAAGAGATGCGATGTGGGTGTGGGTGTGGGTGTGGGGGGTTCTTCGTTTCGAGGTTTCGAGGTTTCGAGGTTTCCATCGGTATTCTTAATGCTGCTGTGCTGTGCTGTGCTTCTTTTTTTTGTCGTGTTGTGCCGTAATCGACGAGGTAGTGGAACTAACTCTTACGTATCAACCCACAACCCACAACCCACAAACTCACAAACCCACAACACAAATCACATCACATCACAAGGGTTTGACCTTCGCACACGTTACGTATTGACGTTTCTCATGTATCCCCCCACGGCGAAATTCTGTCCGGTGGTTTTCGCATTGGAGGGGGAGGGTAGAGTAGAGTAGAGCAGAATAGGGTAGGGGGGGAACGCGTGGGCGAAAGTTATGAGTTTGTTAAAGGGAAAGTTTGGATCCCGGGACGATGACTTGTTCGTCCCTGCGGGCGCGGCGTCCCGTGTGGCACGTTATCGTCGGACGATGACACCCGTTAGTAATGCTGTATCTCTCCCCATGCTTGCCTCTGATTCGAGCTTTGTCGTCCCGATCTCAAAGCCCCGACTTCTCGGGATATCACGAGGCCCATCTATATAGTGCTGTACTGCCTTGGTAACGGACAGCCGCATTGCCGTGAAGCCGGTCGTATACAAGTCGTATACAAGTAGTATATTAACGGCAAGAGAGACGACTTGTACGGGTGGATACAGAGTTGTTAAGATGTCGGCGTGTGGACTCAACTATTACCTAGTTGTACCTACATCGTTTCCTGTCTCTTGGGTACGGGTGCGTTAAGTATTGGGTGTGATGAACGTACATGGTAGGTCCCCCGGGCATTGCTGTTCAGCGAGCCTTAAATCCCGGGACGTCAAGTCCTGTAACCTACAAATGTTCGTAGTTCCCGGGTAAATAAGTAGTATCCTGTATAGACATGTATGCGACACTCTACTCTGAACCGTCACTGAGTCGTATTAGTATATGAATACCTAGTCTTGACGAATATGCACCTATTACTTACTTATTAACACGATGATCGACAGACACAGATAAGTCGGCGTTACGACTCTATTTTCGAACCGAAGGGAGTTGACAAGTGGATGAATGAAAGACTCTATATAGCCTGGCTAGGGGGTGCATTGTTGTTTAGGAGACCCAGCTGTCAATTAGGCTTGCTCTTTTCGTACTATCGGCCAATCAGCAGAAGAACGGGTGATGCAACGAACACGCAAGAGATACGCGACGAGGCATCGGAGCCGAGAGGCTCGGGCGTGAGCTCAGGTGGTATGTGCAATACGGAGGGTTGGAATGCAACGAGTAAACGACGCACTCCGCTCGATTACCTATCTGCTGTACTCTCATGTACGAAGCGGCTTGGGGAGACTCCGCGATTTGGCGGGTTTGAGGGTATTGAGGGTACGTGTAGGGTCTGTCCGTTGACGCTGGTCCCGACGACATTACATAGTGGCACGCAAGAAATCACCAGAGCCAACTCTGCAACCAATGGGGTATGGGGACGCTGCGCAAACAAGCTGGGGTGATTAATTGGCTTGGGGCTTGGGGCTTTGATGAGGTGTGCCTCCATGCAGGGTCAGGTTCCAGTGTGGGCGGGAGGAAGACCAGAACGTCCGGATCGAATGGTGGAAAAGGGGTTAGTCGCCGGCTTGGCACGACATTGGAATACTTGTGTGATTCCGAACAAGAACGGTGACATCGCGACGCTTTTGGCGTACAGTAGGTGGTGTAGGTAGATAGTTGTCTGGCGTCTTTTGGGAGCGATAGGTATTAGACGTCGTATATTAATGCCTTAGTATGTGCGGTTCAGGCACAAACATATGTGTAGGCATCCTCGGTAGAGAATCTCAGACTTTGCTGAAAGTCTCCAACCTTTTCAATGGTGGTTGCTGGTGCCGGAACTATCGTGGGGTTAATATACAATGTGGACGAAATGACGTTACACTCTGTTGACAGCCGGGGCTGACTTCTTCAGCAACAACGCCGATCGTCGTTAAAGAATAATTGCCAATGCACTTCATAAAGCCGAATACATTGCTTGGGCGGTCGCCGGGTGACTGAGGCCTGGAAAGTAAAATGGGGCATGCGAGATGCGGGATGCAAAATGCGGACGGCCTACTAGTAGTAAGAAGAAGGCTTGATTTGATTGATGATACGACACGCTAGGGTGCCGCAGACATCACAAGCTCAGCTCAATGGAGGAGGGCTTATTTCCGTATGCTACCTCATCTATACAGCAACCTAGATAGGTAGTGGTGGTGGTAGTGGTGGTAGTGGTGGTAGTCTTGTAGTGTAGAAAGTAGGTGTTTTCTATTTACGTCATGTTATCTGAATGGATGTCAATGATGTTGAGAAGATCATGGTGAGAGAGTGAGAGAGAGGGGATGAAGATGGGGATGGGGATGGGGATGGGGATGAGTTGGAAGTTGGATGCGCGCGTATTAGGTAGTGGAAAGAGACTGATTCAACTCGCACTGAACGTCACCTCAAACGAAACGCTGCTGCGACAGGAATGACTCTGTTCTGTTCTGGACCTGCCTAATTTCCAAGCTGTCATTGCATTTATTACGCGTGAGCGCTAAATGTGTGAACTAACCATATCTAGGCCAGGGTTGCAGGGAACGTCAGGCACCATGGGGAATTTCCGGCGCAGTGGTCAAACCGTAAGGCCGCTGAGACAAGCTCCACGTGCTGCCTAAGACGGTAAGCCAAATTCACATGCATGCGCCTGGCAGGTACGCTACTATGTACATTTGTGCCTAATGACTTACCTTAGGTTAGTGCTTCTCGTGCTATGGGCGGTGCATACATAGTACGTCTGTACAGACTGTAAGTTAGTGTAATTATAGCGACTTGTCTACGCTATGATTAAGATATGCTTCCGTGCTTCCGTACTTGCAGTGCCAGCCAACACTGCCTAGGATAAATGCGGGTGACCAGTTCAAGAGATGAAGTCACAGATTGGAATCTACGATGCAAATGTAGCCGCCCCAGCGGGCGCCTTCCTTCTATGTATGTACCTACATCAGTAGCGCCAGATACAGTGGGCACAGTCCGGAGTCTTAGTACCTGGAGGTGCCTACCGGTGCGCCCTTCTAGACTGGTACAGTGTACCTACGCTAACTACCGGCAGGTGCCCGGACACTGCATGGCCCTGTACATGCGCTATTCTGCGCTAGTTATGAAAGGCTGCAATTGGCGACGGAAACATATCAACGCCCTAGATATTAGTTGACATCGCATGGTCATTTACGTCTCGACACAGTATCAAGCTCTGCATAACACGGTCCAATCTGCCGTCTTTTGGGGAGTGACACGGTAAAATCTCGGAGTAGCAACGTACCTATTAGATTACTGGTACTGTGTGAGGACTTGCAGGTCATGCCAGCATCTACCAGCGTTTGTGTCTCGTCCAATAGGGAGCATCGATAATTGTGCTAAATTACCTTAGCCAATTCCGGTACGCTAGGTAAGCCGGTACTAAACTTCTTATCCGACCCCTGAACGACCTCAACTGCCAATATCGCGATCATCAAATTCAGGTACCTCGCTTCTACAGACTGTACCTACGTTATGCTAGGTACTTGCTCGCCAGCCCAGGTTATGGTTATCTCTGCATTTTACCTTCTATCACCTTCCTCCAACCTACCTACCTACTCTCTCTGATCCCCCTTTTGTTCGCCTACGCTCCCTCTTCCCGTTTTGCATCTTTTCGCAGCATCGCCCGCGCATGTAGGGCTGTGAATTTACCATTCTATTCTCGACTCGTGCAGCCACTGCTAATCTTGTCCCTCGTCCCTCGTTCCTTATTCCCTGGGCGTGACGTGCGCGCCCACTCCCACTCGCCCACTCGCCCACTCGCCCACTCGCCCACTCGCACACACATATGCATGCACCCTTGGCCCACGCCTATCTCGAACCGTCCATAGCCCGCGCGCGATCATTTCGTTAGCGGCAATAGTCCTCTTCCCTTTTCATTTCAACCGTCCTCGTCTCTCTCTTTTCTCTCTTCCCGACAGCTCCCCTTGCCTCTTCTACCACCTGTACACGCCTCGTAGCCGGTATACTGGCCATCTGCGGCATTCTGCCTTCGTGCCCCCGAACCAGAATCATCGCCCGGCCGTCGTCCGCAACGTTGGGCAGAGTCACGCTGCAAACAACCCGGCGAACGAGCTATGATGCAAGTCCGGGTCTCCTCCGCCCGCCTGTAACTGACGAATTAACTTGTTCACCCGCGAGTCGACTTCTGCCAGCACACAGCCCGTCTGCTCTGCATCACTCTTCCACCTGATACCCAACCTGCTTGCTCCCCCACTTCTTCTAACTTGTCGCAACACCTGAAACCCTCCACCCGCACTCTCATCCTCCCTTTTTCCCTTCTTCCCTTCTCTCTTCTTCCCTTCGTCTGTTGATTTTTGTCAACGGACTGAATCCTCGGGACAAACCTCCCTCGCCCGACTGTTGGTTTGCGCACTCCCCAACACGTCTGGGCCGAATGGTTCTCGCCTGGAGACTTGGAAATTTCATTTCTCATTTCCCTATCACCATGCCCAGCATATTTTCTCGTATACGGGGCAAGGATGGGAAGTTCAGGTCCAAGAAAAATGGAAATGACGAATCGAGCCTTCAATTGCAGACCAAGCCGCGGTGGGAAGACGCCTACGCTCGCACTTCTGTCGACCCCGACGAGGTCCAAGACCTTGTTCACCGATGCACGGTCGAGTTGAAATCACGCGGTATGTAAATCATCTGACTTAGACAGCCATCTAAAACAGTCACCACCTGGCACCTACTGTATACCTACCGTACAGCACAGACACAGAGCGCTAATGGCAGTCGCATGATTTACCCATGTAGCTCTTGATATCCCTTTCCTTCTTCTGCCCTTCCGGCCGACCTCGGATCCCAGCGCTGTGCGCACCTTCATCCGCCATTTCTTCGACCATGAAAACCATAGCATGCACGGGGAGGCGCTCTCCCAGGAGTTGCGCATGACGGAGCCCATGGTATGTCGATGTCTTATCTTGTCGCGTCATGTCGCCGTCATTTGACTCGTGCATCACCAAACTAACTGATTCTGCTTCTTAGGTCATCGCAGGCGTCCTCAAGTGGTGTTGGAGTCGCATTGCCGGCGGCTTAGTTGGCTGGGATGCATATGAGCTGTTTAAGGTTGGCGAGAAAGGTACGGACCGTTCTAGCAGAATGCGACGATGCACTGCATGTGTTGCTAATTAAATCTCGCATAGACTCGAACATGGCACCCGACGCTTTCTCGACGTTCATTCCCATCAGCATCGACAACGTGCCCCGATCCAATATTATCTTCGATTACTTTGACTTGCTATCTGCGATCGCCGCACATGGAAAGGCAAATGGTTTGAGCGGTCGTAAGCTCTCGCGCATGGCTTCCTGGTGGGTTTTTGAGCACAAGGATACAAGCGATGGATTTGAAGGCGGTTACAAAGTTTGGTTACGGTAGGCCCAACTTGCCCTCAATCTTGCATCGGCCATGACTTGCTAATCAGGTGTCTCGCAGCGCGGCGGATGCGACGAGCCATTTGTTCTTTGCCTATCTCCGATCGCTATCCCCCCAGCAGCCCAAGGCCGCCAGCATCTCCCTGCTACCCATGTCCTTACAGAAGTTGCTGCAAGAGACTGAATACCCGCCCCAGGCGCCCACCCTCACCTTTACGTCGACTTACCGGGTGGTCATGATCGTCGATGCAGTGTCACCGACGCCATTTTCTCTGCTACGCCGCGCAAACCACTTTCAGTATCGCGAAGCCGATAGAGCTCTCCAAGATTTCTCCGAATATGAAGATCCAGTGCAAGCCCTTACCGAAGAGTGTCGCAGAGTGCTTAAGGCGATCTCGCTAGCCAATCAGTCTCAGGTGTCGAGCTCCAAGCACTCAACTGGCCTGCGAGACGCATCATGGTCAAGATTTGAGGATATCGGGTTCAGTGGCAGTTTAGAAGAAGAGGAAGAAGATGAGGAGACCGTTAAGATCAGTCACTCCCAACGTCCAGGACTACGGACAACTCCGGCATCGGACGGCCAGCTGGGTAGGCCGACAACTCCTTCGTGGGCTGATTTCTTGTCCGCGGGCTTCGTTGATGACTCGGCCCCCTCCAACACCTTGCTGCCCCCTGACAAGGTCCTACCTCCTATCGAAACACACGTCCGATCGCGGACTGCGCAGTCCCACCATGGCAGACTCGAGTCGGATCGAGTGCTTGAGCCAGGCGAGCTAGCTAGCATCACGCAATTTACTTTTGATGAAGCCTTCTGGTGGGTGTGGATGAGTAGTCTTGCCCCGGAGGAGACAGCAGCACGAAAATCAGCCTTCGGTAGATGCGCAGTCCTAGAGACGGCGATTCAGTCGGGAAAGTGGCTTGTGATGGAAGAGATGGTCAAAGGAGCCGCGCCCGAGCTTGATGCAACTGCTTACATTGCGGAAAAGAAGGGGTTCTTCAGCTGGACACGCCGTGGTAAAGGAGGCCTTACCCGTACCAAGTCTACTGGAATGGGTATCTTCAACCGAGGTGATCAAGTTAACTCGACCAGCAATGCTGCTAATCAACTCAGCAAGGCCAGCATGGGACCAGACCAACAGGCTAAAATCCAGGCTGCCGCGCAGCAACTAAGTGCACGACAGCAGAGACTCCAACAAGCCGACATTCCCGAGAGACGCGGTCGAACAGACGCAGACATTGCGGGAGATAAGACTAACAGCGTCCTAACTCTGCAGCCCGTCATAATGAAGGAGGCTTCTCCAGCCATGAAGTGGGCCAGCAAGTATGACAAGGAAGCCATCCGGGAAGCGTATCTCGGTAACATCACTGCTGGACGCGGCGGCCTCGGACAGCAGCTTAGCGGAATGGCGGAAGCCGACGGAAATTTGAATGGGTCAGAGGTAGGCGACAAACCTCTTCCTATTGTCCAAGAGCCTGCAACGGAACATGCACCGCCCGTACCACAGAAGAGCATGTTGGATGTCCACCCAGCCGAGCGCTCCAACACGACTGGCCGTGAGTCGCCATTGCCTCCTCTACCACTTGGAGAAGAGGTTGCGGAAACCGCGCGCCAAACAGCCGTTTCTCCTATGCCTCCTAGCCCTACCGGCCCTGATGGTAAGAAGAAGAAGAAGCTTCACAAGGAAGATAAGAAGACTACCGGCGGTCTTAGAAAGCTCTTTGGGCGCAACAAGAACAGAAATTCCAAGGGTTACGAGCCTGCCGAAGTGACGAACTTGGCTGTCGCACCAGTCAGATCATCCCATTCCAGCCGTGCTCCGTCTCCGCTTCCCGAGCCGGCGCGGCCTCAGCCGGTCATTGACACGTCCGTCAAAGAGGCATCTACGGCACAGGCAGATGATGACAAGACACCCACTCAACCGTCCGCCCCAGTTGCTGCAGGCGATGCCACAGATGGCGTCGCAGCCGAGTCTGAACTGTCCCGCATCAACACGGCCGATGCGAATGAGGCTAATAATGAATTCTCACGGTTTGATCAGGGTCCCTTACTAGACCAACCTGCGTTTGTGCCCGTAGACGACGAGTCTGCTACCGTTTCCCCGTCGATGGTGCGCAACTCGAACCACGTCGAGGAGCCAGAGAGCGACGCAGCACCTGCACCAGTCGTTCCGACGCAGGATCGTTGGGCAGCTATCAGAAAGAGCGCCGCCGAACGAGCTGCACGTCAGGGTGAAGAGCAGCCTGTTGATGGACACAGCCAGGCCGCGAATGGCACTGACGAACCCAGTACGGAAGAGAGTAAGTCGCCTGATATGTGATATCGCGATCATCTTTTATTGATACTCGATAGCCATTGAATCCCGCGTGGCCCGCATCAAAGCCCGAGTTGCCGAACTAACGGGCAATATCGAAGGGTCCAACTCCCCAGGCGCATCAACCCCTCGTCGCTAAGGAGTGGGGGAATGCCCCAGAAATCCTCAGCTGCGCCTGAATCACTCCTACCCTACCTTTTCGACTGGGATTCGTCTTCGGGTCTGTCTATATCATACCCCCTCGCGCAGTTTTCGCCCATTGGGCGAGTTCCATACACCAATTTTCACTTTTGTCTTTTTCATCTCTTTTTTTCTTTCCACCTGTCGATGATACCACTAGAACGAACTTCGAGGATACACAAATGCCCCCCCCCCCCCGCAAAGAAGATGAAAAAAGGTTTTTCGTTATACCTTTTTTTATACCAACTCGACGTTCGGGCGTTTTTTTTTCTTTTCTTTTTCTTTTTTCCTTTTTCCGTTATTTTTAACTTTTAATTGAGATTCTGCAAAACCAGATGGGAGTTTTACGGATCAAAACCAAAACGTTCGTTTGTCCCCCCACCACCTCATTGCAACGCCTCCCCCACCCAACCCCGCTAGTTTTATTGCGTCGATTTCGATTCTTAGTTTCACGCCCAATACTCAGGAAAAAAAAGAAGATAGGAAGAAAAAAAAAAGAAATTTGCGTCAGGAAGGTAGCTCAGCTTGGCTATGGACCTGATATATAATTTTTTTCTTTTCTTTTCTTTTCTTTTCTTTTCTTTGAGTTTTGGGTTGATTGTTGTTGTGAAAGGAAGGGGAGAGAATGGGAGAGAAGAGAGAGAGAGAGAGAGAGGAAAGGGAAAGGATCCGAAATAAGTGAAAAGAAAAAGCTCAATTTTTTTTTTAAAAAAAAAATCCCAAAAAAAAATTGAGACATAATTCAAATTTTTTTCTTCTTGCTTTTGTTTTTTTTTCTCTCTCTCTCTCTCTCTCTCTCTTGGTATCAATCTGGGGTGTGTGGAATGGTTTGATGCCGAAGGAGAAGAAGTGATTTGACCCCGTATGAAAAGGGGGTAAATTAATCAAATGGTCTGAGGGGCAGGGAAAGAGAAGAGAAGAGGAGAGATGGTTTGTAGTAGGTCGCGAGTCGCGCGCGCAGACAAATGAAGGAAATGGGGGGAAAACTACCTAAGGACGCGCGAGAGGACAGAGAGAGAGAGAGAAAGAGAGGGCTCCGTTTTAGTCTAGGTACTATCTAGATAAGTCCCGGATATCCTCTCGATGCTAATTGAGCGGGTAATCTCTTATCTATCTGTCAATGCAAATGAGGTAGCAAAGCAAAGCTCGGCTTTACGGCTATTGGTTTTTGTTTTTGTTGTTGTTGTTGTTGTTTTTGTTGTTGTTGGAGAGAAAATGATGCCGACTTGACCTTCCTTCCCCCCTTCTGATACTCGGTTCTTGTCGTGTGAGCTTGTGTATGTGTATGTGTGGCTGGCTCGTGCCATAATTACCTGGTAGGAATTTTACGATAATCCCCTCCCTCGCCGGACCTATTCGTCGTCGCCTGTAACCATCTGTAAACCGAACCCTTGTCTCCTATCTAGGAACAGCCTATAGGAAGGAAGTATGTATGGCATGAGCCTTGGGAGGGTTATATACTTGAATGAACTCGTGAGGTAAAAAAAATAAAAAATAAAAAAAAAATTTAAAAAAGGGACAAAAGCTTGTGGATGTCGCCTACCTCGTGTATTCAGTACATCATCATCATACCCGTCACCATGCGTCATCACACTCATACAGCATGTAGCAGGTACGTGGCCACCGTACGTCTGTTGATCTATGTATTCCCCCGCCCGAGATATCTCTTCTAGCTTCTCTTCTCTTAATTATTCAATCGTACACTTCAGATCTGCTAGCTAGTCTCCAACAGTGAGGCTATTCAGCAGTAGAAGTGCGTACGTAAACGCACAAGCTTACCTAGATAGCTAGCTAGATAGATAGATGGTTAGGCAGGGACCTTCATCCATTCGCTGACAAAAGTGCTGTAAGAACCATAATAAAAGAAAAGGCGCAGTCCGTAAGTAAGTACGTACGTAAGAACGGGGCTCGGAAAGGAGATAATACCTAGACTACCTATCTAGATGAGCAGATGAGGCAAGGCCTCTGAGAGAGGTCCCTCCATATTCTTATATAACCTTACCTACTACCTTTACCTTTACCTTTACCTTACCCTTACCTTACCTATCTACCTATGCGAATTCACCTCCTTTTCCTTGCGAGTAACAAACCAGTGCATGGAATTAGATGTACTCGGAAAATTTCGAAGTTCGGACAAAGATAGGTGTCCCCCCCCCCCTTCTCCCTCCGGGTTAAGAGAAGATAGGTGAGACAGAAGATATACATACATAGTAGACGGGAAAGATGATGATGAGTAAGCGGGTATTCGATCGCCAATCTCAATCCGATTCGTAGGGTTGCTTGCTTGCTTGCTTGCTAAAATCTCTATCTAGGTTAACCTGTCTTTGGTCCTAAATCATCCTTCCATGTATTAAAATCCCTTCCATTAAGAAATGAACTTTGATAACGGCCCTTTGACAACCTCACGTTCTGTCACTGCTTTAACGGTAGGTAGGTAATTTACTTGATCTCGGTGAACCCCTCCTCCCAGAAGCAGCAGGTAAAACGAAACAATGGACCCCAATTCACTCAATTCAAAAAAAAAAAACGCTTTTCAAAAAGCGCATAAAAAATCTCGTTAAAACCACTCTTAAATAACTACATATACAAGGTTCCATGTGTGTTTGATGTTCATTGTTTTTTCTCTCCTCCCTTCCTCTTTCTCCCTCCGTTCCATTCCCTTTCCTCATTTCTCCCCGTCCGTCCATCCATCCATTTCGATTCAATTCACCCAACAACCAACCAAAGAAAACCAAAACCAAACCAACGCCTAAACGCCATCCGTTTCCAATCGGAGTCTATAAGAACCTTAGATCCTCCCCCTCCCTCCTTTCTTCCTCCCTTCCTTCCTTTCATTTCCAGTCAGTCAGTTAGTCAGATAGTTAGATACCTCTCCTTTCTTTCTTTCTTTCTTTCTTTCTTTTCTCCCCTCAATCACACATTTCTTTCCAGCAAGACATCTTTACATGGGAACCAAGCGATTGAACCCCCACTAAAAACCGAATCAAAATGGGGGAAAGGCAAAGTTCAAAGTTCGGTAGGAGGGTACTGGGAAAAAAGGCCATGAAACTCATTCTTCGTGTTTTTCCATCTCTCTAAATTTTTGGAATGAAAAAAAAACATTCGTGGTATTTGTCTCGTTCGGGTAAGTAAAAGAACACACTTGTAATGAAAGTGATAGGCGCGCCTCCTCTTCTAGAAAGAAAAACTCAACACAGCATGAGAAGAAAGAAAAAAACAACGCCGCGCCATGCCAAATGTAAAAACCCCTTAACGAAAGCCAGTTTTTGCATGACGCAGAAAACCCAAAGTTGACCAAGTGTGTGTGTGAAAAGCGTGATAATCCGCCGGTTATTGAAGGAACAAATAATTATGTGACAAGAAGGATAGAAGAGGCAGGCGGGGTATCCAAAATTACAGGCAGTTATATGTTTATATATCTGCCTCTCGAGAAAAGCTAATCAAGTGTTTTGTAGTAGTAACAAGTGTGTGGCGTTGAGACGGCGATGCCCTTGTGGAGTGGCCATATATTAGATGAGTTTGCGGTACAGGTGTGACGTGGATTTTGTTTTGGCTTTGTATTGACGACGACGACGACTAAACTATTCGACTTTGATACGTTTGGCCTCGAGACCCTCATGATTATCTGAAACGGGGCCGCCGGTGCTGATATCGGGGCTCTTCCGCTTTGCCACATTCGACCCATCGCCTTCCCTCAGAAAGGACGGCCCTGATGCGCCAACCGGTGTGGCGAAATTCAATGGGCTTGGCAAGGTATTGCTGTTGTCGCCTCTGAAATTCCACTCGGGGTAGAAACTGCTTGGACTCGGCAAGAACTCATTGTTGAGAAATCGCGACGGGAGAGCAGACACGGGTGTGTCAATGTTCATCCCGGTGTTAAGAGTCTGGGGTGGCGGCCTGGCAAATGGATTCGGGGGGCCTGTGGCCCCCGCAGAGAGTAGTGTGGTTGTTGACGGTGATGGGGGCGGCAACCTGGGAGCATCGGCTCCGTTGCGTCGCGCAGGTTGGGCAGAGGCGTCCGCAGTGCCACGGGGTGAGGTGGTCAACGGCTCTCCAGTGTTGCTGCCAGCGTCAGAAGCCTCGTCAGGGATCTGTACCCGTAGCCGCGGCCTCGAAGCACCGTCTATCTTCAAGCTATTCGAGCGAGAGGGAGGTGTAAACCCCCCCTCGGTCGCATGGGATACCGAGCCGCGAGTTTTGGCAAAACCAGCACTAGCACTAGTATTGGGACGTTGAGATATAGGGGGCGACTTCGATAACCTGACCCGAGATACGGCGCCTGTGTCGACTGAGTGACCCCGGTTTAGGCTATCTTCGTTTTTTACGTGAGCGTCACCGTGAATCGAGTCGAGATGCTGCCCTAGGATAGACCGTGTATCTTCAATGGGGGTAAATATACTACCTGACTGATGTCCCCGAGGAAGCTTTCTGATGATGGATGTATCGAGACCAGGTTGAGCGGGGCGATCGTGTGTCCTAGGCGGGTCCATCGGGGCGTGCTGTGTCTGGGGCTCCGGGGCATGCTGCAGTTGGATATGAGGCTGTCTCTGGGGCACGGGTACCTCAAGGTGTTGATGCGACGGCTGGGGAGGCGACATATGCGGGACCGACTGAGGAGGAAGTTGTTGAATATGGACCTGGGGAGGCGAAGGCTGAGGCCGGCCGGTCGCCTGAGGGGGCGGAGGAGGGGGAACGTTGGAATAGTTGGGAGCGGCCGGGCGACGCGATTCTTCCATGTATGAGGACATTTGAGGTGCGTGCTGTACCGATGCGTACTGATATTGCGCTGGAGGAGGTGGGGGTCCATGTTGTAGTGCAGACTGGACTTGCGGGTTGTAGATGCCGGGCTGTGGCATATAGGCATATCCATTCACGACGGGCTGAGGTCCGGGACCGCTGCCCGGTGGTGGCACGTTGGCAGGACGTCGGAAGTCATTCCCTGATGGTGGGCGAGACACCAGTGGCTGGGGAGTGTGCCCTCTCTGTATGAAGATGGGCGGAGAGGCCGATTGAGTATGATTCCGCAAATTCGAAAAGGCTTGCTGGCCTTGGAAATGTGGTGGGATCATTTGGGGTTCAACTGAACCTTCGTGGCCGTGTGGCGGCGTTCCTTCCAAATCGTCGTCATCGTCATCGTCGCCACCTCGATTGAAGTCGCCAGGGCCTTTGTGCTCGCTAGGGCCGCCATGCTGCAGGTTCATGTCAGTATAGGTAGGATATTGGGTCAGGAACAATTGCCACGAACATATGTATATCTTCCTACGACATCTCGCATGTCGCTTGATGAAAACGTGTACAGCTTCTTATTGCTGCCAAATATGAGGACGGCCACATCGACGGAACAGAGAACAGACAGCTCGTGAGCCTTCTTGAACAAGCCGCCTTTCCGCTTCAAGAACGTGCTATTGAACGTATACGTTAGCTGCTGTTTCGATCGCATTGCACCTCATAGCATAAGAGTATGCGATGGCGGTGTGATGAAGAGGAGGCGGGGAGAACGGAGCAGAAGAGCTTGGCTGCTTACACAGAGCGATTTCTGTCATCCTTGATAGCTTTGATTTCGATCTTTCTTCGACCCATTTTGACGGAGCTACTATCGAGCGCGCGCGATAGATGGACGGACGGAAGGACGGACGGACGGGCCAGACGCGAGAAATCAATGAGGTCGAGTTTGCAGGGATGGTCGAGTGCCCCCTTACGCGACTAGATTGTTCGCGACGCTGAAGTTGGGTGATGGCAAAATTGAACGGCGGCGTGATAAATCCAGCGTGGCGAGGAAAGTGGATTCGAATTTTAGCGATGCCGGGACGAGAACCTGGAATTTGGAAGTCTGGATTAATTTCTGGAGGCCGGCCAAAGTTTGCTCTCGACGACTATACAAATGCGGGATGCGATTCGATCAAGGGGGAGAGGGAGATGAGATGGAATAGAGGAGAGAAAAATCGGAGTCTATAGAGGAATAGTCACAGATTGAAGAAGATCGGAAGCGCCCCAGATGGAAGTGGAGTCGTGGTTACCGGGATGAGAGAGTGAGAGGAGTGTGGGACGGGCGATCATAACAGAGACTAGGAATTGTCAAGATATGAAATATGAGATATGAGATATGAAGTACGAAACGGCGTTGCGAGGGATCGAGAGGGAAGACGGGTGATTATATGAATCCGGGGTTATCCACAAAAGTTGGTGTTGTCAACGGGAATTGCAGCGCTGCAACCAGGCAGGGCTGGGTGGGTAAGAGCACGCTGTAGTATTGCCGCGTAGTACCCAGGACAGCCGGGATAGCGAGGTACGCAGTGGGCTCAGCGAGTAGAGTAGAACAGCAGGCGGATAAGATAACTGGGTACAAGCGAGCGGGCGCAGATGGGGCAGGTGGGTAGGTAGGCCGGTAACGTAGGCACGGCAGGAGGTACCAGCCACAAGCACCGGGGGGACGATCTGGAGAAGGGGAATGAGGGAATGAGGGAATGAGGAAAAGAGGAAAAGAGGAAAAGAGGGAAAGAGCACTAACAGACGGTGTGTAGTCCGTGACTTTGCAACTTCGCAGCCGAGCGCGGCCTGGGAGAGCGACGGATCGAGGGTCAATAAGTTCAATAAGTTCAACAAGTTCAACAAGTTCGAGGGCGTCTGGCCCATGCAACCAGCGCAACCAACGCAACCAACGCAACCAACGCAACGCGTTCCCGGCAGATAGGACCAAATGACACAATACAATGCGATTGTTAAGGCACGATACGCTACCTAGATAGATAGTGTAAATACCGAATTGTGTGTTTTGACTTGCAGGGACGATGGGGCTGAATCTGGCGTGGGTGTTCTAATAATAGAAGAGATCCGTGTTCACCACTTTTGCGACGACTAACTCGTGCCTCGCGGGGGACCGTGGGTGCGGTGTGCGGATGATGCTGATCGGGGGGTATGCGGTGTGTCCAGGTTGGGCGCGGGCAATGGGCAGAGATCGCCAGTACTGTAGCAGCCAGGCAGGACAACGAGGAGGTAGAAAAGAGATTGTGAGGTTTTTTGATGACTGTTGGGGATGGCAGACCGTCTGTTCAGGAGCAAGGCATCTCGCTACACACTTGTGGTCGATGGCAACGACCTCAAAAAGCACGGGGCACGAACTGCCAGGGTTTGGCGAAAGCCCAACCTCACTCCGGTTAGCCTTGTCCGCTCTCACTGTGGTAGTAAGTAAGTCTGTAATTATTACGTGTGTGTTATCGAATCTCGAGCTAGCGTGCTTATTACGTATCCACACAGTATGTCGTAGCATTTTGGAGGCGCGCCACTCGCCCAGAAGGTACACTATCCGCTTCTTACCCGAGTCTATCACATAGGTAGGTACTCACCTAGGCAGTATTGGCCCTGGCGCCATCCAAGCGGTACTTGGAAGTTAGCACGGAGGTATACTTAAGTAGGACACTACAGTACGTAACAAAGCAGTAGATACTGTACGGTAGCGAGGACCCTTCCTGACACCCCGCCGTCCGTGCTGCTAACGTTAAGCACACTAGCGCGGTAGGTAGTCTGTAGTACCTATGTAGATAGGTACCTTGGGCGCTACTGGTGGTGCGTACGCTCCACTGAAACCGTGTGGCTTAGCATAGGTAGCTGCTACCTACCTGGGCCCTGCACACTCGACCCACAGGCCCCTTGTACTTATTATCATCTTATCTTCTCATAAGGTAGCTACCTACCTTAGCTTCTCGATAGAGTCGATATCCGTCAATTGATATGGTAGGTAATCCGATCTCATTCCGATGCAATCCCATTCCGTTGCTCAAGATGCGGGACTTATGGATCGTGCAATTGCCTCCATGTTGTAGTAGGAAACTCTCGAGGATTAAGTCTCGAGAATGTCATCCGAGGAGATGTAACATGTGTGGCACTGTGAGCTTCGTGACCTGCTTGCCCAGTGTAGGTAAGTCGCTGTAGATAGTGTATAACTCTGATAACGGTCAATTTGCCAATTACATAACATTTTGTGCATACATACATAATAGCCAGAGTCAACTCCGCCACCAACTCATGCCCGGAATCATCTTGTGCCCTCCCTTTCGTCCCCTCCCCACTCCCGAGTCCCGACATCCGTCCACTCATCCGGCGTTCATCGTGTCAAAGCGCAGACTGCTCTGTAATCGGTCGTCCTGATTTTCGGCTACGCTTGAGCCTCATGTGGCACGAGGCACCTCGAATCTATTTTCAGAACAAATAAGCTTTTTGATTCTTCCATGGTGCATCTTTTAGACTATCTAGCACTGCTGTGGAATACTAATCTCTAGCACCCGCTTCACATGTACTAGATAGGTGTGCTTCTCACCGGCACCGTGCCCCTCGCCCACCCACCACTCGACCGTCACCACCACACTTCATCTTGCAGTCTGACTATAGCGCTGCATGGCAGTATTATAGAGGTAAGTAGATTGATGACAGACCAGGGACATTGCGCAGCTCTCACCTACATAACATAGTACGTCTGCTACTGCTGCTGCTACTGCTACTGCTTCTGATGCTACCAACCTACTGAGGTACTGCTACTGCTCCTACTACCTAGCTAATACTGACTACTGCAAGCGCTATCTAGGTAGTTGACAAGCTCTTATGACCACCTAGACCGATATAGGTTGTACAGCCGGTTACCATCGCGGCTATACTCTGCTTTGCACCCATTAAGCCAATCACTAAACGGCCAGGACGCAGCTAAGCGCTTGCCGTCTACACGGCACACCTCACGAAGGTCGGCTACCAGGCGCTTATCATTGATGACTATAGCCAGTGTAGCCCTCTTACGACGTCATGGACCGAACTTAGACCAAACATAGATATCTTGATCTATATTCCAGCATCATGACGGCCGATTTGGTGATGACGAGGCTCGGCGAAGTCGTTGCAGTTAGCGGATACGGTAGTCCTATGGAATTACACGAATCCATGTGCACAGATAGATGCCCAGGCACGCCGATACCCGGCGAAGATCTCTAGACGGCGAACAATTATAGTGGCTACGCTACGTTATACTACCTACCTACTCGTGCGAAGAACGGGTACCCGTGCCGAGGCGGCCTTTTGGGACACCAGTCTCGCCTAACGGGACACCACCCTAAACCGCATAGAGTAATGGCCCCAAATAAATTACGCCGCCTCTATGCCGTCGCAATACTAGCATTTGGTTCATCAGGCTAGCCTGGATTGAGGTAGGATTGATTATATCAGCGGACGTACGAATGTACCGCATAACTACCGGCGCTGCCTGATGGCAATGATCAATTATCGTCCCAGCAGCCTCCCAGAAGCCTCGAGTGGTTGCGCATTCGAGTGGTGACATAGGTAGCAATTGCAGACAACAGAGCAGTAGTAGTAGATTTTACCATCACAAGATAAATGGCTGTACAGGGACAACACCGGGCTGCTAAGGAGTGTAATAACTACCTGGGTAGGTAAGTAAACAAAAGCAAGTAGTATAAAGGAAAATAACTTAGGTTACTCAATTATACAAAGTCGCGCAGTGATATAATACCTACATTGAAAGTCGGGTCTTTGGTTATACCGGTAATTATGGCCTACAACGAGACCGATGACACTGTAATGGTCATTATAGATCAATGACAGTGTCGACGACACGTCCTTGCTGAAGCTGACAAGATTGAATGAACAACCCTAATCTTAACCCTAACCCTAGAACGCTCCCTATCTATCTCAGGCAGAAGTAAATGTCTAGTTATGCGGTACATTTGTGCGTCCGCTGATATAATCAATCCGGGGCTGGCTTGACGAACTAAGTGGTAGTATTGCGCCGGCATAGAGACGGCGTGATTTATGTGGACCAATTACCATATGCGGCTTAGAGTGGTGTCCCGTTAGGCGAGACTGGTGTCCCAAAAGGCCGCCTCACCCGTGCCCGTGAGCCAGCAGTCCAGCTCGGGGTCTTCAAATCGGTTACAGCGCCCCGCTAGTTACGGCACCCAGACGATACATTACCATACAAGTGGTACTGACAATTCGTGTCCGCGTCCGAGGTAACAGACGTTGAATCAGACCTTCAATAAGTCCTTCCGTGGAAAGTCAAGTCAACCGATAAACAACGATTCTCGGACTGCCTCATACCTATACACGTACAGACGGGGTTCTGTACATCTCAAAGTATGAGAAACTGATTTGACAGTGAGCATATCGCGATCTTCGGCACTGTGGGCGGTATGAAGTTTCCAAATCGGAAAACCGTTGTATTGCTCTCCCGTTGAACCATCAGTTCCATGGCCCCATGGTTCCATGGTTAGTTAGGTTAGGTAGTTCTATGCGCGTCAGACAGTTCCACGTGTGTACTAGGTACGGAAGGCCGGTATAGTACATACTCTCCTCTACTCTTTCGGGGCCAAATCGGTTGGAACCCTTTTCGGCTTACTTGCTACCTAGATGACGGACAAAAAAGAACGGCTAAGCGCCGTCAAGACAAGACGGCACACCTAAGACAGATTGACAGAACTTCTTGACGTCGCTTGATTGGGCTTGTTAGCTGCACGCAATACCACAGTGCACAGTCTAGCGGTAGGGAGGTAGGGAGGTAGGCAGGTAGGCAGGCAAGGTCGTGGCTTTGAACAGTTGCGAGCATGCAAGCACACACCCATCGCTAAGTAAGTACGCTCCACGACCTAGCTACCTTTGTACTATTTAGTGCCGAGCACCGGAGGAAAAGCTATAAATAGCTATTTTTAGCAGCCACATGCTGCCTGGTCTAGCCCGATGCGGCTCTAGCGTGTCCTCGGTACGTCGACGGTCGAGCAAGAACTTACTTAAGTATTATCTAGAAGGCACTAATGCGCTGTTGGCGGGTACTGCATAGGGTTAGCGCAGGCCTGCTATCTACTTAAGTAGGTCTGCTACAGGCTGCCGGACCTGCGCAAGGTGGGGTTTCCCCCCCACTCCAACCCTTGGGCTGCTAATCTAGTGTAGATAAGTACCTACTATGGTACTAGATACAGATTACATATACATACGTACCTAGTACGGACTGTACTTAAATTCTTCCCTTTTGTTCGGGCCAATGAAAACTCCGAGCTTTTCAGCAAATGTGGGTAAAATCTGCTGATCCGCTGACAATTTTACCCCCTTTCATTCCCTCAAACAAATTCGGCCAAATTGAATGAGGCCGAACCGACGCCACCTGTGCGACAATTGACGACATGCAAGCCCCCTCCATACCGACCAGCCAACCAATCAACCAACCAGCCAACCGACCAGCCAACCGACCACTGGAGTCTCGACATTGACCTGGAGATCCGCGGAAGAGCCTTACGAGCTCGACCAAGGACTTACACGACATGATGGCTTCAATCATTCCATTTCTACGCAGCGAAGGCTTTTTTCTTGGCCCTCAATACGAAAGGTAATTATATCGATATCTTGATATTCCGGGCGCGTGCACACCCGCCACGATACCTGCTCGTATACCTATCGTTTCGTCATCTAGGTAGTGGATCGCCCAACCGGCGGCGTATAAGTATGTACCCGTGTTCAAATCCGCGATGGAATTCATCCCCGGTCTGGCTGGAAGGAAAATCCTTGTGTCCATCGTGAGATCGATGACCTGCATATGAAGGACCGGACGATGTCATGGACTTACCTACCTTTATGGTACTGTACCGCGGGCTCCGTTAGCATGCTACCTACCATCTTACATCGCAGGACACAATCCGCTTTCGAGTCGGCGAGAGAGAGAGAGTGTGTGTGTGGTAGGTAGTGTACAAGGTACAAGTTTCAAGTCTCAATAGTCGCGCGGCGCGATCCTCTTCCGAAAATCCCACGATAGGATCAATAATGTGGATTCCATCACGATAACGCGGGGGAATTCCAAAGAAGTCGGGGGAAAAGTCGATGCATTCGCCTAGCCTGCCGAGCTCACGTAGGTGTATATATACTGCGTTGAGACCGTTTCGACCAATTTTGTGAACACGAGGAAGGCCGGCTCAAGAACGGTACTTTTATGAAAGCCGGGGCCGTGTATCTTTTCTTGAGCGGAATCTCCCGCTTCAAGTTGCAAGTACTAAGACACTTCCACATCCTTTTTTTTTTTTTTTTTCCTTCTCAACTACGTGAGGTCCTTTTTACATATACGGGTTATATATCCGTGGCACGGTAAGCCTTGGCAGGGGGGACACACCACATTTCTGTCTGTCTGTGTCAGTCTGTCTGTCAGACAAGGAAGACAAGGAAGACCGGAGTGATATTGGATTGATGGCTGTGTCACTGTTACTGGTGAACAGACACAAACAAGAACCAGCCTCAGCCTTACCGGTTGGGTTCCCCCCCGGACCCCCGAATAATTTTAATTGGGGGCATTGTTCTTTTCGTTCTAGAAAAACGGCAAAGAATGAAAGAGTCGGCCATCAGTGTCACGTAATGGTTATCTATCTAGCTGCCGTGGCACGACCATATTTCAAATGGCCCGGCCGACTTGGTAAGTTGGTATCAATGATCATAGCCGGTATGTCGTCACGAGCCCATCAACCTCACCGATGATTAGTTATCGCTGGCCATTTGGCTGCACTCACTATTAACTATCTAACAACTTAACTCACTCATGCCGTTGTCGGGTCCGGATCCCGTTTCTAAGTTTAACCCTGGGGTCTTCTTTTTTCCTCTCTTATCTAATTAGTTTATAGCCTGGATAGGCTATTGATGAAATCGCTCGGCGAAGCGAGCGATTGCTGGCTAATACGGCGATGTTGTTGTGAATCATGATAACTTCCTATCGCGGCTTTCAAACCCTATGATGTTTCTATATGGGCGGCCTCTGCGTGCCCGAGGTCAACGGCAGTCTCGCACGACAAGTGTCCTCGCCGTACCCCTTATTACCATCAGTCGTCATTGAGTGTCAAAAACGCCACTTATCTACCATCCCAGAGCAGAGGTCTTGAACATCGCCAAAGTCGACTAACCTGCAAATAAGCCTTTCTGCAAAAGCCCGATCCAATTGGTCATGGCTACCTTACCCTATGCTCTCTCAAACTATCCCGGCCTCTATAACGGTCGCCGACATCAAAGACCGTTACCCACGGGTCTTCTGATCGATCTTACTATTGCCTCTACAGAGTCCAGACGGTGCAGTGTGCACATCAGCGGCTCGGCATTCTCGACTTCAGAAGACATCACGGACATGCCGAACGAGAAAGACTGGGATATGATGTACAGTACGGCCCTTGCTGACCGTTTCTTCTTGCGCCTACCGCTCGATACGCGTAGACAGAGCGCCCGAATGATGGTGATGATGATGATGATGACGATGATGATGACGATTGATTATGATGATTGATAAAATTACGGAAAAGTCTCCTCCCCCCCCCTTCCCCCTCCTTCCCCCCCTCTCCCCGGTTCGATATCTAACTAACACTATGTAAGATATGGCAACATGAGAGAAGCATAGTTGGCTTGTTGTAAGCTTATCTCACATCTAATCATCTAATCTAGTAAGTCAGGGCGAGTCAGCAGCATCTCAAGACATCTTCAGATCAGGAATTGACGAAAATTCGAACGGGATGATCCAGATTGAGGGAAATAATTGCAGTCATGTGATGAAAAGCGAATGAGAAAACAGGTATCTATCTATCTAGAGCAAGACTGAAAATAGAGAGAGAGAGAGAGAGAGGAAGCTATCGTCTTATTTATGTTGAATCCTCATTTCTCTCATGTCTACTTTTTTTTTTTTTTTTTTTTTTTTTCATCGAAGGGGTTTGGTTCTCACGTGCCAATCAATCCCACATCCCTTTCTCGATTTCGATAGGAAAAGAACTGTTTCTCCCATACGTTCTCCGGACCACCCGCCGTCCTCGACTTTGTTTTGTTTTTGAAAGGATGACCCGGTTTCGCCCCTCCCCTCCCCTCCCTCTCTCCCCTCTTCCCTCTTTTTCCCCTCCAACATTAGTACGGTTATGTATACGCTGCACTATCCCAGTGGGAACTCTGGTAAAAGCGAACAGCGTAGCATTCAATCACACACACGCACTACACCATCCATCCATCCATCCATCCACAAACATCAGCCAACTACCACCCAAAGACGAAGAAGAAGAAGAAGGGCCAATTAGCCAGTATACAAGATCTTTTTCCTGTTCTTTCAGCCGTCTAGGTATCGTCCCTCTATTCCCCGCCGGTTCGCCCTTTTATTTCTCACCTATTCCCCACTCGTTCACATGAGTTCACGAACGAATAGATAGATAGATAGGTAGATAGGTAGGTATATATCTAATAGGTGGGGTGGTATTCGACTTTCGGAATCCCGCCCCTGACTATCGGTTTCCCTGCCGGACGGACGTACACGTCTCCAATCTGATAATACTCTAATAGAGCCCTGGCCTGCCCGGCCTGGCCTCGCCCACCTAGATAGTCGTGTAGGCATGGTGCCAGCCTCTCAGCTGAATGCGCCCCTCCGCATGCATACATGTCGCCCTGTCGCTTGTAGAGTGAGTATAGATATAGACCGACGAGACAAGGGCGAACACGACCCACGACGGCCAGTTATAGATATACATGTAGTCTGCTTGGCGCCATCTATACCTTAGTAAGACAGAATAAACCAAGCCTCTCCCCTCAACCCCCAATCATTGACCAGACGAATAATGAACCGTCCTCCAATCCCCTCCCTCTCTTAGGACACAGAAAAAAAAAAAAAAAAAAAAAAAAAAAGAACTCAACCCCCAAATTCTTTTTCGAGAAAAGAAAGGAAAAAGAGAATAAGCGCGCGGAAAAACCTGGCTATATATGCCTTTAGTCCGCATATTCACATCATACCATACCTTGCTATCTATACCATCTATGCCATCTATCCATCTATCTATACTATCTATACTACCTATCTATACCTAGGTAGGTAGCAAGCAGATAATCAGCACCGACGATCCGAACGAACGAACTCCCCCTCTCCTACTCTCATCTAATTATACCGCTAAGAACGAACGAACGAACAAAAATAAATAAATATATAATAGAAAGATAGATAAATAAATAGATACCAAGAATAAACCAGAATTCCCCTGCTTCCCTATTCCATATCACCCCTGTTTTTCCTCGCTCCTCATCCTCACTCCCTTCACTCTCTCTCTCACTCTTCCTTCCCCTTCCCCTTCCCCATTCCCCAATCCACAAACTCACCCTTTCTTTTTTTTTAAAAAAAAAATCCCGAATATAACCACATAGATACCCTACCTACCTATTATACCCAAACCTAGGTACCTACCTACCTTACCGACCTCTACAAAAGCCTTTCCTTCTTTCCAAGGCCCCTCCCCTCCTCTCCCCTCCTCCTGCCCCAGTGATGCGCCAGCCAGCCAGCCACGGCTTATCTACTCACCCCCGTAACCGTAACCGTAACTGTGACCGTGATTATAACCGTACCGTATCACTCACACTTGTATCCTAAGTAGGTACCTAGGTAGGTTTTAGTATATTCCATAATGGCCATACATTCCCTATCGTACCGCAGGCCAAGACATCCACACACACACACACACATATATATATATATTTACATACATACATACATACCTTACCCTGCCTTGCCTTACCCTGCCTTGCCTCACGTTGCCTTTGCCTTACGTTGCCTCACACAAGCACAAGCACAAGTGCAAGCACAAGTGCAAGCACAAGTACAAGTACAAGATACCCAGCGAAATAAGAGAAGACCATTTAGATAGAAGTCTTTCTTTTTTTTAACAAAAAAAAGAAAGAAAGTAAGTCAATATACTGGTTACTCATGGATCCAGAAACCATGAAAACAGCCATATAAGCAGACTCAGTCAGTCAGTCAGCCAGTCAGTCAGTCAGCCAGCAAGCACGGCAGAGCAGGGCACAGCACAGCACAAAACAACACGAGTCTCAGGTTCGAAACCCCAAAGCCCAAGTCAAAGGCCCCCCAGTCAATCAATCAATCAATCACCATTAACCCTCACCCAATCATCATTCATCATTCATCCTTCATCCTTCCATCAGCATCACATTCATTGCCTCGATTTTTCGATTCCGTGTCATTTCATTTGATTTGATTTCATTTCAACCGCTTTCCTCCTTCCCTCCCTATTCTCTCTCTCATTCTCTCTTTCTCTCCCTGCGTACAGGCGAGGTATAAGAAAGAAAAGCAATGCAAAGCCACAGACGGGCAGGTAGTGATCCTCGACTTTCTCTGCACGGAAAACAAAAAAACCACAGCTAGTAGCAGTAGCAGTAGTACCAATGTTTCATTTCGTTCTTGTTTTCGTGTTTCGTTTTGTGCCTTTTCGAAAACCGGACCTGTGAATGCAGTCATCTAGCAACAGACCCTCCCCTTTCCCCCCCCTTTCCCTCTCCCATGTAACCTCCGATCGGAAACTTCGTTGCTTTGCTCGAAACGCATCACGCACTGAACGACCCGAACCCACCATGATCCGCACCTGAATTGGCGGTGCTTATCGTACCATTGAGAAGTGGACATTTACTAGGTGGTTTTGATCGTATTAGCATAGTTCAAACCAACCCGCCATGGAACCAACAATGTAAAAAGCGTAAGAGAGGCATAAAAGATAAAAAGGGGATAAGTAAGAAGGGCACCATCAACGCCTTTAAAATAAAGATAGATAAAATAACGAATCCGCGGGGACGACTAGCCCCCGTCTATGCACCTTGCATCTCGCATCTGGCAGATATGTAAAAAAAACCTAAATGATGAAGATGTGTGAAATAAAACGGGGATGCGGGAAATGGAAAAATTAGAGGGGGTAAGAATATAGGAAGGGCAGTGGTGCCAGTACCTCTTATTGGTTTTGATATGTCCGACTTGTCCGCAGTTCGCGCACTTCCTCGTCGTACCTCCTGACGCCTTATCGCCAGATGTATCGGGAGATGCCGCCGCATTCACACTGCTGTTGCTGATTACATTACCATTCTTCTTCTTGCCCTTACTCTGTTTCTCGCGAACTTGACGCCGATCCTGATTTTTGAGCAAGCGTGACAACTCCTTTTCAACACTGCGGGGCCGTTAGCGTGTCCTCGTCTGCTTCGCTAGCATGCCAAAACTTACAGTTTAACCTTATCACGGTTCTGTTCTGCGTCTGCCGTTGGTTTGATGCTGTAAACACTATTCGAGTGAATCGGGTTAGTTTGGCTTGTCGCAGCCGCTGGCACATTCTGACGGGACTTCACTCACTCTCTGTCCTTTTCAGAGAGAGCCGATCTCTGTTTCATATAGCTGCGTATTACAAGAGGGTCGTCTACATAAATCGTTTCCGAAGTCACCTCGCCCGCGCTGTTCGTCTTCTTTCTGGTGATCTTCAACTTGCGTTTACCGCTGCGACTAGCCGCGCTGAATCGACTAAACATGCTTCGTCCGTCGTCTATCAGAGCGGGAGTAGCCTCGGCTTGTCTCTGATTGAAGCGGTCGTCTTCGTTGGCAGTGTCGAGGACATCGGCGTCGTCGTGCGTAGTACCATCACTAAGGGTACTCCTCTGTCTCTCCCAAATGTCACGGATAGCAGCGTTATACATATCCTGTTGTTTCTTGACATTATAGGAATGACCTCCGTTGGCTTTGCGCTCGCGCTCAATGGCATCTGCCGATGTAGCTAGCGGGCCCTGTACAGCATTGATGTAACCACCTTTCATGGAGGTCTTGATGAAACTGAACCCTAGACCATGACCAGTAGGATCACCATCTCCGTGAAGCGCAACCATGGCCTTGCCGGCACTAGCGTCGAGGAAGTTTTTGGATATGCGCCAGGGAGCTAATTGAACAACCAAGGGCTCATCTATGCCGTCCTCGTTGTCATCCTTGTCCTTGGGGTCGAAGCCAGCATTCTCCATAGACTGTTGACCAACTTGCATCGCTTCAACCAAGCATACGTCTTCGGGTTTGATCATAGCGCGGATAGCGGGCTCGTCAAGCGTGGGTTCACTCTCTTTCAAGTGCCACGTCTTCGAGTCTTTGCTGTACTCGAGGAATTCCTTCAACTTCTGTCTGTTCTGCGGGTCCTCTTTCTCAAATACGTGCGGCGTGATTTCCTTGAGAGATACATCGTGGGACTCTCGCTTTTTCATCATCCGAAACGCGATCATCTTTAGCCTGTTCTTCGACGTGTTCGTGACCTTCCTGGCATGAGGTCCAGGTATTTCCATCGAAGGGAACGCCTGACCTACGGTATACACATGATCAATGTTGCGGAGGAACCATCTAGGTCCGTCGGCAGAATTGGTCGTGTGCCCCAAAAGGAAGTCATTCGGACGAGGCTCATGCTTGAAAATGGGTGCGCGATACATCTCGTTGTGGAGGGTGGGAACGGTCTCGCCAGGGTCAACCGTACCGAAAATACTAAACGGAGACCTGTCCTCGGGAAGAAGCGGGTGTGTCTCCCCTATATCGAGCTTGGGGATCTTTTCCTCGTCACCCCGTTCCTTGCGACGATAATAATTGATGACCCGGTTACCCATGCCAAAGTTCGAAAGCACTGTGGGGAACTGTTCGCTATATTCGAAGAGTACGGCAGTCGAGTTGTCGTTGAGACTAAGGTCTTTCGAGGTCTTGTAGATATCCTGTATGCTCCGACCTTTGATGTCCTTTCTCCTGACCTTGCCGGGCTTCCGTATGTTCACGCTGTGCTTCACAATTTTATCCACGTCGAATTTTCTGCGATGGAATTCCCAAGGCTGTCCTTCTAACTTGGTGCGGTAGAAGGGATATGTCAACTTGAGGGCTGGTAAACTGTGTTCAACACCAACGTTAGATAGCGTGGCCCGGACCTTGTTCTTGTGATTGTTCTTCAAGGCATCGTAAGCATCATCATTGGAAATGTTGAAGTGCCGCATAACGTCTCTCCGAAGCTGGCCACTAGCCATACGCTTCGTTTTTTCCTCTAACTTCTGGCGTTTCGAGGGTCGGGTAGACTGCACTTCGTCGAGTAGTATGTATGGATCGCTGGGATCGAGCCGCACGCGTTTGCTAGACTCTCGTGTAGCACTCTCGAAATTAGCGATACCCCATGTATCATAAGATGATATATCTGGCAGGCCGGGCTCGAATTTTGGTCGTTTCGCCTTAGGTTGTGACTGTAGGAATTCTCGGTCCCAATCATCCATGTCCTCGTCAACGTCTTTAGACTGCCGAGCTACATTCCTACCCAGGCGCGGTTCTTTATTGACAAGAGAGGACCAATCATCACATATCGTCGCTATTTCGTCAAGACTGAATCCTCCTACTAACTCTTCGTCATCGGATTCGGAAACGTTATCCGCTGGGTCAAGAAGGACCGCTCCGCCAAAGCGGTTGGCCCAATCGTCCACGTCGTGATACGCGGTCCGCTGGTTAGTGATACTTTGGGAGTTATCGGGGATTCGGAAGAGCTTGGAGCAATCGGCATCGAGTTCGATCTCAATCTTAGTAGGCACGAACTCGGGCGGATCTTTATCTTTATTCGCAGGCTCCTTGTACTGAAATTCTGCCGGCCACTCAGGAAGAAGCTTGTTGAAGTGGAGGATCCGGTGCCTTTCGAAATACGGGAACTTTTCACGGAGCAAATCATCAGTGGATTGTAAAGGCTTTTTCATGCCCTCATCGGTCTGACCGATCCATTTGTCAATGGATACGCTGTACTGAGGGAAATTGAGTTTCCACCGTTCCTCAAAGCTCATATTTTGCCAAGCCTCGTCCGTCACCTCGTGCGGCGCGATGGCGTCGGTCACGTCAGGTTCAGCTTGCTTCTTCGGCGGGGTATTTAATGGTTCCTTGGGAGGATCATTGGTGCTAGAAGTAGAAATGACAGCGGCAACAGCATCATCGGGAGCATCAACAGCAGCGTCAATAGCATCGTCAATAGCAGCGTCAGGAACAGTATCGGTGGCAATGTCGTCGGCAGAAGCAGTCGAAATATTATCAGGTAGGGGGGATGAGGGTAAATAGTCGTTTTCGCCTTCGAGGCCACCGCCGAACAAATCGTCTAACTGATCAGTATCGTGGCTGGCGCCTTCGTCTTCCGTCAAGCCTGGAACCTGAGAGGCGCCCGTATCATGAAGGCCACCAACAGAGTCGTCATCGCTCGCCAGGTCATCATCACTCATATCCTCGAAGTCGATAGCATCATCAGCTTTGTCCGTCTGGTCAATGACCTTGTCGGCGAAACCATCCAAGTTGAAACCGCTGCCTTTGGAAGGGTCGCCGTTAAGCATCATCTGCATATCCGCCTCATCCCTGCGCTCCTGCTCAGCCCAGTCGATATTCGCAAAGGCTAGTTCGTTATCGTCCATGGCATCTTCGTTGATGGTGTGGCCGGCGATGTCGTGGGAGCTGATTAGAGCGTCTGGCGCGCCAGCCAGAGCAGGTTCCAGAGGGTTCGCCATAGTCAGTAGAGGTGAAGGATTCGGCTCGCGGGTATATTATAGACGGTTCCCGGATGTTGAGCGTTGTGAGTTGAAAGTGGAGAGTGGAGAGTGGAGAGGAGTAGGGCCTCTAGAAGCTCGTTCACACGAGGGTGCGTAATGGTACTCGCATGGCAGAAGGAAAGCGGAGGAATACGAGCGACAACGCGCGACGTGACTTAGTCGCTCGGATGGACCGACGGTGGCGCAGCCTGGAAATGCATACAGATTAATTAGGCTGCACGCAACGAACAGGAGGGGTCGGGGCAAGCAGTTGCGCGTCGTCAGCGCAAAATAGAGTTGGGATAGAGTTGAGGACAGCAGCGATAGAATTCATGGCTGAACCATCCGTGGTTGAGGAAATGATGTGGAGAGGCGACTTGGGGCTGTTGCGTTAAACCCGGGCTGCACCGTCCATACCCCGGGGTGCGCGCATCAAATCCGACAGAACTGCCAAGATGAAACTGTAGGTACGTACCTCTCTATAAGACTTCAATGTAAGACGACTCCGGTTGTGGATTCAGAGTTAGATAGATAGCACAGACGGGTCTGACCTTCTCATGCTGTGTAGAGAATAGAATAAGAGCGCGTGGAATAGGATTCAAGACGGAGTACCTCATGAAGCGAAAGACTGTTGATAAACGCCGCGTTGCGCACGACAAAAGTTGTTGGGGCGCTGGCTGGGGATTTAGGTACCTACATTAAGGAGGATGGATGGTGGAGTTGAAGTTGGCGAGTCCGACTGACAGTTCCTCCGAGTTGATACTTACCTAGATAGAATTATCAGTGATGAGATAACAAAAGTGGACCCCCTCTCACTTGAAGCTGTTACGTACCGGATACCTGACCCACCGGCGAGTCTTCTACTAAGCCATGTACTCGGTACATGTACGGGCAGAAACTTGAATCAAGGTGAATCATGGCAAGAGCATGAATGCCGCCTGTGGATACATAGCTGCAGAATAGAAGCTACAATGCTCCGTAAATTACGTGTGATATGTGAATGCCGAAGACGGTGTACCCATGATAACTTCAAGATTCATGACCCACCTTACCTAATCACATATAAGAATACCCAGGTAGGTATATCACCACGAGCACGTGTCTACACGATGTCGCTGTAAACACCATCCAGCAGATGGATTCCCGATTAATAGTTGAGGAACTACCTGACCTGGTCCCAAGAATAGCCTAGCAGCACCGACGAGGCATATGATAACGGCTGACATCAATTCAGCTATGACCGCCTATCGTTGGATAGCCCAGACATCATCACGGATTCCTGCCGAGTCAGGATCACATAATGCCATCAGTGCTGGAGGAAGACAGAATCGGTCAAGAAGGGCCACATATCACCCAGTCCAGGGATCTTTTTAGGAGAGATACCAATTTGTTTTTGCTGTGGATTTTACATTGAAGTTTCAAATTCTTGCTTAGCAGGCGACCCATCGACAACATTAAAACACCGCAACCAGCATTTTGAGTTTTGCATCATTCGCTCGGACAATGCCTAGTCCAGTCGCAAAAAAACAATCAATAATCTGGGTCGGAGCCTTGGCTGTCCTGTTCCATATCGTATGATACAATTGATTTGAAGTTTAAGGGGCCGACTTTTGGGGTTGCCGACTAAGAGTTATTATTTTATTCAGCACCGAGCGCCGATGCTGTGTTTCCCCACCCGTCTCGTCTCCCATCCCTTCAAGTTCGTCGTGAGAGTCGCAGCTATCGGAATTGTACCAAGCCGCGCGCCATCAGCACACAAACCACCCTCACCCCTTATTCTATTCCATGAGGTATCAGAAGATCGATCGTCTAGCTGGAGAATTTGCGTGTGATTTTGGCAATGACTGTACATTTCATCAGTTTCCGAGTTTCTCATCAATATAAAGAACAAATGTAAGCGTACTGTGTAAAGCCACGACACTGAAGATGAAGACCAGAGATAGAACCAAGACGACGACGGGATCGACCTTCAAGCCGGGAGATTCATCGGTGTACAGTCCTATGAGATTGTTAATCCAGACTGCTATTATTTCTCAATACCCCTATTTCAAACGTACTCAGCATCGTGCTGCTGCTGCCACCAGCACCGGCGGCTCTTGTGCTGCTAGGTCGCGCATTGGCGATCTTCTCCTTCTGGTCGGCGGCGGCTCGTCGTCGGATGGCGGTTCGGGCGCCTCCGGGGGGAGCAGGAGACGAAGGTCGGCCGGTGCTGGCACCTGTCGCAACAGGCGACGAGGCGGGCGGCGAGGCGCGGGGAGAAGACTAGACATCATCGCATGAGCAAACAACGTTCTTTCGCAATTGGACCATCATTTATGAAGGTTCGACAGAAGGAAGCAAAGGACAGCCGTTAGAGCTGCGATATTACCCAATGACTACAGACTGTAGGCAATGAAGTCGAATCGACGCGATGTTTAAGATAAGGAGATCCAGACATACCATTTTGAAGAGGAATACGTAACGAAAGAACAGGAAAGTAAAGATCAAAACGCTCGGCACACAAAGAATTCGGCTGTGGTTAAAGAAGGTAGAGTGAGAGTCGCGTGGTTATGGTGAGCCGTTGCAGACAGTGACTTTGAGGGATGCTGTCCAGCTGTCTCCAATAATATGGGTCGCATCCGAATGCCAATTGATGAGGCCAGATTTGGGTTCGAATGACGGGCGTAACGCTTGGCGGTGGAATCAGGTTTTGCCGATCCCGAGTGGAGTCGATGGGGGTGAAGTTATGCAGGTTATGCAAGTTATGCGCGCTAAGTCAGCAGTGTACAATTATGTAATATACATCTCCTATCATTGATAAAGTATATAGTGGTAGCTGTGGTTTATCGATAAGACACGGCTAGATAAGACTTCATTAATGACGCAAATTCCTTGACCTCCGAAACCTGGAGGCTCCTCCTCACGAATGCCTTTCATCCCTCACCACGCCCAGCGTCACATTATATACGTGCCAGGTATGAAATGGGGTGGGGGGCAAGGAGGAGGGTGTCTCGGGGAATAGCGACTGAATCTATCTCATCAAGCTTTCCGAGTTACCTTAGGTATTCTTTTGTTCTTACGAAAAACATGATTGTCAGAGATCATTTAGCCGATTGATATGAGTCATTTTCTCTTTCTTTCTATCTAGTTGATTATGCCTTCCCTCAAGACAACCCCGAGACAACCGGGAAAGCTACAGGCTGCACAGATTGTACCTGCTAACGTGATATGTAATGCATTCTAGGTTAGAATATGAGGGTCATCTCATACTTACCTAAGTATCGGAGTATCACCCAACAACCCGACTCTTACCAACCTTGAAGGTCATCCATCATAGTTTTAGTTCAATGTTGGATCTCACCCTGCAACACCTTTTTGTCTTGATTCTCAATTTAGGCAAATCCCAACTTAAATCTACTCTAGCAGCAGCAGCACGTAAAACGACTATTCTTCCTCCGCCTCCGCCTCCTCCTCCCCCCCTTCTCCCTCCACAACCCCATTCCACCGTAATCAATCCACCTACCTTACCTTGAACAACCCAACATGGCCTTCAACTGGTCATCTGAATATCCGGAGGGGGTCCTCTCCTTCCTGGACACGGATCTCTACAAGTTGACTATGCAAAATGCCATTCTCAAGCACTATCCCGATGTTTACGTGACATATGCATTCACAAACCGAACGCCCGAGAAGAAGTTCTCGAGAAAGGCCTTCAACTGGCTATGTGACCAGATATACAGCAAGAAACTCCCCCCTCATTCCGGATTCAAAACCCCCCCTAACAAATGATGCCAGAACTTGGTCACATCTCTCTCCAGGATGAAGAGCTGCGCTTTCTCAAGTTGCATTGCAAATACCTGACTCCCGAGTACCTTGCCTTTCTCAGCGAGTTCCGCCTAGCGCCGCGGGAGCAGCTGCAGCCCATCTTCACAGCCTTGGAAGGTGAGGACGACACGGGGGCCGACGATGTCATTGGCGACATCCACATTAAAATCAGCGGCAAATGGCTAGATACCATCCTCTACGAGATTCCCCTGCTGGCCTTGACATCGGAGGCGTATTTCAAGTTCATGGACACGGATTGGAATTACGACGGACAGGAGGAGAAGGCCATTGAGAAGGGCCTTCAAATTATGAAGGCCGGTTGCAAACTCTCTGAATTCGGCACGCGCCGGCGCAGAGACTATCATACCCAGGCATTGATATTTCGGGGCTTGGTGAACGCGAACAAAGCGGCCAAGGAAAAAGGCCTACCGGGCGAATTGACGGGTACTAGTAACGTCCATCTTGCGATGCGATTCAATCTACCGCCCGTCGGAACCGTGGCTCATGAATGGTTCATGGGCATCGCGGCCATAACAAATGACTATGAAAACGCCAACGAGGAGGCTCTCTCTCGGTGGATGTCTTGTTTCGGCGAAGGCGTGCTGGGAATCGCATTAACCGACACCTTTGGCACACCCGCTTTCTTGCGCTCATTCAGTAAACCCATCAGATACGACTCCCCCGAGGCACCTAAAGCCGATGGCTCACGGACATACGCGCAAGCCTTTACCGGTGTACGCCAGGACTCGGGCGATCCGGCCACCTTTGTAAAACTGATGCGCGAATTCTACGACAGCCAGGGCATAACCGACAAGAAAACAATCGTATTCTCCGACGCGCTAGATATCGAGAAGTGCCTGGAATACAAGCGCATCTCGGACGAGCAGGGGTTCCTGTCGAGTTTCGGTGTCGGGACATTCCTTACGAATGACTTTACACAATTATCAACGGGCAAGAAATCCGTGCCGCTCAATATCGTCATCAAGCTGAGTTCAGCTAGCGGAAACCCAGCTGTCAAGATCAGTGATAACGCCGGTAAAAACACCGGCGACGCAACTAAAGTAGCCGAGGTGAAGAAGCTTCTGAAATACGAGGAGAAAGAATGGGAGGGCGGCGATGAGACGAAACGATGGGGAACTTCGGATCGTCAGTGAATTTTTTTTTTTCCAACGGGATTACTTAGAAGCGGATTGAGCAGGCTTGATGCTGCCCTCAATCCTCATAAAATGCGGCGATTGATTTGGAGTTCGGAGAGTATGGCGGACGGCGGACGGCGGGAGAACAGGAAAACGATGTGAATGGGATGACATACCCCAGAAGCCATTCTTGGCAGCTTCTATCTACACTCAATATGAACCTAGAAGAAAACCAATGCAAACACTGCTCTTATATTACTTTATTGGCCTATTCCTACTCGGCTACCCAGGTTATCCCATATTACTCACCATCTGGTATCTCTACCCTTTCTACCCTTACCCACCAACATTTATTCCAAATGCCTATCGAATAATTACAACAGTTCCCTCCGTGCGATGATCTACAGACCGTACAGTACTTTATATAAAGCTTATCACGGACTCGGCTCCAGAAACGGCCGGGATGAGGGTTACAAGGATCCTACCTGGAATTAAAGGTGTAAGAAGTCCTGCAAGACTCCGACCTCAATCACGACCTCAATCACGACCTCGATCACGACCTACGACACTTGTCTCCCGCAATCTAATATATTTCCCGCGCGTGTGGCGTTGTTTAAGTTAAAAAGCACCCATCCTATCCTAAGCTGTCCCATCCCGGGATCTCAATCCGCGCCACTGATCCGCAGTTAATCAATCATATTCTTTTTTGAAATCTGCCCCCCCAAAAAAAACAAGATCATCAGCCGATCTGAAGACTCTTGCCTATACGGACTACTAAATTTGACTTTTGAAGAGCAGAGACAAAGACAAGGAAAGGAAGGAAAGGAAGGAAACGACAGCTGTATATGAAAATTAGGAAAATAAGGAAGAGGAAAAAAAAAAAAAAAAGCAAAGGAAATCATCTAGAGGTCTAGGCCTTGGAGCTCGAGTTCCCCGCGAAACAGCGTAATTACCGTTATTTCTTTGACGCATTCGAGTCTACGCAAGCCCAGCTCATCCAAGCTCATCTCAATCTCATCTCAATCTCCTACTGCTGGGGGATCGATCTAATTACCCTTTCCCTCCAATATGATACATTTTTACTTACAAAACGTCTCAGATCGATAAAGACACACGATCGATAACAGTATGAATCTAGATGTATAAATCGGAATCTGAATCTGACTTCTATCCCCATCTAGATGTTACCGCCTTTACACCTACTAACACGGCTCACGTTTCTTGGCACACTTAGCTTATTGATTTCTTTTCCATCCATCGAGCGAACAAGAACGCGTCTGTTCCACGCTGTATGAACCAGAACCGAACGTGTCACAGCTCGCTACAAACAAAACAAAACAAGACAAGACAAGACAAGGCAAACAAACATGAACTTTTCCAGACTCCATCTCGCTGGGATGATTGCGTAGCACTAGATAGATAGATGATCCACAATTGAGGATGATCGAGCTCTGTTTGTCTTGGACTCTGTCGGTAGACGTGATCTGGACAAAACAATGGCAAAGATTAACCGGTTCACCGGCTCACCGGTTCATGAGTTCTCTCTCTCTCTCTCTCTCTCTCTCTCTGGATTTGATTTGCAGTAGTTGATGAGCAAAGACTCAAGGACTTTGGGTACGGTCAATCAGTTCAATCCCCGTGAAAGAACCAGCAAAAGCCAGAAGATGGCACTATTGGAATAAGTCGATGCCGCCTCTGCCGTGAAGAAGGCGGTGACGGAGTGTCGTCTTGAACTACGGATACCTACCCACGACACCTACGATATGACCTACTATATATAAAATGCGAAAGGAAAAGAAAAGAAAAGACCCACATAGAAGGGGACTCGGGTGGATATCTGGTTAATAGGGTGATGATCGCTTCGGGCATACCAGTTGAAGGCTTTCATAAGTCTGGAATGCAGAAAGATCACCGTGGTGATGAGGCTTCTGCAAACCATTCATACTCACCGAAGCCAACCGTTTTTTTTTTTTTTTTTTGGTTATCTTTGCTAGTGAAAAAAGGTGAATCACATGCATTGCATCGCATCAAACCAACCTCGCATCCGCATAGACGTATTTTACTATCGCGACCGCTTTTGGCTCTCTTGTCTCAGAAAAAAAAAAAAAACACACACACGTCAAGATTCAACCAATGGTTCAACCGAGTTTTCCGAACCGCTCGAAGAAGAAGAAGAAAAAAAAAAGGAAAAAAAAGAGGGAACGACAAAGCCGCAAAATTCCAAGGACCGGGTAATCACACATGGAATGTTCCCGCCGAGGACCCTCACCCCCTTCCCTGAAACATGTAATTTTGAACAAACCCTCAAAAAGCCATGATGATTCCCTTTAACTCAAGTGTTTTTTTTTTCTTTTCTTCTTCATTCTCATATATCCTTCTTCTCCGGCGGGTGTCTCTCTTCTCTCTTCTCTTTCCTGTCTCTCTTCTCTCTTCTCTTTCCTGTCTCTCTTCTCTTCTCTTCTCTTCCTTTCGTTGGAGAGTCGAGTCTTGACTTCAACAGGTTATGAATGAATGATGATGATGTTGACCATGGCATGTTCAAACCTCGCCGTCTTGCTTTTCTCACTTTGTTGTATCGTCGTCTCAGCCGGGGCTTTCGATGTTACTTCAAAGAATAATGTGGCCGTATACTATGTAAGTAACCCATCCTCCCCCCTCCCCCCTCCCCCTCCAGGGTCCTCCCACGAAAGACCAAATTTACAAAATCACTAACAAACACCTACACAGGGCCAAGGTCCAAACCAAAGACCATTAAGTGTTTACTGCGCCGACAGTAACATCGACATCATCATCCTCTCCTTCGTCCACCTCTTCCCGCAGCAAGCAAACGGCTACCCAGGCATCAACTTCGGCAACCAATGCAGCGGCGAGCGGTACTCCGGCCCCGGCGCAGGCGCAGGCGCAGGCGCGGGCGCGGGCGTTCAAAAAGACGCCTCCCGGGACTCCCTCATGAAATGCCCAGATCTCCAACGCGATCTGCAATCCTGCCGTAGAACGAACAAAAAGGTCCTCCTATCCCTCGGCGGCGCCACCCCGGAATACCAGCTCAACGGACCCCTCGACGGCGCCGACTTCGCCCACATGCTCTGGGGCATGTTCGGCCCGCGTCAAGAGAGCTGGGTATCCAAAGGCCTGCCCCGGCCCTTCGACGACGGCGCCGCCGAATTCGCCGTCGACGGCTTCGACCTCGACATCGAGCATGCGCCCGCCGACAACAACTTCGCCGGGTACAAAGCCCTCGTGAGCACGCTCCGCGAGATCTACGCCTCCCATGACGGTGGGGGGAAGACATACTACCTAACCGCCTCGCCGCAATGCATCGTCCCCGACGCCAACATGGCCGAGATCCTCAACGCCGCCGCCTTCGACATGATCTTCGTGCAGTTCTACAACACGCCCACCTGCTCGGCCCGGCGCTGGGCGGACGCGAATCCGAACTACACCCCCGGCAGCGGCGGCGCCGCGCGCCCGGACCCCGCCGGCCTGACCTTCGAGTCCTGGGTCTGGTTCCTCGCCAGCAGCCCCCACAGCCAGAACGCCCGCGTCTACCTCGGCCTGCCCGGCTCGCCCGCCGCCGCCAACCCGGGCAGCTACGTCACCAGCGCCCAGGCCCGCGCCCTGGCCTCCGCCTTCTACTGCAACGGCCGCTTCGGCGGCATCTCCATCTGGGAGGCCACCTATGCCGCCGGCAACATCGAGGGCGGCCGGAACCTCAATTTCTTCCAGAACGCGAAAGCGTCCCTCAAGGGCCTGTGGAGTGATCCCCGGATCCCGTGTGGTGTAAGTCGCCCTGGGTATCATCAGAGAGGAGTCCCATGGATTGGCTAAAAGAGAGAAAGAAAGAAAGAAAAAAAAAAAAGAAAAAGAAAAAGAGAGAGAAAGAGAAAGAGAGAGAAAGAGCGATTGTATATTTCGACGGTGTTTTTTTTTTCGACTATTTATGTTCAACGTTTTATGTTTTCATTTTCTGTGTTGTGTATATCTGTTGTGTATATCTGTTTTTCTTTTTATGACTAATTAGATACCTCTTTTTTTTTCTTCTTGTATAGGACTCGCTCTCGGAACCTACCTCTACCTCTACGTCTACGTCTACGACTCCGACTCCGTCTCCGTCTCCGTCTCCGTATACGTATACGTATACGTCTACGACTCTGGCTACGTCCACGTCCACGTCCACGTCCACGTCTACGTACTCGACTGCGTCTCCGACCCCGTATACGCCTCCCCTATCAACGGATGCCCGCTGCGGGAAAGAGGTTGGCACCACGTGTGGTTCGACATGCTGTAGTCAGTGGGGCTGGTGCGGGTTTTCTGACACTCACTGCGGTGCAGGGTGTCAAAGAGGCTTCGGACATTGTGCATAATTGAGTAGAATTGAACATTTGAGGCTGGAACTTAGTATTTATTTGGCGAGATTGGCTTAGGGTAAGATATATGACATAGATAGGTAGATACCAAATGTACCATTCGTTTCTGGATGATCGGATACCTATCTTAGTACGCTGTGTGTGTGTATATGCACAGAATCTGCCATTTGCTGTGGAAAAAGGACCCGTGATTGCCATGTTTTGACCCAGCCTAGATATCTCGACCTCCGTCAGAGTTATGAGCTTGGTCTAAAGCCTCCCTTAAAACCTAGGCTATATATCCAGCGACAGCGTCAATGTTAAAGACGCGCAGCGCTACCGCCAGCACCGACAACCACGACCGGCGACCGCGTCGTGACATTCCCCAGAAGAGGGCGCCCAGCAAGAGCTGACTTTAGCAAGCTAGACAGGGTTCTCTCAGAGACGGGCTTCGATCTTGCGTTGGCGTTGGGAGATATGGCTGTTCGTTGGCTCGGAAATGGAGCCACACCTGCGTTGTGGCTTAGATTCGCCATCATCTAGAGTCCCAGGACTTGGCGCAAAGATAGGCTGGTATTTTGCGCACATCCCACTCGAGAGCATTGATGAGAATGGGTACATTTGATCACGGCTCGCCTGGTCGGCTTCGACCATATCTGACGTTTCGTTGTGACAGATACTGGTTCTGTAGTAACCCAGTTAGGAGATGAGCTTCATCGGCCACGTTCTTGTAAGTTTCGAAGCTTGGAAAGGCAGGTAAAAGACAAGCTCCTTGATCAAACTGCATTTCCCGCCTGATGAGTACTCTCCCCAGATCTGGCAGCTCTTGTGCCGGGAGGGACTCGGAGGCGGGTCGGATCGACGGCGACCCGTTCGCGATGCAAAGATTTTTAGGCGCTAACCTAATGAGTTGTTGGACGTAGCGGAATTAGGTTGGGCGCCAAATCTCTGTATTATAGAGATCTCGACGAGTCTCTAGCATCTGTACTGGCATTGCGCCAAGAATCTCCTCGGTGATCATCGGGCACTTGAACTCCGGCGGCTCGATATCTTCCGCGAATGCAGTTAGTAGATGATCGTAGAAGACGGTATACTATTGTAATCATATACTAACCCAAGGTCTCATAACTGGTGTCCGATTGGCCGTACAAGGAGCAGTGGCTGGCCAGGGACGAGTACTGGCAGCAGTTACAAGCGCCACCCAAGAATGTGCCTCCAAATGAGTCGCAGACATCGAATGACCCCTTACTCTTCCCACTGGCACGCTGCTTGCATGGGCCCGCGTTAACCGAGCACAGTATCAGGGGTGCAGCCATGGCGCTGACCTGCTTGCGCCGCTGGATTGATAATCCAGCCAACACGTCGATGCCGGCGCGGCGGATGTGCTTGAGCACCATCAACTGCTGGGCTTTCTGTGATAGAAGAGCGTTAACACTCGTAAAGCATCGCGTATAGATGTATATGAATGGCCATGCTCGCTGATCCACACTCGACTATATCCCGGACAATTTTTTGCCGGGTGTTCCGTAGTCTGTCCAAAAAGTACGCCGTCGGTCAGGCGTAGGGGATTCTGGGAGACGTCGGCCTTCCTGGTGCCGATGGGGAGCGCGATGAAGTTGACATTCTTGTAATGCCAAAACGTCATCTCCTTGCTGCCAGGGCGGCCATCGATTACCAGGCCATCATCGGGATCGGTATCTTTGGCTAGTCCAGGCATGATGGCGGGCGCCGACATTGGCGTAGGGAGAGAAAGGGCAAACATAGTGACGGGCGAGGCCGGCGGGCGTGGACAGAGTGGCAGACGCGACAGAAAAACGTAGTCTCGGTTTGTTCAGCCATTTTGTGAAAACAGGAGAATCCTAAACCATCTTCCGTATGATCGGATTGATCGGCTCCTGATTCAAATGGAGGCCGAATGCGATCGTATATGCGTCGCGTGCTCGTCTCATGTACTCTAGGCTGCCTTCGCCTAGCTCCTCGCTGCGATTTATTCCTGGCCTCTTCACATTGGCAAGTGTAAGCTTTTGCCCTTCTGTTGACTTTTCGGCCAACCCTTTCTGAAGATACGTTAACAATCTGACAAGCTAACATTATGAGGTGACAATTTACCTCTACACGGTCAAGAAACGTTACGCTATCTTCACCTTCTACATGATCCATCTCGTCCATAGATTGATCGACGTCACTCTGTGTCATTTCTGGTCGATGTTTGCATTTTCGTGGTGGCTGGCACGTCCACCAGACTCTCCATGTCCTTCTGCGTCATTCACCTTAAGCGGAAGAGTAAGCGTTGTTCCACATAGATCGATGGACTGAAGAGAGCAGTGATAATATACTCACGACGAAGAGCGGGCGCGCAAGACGGTAGGAAGATCAGGACTGTTTATAAAAGGAAGAAGGCGATGTTGTCGATGACGTGTTTCTCCACAAGCCCTGGACGCGACAGCAAGATAGTTTCGGGGTGCAGCTCCGGAATATCCATCAAGTGTAGAGATTGACTCTAATGGTGTGATTCTCGTCTCGATTAGACATCATCAAGTGCCACAAACTGGAGTCTGTGGAAATTCGTACAAAAGGTCTCTCTGAACATTTCGCCGTAGAACCATCGAATCTAGACCGACTAACAGTTGCAGTTAGGTCGTTGCGCAATTAATGACGCGACCGTTGCGACTGTGTGTCTAGGTATTCCATAGCGATGGCCTGGCGATAATACGTTGTCAGACTTCGCTGAATCGGAAGCCAGGCCATTTTTTTCACCCACAACTGCCAACATCTTTTGCACAATCCGCTCGCCAGGTTGATGGCGAACTGAGATTAAACGCCAGCGTCGGGGGCAGAATCGTCAGCGAACTCCACACCCCGCGCCCCATCGTACGTTCGGTTTCAACCATCGGGAGAGTCAACACTCTAATGCCTTCAGGAGTTGTTGTAATGTACCCAGCAAATGGCGATAGGTTAGGAAAGGGGACAATTTTACGTGGCAACAGCGCCGACCAGGGAAATATCCCGTTCCCTAGATAGCTGTGAGTGCTTGATCTATAGTCAGCGATCACACATTCTATACCCGCCTGTCCAACGACCTTGCCATCGCGCGCATGCCAATGCAATGCGGGAGAACTAGATGTTGAACTCGGCGGATCGATTGATGAAGACCGTGGGTTGGGAAGGATGAAGAGGTAGGTAGGTATTAGATAGGTATCTAGGTTAGGGACTGGGGCAACCAATCTAGCAAGCCGAAGGAATGCGGGGGAAAGGGAAACACGGTTGCAGATCATTTGCCCCGCAGTTCTGCCGCGGTTCTGCCGTGGTTCTGCCGCAGCAAGCCCCACCTTTACTATCTACAGTGCGCAATTATGGGGGATCAATACACACTGTACTATCTCCCTCTGTCAACTCACTTTTGGGAGGCCACATTCAAACGCAACGACGACAACTCATTCTCGTCGATACCGGGATGAGGGCATCTCAATTCATGCTTGTGCTTCCACCATCCGTGTAGCGTGTATACCACGAAAAGTGCCTGTGAAGAATTCTCGACGGTCGAGCCTGTGAAATACCAACTGCGATCTGTGCGAAACCTCCGATAGTGTAGGTAAAACAGAGACGAGCTGTGTCGAGCAAGAGCAAGAGGAAGAAACTAATAAATATGGGTGGTATTATTCCCCCTTTCTCGTCCTTGTTCTCTTTCCCTTGTTCTTCTTCCTACAAGAATCAAAATCCCTCGCATGAGAACGATCCATTTCCAATGTATCGCGGGCGTAAGTAACCCTTCGTCATGATAGGGGATATCTAGAAAACCTTAGTATATTCACGGGACTGATCGCAGGGGTCAGCCGTCGATGTCGGCTACGCTTTGCATGGGGAATGAACCGGCCTGGATGTAGAAGAAGGCCGTTGCATCCCTTGCGGCATCCTAATTCGTCGAGTTTATATATATATATTATCATACACTGAAGCGGAACGGGTGCCAGGCAGAGTATGGGGGTGCCCCTACACTCCTAGGTCAAGTGGTCACCACAATATCGCTTCCCCAGGAAACCAGACAGCATATCACTTCCAAGGGATTTGAGACAGACAGTTAAACGAATGGCATTGAATTGGTTGAAATAGAAAGTAATACGGGTCGAAAAAGAGTGTAAAGAAGGAAATGTGACCCCCGTCTTCCTTGAAGTCCTGACCGACCGACGACCTATCTAGTCTTTATCGTGATAATAGGCCCGGTACGTACTTGACGCCAATACAGCGATGTAGGTAGGAGGAAAATTCTCCCGACATTCACGCTGCCCTGCTTCAATACATGTGAACACGTTCCAATCCGGCAAGCAGTGAAGGCGGACTTGAAACCAGTCTTTTATGAGGGACGCGATCAGCTCGTTTTGCCATAGTAATTGTAACTGCCGTAATCCGTACAACACTCATTAATTAGAAAATGACAGTTATTTGTTCTTTCGGAGCAAGGCTCATGGATGTCCATGCATCGGTTGTCAGGCTACGTTGGAGTGGTGACCGCCAAGCTCCCCAGCCAGCCATAAGCTTCGTTGGATGGCCATCGTCAGGCCCCGCCTAGACGAAAGCGCTTTGCTTTGCGGCGTCGTATTGCTTGAGTTCCAGGTCAGGTCGGCCTGCCATTCCGATTGAAACGTTCCCGTTGCCATCTGACTGTGTCCTGAAGGAACGTCCCTGCTAGGTAGAGAGTACTGGCGTATGTTCCCTCTACACTATTATTGAGCCAGTGGTCAAGTCGCGAGCAGGGTCGCCGTACACACGTGTATCTTGGTGATTCCTGTGCTTATCGAACTGGCAGACACACCACTCACGTGGGATCAGTAAGCGATTCCCACTGCGCTGAGGCGCGGCGTGCCTCTACCCACGTCTGCATGTCTTTGTCGTCTTGCAAGTGCACAGCCCCGGCGGTCGTGCTCAGCTTAATCATTGCTTCCTGGGTTGGAAGATTGCAAACGCAATTTTCCTCTAAATATCCCTTCCCGAAGAAGATGATACTTCCCTCAAAAGCTCCTACGCAAGCGTTGCATAGGTGAGGGTGTTGAAGCTATGCAATGAGGACGACGAGGCTGTTGCAAGTAGCGGAAAGGCTGTGATTTTACAGCTTTTCGCTACACGCAACAGAGGCCCGCTGAAGAACTTGGCGTGTAATTCCTACACCCGGCCTGTTTTCTTGCTTGTCAGGCATTACGTGGACTGGATACCTCGTATCCGACTCTGTCCAACGTCTTCGAAGCAGTAGCGGCAATATCCCCCATGGTGTACGCGATGCGAATGCCACATCCAGTAGTTTCGACTCATTGTCTGTCTTGTTGGCTTCGGCCACCACCAGACCACCGGGGATGAGCTTTGTCTGCCTCGGTCCCTCGGCTTGGCGTTGGAATGACATCGTTACAATATACTGTGAATGTGCCATCTAGGTAGCGTTGGGATAAGAAGTCCACAGCGTCTACTATCGTGGTCCAGTTTCATCCCTCACAGCGTCATGTATGCTGGCTCCCAGCCCCGTCGAACATTTTGACATGTTCCCGGTCTTTTGCTGTGGCATTTGCTGCACGCCGGTAGTCGGGGCCCAATCGAGCCTTCGCCGAGTTTCATGGGTGGAGAGGCGTAAAGGTGGAAGTGGAAAAGTGTGTGTAGAGATGGAGGCTGCGCCGTGCTTAAACATTTTGTCGGGAAAAAGGGTCACTGATACGTGTGGGAAGAGATTCCTGTCGTTGGGGGTGTGAAATGACCAATGGCAAGCTGCTCCTGGAGAGTAGAAAAAGCCGTTGAGTTATCCTCACAGCGCTGCACGAGGATTTAACGTGGTGTTCATAATAAAGCATCTCTTCAACGAGTCCTTTTGACCCCGCCGAAAGGCGCCGCCCTTGGACGGAGTGTCGGTGCTCCTTTCTCCCACGACAATGTCCCATTCAAAGTCTGAGGTCCTATTCTCAAAGCTAACTCAATTTGTAAGGTTGTGACCGAGAATTACTTTATCATCGGCGGCAAGAACCACGGAGATAATTCGACCCCTTAGGGCCATTACTAGGGATAGGGTGGTCAACTTCACGAATTGGTCCTCTCTGCCACCAGCAAGCTCCCCTACTTCCTTGATTCTCTCCATGAAATTGAAGTTATCGTATACGATAGCTCCGTTGAAGTCGTAGGCTGCGTGCTTCAGATGCACCTCTGCAGTCGTTGGCCTCACCGTCAACATGTGATTCAGTGTCGTAGGATTCTATGAGCCCTGTGCTGCAGGGCCAGCAGTACAGGCATCGGAGGAAACCGTCGGCGAGGAGATATAGGCCTAATATCTGACAGAGGAACACCACGTGTGGCGGGGGTGTACAACTACCCATCGGACATGATCGACACCATAGTCATATACAGGGATCTAGATAGGGCGTTTTTTCGGGAGCCGGAGTTATAATATCATACGGAATAGAATAGGTGCAGTTCGCGGTCGTGATAGGTTGCCAAGCGCGGGAATATCAAGTAATAAAGTATGCCTGATCATGGTACCCTTTCTCGCGCTTGTCTTTATGCTTTCACGGGCCAACATCGAACAACTAATATGTTCAGTTTTGAGGGAACCACACCACCTATTCCGTGTTGATTGGGACGAGTCAGACACCCACCGCGCGTGATATGGCTCACAACGAGGAGGCCCCCGGCACGACGCTTTCTTGTTATTCATATCAACCCGGCAGTCCTCAACCGTGAGTGTATACGGTTGAACCTTGAATTAGCCATTGCTATAAGGTATAGGAACCAGCGCCCAGATGTATCATCCATGATCCAGAAAACACCATGTAGTAGGCGTACAAGTTGCTGTCTACGTGATCCCAACGCAAAGATGATCGGATCCCGTGATAGATGTTAACGTCATCCTCGGTAGGCAAGAAGGGCTCCGGGAAATCAGTCTTCTCTAGTGATCTTGAGGGGTATCGTCCGTAGTGACTTCAATGACTTCTTCCCATGGCTTTCCTGGAAATTGTATGGGTGATTTGAATCTGTGGTAGTTCAGATATCATATTGATTGCATATAAGGTATGCTCCTGGACAGGCCTATCCAGTTGTTGCAATACTTGCAATAAAGGAGTGTTCGCTACCAATTCACGTGGTTTATTGGCAGCGACAAAGTCGATCCGTACGACGCGCCAGCCTAAGCTAGTCTAGCAGTCAGGATTCACAACCCAAGCTTCATCTGCCGGAAATAACTTCGGGGGACGCAGCCCAAGGCTATTCCAGATAGGCGTTGGGCGGTTAGTCAATGAGGACAAACCTCCAACTCGCATAATCTCAGCTGTGAATGCTGTCGCTAATGGCATGAAATGCTCATTGCATTGTTGATAAAACTCGTTCCATAACATCCCTGGACCATGAGCCACGGAACCATTCATTCAGGCATTTTTTCCTTTTTTGATGAACGGCCAATCTGTATGTGATTATCAGAGGGTATAGCATCTTGTCCGCATGCAAGTCGTCTTGATGGCCAGACGGGGAAGCAGAAGCGTTCCCATCTCTGGACAGCGGCTAAAGAGGGCCGAGAAAACGCGATCGCGATCTCCGTCAGGACCCGAGAAATGTAGTTGCTAGCGCTGGCAGAGGTTCGATGTTTTGTTCGGGTTCCTAAATCAATCCATGTATCAGCAGAGGTATGGAATGACGATACTTGAAGTTGGGAATCACTCACGACCACCCACTGTTCTCGTGCTTCAGGAGAGCGCCAAGTTGGCACCCTCCGGAAGGTTGGTAGTGTTATAACCGACGCCTTGTGTCTTGTGAAGCCGTGAGATGGTCACGCCCGTGGGTTAGTCGCGAGGAGTGTGGTCCAATTTGGTACCTCCGAGCTGTTGGTGCTGCTGCTGCTGCTGCTGCTGCTGTTGTTGCAACCGACGGATTATACAAGCGGACACCCAGGCACGCCTGTTGAGAAGAGGTGGGTGATTTACCTACGACAAGTATGAGTCAGGGTCTCGGGTCGCTATAGCCGGTGCAATTTACTCCATGAAGTTCATCAGCCTCGAGCGGGCCAATACAGATGATTCTCGGGGCGTGTGTATCCTCCAACTCATGCCAAGAGCATGAGACCTACATCGGGTTTGTAGAGAGTTGTGATCAGCATACTACAGATGGGAATTAGTATCGGAAAGGCGCAAAATACATTGTACGATGCAGCTCGAGATGAAGATGATTGAAGACACGATTGAGTGATAACACGTGAAGAGAGGCATGTAGGACGGTGCGACTGAGAAATTGTTTGTGGGGAAACGGACCGATGGAACGATGTGTAATTGAAGAAATTCGGATGTGATTGAACTTACGAAGTAACGAGCGTCTCAAATTCCGTGTGGTGGGGAAAGTACTCCTTGGGAATCGGGAGGTCTCCGAGCTGTTTCGAGATCGTACTTTAAGGTGTGGTTGTCGGACGGCGGATGATAAACCAGGGAGATACAGAAGCTTGCTGAGCTACCTACTAAGTAGCTTAGCAAGCCCCTCTCGATCAGTGAAGCTCACGCCAATCAGCGACGTTCATGTCCTAATGCTAGTTGAGCTCTCCAGGAGACTGCGTGATAAGCCGGGACCCGGAGATGATCCGCTGCACGAGTATTGAAGTCTTCCTCGGACCGGGAAGTCTTGAGGTGAAACTCCGCACTCAGCGATGAGTGCGGCCAACTACGTTTTATTTGTGATTAGCTTCTTTGGCATCTAGAAGATGGCAAATTGAGGCGCTGGATTGTTGGATGATACATACTGCTCTGCTGAAGAATTGGTGCTTGCCGATTGCCATTGTGACGACGTTTGTAATAGGCTATAATCCAACAGCGCGCCCGGGGATGGGAGACGGAGTAGATCAATACTTGACGATGACGTAAGTGTAAGTCGGGAGTGTCGTGTTGTTAGAACCGATGGATTCTACACAAAGGCAAGCAGGCGCGCGCGTGGCCGGGAGATGCTGATGGAGTTGGTCCGATACCTACCGGGCGTCGGACAAGAAGCGAGGTTTGATGGAGTACTTGCGGACATAGTGCAGTGGAAATTGAACGCAGTAGAGGCGAACGATGGAAAACGAGATATTTAAAGGAAAGGTGATGAGGCAAAGGAGGAAGAGACAGAGTGGGCGCGGTGTGGATGGTGGCGATGGAAGTGGTGGTGTGGGTGGTGAAAGTATCTAGATGGTGGGGGCAAGCTGGTGGGTGAAAAGAAAGCCAACGAATTTCTACTTATAGACAAAGAGTGCACGTCCCGGCACCGGATTAATTCTGCCAACCACCCCACCCCCACACAGAATCATCACAAAAATAATAGAGCATGCCATTCACTAGAAGTTTGCTAGGTAGGTAGCTGTTTGGTCCCTAAGGCCCTGGCCGGAGCCCGGTGACAGGCGTACCTGCCCTGATGGCACTGACCCTTCGACACACAAAATTCAAACCGATAAAGAGGCCTTCGGATGAGTCACTCAATGACGTAGAGATAGCACAGCACTGAATGGCGGTGATAATAAGTGCCAAGAACGTGCTATTGCAGCTTCTCTGTGCATACCTAGGAACCAAAGCACAAACAAGACCAATGCCCATTGTTTAATAGCAGTTGTTCTCCTTTCCATGCCAACCGCGCTGGATCTTTCACGTTTACGGACAATCACCGTGATGTTTGATACTTAGATGAATCCGAATCGAACCCCACAGTCTTGTGTTAACTAAATCATGTTCACTAAATTACACCGACGATCAAACCGGAAGCCCTGCAAGGGTTTAACATCATCTAGTAGATTTGCAGATTGACTTCCTAGAAAACGAGTTACACGAAGCGTCTGGTACCCAAAATAAAACACGTAAAATCACCTACTACCGGTGGGCAAAGCCAACCATGCCTCCGGCACGACAATGCTAGGGGCGTGATGTGGTATGAAGATGTAGCTCCCAGGCGTAACCGGCTTGACAACAGAGTGAAGGGTCGTGCACTGGCGATACACACACTACCTAGGCAGATCCCGTATATCTTCCGAGGCCTAAGCGATGTCGTATACACACGCAAATACAAGTGTCTATAGAGCATGAAGACGTATGGAATCTGACCCTGAATATAACATGAAGAAGAGAGATAACACTGACTCTCTCGAAGACTACATATATAAGGTGGGTATTTATGCATACCTGTCCGTCGTACCTGACATGATGACTCCATGACCTATGACCTGTAGGTCTTTCCTCTCATGAGAAGGAGCCTTAATGATATTACATTCCGAGCGAGAAGACTTGAATAATACGGTGTCAGGTGGTCGTCCCGGCCATCAGACATCTAGCCCTGACCCACGTCACCCACCACTCCGAGGGAGATCTGATAAAACAAGAGCGATGGGCGCGCTAACCTCCTCGTAGCCTCCTCGTATCATGTTGTAAGGTTAATGCTGAGCGGCAGTTCACAGTATGGTGTAAGTTAAAGACCACAGCACCTTGTAGCGTGTACAGGCGAATCTGGTCACGCAGTACGCAAATGAACGTGGAAGAAGGACACAAATCCATGATTGAAAGATTTAAGAGAAGAACAAGAGTAACCTAGGACTGATTGTGGTTCGCGTAGGTCGTAATGTATATACTACACAGCAAGATGTTGGATTTTGGTGTGGTAGCTTGCAAGCTTGTGTAATATGTGATATCCTACCAACTGGTAAGATGCCTCTGTTGGTGTTGACATGTGCGAAGTAATTCTGTTTTCGGAATTGAGTGTTATTATCCCTGAGTTCGAAGGATATCTTTCTCTCGGTATCACTGTCCCCGCACCGGTATTGTTGTTAACAGGGCTAAAAACAGCAGAACGGACATCTTCGAACCAGGGATACCGTATCACAGTCATCCGCAAAGGCGCATGTGATAGGCTTCTCGACGATCATTGTCAGAGAAGGTCGTTAGCGGAAGACATCTGGCAAAGGGCCAACCGTAAGTAGTAGCCCCCAGAGGCACTGGGTAAGCTATATGTCTCCTAATCGCCGCCTACATGGCTTTGCGGATGATAACTGTTCCGATGTTGTTGGAAAGGTCCGAATGTCGGATAACGTCTCCTAGCCTTGGGCTCGGTGTTAATAAACTTATGAAGGATCGCCAAAATGCGACACCAGCAGGGGAAAACGAGATGACGCCTGGTCAAGTATGACACTTCAAAGTGAGGCACACAACTCGAGAGAAGATGGCAGGTAGGTTGTGAATAATCCCCGAAAAGCGAGGAGGTGAGGTTAACGGGTGATGATGAGAAAGGATGGATATGTGGGACAACCGAGGAGCCGTGATCATTCCGGTTAGCGACTCCTGTTAGTGAACCTATAACCGCCAACTGATAGGCCAAGTTAGCTTTCAATCGGCAGATAGTAAGGCGGACACCCATTGAATCTGACAACTTACAATGTGTCTCATTTTACCTGCACGCCTAAACCCATCGACACAAACCTCGTCGCCCAGCCAGCTCAATGGAAAACTGAATAGCTGCCACCGCCAGTGCATCTCCAGACCCTAGATGACTCAGGTCCCGGTTCCTGTCGAGGTGTCCTCAGTTCCTGAGTGACACCCTCAGGCATTATCATGCCCTAGAAGCATTCGATCTGCCGTAGTGTGCTCCACTAGTAGCGACCCTCGCCTCATAGGGTCGAAGCCGCTTCTAGCATGCTAGAGTGAGCCAGCTAGCTAGAGGTGACATGTTGACATCAATGGACCACCATAAGAGGAACCTATTCCACGAACCAAAGTAAGCGGGAAATCCGTTCGAAATCCGCACACGAGTAGGATTCGGGCTGTAATTTACCTTGACTGCTTTCTGATTCTTTCTGTTTGAATGGAAGTGAGTCTGGCATCCAACGTATATTCGTCGCTTCATCGGACACCAGACTCCGAGCTAATGTTGACGATGAAGATCTTTGCTGGATCTTGGGAATTGTCCGACTGGTGTGCACCTCCGTAGAGGCAAATAACTTCAATGCAGGCAAGTTTTCTGGGAAGAATGTGGCCCAAAAAGGTGAAAGGTTGTCTAAGTGTCATCCCCACTCCAAGCGAGCGAGACGACGAACTTTGGTTTTCTACCAAGTGGTAGTAGCATAGGGTTGGACAGAATTGAGGCAAGCACGACCTGGAATGATCATATAGAAAGACATACTCTTAGAAAGAGCTTCCCGTGAAATGGATATATTCACCGTGCAGAGCGCAGGAACGATAGGTGACTGCCTCATGCCTTCGGAAGTTGCAGTCACTGGGGGTGTTTAGGAAGGGAAAGGGGGTAGGAGCGAGGCTGAGAAAGTAGTTGTGACGGAAGTGGCGATGATCACGAGATCGTAATATTCTAGGAATATGACCGATTTTATCTTCGACTGTCCCACTGTGTAGCGACGGTTATTTTTATCTCTCCGTAAACCGTTCTCAAAGCAACCCTGACACCCTCCACGATTGCGTCCTGCCCTCGTTAGACGTGAGTCATAGGGTCAACGCCATTTCACCCCACCAGTAACCGTCTAATGGTACTCTTTCTTTCGACCTATGTAATCCGTAAAGCCGTGTATAATAGGTCCCCCGTCTACGCCTCCCGTAACAGCGGACCCTTTTTTATAGGTTCTACGAAACTCAAATCCAAAGGCGGCGGTAACTCCCTCTGATTCCAATTAGCCGTCGCAAAGCGAAACCAATGGGCATACGTCCCAGGAACATCGTCGCTCCCGACGTGTTTCCTCCACAGCGAACTTAGCGTATCACCGTAAACCCTCAGGATAAACCCCGTAGCCAGCTTAAACCCGAAGCTCCTTGTCAGGCACTGTTCCACAATCTCCCTTGCCTGCTTTTGATCAGAGCTTTCAGCGTCTCCATCCTTCGGTAACAACAGTGACATCAGCTCGAACTGTCGTGGCCCGTCCCAGTTCGTGAGTTCGTTGATCAGCTGGCTGCCGACCATGAAGTTGATCGCGTAGACATGCTCACGGCAGTATTCCGGACCGTTCCAGCCGTCTTCCTCGTCGATGAGACCCATGACCATCTTTATGGCTTGTCCTTGAATGATGTAGTCGCTGAGGAGACGCTTGACTTCGGGGCCTGTGTATGTCCGTCCGTTCTCTGTGAAGGCCATACTGTCGTCGCCAATCAGCGGCACACCTTCTAGCAGCGGATCGCTGTGCATGCCCTCAGTACTCGTCTTGCCACCATCAGCGGCCCAGAGCGCTAGGAGTAGCTGGTGGCAGCGGGTGAATAGCGCATTGTTTCGGTTCGAGGCCATGAAGTAGTTCTGTAGTGACGTGCCGTACGATATGATCTCGTAAGGTGACTCCGGATTGCCGACTGTCTCATTCCACAGACGGTCCAAATCACCGACTTGTACCATGCCTACATCTGCGTAGACACCGCCGTAATGTAGAAGCAGAGGCCATCGAACGAGATCGGAGTAGTGCTGCACTGCATAACGACCGGAAAGAGTGCCCCCGCGGAACGCTTTGGGGAAAATCCCTGGGTCATTAAAATCTAAGAAATTGCCAACATGAAGAGGGGACCCTGGTTCGCAGTCTACGACACGAATGGCCCAGCCGAGCTTACTGAAACGTCGATAGTAAGCTCGGACCGTGCGCTTGCCGTAGGGATGCATGGCGGCGAAACCGGAATGCCAGAAGAACCAGACATTCTTTTCATCGGTCACAGGGCGGGGATGAAGTATATCATGATCAACGTCGCTGTCTGGCCGTAAATTGAGCAGCTCATCTGGTATTTTGTAGAGACCATCGGGGATGGCGTATTGGAAATCCATGCTGCCCTGTTTTCCTGTGTGTATTTTGAGGTTAGGGTAGATCACTGATGGGTGAGGGTCGTACCGGTGATCTGACTCGTGTAAGACCCTACTTATCTAGTAAATATCCCAAAACATAGGAAGAGTCGGGCCCGAGGCCTTATAATGCTCCCATCCGTCGTGCCTCATGTCACGTGTATGATGATCATATTGAATCATTACTCGAGGGCTCCAAGTTGCACTAATAAGCCGGCCATTCGAGGAGTTTTGCTTAACCATATTTTGTGTAGCGTGCAGGATACCAATGCGTAGGCCATTTCTATGCCATCTCATCTGTCCGAAGATAAGCGAGCATATTAACTAGATCAATTACCGTATGCCAGCAACCGTATTGATCCTGCCGCCGTATCTGAGCGGCTCGGCCTTAGGCTTCAGACTCTCTTCCCTCGTGCATAGTATAAGTCAATGGCATCGGATTGCCTTACTGCCGAAATCATTAGTGTAATCTCAACGCAACCCATGGGACGGTGCGAAACATGTATATCAGAATGATACGGTCGGTTATATGTAGCTGGCCCATGATTCCAACACAACCACGACCTGGCGATGAGCGGATCGGAATTGACATTGTCGTCACCTGACAAATTCAAAACTTATCTCTTGGCGATGCGACGACGTGGACATGTAAGTACTTTCAGTGTAGTTGGGGCTGGCCCTGGACCCTGGTAAGTAGTTCTTCACACGGTGATTCTGAGACAATCGCCGCCAATGACAGTTATCTCATACAGCGTAATCTGTATCCGCCACGATATTGATCCGAATATTTATCCCTTCAAGCATCTCCTGTTTTGCGGTGTGTAGGGCCAGCCGGTCGTTCTCTAACGGTTGATCGAGCGTAACCTCTCGAGTCGAAACATCAACCGGGAGGATTCTCTGCCGGTCGTCCGAAACGCCGTCAGGGTGATGGATATCAAAGTGACCGGATTATGGTACAAACTCTGAGCTAGCCACGAGATAGTGGTCTACTTAAAAAGTATGAAGTAGATAGTTTCTATGTTTAGGCATGAAGGTGCCCCGGCAAATGAACCGTGTGCCTGAACTGTAGCGTGGAATGTCGAGCCGAAAGCGTCACCCAGCACGCGGAGGTCGGCATCTAATTAATTCAAGCAAACACATTCTCGGGTCGGATACACATTTCCTACGGGTAGTGAGCTGTATCTAGCGCGTTCCGAGACGAAACCAAGGGGATATGACCTGGCTTTAGCGGGTTCCAAGGGAATGGCTACATATTTGACTCTTCGTCCTGACCCAGTCGTGCCGCAATGTGTTGCAATAGTGGATAGGATAGGCTTGATGATAGCATCATCATGGCTCATGCGTATCGCCAACTGCAGCAAAGTCTTGATCTTCGCCCGTCGGTATGTATCCCGAAATCCTGTCTATCTCGGTAATCTGGTGGCTCGCGATGTTGCTTACGTTAGCAGCCCCAGGCTCGTGCTGTGACGTGCAAGGGATGTCGCAAAATCACACCGCTCTAATCACGGGGTCTCATTCATTGGGACACTCTTCGGGTTCCATGACAGGCTGATACACCGAGACCGGGAGGCGTGGGGAGATAACGGAGCAACCATGAAGACGTTTTGGGTAGCATCTCCCAGTCGCTTGTAGTGTGCTACGCATTGTACGTGCGCAGGGTACACGTAGTTATACCTTGAACCACTCCAACTCAACGGAGAGCGAGGAGGGTGGCGAATGCTATAAGCTATGCGAAGTACAGTCTGTACTATGTAGCTTACCTATTTGTAAGTTGGGGGACAACAACGCGAGCGGAACGAACGGGCAATTCGGCACATAGAGGATGTTCAAGCCAACCTCCCCACCCCGGGTCTTTACACTACCTACTCTGTAGGTGGTTGGTGGTCTGAGGATCGACCGAATGGGTGGTGTAGCTGGGGTAGATTGGTCGCCAAAAGTCCGGTGGGTCATCAAGACATGTAAGTATCCATTCGGTCAACTTGTGCTGACGGTCGGTAAGCGCCAGTTATGTTGTATATACCTTATAATTATGTGTGCACCGTTCTTTGTACATGATGGCGTCAGCCACTATGATTGAAGACGACAGCGGGAGAGAGAGAGAGAGAGAGAGAGAGAGAGACGGCAGTGCCTACATATACTAGATAATTTCCTATCTATATGGTTCGTGGATTTGGCGGGATCTGCCGCGGTAGCCGCTGGATAACGACGACAGCGTTGGTTTTTATTTTCTTGGGTGTGTGTGTGTGTGTGTGTGTGTGTGTGTGCGTGTTGCTCGCCGGCGGTCCGAATGTTAAATGGACATGCTATGTCGATATAGGTAGGTATATGCCTAGGTTAGACAAGTTACAGTCATAAGTAGGAGCCTACACTACACTAGAAATGTGCCGCCAGACTCCAATGAGACGATCCAGAGGAGAGGAGTAGGAATACGAGGAAGGATGCGGAGAGGGAATGCGGAGTGAGAAATGGCTTTCCGCAAAAGGCATGTGGATGAGCATTTCGGCCAATGGGAGATTTCTCAGGCAACGACGGACAGAACACGAGACATCCACGGCCGAAAGAAGTCCACCAACATTTTCGGGCAATGCCGCAACAGATAAACACATTTCTTTTTGAGCCTTTGGTTTGCTGGTGTTTGAGAAAGCCACCTCGCATAGTCTGTGACTCTGTACTGCCCTACCCAGATTATCTGGCTTGTCGGCTATCTTGGCGAATGAGCAGCGCAACGTACGAAACACCGTGCTCGAACATAATGGACACTGGTCAGCTATGAGGTAATTACGCACATGTGTTATGGCGGCTGCACCAAGCTGGATTCAATATGTGGAGATGAAGATACCAGAACCGAGCTAATGGAGCCCGACCAGCCCGACCAGCACGACCAGCACGACTAGCCCAACCTGGCCAGTGCGATACGCAAGACCCCTTCAGCATCCACATAAAATTTACGTATCTCCGCAGGCCGGTACGGGCAAGACCCGTATTATGCATACACCACGCTACACCTTTCGTCCGCCTGGATACCCCACACACCGGCACAGTAGCTGTAGCACTGGAGCTGAGCTTCTCGTCCGATGAAGTTTTGTCTATATCATGGTGTGCTGCGTGTGCACAAATGTATTCCGGTTGGGAATCGCGTCCTACCACGGCCATTGATGCTTTGCATCGCAATGGCAATGGCAATGGCAATCAGTGGACAAACACCGCCGCATATAAACGCTAGATACATAGTATAGAGTGCCTGTACTTAGTGTACGACGTACTTACCTAGCGGGCTTGGCTATATCGGCAAGCACTAGATAATCCAACCCCGTTACAAGATCTAAACTAAGGCCGGCTAGACTTATCTCTCATTTTGTGTGGTGTGGTACACCACGACCGTACAACAGACCAGACCGTACTCACACTACGTGCGCTAGCTCCGAGTGGAGAACCACTAGCGCATAGGAAGGTGTGTCCATCCCTGCCGCTATATTTTGCTCGATTTAATATGAGCCCCTTGAACTTCCCCATCGTAGCCAACAAACCATCCTGCCCTTCTTCTCAACCTCCCTGCCTACTTATTATCGGTGCTTTCGTTTCACGGTCTAGAGGTCGTCGGTTTTTGTCTTTTCGCCGTCTTTAATTGCGATACCTGCCTTAATATCTGCCCGCACAGTTAATAGTCCTTGGATACGCTTTCGTTTGTACCAAGCTATCCACATCACTCTCGCTACCGACATCCACCTGTCCGCCTATCCGCCTATCCGCCTATCCGCCTATTCACGAGAAAACAACATGCCGTCTCTCAACACCGTCCTGGCCACGGCCACTCTGCTGCTCTCCTCGGCCCAGGCTCAGATTCAGTACCACATCGACCCTTCGTCCGTATCCTTGACGGACAGAGGTATGTGTTCCTGTTTCGCCCTGCCGTGCGACAGTCTCGATTCTAACCTAGGTGTACAGACACATGGTGTTCCCAGGAACTCAGCACATGTCCCCTGATCTGCCAGGACGTCTCAACCGGAACCCCTCAAAACAACGACTGCGACCCTGTATGTTTCCCACCGATGGAGTACACTATAGCCCTGAGCCTATACTGACTCGTGAGCAGAAAACCCTGACATACAGCTGCATCTGCGAAGACGGCAATTCACCAAATCTCACACAATATTCCCTTACTTTGCCATTTTTCATCTGCCAGGAATGGGGCACCCAGTGCGTGGCCAACTGCAGCGATTCTCTGTGCGCTAGCGACTGCCGACAGAACCACCCTTGCGGTGCCTTGAGTCCCCAACCACCCAACAAGACAATTACGGCCTCTAGCACTCCGACTTCTTCGGAGGCGGCCGCCTCAACGTCGGCCGGTCAGATCTTCGATGGTCTGGGTGACGGCACCACTGACAAGCCGAAGAGCGGCGCCTCGCCCCTTCTGCAATATGGCAACGTTGTTGGCGCCGTTGCTCTATCTATCTTTGTCGGTTTGGGCTCGCTCGTTCTGTAAAAACCCTTGGGGGCCAATTATTTATACCACCTCCGCTCTTCACTGGCCAATATACCTTCAGATCTCTTGAGGATGCATATACCTGAGAAGGGCTTGTCCCGATACGTAGGATGGAAAAATGTTGACGATTGGTTTTGCATAGCTTTGCATTTCGGCGAATCATTAAGTGCCTTTAGCGAGAATTTATTTTTGAATCGAAGCGACAGGATTTAGGAACAGAAGCTGGCATCTGCAGCAGGATTTTCATTGGGCTGTCCTCACTCAGTCATGCCATCTTAGCAAGCAAGGCAGCCTTCATCATCTCTGGGACCAATGGCATGCCAATCCGAGAGACACGGCGGTGTGACTCACTAATAATCATATCAATATAATAAACCCCCTTGCCGACGATGAGGTGATGTTCGTTTTGTTTGCTGTGATTTGCCTCGTTCTTGGCACGCACTGTATGAGGAAAATATTTCGATGTCTAGTACCTACCTAGTTGGGTACTATTGATATTGATGGTCCGTCGTATCTCGGCATTTGGTGGTGAGGTTGTGGTCTCGTTATCCTGTGCCCACTCATTGCGGATTCAAGTGTCGATTCACGTGAACTACTAGGATCAGGTAAGTTCGGGCATGCCGTCGATCACATCAGTACCGGGTGAGTACGCTACCTGCAGAGCGGAGCGGAAACTTGTGTCCACCGCCAATTGTAAGTATGGAAACTCACTACCTAACCTATCTAGGTACTTACCGATATTTTGCCTAGGTAGCTTTTCTTGCTCTCTATCTTGACCGGTAGTTATCGCACCTGGAATCCACCAAGACTCCCTGCGTCCGGAAGAATTTCTAGTTTTTTCCTCTTGAGAGCTGAATGAGGCCTGACCCTCCATGATCCAGAAATTGTGACTGGAATAGAAGGAGATAAAAGTGATTGAACTATAAAATAGTCACCAGCGTCTAATCACGTATTCGAGCCCCTGATTTACGAGAGGGACCCAAACCTTGGGACGACATGTAGTTACCTGTATTATGTAAGTACAGGGGTAGGTTCATTACGCATAATTACATAGATTAGATTATCGTCTCACATTCCGCGGTTCAAACGTGTCGGAATTGCACGTGGGGTTCCGCCCCGGGATTCTGATTGGCCGGGCGGAAGGGTTCTCTGGGTGTGGACCCGTCGGCCTTAGCGTCAGATTCTAGCGTTGATACAACTTGTTCGAAAAGTTGACCCGTTTTCCATTCCAAAGTCCAATTTCCACCCCACCCATTCTTTTCTCCGAGATTGTTCTTGTTGGCTGCTTTTTAGTTACGTGCCAGTTGGGTGCGTTTATAGACTCAGAACTATATTACGACCGTGATGAATCCCCCCCTGAAGGGCTGCCAGATGTAAACCGGCCGAAACCCCGCCTACGTTTCCCGAACCTCTGCAACTTTTTGTTCCAACAACAATTCGAACAACATCGACTCGTCGTAGCAAGGTGTATCCGAGCTAGCTACGGTTAGCTAGTCGCAAGCTACCTTGCATCGGTGGATCGCGAGTCCATCGCGAGTCCATCGCGTAGAGCCGAAGTACCGCTAGGTATTCGAGAGACACGATCAACACGCAGTATGGCTTCACGTGGCAGTAAGATCCTACCTATCGTTCCCTATCGCCGTGACGACAACCGTACACCCTACGAGCAAGACGTGGCTGACCTTGCTCTTGCATCATAGAGAAGGCCGCGGCCGAATGCGTATCCGACGATGCACTCATCCATCTCCGATCTTACAAATACTCGGCCGTCGATAAATCACCCATATCCCATTATATCCTCCGACCCTACGTATGTTATGCCATCTGACCGCGAGACTCCTGGCCAAGGGTAATATAATGAATACTGAATAAACTATGGTAGTGGAATGCATTTGTCGAACTTCTGCCGCTATGGCTAGCTCCTAATATGGTAACCCTTCTCGGGTTCTGTTTCATTCTTGCAAATGTTGGCCTGCTGGTATTGGTAATGCCAGATCTTGTTGGCCCGGTACGATGACCTCCCCGAAACTACTATGACCTGATAACCTGGCTAACAGCTTGGTTCTGACTCCAGGGGCCACCATGGCTATATCTGAGCTTCGCTTTCGGTCTTTTCATGTACCAGACAATGGACAATGTCGATGGTAAGCAAGCGAGACGAACGGGGACATCGAGCGGGCTAGGCGAGCTATTTGATCACGGCATCGACTCGTTGAACTGTACGCTGGCTAGCCTACTCGAGACCGCCGCGATGGCGTTGGGAACTTCGAAATCGGGCGTCTTCACTGCTCTTTGCCCCTGTCTCGCCATGTTCTTCTCTACATGGGAGACCTATCATACCCACACCCTATACCTGGGCTATGTCAATGGTCCCACCGAGGGCATATTGATTGCTTGCAGCGTCATGGCTCTCTCCGGAATCTATGGGCCCGGAATCTGGACGGAACGGATTGTGGATCTCGTTGGACAAAAGAATCTGCTTGGCTACGACCACCTCGTCGGGGACTATTCTATCCGGGACATCTGGATCCTGGTAATCGTTGCCTCCTTGGTATTCGGTCACATACCCTTCTGTGTCTTGAACGTCGTCAAGGCACGACGGAGAAATAGCCTTCCCGTCTGGCCTGTTTTCCTGGAATGGACCCCCATGGCCATCTACACGTTCTCCATTGGTGCCTGGCTCTACTCGCCACACTCGACCCTCATGCGAGATAACCACTTAGTCCTCTTCTGCCTCACCATGTCCTGCGTATTCGGACGCATGACTACAAAGATGATTCTAGCCCATCTCACGCACCAACCTTTCCCTTACTGGACCGTAATGTTGATCCCCCTCGTCGGCGGTGCCATTATCGGTAATCTCCCTCGCTTCGGCCTCCCCGCTATCTCCGCACAATTCGAACATCAATACCTCTGGGCGTACTTCATATTCTCTCTCGTCGTCTACTTCCGCTGGGCGTATCTCGTGACGACGAGTATATGTGATTTTCTCGGGATCAACTGTCTTACGATTCCGCGGGAGAAGCAGGTTGAGAATAAGAGGAAGTTTGAGGAAGAAAAGGCCAAAGTAGGGAAGAAGGCGCAATAATTATACTCTGTTTTTCGCTGTAGAAACTGGTTTTCCCCTTTATTTCTTTTCTTTTTTTTTTGCTTCTTTGTGATGAGCAGGACAAGCCTTCTTATTCGTTCATCAAGTCAAAATTATTCCAACCCGGCCTTACTATATACAAACATACGATAAATAGATAATTCTAATGAGACACAAGTCCCCGGGAAGAGGAAGAGGAAGCGGGTAGGAGACGGAGAAAGGGGTGAGGCAAAAAAAAAAGACGGCTTAATAGACAGACAGAAGAGAGAGGTCAAGACAAATCAAGATGAGGAAAAGGGGGAGGGGAGGGGAGGGGACTGCAAAGAAAAAGAAACGAAATGAGATGAAACGAAAGTTTCTTTTTTTTTTTTTTTTTTCCAAGATAATTAATAAAAAAATATAAAAAAAAAGCAAGAAAAAGGCAAGAAAAAGGCAATGCTTGTCTATCTATCTATCTATTCAATCGAATTGGGACGCGGAACGTGTGGTATGCTCGACGAGGTTTTGGATTCCAATACATACGCCGTTGTTTTCGTCCTTCTCTCTTTTAAACGCTTCGTTCGATCCGGTGGCTCATTCAAATTTCTTCCTGTTTTTTTTTCTCTGTTTCCGAAGGTTCCCCCCCTGTTTTTGTTCCGTTGTGACGTGTTCCACCTATGTATCATGGTGTGTGTGTTCTGTCCCGGTCCCGGTGGGAGCTGTGTCGATACCTAAGACCCCCCCCCCCCCCAAAAAAAAAATATATATATATATAAACCCGCTCATAAGAATTAAAAGGGCGGAGGGGACAAAAATAATGGAAGTCAATATTCGTGATTGTAGATTTGTGTGATTTCTTTTTTTTTTCCTTTGGAGAATTCTACGTAGACGCTACGCTATTCACGTATATATCTCAGGTCCACCGCCAGCCAGTTGTGTCGACCTAGGTAGGGTTGCTAGCAAGAGAGCCCGTCAAGACCCAGCGTAAAACATTGAACACCCCATTAAAGGAGGGGGAGGAGGAAGATCCCCTTTTCCTTGTACTCTACGACAAGAGTCTAAATTCGTCGGACGCGATCTCTACTAGAAAGCTGGTGCCCCTTATCTTCCTCCCATCTTTTTTCTGATATAAAAAGGGGGAAAAAAAATCACCTCTCCCCAGCAAGTCGTCGACTCTGCACCTCTCCCAAGGCCTTCGTGCCGCTCAGGAAAGTGGCGGTACCAATGATAGTAATGACAGGGAGGACCTGGAAGAGATTCCAGCTGACGTAGTATAGGTAAAATACACCCTCGAGAGCAACCAGCGAGCCGAAGAAGACGCCGTGAGCGACGGGGGCGTCACGGAGGGCGCGGGGCAGGTGAGATATGTTGGCGCCGAGGGCAAGCCACTATTATTTCTCTTATGTCAGCTTCTTCGTTTCTATAGCCGGTAAAACGCAACCTATGAAGAATGTAGGACGTACGCTGAGGAACAAAACAGGCAGAGTAGCCAGCACAGCCAGAGTGAAGGCCACCGAAATAATCTTCGGCGGATTCTTCGGATCATCGCGGAAGGTGTGGTGGATCTCTTCGCGCTTGCCGTAGCGCAATGGTTTCTCGTAGATGATGGGGTTGGCGAGGGGGTCGGCTGCGAGAGAAACGGAGAAAGCGGGTTTGTTCAGTCCTTGCGAGGAGCCGAAGGAGGCTATTATCACGGAGGCCTTAAGGGGCGCGGTTGAGGTGACGAGTTGAATGGGGAGGTCGGAGTATTTCTGCACGTGAATAACTTGTTAGCTGGTTGGTACTGTTGGCGCATAGGCAATGTGTTGGTATAACATACGATTTCAACAACGGCTTTACCATTCTCCTTCACAGTCATAGGGAACGGCGCCTCGAGTCCTGTGAGTTCATCCTGTAGGACAACGAATGCCTGGTGCGGTCGCTTGCCCTTGCCGTCGTCTTTGGCAACCAGCAGGACCTTTATGGTCTCGGCTGTGCTCAGAGTTATGGGTTGGGCTAACGGTGCCGTCTGCGAGAACCTGTGTTGGTTGGATTAGCCATTGACGGCCCTCGTTATCTTCAGAGCTTATCCAGTGTGCATGTGTATAGGTATACAAGTCGACCATGAAAGGCGAGGCGTACTTCTCTTTAGCGCCAGGACCCTTCTTGGCGTTCACCTGGACCGTCGCATCTTCGAAGGCCCATGACGACGCCGCCTGAGCTGTACCAGCAGCCAGGAGCAGAAGGGGGGTCACGAAGGACTGTAAGAATCGCATGATTGGCGCGTTCGATTGAGGTGCTATTGGCGCAGGTTTGAGCTCAGTTCATCGAAACTGACGAAACTGACGAGACTGACGACACGGCTTATCGTGGTGGGAGCTGTGTGCAAGTGGAAGGAAGGTGTATCATTTGGACACCTGTTTCCAGGCGTGGAGCTTGAAGGTCCCCACAGTGAATGTAAAGTCAGCTTGGCAATACCGTGTTAATATTATATGGATATCTGCCCACACACTGTATGATATGGTATATCTACATACATCGGATGACTGCATACACCCACAGTCTTCCTGCCGTTCTTTCATGACAACCTATGCTCAACTGTTTTGGTTATCTACGCCCCACGGAATACATGAATTTGTTCTCAAGTTCATCTGGACTCTATCTGCTGCCCGTACTGATGCGATACTCGGTCGCAGAATATACAAGTGTGGTGGACCTACGTCGGATTACAACGGTCGTATGAGCGATAACAACAATGCCGGACGGGCCTTTTGATGCCTGCCTGCACTTGGCTCGGTCCGACCCGTTCACGACAATATCAAGCATGTGTGTGATATTCAGGCTCTGCGCTCACATATCACTTCAGATTATAAGTCTTTTAGAACGACAAAGGTCCGAATGAATTCATGGATCTCCTCGATTCTCACTACGTAATAGCGCTATCTCGGGATCAACCTAATAGGTAATGTCCTTCAGAAACAAGTACAAATGTGTCGGCGGTTGACTTTACTTTCAACCACGGCATTACGCTATGTCCATCATCCCTTATAACCTATGAGCTCTGAAGATGAGATCCCCCTAAATAGAGTTGATACTACACCTACTTCGTACTCCGCGGCTACTTTCTATTATTGCTTTGAATGTCAGACACGTCCAATCAACAGATGGGTTTAAATCAGCCCAGATTCACACGGCACTATGGGTATATATCCATGTATGCGCATTTCCAAAGCGCTCGTATGCCAGGTAACAAATTTCACATATTTCATAATTCAGATCTATCTCTAATCTTTTGGCCATCCCCCTCACGGTCTATCTGGCCCATAAACTCATCCAACTCAAGCCATTCCGCAACGAAAGCCGTAAGAATCTTAGTCCAATCATCAATACTCTCCGGATCAAGATGATCCGCATCATCTAACAAAGTATGCCAGGTAGACGGAAACGGCGTCGGAATGAGATGTAATATAGGCACGCCGCGCACCATGAACGGGACGTGGTCATCTGCGATATAACCACGATTTCTGAACTGTGCCATTGGTTTATCCTTCTCGGGGAGGAAGTAATTCTTTGGTTTCGTGGACAGCAACCCCAACTCTCGCATGCGCGACTCGATCTTCGCCATGTTCCGATACGCGTGGTGCGTAGATGGGAAGTAAGACGGGACAAGCGGATCCGCGGCCCCTAATAAATCCACCAGGACGAAGAGATTAATCGCTTCCAGCGGTGTCTTATATGTCGAGTGCGCAGGGTGCTTTTCAGCCTCCCATTTCTCAGCTAGAGACCTACCCGGGACATAAGTGAGCCACGCGACCAAATCCAAATCTGACAATACCTAAAAGTCGTGGGACATACCTAGCACCATACAACGAATCCGTATCCGACCACGACGCCCAAGCCTCCTCTCCATCAAGAAACAAAATCTGCACACCCTTTTCATCATCCTCGAGCCCGAGCCCAATATCCCCAGATGCCTGCATAGCATCCCACTTCCTCGTCAGCGCAACATCGATACCCCGCGCTGCCTGCATTAACATGGCGCATGGTGCAGCGCTATCGATAGCGCCTATGAATCCCTCGGGTTGATACAGAGAATCATAATGCGCGACGAGCGCCAGTCGGCCCACGTCTCCGTTCCCTTGGGTCCAGGGCGGATCGCGTGTGAAGACAATGTTCGCGAAGGGGATCTCGGCGGCGCCTGTTGCCGGTGTCTGGGAGGTTGAATTATGCCATTCGAGACGCCAGTGCGGGAGTTCGCGCGCGAAGAAGCCGACGATGTGGTGTTGGACGGCGGCGGACCCCGGAGTCCCCGGGACGCGCGGGATGAGGATCGGGGAGAGGAGAGAGCCGGTAAGCGGGTGGAGGACGTCAACGGCGCTGGGGATGCGCCGGAGGGCAGTGTCGGAGAGTTCGATGTAGGCTAGGACCGGCGCGACTAATAGGAGGAATAAAATACTATGAAAGGTCCGTGTCGGGAGAGTCGACGTCCTGAGACCCATCGCGACGTGACGTGTTTCTGGACATCGTGCATCAGTGATAGGTAGAAGAGACTCGGCCGCAATGTTGTGTGTTGTCCGTGTCGGGTTGTGATGGGTTCAGGGCTAAACTCAGAGTGGACAAGGTGTCAATTGTCATTCCGGTTTAGCGTCCGGACGCGGCCCCGGCTAATCACCGGCTGGCTTGCCGCGTATGTATAATTCCGTACATTGCCGCATTAGATACTTGCTCGGCCACCTTTTTCTTACTTGCTTCTAAAACATGACAACGAGGGTTGGCTATAAGGAAATTGATGCCCCTGGATCAATAATACGAATCTCTTACATGAATCGTGCCTAATAAGCAAACCACCAAGGTTGAAACATCCTTCACATGCCGCTTATTACAATTGGTTGGAGTCTACTTTAGATCCCGTTGTCGAGTCGTGACAAAGGAATGGAGACATGCTGAGATCCTAGATCGGTCTTGAGACAGTGTGAACTGAGTTCCACTAATGAAAAAGCTGGTGGCAGGGGAAGGGGTCCGCACGGTGCCACGACCAAGATGCGGTCTCGGTGTGTCTCCATTCTTTTGTCGCTCTCGGACCGGCATTAGCGTGATGGCCGCCTTGACGTCGCCTGGGCCACTATCAGTTGCGTTAATTACCTGGTAATGGTGGTATGTACCTGCCTATAGTTATACAGACTGCTTGCTTGTAAACACCGGGGACTCAATGCATTGGTATTCGGAGTAATCTATCAATTCTGGAGTCAGTCAACCTTCACGATGCGCTCTCAAGAATTCAGCTACCTGCTTTACCATACACATGTCAATTCCATCTATCTAGATAGGTAGGGTCACGATCCCTGGTAATTACGGCGCAATACAGACTGTAGATAGTAATGAGAGCTATAAAAGCTGATTAAGCAGCCTCCAAACGAGGCCATTGAACCTTCCTGTATAGAATGACATCATGAGGACGCCGGACTCTAGAATAATTCGCATGTGTGCCCGGAGAGATGTTGATGATGCTGCGTAGAAAATGGAGGGCACCTCGAGGGGCTTATAATACAGGGGAGGGTCGCATAGCACATGAACAACCATATTCAAACCGCCATCTTCTACCTACATCAACAGGATCCAACACAAGCTCTCAGACAACCGTACACCATGGCCAACAACGTGTGGTTCATCACAGGCGCCAGCAGCGGTTTCGGCAAAGCCATCGCGAAAGAAGCGCTCAGCCGTGGCGATGCTGTCGTCGCATCGTCTCGACGCGGCACGGCACTGAAAGACCTCGAATCTCAGGGAGCAATGCTCCTCGACTTGGACGTGACAAGCGACGATATCACAATCACGGAGGCGTTTAAGAAGGCTATCGACAAGTATGGGAAGATCACGCACTTCATCAATGCGCCTGGATATCTCCTCGAGGGACCGGCTGAAGGGGCTAGCGCTGAGGACGCCAAGGATAGTATTAACCTGAATGTCCTTGCCATCATGAACTTGACGCGACTAGAGATCGAGTACTTGAGGCCTAGAAAGTCGGGGTATATCGCCAACTTTGGGAGTGTCGTATCATGGCATGGTTCGCCGGCTTTTTCGCACTACACAGCTGCGAAGGTAAGTTGATATACCCTTACCATAGCAACTCATGCCCTCCCCAAGTCAGCTTCATTGACTGACACTGGGCACTACCTACAGTGGGCAGTAACAGGCTTCACAGAATGCGTGCACGAAGAAGTGAAAGAGTTCGGCGTCAAAGTCATAGTGATCGAGCCGGGGTACTTCCGCACCGGATTCCTGAACTCAGGAGGCAGCAATCGGAAATTCGTATCCCAGAAGCTGGAAAACGAATACAAGGGGACGAAAGTTGAGCATATCCGTAACATGCTCAACGAAGTCAACAACAAGCAGCCGGGGGACGTCGAAAAGGGCGCCAAGGTCGTCGTTGATGTCCTCACCGGCACAGGTGTCGCCGCGGGCAAATCATTCCCCGTCCGCCTTTTACTCGGCCGTGATTGCAGAGATGATGTTCGTGCCAAGATGGCTCGCACGGAGAAACTCATCAAGGAGTGGGATGATGTCATCGTGTCGACTGACCATGATGATGTTCGGGCTTGAATTCAGAATATGTAATCCCGTATGGGAGATCATTGTCAGTCGGGCGTTTTCTAAGTTCCCCTTCGATGGGAAATGAATAAAAAAGATTGGCAAAACTATGTGAGACATTTTCATCTTAACTTGCGCGCCATCGAGTGGCGCATCGGGCGGAAAGGGGTGCATATTAATGAGTGAGCGACATTGAATGACCTGTCGTCCGGAACAATTGCCGAGTCGCACTTCATAATGCCACAGCCTCGTCGACATTGGCTGTGATGGAATTTAATGAGCTCTCGTGAGATTGAGGCTTCAAGTCACAATCCCAATGGCAACGGGCAGTCGGTACTGTCACATGACGCCCCTGCCCAAGTCTCGGAGGTCGATGACAATGAATGGAATGGAAGCCTAGATTATTGTTATGACCCACACGTAATCCACAGAGTTAAGCGTAAATCACTCCAAGTCTTTTCGCATCATGACTCTGGAAAGTGGAAAGCGAAAGCGAAAGTGGAAACACCCCGACAATTGTACTTCTATCCATAAAGGTCTCGACGGTGCCCTGGACTCTTGGACTAGTCGGCGATGATGAACGTTGTCGGGAATCTCCATTGCCGCTAACTAGATAGTTAGCAACATACCTACTATAGGAACTAGATTCCTACTTATTTATTGGTTGAGCTTTTCCTTCCGCTGACTGACACGTGTTGCCAGCTGGGCTTCCGTCTTCCAGAATAGGTGGCGCTAGGTATTTGTGCGCCATTCTGTCAGCTGATCGTTATAAAAGCCTCCCTGACTAATGCACAGTGTATGAGCCGATTATCAGAACTGTATATCTTACCAATATGATAGGCAGCCGGTCGGACATTTTCCAGTGCGCTAGAAAGGCTCTCGACTTGCTAGAAGTTGGATGCAATTCCGGAAGACGTGCCTGCTAGACACCCATAATCGAGCATGAGCGGATTGGCCTTGCATTGTACGTGACGAATATGGATGCATACCTATACCGGCGGGATGGAACAGATGCCGGCGACAAAAGTCTAGAGAGACCCGGTTGGTCCTAGGACAGTGTTAATTGAAGTAGCGCTGATTATGTGAATTGCGATGGTTAGTCAGGCAATGTTTGTACTAAATAGACGGTTTGCACAGTTAGCAAGCGTGATTCCACTTAGTTTGGGCCTCAGTGGTCGTAAACAAGATGGTGCTAAAGTCAGTTGATCCAAGCTTGAGGCCTCGAAAAGATAATCTCAAAGAATTATTTTATAGGTCGAGATATTTAGGTACCTGGCGGCCTGGCCGGTAACAAGACTCGTGCACATAGTGTGAGCCTACAGTGCAGTGAAACGCTCGGACCTTAGCGTCTCTCTAGACCTTTGTCGACACCTTCTTTTTTAGAAGGTAAGGTGCCTTACTTAGGGAGAGCGCTGTAATTTGTACGTACAGACTGTACCTGCTACGTACCTGCCACTTCTCGCCGGCAGCCGGCCAGATCTCACGTCGGCTTCCACATCTCACCCCATTTCTCACCCACGATTCCCTCAACCACAATCCAGTACGCACGCCCGTATATTGCCGGGCCATTCCACGAATTCCACGACCTTCTGCGAATCATTCCCAATTACTACCCTCTTTATTCTGTGGTTACGCCTGATCGTCGCGCCATACATTACCAGCCCCCCCCCCCCCCCCCACGCTGCCTGCCCAACTCGGGTACCGGTACATCCCACACACCTTTAGATTACTGTATGTGCGAAGTATCACATCGTAATAAAGCCGAAGCCAAAGCCAAAAGTCAAAAGCCAAAGCCAAACAACGTCTTTGGTCTCCCTTCTTCCGGTCCCCTTGGACTCTTTTTGTCTGCTCCACCCATGACTCCTCCTACCAATCCTACGACAAGCCGGTAGATGGAGCGATTTCCATACACATACTAAACACTTCCATTCAGTGCGGGCCATTCGTTGTTCTCCGTCTCGGTTATCTACTACGGCCATCGTCATCCAACACATCCGACAGCCTTACTGTATGCGCTGTCTCTCATCGTTCGCTCTGCAGCAGTGAATTATACCGCCAGCCTCAGCCGCCGCAGATTGTTGCCTATTTCACACCGAATCACGACCACATACTACGGGTTTACGCCAAACACCCACTACCCACCGCCGGCACTGTTTCGCCGACTCATTTAGCGCACCAAAACTCCCTTTCTCGGCCAGAATCCCCGAGTGGGGGAGTCAGAATTACCTGGCAACTGTTTGGCGACCGCAACGCCGCCTCGTTCGTTCAAAATTCATTATCTGTCACAGTCCGTTTACCCGTCGTCGCTACCTCCCAAACATACCGAGGCTGTGCGAAGCCAACTACGATCAAGATGAAGGGCCGTCCAGTTGACCAGCTCGTTTACGAGGTCATGTTCCCGAAACCACGCTCGACAGATGTACCAAACTTTCAATCCTTCCTCCATCGTCACCTCATCCACGAAGTCCGCCAGGAAGTTCATTCCTTCTATGGCCATCTCGACACCCAAGAAGCCAAGTACCCCGGCCTCGATTACTGCCACCCCATACACCGTATACGCCTCAGTCGCTGGACATGGCACCGCCGCCTCTTCCGGGCTTTCGATACTTTGCGCCTAACCCATGCCGAGATCGCCGGCTTGACCAAGTGGGAGGGAACAAAGTGGGCAAAGGACCGTTTTGAACACGACTCCGGTATCCGAATTCGGGACACCGCATCGGATGGAATCGGGCCCTTCGTCGAGCCCGAAGAGAGGTCAGAAGCCAATAACGATACCCCCAGAGCTACTACTCATGATTCTCAAGAGGAAGAGGCAGAAGATCAGGTTGACGATGAAGGTATGGTGGCAGAAGAAGACAGTGATATAGAGCCTGAGAGCATTGGCTTTGCCCTAAACCAAGGTCTACGAGAGCGGGCAGAGGCTGGCGAGATGTCATTACACTATGAAGAGGAGTGGGAGCAATGGTTAAAGAATGCCATTGACTCGGGCGAATTTCCCTTTCTCACGGATGCGAGCCAACAGCCAAGCGACTTAACTCTGATTTCCCAGGCTCTCTTTCCACCCAATATGCTCAATGCTGCCAGGGCCGGTCATTGGGATGGCATACCGGATTGGCTTCGCGATATAATCCGCCGAACCCTCGATGCGGAGAGAACAAGAAATACTGAGACGACTGCCCCGATGAATGCCCCGCCGACTTCACAGAACACGATTGATAACATTATTGAGAGATGGTCGAATTGGCAACGTCCTACTTATGCTTCGAACCTACGATTACCAGCGAATGGAGAAAGCGCCAGCACTAACTCTGCGGCCCGACTTCAACCCGCTGCTCAGCCTGGTACATAAGGGGAGTTCTTTTCGATCTTAACTTTTCTCTGCGAGGCGACCGAGCATATCGAAATCCCACCATGATTACTATCGTCATGGGCAGGACGATATTCAATGTTTTCATTCACGCATAGCACTCAGTACGTGTCAAGATTCAACTCAAAGAGAGTGCATAGCCTTTTTTCCTCTATGAAACGGGATTTTACTCTCCTCTGCATCTAGTCAGTCACCAACACTCATCGCTCCACCTCCCCTCGACAAACAGTCGCAACTGTCTTATTATACCCCTCCCCCCCTCGACGCATATCATAGTTAGAAGATCCCCGAAGTGTTATGCGCAAAGAATGATCTGTTACTTTTACCGCTCCGGTTCCCGTACATACCATGCACGCATATGCCATCATCGTAACATGTTGACATTGGTCCGTCGTCATTGCCTCGTACGACGATAACGAAAGGGACGTACTTCGTACTTCGTACTATGAAACTACGACCTAGTGAAGTGAAAGCCGATTTGTGTGGAAAGGGGGGAGGAGTAGGAACAGAGGAGTAACAGGAAGAAGAGATTCACAGTCCAATTCAACGCAACCATGCTGGGTCATGACATGCTTTTTTACTTCTTCGCCATGGGGGTTGGGGGGGATTCCGAGCTTCTCTCGAGAAATCCGTTGTTCTTTTTTTTTTCGGTCCATAGACTTTACAGAAACGGACAGGACGTGTACTCTAGGGATTTTAGAAGTCGTTCTTGAAAAGAGCATGAAAAAGCAAAATTAAGAGGAGATTTGTTTTTCATTAACTAAAGAAAAAGAAAAAAAAATGGCCGTGCGTCTTACCTGAGAGGTTTTGGAGAGGAATTGGAAGTAGAGAGTAAACTAAGTAGGATGAGGGAATCATGTGAAGTCTGTGGTCATTGTGAGCGGTGCATGGCGTAAATTATTTAGATTTTTTTTTTTTTCTTTTCCTTGGCCTCTTTTCTATTTTGTTCTAAATTTTTTTTTTCTTTCTTTTCTTTCACAGGTTTTTATTTTTTTTTATTTTTTTTGGATCTTGTGGCTTTGGGAATCTGAATAGATTGCTAAACTTTTTCTTTCGTTGCCGTTAGATAGGCTCCGGCGAAAACTATAACACTGCCTCGCGCACTGCTTCACAGGTAGGTAGGTTGATTGAGGCTTTTAGTATTCTCCATATGAATGTTCACGATTTCCGGTTCTGCACCCATGTTATTTAAATAGGTAAGTACTAATTACCAGGCAAGGCGAACACACGAGACAGAGAGGAACAGAGGAACAGACACGGCATGGCACGGAACAAGATCAGACAGCGACTCATTATAGATACGGCCTTTATCTACCATGGACATATGTCAAACGGACAAGTGTAGTGTCGTGTAGTGTATGTAGTCTGACACATCTATCTATCTACTGATAGTAAGACAAGAGACTTGCTCGAATAGTGTACAGACAGAATTATTAGTTTTGTTTAACCTAGCAAGGCTAACGGTTAAAGGTGAAGCCTGATGAGAGGCGAGGTGTTGAGTTTGAACCTCATCCCTACCTACCTCGATCACGATCAAGAGCATAATGATCGAGTAACAGAGAAACAACCGAGTGTGCGAATGTGTAAAGCCCATGAATGATTGAATGAATGCGTAACGAACTCCAGTTCCAGTGATACATCAGGGGTCAAAAAAAAAAAAAAAAAGCGAGGCAAAGTGTAATTCAACCTGGGTACTGAAGCAGGGGCAGTGTGCTTGTCGGGAGAATTACTCCTCCTATATCGCTGTCTTACATAGCACATTCCCACCACCCTTGCTTCAGTACCAACCAACGCCATGTTTCTAAATATCGACAACCGCTCGCTTTCTCTTTTCCTGGCCTGCTTGTCGCGAACATACAAGGACAATGAGAAAAGACGAAAACGAAACCGAAAACTGAAAACGCCCCTGGCGAATGCAACCAGACCGGTTCGTAACTTCATTCCAACGAAATCAATCATTCAGTCAAAACGCCTCTTTCGCGATTGATCTTGTCGTTCGATTCTTCTTCTTCTTCTTCTTCTTCTCTTTTTTTTTTCATCGTTTCATCGTCATTGTATACAAACGAACAAACAACAACGCCAAATGTAAAACGCCCGAAAAAAAAACTTTGCAAGGTGGTATAATAGGTAGGTTATTTTGCGGAAGGGCAATGGCCGTCAAGCTTCCCATCTCATCACCATCAGAAAACCCTCCTCTCCTCCTTCCACTCATCATTGTTTCGTCCTCTTCCTGCTACGGGCCACCGTCCGTGAATAGGCGGTTTTCCTCGTCATGCTTTCATCATCGGCAGTCTCCTTCTCCTCCTCTTGCTAGTCTGCCACGAATGGCATCCCGCTTGATCGCTTTATACTTGGTACGACTCCCCTTCGGCCGTCCCCTCTTCCGCCGCGGGGCCTTCCTCCCGGGCGTTAAATCTAGGGCGCGAGGTGAGACCACTCGGGTATCCCCCTGATCTGCGTCCACATGTACTTCTCCAATTTATTGGCAGATTTAGCATACGGGGTGCTTTCGTGGTTATACTGGCGGCAGTTATTAAAGATTAGGGAAGCGTCGTGGACGAACTCTTCTGGCGAGTTGTATTGGTCGGCTTCTAGTTTCGTCTCCATCGTGGAGAGATCCATCGGTTCCTTGATGACGTCGTAGTAATCTGCGACGTCGTCTTTACTGACGGGGTTCAAAAAGGGCCAGGCGGACTGGTGGTTCTGCATGTTGTTCAACAGGTGAAGGAGCTGGTTGTAGTTCGGGCCGTGGCGGGGTTGGCGCGAGAGCTGGTCCATGGCTGGCGACCAGCCTGCGGCGCGAATCGGCGCGATAGAAAGGGGATCGAGGGGCTTTATGCCGTCCTTCCACTGGGCAGGCGGCTGGTGAACGACGTGCGACGTCGAGAAAGCACGGATCTTGGCCTGAACGCACTCCTTTTGCTTCAGGAGCATGCGGCCGACCTCCAGATAGCGTACACGGGGGAGCATGGAGCACTGCATTATAGTGCCCCCTTCGTAATCCTTGATGTAGCCCATCCAGGCCGACTTCGGCAGGGTTATCTCCTTGGTGAAGCCCTGTTTCTTGAAGTAGCCGATGGCGTAATTGTCGGCGTATGTCAAGAAGTGCATGACGTCGCTACTCGCGCGGACGTAATCTTTCAAGTGGGACATCAGATGGGCTCCGTACCCCTTTACCTGTTGATCGCTGCTGATGGCGCAAAACACAATTTCGGCGAAGTTGTGTCCCTTGAACGGGCGGAAAGTGATGCCGCCGACGACTTGGAGGGGCTTCTTGACTATTGCTATCGACAGGTGCGTTCGATCGTACACGAGGCGGGCGATGTACTCTTTCGGCATCTTGGGGAGCTGTTTTTGAAACAGGCACTTCAGGCCTGTGAGCAGGATAAGAGACTCGGGCGCGTTATCATTATTAACGACGCGAAACTCGATCTCGCCATTTCGTTCTTCAAGGACAGCGGGCTGTGGGAGACTGCATGTTAGCAGGGTTCGACGACTGAGACACGCTCATAATTCAGGCGTGTCTTGACAGGTAGCGTAGCATCGGGGCGCGTGAATAACGCCAGGGGCACGGGTGTCTTTGATGATGCGATGCGCTACCGGGGGGCTGATTGTCTTGAAAACGGGGGTGCATAACGCGACGGGAGAAGGGGTGAGCATACCTTTTCGGGGAAGGGAATGGGCTGGATGGCAGGCGCCTCCTGTTTGTCGGGTTCATTATCGGTAGGCTCATGACCGGCTTTACGACGTTTCGCGGCGACCTCTGGATGGTCGATGTCGGCAATCTTCCGTTTCCGACCTGCCCGACACACACGTGTAAAGGCGTATTAGTGACGTCACATACGAGACGACGCGACAATATGATAAGAGGGAGTTTGGGCGCTTACCTGGATCTGGAATCGACGCCATGGCGATGTCTAGAGGTGTTACGTTCGCGAATATATGCAGACAATATATGAGTACAGAGCGCGAAAAGTTAGTTGTAAAGGACAAGATTTGTAGATGGATAAGTCTACACAAGAGACGCACAGGTAAAAAGATGGGAAGAGTTCTGACCGAGGGTGAATGAATTCGGGATCGGGACGGGATGATCTTTGGGCTTATCGATGCAGTTAACGGGAATCCCCACACCGGCTGGTATCACATTATGCAATAACCGAGAGGTACATCGGTACCTAGGTGCCTACCTAGCTGGAGGTACATCATTGGAACCGCACGTGGCAGCACCACTGGTACGTACCGCCACGCCAAGTCAGGTACTGGCACCAGTAGTTACGTAATGTGGTTAAGACCCACTTATCGCGGTAGAGCCACAGTTGCCAAGTTGCCAGAGAAGCCGAGAGAGCTCAGCTTCAAGCAAGCTGTCTCTCGTCTGCTGCCAATACAGTCTGACTCTACTAATTGGCCGTTCCATTACCGACTACAGAGTAATTCCGCCAGCAAACAAGGCCACGAGCTCCCACCGGTCGTCACACTCTCTATCACATCTTGTCCATGGATTCCTCATTATATGAGATCTGGCACACTGCTTCTGGCAGCCCGTTCCAACCCATTGTAGGAAAGGGAGAACAATTCACAGTCGGCTTCGTCCTACTGATCCTCGGTCTGTCCTTGACCGGCGCATTTGCCTTCAGTACGTGTTGCGTCTAATAAGTCCGATCCTGTATAAAAAGTTACTGACCGGGGCTCCCCAGATCGATCTCTCGTCAACATTCCCCTCTTCGGTATCCCAGCTGGCGCGGCCATAGCGTGCGTCTCCATCCCATCCGGATTACTTTGCTCGAGTCTAACATGGCGAACAGCGTCGGGACTGTTTACATGTTCTGCGCAGTCGGCGTCTACGTATAGGGAAGAAATCTACCGAAAATACCTTACAGAGCGAGCTACGGGTGACCCGAGGAGAACCAAACTTGTCTCCCTGTACCATAGATGAATTGAGGCGCGCAGAAGCATTACCTTACCCCGCCCCTTATCGTGTTGTGTTTTTATCTTTCCTTCGTGAGTGACTAGGCGTCGCCTCGGTTGTGTGGGAGTTTCTGGGCTACGGCTACTACGGCTACTACGACTACATTGACCATCATGGCGTCGCCCGAACCTGTCGCGGCTGAGCAACCTCTTTTTCGAGCAGTTGCGAGCTCGACCAAGCAAATACACCAGCTATTGAAGTGTATCAGCTTCTCTCCCAAGGTTGATGTTCAATTGACGCATGATGGCATTCGATTCGCGGCCGACCACTCTCGCGTCATGCAGGGTAAGCGTCCCTGGTCTGGCCTCGAGGGGTGAAAATGTACTGACAGTCATCATAGGCGTGGCGTTTCTCGACAAGTCACTCTTTACTACTTATAATCTGATTTGGCCAGAGGACTCAACAACAACGCCACGGTTTCAGATGAATCTGGCTGCCTTACTGGAAGCGCTACAGATCTTCGGCGTCACAGAAGCTGTGGCTAAAGCTGCTAGAACGGAAGCAGATTCATATCGTAGCAATTTCCGCAATTACCGCCCAGATGCCTTCAGCCATCAGACTCTTGGCATGCCCGGCACCTGCTGCCTGGTCTATGAAGAGGATGGATCACCCTTCAGCGTCATTCTCGAGGAGTCCGGCGTAAAGACACAATGTAATATGGTCACTTACACCGCCGATCCCCCCGATGATATTCCTTTCGACCGAGACGACCTTACTTTCAAGATCATTATGCAAGCCCGCTGGCTCCTAGATAGTCTCTCTGAGCTTGCGCCTATGACACCCGCTCGAATCGCTGTCTCTGCGCTGCCTAATGCGCCGTATCTCAAACTAACAAGCGGCGGCGCCATCGGCAGTGCCAGTGTCGACTTTTCAAGCGGTCGCGATCTTCTCGAGACCTTCTCGGTGCGTGAGCCATGGGTTCACAGCTTTAAATTCGACCTGGTGAAATCGGCGAGCGAGGCCATGCGTATCGCTAGTAAAGTCAGTTTCCGCGGAGATGGACAGGGTGTGCTGAGTCTGCAATTCATGGTGGAAATCGAAGGCGGGTCTGTGAGCTTTTTGGATTTCCGGTTTGTTCCTTATATCACGCAGGAGGATGAAGAGTCGGAGTCGGAGTCGGAGTCGGAGAGTGAGGAGGAGGGTTAATGTGCTGGTTACTGTAGCTATGATCGATGGAGATTTCGCAGTAGATGGATCCGTGCTCCTGCTCTCCTGCTTGTTTCACGATACAACGCCTTCAATTACAACCAAGTCAATTGCCCCCCCGCTTTCTAGAGTTGTGATGATTATGACATGCGACTTCGCGCCGCGTTTCATCGTGTATGATTGAAATTACCAAGGACTTCGGCTATATATGTACGTCGTTAATCTCGACGTTCGCACATACGTCAGTCAATCGGCCATTGGCCAATGGTGAGAAGAAAACCTTCCGGCGGGTAATACCTGTCTATCGGGCGAGTCATATCACGAGATTCCAACCCGGATTTGATGAAAGGAGGGGGGGGGAGGGGAGGGCAAAGGGGCGCCATTTGCATGTCGGTAGTTTCGTCTCATAGGCGAGGTGATGTCAGGTAATTATGGTATGGCCATAGGTGAAAAGGGGTACCTACCTTTTTACCTTACCTTATATCATTACATTAATATATTAGGGGATAAATCAATCTCCTTGGGTAATATACGGCCCTCTCCAAATTGTGCGGAGGGTCGGACTGTCGGACGTACATACATGATACATAGATCCAATAGCACGTGCTATTTTGCATTGCTACCTGCGTAGGTAACATGATGATGGATGATGACGATGACGACGATGGTGATGATGATGTACCTACCATTGCGATGAGATGGATATGAGAGGCTTTTTATGTTTACACTACATACGGACCAGCTTTCACGAAGAACGGGAACCCAGGGGGAGGGGGTCTCAGCTGTCCCAAGGATGAAAGAGAGAGAATTTGGAGGGTTTCGCATTTTGACGTAGAGTAAGGTAGTATCTTGTCAAACCCAGCCACAGGGAAAGATTGTCCCAGCCAATCTTTTTTTGTTTCTGTCAAGAGCGGTGGCGGGTGGAAAAGAGAGAGAGAGAGAAGGGAGGGAGAAAGGGAGAGCAAAACCGTTAGCTCAACTCCCCGTATAACGGAGGTCATGGTTCACAGCATGATGATTATTGATAATTCACCCTCCTCTCCTCCCTTCTCCTTCTCATCCTATAGGTTCAAGAGTGGTGTAAGGAAGACATGTGAAATATAGTGTGATCGTTAGCGAACGAGATAGAACCGGGGGGGAGGGAGAGGGTATCTAGGGAACCGGAATCCAGATCGAATCGGTACAGCAGTTTCGGAATGTCACCAATCCAAACTACTTACCTAGATTCATAGAGTAGGTACCGAGAAAGAAAAGAAAAGAAAAAAAAAAAAAAGGTGGATATCGCGATAAAGCCAAGTAATTAATCAAGGGAAAAAAAGGAAGAAGGGGGGAGAGGGAGGCCCGCCTTGACTTGACTTGACTGATTCTCACGTCCGCTTGAACGTGGCGATCGGGGATAAAGTCTGAACGGATCCCTATCTAGACCTAGACCTTGCCGTACTACCCAACATATATCCATAACGGTTAGTTGAACGTTAAATCATCATGATTTAATGTGTTGGATATCCCTTGTATCCCCTCCCCCAACAATCCCCTTTCTTCGAAGGGAACTGGGGAGGGGAGCCTAGATAATCTAGATAACTACCTACCTACCTACCTAGATTGGAGGCTTTTCGCTTTCGGGGTTTTATCTCCTGCCGTGTTCATGAACTTCATCTGTCATCCCCAAACGATGCGTTGGATTTGAGAGTTTTTTTTTTTTTTTTTCTTTTAGGATTCACCTATGTAGACCCTAAGGGATAAATAATGAAGGGACCGCATCATTCGTCAATGATTGCCCTACGGATGTACAGAGTAGTTAGTTAAGACAGTCCAATGACGAAGTCAAAGAACCAAGGAGGAGGGGGGGGGGGGTTGTTTGGTTCTCGATGTTCATGATATTAGCTGGGACTACCTTGCCTCTAATTACTGTTTATCTTACACTAAGATTCCGATGGGCTTCGCGGATCTAGATTCTTCAAGATCTCCTCCACCTCTCCCCCCCTCGGTGTTCCGATAAAACGCCAGCTAACACCAGGTATGCATGTCAATGTACAAAGTCAACAGTGAAAAAAGACCGAGGAAGGCGAATACATAGTAGTTATTTCTACACAAATCTGATTCGAAAAAAAAGAAGAGCTGTAAAAAAAAAAAAAAAACGACCTCCTTCGACGCCCCAATTCTTCCTGTCTATCTAGCTTGATATCCTAGAAGTTTCTTTTCTTTTCTTTTCTTTTTTTTTTTTTTTTTTTTTTCTCTGTTTTCCCTTCTCACCTCGAAAGATAAAGGCCAAGAAGAGAGGGGGGGTAGGATATAGTATTATGCTATAGCCCTTCTATGGTACACTGTATATTGAGCTGGTACGGTATGATAGGTATACTACGTAGTTATGGTAGGTAGGTAAAAAATAATATGGCATTTTATTTTATTTTATTTTATTTGTAAGCGTTCCGGCCGGGGGAGAGAGGATTCTTTTTTATTTATTTATTTTTTTTTTTTTTTACTGTAAGGGTAGATAGACTGTAGGATGGATTGTAGAATTGTATGTAAGGGGGTCACTTTTACACTATTTACAGACTCGAAAGCGAAAACAAAGCCCGGACCGGACGTCTTGTCATATGAGGCTTGCTTATGAGGGATAAGCGAGATTTCACCAGGGATGAGACAGCGAGAGAACGTCAGTCCAGTCCCGTCAGAATTCACAGAACTACTTCTTCTTTTTTTTTTCCCTGAACTTTGAATCTTGACATACTTACACGACACCTACACTAAGGCGGTGGCGGACGTTGCTGTGTTACGGCCTACCTGTGTGTTCTGTAGGTTGCGAATGGGTGAACAACTGTGCTCTTGTCCTTACAGGTCTTTTTGCTATTTATCTTCATGTCTTTGACCCTTGTCTTTTGTCTCGCCCTCTGTCCTGCCTCTGTCGATCTTTGTGTCTCGTCTTTTATCTACAAAATCATCTACGTTATATATATATATATATATGTATATCCATTCCTTGGTATTATATATACTCAATTTGTCTCAGAGCTGGCATCCGACTTGAATCTCTCATCATCCTAGAGACCATAATACGCTTCTCAACGTCACAAGTGCTAAACAGCATTCTCATCACCTTATTGCATACCCAGCACGTCAGATAATCACACGTCAACCATCATCTCAAAAACAGAAACCCCCCCCCCCCCCCCTCCCCCCAATTTAAACAACCCACGAGCTTCGCCAACAGAACATCCCCGCGGCTTCCAATACCCGGAGTTAGAGAATGCGCGGCCTCCCCACCACAAAGGACAAGAAGAAGTCCGGCACGGCAAGTTCAAATTACTTCGACAGCATATTACAATCCCGCATCGTGGGCACCTTGTCAGGACGCAGGCAAGCTGCGCCTGGCGCCGGCCCGTCGTTGAACTCGGCGCAAGGAACGCACACCGGCCCGGAGGAAAAGAAACAGGTCCGCAGCACGACAGCGTACGTACCGCAGCATGCTGCTGCCACTTTCACGAAGACCACGACGACGAGGAAGATGAGGCGGGATAACGAGATATTGTAACGGACTTGTTCATTATGTGATTGGAGTCAAGTTCATGGAACTGGATTGGAGGGAGAGAGACACATACCGAGAGACACATACCTGCACTACACTGCACACTCACTACCTTACCCGCCGACTCTCAATCATTTGTTAGGCCCCCAAAACCGCAAGTCGGCCCTCCCCCCTCAAATTTCTCGATATCTATATCGCACCCCACGATCTCTGACGGCGCCTACTTATGTAGATTTATTAGATTGGGGGCAGAGTGGGGGTGCCGGGTGCCTAATAAATGCGCATGAATCAATTCCATCTCTATTACCCATGTTGGATTTCCAAATCTCCATCATGTTGGGGGACTTAATTTCACGGTGAATCTCTTGTGTGTGAAGCCGACGAACTGCGCTAGGAAGGAAGCAGTACTCTATTCGCCCGTATTTGCTCCTTCTGGGATACGAAGCGCCTCAAAGCTTTAACTAAAAGTTCTTAAGTGTATACTATGTAGTGGAATAAGTTAGCATGTCGTAAGTAAGTGTTTACTTACTATAGTGCAGAGCGAGCGCCCCAGGATTCCTTCATGATTTTGGCGCGCCGTTGAAATCCGGGAAATATACATCCCCGGAATATACAGTTCAATCTTATGGTGCATGGCCCAGATCGCGTTCTCGATTTGCAGATGGCAGATGGCAGATTGCAGATTGCAGATTTGAAGGAAAGATTGCCGAACGCCTTGTCTCCTTGGCATTCAATCTCGCCATCTGAAACATTGATGTCATATTGCCTACCACGTCGGGGTGAATTGGCACGATTGAGGGAATTCGTCGGTCAATTTTCGAGCTCTCTCGAGGCGCTTCCGAGGCTTCGGTCTCACGGCGCCATCCCGTATAAATACACTAAAACTTTGAATGTTAGGCACTGTTGTTGCTTGCTGAAAGGATCAGTATCTCGATATGGTATTAAGAGGTGTATCCCTGGGGAATTGGGCGGCACAGACGGCGTTTTAAATCGTGTAGTTGACACTCGAGAAGTCTCGCCGGTCTTTTATAATACGGTGTTGTTGCTTGCCGCAGTTGGAACTTCTCGTTCTCTCGTTTTCTCATTTTTATGCTCTTGTAAAGCCGGCGCGTCAAATTAAATTGCCAACACTGAATACCCTCCTGAGTTTTAGCCTCCATTAAAGGACGACGAGATTTCCCTTTACGATGGACCTGCTCACCGGGAACTCGGTACCTGGCGTCAACCCGTCGTGCACTGACTTCTCAGAAGCTGGTTTCATGTTAAGTGCGGCACAGATGCTCGCCTGTGCGGCGCATATGTACTGTACACTATGAAGTGTACTTATGAACAAGCATGTCTTGCGCCGCAGTGACAGCTTAGATGGCTAGCTCGGCCTAGCACGACCGGCGAAAATGTGGGCGTCCGGCCCGATGTTACCATATATTCAGGGCGGTTTCAAGTAGTGTGGACACATAACTAAGTAAGTAGGCGGGATTACTGTAATGCAATGTACGGACGTATTCGTCGACGAAATTGCGTGAATTTGCTCCAGTGTTGTGTAGGTAGGTAGATGGATTTCATTGATGGCGAGCGTGCGAGCAGTCCCGCGTCAGGCGAGCAGGTAGGTATACATAGGTGGTCCCTATTCCGTATTTCAGCACTTGTTTCGTATGTATGTGAAAGTCGGAATTCCAATGGTTTCCTCCGGTTGTTCTAGCGCGTGCTCCACCGGTGGTCTGGAGTAGGAGATCTCTAAGTAAGTAAGTATGTAATACTCCGCGGTTCTCGATTCTCGACGGTCGGGATCTGTATACCTACCTAAGCACTTATGGAGACGATGGCAAAACTGGCCGTCGTCCTCAACAGGACTAGTAAGTAGGCCAGCCCCAGCGATGCCAAGACTGAATGTTGCAAAAATAGAAATGGATCAGGAGCGACTAGGAAGCACATGGCTGGCGGAGCTCCTCCGGACTGGTCTAGGGGAAATATCAACGCTGTGCTGTTTTTGGACGAGCGAGTGCCTCTACCGCCGTCGATGTCCCTTACACTATGCGAGGAACTCTTTCCGGCAAAATCGGCGAACACAACCCCTCCTTTTGGGTTGCGGACGGCCCGCTGTGATAACGATCAATAGCCATACGAAATTGGATGCCGAGACACCTTCTGTGAGCTCGAGGCAGTTGGACATTTGGAGCGCATGCCGTGGTGCTAAGGGGCCGCTTGGTAGTCTGTAGGGGCCGATGATACCTACTTGTTATTAAGCGCCACTGGGCCGATGTTGGGGTCTAGATAACTCTTGACTTAACTCTACCATGAGCGCTAGAATACCTACCTAATGTAGGAACCCGCCATGATATGTAGGGTCTGGGGGCCCTTGTGTGTATCGGCGTGCAAGGCTCTACCGCGAGTCCTGCGCAGTGTCGCTTCAAGGTGAGCATTGCGCCGTAGGGGTGGGCAATATGGCGTGCTCAAGATCTGCCTATGATGGCGCAGAATCCTATCGTGTGACGGGGGCCGATCACTGTGGCGGCGCGAACAGATCGTCGTTATCTGTAGGTTATGCGTAGTACGCGCCTATCAAATGGCCATGCATCGAAGAAGACAGCAAGCGGGCAAGGTTTGACTGGCTAGAATAAGCGCAGCAGAAGCTCAGGGTAGTATACACCGCTCGCCAAATGCCACCGTCACTCGTTGATGCTGGTTCTTGCCGTCACTTGACAGTTGTTGACGTCGTTGTCGCCAGGCCACTTGGCAATGTTACATGCCGAACATCATGTGCGTTATGACTCAACCAAACGTTGAGCTGTTTGTTAGCACGACAAATAGCCATGTAGGATGAATCCATCGTATAAGTACCTACTTAGTATACGGGTAGGTAGTAGGTATAGATGCACGTGGGATGCCTCCCGTCAATGTCGAACCAGTTAGGTAGTGTGGTACATAGCGTACCTACTAGACTATCCCCTATAAATATCCAGATAGTGTAGATAAATAGTGGTTTGAATAGTGTCTCACGGTCCCGTGGCATCTCCTCATCAGTCTAACGTAGGCTGACTCCACGTAGGTACATAGCACGGCGCAGTTGCTGGGCGAAACCATGGAGGAACATGGCTTGCTGGACCTTTCCCACGCATATGAACTATGAATAACCTGGCGGGTTTGGGGGTGGTTTCAAGTGGTTGAGCCGGTTGATAGCCGCTGCATGTCGAAGGAGACGCAGTCAACCAACACCACGGGCCGGTAGTTGTAGTGAGCAGGACACGTGCGAGGTAGCATTAGGGGTCAGGTATCGGGTAATCGATGGGAGTGTCACTGGCGACAGGTTCTTGGGACTTTCGTAGGAATGTTGGCTGGTAACTCGCGCAGTGACTGACTACATACGAAGGTAGGCCCGAAAGCGAATTGCAAAAAGAAAGAGCCAATTCAGCTCCCCAAAAGGAGGGGGAATCTTGAGGAGATCCTGCTGTGGGTGTGGCGGGTGTGGCGGGTGTGGCGCATCTTAAGTATGGCTCACGGTCCGGCCCCGGCTGTCGTCTAGTCGCCTAACACCAGAAGTGGGCTTGTTACCTAATTTGTCCCCTAATTTCTGTTAGTCCAGGTACCTACTTAGTCATGGCATTGCTTCCAGATGTGCTAAGTAATTCGGTGTCCTCCGGGCCTCCGGGGTTGATACTGTCCGGAAAAGTACATCCGTAGAATTGTAGAATTTTCCTTCACGTACAGATTAGAGCTGGTTATAATCGCCAAATTGACTGGGTCTTAACCTACCTAGGTACCTCTGTTCATTTAGAATTCATGAATGTCGGTAGCCGGCGTCGGTCTGATTTTATCAACACCACAACCACAGTGCGCCACGTACAGTGCAAAATCGTACCTAACTGTGAGAACTGAGGACACTCCGGCTTCTGTCCGGCTAGCTAGCTAGATAAGTTACCTACCTAAGTAGATAGAGGCTAGTAGTTACACCAAGATCGTGCTCACCTAGGTCATAACGCTACACAAGATTAACTGGCTAGTTCCGGCACCGGCGGCGTGGGACTTGCTGAGTCGGCTGACTAGGACAGCATGCGAATTAGGTAATCAGGTACACCTATTTGGACGCGTGCCTTTTTTGCTCTCTTTCCAGGAGTCACCCTTTTCTCGTTTCCACGCCCACCACCACGCCTACTGCGACACTACATCCTGCGTAATGCGCCCGTTCCTGAAGGAGTACATTTCCCTGCCTACTTACTACTTACCTGTGTAGTGTGTCGACGGCTCACTCTTTTTTAGAACCGAGAATCCGGCCTCTCTCCAGACTCCATTTGCCATGTGCCGTGAAGTTTGAAGCGGCTTGGTGGCCTACTGTACGGTACATTATACTGCCAGTGCGTGTCCGGACACACGCGGAACGACACGAGCAGACCACCGATGTACCTCGTACTTCACATATGCACCGAGTCACGTATCCGCGATTCGACAAATACCATACCAATGCGAATCTCGTCGGGGGCCACGAGGTCCTAGGTGGTGAGCCTACACTGCCTGACCTGTCCGGAATGCCAAATCAATACCTGCTTCACCGTCATTAGGCCCCTTACTTGCGCGGCTTCGCATCGCAGATGGCAATGCGGCTTTATTCCTACCCGGCATAGGGCAATTGGCCGATGCCCATGAACAACACAATACCTACACTGTCGGTACCTTTAAGTTATTGCTACAAAGGTACCTGCCTAACCTGCCTAACCTGCCTATCAGTACAATAATGGAGACCCTCATCCGGGATCCCCAATGTAGGTAGGTACGTAAACCACCTAGTGTGTCTTCTAAGCTCTAAGTAGACGAGTTCCAAGTTTAGAGGTTTGGACGGCTTCTCATCAGCACCAGTGTCAGTCAGAAATACCTACCTATATACAACTACCTACTACTTATGTACGTAGTAGGAATTCAACTACGGCTCACGGGGTCCAAATACCCCTCTCACCGCGCCGAGCGTGTCCAATTCAACCCCCAAGGTGTATTGGCTCGGCGTGGGTTGGCTTCGGTTCCGTATTGGCTTGGCCGTCGGTTCTCACCCCGCGGTGATTCTCATTCGTCTCGGTGCGTGGCATTTATACGTGTCGAGTTCTTTCAGGTACCCTGTGACATGAACTGCGCCGTATACATAACGAGTTCTTCTTCAAGCACATACCTAAGTACCTAGGTAGGTAGTCTGGCGGGAAGTTGAAAGTTCCGGGACTAGGTACATACGCTACTCGTACTGGTATGCTCTAGCTTTCGGCCCCATCAAGATATAGGTACGGCATAGTACGATCGACGCTAGTGTAAGCAGACCATCCAGGAGAACCTAGATAGTGCGTGTTGCTAGGTCTGAGGTTTGAACATTCACTCTCCATGGACGAAAATAACTGTATACAGGCTTATAACAGCACAATTACCTAAAGGGGAACAGCAAAGGGAAGGACGCCGATGGGGTTGGCCAACTCCCTGAGAGTTGGCTGACTGGATCCCCGGTCGTCCCGCGCTGCTCCACTGAGTTACAACAGGGCGAACCCTGCCGGAAACGCTGCGCTCAGCCAAGCTTAGGCATCGACATTTTGTCCAGTAACCAGGGATCGTATACTGGAATCCATCAATGTCACGTCACCCACCCCCCTTCCCCCTTCCGCCCCTGTGCGCTATGGAAGGGCATGGCGGCCGGGACAATAGGATTCCCTTTAATAAGTGGTGCATGTAGATATCTGCGCGCCATCTGCTGCCTCTTCCGCTTCTAGTTCTCCCCGAGCGAGAGAAACAAGCCTTGGAACCCCGGATTGGAATTATGAGATGTCTCTCCCCAAGAGCTACATGTTTAATTACACCTTCCTTGTATCGTGCTGCCACCATGCTTTACAGATCTGGTCTTAGCTTTCGAAAAATTTTAGCCCACCGCCGGCCGAGTGAGGAGGATATTAATGGGGCCGAGCTGATGAGAGAAGGGAGTCCCACCCCGGTTCCCTTTGGGGCCTCGGGGATAGACCAAGATGACGGGAGCATTTCATATGGGGGAAGCAAGCGTCCTCATCTCAGGCGGCGAGCACCGAGCCCCATTATAGCAACGGGTCCTCTCACGCATACCGACATTTTAAGACCTCTACCGCCGCTTCCGAGCGAGACACCGCGTTCCAGGGCCGATTCATCAATTAGATGCGGGCGTCATACTGAATGTGATTGTCCACTAGTGAACAGGAAACGAAGGTCGGGCCTATATTCAATACCACAAAGACAAGGGAGTGTGGACTCTACACTGGTGGCCTGTGTCGACACGTCCAATCCCGATGATTCTCTCACTCAGCGAGTACCCAAGTCACGGTTCTACTTGTCGAATGGTCACCAATTTCAAAGAGAGGCGATACCGGCTTTGTTGTCGGAGGAAGAGTACAAAGAAGAGTGGTCAAAGGAGCAATATCGCGGCAACGATTTGACTCAAGAGCTCTCGGAAGACGTACAACAGTTTATGCAAGAGGCCGAAGACGCCTTTAAAGCCATTGGCGGAACTTTTTCCGAAACAAATCTCGAGCAAAGTACTTTCTCCGACGTCACAAAGCCGAGTCCCTTAGAAACACCACGCGACTCAGACTCTAAGCCACCCACTCCACCTCCGAAAAGAACATCACCAGAGTCGCCTCCACGCAGCCCTTCGAGGATAGCATCCAGTCCTACTACTATTCCCAGCGAAAAACCAAAAGTCACACTACCAACGTCAAACCCTAGGAGGAGGAAGTCCAAGTCAAGGAAAACGAGGCCATCTATGAAGTCTCAACGGCGACCTACCGCTCTTAAGCAGGCGGTCAAGAGCGGGACGAAACGGACACTAACGGAAAATGTCTCGGAATTACTCACCGGCAAACTGTTTCACAAGATTGAAGCAGACGAGATGCTTACGCCGGATCAGATCGAGATGTATAAGCAGCGGAGGATAAGGAAGCGCGACGCCGAAGAAAAAGCTGAGGCCTCGGACGACAGCTCGTCATCAAACACGCCCATAGAGGCCATGCATCCTATCGATATACCTTTACGCGTTGACTCCGTGGGCGCAACGAAAGACATGAGCGCCCATCTCTCAGTAGGGTCCTCTAGCGACTTGGAACACGATTTCTTGATTGAGGGGCGCTTAGATATTCCGAACGACAAGACGATTACCGCGCTGGCGCCGAGGCCTTTGAAACTGGCGGGGCGTAAAGGGACGATGGACCTCCCAGTGATTACCGAATCCAGACCCTCGTCACGGTTGGATGACGGGCTGCCTAGCCATAACAACTCGGACGACGATTTCCGTAATAGCGCCAACGACGAATACGTCTTCTTACAATCGTCACCCTGCTCGATGATGACGCCCAACTTCCGGCATGGTCCCATCCGATTGTCTAGAGCCGACCTGATGCCGGACATGCGATTGGGAGCAGATGATGTCCTAGATTGGACAGCCTTCCAGATGGCGATCCTCGGCGGCGCAGGCGACTGGCTCACCGACAACGACGACACACAGAACCGGGACGAGGAAGAGATCGACGAGATCATCGAGTGGTGGGAATCATGGCACTTCGTGTCCCCAAGCCCCACCAGCACTCTTTCGAGCGACGAGATCCCCGACCTCGCCTACAGTGAGATTGAGAGCGAAAACGCCAGTCCGGACTTTGTATGGCCAGGGTCGCAACAGGAAATGCTCTCGCCTACGGCTACGGCCACACCGACGGCCACACCGACGGCCACACCTAATCTTCGGCTGAACCTCAATTTCGTGCGAGCGGCGATGCGCTCATCATCGTCGACCTACTTCGGCGGTCCTCAAACGGGCATGGATTCGGCCTACCCGTGGCGGCGAGAAAGCATGCCGAAGCAATCGGTGGCAGCAGCGTTGGCGGCGGCCAATCGTGAGAGCGTGGCCAGCCTGCCGCCGAGTCCGATGCTAGATCTGCGCGTTACCCGCAGCACTACGGGCGACCTGGATGTTGTGCCGATGGGATATAATCTGGGCCACGACCTAGGAGACTTTTTGAGATGGGAAGCCGAGCATGCCTATGGCGGGTTCACTTCGCCAGGGGGCATGGTGAATTAAGCGTCTATCGTCAATGTTATTTCACGTTACCACGTCTTGTCACGTTGCGATGTTCATTATCTTTTTTTTGGAATACCACTACTATTTAAGGATATCGGAGGCATTGTTTGGGAGTCGCAAGGCGTTCATGGCGCCTGGTGTTGGGATATCGTGTACAATACTTGCGGTACGTTTATGACTCACTGATACCCTCTCTCTACGGCGAAAGTAGAAAAGGGAGCGCATTACTTTTTTTTTTTTTTTTTTTAAAAAAAAAAGAATTTCTAGGGGGAGGATCTACTACTACTACCTACTACTACTACTATTTGTTACTTACAACACTATGGAACTTTTAATTATCACGAATTCATGAAATATGTAGCTAGCTATGTAGCGTTCTTAATGAAGAGAGAATTTGGAAACTATTATTCTGTTGGATATATATATATATGTATATTTCTTTACTATTTTTTGACGATGTCTTCGGAGGTTAGAAGTGCTTGCGAAGACATATCTGTTTTACTCCTATCTCGTACTGAATAAGAGCCCGTTCGTGTGGGAAAAGAAAATGTTCGCGCGACGCAAGAATCTGGTCATGGCGGATCTCGCGGCAAGGATGTAATTACCGGTGATGAAAAAAATAAATTTAAAAAAATATAAAAAAAATAAAAAAAACCTATTCGTGTTTGACTCACCTAGGCATGAGGGAAACTATATTGAAAAAAGTTTAAATAAGATGAGGCAGGTCACGGTGTTCCTTGTTGTAACCCCCGATGGCAACCCGGTCCCGGTCCTTTGCTTTAGAATGTGAAGAAGATAAGCCGGGTATGTTCTTTTGTGTTTCTTACTGTCCGGTGACGTTGAATGTATGCATCCCCATTCGAGAAAGTATCCGGAACGGAGATTTATGGCCTTGGCACATTTTGGAAACTTGGGTGATATTATAGGAATTGAGAGACGGTGTATATGTTATCGTGCTTCTCGACGCTCGTACTTGTACTTATAGAAGGTGATGATCCGAGAAGACATGATGGGTGATAAGAATGGCCGAATAGAGGGGGAAAATCCAAGATCATAAGTACCATTCCATAGAATACATGCCGTCGTATCTTTTCTATGCCGGTAATCAATACGTAGGATGGAGTCGTATCCAAACAGCCAAGACCTCATCACAACTCACAAACGAGAAGCAAAGGAAACACGAGTTTCTCTGCGAAGTTCCTAGTCTGTCCAGATAACTATATAGAAACCACAGGCAGCATGTCGACGTAGAGTAGGTGGATTCGGAAGTGGCCCGATTGCCAGAACATGTAATAAGGCAAACAGCGTTTTAACAGAGTTCAAGAAGAGCCACTTCCCCTCCCGGACTGCTTCGACCCCGGGAAGCCGACACTGGCATAATGCTGGACCGGAGAACAGGCATGAACTTGTTATCTCATGCTTTTCGGGCAAACGTTGTTTTATCCTTACCGAATAGGGCCTTTTCTTACACTCTTCTTGCCTTTCTTCTACGCAGGTAAGTACATAGTAGGTGAATCTGTAGGCACGCACGAACCGAAAAAAAAACAAAGATAGATATTATGCCGAAAAGCATATTTCAGTCTGTCCTTTTTTATCTTTTTATCTTCCAGACCTACGTGACAGTTTTACACCCCTACTACATTTATCACTTCGCTCGACACTCGACACTCGTATCATCAGACAACCATCGTCCATCGACTCCACCACCGTATCTCTCGACAACAAACCCCCCACAAACTTGCGTAATTCACCGCCCAACATTCTCGTGAGCACCACCACCGACATCGACATCGACATCGACAACGCTTCGCTTCGCTTCACTCTCGCACTCAAACTCTAAGCTCCACACCCGCTCTTCTCCATATCTTCCTGCTACTCGAGCAATCCAGTCCCTCGATCAATCAATCAGTCAGTCAGTCAGTCAGTCAGTGGGGGCGGTGGTCAGGGGAAAGCCGTATTCCCTTTCCCTACCGACGCAGAACTTTTCCTTGTAAACAAAAAAACAAACAAAAAGAAAAAAAAAAGAAAAACAAGAAAAATACTCTTGCTTTTTTCCGGACTCGCGTCATGCCTGTCTCGTGACGATGACTCTCGCGAGCAGTGTCCATCCGTTAAGGGCGTTTCCATGTGCTCTCCTCTCGCTACTACTGCTGTTGCTGTCGTCGTGTTGTCGGGAGGGACTGGCGGCCCCGGTGGTCCATGAGGGATATGATGATTCTACGCTTACGCTTACGTCGTTTGGGACGCCGGATCCGTTTGTGAATAGATTTGGGGATTATTATTATTTTGTAAGTTTTTTTTTTTTTTTTTTTTTTTGTTTTTATTCAACATCATGATGAAGAAAGGGGAGAGGGAGGGCGGAGAGGGAGGGCGGAGTAGATGAAGATTAACACCAAACGAAGGGAGATTTGTGGATTTTATTTATATTTATTCTTCATTGACTTGACTTGGCCTGACTATTACAGACATTCACGACCGGGGATAGGATAGAGATATGGTCTTCGAAAAGTCTCGTCGATATAGAAACCACCGCTACGAAACACCACATATGGTATGCCCGTCCCCCCCTTTTTATTCTTTTCCCTCTCTACTCTCTCTCTCTCTCTCTCTCCTCTGAAGTTACTCCATTTCTAGTTTCCTTCTAACCCCTATCATGAATCATACAGGAAACCGCCTCCGGGAACCGAACACTCGGCCGACCTCTGGGCTCCCGAACTCCACTCGATCCGCGGGCGCTGGTACATCTACTACACCGCGGCGAACGCGAAGAAAGGCAACAAGAGCCATCGGATGTACGTCCTCGCCGGGCCCCCGTCGACGGAGGAACCGTGCGCGGGGCCCTGGGAGTTTCTGGGCAGGATCCACGCCATGCCGGATCATTGGGCCATCGATGGTACCGTCTTCGAGATCGACGGTCAGCTATACCTTGCCTACTCGGGCTGGCCGCTTGATACGCGGGAGCCGTATAGGGGGTATACGGGGTATGATGGGTATCTGGCACAACAGCAACAACAACAACAACAACAACAGCAGCAGGGTATAGAAGGGGGAGAACGGGGGGTTAATTCTACCACTCCTACTACTACTATCACTACTATCACTACCATCACTACCATCACTACTATTACCACCACTACTACGAGCAGGATGAGCAGCAATACGAGTGGATATAATTCGGGTTCGAGTGCGAAGCTCGTAATGCCGCCACCGGGCTTCGTACAGGAGCTCTTCCTCATGCGACTCGAGGATCCGTACACAGCGGCCGAAGACGGCGGGCCGGTAGCGATAAGCCTACCCCAGCAGCCCTGGGAGATCACCCACGACGCCACGGGCGCACACGCGATCAACGAGGGACCGCAATGGCTCGAGTCGCCGGATGGGAGGTGGCGCGGACTCGTCTATTCGTGTGCCGGGTCCTGGACACACGAGTATAAGATGGCGACGTTACGGTTTAAAGGAGGCGGCGGCGGCGGCGGCGGCGGCGGCGGCGGCAGCAGCGGCAGGGGGGCGGATCCGTTGGATCCTTCGTCGTGGCAGAAGGCGAAGGCCCCGTTGCTGCAGCGGAGGCGGAGCGGACTCGGACCGTTTGGGCCGGGACATGGGAGTTTTGTGGACGTGGGTGGGGGGAGTATGTTTCGGTTTATCATGCTACGGACGGGCCGGATGATGGGTGGGAGAATCGACGGGCGAGAGTGCAGAGGGTTATCTTTACGGAGGAGATGGGACCGTATATGGGGAAGTCGTTTGGGGTTGAGAGTAGGAAAGAGGGGGAGGGAAAGAAGGGGATTTTGGAGAGGGTTGGGGGGATTCTGGGGATTGGGCGGGGGAAGAGTAAGAGTAAGAGTAAGAGTAAGAATATGGATATACAGCCGGCGACGACGACGACGGCGGAAGGGGAGAGGGAAAAAGGGGCGGGGGAGGGAGTGGATTTGAGGGCATTTCTGGAGGGGAGACGAGTAACTGGTGAGAGGGAGAGGGAGAGGATGAGGGAGCATTATGGCCCTTTTCTCGATTGATTGGATTGGATTGGATTGGTTCGACCGCGCTGGTTGACCTTTGGGTAGGGAATGACCTTGGATAAAGATGGGATTCTTCTATTTAAAAAAAAAAAAGAATAAAAAAAAAGAGAGCGTAACCTCGGCGGAGAGGGAATCGTGGACTTACATTATTAATACATACTTTTACCTAAGCCCTGTATACCACTTATTATTTCTGATTACTTCTTATTGAGCTCTTATTGTGTGTGACTTGTCTCTTTTACTGATTTGGTATTGTCTGGTGGTTTCTGGGTGGATTGGTAGGTAGGTAGTTCCTCCGGCTGTGTTGTTGCGTGGGTAGGCACTTTTATGATGGGACTGCCTGCGTTGTAGATTTTGATACTTGAGAGGGGAGGGCTGGGACGAACAGAAGGACTGGAACAAAACTCTAATCCCCGTGTGATAAATTATTCTGAAAAAGCAGACTCACGGGTATCATGCACGTTGCATCCCGTATTTTTTGATATTTTTTCTGTATTGTAATTAATTACTTTATTACTACACTTGCAACCGTCCGTCCGTCCGTCCGTCCAACCACGATCTTGGAATCATGCCATGCTCAAACACAAACCGGCTCCTCGAAATTAACCCCTTTGGACTGGCCTTTCCCCTCCCCTCCATGGCTCCGTAGTATAGAACCCAGACACATACCCTTCCCACCATCGAAAAAAGCCAACCTAGTCGTCATACCGAGCTGGCCGACGTCTACTCCGTCGGCGATCAACAGGAGACGGGTCATCATCACTGAAATCCCCATAATGTCTATTCCCATCACTATCCGTCCAGCTACCGCCCGTGTATTCCTCATCTCCAGCGCCGGATCTTCGGCTTCTTCTCTTATTAATATGGAGCAAATCAGAGTCAGAGAGTTCGGCGTCCATGGGTCCATGGGAAGCTGAATCATCAGCCATTGAGATAGGGCTCGACGCTACACCCCGGTGAGAGGAATACCTAGTTCTCCGCCGGTGTGGCGATCGGTCGCCCGTAGGGTCTTCGTTTAATTCAAGTCGAGCCTCGGTATGCGTGTACTGACTGCTGTTTTCATGTACCGACGAATTGGCTTCGGACGCAGCGAGGGAACTGGCATTATGTCTTCTCGGTCTGCTGACTCTTGGGGTCGTTGAATCTGTGTTTGTCCCCGCCCTTGTAGCTGAGGATTGTTTCTCTGGAGGGTTTTTCCCTGTCGTCCGTTTCGAGGCGTCTTCCGATTTAATTCCACCACCGCCCTGATTCACCACGTCTCTCTCGTAGGCAAGCGAGACAAACGTCCCATTAGCTAAGCGCATACGTTTCGGTTTTTCTGCTGAGGCGGAATGAGATTTTGCTGGGAATAAAGCACCACCACCTGGGCCAGACTGCCCCTCGGGGGAACCAGCGAGATACTCACTTGAGTCAGAGTCGACGGCATGATGTTTTCGTTTACGATCGACATGATCATTGGCTGGATCCTTGTTATTAACGCTCCCGTTAACTTTACCAGACTCCGGAATGGACGATGACTTCTTAGGTTTCGGCCTGGGCTTCCGACTTGATTTCCTAGATCCGGCTTTGGTGCCTGACCTCTTCTTGCCTTTCTCGCCATTCTCTGATGCTGTGGCTTGACCCCCAGCTTTACGCGGTCTCTTCTCTTCCTTTTCGCCTTCCTCCAACAGTTTCTTAGTCAAATTGGGGAAATTCTCGCCGTAATGGAAGAAGAGCTCCTCGCCGGCCTTGATATCGCGTATCGAGGTGAATTTGATACGGTACTCGCCATTGACGTATATGATTCTGGGCATGACGTTGCAGTTCGTGTCCTGGTGGTTAATGTACCGGCTCAGGTTTCCGTAGACGGCGGCGTCAACCCAGATACCCTCTTGATCTAGTAGCGTGAATAGATAAGACGAGTTGGAGCTTTCGTCGAAGACGTCTCCGCGCCGGGCTTCGCGGCGGACTCCCTCGTCCTGGCTGATAAGCTCACCCACGTATTCAATGACGAATTCATCCTGGGCAATGTCCTCCGTGGCATAGAGTCCGTAACCGGCAACCTTCGATTTTCCTATAACGACGGCTTTCGATTTACCGCGCTGGAGAGCACAGTTTTGACATCCGGTGGTATATAACGCGTCATTGTCCACGTTTTTGGGCATCGCCCTCTCAGTGGCGCCACAGGTTCCGCATAAGCCAGGATCACACTCTCGGTTGAGTAATATGCAGATGCAAGGGCGATCTTTTTGCCTGGCCATACATGTTCTCCCAAGGGAATGACAGGCACACCCGGTAAATTTGTTGGCGCAGTTCTCCACCGTACAGCGGCAGAATCGTTCGCACATGACATGATTTTGGACGCAAGGACAGTTCTTGTCACAGGGGCCATCGTGATAGCATGGGTCCAAGTGAGTTCTCCGTGAATGTTCGTGGGTTTTGGTATGCTCCTGCCAGTCTCCTATGAGCATCTTCCTATGTCGATCGTACCATGGTAATGACTTAACCTCAACCCGCACGGGCGTCGGGATATCCGGGGGCAATAAATCTAGTTTATCCATCTGTCGTTGTACTTCCCAACACGGACGACCGGTAGCTACGGCTGTAGAGCATTGAACAGGGACGGAAGTGCCGTAGAAGCATAAGTGAAAAGATCTAAGAACCATGACCTCCGTCTCATTCCAGGGCCGAGAACGAGAGCTAGGGCGCCCTCGCAGATAGCATTCTTCACCGCATGGCATTGGGGCCTTGCGAGGAGAGGCGATACCAGCATTTGTGTTTTTAAGCCGTTGGACGAGTCGTTCGCGTATCACCGTCGAGAATCCTCCGAGTAACTCGACAGAGTAACGCTTGCGCTCGTTGTCGACGCCATATTCGCCATGTTCGCAAGAGTTACCACTGCAGACTAAACAGCCAAGTAGAGAGTAAGTCTCAAGGAATGTCTCGACGGACTGGGCATCCTCTGCAGACTTGGATTGAGTAGGCGTATCTCTCATATATTTCTTTGAGTCAACAATGCTGTCGGCGGACTTGTCTAGCATCAACACATCCCGGAGCGGGACAGCTTGGTCGCCCCAGTCATCGTCGTTAAAAACATCATCATAGGCTTCCACGAAAATTCGCAGGGTTTTAGCAGTTCGTGGCGAGCCGAAATTATCATTGTGAGAATTCATAATGGATTTCTGCTGAGGCGAAGCGGAATCGCCCTGACTGGCGACGTAACGAATGAGTGCTGCTTTGGTACAGTTCTCAATACCAAGTCTCGCCAACCAAATATCGAGATAATCCAACAGCACAGTAGCCCGTTCTTTTTGAATCGTTTTGACCACTTTCTCGTGACGACTCAGAGTAGCAAAGCCAGAAGTTTTATCCATGGCCTCTAAATTCTCCAGCCATCGTCTATAGATGTTCTCTTCGTTATCAGCCAAGTCTCGCAAATGTGGGACATAAGTAAGCATTGTATTGGGTGAGAGAATGTTCTTTTTGATTTCCACGTGATGAAAATCATAGCGAGGCGTGGCCTCCTGGTTGGTCTTGATGCACATTACTAGGTAACGTTCTCGTTTCTCTTGTTTTCCTGTCTTTCCCTGGCCAACTTGCTAGTCGCTGTGTTAGCTACGTTGTTCATAGTAGGTAGTTGAGTGAGAATCGCACGAACCTTTGTTTTTATACGTATTGATTCTGATGGCTTACTCGAGGAGCCTACGGGCTCAAGTTTCATCCCCGCAAACCAGTCTTTCTTGCTAATAAACCGTGGTTCCGGGGAATCCCTTTTCCAAGCATCATGTATTAATCGTACGGCCAGCTTAGCGTGGTTGACGCCTATCTCTCTCTCGAAATCACGCAGCGACTCTGTCAAATTCGCCACGGTGACTTCAACCTTTTTAGGTGTCTGATGACCAGGGCTTCTTGTGCGAGCGAGAGACGAATCCGCCCCATCATGAAGAGACTTTGCAGTACCTGATGGCCAACGGGATAAGCCGGTCCCATCCGTATCTTGGCCGAAGGAATTTGATTTCAGGGACTCAGCTTGACCGGCTCCCAATGATTGCCGCGTTGGCATAGGCGTGCCGATGGGATTGTAACAGCTCGTATCATCAGTCTCGCTGTCCGAGATAGTAATTTGACACGGGTGGTCTCCTCCTGCCATTGTGAGCAAACATCCCTTTAGCCGTTGATGTTTGTTTCTGAGTCCCGGGTTAAATACACAACAATACCCCCACACGCTGTACTATAACAAAGAGCGCAAGCGTCTTCCTGCCGTTGGAAAAAAGACCCTGGCAATGAAGAAATGGGACGAGTAATAATGAGCGGAAAGCCTGGTTGACAGCAGGAGGAATAGTAAAGCGAGGAAATAATGCTCCTGTGTCAGTAGCTGTTGATTTAAAGTTTACGGCCCTCTCAGGACACAAGCGAAAGACGACTGGATAGCTCAACTTGATATCCAGCGAGTGTCAGCTAATGGGCCTCAATGGGGAAGGGTGGTTGGAGAACGAGAATCAGACCTCTTATACGAAAATGACACCACCTACGCCGTTGTTGGTACCCATCGGCGACGCGCTTTGGTGCAAGCTTTGGGCGCAGCGTGGTTTGAGGCTTGCTGACCTGACGGGGATTGGCTTCGTTCAATCCCGCCCGCTTACTACAAGTAGAAGGTTTTGTGGGGATCCGCCAATTCACCCACCTGATAGACGCATAGGGATTGGACAGCCCGGATAAAGGCATTCTAGATATAGAGATACACCTGTTTTTAAAGATATAACTGCGCGTAGGTTGTCGCCGACCGGGCAGATTGGATTTTGTCTGGATATAACAAATGTAGATGGAATAACATCATGTAACGGACTTCATTTCGCCCCTCTGCGTGTCGGATGTGAACTTCAAGACATCCGTCTGAATGTGCTGATGCCTAGGTACAGAAGAATGGCGCCTTATGAAACGGATATTGCAGGCAAAGATGGAAGAAGCCCGTTGGACTGCTCCATGAATTGAGACAATCTCAGTCAATCTGTTAATCCATCTGTCATGGCTTCGACTTGGTAGGCACCTACTGGTAGCAGCTGCCTCTTCTTGTGGTTAGCCACGGGCAATTTACAGCTACTCTAACTGTACATTACAAATTGGGATATTTCCGTATGGTGTACATTTCTTTGGGTGGAATCTCCGCGCATTTTGGCGTACAGAAAGTGAAACGCTATGACCATCTTGATGTATCTTATATGTATATTTGAGCTTCTGCCCAAGCAACATGTGACCGTCACCGGCACACCCGCGTTTTGAAAAGCTACGCCCCCCCCCCACCCTTCTATGACGTAGCTCCGAGCAACTGCCTATTCTCCCAAGCCCAGGCGCCCGACATCCTTGTTGGCTCTCCATTTCCGTACAACGACAAGACAATGCGACGGAGGTCGAGCACTTAAAACCTGCTAACCTACCAAGCATCCTTCTTCTAGTAACATTCACTTTTCGGTACTAATCCTCAGAACGCTGCACTCTAATATCTTTCTTCGGAGCCCGGCGACCAAGGCTCCCGTTCGGCCCGTTCCGTCGCATCGAGCCGTTCTCGTGATCATACGGCCGATTACTGCCTATTGACCAGAACTCCCTCGTCGCGCTTTGTCAGACTCAATTTCTTTGGCCTCCAATATCAGCCGGCGTATCTTCCTTCCACTAGTTTCCTCGAGCCAGCAAACTGTCATCAATCGTCACCTCTCTCTTTCCGCGATCGCGCCAATAGTCTGTATTTCGTTACTAGCCGAAAAGCCTTGCCAGAATGCATCGCACGTATTCGATGCGCCAGACCAGAGCGCCCACGGCCTCTCAGATCCAAGTAAGTCAGCGACAGCGCATTCCTTATTATATTTAGTCATGGAGAGATGCTCACCAGACACGGACAGAATCCGCCACCACCTCCCTCTTCCACCAAGTCCGGCCGTTTCTTTGGCCGAGGCGGCATCGGTGCATAGCCATATTTCCCTGATACTAGAACTCCGCAGATTAACATCACCGTCTAGGCCATGCACTCCGTCGGAACACTGCAGGCGCCTTTGGCCCGGACCTGGCTAAGAAGCTATCACAGCTTGTCAAGATGGAGAAGAACGTGATGCGCAGCTTAGAGCTTGTTGCTAAAGAGCGCATGGATGTCGCCGTACGTAATTTCATTTGTACGGCCTATCTCCGTCGCTCAAAGTTAACAATGTACTCTCGTAGCAACAACTCTCACTCTGGGGCGAGTCCGGCGACGAAGACGTGTCCGACGTCACTGACAAACTAGGTGTTTTGCTCTACGAAATCGGCGAGCTTGAGGATCAATATGTCGACCGTTACGACCAGTACCGCGTCACCATGAAGAGCATTCGCAACATTGAAGCTTCAGTTCAGCCCAGCAGAGACCGTAAATTAAAACAGGCCTCCTGAGTTGTAGAAACTCAAAAGCTTGTTGTCATGATACTAACTTGGAATTGCAGGAAAGCAAAAGATCTCCGACCAGATTGCGCACCTCAAGTACAAAGAGCCCAACTCGCCCAAGATTGTAGTTCTCGAACAGGAGCTCGTCCGCGCCGAAGCCGAGTCCCTCGTCGCCGAAGCACAGCTGTCGAACATTACGCGTGAGAAGATAAAGGCTGCTTTCACGTATCAATTCGATGCTCTACGCGAACACAGCGAGAAGGTCGCCATCATCGCCGGCTTTGGAAAACATCTTCTAGAGCTTATCGACGACACGGCTGTCACACCCGGCGAGACGCGCGCTGCATATGATGGTTACGAAGCAAGCAAGGCTATTATTCAGGACTGTGAAGAGGCGCTAACGAACTGGGTTTCGTCTAATGCGGCTGTCAATGCGAATCTCTCGACTCGGGCTCAGAATCTTTCAACCAGACGTCGTAACAACATCCATGCTCGCTCGGAAGGCTTTGACCTGTCAGGTCAGGACATCCCCCTGGACGAACACAGAATGATGTGGGCTGCAACGGGTAACCAGAAGCAGCCCGGAGAGGCATACGAGGAGTCGGTCGATATTGGTGCTCAGCTCCACTCTCCCGAGCCATCTGCCGTTGACACCGAAGACGGCATGCACAACGAGGAGCGAGGCAGGCCCCCTGTCGCGACTTGAAGAGTCCAGAACCCGGAACAAGGCAAGGAAGAAAACTACACTTTTGTAATGTCTAATACGGCCCGGGGGTTGTCAAGTTGTCCAGAATTACGTTGACCACCGGGCGTTAATGAAGTTGGACTCTGTTCACGATTATGGTAGTTTAAGTTTGGCAAAGAGTTTACGTACTCACTGCATACGTATTAAGAAAAAAACATGGGTAGACAAGAGCGCTGGCAAAAGAAACCAGAAAAGAACTTTACTTTCTCTACTTTTCCCATCCGGCTGGTATTCCGTTACCTGCCCTGTTAGATAAATAGCAGTCTATTCTTCTTGTACTCTTAGGGTTTTTTTTTTTTAATTAGGTCTGTGTTCTCGCCGCTTTAAAAGACAGTCAGACTATTAATACTCGCTAATTAGGTTCTTCTCTCATTTTGACAGCTTCGTTTGGAAATGTGAGAATCTGTGATGTGGATGCTTAGATACTGAAGACCCCATCTACGGTTCGTGGTAGGGTATTCGTGATATGGCTTTGATTACGTATCTGTTTTGAAATCGAGTGAAGTGTCATGAGGTTGCGATCTCGTGGACTGGAAAGTAAAGTGTCATATGAGTCTTTAACGGTAAACGAGGTAGCTGGGATTGTGGAACAGGTGGCTCTACTCTCCCGGTAAACTATGCTGGAGTCGAGGCTTTGTGAGATGAGATCGCGAGATGACAAGATGGGACTTGCGAGGTACTAATTATTTCTTGCGGTGTCACCGTGTTACTCTCGAAAGGGTCGATAAAAGGGGAGGGATGTGATGTGATGTGCTTGAATGAAAAGTGAGGATAATTATTGTATATTCTATGGATATGAAAGCGTAAGTGAAAACAAGTACTCTATATGAAAACGAAAATCCATCCAATCCTATTCTAAACCCATACTAAAAATATCATTGTTCAATAGCAACTCCTCCGTCTCGACATAATAAACCTTCGTATACCTCACCTCTATTAAATATCCCATAGCATAGCATAGCATACCATCCATCATCCCATCAAGAAAGAAGCTCACGATCTCCCCCCCACGGTATCTTCCCCGACCTGAACTCAATGTCGATGAAATCAAGCTTATGCGCATTCCGAATAAACTCGTTGCCCACCTGCATCGCCATCTTCTCATTCGACATCGTCCAGGGAATCACCACGTCCCCCAGGAACCAGCTCAGATAGCTATCCCACGTATTCACCCGCATCACCTGCGCCGCCATCTCACATACAAGCCGCGACTCTGTACGGCGAATCTCCTGATACGCCTTGAACGCGCGCGCGAACGTCTCTGTGTCAGGCGCGGCATGTGCGCTGAGGACTTCGTAGATCTTATTGACCAGCGCCACGGCCGATTGAATACCAGTGTTAACCCCCATGCCGGCCGCAGCCGTCATCTGGACACTCGCGTCGCCGACGAGTACCACGCGGCCGAAATACCAGTGTTTCGCGCGGCCTTCGTGTTGGTTGACGAGTCTCGTCCATTCGCGGTTCGCGTAGAGTTCTTGGAAGGAGAGTCTAGGCATGACCATGACGTCCGAGAAGGCGTTTACGAACTCGGCGATCTCGGACGAGGTGTATTCATATTTTAGATCAGTGGTGGGCTTGGGGAGTTTTCGGTAGATGGCGAAGTATCCCCTGTCTTTGTCTGCTGAGACTTGCGTGCTACGGTAGGTACCGTGGGTTTCGAAGAAGGTGTTGAAGTCTGAGTTTGCGGTCGTCTTGGCTCGGCCGTACTGGATAGACATAGACCGTGTTAGTAGAGGAGGGTTTAAACCCTTTTTTTTGCGAAAGACACGTACCATGATCTGATAAGTAGCCACCATCGGATCCTCCTCACTCGCGAAATCACGTCCCGCCTCTTTCGCAAGCCTCTGCATAATGGTTCTCGTCATCGAGTGAACACCGTCCGCACCGACGACAATCGATCCCTTCTCCACACTGCCGTCGGACAAACGGACGCGCACGCCATGGTTACCCATCTCGATATCCTCAATGCTCACACCCGTGCGGATCTTCTCCGTCTTCCCGCCCAGTCCTTCGTATAATGTCCGAAGAAGCTGTGGACGAGGTAAGTTCTTACCCTCGTAGCCATGACTGTATATTCACATCAGTGAAAACAGAAAAAAAAAAAGAAAGAAAGAAGTATTGGCATCATGGCAACGTACTTTTCGCCCATAGAACTGAAGACCGGCATCGTTTGCATCTCCTTGCCGTGTAGATTCATATTCGTCTTATACTTCAGGGGCACGTAGCGGCCCTCGCAATTCTCCAGGAGTCCCAGCTGGTGGAAGACTCGAAGTGAATGCGGCCATAGTAGGATTCCCGCCCCCGATTCGGACGTGATTGTCGGATAGCGCTCGACGACGAGGTAGTCTAGCCCGGCTCTGTCCAAGCTGTTGGCCACGGTGAGACCAACGGGCCCGCCGCCGCTGATGATGGCGCGGAAGTTGCGGTTTTGGAGCTTTCGTGTGTTTGCCATTCTCTGTGGAGGGGAAATATGTGTTTATTCAGGGGAAGTGGGTTATCCGTTGGAGTTGATGGTGCCCTCCGAAAAACAGTTTCCAGTCTTCGAAGCAGACATCTCTCGACCTTTTATAAAAAGATCATGCTAACCAAGGAGTTGTTGAGTCCGTTCATACAATGTGTTCCTAGTCTCGCTTGTCGTCCTGTAGGGGTAGTCCGAATAACCTCGCAGCCCCGTACTCATCTCAACCGGACGTATCCGGACAACGTCGTCAGCTACGGCGACATCCCCCATATTTCCAAGAACGGCAGCAAATTGCGCCGATAGAGTAGTAAAGATCTAGCCGTCTCTGGGATGATACTGAGTCCTAAGCGTTTCCGCCGTACTCGGTTTGTTTGGCTGCGATAGATCATGAGGATAGGCCATTTTGGCCTTTGGGGAGGGGTTGGAGACCGCGCCGCAATCGCATCGCTATCACATAACGACCCTCTGATTTCCCGAAAAGGAAGCATTTTGCGCTTCTTCGGAACTGCTGACATCGATCCAAGGCCGTTTTGTCGCATGTGACTGTTGACCCTTACGTGGAGCGATTGACTCGCGATCGAAGTAGGTGTGCTCCATAGCTTTGTGGAAGATTTTCGTCTTTGACGGTCAACATCAGTTCGGTATAATTACCTACTGGTCACCCCCTATTGGTATGGAAGTAGGATCAGCGGCTGTGACAAGCGAGTGCGAAGGTCTAATTACTACCTAGATAAGGTATTCCTCAGGGGTGAAATTAGGCCGGTAACTCGCAGAGGTTCTCGCGCAGCGCAGCTGCCTCGCATCAACGATCCTCCGAGCACATAAATCTTCGCGATGGTGGCTCATCCTCGTAAACGCGTAATATATCTTCTAGAGATGATTACACATCACATTCGCAGCTATGAAATATGAAGTCCGTGGTCACATCATCCTCGCTGTTTACGCGATACCTTAGTTCAACGTACGTACCTTGACCTCGGGGCCAAAAAATAATTGGCGCGGGCCGCCATTCTGAGTCATTTCCTCCCTATCTATGTACCAGGTACGGCGTGATCGATCTAGATTGGCGTGTCGCTAACATCTCGCATCGAGTCATCGACGATTAGCGCCAGGATAAGCGCTACACACCATTTTTGATCGGCGGTAGATTTATCAACTGGTGATTGTCTGGATCGATAACTGCCTGATATGATCACAGTGTTTGATAGCCTTAAATCTTAGGAGATTGGGAGATTGGTTTGAGATCGGTCTGGCTTGCGAGTAAGTCAAATCCGAGAGAATCTGCACTATGAATACCGCACCTCTGCGAGCGCGTAACGATGTTAATTATAGATTTGCAACGTAAACATAGTGTCCGAAAGGCGTTCTTTCGGGGATCGGTATTCGGTATTCGGTATTCTGAAACAATTCACTCCCTCAGGCACTACCTACCTACTTAGATACCTAGCTTCTCACTAGTCGTCGAAGCTCTCTTGGATACCTAAGTCCGAGACGGTTATTAAATGCTGGCGGCTTGAAATGATGCGTGATCCTAATATGTAACCCTTCCTACCTGTGGTTTTCCGAATTCAGTCATCGCAAAGTCTGCTTTGGAAAGGAACGGGCGTCGGGCGAGTTAACACGTATCATTTTGGATGCTTGTGTGTGGAATCAGTTCCTTCGAGATGGGCGGGATCTATCTCAGGGGCTCAGTAGGGCTTAAGTATACCCTGTGAGACCGTTGTTCTGTGAGCAGTTCTGTCTCCGACTCGGTGTTGGCTTCCGCCGAGCGAGTCGGCCCTGGGTGTCCCGAGAATATCATCTTTCGCACTTCGATGCCAGGGTCGCTGGTTCTTCGTCTCCTTCTGTGTCTTCCGTGGGATAATTGCTGACACCGGGTCAGGCATGTCGATCCCGGTCGATATCCGCTGATGCCTCCATGAATTATCGCCGGCAGATAGGTAGGGAGTCGGTGGAATTGAATATGTTTCGTGGCCGCTTTCATGTGCAAGACGCTGGTTTCTTGCTTCTTGCTTCTTGCTGCTTGCTGCTTGCTTCTTGGCTAGAATATATTTTTCCAATTGAATCACCTCTTCTCCACGAACGAGTTCAATTCCTAACAATGCCAGTCCAAGAGCCGTTCTGGTGTCTGGTTCTATTTTCTCCTCGTCTGGCTCCCGGTTAGGGTTCTACCTCAGGACTAGTACGAAGCTTCCTATTGACATGGGTCAATTCATTTTCCGTGAAAAATGATAGCACTGAGCAGTCGATTAAACGTTCTCGACCGACCGATGCCAGGCGTGTCTAGTTTCCTATAGTTTGTCGCAATGTGCACGTCATACCTTAATACCAGAGATGTAAACGGAACGACGATATGTCGTCAGTTTTGCCTCGTGGTTCGGCCGAGACGAGGAAATAACGGAGACATCCGTGTCAGTAATGAATCCCTATCTAGAGTCATCTCTTCCCTCCCGTGTTTCCGCCTTCTCATTTATAGCTGACCGTCGGTCGACCGCCGGTCTCGTTAACACAACCCTGACGCTCTGCTTTGTGCGGCTTTCGTAGTTGCTGATATGCATCGTATGTCATCGCATTCAGAGACAGCGATGGCTAGTGCCAAGTCAGATGGCAGGCTGGTCGTAGTGGTTGCGCGGCCCGTCGACGACGCCTCACTCCCGTCCATGTCCTTTGGCCCCGGGCGCGCAGTAACGCTTACCAAAATCTAGAATCGATTTTAGATTGATAGGTAGGTTTTGGCAAGTGTAAAAAGGAGAAAGGGAAACCCCGAGAAGTCGAAAAGTGGGTTGTATTCGGGATGGAGAATTCCGTCCTAAGATGGGGCCAAGAAAACAGGCTAAGTACGCCGAATATCACCCATTGTGGCTTCCAAAGCATGCCATCAATAGGTAGGTGGTCTTAATCTGTACACAGAGATGTGATTTGCCTAACTTACCAGAGCCTCGGATGGCTTTTTACTGGTGTTATAGGGGTCCTCGGATCGCCGGAATCTCGCCGTCGCCGGATTGACCCTTTGTGGCTGAAGGTGCGGATTTCCAATTCGCCAGAAGTGGCCGCCGCAAGACTTTTACAGTGGGCTTACAGTGGGTTTACAGTGGGTTCATAGCGAGTTTGGCGATCTTAGCGGAAGGGCATACTACCAGGCGCGCCGCTTATCGGCCAGCTTACTAAGTGGGACGGAGTCTTGGTAAGGATTCTTTCTCTCTCTCTCTCTCCACTTGCCCCTCCAAAATCTGACCGTGACTTTGATTCTTTCAACTAACCTACACCACGCCCTGGCTGACTACCTACCTACCTACAACAGTCCCGAACTCTCATCGCAGTCTGACCAACCCTCAAAATGCATCGGTGCCATACCTTGGAAACCTAAACGGAACCATCTGTCGCGACGCCGCGCAATGTCTTTGTGAACCTTGGCTCATTTCACGTGCGACGCGCTCGATCTTCAAACATATTTGTTTTGGTTCGATACATGTTATTATTGTATGAATATATGCATGACAATCTTCATATCTCACGAACTACCGATCCATTTGTTTTACTCTTTTTTATCTATTTCATGATCGTTATCTGAGTATTGAGCCGTCGCTGTCGTTACAGGAGCGCGATCATTCCCGCGTGGAGCGGCGATGCCCGACAGTTCTCCCGCGGCGCCGCCCATGATGGATGGTTCCGCGACCGACATATCATCCACCGTGGCATCCTCGGCGAGGTCAACTCCCCATCCGATGGTGCCTCCATGCTACGACCACAATCCTCACCCTACGCCGATACCCAGTAATGTTCCCGTTAGCCTGCCGCCGTTGCCCAGTGCGCCGTCTACTATTACAGGGCCTATCACCCTCGATCCGTTCACCATCCCCTCGGGGACCCTGAATCCTCGCAGTTGCGTGACATGTCGCCGTCGCAAAGTGCGCTGCGACAAGCATATGCCGTGCGGGAACTGTCGGAAAGCCCAGATACAATGTGTTTTTCCCGCCCCGGGCCGGGCTCCCCGACGGCCTCGTGCCAGAGACCCCAATGCTCCTCCCAAGCACACGAGCGAGCGCGAGATGGAGCTTATGAAACGACTGCGGAAGCTGGAAGGAATTGTTGAAGACCTGAGTGGCCAGATCGAGTTCGAAACTTACAAGCATAGTGCCGCCAACAGCGAATCCCCCGAGGCGGTCTCTGACATGGTACACGATATTGAACGGCGGAAAATGGCGGCTAGCTCGCCTGGCGAGAGCCCTTCGCTGGCTAACGCGCCGCCTGGCCACCATCTTCGAAGTCGGACTAGCACTGGGAGTTCCATGACCAGTACTCTAGCCAACGTGAAAGGGTATCACGTAGGGGACGTCAACAAAGACTTTGGCAAGCTCGTGTTAAACAAAAAGGGCAGGGTTGGATATGTCAGCAACGCGTTTTGGTCCAAAATTACAGACGAGGTTCGCCTTTTGGACATAGAGTGTTGTATTGGCTTATGCTAATACATTGGAATAGATCGAAGCTCTCCGGTCGGAAACCGAGCAACTCGAAGACGATTCTTCCGACTCATCCGATGACGAGAACTCTCCCGTCACAGCCGACCAACACGCTGATGATCACACAGACCACCACGGGTTCATCTTCGGTTACAGCTCGTCCAACGTCGATTTGCGCAGGCTTCACCCGTTACCGTCACAGATGCTGTTTTACTGGCAGGTCTACATGGAAAATGTTGACCCCATAGTCAAACTCCTTCACGTACCTACCATGACCAAAATTATCAAAGATTTACGAAGTGACATGTCCACGATAACGCCCGGTGTTGAGGCTTTGATGTTTGCGATTTATCTTGCTGCCATCATCTCCCTGGAGGCAGAAGAGGTATGCCACGCCAATCGATAATTTTTTTGGGCGCTGCTCTAACCGCTATCAGGTCATGACGAATTTCGGTGCCGAGAAGACCCAGTTGATTTCACGTTACCGCTTTGCTACCGAGCAAGCTTTGGCTAGGGCGAACTGTTTGACAAGCTCCGACTTGGTAGTACTACAGGCCTTCGTTCTCTTCCTGATACTTGTTCGGCGATTTGACGCGAAGTTTTCCACGATGCTCACTGGTTTGGTGGTCAAAATCGCTCAATCACTAGGATTGCACCGAGATGGAACACATTTTGACAGCCTGAGCGTGTATGAGATTGAGATGCGACGGAGGCTGTGGTGGGCCATCTGCGTCCTAGATCTTCGGTCAGCGGAGGACCAGGGCTGCGAGCTGACGGTTGTCGAACAGTCGTTTGATACCCGTTTCCCTCTCCACGTCAATGATGAAGATATCACTCACGACATGACCGAATTCCCACCAGAGCGAACCGGCTCCACGGATATGACGTTTTGTGAGATTCGTTACGAGATCTGCGCCTTTTCCAGGAGCTTGCACTCAGGGGCGAATGATCCCTCGGGACTACGTCCGAAGGACTCACCGATGGCTGTCGAGGAACGGGAAGAAAGGCTTTTAGAGATGTACGAGTACATCGACAAAAAGTATCTAAGATCTTGCGAAGCCAAAGAGACCGATTTACTCCATTGGACTTCTGCTTTACTCGCACGGCTCATCATGTCCAAGATGAGTCTTGTTATCTACCAGCCCCTCATGCCATCCACTGGCACTGAGCTCCCCAGCGATGTTCGTGATCGGCTCTTTATGGCATCTATAGAAGTCGTCGAGTATATCCGAGTTCTCACCTTGGAACCCAAGATTCGCCGTTGGCGGTGGCTTTTCCAAACGTACAATCAGTGGCATGCCCTCGCGTACCTTTTGCTAGAGGTTTGTCGACGTTCATGGTCTGCCTCAGTCGAGCGCGGATGGGTTGCGCTGAATGCCGCCTTTCGACTCGACGATCAAGAATCATCAGATAGACCTGTCATATGGGCTCTATTACGAAAGCTCATGATCCAAGCCAAGAAACATCGAGATATCGAGCTTGTACGCCTACGTGCTAACCCCCAAGCCGCCGAGGAACTGGACATCGAAGAGCACAACAAAGTGCCACCCGCGAGTTTCCATCACCTACCTAGCTCTGTGCGCGGCATGCTGGCACGCGACCACTGGCGGAAACTAGTCGGCACTCATTACAACCGCGATCAATCGAGCAACACGCAAACCGGGATATACAATGCCATCCCGGAAACTAGGACCTCAGCGCCCCAGCAACAGGCTATTGCAACGACGGAAGAAATAAAATACAACGACCTGGACCTGGCCATGAGTGAGACGTTCTTCAGTCCCGAGCACATCCTCCCATTAGTATACCCAGGCGACCCAACCCAATTCGTAAACCAAAACGTCTCAAACGGAGATGTGTTAGCGCCGCCGCCGCCGGGGTATAGCAAATCGACCGTGGGCATGGGGCCTTTCAATACAAGAGGAAATCCTACCACGCTCTCAGTCACAATTGCAGACGGGCTAGATATCGGAGCAGGGGTAATGTCAAATGGAACAAATGGAATGACAAACAGCTTGCCGCCGAATGATAATCCCTCATGGATGTGGAACACGCCAGTGCCAAATTTCACAGCAGGGTTTAATAACGGCGGTACCATGGGTGGCGAAGTTCAAGATATCAACATGGACTCGGATGAGGTGGTTAATTGGCAGAATTGGATGGATGCCGGGATTGGTGTTACTGGTATTGGATTCACGGGTGGTATATAAAGGGAAGGTGTCTGGACTTTTGGGGTTGTAATCGACGGAAATTTTAACCAAATACTATTCTACGAGAGTAAACAATTACTCTTCCATCCGACTCTTTCAATCCAACGAGCCCGAGCCCGAGCCCGAGCCCGCCTGCCTTACAATCCCAGACCAGGAGATAACAAAGCGAGGAATGCGTTCAGCTGGCACTACCACGTATAAAAGGGCATTTGATTAAGTTCATTGACACCATCACCACCACCACCATCGCAAATGTGTCGAATTTTCATCTTTTTCGAATGTTTTAAAGAAAGTTACCTACCTAGCAAGCGTTCCTAGACAAAACCGGTTCATGATATTTGGGTATATATAGGATCAACGTCATAGAATATTCATCTTTCTTTTTTTTTTTTTTCTTTTTCACAAATGCATTTGCAAGTTTTACCTGGGAAGTTTTTAACTGTCATGTCAATGTCAAATTCATGTTAGGCCCTGGATTTAAGTACCAGTTGTTTTCAAATCACGTTGTCATCGTCACACGTCGAGAGCATAAGACAAAGACTCGTCGTATTCAAGCAAGTCAAATGTTTTTTTTTTTTTTTTTTCTTTTTCTTTCATTTTTTTGCGAGTGGGATCTAATCAGACAATTGGACTCTTGACCCCTCCCTCTATTTGACTTTACTTGAATTTTTTCTTTCTCGCAGCTGATCATCCTATAGCATAGCGCTGACTGAACTTCTTCGACGCTCCTCCTGTTAACAGTCCTTCTCATGTTGAACCTCGGGGAGTTACTATATGAGGGTCAGTAGGTATTCGAGTTTTCATATGGACGCCTGAAAAGGGGGGATAAAAGAAAAGAACGCACCACGCCTTCTCGATAGGCGAGTTATACGTCGCCGACCGCTATGCGCTTAGCAGACGGCTCCGCCCTGGTTACCGCCGTGGCAGGTGGCGCTGTGGCAGTCACGGATCTCAGTCCACTTGCCGCCGCGGCACTCGACCTTTTTACCCGAGAATTAGCAAAGACCAATCGAAATGCCCGGGGGGCGCGGTTTTTTTTTTTTTCAAAAACTTACCACGCCGGTGCGGTCACATCCGCAGAAGTGTCGGTCGCCATTGGAGGCAGCGCAAGGACTGTTGGTGCGTCGCTGGTCGCCGCCAAAGCCGGCACCACAGGTGTCTCGGCTCTCCAGCTCGGGGCTGGCAGCAGCGTTCGCAGTGGCAGCGGCCACGAGAGTGAGGAGAATGGCAGTGAACTTCATTGTGAATATGGGGTTTGACTTTTTGCTGTTGAACTGTGGAATGGACTTGACTTGCTCGAAAAGAGGCTTGCTTGCTTGGTATTCGTGATTCTTCATCGTCTCTCTAGAGGGGAATTTCCTCCCGTCTTTATACCCACTCGACGCCTCCTGGATTTCCCTCTCTCTGCTAAGGTCTTGGATCCCCATCCCGTTCTTTTTCGGACTTAGGACTCTTTACGTAACAGGTAATCTACCGCCGTCCTCATTTGACGATGGGGAATTATGGAACTCCGGATGTCGCATTGGGCCAAGAACGTGATATTGCTTATGGTCGACGTTGCCATACGCCTCTTGCGTCAGGTTTATGGGGCTGTGTGATGAGAGTAAGGTGACAAGTTTTAGACGATGAAGTCTCTTGGTCTTTGCCCTGTTGCCTTCTTTGGAAAGTTGCCATGCGAATCCGAGTTGGAGGTGTTAATCCGAGTTTCTGTTGACGGCGTGCTTCGTGTCAGCTTGCTTGTAAGTTTGTCTTGAGACAAAAGATTACAACATCGTTGACAGGCATGACACAACACAGAACTCTCAGTCAACCAGTGTCACCAGCAACGTTCTCCAAATGCTAGACCTATCATACGACGCCGCCGTAGTGTCCTACCCACCTCAAAGATCGCAGGCCTCGGGTTTAGTTACCAACTCTGAATGATATGCGGGCCGCCGTCACAAAGTTCAAGCATTGAACAGATATAAGCATGGTTATTGTGATATTCAAAACTATTGAGAGTCGGTGTACTTCACTTACCGTTTGTGTGGAGTCTATGGCTCGACTGACACTGGTAAGTAGTGTAGCTTTCTTTTGATGCTCGTCAGCTTACCTACATGGTATGTGTGTTTGTTTTATCAAACCGCTGCCTGCTTACCTATTTTCAGATTCATGGATTTCTGGGAAGCGTCAAAATTATGCCTATCATGTCAGCTTGTAAGTAGCACTCAAGTTGCTATTAGTTACTCGGGTTCCTTAGTTCTCTGTCTGTGTTCCAGGACGGGGATGAGGTCTTAAGCCCAGGGGACCGAGAAAGAAAACATAGACACGCCGGAATATCCTCCGTTCCGTGCTATGTACCGTTAAGAAACGCATAAATAATACGGATCTGAATATCAAGGCAGGATTCCCTGACCCGATAAAGGCACTCGGAAGGTCGGTCAACATCCGCAAAGCGCAAGATCCAGTCCGGGGCCACGTGATCCAGTTTACGTCGAATGGCCAATGATCGACATTCGGCGGCACGAAGAAGCAGCTCCGTACAGGTGAGATGACGTAGCGTCATCCCACATACCGAACTTAATCCCGAAGGATATTATTCAAATGCTTTCCTACAAGGACGGGAATTTCAATGTCATGGATCACCCGGAATCCAAGTTCCCGCTCGCGCTGTATACGGCTTTGTCTTAGCATAGTTACGCCCGGGCGAATCTGGAACGCGGAAGCCTGTTAGCGAATTCGCTGCTCATGATGGGCGGCAGTGTCATGCCAATACTTACTGCGCCGTGTAACTCGACATGAATCATGAAAAGTCTTTTCTCCATAAGCGTAGTTGATCGGCCGAAGGAGGCGAATACATGGTATTAACCGTGAGGACCCACTTTTGCACAGGGCCCCCTTTTGCAACAGAAACCATAGATTCTACCACACTACCTTCAATCAACCGTAGAAGACCAACCGTTATAGCTAAAAATGGGAAAAAATCATTACCTTGTTCGCCGTCGCTTATTTGACCTGGGTGTGTGGTGTTCTATGAATTTATCGATTTCCGTTTGTCTATTCTCCCCAAGTGATTGTAACCTTTCGTTTCTTTTCTCCTGGGCGGTACGAATCTCCGGTAAGCTTGAAAACACCTTGTTTGGGGTTTCTTTTTCTTTTAACGTTTATCAGGTACGTGTTTCTCAAGTTCCTTTCGTAATTGAGTATTAGTTGTACATTCGTTTGTGAGTTGAGCGGTTAAAAGGGCGATAGATTTGCCAGCCTTATTGAGTATCATATGGGTGTCGAGAAAGATGGGCAATGAGTGTTTTTTTTTTTCAAAATTGCATAGGCAATGTCGGCAGCTTTCTTTCGAGTGTTAATCTACGTTTCTGGGGGTTTATAGCTTCATTAGCTAATAAATGCGTCAATCTATTGGAATCCAAGTGGTTTGTTTTCCCCTTGATCGGGGGGATTTCTGAAGCAAATCAGATATCCCACTACATGAAAGTGTGTGACCACACTGCTCTCCGAGTAAAATACAGTCAATTACAAGCTAATCTTGATCTGGAGATAATTGTTGAAGCGAAGCGGCGCTTTCGGTGTGTGGTTGGGTCCCATGAAGGCGTCAAGAGAGGGTTGAAGGTGGTATATCATAAAGGAGTGCGGAAGAATGTGTAAAGTGCCCTTCGTGAACGTGAGTTATCGCCCGTACTATACGTTTGTCTCTACCATCATCGATCTACCCATTTTGAATAGAAATCGCGGTTATTGAAAGTGGTAAACGTGGTTGAATTGGGATTGAAGCGAAGCCGGTAAGTGTGTTGAATCTCTGTTGCGAAAGGGGGCCCTGTGCAAAAGTGGGTCCTCACGGTTAGGATTGGAGGATTGCCGATCATTGAACAACTGTTAAGGGCCAAGGGCCAAAGGCCGAGGCCAAGGCCCTAGGAGGATCAATCTTGGGATTCACACACTGTCCCGACAGAACCCTGGAAACAGGATACCTCGCTTATTGTCACGGCGCGCACGAATGTAAGCGTAGGGACATAGCCAGCTACTGTATTCTCGCTATAACTAAGAAAAACAAGCATGAAGAAGAAAGAAGAGTAAATACAGGAGTGCGGTGCGCGACCGGCGTATATATACAATTGGCCCCCAGGGCTCGCGTAGGCCCGCGAGCCCTAGGGCTGGTCCGAAACCGTAGAACACTCCTGTAGAGTCGGCGTGGCCGGCGCGAAGGAATGAAGCGATCGTGTAAGACTGAAACGACCGCCGGTTCAGGAACCGGTGGTTAGTGCCAGCCGTCACACTACCCCCCCCCGGGGGAGCCCGGGGAGCAAGGAATCGCGAACACGGGCGACAACTAGGTTGCCGAGACGACGAGGCCAGAGAATGAAAAAAAGAAAACACAGCGGGAGGAAGGAGCGCGAGGCGCCGCGAAGGTAGGGAAGGCACGACCCGGGCCCATGGGGCCCCAATACCGAGGTAAGAATCCGCTCCCCGGTCTTCTTCCTGCTAACCAAGCACAACACCCGTACGATCTCGCGAACCCAACACAATCTTGCGTAGACAACGAACCAGAACCCGCGACACGAAGCGACATGGCGCCAACCATGAGCAAGCTCGCCTTCGAGCGTAAATGGGTCTTTGACCCCGAGAAGGCGTGGGACCACCTGCGCCGAAATTGGATCACCCCGGAGGGCCACGACGTGGTCACACCCGGAAAGGAGCCCTGCGCCAGCTGTGTCACCCGAATGAACCATGACTACCGCACCGTCTGTGGCTGCCCTCCCACCGTCGATACCAGGTGCTCGGAGTGCGACCGCCGTCGAGTCCATTGCGTCGCGGTGAGTAGAGAACCCCGTCAATGAGGCAGTGGCTAATCCGCGCAGATCCCCGCGTTCCTGAAGGGCGCGGCGCAGGCAATCTCGATCTTCGCGGCAGAGGTGGTCGCGAACGACGGAATCGACATGGTATCGTTGCAGGACCCTCCCAACCGGGAGATAATGCACCATGGCCGCCTGAGAGCCACCCTTCGCCGGGTCGAGACCCTCTTGGCAACGTGCATTCGAGAAGAGGAGGACGAGTGGGCGCTTCCCGAGTTGACCCCGATGGAGAGAGCCGCGCAGGCCAACGAACAGCTTGTGGCCATGACGGCCATCGTCACAGAGATGAGTGTCGTAAGTAAGAATCGCGAGGGGGGGCGAAAAGGAGCTAACCGAGGGAAAAATAACAACAGCGAGCCCCCACCAACAATCCTATGACCGAGGAGGAGTACCAGGCGCGGATCAAGGCGACCGCTGAGACGCCTTCTCGCGAGAGCGAGCCTTTGTACCAGCTCGACAAGGCGTTGGTCGTGGCTCAAACCCACGATTTCTACCAGAAGCTGCCGGTCGGAGAGCGCAACTGGGCCAAGACGTGGCACGAGTCCGGCCAGGATTGGCGGCGCAGCTTCCTCGGGTTCTCGCGACTCTGGGATGGTCAGTACGGCGAGAGGTTGATCAACAGCCTCGCCCTTCCTCCCGTCGGTCTCGTCGAGAAGAAGGACGTCGAAAATCCCAGGGTCCGGACGCCCAGGAAGCGGCGTAGGGACGAAGGAGGGGAGGAGGGCCGAAACGTCCGGCAGCGGCGGGGACCGCGGGAGCAGGCGGAGGTAGAGGTAGCCGAGCCAGGCGAGGCCGAAGAGGAAGAGGAGGACGAGAGCGAGAGCGGCGAAGAGGAGGATACTGGAGATGAGAGCGACGAGGAGGACAGCGACGAAGAGGATAGCGACGACGAGGAAAGCGAAAGCGAGGGCGACGAAGAGGAGGCAGAAGAGGCCGCAGAAGAGGCAGAAGAACAGGCCGAAGAGGAGGCAGAAGAACAGGCCGAGGAGGTAGAAGAACAGGCCGAGGAGGTTGTGAACGCCGCCCCGGAGACCCCCAAGCGCCGTTTCAACCTTCGTCCCCGTGGACCCCGTTCCTAAGGGACGCGTGTGTACAATAGAGTCTGAAAGCAATAAAGGGATCGCGCGAGACTGCGGATACAGAACGAGTGTGACATGAAGGGGGAGTGGTAACCTAGGCCCTACGCCGACGACGCAGGCCTTGGCCAGTGCCCGCAGGCACGTCGTCGAGGTCAGAGGGCTCCAAGTAGGAGTCCTCAGCGGCCGCCTTAATCCACTCGGATAGCCGCGACGGCGGGCCCGCCGCGTTGGGGTAATCGTGGTGATAGGCGCTGACAAGGAGGGGGGAGTTAATGAAGTTACGGGCAGGATACCAAGTAGGGTCAGGGTCGTGGCCTTCCCAGGCCACCTGGTACTGCAGGCGTCCGCGGTAAGTTCGAGAACTCAGGACCTTAGAGACCGTCCACTCCTGGTCGTTATTAACTATCACAGGCGGGGGCGGGTCGTCGCGTTGATCCGCGACGGGGTTGTTGGGGTCCTTGACCAACCGTGAGGCGTTGAGGACACGTCTAACCTTCATGCTGTCGGGTAGGTCAACTTCGTAGGCATTAGGATGGGGGTTAGACTTGACCTCGTAGGGGCCTACGTAAGGGTTGTCAAGGCCGTCGCTAGGGCGGTCCGTTGCCCAATTGCCCTTGCGAACGTAGACCTTGTCGCCGACGTCCCAGTCGATAGGACGGCGGTGACGATTGGCCTGGGTACGCTGTGTGTCCTGAGCACGGAGAAGGTTGGCCCTGGCCCAGGCGACTGCGTCCGCGCGGCGCTTCGCGATGGCTTGGGCGGCGAGGCGATTGTCGTGTTCCGCCGCGGTGCTAGAGTCGGGGCGCCCAGAGCGAGAGGACCAGTCGAAGACCATGCGTGGAAGGAAACCCATTTCGACTTCTGCCGGGGAGAGGCCAGTGCTCGCGTGGGGTTGCGTGGCCATAGCGAAGTCAAGGCAAGGAAGGAGGTCAGACCAGTCGTCCTGGAAGTGGTTAACGAAGAGGCGGAGCTTCGTCTTGATGAATTGGTTCACGATCTCCGTCTGCCCGTCGGTCTGGGCGTGTTCCGCGGTGGACTTCCGGAGGTCCATGCCGGTGAGCCTGGCGAGCTCATCAAGGAAGGCCGAGATAAACTGAGGGCCGCGATCCGAAGTCACGGTCTCAGGGGTGCCATAGATTCGCCAGATGTGGCGAAAGTAGAGCTCTGCAAGGTCACGGGCGGTACAAGTCTTGGTGGTGGGGAGTGAGAAGGGACGCTTACCCAAGCGATCGACGACAACTAAGACAGCGTTGTGGCCGTGTTTATCCGGGGGCATGGACATGAAGTCCATAGAGATGTGCTGCCACACACGGTCGCCGATCGGCAAGGGCTGCAACAAGCCCGCAGGCTTCTGGTGGGAGGGGTGGCTACGCCGGCAATCGTGGCAATTGGCGCAGTACCGATCGATAAAGGCACCCATCCCAGGCCAACTGTACTGGGCGGTGAGGAGGAGTCGCATCTTGTTGCGGCCCGGGTGGGCGCGGTTCTTGGGCCTGTGGACCTCGTCACAGAGCCGGGTACGAAGGTCAGCTTCATCAGGGACCACCAGCCGGTCGCCGGCGAGGAGAAGGCCGTCCTGGAGGGAATACTTCGCGTCGCCCTGCGTGGCACGCATACGTTCAAGGTCGAGCGTAGGGGAGTGTCTGTTGGCAGCAAGGATAGCGTCGACAAGGCGTAACCCTTGGAGCCTCGCGTCATCCTGCGAGGGATCAAGTTCAGCTAACGAAACCTCACAAAGCACAGGGTCTAGGTCGGGGAGGTCAGGCAACTCAGAGGGCTGGACGCCACCAGAGAAGCGCTCAGGGGGCAACAGAACCATGGTCCTGTTATGGTCCTTAATAGCCTTCTGGGTAGCCAGGTCCTCAGCCTTCCGCGAAAGCAAGTCAGCGATGAGGTTGTCACGGCCAGGGCGATAGCGTATAACATAGTCGAATTGCGACAGGTGCTCGCTCCAGCCCGCTTGACGCTGCGAGAGCTTGCGCTTCGTCGAGAAGTACTGCAAAGCTTGGTGGTCAGTGTAGACGTCGAGGGGATCAGGAAGGGATAGAAGCATGTGTTCCCAATCCTTGGTGGCCTGGACGATCGCCAACAACTCCTTGTCGTGAATGAAGTAGTTACATTCTGAGGGCGACATCGTCTTGGAGGAGAACGCGACGGGGTGCCATTCGCCGTCGTCAGCCTTCTGGGACAGGGCGGCCGAGATCACGCCGTCGGACGCGTCAGTTTCGAGCTTCGTGGGTCGGTCCTCACGAAAGTGGCGTAACACGGGGGCCGTGGTAAGGACTGTCTTGAGGGTATCGAAGGCTTCCTGGTGCTGCTCTTGCCAGGCCCAGCGGGGTGCCGCGGTCAGTTGGTGAAGGGGCTTGGCAATACGGCTAAAACCGTCGATAAACTGACGATAGAAGTTACAGAAACCAAGGAAGGACTGCAATTCTTTCACCTTGGTGGGCTCTTCCCAATCCTTAACGGCGCTGACTTTCGCCGGGTCCACGGCCACGCCGTGGGTGGAGACTATATAGCCCAAGAATCGGGTCTCAGTCACGCTAAACTCGCTCTTGCGAATGTCAGCCTGAAGTCCTGCCTCGCGCAGTTTCAACAACACTTGTTCGACATGGGATTGATGCTCCGCAGGGTCCTGCGAGTAGATGAGGATGTCGTCAACGTAAGCAGTACAGAAGGAGTCAAGGAAGGGGAAGAGGGCTTCGTTGATGTAGCGTTGAAAAGCAGAGGGACCGTTCGATAGGCCGAAGGGTAACACCTTGTATTTGTATTGGCCCAGGCGAGTGCGGAAGGTTGTGAGATCTTCCGAATCTGGGTGAATACGGAGGCGGTGGAAGGCCTGGCGGATGTCGAGTTTGGTGAAGACATGAGCCCGTGATATACGCTCGAGAGTCTCTCCAATGAGGGGCAGTGGGTATCGATCTTTTTTGGTGTCGGCGTTGAGGTCACGATAATCAACGCAGAACCGCAGGCCTCCGCCGGGCTTGCGGGCAAAGAGGACGGGGGAACCGTATTCAGAAGCGCTAGGGACGATAAATTCTTTCCTGAGGTTCTCCGTCAAGTATTCGCGTAAGGCTGCGAGGTGCTCGGCACTCATACCATAGAGGGGACGAGTTCGCAGGGGTACGCTGGGGTTCTTACGTTCGATCCTAAAATCGGCAGAGCGATGGGGTGGAAGCTCGTCACTCTGGCGTTTAGAGAAAACGTCAACGTACTGGTGGTATTCTTTCGGGAGTCGGGCCAGGATTTGCTCACGCGTCTGCTCGTCTTCGCCCGCGAGGGCTTGTTCGAGTTCGAAGTCGAGCTGTTGAATGGAGAAGTGACAGCCGTCGATAAGACCGTGGGCCTGGTTTCCCCGACGGCGACCCTTGCGAAGTCCTTGGCCAAAGGCCATGGCGGAGATGAAAGCGACGTCAAAGTCAGGCTGACGAGGCTTGGGTCGGTTTGGGGTGACGGGGCGATCTCGCGAGCGCGAGCGAGGACGCTGGGGGGCTATGCCGGCAATTGAGTCGTTCATCTTGCGTAGATTGCTTTGCATGTCGTCAGCCCAGGTTGTCCTCGCGTAACGTCGCCGTGTCAATGTCTTAGGATGTGGCAACACCCCGGGCGGCAGCGGCGAGGTAGTAGGGGGATCAGGGCTCGAGACTTCTCGCGAAAGCTGTGCGATGCCAGCGTCGATTTCTAGCCCCTCCCAGAGACGATCGCGACGTTCCACGTCCGCTTGGCTGCGTCGATCGGGTCGTCTGGGGAGTAATCTGGTGTGAGGGAGTACAATATCGGTGCGGTGAACACTAGTAGGGGGTAGATTCTTGGGGAAGACGAGGGATCGGTTAGAGATACTTATCTCTATCCCCATAACCTCAAGGAACATGAGTCCAATGATGATCTGATGTGTGCCGCCGCCGCCGAGGTTCGCGAGCATAAACGGGGAGTCTTTGAAGACTCTGTTGCCCACTTGCATGTCGGCGTGGAAATACTCCTGAAACGCGTCGCAGCGTTCTCCCGTGAAGCCACTCACTGGGATCTTTTCGGGGAACTTGCTAATGGGGGATTGGAGGTGTGACAGGTATGGTGCGAGGGCCGTCCTGTCAGCTAACAACCATGCTCCTGCTCCAGTATCTACCAGGGCTCGGAAGGAATAGGCAGTACCAGTGCCGCGGGCGCGAAACGTCACGGTAACTGTAAATTTGGGGCCGCCTACTAAATCACGAATTCTGGAAGGAAATTTAGAATTGAATTCCACTATTTGATGTATACTGGGCATATGGCCCTGACCGGAGACTGGGATCAGGGCAGGACTTTTCCCGAAGACTCGCTAGACTCTGCGACTTCGGTATCTTCCTCGACTTCGAGGGGTGTGGCGTAAGGGTCTTCGTCGGGCTCCTCGCGTTCAGCTGCGACATAGGCCACAGCGGGTTTGCGTGGAAGGGGGCAATTAGCAGCGAGGTGACCGGGCTGTCGGCAGTTGTAGCACTGCTGGGAGCCAGTCGCTGGGGAACGCGAAGCTGCGATGGGGTTGACGGTAACTTTACTCATCGGGATGAATCGGGAAGTGCTGGGGCTGGTGCTAGGGGTGGAGGTGCGAGCGGCGGCCAACCGAGCCATCTTGTTGCGGGTGTGACGCGCGATCTCACGAAGTTGTTGATCGACGGCGGAACAGTAGGCGCGGAAGGCTGCGAAGGTGACAGAGTCGTCCATGTATTTCCCTAGGACGGCCTCGCGCAGTTTGGTGTTCAGTTTCCGGTTCATTAGCTTCTTCCACTCGCTCATGGCCGTGCGACTGTTGGTAGCGAGTTGGACAAAGCGGTTGCCGAACTCGTAGAACGACAACGAGCCCTGTTCGAGATGCAGCAGTTCGTCGCGAGCCGCGGCCTCCTCATCGGGATCCGAGAAGACGTCCTGCAGGAATTGATATATCTGCTGGCAAGATTTGAAGCGGCCAGGGTTTGACATGTCCAGATAGGGTCGCAGGGCTTCAAGCGCGGGACCGCGAATGAGGGATTTTAGCCACGTGAAACGGATGGCCTCGTTTGGGAAGGAATGAGGGACGACCCTCATTTTATCGTGTGTGAGGTGTATCCAGTCTTTCAGGGCTGGACCGTCACGCGTGCCGGTGAAGTGTGGTGGGTTGCCCACCCGAATAACGAGGCGAGGTTCGTCGTGCGAGTAACGAGGCTCGTCGAGTTCGCCGGGCGTCGCGAAACGCCGGGCAGGTGTGTAGGGTTCGGTTGTTGGCAATACCGAGTCTCTAGTATCCATTGCTTCGATACGTGCCGCGAGATTCAGGACGAGGGCACGTAACTCGGCAGTGGATGATCGTCTCGAGTGTCGAGAGGAGGCTTGAGAGGATCGCGAACGCCCGCGTTGGTCTTGACCGATGACGGGGGGTTCATCGATGGCGGGGGTCTTGACCTTGGCCTTGGCTTTGGCTTTGGCTGTGCGGGAACGAGTGGCCGCGGGCGACCGCGCGGTCTGGGATGGACCAGGTTGGGCGTCGTGGTACGCGGCCTCGTCGAAGAGTTGATTTGAGGCTTCCGATGCCATGTTGAAAAAAACGTATTTAAACAAGTGCTAGTTCTTGACGCAAAAAATAATAGTAATAATAGTATGGTGGGGTGTGGAGGACGACCAGAGTCAGGGCTGTGGTTCGTCGAATTCTCGCGGGGCTTCGCGAGAAATGGTGGAGGAGGGGTTCAGTGTCAGACAAAGCTCGACGACTTCTTTATGCTTGTTTTTATGTCACGGCGCGCACGAATGTAAGCGTAGGGACATAGCCAGCTACTGTATTCTCGCTATAACTAAGAAAAACAAGCATGAAGAAGAAAGAAGAGTAAATACAGGAGTGCGGTGCGCGACCGGCGTATATATACAATTGGCCCCCAGGGCTCGCGTAGGCCCGCGAGCCCTAGGGCTGGTCCGAAACCGTAGAACACTCCTGTAGAGTCGGCGTGGCCGGCGCGAAGGAATGAAGCGACCGTGTAAGACTGAAACGACCGCCGGTTCAGGAACCGGTGGTTAGTGCCAGCCGTCACACTTATCCTCAAATCAAACAATCGTCCGATTCAATTAACAAACTCACCCCTTCTCATGCATGACTATGAATAATGGCGGTGGGAAGGCGGGCCTCGAACGTCTTTATTCCCCCGCCAAGTGCTAAGCTCTTTCGACACTGACATCCAAGACTTTCAATTGGGGCAAAACGGCAGGTGAGCTGACTGCCGTTTTTCCCCCCCTTCTCCCCATAGGTAATGCGGGATGCGGTACGACGCATCTTACCAATGATCTTCGCGAGGCTATGCCATCTTGCAATTCCGGGCAAAGTCGGAGCTTTTGCCATCTCCCCAATCTCACCTTCAATCTGAAGTTGGTGCATGGGCCACTGTAGCCTATAGCAAGACGGGATCAAGGACATCTCCTCGAGGTCTCGGATCCCAATGGGCGACATTCCTCTGCTTTTCGAACGCCTCGAGGGAAGCAGGAGGGCTCTGGACTAACGCCGGTCTTAGTCGAGGCCCCAGTGCAAGTGTGTGGAAAACCCCGACATTCTGCCCGGTCTATACTAGACCGGTATGTGTAGGTGTGTGACCGGTTCAATCTTGGCCAAAATAATACCTAAATGATAAATCGGGAAGAAAACCAACAACGACCAGTCGTCAGCTTACAGGCGTCGCAAGTCCAGCCCAAACAGCATGTTGGATGGAATGAATACCCGAGGCAACCGTACGAAACTCGCGGTCCTCGCATGTCGTTACCAAAAACGATATTGCATTTGGTCAACTTGGTCTCCGTATCTCGGCATGGTATATTTTCTGCTTTACCCAGTTATCAACCCTCCTCGACAATCGGTGTGACCTTTCGCCACATCTCCTAATCATTTATTTTCCAGACTCATCTTTTTCCGAGAATATACAACACAACGTAATGGCTTTCAAGTAAGTCTCACATCCTGAAGTCTGGAGCCAAGGCCTAAGGGATGGGAGGAAGCAAGATACCCACACAGGTCTTGTGGGAAAAGCTAAGTGAGAGGACTCAGGACAGTGGGAGGCACCTTCTCACCACTCCTCTCAGCTCCTGCCATGACACGGCTCTTTCCTCCTCAGGATGAAACGCCTGTATCACATACGTCATTCCTCGCATTCGTTCTTTTCGTTCTTTCGTATCCGTATTCGACATTCGACAACAATGGTTGAGTTTTCCAATGCCATGTCATGAAGCCTTCATCCATATCGTGCTCTGTGATACCGTTGGAGTCCGGATCCGTTAAGGTTGTTTATCAAGTTGACAATACTGACGCTTCAGTAAAATGTTTCAACAACCTCTACGGCTGTGGTTGTTCTTGATTTGCTCTCAAAGGTGTCAGCTCTGGACGGAGCATGGCGCTGAGAGGACCGTTCCAACATGCGGGATCACTCGGTCATTTCTTGAGCACGGAAAAGAAGAAAAAGAAAAAGAGGCACCCGAGTATCCGGTTTGGTTGGCATCAACATCTCAACCCTCGCGTCACTTTTGATAGGATTTGGGAGCAGGTATTCGCATTCAGTCCGACGCGCGGCCTAACAACCCCTCCGAACTTGCTATTAAATGAACTAATCGACTAACCGATTATCTGGGCCAAACGCCGTGACAGTGCATTTGATTTGTCTGGAGTTCTCTATCTAGCGGACTGCCGATCCGACCCGGTTGTGTGGGGCTGCCAACCGGGAGAAACCTGCCGGCTATAGAGGCAACTCCCTCCGTGTCTGACTGCCTCAGCATGATACCGGATAGAATCAAGCCGGCCTTGCGTCTCTTTTTTTTTTTTTCTTTTTTTCGAAAATAGACCAAGTGCAGAAGATTGGCCGAAGGTCGACGGCGGCAATAATTCATCCGCGATACTGAATTATCCGGATAGCCGGCCTGAATTCATCCGAACAGGTGAGAGACATGTGGAGAGATTGGTAATCCCATGAGTCGGATGATCATCTATCCAAAGCTTTTATTAATGAATTCCCTCATAAGCTCCAACGTAGATAACATTTCGGTCAATCATGATGAGAAAAGATATAGAACCTTACTCAAAATACACGACCAGCTAACAGACACTATCGAACCCGCACCATCGTCATACACGTGCAAACTTAATTAACTTCGGCGGGTGTGGAGTCTCATTCACAGTTCAGTTGAGCTTAAACTTATCCATCGCCATTCACTCAACTTAAGTGCCTCACCTCAATAAATCCGATCTTCTAGCAATGTCTCATAACGTCCTCATCACCGGCGGCTCCGGTTATCTTGGAGGTAGCCTCCTAGCGAGATGGAGTCAGGCGAATCTTCCGGCTTACAACAAGCTCTACGCCCTCGTGCGCACGCCGAAACAAGCCGAGGCCGTGAAGCAGCACTACGGCGCCGAGCCCCTCATTTTCAATGCCTACGATGAAGCTGAGGTCCGGGACGCTGTCGTCGGTAATAACATCACCGTAGTGTATCATCTGATCTCGGCCCGATTTCACACCTCGCAGGTGTTTTTCATCAAGGCTTTGGCTGAGGTGAAGAAGAACACGGCAAGGGATGTTCATTTCTTGCATGTAGGTTGATCATCTATTAGTAATTGTATCTTTGTGTGTGCGAAGTGATGAGCTGATGAGATGCTACACGGGAATAGACTACCGGCGCCAAGATATTCTCTTCTCATGCCGGCGCGCCTACGGATAAACCCCTTCTTGACAGTGACCCTAACCTATACGACATCCAAAAGGCACAGAAGGCACCTTTCCACCTGATGCAGGAAGTTAGTGTCATCCAATCTGAAGTCAAAACTTTTCGGTTTCCATTAACTCAACATCGCAGGCTGTTGACACGAATAATATCGTGATTGAGGAAGCCGAGAAACATGGTGTTCGATGTTACTTATTCGCGCCTTGCATCGTGTGTAAGTTCAAGTTTATTTAATTAAATATATCGAAGATAGGACGCTGATATCGGCTATCCCGACAGATGGTGAAGGAGAGGGCTTCGATAATAAGATCTCAATCCAGACGGTGGCGATCGTGCGTGCCGCTGAAGGCACGAAGCGCGTATATCGCGTTGACGACAATAGACCCGTGAGTGATATTCTTTTCGTTTTCTTCTAAATTATCTATCTGCTCTCCGATATCCGCGGAATCGCTGAGAATTATGACAAAAAAAAAAATACAGACGTGGCCCGTGTGCCATATCCTCGACAACACGAACTTGTATCTCGAGCTGATGCGCAGAATCCTGGCCGGTGAGAACCCAAGTTACGGTAAAAAAGGTTATTATCTTGCCTCGCCGGGAAGTGTTGCTGTAAGTTCTCACATCAGCTTTTTTTTATTACGGGGTTTTTCTCTTAGGAAAGATAGAACCTGAAATTGATGAAACTCGACAGTGGGATGATATATACGCCGCTTTGGCAAAAGCATTATCTAAGCGCGGTGTGGTGCTGGATGACACCGTGATCACGGCCAATGAACAGGACCTGAAAGCTATAGGCGATGCTCTTGAGTGTCCTCCGGCCGTTGTACCTGTTCAATTAGGAGGGTAGTAAGTCACATGTTCTTTGTTTACCTTTTCACCCTCTGTTTTTCTTTGGGTTTGTCATTCAATTCTCTGCTAATCTCATGTGACCAGCTGCACTTTTACACCGGATCACGCATCAACGGAACTTGGATGGAAACCTCAGTATAAGCCCGAGCATATCCTTGAATATGCCGAGACCGAGGTGGACTTGATCCTTTGTCACAAGAAATGGTAGTACTTACACGCCATTACTTGGACTATCTCTGACACGACGAGTGGGTTGTGATTTGTTGTTTTGGAATACGTACGTGATGTGGTTATTTATTATTGACTGGCCGTGTGCGTGCGTACACGAGTGGGGGAAACGACTACGAAAAGCAGAATAACAATTCGAGGATAGATAGGTAAACGACACCCAAACAAAGGTAGGTATACGCACAAACGCGTCCAATAATCAATCATTCTGCCCCTTTCTTTACTCTGTACACGCCGTCCTCAAACCCAAGTAACCATCTCCAAGCATAGACTCGAGCAGTCTTTTCCAATTACACAAACAAGCAGATATCAATACCAGAAACTCAAACTGCGATACTCACTCCAGTATAGTAGACTTCCCACGAGCCGACATAACCCACCCCCCAATCTTATTCACCGCCTCCGTCAGAAACCTAGTAGGTGTCTCACCTTTCATCCGCCAAGCCATACCCATAACGAACGACGGGAGCTTATCAAAGAATACTGTATCCAGCCACATGAACGGCGAGGCCAAATGACCAAACAAACGAAGCCGATGCGATTTGCATAACAACAACACCTCCAGGACAAAGAGGAATAAGAAGTTGAGCCCTTGCATCTTGAGGTAGAGCCCGTTGCCCTGGAAGAACTTAGCACCCGAGGCGCGGAGCGTGAGGTAGATGATGGCATCGGAGATGAGGGAATCAGGCGATTTAATCATGAGTGCTTCAGCAAGGAAGCGGCCGCCCATGGTGCTCGGAATGCCGAATTGGCGACGCACGAAGAATGATACGATGAAGCTGAGGAGCCAGAAGAGCCAGAACTTATCGAGACTCTGAGGCCATACCGGCCAGTGAATATTCCAGCTGGGCTTGCCCTCGGCTGACCAGAAGCGGTTCTTATACGGGAGAAGACCAAGGGGCATACGGCTCTTAGCAAGTTGCTCCAAATGCCTCTCCAGCGGGATACCGTCGTCATTGTCGTCGTCGGCATGTACGAGCCCTTGGTAGTAGACCACCATGCACCGCGAGAGCATAGAGATACGCATACCCTCGCATTTCATCTCTTGATCACCGTACACGAAACCCGTGGGTCTACGACCCTCCATGACCTCGCCGATATTCTCGGCGCTATACCGCGTCAATTTCGGAAACACGGCATACATGACTTTCCCACCGCGTCTGCGCTCATGGTCGAACACGCGGAACTCTTCCTCGTTACCTGGGAAGGGAAGGTATTTCTCCTGATCATCGCCGTTGCCGAGGCCGGTCAGGAGTTTCTGTACGAGGGGCATCTGCTGCGTCATGCTCAGCTGCGCAATATGGCGCCAGCGGTCCTCGACACTCCGGTGGTAAGCACGGGATTTATCGTAGATGTCCCTATCGGCGTGTTCCTCTTCTTCCCATTGAAATCGCGATCCGGGAGTAGCGGAAAGGATGTGAAAAATACTGGGTGACACACTCATGCAGACTTGGAAGTAACCCGCCATAGCGAGGATCGTGTGGATCTCTTGCCAGAAGGTGGCGCCGTCGCGGTTTGCGGATCGCCCCTTGGCGAGACACATTAGCTGGAATAAGGGCTGGAAGATGAGGACGGTCTGGCCGGCGAGGTCGTCTACGGAGTCCCAGAAGCCAGAGGGGATTAGGCTTTCACCGATCGCGGTGCGGGCGATGTGGCGGCGGCCTTCTTTACGGGAGAATCCTAGGGGAATTTGTTAGTCAGGGATAGCACTTGGCGCGTGGTGAAAATAGAAAAAATAAAACAGATTTACTTACCTTCAAGGAGGACCCACTGCGAATCATGGCGTTCCAATTCCTCCTGAAAGACCTCATCGGCACCAAACAGCAGAGTATCAAATATCCGCTGCTCCATGATCTGCGAAATGATGCTGACGCAAAGCCACTTGCGATGATGCGGATCATTGAGCATATCGCTCCACTCGACATAATCCCGATCCTCGTGCGCCACGACCCGCGCATACTCTATGAATTGCTCCGTCATGGGCACATCCCAAAGCGAATGATAGTCCGAATTGTCGCGCCAATCCTCCAGGTACACATCCCCACCGAACCACTTCTCGGCGAACTCGCACAGCTTCCCGTACAGCACGGCGTAGTTCGTACGGTAAAAGTCGTCATCGTAGTCGGCGGGATGTTTATACCGCCCATACCACTCCGTGAAATCCACGCGCGCAGGACTCCAATCATCCGCCGGAAGCGCATCCTGCCATCCGTCCACCCCGGGCCTCATCCGTCGCGGCGTCATCGGCGTCTTCGGCCGTCTAGCCGCACCTCGCCTATCCCTATCCCGTACTTTTGCCCGCTCCCACTCCGGCGTGACCGTCGGTGGCGGATCCACCCCGCTCACCCAGTTGATCGCCCGCCGAATCACGCCGGGTCGAGTCTGCGCCGTCGCCGGTATCCCGCGCCAGATCCCCTCGAGGGAGAAGTCCTCCCAGTTCGGCTTCTGCCGCCGGGCGGCGCGGAATCGCTTGTAGAAGGGGCCCCATATCAAGTCGCGGTCCGTACCGCTGTAGTATTGCAGCAAGTCGAGCACGGAGTAGGGCTGTTCGGCCGGCGGGGAGACGAGACTTCGGGGTCCGCGCACGGCTACTAGGTCGGGCAAGGTGGCGGGGTCCTTGATTTGCAGGGTATCCATTACGATCGGCATCTTGAAGGAAGGTTGTGGGCGGGTTTTTAGGATCAAATTGTCACGACCAACGTTTTTGATCCTTGGTAATCTAAGTGTCTGCTTTCTGGGGGGTTTTTTTTTTCTTTTTTTTCTTTTTTTTTTTTTAAAAAAAAAAAAAAATTTATTTCCCTTTTCTCCTAAGGCGGATGCGAAAAGGTGTTGTGGTGGGATAGCTAGGGAAGATAGAATAGAATAGAGTAGATAGATACCATCTGGATTGGCAACACGACCATCGCAAGACCGGGGGGGTTCCTTCATAAGGCATGGTGTTGAAAGAGAGTTTTTGTCCCAGAAGCCCGCATAATTCCAACAAAACAAAGGCGCGTATGGGATAAAGAAAAGGGGGACTTGAACCGTTTATTGCGTGAATCTTTTCCTTTAGATGCTTCCGTTTTTGATCGCGCTGTTTCCGGGCTCCATGTCTCAATTGGTTCGGTGACGGGAGACAAAGGCGCAACAATCCATTCGCCGGGATAGGAGGGGTGGGGGAAAAAGAGAAAAAAACAGAAAAAAACCAGGTGATGGTCCTTGTATTCTATTCAACAGTAGAAAATTCAAGTGGTATCATAGTATATAGTATTATTATTACACATGTCGACAAGGCAGGTTTTGAAAACTTCTTTGTAAATCCAAGCGCAAACCCAATCCAAACGCTTCCTTCATGCATCCCCCTTGCCGTGAATGGACCTCATCCAAAGTCGGACTTTTTCAAGCGTTGGCTGCATTGAACGACCTTGTCTCAGAAAACATGGTTAAGGGCTTGTTGCCTCAGAAGTGACCAGGCAGGCAGACGACGTAAGTCGGGGTGTGAAGTAGAAACCCATCGAACAGACTAGGACCCGCGGGCTTAATAAGTCTGTTGATTTTGCGCCATTTGCTCATAAGCCTGAGGTTGCTGCGGCTGCATCTGGATCTTTTGCTCCTGGGCGCCAGCGTCACCGTGAACGCCAGGCATAACATGAAGACCGGCCTTGCGGTGACGATGAAGCGCAATGCTATGAATGACGAGCGTGACCACGTAGATGACCCTGCAACAATTTTTTGTCGTGTTAGTGTCCAAATATCTGGAAACTAAAACAGGTTTAAGGGGTGTATGTGAAAGGGCATAAAGAAGGAAAACAGAAAAGCGGAGAGAATTGTAGTCCATACCATTCTACACCGCCGAGACCAGCTGCAGCAGCACAAATAGCACCGTAGATCGACACGGCATCGGAGTCAGAACCATAATAATAATAGTAGTACCCGCTGTTGGAGAGCGCTATGATGGAATCAGACTGAGCGGCCAGGAGCGCGAACGAGATGAGCCAGAATATGACCAGGAAGATATCCAAGCCGAGAATGGCCCAGTAGTTGTAAGCCTTTGGGGAGCCGAAGTGGGCGACGAGCAAATAGATGCTGCTGATGATGGTAGCGAGAGACTGTGATTATGTGTGTGAGTTTGAGTTTGGGGCGTGTTTGTGAGATGGAGACCCTCTGCTTTCGAGACATACCGTGAAAAGTGTCAGGGCGATGCCGGTTATAGGAAGGACTGAGATGGCGTAGGCACTCAGGCCCAGACACGCAATCCCAATGACCAGCTGGATGATACGTGCAGCTACAAAGCCCTTCGGGTAGAGAAGTATGTGCTCTCTCCCAGCAGCACGCTCGGTACTATAGTCTGCCATGAGGACTACTCAATGAAAGCAGTTGCGCAATGAGAGACGCGTAAGAGGGTGAAGCCGAGACTTGAAGGTATAAAGCAAGTAAATGGAAGAACGCGAGTCGCGACAGAAAGATGTTAATTTCTGGGAAGTTTGTAAGATGATCTACACGCTACGCGGCACCCGAGGGAACAGTCAGCTTTATATATCTACATAACAGTCATATTCTACATACCTGGATTCTTGGCAGATAGACGGCGACAAGACAGATTGGACTGAAGATCCGGTCGCCAATTAGTTGCAGCGCTGTCTGTATCTATAATATACCCGCTTGCAACGTGGAATCGGCGGAATATGCCCGGCTGACATAGTGAACATGGTAGACAGCCTACCTAGGTTAAAGGTGTCTGTATATGTACTTTGGTAGTGTGAGGATGCTGCTATAAAAAGAACCGGTAGATGATGTGGTAGCGCCTTAGATTTGAGCTGGACCTGGAGCTGGACGTGGAGAGTCGCACCGATGGCATGGTGCCGTAATCTGACAGGATCTGGTCCAGACAGTTGTACTGGTGAAGTCAGGAGGCGTGCTGTGGGGGCCAAGTCGCCAAGGTAAATATTTGCAAATGTCCAGCCTATCACATCTCTACCTATCATCACCAGATCCATCAAGAGTGCGAGAGAACGAGGGCCGGTAAGCAGAAGTCTTGGCTACTAGTTAGATGTTGTAATTGGCCAGAGGGAGTAACGAGATTCAGACCGGTTTTCTTGTAGATGCAGCACGAAAATGGTAGGCTGAAGACGCGCGGCCCGAGTGCGTAGGAGCATTGGTTCCATGGAGAGACATCATGAGTCAACAATATACCCAACATGCGAGGGGCCGCACCGCCTCCACTACGATGCATTTGCGGCTGAGGATCGAGATGCAGGGGTGGATTGTGGAATCTGGAGTCATTGTGAAGGCAAGGGAGTTTCAGCTGAGTGTCTAACCTCTGGTAGTAGATAGACAAAGGTAATAGGTTTTAGTTGAAGAAACAGACTATGCACACCCATGGCACAGAGTAGAGAGAGAGAGAGAGAACATGTGCTAGGTAGGTGGGAGAAAAGATGATTCCTAGAAGGGCTTTCAATCTCGGGCACCACATTGCTAGATCTCACCTGCTCTTTCCGTTGTCCATGTGTTGCATACTACCTACCTACCTACCTAGGGAAGGTAATACACACGCGCACACACTCATTGCTAGGCAGGTGCGGGAAGGCATCATGGCCAGAAGCGCGGCTATCATCGGTTTCATTTGATCTTCGCCATTTGCCATCGCAGAATCCAACTTCTTCTTTCCTTCTACACGCTCACAACTTGAATTCAACCTGAAACAACACTGCACCCATTGCCCCTTCTCTATCTACAAGCTGCATCTTGATAACACCACACCAACACCACCAATCGCACCCTCTCACTACGGGCGACGGGAGAAAATAATGGCGGTGGCGCCTCTGCCCATGAGTCACGACGGCAATACCTTCATTTGTCATTCATAGTTGACGATGAGATGTCGCATAATGACAAGCTGGGAGACTTTTATAAGCAGCTTGAAAGCATCCTTTCAACGGTGTCAGAACTGCACCCCGGAGCCATGACTCATGCGGGAACTACTCACGCCATGTCGCCTCAAACTTGAAGTTTGAACGTAACGTGCCAACTCAAATCCAAGTCTCATCATTCCAGCCTAGGCTTTTCACCGCTTCGTCGGCATCTAGAGAAAGTCTAGAGCAACTGGAGTCAGCACATAAAGTTCACAGGCGCAAGAAGATCACTTTTTCTCCAACCCGACCAACCCAACCGTGGACAAGGCCCATGAAGTATGCCTCAGCTCATGGGAAAGGAAAGATGCCCGGGAGGTAAGACGATGAATCAAGTATGAGGGCTCAAGTCAAAATCATTCAGCAAAAGAATTGAAAAGTGCGGACGCCACCTATGAGGTAGTCCAACAATCAATCCAGCAACTCAGGTAAAGATTCCCAGTTTCGGATATGAATAGGGACCAACGCGCACTTCTGGGAAAAGGAGAGTTGGCAAACGGGAGGCCTCGACATAAACGGAGGAGAGGTACTATCATAGATATGTATCATACAGCGTGATACTACGTCATCATCTACCTACTATTGGACTACTTCATACCGGTTGATGTTCATCGTCCTGTTCCGAGCACATCGAGTTATGCCCAGTACGAAACGGTCATCATGGACGATAAAGGCTCGCTTAGGATATTTCAACCAGCCGATTTGACGAATCTGTTGGTGTTGCGTGAACCCTGGGATGGAGAATCCGCTTCAAAAAGTTCAGACAACGAAAAGAATCCTTCTGTACGCCGTCATGAGATCTGGTTTGTATCAGATAGATAAGCATGTAACACGTTATGTGCCAAAATATCGCCGGAAGTGGTATTGATGTTTTCAAATTCCCGTCGTTGGGAATGAGCGTGCCATTTTCTCTGAGCAGGTGATTGAGTAATATAGCCAACGCCGTACCGGTTTGCTTTGATTGAGCACCTGATAGGAAAGTTGGCCATATCTGCCATCACGCGCTGGTTTTACTGGGCTCAATAGTAAGTAGTTTCTCTCATGTCGCGGCCAAGATTTTGTCTATAAAAAGAGCGTGAGCAGCACCTCTTCTCTCTTCGATTTTTTACTCTTCATCCTTCCACATCCTCTCTTCAGTAAGCACAACCATCTCTCCTCCATCACTTGAGTTGTCTTTTTTAGACAATGTCAAACTACCTGTCGTCTATGTTCATTGAGTTGATTGAAGTCTTCAAAAAACTGACATCTTCTTCAGGGTGCTGCAGCCTGCAATATTACACTGAAAAATCGCCAGGTATGAATCCACTCAGAGTCACTGCTTGTGGCCCTGGGTGCGAGTGCTGCAAGCTTGGCCGATATACCGAGTCTTTATCTTGGAGGCCAGGATCTGGTAGCTCTCAATGTGTCGTGGAGTCTCGTCAATTTACATCCTCGAGGCGAGCACGGGTTTTGCTCGTTATTACCCAGGGGCTACTCAAAACCCAGCCCGGGCCGCACGCCATTGACAACGCAGAAGACATGAGACTCTATATGTCCTCTCTTACCTTCAGACTCCCATTTACAAAGAATACCGACCTATATAAAACTCTGCTTGATGATCGTACGCTGCGGTTGACTAAAAAGAATCTGAAGGTGGCTGCGAAATATGGTCGGTCCTTCTCGGATTTCCTCAGTTCCCGGCATGAAAGAAGCTTTCGGTTTCAGCATATGTTATACGGCGTAACTCCCGCACGGGTTCGGAGTTCCGGTGCTGGTCATGTTGCATGGATCCGTTGATGAAGAAGAAAGCTCCGGTTACCGGAGCTTTTGCCTGTTCTTTTCTGGTTTTGTCGTTATCTACACCTGGCCGGATCTATGATGGCTTGCCAAAAAACCGTCCTCTCCCCGTCCCCCTTTTCTGGTCCTTGCCCGAATTCCGAAGAAGGAGAAAAAGGAGAAAAAGAAGAAGAGGAAGAGGAATGGTCGTTGTGGTCAACCACAAAACTGAGCGGGAAGACTGTTGCTCTTGCAAATGCCCTCATGTCCTTGGTTCGAGTAATCGGGCAACTAAGGCCCATTGCTGGGAGAGGCGTCTTTGTTTCGCACTTCGGCACTTTAAGTTGATGCTTTCACCTGCTTGGTAGATTCTCAGAGAATGTATCGATTTGGAGTGTATTGTCAGACTTCGAGGGCGAAATCAGCGGTTCTAGGTTCGGGGTTTCGGATATCATATCACGCAAAAACGTCTAAGCCCATGGGAGACTTTCCTTGCCTTCCTTCCTTCCGATATGGGGCTCTACACCGTGCAGGCTTTCCAATTCAAAGAAACAAGCATCACCACCAAATTCCGTTCGGCCAAGACAACCCGGGGTGACGAGACTGGTCGGACTTTGGTCGAGCCGGAGCCGAACCCTTGGATATTTAAACGAAGCCGCTGGCGAATGAGAATGAACTTTCTCAAAAGAGACCTTTTTTTTCTCCAGCCACGAAGATAACCGGCGTTCTTCCGACACGACATGAGAAAACCCAACCGATCGACCCATTTGTCTGTATCAGATCATGGCTGATTGCCTTGTCTGCCCGCCTGTCCGTTGGCTTCGAGGCTTGATTTATTACAGGTCTGGAAAAGTCTTGCAGCGCCTACAGGCTACTGAGTTGAGTTGGCTCGAGACTGTTTGCTCGCTTCGCTACGGAGCGCTCTCTGTCTGTTCTGGTCCCTGGGGAACCTTCTAATCATGGCACATTAAATCGCCATCTGCCTGCTTGGCGGTAGCGGTTGATGTGCTTGCCAGGAGCTCCACACAATCCATCGAACTGCAATCCCTTACGCGCTTGCGGTATATGGCGAATTCAGACCGGGTCTTACTTCCTAAGACGCGTGGACTCAGTCTGCTTTTATATTCCGAGCGAAGGTTGACTGCTGGTTAGGAGTGGGCCTGGAGCTCCCCGGATGTGGCCAAAGGCGGTGCAAATGAGTCGCCGGTCTGGGCTGTTTCTAGCGTTACTATTTTAGTTCTTGGCCCGCACGCATGGAGGAGGTTGTGAACATGCACAAGTGACAGTCAACGTGTTTGTCGATATCCCCAGCAACTGAGTTTGAGATTCCGATTTCACGTCAATTATCGACTGAAGGACAAGAGGCGCTAGGCCTACCTGGAGCTTTTCGAGATGTCCTCAATGACCGAACTTACGTTTTGGCCGCCTAATGAGTTTAGGCAAACTTTCTGGGTGGTGCGCCTGTTTTGCCTGCTTGGCGAACAGGCGCATACCGAGATTCCAGCCAGGTGCCATTCCAAGTCATTGTCACCCCCAAGAACAAACCCAAAAAGGAGGGTTCGAGATGCTTTGAGGATTTCAGCTCATTGCTCTCTCGTGTCACACCTCAGGAAACCGCTGAATGCTTCCAGTTCTTTTGGGTGAGATTCCAATATGAGAAAGAAGTGATCCGGATCTTCCTTCATGTGTCTCTGCCTTCCCTAGTGTTTTGGTATGGGATGCTGATTGGATTGGCTCCTAGATCCGCTGTATCTGGTTTGGTTTGTTTGTTCGAATCCGGCGACAGGAATTCGGTGCCTCATGAGATGGGTAGGACCTCGATTCACCATTATTGGGGGGATTTACCCAACAGACATCCAAACCAATGATTGTTTTCTGAGTTCTTAAGCTCGGGAGTGTTGCTAGGAACAAGCGCTCTGTTCAGAAAGGTGGTCTGTTTCGCCTGCTTGGTGTGTCTGGACATTGGTGCTTGAGACCGTCCCAGCAAAGTCCCACGGTGCCTCCGGGAGTCCAGAATGTCAAGAAACCTCGAGTGCCTTCGATCACTCGCCTGATGATGTTCCATCCCTGTGGACCTCCTGGGTTATCGGCGACTTGTATACCGTGCTGAAGCATCTCAAAGTCGAATCCGAGGTTCCAAAGCCCTGTTTTGAGAGTGAACAGAAATGGCGTTCATTTACGACAACTAAGTCCTACCATGAACGGCACCGAGTTAGCGCTGAGGAAACTGGATGGAATTCCGAAAAAGCCGCCTCAATCATGTCGGCAGCGGTGGGAACAGACGGCATGCCTCCGTGAATGACCGCAGTAGGGGCTGAGCGAAAAATTATCGGGCAAAGATATCGATCTGTCCATAACAATCATGTGAAGCTGAGTATCGGTGTGCCCCTCAACTCCGTCCTACCTTACAACCAAGGCGAGCACCTGGGCCCTGATAGTTTTTTGAGCGGGTGTAAAGGGCAACCTGCTTGATTGACCCCCCCAAGTCGCCCTCTGCCCGCAGCCTGGAGAATACGATGGAAAATCCTTACCAAAGACTAACCTGCTTGGTGAACTATCCACATGCGCAGTCATCACTCTGCGTCCTGGGCCCTGCAATCCGTTGCGTAGCAGAAGACTGAATCTGCTCTCCCTCTCTTTCTCTCTCTCCATCTGCGCCGTCTGAGGATTCGAAGATCGAACTAATGTCCAACCTGCTTGGTGGACTCTCCAAATGCTTGGATCCTCCATCTCTACCTCCCTCTCTGCGCCCTGTGCCGTGTGCGCTCAATTTCAAAGAACCGGGGCCGGTACTCAGGCAAACCAACGGCTGCCATGAATGCGAAAATGGGTTTGGCGTCTGTTGTTGTCACGGTGTCAAGCATGTCTTCTTTGCCCTTCCTGGTCCTCTTGAGAAAAGAAAGGATAGTAAGGAGATGTTTGTGAAGTAGTCTTAACTCCCTATTCTCTCGGCGCTCAGTGCTACTGGCACACACCAAATGTCAAGGGGGGGATTCCCATACCGGCCCCGGGCTCCAAGCTCAAGTCCAGGCTAAAGCTGATGGACTAGAGAAGGCGAAACTGTCTTGCTTTGTGGCGATGCCATTGACGGCTCAGCGTACGGTTTGCGGTGTCCGGTGTCGCGGGGTCGGCTACAGGCCAGAAATCAAGGGAGCTGGTTGGCTGGCTGGCTTCGATTCTCGCTGATGGAAAGTTTTTTTCGGGGGGGTTATTTCAAATGGGAATCAAAAAACTAATGAACCATCATTAACTACCTTGTTACAGAATTCTTTGTCATAACGGAATGGTTTTTTTTTTTTTTTTTTTTTTTTTTTAACTTTCCGTTAAAAAGAACAAGACTTTCTTGGTAGTTTTTTGAATATAACAAAAAAAAACTACAACATTCACATTCATGACTACTAGATAGATAGATTGCGCGCCTCCCTTTCTCCACTAATTATGGCGAGAGTGAATGTTCTGGTGTTTTCAACGTAAACAAGCCCCCCTTCCCAGTCCACAACGCCTCGTCTATTAAACCTATCTCTGATACATACTTCATGACCCGGAAGGCTCCCGTGATCGTCGGTCGAATCGTAGGTAGTTTCATGTCTGTAGAACGAGACGTCATACCTTAGCTATAATTAGCATAGGTAGGTAGGTAAGGTAGGTAGGTAGGTATCCTGATCGAAGTTCAAGCCTTGGACGAAACCATATCCTCAAAAGTCAAGAATCAAAAGTCAGAAGTCAAAAGCATCATGTCGTCTCACTGACTACCTAGATAGATAGCATACGTACATTCGCGTTACAATACCTATATCGATTGCTTCCCTACACCTACCTAGTCCAAGGTCAAGAGAGAAGCCGTCAGTGACGAAGACAACAAGGGGCAAAGACACAGCAAGACCTCAGCAAGGAATAGTCGAAAAATAAGAGTAATAAGCATAGGCACACATAAAACCTAACAAAGGCAGGAATCTTCTTTTCATTGATCGTACCGGAAATACGTTGTCGTTCTCTCTCAAAAAAAAAAGAGAGAAACGAACAAACGGGACCGTTAAAAAAACAATATACTAATACATACAAGTCTGGATTCTTGACCTTCACCGAAAACCTCTAGACCCCCCACCCCCCCTCACGAAAGAAAGATAAAAATATATATGTATGTGTATCAGAATAAAATCACAACTGATTGGGTCGGGGGGTTTGGGGTATCAAGTCATCCTTCATCGAGTCCTGGAAAAATTGTGGAATGCCTGAAACCTCAAATCGCGAAAATATGAACATGGAATCAACCCAGTTCGCTTAGGCGGGCCCTTCTAAGAGAATTCCTCGGAACTGGATGACGATGCCATGTGCTCGATGTGTTGGACTAGCTCCTTGGTCTCGCGGACGAGCTCGAAAGCGATTGGCGGAACTGTCTGTGTCCACATACGCCATTCTCGGTCGTCATTGTCAGCTAGGCCATGTGCTGCGAGGTTCTTGCCGTGATCACCGGCCTCTAGTAACCGATGGCGACAGGCGGATAGGCGCTCGGTCTCACTAGCCATCCCACTATCTTCGGTCTCACCAATGACTTTATCCACAACTTCGACAATGGACTCGATCTCTGCATTGATCTGGTGAACAGGCGCATTGCCACGAATCGACCCCACAAGGCCTTGTATGTTTTGGACCATCATAGCAGTCTGATCCTCCAGGTATATCTTCAAATCCTCTAGATGTGTACCCTGCGGCCCGTATACGTCGGGAGGAGACGGTGCGGGATTCGCGCTTGGGCCAGGGTATGCTACAAACTTCTTTGCATTCGTAGGACCATTTGACTGTGGTTGGGATCTTTCGGAGATAATAGACTGTCTTGGAGAGTTGTAGGGACTATACGCGGAAGAGTCCACACTATCCCGCATTGCGGAATGGATGTCCTGGAACGAAGGCGGAGGGACCAATGGTGGTTCGGCCGACTTAGGATAGGCATCAGGTTGTGTCGTGGTTGTGCGTTTAGAAGAGAAGCCCATAGACTCAACAGGAGTTATAGAGCCATCGTCGTCATCTTCAAGTTCAGTCGGTGATGTGGTAGAGATCTTAGCAATACGTAAGAGTTCTACCAGAGCCGCGACAAGGTGGGAGGCAGCAGCATCCAGAAGTGAGACGGGAGAGAGTCCCGCAGCTGACGCAAAGTTCTTGGATGCCGTGATAAGATTGTTGGCCGTAGCGGAGACCCGAGCTTTGAGCTTCGGATGCTGGCGCATCAAATCTTCGTGTTCGGCAGGTGACTCTTCTATGTCCTGAATAATTCGACGAATGTTGGCGATAACCGACTTCATGTTTTCAACGACTTTGTCCGGCTCTTCTGTGCGCGCACAACGTAGAAGCTCATCGATAGACATCTGGAATTTCGTGACATGGATATCCTTGACTAGGCCGCTCGCTTCCGTGAATCCACGATCACGGATATATTTCCCTGCGTCTTGATCAATAGTGAGGCCCATCGATGACGCGCGCATGCTCCGTAGCTGAGTCTTTACGCGAGCATAGCGGTTCTTCCATTCGCGGACTTCTTGCTCAAGCTGTTCCACGGTTTTCTCCAATTCGGATTGTCTCTCCCATGACGGCATATGTTGCAGTGAGAGCTCTCTCATTTCTTCAAGAAATTGCCGCGCTTCTCGGCGGGCATTTTCAGTCACCTGCTGTTGTTCTTCTAGAGCCATTCGCAATTCTTCGTTTTCTCTCATAGCTGCCGGATCCACGCCAGCACTGCTTTGCCGGGCCTCTTCAATCTGCTCATGTAGAGCGCGGCGTTCCACGGCATGCTCATCTTTTAGTCGTTCCAGTTCATCACGCATAGAATTATTCACTTTTTCAGCTTCGGATAGTCTGTCCGCCAGACTCTCCCGCACGCTGTCCCATTCCTCCTTCTCTTGATTCATCTCCTCAATTCGGGAATTTTCTCTGTCCTTCACTGCAGCAAGTTCTTCATTGGTCTTTTTCATCTCAGTTTCCATACCTTCTAATTTTTGGTTAAGTTCATGGACTTGTTTTTGATAGTCATTAAGAGACATCCTATCCATCTATTATGACATTAGTTTTCGAGTTCGTGGAGTATATCAGCAGCGCAGGAGACTTACATCAGAGACGGGACTGGGAGAATCTAGTTTTGTACCCCGGACATTTGATGCAGCCGCCTGATTTTCGTCATCGTTCGAGCCAGTGTCATCATCTTCCTCGACCATGGTGCTTTTGTTTGGAACAATCGTATTACTTTGAAACTGTTTGGGAAGTGGCCGATCGAAGTTATTAGGTGGTAGCCCGGGTGATGGCATAGGGTAATCATTGTGCATTCTAGGCGGGCCGGCAGAGCGAATAGAGCTGGTGTCGGACGGGCGTCGCATGGCATGTCCTCTTGGGGGAAATCCCATACCGTTAACAGGAGTTCCACTCCTACTAGCAGGACCACCAGGTCCATTTCTAGAAACGCTGGCGACAAACGCAGGTATGCGCCTCTCCAACTCACAAAAGACATCGGTGGCCAAATCTCTAAACCGTGGGGAACCCAGCGTTGACAGTTTTTGACGCGCTTGATTGCGTTTGGGATGAAAGCTGGGCTCGGGTACTAGATACGGGGGATAATTGGCATTTGGAGGCGTACCGGGAGGTGGTAGCTTGAATTGCCGCCGCATCAACTCATCGTAAACATCTGTAGACAGTTCGTAGAACTGGACGGATGACAGTTTCAAAAGCTTGTCTCGAGCCTTATTAAGGTTTGGATTGACTCTCCCATCCTTGGACGTAGAGGTTAGGTATCTCCTGAAAGTAACATAATGTTCCCCTAATATTGCCTCTGGGATCTCGTCACGTATACTTCGTCCGCTCTCACTATGAGCGTAAGTACTCGATCGGCCAACGGAAGGCGGAGGGGAAGGGCCGCCGACACTCCTAGGCACACCAGGATACCCATTCATCATTCCACCAGAGCTTTCAGAATCGGGAGGGGAGACGGGACCGCGATTGTTGGGATAAAGAGGGTCGGTTTGGTATTTGGAAGAAATGCCGGACCACTCGCTACTTCCACCTACGGAGACAGGCGACAGCGGCACATTGCGAGTGTTCATGATAGACGGGAGCGGAAGGTCTCTGCAATGCAGGCGAGGTCGTCGGTTCGACTAACCAGAACAAAGAGGGCAGGACGAGACAACCTCAGGGGTTGATGCGCTACACGAGGGAGAGTTCGTCTCGATACTAACACTGCCTCGCCGGTCGATCTCAGGTGTGCAGTAGCCTCTTCGGTATGTAAGATGTAGTGTAGGTAGTGTATTCAACTGATGCACCGAACTGGATTGGCTGTTCGTTGCTTGGCGGTCGCCTAGTTCGTGCCAGGGGTTCACTTAACCAAGCTAACGCGCAGATTACGCAGTGGAAAGAAGGGGTCTCCAGCGACAACGTCGGCCTTGTATTAGGTAGGTATTATGCCGATTGAGCGATAGACAATGGATGGCGACTGGGTCGTACTCAGGTGTTGGTGATGGTGATGGTGTATTATGCGAGCGAAGTACTGGTGAGCCGAAAAGGTAAAAGAGCGTCGGGACAGATCGGGACAAAGTGGGCTATTCGAAAGACAGGTCGCGTTAGCGAAGGAGGACGTGGGCAAGGTCCGGCGATGAATGTCATACGTTTAGTCCGTAGAGGTTCTGGATCCACGTGCCGGAGGGGGACACGAGCGGCTAGAGAGGATGTGCCGTCGTTGGATAGCGAGTGTTCGTAGTTGGTGTTCTATACAAATTCTCCGGTACCGAACAGAAAAAGAATGCCCGATAGGTAGATCGAAATCAGAACGAGAACAACTCGAAACGATAGACGTAGCTAAGGAGGCAGTTGGGTGGAATCTACCGGTCTAATGCTCAGTGATCATGGATGCAACTGTAGGACCAACATCTGAAGCGGAAGTTAGGGACGCGTTAAAATCAACACGTTCGTTACCGAAGAGAAGATAACCAAGCGGAAAAGGCGGGAGAATGCAATGCATTAACTGGAGAAGGTTGGTTGAAGAGAGAAACAGCAGGACGGGAAGATGTGGAAGGGATGGTTCGGATCGAGTCGGTTTTGGGGGTGTGAGTGAGTCGGTGGTACCTGCAACTACCGCACAGACCACGGAGTACCACCGGTACACAGCGAATGACTGGCAAACAATGTGTACCTGCCCGAGTACCAGGTACCTGTTCATGTGAGGAATAGATAGGGGGTTAGTTAGATTAGTCGGGTACAGCAGGCCACAGCCCGGCAACTGCACCAGGTCATCCAATCAAAGCCGCCATTGGCGCTGGGTATCTCCCCTGGCTGAAATTTAACTTTCCTTTGGAATGTTAGGAATGCACAAGTGCATCGGCTGGGGAGAGTACTGCAAACAGAGGTATCCACTAACTGAATCCCGGTTTAGTTGAGCATTAGTTAACAATTCTGCGCTTACTGTAGCCTACACTCAATTCTGACTAGTCGCCATGTGCCTTATTGTTGGTTGTACTGTACGTGCATTGCGTCTCGCTCCACAAAGAAATAACTAAGGGTAGGTATGGAATCGTCGTTAGAGATACTTGGTGTAAGGTATGGTTTGGGACATGATTTTCAGCGCGCGCCACTTAGTAGTACAGGTTGTGTGGATTGTTGATTCATCTCCGACGAAGCTTGCTACCTAAGTAAGTATCTACCTATCTACGCAATGCGACACTGCGTGCATTGATACCACCTCCAGGGTTATCCACTGTGGGTATGAGCCAACGCCGCTTCAATTAGTCAGAGCTCGACCTGAGCAATGCTGCCAAATTGCCAATGCGCCCACCGACTTTATGCACGCTAAAACTGTTATGTGACGCTAACATGCGTTTACGCTAGTGTATACAATAAGACCGTAACAAACGGTAATCTAGACTAGACTAACCCGGACAGAAATGGACGTGGACCGACAGGTTCCTGAAGAATGAGGACCCTGAACGGCCAAATCAAGTCTTCCTTACCTGCGTTCAAGGTTTCTTCGAGGAGAGTACCAATCGTAGATGAGAGTATTCTCCCATCTTTCAATGACCCATACTTGAAGTCAAAGTAAACAACTTGAAGGATCCCGATGTCTCAGTCGGTTCTTGTATGCCACGGCTTTCGTGTGGTTTGCCTCTCGGGTAAGTGCAGCCGGCAGGAGCAGTACCTTAGCGCGCGGGTAAATGACACAGTAAAACCACAGCTTACTCAGACCGTATTGAGACCGTTTTGCTCGTGCATTGCTATTTGTCTACCTACCTTTGTCTAAGGTGTCGAGCACAAGGTGAGCCAAGCCAGAGCCTAATAAGCGGCGATCACGACCCCATTCTTCCAAACAGACCTGCCTTACGTAGTTACTACGTTCGGTATTGACTAGCGCTACGGGTCCAGTAACTTTTCCATCTTCAGCGAGGTAATTTGGCGGTTCTGCATTAGTTAGTGTGCGATACAATTCAGGATCAGCACCGACAACGTTCGTACATTTGGCCGGTGCAATTCAAGCATTCCAAGCTTACCTACTTCGTCCTTCCGAAGATGACACGGCTTTACGGCGTTCGATCTTAGACGCCATGTCAGAATCTCAGGCTCAATGTTCGAAAAAGCTCGCAGCTCATATCAACCTTTACGATCTGCCGAGTAATTCGAGGCCTAACTTGATCGAGGTATTGCCTCGCGAAAGAAGCTGAAGCTGCTAGGTATGCGACTTCTTAAAAGACGGCTTAACTGAAAGTAGGAATGTGGAGATGAGTGTACTACCTTTTCCTCTGAGGAAGGAGTCATCATATCCGTGGAACTTCATGACATCACGACGGCATGATGTGCATTGGCAGTTGCGACGCGGGATCCGAGTATGTGTTGCCCCCTTGCTGTGCTTACGTGCTGTGCGTTGCGACCCGGGGCCTGCTCAGCATACCTGTAGAGTATACCTGTAGAGTATACCTGTAGAGTAAGTGTCGGGATAGGGGTTCATGCTATTCAGAGTTATCAAAGCTGCAAGGAAGTTCCCGGACACTACGACTCTGTGTTCGGCAGTCATCCAACATCCAAAAAGAAGATCAATCATCAGATCTCAGATTGATCGCTTCAAATGATTGTTAAAAAGGGGAATTCGGTGCCTCTTTGCTGAGGAGTTGAACTCCATTACACGTAGACTAGGTCCCTTGGAGGACTTGATATGTTTCCGTGACGACAGCTATCTTTGAAATCCAGATATTCCCGACTTCCATTAGATACTGCTTCGGTATTGCTAACATACTCAGGGAACTAAGAGCTACTTGAACATGGGGGCTCCGCATCGCAAGGCACCTTCGGACTCCTTTGCCTAGGCAGTCAGTGTCCGTCACCGAGGGTGAACAATTGACCAAAATACCCTCCAATATTACTGCGCCATATATGTCGCGACGTGTTTGTATATCGCTCCCGTTTCGCCGTCCATGAACAACCGCAATTCCAGTAGAAACGAAACCCGAAGCTTACCAAAAGGGAAAAGGAAACTCGTTCCCTTCCCATTGCGTCTCCTGTTCAATGTCTCGTTCGGACTTCGGACTTGGAATCCCTTGAGTGGCTGAACGACGCGTAACCGTTATATAATTGAGATAGCTGGCCAGAAAGACGCAATTCACTCTCATGTGGCTGGCGGATATGGCCATACCACCATGGTGTATCATATTATGTTGTCGAGTCTGATTGACTGTTTCTCGCTGCCAACAGATATCGCATCCATATTCGGTGAACTCCATATCCAATAAAACAGCTTGGCCGTATAGACATGGCGCTGGCCTGATCCCACGATGTTAGCGAAGTTATCCAGTTCGCCTTGATGGAGGTGGAGTGTATAGAAGTTTGATTTCCGAAGGACCACTGCCGTTAGCGACTCACGGTGGTGTAAGGCGATAAACAGGAGACCGCGGATGCTACCAGCCCGTATATCATCCATATCAATTCGCTGGGTAGGGACACCCACCTCTTTGGCGGCTTCGTATTTGGTCTGTGAGGTTCCGTTTACGAATGAACGAAAGTACGGGTAATCCGATTTCAATGAACTAAGGAGTCGGTTGGCTTGATGGGAGAAAAGGGGTAGGGGGAAGAGGGAGAACGTACCTGGTGGGAAGAGTAACATGGCTACTTACGCAGGTAGATTGGTTGATGTCGCCAATGAATGTAGAGAAGAGAAGATCTTGATTATCTCGAGAAGGCAGTCGAATGAACAAGGTGTCTTTTACACTGGATGGTGAACTTGTTGCAAGCAAGTTTTCCAACACGCAATAGCGAAGTCAAATGGCTATGCAGTCATCGACGTACTATCTATGGCGGCCCTACGAGAGAGATCCGACGGCCAAGGTGGTAGGCACCAACTATCGTATGGACATGAGCCTGAAGAACCACTTTCATAAAAGGGGCCTCAACCAATGCATCAGCATTACCTATCGACAAGAACCGGGCACGGGCCCCTCACAGGGTCCCTTTATATTTCAAAAGAGTGTCTCGTTCTTCCAACCACCGTAATCCAAGTAGCCCAGCGGTCATGAAGCTCTTACTAAAGGTCTTCATGGTACCACTGAAGTTGGCGGGTTCGAGTCCCGCCTAAATCGGTTATGTGGGCATTTATCTGGGGGCTTATTATTTCCAGCTTGCTACTAGTCGAGATCCCGCCCTATACGTAGGACCAACCTTGTCACGCTGGATCAAACTGGATTTGTGGGTCGGCTTAGGAGGTGGCTTGGATTACATTTTTGGAGTTTTTTTTTGGGTGTTGTTGTTGTTGGGCTTTCTTTTTTTTTTTTTTTTTCGCGGACGACTTGACACTATTCCCATCATCGATTTTCTATCGTGCAGCCACTTTTGATTCCGCGGATCATATATTCACAGATTCGTTCGAAACATGCTTCATATCAGTTTTTGTTTGATTGCGTATATATATATATATATATATATATATATCGCTTCATGAACTCTCAACGGTAACCCCTAATATCTCCACCGACTCAGACCCGGTGGTAGGTCCTATTCCGTCCCCTCTGATATGCTGTTCCGGACGTGTTGACATTGAAACTTGACTCCAAGTACAATTCTGTCAAGTTTACGTTGTCATCACGGCGCCTCCCTACCGCCCCGTTTTGGAGTCCCGATGTCACCTAATAAGGACATGTCAATCTCTATTGGTCTCTCCTGGTCGTTCCTCGCGCGCGCTACTCACTTAAGTTACATATTTCCCTCATTCCAGCGTCTATGCATAGTTAACAGCCCGTACGAAATAATATTGCATCCATGAATGGTAGGTAGTTTATTCTGGGCTCAGCTGAATATCAAGCTGAGTATCAGGTAGGTGTAGCGTAGAGTAGGTACTCCCCGAGATATTGCGGAGCTGAGAAGGTTTCCTTGATACTACCTACATATATAGACAAAGGCCAGGGCTGTCGTCTCTCGGCCCCGACACGTATAGGAACCTGACCTGCTGGGGCGTTGTTTTGTAGTACATTGATCAATCACATACTTCTTGGAGGCCTAGGCCTACAGGCCGTACGTACATAAACAAAGAATCTAACAGCTGGAGTAAGCTCCTGTACGGTCTACACAGACTGCTCACACCACATAGATACGACAAGCCAAGCAATAGGGAAATATGATAATCAATTTTCGAGTTGGTCGATCATCCATTATGAACCAAACGTGATAATATCTTTCTTTACGCCTTGACTCCCCTCATAATATCTGGTCAAACGCCACTACCGCCAAAGTGGAACATATTCATCGAGTTCCGGGTATCATAAGAAACAACCATCAAGACATTGCCCTCAAATCAAAGCCATGCCAGCGTCCACGTCGCTGGCAGGTTCGGCCACCTTTCCTGCCACTCGGCAACAATTTCCGGGACTCGTTCATCGAACGAGCCCCTGCTAGCAGCGGTGGCCATGTCAAAGGCGACGGCGCCAGTAATCTCCCGTTCCTCTTTAGCCGCCGCGTTCAGGGAGTCGGCAAGATCCAATATACCTCGGCCTCCAATGGAGGCCTCCTCATGGTTATCTTTAATGTCGACATTGATGACATGGACGGGGCGGTTCAGAGGCGAGCCCCGATTCAACAGATCATCGACAACAGCATCCCAGCATCTTTCCTCACAGGTGAAAACAACATCTACCACACCGGCTTCTGTGCCGGTGTATCCGCAGTCTTTGACTTGTTCCATTCTTGGAATGCCGATCTGCCAGTCTTGCCAGCGCTCGGGACCCCATTTGACCTGTCTGTTTCTTCCTAGCATGTTCAACAGACCGTTTGCAGTATATAGTCGGTGGTCTTTACCATCAAGCTCTTTGAACATAGTATCGTAAGAGACCTTATTGAATGGGTATACGTTAGGTTGATGGATGGTAGGTCCCGGTAGACGAACGAGCGAACCGGTTCCGAAAGAGATGACAGGATAATGGGCCTGCGATAGGCGTAGATGTGCTTCCATAGATCTGCTGTCCGTTAGCTCGAGAAAGATTTCGATTGGTGATGTTTAGGCGTACCTATTCTGGTTGCTCGCGCAAACCGTGCAGAATTTCAGTTTGTATCCACCAGGATCTTCCCTCTCGCCATTGGTTGCTGGCGCAGTAGCTGGAGGCGTTCCATTGGCGACCTCCATGATGACATTCGGGTGTTATTTTTCCCTGCGAACGTCTTTCTCTATTCGCTGAGTAGAGAATATCGCCAATCGGAAGTTCTCGGGGCCTCCGAGCAGCAAGTGTCTATGATTTCTGAAGAGGATCGATGAACTTTGATGATTTAATGTTAGCAGCTGCAATAAGATGAAAAGTATTGAACAAGCAGGGGATTCTATCCGGTAGGTATTCAGAATTTTTGCGTATGGTAATATATTGTGTGTCACCATTGAAAATCAGATAGCTCCAATAAAATGTTCATCATGAGAAAGGGCGGATAATAGCGCAGCTTCATAGAAAGGAGTTTTCGTGTTGACATACCGATCGATGATTGCGGAGTTAATCAGTGCAAGTTGCAAAGATAACTTAAGCAAAACAGGCGTCGCTAAGGCGCACCATCCCCGAATGCTAAACGGTTCGGTTGAGCATTCGCAATTGCTAATGCGAAAAGCGGTGGATGCTTAGCAACGGTTCTCGTCACGTTGAAACGTAGACGGCAAGGAGGTTGATGATGTGAGGAGAAATTTGATTCTGAATGCGGCTTTACGGAAAATAGGTACAGGCATCACAGCAAGCTCGGACCAGGTCAGCGTTTTGCCAAACATCGATCCACTATTATGACGTTCTGGCCAATGAGATGTCAAGCGGCAGCCGTACGTTCCATTCAACGATTAGCCTAGGTGGTATCCTGGAGCTGGTGCGAGCGCTCTGACATAAGCACCCCGTTAAATACGGTAGGCAGTAAGTGGCTTGGTCGCATGCTACTTTTATAACAATTAATTGAGAAGAAACCCGGAGACTCTCTTTAAGCGGTGGTATCGTCACAAAGGGGCGTAGAGGGACATGTACTACAGTGTGGTGGGTCTATATGTGGGACTGTATGGGGCACCAAAGACAATGCTAGGTAGCCATTGGTCCGGCTAAATATAGACCGCGGCTAACTACAGAAGAGGTTAGCTTACCGAGTTAGTCTCCTCAGCGACGACGTACGCTAGACTAGGTATCCGTACTACCAACAAAATATACTGCCTGCCTACGATAACGGCATCGCTCCTAATCTGCCTACCTACCTGCTACCTGTGCGTCGTCCTCATGAAAATTGATCATCAGTCCTTGTCCTTCGTGTCGGGCAACGGAGAATGCAAAAGGTTGGACTTGAGGATGTGGTCGACCATCCCCGACCCCCTCTTGTCGTACCGCATCACCGCAGCATTTGCGCCCGTCGCCCATTCGCTCCCGTCACTGCAACGCTCGTCTCGGCCGCCAAATCAACGACCGCCAACTCAATAACACCCGGACGCACGAAGCGTCGGTAGCGCATCACGTGGCTTTTGTGGAAGTTGTTTCAGATTTGCTGACCTGCATTCATGGTTGGTGCGTTTGGCCGTTGGACTCCGCATGGGCGAAAAAGAGGGTGGAGACTCTGGAGAGAGGGAAAAAAGCGGTGTTAGGTATTAGCTGCATGTCATTCTCTCGGCCACGGCCGGATCTCTGGCCTTTTCTACTTATACGTTACGATAACATCCCTGCTCATATCAGATTAACCTGGTGCCCATACTACAGAACGCCCACTGCGTCCATACGTGCTTTTCTACATGCGACATCCGGATTACGTATGTTGGTAATCCGAATAAATAGATGATCATTGCCTCTAGACATCCGACCGCGCACCCCGAAGGGCCAGACTGCATTTCATGCTGGCAGATGGAAATTGCTTGATCGATTTTCCAATGTACATTACAAACCATCTTCCTTATCGATAACCCAGCACTAAATTCGCTATAACTTATAAGTAGGAACATCAATGTCGAGTTTAGCGCGATGAACTAACCAACACTAGTCGCCGTTTCAATTTAGCCTCTTCTGCACCCACGAACTGTCGACTCATGTTTCGAACTTTCGGCCTACCGAACTTCGGTCGGCCCGCAAAAATCGGCGAACAACCTTTCACGGCTTTCCCAACTTTTAGCGAAATTAAAGATCTCACATAGCGTGCTCCTACAAATACCAATGACACTACGGATTTTGTAATCCGTCGAACCGGTTGGGGTTGGGATTGGGATTACTATCTATCTAGGTAGGTAGTCTGTATTCCCACGACGACCAGGAAACTCGGCTAGGTATACCGTGGCTGCCATGTGTGAGTGCCTGAGGCCATCACTCCCGACATATTTCGGGAACCATGACTCTCCACGCCGGCGGTCAATATTCCATGTCCCGTCCCATATCTAAAATTGAAGCCTCGATCCGAATGGCCTGTTACGATCTTGATCTTTGAGTCATACAGGCTTATCATTTTTCGGTATGACGCTCAAGTGAAGATGAGCGACCATAACTCGGAATGACTCGATCTGAGGAAATGACAAGATCACTCTGCGGAGCAGAGAATGGCTCTGCTATTGCGAACTTGAACGACGAAATGGCCTGCCGAGGCGATGGAACTTCGGAGGCTGATCCTAATCTAGGTTTTGCGATCACCTATACCGAACGGAGGTCCCGACGGCGGCGATTAGAATCCCGATCGACAGGATCTAGAAGAAAAATCCCTCTGTGAACCGAGACGCGTATTGTGGTTTCCTGAAGAGCTCTGAGAGGTACTTCGTTACGTCGCCCGATGCCATACGGGCTCGTGCTTCGTAATAGAGATGACTATACCGGCAGTTAAGAGTTACTTACCTCGGAACTGTAGCCGAGAACATTGCTTGCACCAGGCCGTTCATCATCTCAGATTGCACGGGACATGAGAGCCGGTATCCGAAGCTTTGAAGCACACCGTCTTCAAACCTACTGACTGACTATCGCCCCCCAGATCTCAGCATCCGCGAGCATTCTCCTACGGGTATGATGTAACTACTGCAACAGTTCTCCTCCTCGTTGAATTTCCGCCTTTTGGGCGTCTTGAACGACAAGGACTTCCGTAAAGTCGTTGTGATCGGGAGAAGCTGCCTATACTGGGCCAGCATAGTTTCCCTCCCTTAGTGGCACTGTCTGAAAGGATGAGAACGTTAAGCATGCAATTACATATCGGGGTACGCATACTTATGAGCCACTTCTCGAGAGCTTTCTCAACATCTCGGAGGATGAAGAGAAGAAGGTATGAGCCAGCAAGAGCATGTCACGGCCGATGCCAAATAGACGGGAATGGATTGATCCAACTACGCCGCTAGTGATTATCATGATTTCGTTGCTAAATTCTGGGGTTTCTTACACATAACAGATTTGAGGTAGCACCCCATACTCAACAAAGAGTAGGATCCCCACACCAAGGCTCAGCATTCTCAGGAAATCAGGGCGACATGCAGGCTTTCGCAATTGTGCCAGAATGATGAGAGACAGGGATTGAGTCTTGTTGGTTTAGGTTGGGGTCATCACAGTGCGGTGGTATGCTGTAGCCGAGAAGTTGGCCGAGGTCTGGATCTGAAGCTGCGGTTGCGATTGCAGAAGCGAGCGGGTCGGAGTAGGCACCAGATCTGCCAACCACAAGACCACCTATCGCCATCCCCGCGCCTCAAATTGATGCACACAGTACTCAACAGTATTTCAGAGGCTTACATGGTTGTCCCGTATGGACATGAGGCAGCTAGGTTTGACCAACTCATCTCGATTCAACTGCATATACAGTCTGTATAGAAGAGCTTATATAGAAGGGCTCGTATAGAAGGGCTCATATAGAAGGGCTCATATAGAAAGGGGGTCGTAATCATCGAAACCATTTCGCAGGAGAAGTCATCTGTACAGTCTAGTCTGTAGGGTAGATGATGCTTGCATCCGTTGTATAACGGCTTCAAATAAATGACCCCGGAGCTCTAAGCGCGCGATAGCATCATATCATGCTGGTTTTCGACCGGAGGCATTTCCTATTCAGCGACAGTTGTTTGGATGAGGATTGCCTACCACCTGTAGTCCGTAGCCGAAGCACCTAGCTGGTAAATTAGGGTGCTCTGGGTGCTGCCAACGTCGGCCTGAATGAACGCGCGCGAGGGTTTACGGGCGGTAATCTGGGGACCTACCTATGCTGCGACGCTGTCCCGTCTGAGCCAATGCGTTGGGATTATGTCGAGCCGCCATGCTTTTATGCGACGATATGCGACGACATGCGACAATAAGCGATGCATTGGGCGGGGGGCTTCCTCGAAACGGGGCGCACACAGACCTGAAACGGTACCTCCATACAGTGTTTCGCCACTGTACGGTGCAGCCGTTGCTCCCTCGATTCCTGGCTGCCCTTCAGTGGCCCCGCCTAGTCTACTAACTCAGAATGTGTGAGCAATTGTTTCGATTGTTTGTTTCTCTGCTCTTTGTTCTTTAGTGTAGACAAACCGCCGCGCCACAGCAATCCCGAGGGCCTTGGCCCAGCCTAAAGGCCACTTGCCTCTTTTCTTTCTCGCGGGTTCGCAAAGCCATGTTTATTGCTCTCTGCATATACGTTCTCCAACCCCCACCGCGATAGAGCCTCCAACCAGTCCGACGCACGTCCGAACGTACAGCATAATACTTACACATACCTGCTCTAGATACATACCTGCTACACATACAGGCTACAGGTATGATCTTGCACCCCGCTACCTAATACGGGCCCTGTCTTAACCCTGCCATCTTTGTCTGCCACTCCCTGTCGGCCTGCTGCATTACCTACCTTACCTTACCTTACCATACCTTACCTATAGAGACGCCTCGTCCTCGTCTCCCTCTTGTCCTTACCTCCCTGTTGCTCCGCCCTCCCGTCCGCTTCAATGCGTGCCTTCACCACGATACTGATACAACAGCCTCAGCCAAGCTCGCCGTCGATCCCGGCTTGAGATCACTCGACTCTTCTGTCGCGTTGTCGCAACCAATCGTAGATCTTGCATTTCAGAATTTGCATGTGTCGGCCTTCTATGTACCTACGCCGTTCCGCGATCTCGACTTGCGCTTCATAACGACGGACTATTTTGTTGCCAATAGTCTCGGCGGCAAACAGCTTGCCGAGCAAGGCTGCGAGGAGGAAGTGACAACACTATCCCGACAGTCACTACGTGTCAACCTCTGTCTACTGCGCATACGTACTCGTTACGAACGCGATAACATACTATCCATCATTTGGATACCGAATCCAGGGTACGCACACCAGTCAAAAAAAAGCCGCAAGGTCCCCCCTGCCTCTCGATGGCTACAATCATTTCGTCCAGCTCATCTCCGGCAATGTCGCCTCCAGCATTAGTATTATCGCATTCTCCATCGGCAAACCCGAACCACCCTTCACTTCCTCCATTAGTGACGTCGACGCCCTCCCGTCGGTCCGCAGCTCCTCGTCCGATGTCGCACGTTTCCAAGAATCGACTGTCCCAGTACTCCACGGGCTCCATTCCGCCGCGTTCGCGGCCCGCGTCCCACCTTTTCCCTGGCGTTCATTCCAGTCTTTCCTATACCATTGTCCGGGACTTCGCCTATCCGCCGTCGAATCCTATGCACTATGGCCCGCCCCCGGAATCTCGACCGCCGTCCGGCATGATCACTCCAAGCAGTGACCTCCGGCGGCTTTCCGACCCGCCCCTATCATGGGATAGCAAGTCAGCCCTGGACTGGAGGCCGGACCTTTCATATGAAAGGAATGGGGACCTGGCTCCGATGCACTTCGGAGATGGGCCTCCATGGAGCGAGGATGAGGATCTTCATAGCCCGGTTGTAAGTTCGCGACACAGAAAACACAAGTCTACTTCTGCGGCGATGGGCCACAATAAGTCGAGAGGCACGCGCGACGGTGATGGCTCCACCATGCTGGGCGGCAACCATTTTAACACGGAAACAAGATACTATGTTGGCACCAGCGGCGATGGTAGTGCGCGGTATTATGTAAGCCAGGGTGGCGAAGCCAATGGTCCCGGCGGAGAGTTCGTCACGTATCCACCAGACCAAGCGCAGCATTCGACTGCGCCGTACCAGCCTCTAGACCAACAAGCACACCACTACCCCGAAAATAACTCAGGCTATAACTCGGAGTCGGATGCTTCTAGTGTTGCGTCATCGCCGGGCTTCAATGCCTATGACGAGTCAAGATTTTCTCGGGATTACCAGTTTACTATTACCTCGCCAGACGAGGAGATGCACGGCAAAGCTGTTGCATTATTCGACTTCGAAAGAGAAAATGAGAACGAACTTCCGCTTGTGGAAGGTCAGATTATATGGGTGTCATACCGATACGGGCAAGGCTGGCTCGTGGCAGAGGACCCCAAGACTCAAGAAAGCGGGCTTGTGCCTGAGGAATACGTCCGTCTGCTTCGTGATATTGAAGGCGGCATGACGAGCTTAGTAGGTCAAGTTACCATAACCGACACATCACCAACGTCCAATGACGCTAGTACGCCGACACAAGTCGAGCGTAGCGGCCAAACCCAACCCGCCATGAACCCTGGACACACGCCATCTTTGAGCACATCGAATGGATACCACCAACCGATAGTGTCGACATTCTCTACTTCGAGTAAAGATCTAGACCCCTACCCACAACACTTGCTAGGCCAGCACGGTCAAGCTCCACAGGTTGTGCACTACCACGGCCAACGGGGAGGAAGCCAGGCAAACACGCCGACAGTACAAAATGTGTTTGAAAGCACTCTGGGCAGACGGGGGAGTTCGGACGTCAAGCGGAGTGAGTCGATTTCTACTAGAGTTGAAGCGTTAGAAACCTTACCAGACGCGAGACTATCCCCCACAACAACGGACCCTGATTTAGCGAGGCGAAATGGACAAGAAGGAAAAGAGGAGGAAGGACAATCGGTACGGTGACAGTTAAAAGGCACCTTGAGTAATTCTTCTGCTGGCTATATACCACTCAGGACTTGATGGCCTTTTTACGTTTTAGCTCCTTGATTGCGATATGCTGTTGGGGCTCGACTAGTTAGTGATCAATCGCAATGCCACCAATGACTTATTACCTACCTATGCCATGCCACCGGCTTACATGGTATGCTCTTGCACATCCTCAATGTAAGATGAATTACGTGTACCTTAGCTCTATTAGGGAGTCGAATCCTCGACTTTTTGACTCCTGAACGTGAGTCCCCGAGGCCCGATCGGTCCGGGTCCAGACTTAAAAAGAAAAAGAGCTCAATTCAGTAAAAGTAACTTCAATCAAGGCTATTGATGTTTGTGATGTGCTGTCGTGTAAAATATCCCGCGAGTATACGAGACGAGATGTCAGACTTAGGACCACATTTAAATAACGTCATCTATACAGAAACGAAAGAGATGGAAAATAAAAAGGGTTTCCTGAATCCCGGATACCAACCTCTCGATCTCGGAATCACTTCAGAAATGCGGACTTGGAGATTTCCCCTTGCGTCTACGGTCTCGAGTCGCATATCGAGCTTCATTTTGCCCTTTTTTTTTCGTTTCTACGAATGAGTGTCTGCGGTGCGGTGTGAGTAGTTAATCCATGACTTATCGTCTCTCCTCGCACGTCGACTATGAGTAGACAGACGCAGGGGATAGAAATACGTAGGCAATCATGTGTGGTCCTTTTACGTTTTTCCCTTCCCTGGGTATTTACATATCTCACTTTGATAGGACTCAAGTATCTTTATCTAGGTACCACGTGAAAACGCCCGATGCTTGTATCAGCCGTCATAGTTGTTGCGGCACTTCGATAGGTACTTCTTCATCTACTACCCCTAACCGTGGGTATTCAGACCATGACTCATAATGATCGGGATTTCAATCAAGGAAGCCAGGTATAGCAAGTATCCCATTGCGTCTATATTTATTTATTTTATCTCAGATTTTGTGCGTTAGGTATTTGCACGAACCGGCTTGCGTAGTTAGTAGACGTGCCACTTTTTTCGCCCGTCTGTCAAATAATGAGTCTGGCAGCGGCGGGCCGGGCAGCCGGAATGCGCCCATGTCACGTGTGGGGTGGATCCCGGAGGTTTTGACGTCGCTCCGAAAGAAAAGTGGCTACGCTACCACCGACCACACTAGCAAGCACCGTACGGGACCGGGCGGTGATTGCGTACTGATAGGTAGATAGATCTGGTGGAAAACAGGCCTGGGCAGAATTTCATAGTGTAGCTAGACAAAGACAAATCATGAGCAAAAAAAAAATAAGATTTCGTGATTACAGTGGGTGTCTGGTTTTATAGATTGTCAGGGACTGAAAATAAGGCGGGTAAATTGTACGATCTGGGATCGCGATCTGGTTTAGTAGTGATCCCAGGTCGATAATTGATTCTATTTCGGTACGAACGGGAATTAATTGTAGTGAAAATCAGGGCTAGAGGGAGAGGTAGACGAATCAATAATCAAGATCAGACTTCACTATGTACGGCCTGAGGCTGCAGGTGGATATCGGCCTCTTGAATCGACCTAGCGACTACGTGATTCGCTCATTATGGGAAAAAATAACAATCAGTCCAATAGGTAATGGAAAATCCTGCCCTCTCATTGGCGCTCAGTAAATAAATGGTAGGCGGGGTCCCTGATTCTGCCTGCCCGTCGTCGCCAACCAAGGTACCATTTATTCACTCCAGCGTATTTTAGGTGGGGAGCCTGCCTGATTCTGCCGGGCAGAACGCGTCCTACTCGTCGCCCACCACAGTAACGACACGCCCACCGCTTTCAGATCGCAATCAGTCACGGCGCCTCAGGGCCCACTTTTCTTTACTATATAAACTCCTCGCTCCTCGCCTGTTCTTCCAACTTTTTTTCCTTTCCTTTCTTTTTTCCCATGCCCTTCCTAGCCCTTCCCACTTCCCCAATACCCTCGCCCTGTCCCCGGGCATTACCCCAGCCCTGTCCCCGGGCATTACCCCAGCCCTGTCCCCGGGCACTACCCCAAACTCCCATTCCCTCACCTCACCTCACCTCACTGAATCAACCCACCCCACGTAACCGAGGGCTTCTCCCCCCCTCAGGTTTTATACACCCGCTCTACGACAAAGACGAGAGGCTGGACCCCCCACGTGGCTCCTTCCAGGCCCTTGCACGATTGATAACAACCTACCTGTTCCTACTTCCCCTTCCTCTATGAGTATCGGGACAGGTTTTCCAAGGGTTTTTATTCCACATCGTTTCCTTTCGGACACCCTGTATAATCCTATACAGTAGAGTAACGTTGGTACATGGTCGCAGTAGACGCTCCGCAACGCTTCCCCCAGCGGGCCTACTTCATCAAGGCAAACGAGAGGAGAGCTCTTCCTATATCTCTCACACTCGTGCCGATCTGATTACACCTACATTCCAATCTTTAGATTTTTTTTTTTTATTTATTTATTTTTAGCTTTGTTATAGCTTTTAGAAAAACGTCTTCTCGTTTTTCAGTTGTAATTAAATCAACGTTTGGCTTCGTAGTCGTTCTTTGTCCCTCCGTACTTCTTGATGTTTTTTTTTCGCGTTTGGGTTAATGGCTTTGCTACTACTACGCAATATAACGTGCTACGGATTGTGCTGCTCGGTCGACTACCCCGGTAAACACAATCCGATTCCCGCTGTATCGAAAAGATGCCTCGTATGGTCTAGTGCATAAAGTACATGAGACCGTCCGTGTATTCTCTTTTCCCCAATCCTCCACGAAGAGCTGAAGGGAATATATAGCACGCACATCATCAAGAGTCGGCGCCCCGGGTAACGTAAACGCGTCTTTTGCGTTCTGACATATCTAGGGATGAAGGGGTACATGGCTTCAACCTTTTCAACATCATCGGATTCGCATTCATTCGAATAAAACTCCCTACGATTACGGGATCCGGGATAGCGTACGCGCGCGTGCCTTCGCTCAGATGTATAAAAAGGAATGGAACAGAATTTCCGGACAGACAGTATCAGTCACAAGAGAATCAAGAGGGGCAGAAAACACGTAACTACATCGAGGGAATAAGAAGTCTTTTTTTCCTTTTTTTTTTGTTTTTCTTTTTTTTTAAAAAAAGGGGGTTATTGATAGCTATGATATTCAAACTTGATCTTCAAGACCGCCTGGCTTCGCATCACTACCTACCTACCTACCTATCTACTTAGCCAAAAGAAAAAAAAAGCTCGTAGACAAGAGGTACCACTTAATAGCCCCAACAGGCAAAAGGAAGCTCATCGTCTCTGAAACGATACCGAAGAGCCACGCGCACACCTCCTAGTTTTCTAGAGAGTAATTCCAGCTACTATAACATATCGTAAAGGGCCTCCGCATATGCACGGACTAAGACACCGAAGTTCAACCCGTGTCGCAGAAGAGAAAGGACCAAGGCGATATCCGGACGATCTTTTCTTTTTCCGCAGCGGGGTCCATGAAGGCGGCTCGGGTGAACAGCGTGGCTGGTTGGGATTGCGATTGCGGTTGCATTCACTATTTGATACGGACGCCACACAGGACAAAGAGAAGAAGTCCGGTAAGGGAGCGGTAGGAAGCTGAGGTGGCTCGGTAAGGTAGCTGGTACGGTTCATCGCTGTCGTTCTCGATGGCTTTGAGAAACGGCAAAAGGGGTGAAGAGGCGCGGTGGTAAAAAAAAAACATTCGTCGCTATCACCGGGGTCCCGTCGGACGACGCGCTATGGGCGGGGCAAAAGGAAACGGGCGTCGAAGGTTGCGGTGATTAACCCTGCTTTGCGCGGTATGTAGGATGCCACACTCTGATGACCTGACCTGCGGACCAAAGCTGCAAAGCGGAAACCTCGATCTCGATCGTTCTTCCTTATCCTCGACGGCTAAGTTTGGAGGAAAAGAATTTAAACGAGGTTAGTTAATTCTTAGACTTTTTGGGTAGACATCGAGATGGCTTAGCTTTTTCTGGGGATTTATGGGAAAGGGGGGGGATCACACTCACGATGGTTTTCCTCGGCCCGGCACATCAAGCAGATGGGCCGGGCGCCACCTCTACCAACGACCGTAAATTGATTTCCCAGTTTGTTGGCACATGCGCCAATTTCCTGTCCTGCTAAGCGAAAACGTCGCAGAGGGAACCGTACAGGACATTGTTGTACCTGGGAGACTTCCGTCCGCGACTCCAGGTACGGCGACGATCTCTTTGCCTCGCAGCTGGATCTTTCTTTATACCAGGCTGTGCTAGGGTCTGATTTCATCGCGGAGCGTTTTCCCACAATCAGTCCGCATCCTCTCTCGCAAGGGACTCCCTTCCCTTGCCCCCCTCACCCCCCTTTTCCGCTCCGCTCGCTCGTTCGTTGGAAGCATCTCAAGAGACACACAGCCAGAGAGGCACATTGTGCTAATACTTTAGAGATTCTCCGCCGCGAGCCCAAAGGTAGCGTTGGTGCAGGCCTTGATGCCAGCGCTTCGTGTAAAGCGGGAAAGCAACCTTTTCCCCGTCCTCTTCGGCTCTGTCGATGGGGAGCCCCCCGAGGTTTGTCGCAAAGGCTGACGCGTAGCTCACAGGGTCTATTCGCCGCCGGGAACTCCCAGGGAAAGGCTGCTGTAAACTGGTGGGAGACCTTTTCCTTCTCCCCCCCCCACTGCGAGAGCGACAAAACATGTCGCTATCCCATTGTCCAAGTCGCGTCTGGTGACGAGTGCGTCTGTGTGGGAGGGAGAGAGAGGGAGGAGGGAGGAGGTATGAGTGTCGATGCTCTTCTTAGGGGAAACCTCTCGAAAGAAGAAAAACACGGACTGAAGAGATTACGAACGCCCCGACGGTTGTATTGCAGCGCAACATTCAGGAACCGGTGCGCTCATGAGAGGAAGAACGTTTCATGCGTGCCAGTCAATCCTTAACAGTCCAGGTCTGGTGCGAGTAGTGGTTTTCGTCTCCCGTAGACTGGGGAACAAGACCAGCTGAGGATGACTCGACTAAGACCACCAGCTCCCCGTAGCATGCCGTTCTCGACGCAGTCTCGCTGTGGGGACTCGCCAGGTCTGACGGGATTAGAGCCTTCATTTGCTGAAGTCGCAAGCAGCGACGGCAGGTGTCGTCTGTAGCATGCTCAAGAGGGAGGGGGAGGGGGAGCTGCAGAGAGATGTGAAGAAGTCAGCGATGCAGACTAGGAAGGAGATGGGAAAGATGGGTGGTGCTGACGGGGTTTATATAGACAAAATAAAAGCATGCTGTAATAGTTAGGGGCAAGTTAAGCATTGCATCGACTGCAATGGCACGAGACCGGGAACATATCACATGTGATGGCTGCTCGATGCCAACGGACAAAGAACCAGCCTCAGGCACGGAATAAAAAAAAGAAAAAAAAGTCAAAAGAATGCTTTGGCACGGGGTGCTACCTACGACCAACAACTAAAGGGGGCGAGGGAGGGAATATAGTCTCTTCTAAAGGAGCCTTCCTTCACCCCAAACACATGATGATAATCCTGGCTCTTGGTCTAGTGGTATGCGGACTGGATCGAAAACCCCACCCCTCCTTGAGCACACATACAAGTAATTCTACTTGGTAACTACAAGGGGGGGTTCGATCCCCGTCCATACCAACTTGCGAGGGCAGGACTAATTCTGAGGGGGCCTGATCTTTTTTTTCTTTTTTTTTTCTAGGAATGTGACTTCCTGTCTGTTGGTTGTTGGTTGTTGGTTGTTGGATTCCGCTTTGGCACCCACACGTGAACTACACTTCCATCGTCCATGAGGTCTCCAGAGCCAACATATGTTGGTTACCTAACATTCCAAGTAAATTTTTTTTTCTTTTTCTTTTTCTTTTTCTATTTTCTTCCGAGAAATTCTGGTGAGATGACGTCTCCTTCTTTCCTGGCGATACTTACTAGACTAGACGCCGCATCGAGCTCTTGTTTGCATTCCACGTCCAGGATTCAGGGAACGTGACATCTAACCATAAAAAAGGAGTTTCCGGACTTGAGTGTTCTACGGATATCAGGCGTGACAGAAAAAAAACAAAGAAGCCTCGGAGATACAAGGGGGAAATAGGGGTAACAAGCTGTACAGAGGCCTCGAAAACAAAAATGCGAAATATACCTCCACATGGGATTGAACACCCGTCACCCGGGAGAAGAGCAACGACAAAGCAAAAAGGAGAGGCAAATGCAAGAAAGAAAGAAAAGAACACTCAGACGAGGAATTGAACCATGTTCTGCGTCCTACGAAAATAACTCCACGCCTTCAGCACGCCGGCTTTTATCATATCGCGAATACCTCATCAAAGTATCTCACTCCCATTCAGCAGCCTGCCATCGAGACTCTGAGTCACCCAAGCTGTGTCCCCTTTACGGGGCTTGGCTTCGAAAGCTCGCCAACTATTATCATACCCATCTGCTTTCACACCAGGCACATCGTGGCGCCCACAAGCTACCATGTGCCCATCACAGTTAGCAGACTAGCACATTCGAAAGACAGCTGCGATACAATCGACGAGAAGTCTTATCATTTGTTTTAAGTCAAGTTTCTTGTATTGTATTATTCTCTATCTCCTTCAGATTATCATCCATAGATCTATTATCAAGGCGTATAGTAGAGCGTAGTACCATCAAGGGCACTCCGCTTAACCTTTTACCTCCGTGACAACTAAGTATACAGTTAACCAGGGAACGCGACCCTTTCCATAGGTGATGAACTCCCTTATCCTTCATTCAGAGGTCGAATCTCGACTCGCCTGATACTCAACAGCCAAATTAAATAACCATATGGGCCACGGCTACTCGAAAACCCATTTATATCGGTACGAGATGGAACGCTGAACCCGGCCACTCGAAACTGCCAACGACAGGTCGATAGTCGGGGGATTGATGCTGGACCGACCGCACGTCAAATCCAACGGCTGCCAATATGGAGCCGTTGATATGTCGCAAGAGCCGGACCACCCACACGCACATTCAACGGGGCTTGAATCAATCCCAAAGGCACAGCTGCTTGGGGCTGGACACTTGACTGTTCGGCCACGTAGTACGTCGGCGCTCTGACAAGGCGACGGATGATCCTCGACAGGCAAACTACGGATAGCGTAGCAGGTCTTCCCGAGAAGCACTCGAGAGAAAACGGGAAAATTCAATGGTCAGCTCTTTTTCTGGATTCAAGCTGCTATGACTCTGCTTGTCCTTGGATTTACAGCCGCCCCTCCCCCCGCCTCTGTTGCCAGTAAATCGCTGTCCTGACGAAACAGAAGGACTTCTTGCATGCTGCCAATTCTCGACACTTCGATTATGACGAGTGTGTCGTGTTTGCCCGCACAAGGCTATAGGACTGGAACTCTACCGAATGCCACGATCCCAGATAGGTCTGACAGTCGTGGAGACAAACCGTCGGGACAAGTAGGTAGTAGTTCGTCAAACGACATATAGTGGCCTCCTTCACACAAGACAGGACCACGAATCTCGCAGCAGCCGACAGCAAGCAACGAAGTATGACTTGCGAGTTCTTTGGACAAGCAGATAAAGCTATCGCGTCCAATGCATTCCGGCGAAATTCGATTGCGAGTATCAGACGACTAAGAGATCAAAGGTGAAAAGCTCATGGGAATATGCACCGAGTGACCCATCCCGTCCCGTCCCGTCCCGCCAAACAGGCAGATCGAGGAAATTAGGTCATCTCTTCGTCTGATGATCTCTTTAGGGATCATACACGTCACCACTGCAGACAGAGCAACAAGCATAATCAGAGAAGGTATCAGGGTCCCGTCTCTAGACTCGCCGGGCTCCACGGAAAGACAGGTAATCGGGCGAGGCCACAGACCCCCAGCCAAAGGTCGTCGGCCAGGGGCGGCAGATATGGCGAGGACAATCGTGCCACAATCGCTACGTCGAAGCCTCGCTTCTCCCCAATGACGAAACCGGCCTAAACGAGAGTCGTGAAGCGACGCGGTCAAACAGACACACGCCGCCAACCCGCTCGGAGTTAGATGTCGCTCGACAAGTCCCACAACCCCGCCGGCGGACCGTTTCTTGCTGGTACGACTCCCCGTAAGACCAGGCAGAAAACTCGGTGCAACAAGGCGGATTAGATAAGCTCTGGTCCCAGCTTCTCATACGGTGGAAGGATTACGGTAGTAGCTCTCCAAGCCACCTGATTTGAGGCCATCTCGACGGATGAGGTTCCGTAAAAAGGTCTGTCGCCAAACCCTTGCTCCTTAGACTTGAGTGAGTGCAAAAGCTCACCGAGGCCAAGCACACACGCGCCGGACCACCCACGCAAGCACGTGGAAAGAAAGGAAGGGCTCCCTTCTACGAGCAAGTCCGGCTGAAGACACTGATGGGACGCGGACCTGACAAGGGCTGTAAGCTGGATGGCATAGATCTCATTTCCACCAGCGGGCCGTGCGGCGGTCGGTTGATTGACCCAAACCAAACTGCGCCAGACCATGCAATGGCGGCTAAGTATGTTCGCCGCGCTCGAGCCGTGAATCGCCGGCGACGAGACACGTCAGTACCACCGACGATACATCATAATCAGATTGTGTCCAGGGAGTGGTGATAGCATAATGGCTCAGAATGGAATCGTCGAGGCTCCTAACGGGAGGGAAGGGTTCAGGAAGAGTCTTAGTGGAGAGTCTTGGAGAAGAGAACTCGTCCGGAAACCCGGTTATACTGCCCTTATCAAGAAAAAGGTCCATACCTCTCCCAAAGTCTCCCAGACCCCCCAAGAAAACTCAACTCATTGTGCTAGGTTGTTTGACATTCGCACCGAGCCTAAAGAGAGCGAGTTGTTTTCGACAGAAGAGACGGGCAGCGAACCGGGAGTCCCCAGATAGACGATCATTTATTCGGGTCATTCACCCGGCCAAACATAGCAACGGGCTTCACTTCGCAATCAGTAAGTCAGAGAAGGTGTTTGGGTTAGTGTATGGAACCATTCTCAGGCGAAGCCAAGCAGGAGCCAGAGTAAGGCGTATGGATCCATGTCGGAGCTATCATGGGATGAAGAACGCAGCGAAAGCGGGCGAGACGATAGTACTGTATCTCCAGGCCGTCCAACACGACGAGGTCTTGATAATGAACAGCACTTTCTAACTCCAGTCTTGCTCCCCTGTTTTCACGGTGGAAAACGCTCTTTCGGCGAAACCAGACCAGAGCCAAGTCAGACGGGGGGGCTTTTTCGGATGACACCTTTTTGCGAAACACCGCTGGATAAGAAAGGAAAACATGACCCAGCTCCATAGTCTACGGACAATTGGCGCTCATGGTCGTTTACTCCGCCCAAACCCAACATAGTCGCGCAATCGAGAACTAACAATACGTTCAAGGCGTCCCTGTCGCCGTGTAAAATCATCTTTGAGCGAAGCGGGGCCGGACCGGACCATGAGTTCAAACAAGCCAAGAAAAAGATAAGAGCGGTTATCGGACGAAGAGCCGCTCCCCAGAGAGAACGAGACGCGAACGCTCTGGTTGAAGTCCCGTTCGTCCAAAAGATGATATTGTACTCCGGACCGCAAACAACAACTGGTTGAAAATGCACTTATCGCTGTAGGAAATCATCGTTCAGCGAACCGAAGCTGGACCGGACCGGGCTGTGGCTCTAGCATACTCGCCAAAAGAGACTGTCGGGATGAAGTGTCGCGCAAACGCCAGGACTGAAGATGAGTAGGGGCAGTGTGAGACTTGAGATTTCCTCAGCCAGAGCGAGAAACAGGGCGAGAAGGAGCTCTTCCTTGGTTTCGTACCCGCCCAAAACATAAATCTTGCCCTCTAATTACACCGCAAACAGCGAGGTATCTGGGGTGTTTGTTTCCATTCGCTCGCTCCCTCGCACTAACAAACAAACAAACAAACAAAGCACTCCTAAACCAAATGGAAAGGGAGCAGGACAAGAACCATGGGTCTAGGAATCCTTTTTCAAAAAACAAAAAGGAAACCCCGTCCGACGAAGGAACGCGGAAAGATGATAGGACTTTCTTTTGCGAGACTTGAAATGTTCCTTAACCAGAGCGCCCCCACAGAGCCCAGGGCCCGGGTGAAGTGACAAATACACATGCGAAATGTGCGCGAAATCGGGACCCAGACTCCAGAGACGACGAGCATAGTGGATGGTGAAACGACCCAGTCCACACAACATTGGTTAACTTGGGTGGCTGACGCAAGCAGTGAAAGCACTATCGAGAGTGGCCATATTGACGCCGACCACACACAGGATCATCGGAAACTCGCCGCCGGACATGGTCTCCAGCATTGGGGTTGACCGTGCGTATCGCAATGCCCCAAGCCAAAAGAGGAAAGGAAGGGACAGAATCGGTGAGCTGAGGTCATCGAAACAGAGCGCGAAGACCATACATGGTATGGAAATGTGTGGCCCGAATCGTACATGATCCGTCACATGGTAGCTATCGCAAGCAGCGCGAGCAGCGCAAACTTAAGTGATGTAAATGGGCTGACCACACAAAGATGCCGAAAGGGCTCCCATGTAAAACTTATCTCTCCGGCTGGGAACCAGCGTTGAATGACCGACTCGGACATGCCAGCCAGAAAGGGAAGAGAAAGAAGTCACCGATTCGTCCATGGGAGGCGAAGCCCTGAGGAGAAGACAGTGGCAAGAGGATAGAGGGTCTCGATCGAGTCGCTGGAATGAGGTGCTGTGAGGAAGGAAAGAAAAGTAGTGAGGGAGATGAGGGGGTGGATGGGGGTTTATATAGACGAGATTCTGGACCTATGTATTACAAGCTCGAGAGGAGAAGAGAGAGTCCTCGTGGCAAGGGAGATAAGTGCGTGTGATGGACACTTGGACAGTAATCTGGACGTTCTTTCGGAAAGCGTCCACCAGAGGAATTCGTTTTGAGCAGTTGGTACTCATTCCGGCACACTCGGAAGCTCGGAAGCAGCATATTCCCAATCATGGAACAGATAATCAACAGAATTCCGACAATGTTTTGCAGCTTCCTTACGTTGGTGCATGTCGGTGTCACAATTCTCTCATTCACCGATCGTCACGAGTCGAAAGTTCCCGACGATTGCAAATGCATGCCTCTCAAACCAAACGGAATGTTACGTCAACCCCCTGAACGTGCTTCTTCCGTTCTCGTAAAGTCGTGTGGCACATCGTGGATAACACAGAATTCTCGTCATCGGATTCGAAAACTCGTTGGTTGGTATCAAAAGCCCTTTCCGCTACCCCTTCAAACCAACATGCCTCCAGCGCACAAACATCCAGTATACCGAAAGTCATTACAAACCTCCGGACATGTACCAATACCATTCCTGAGCTATCAAAGGTACGAGATGCATAGTACGCAAGTGTCCATCTCTCGGCAAACGAATGTCGGGGTATCAAACCACATTCAAGAATGCGACGGACCACCCCCACCGCCCCGTCGTAACTCATCATCCGTCTTCATACTTTCCTCCAACACTCTCCTAAGATCCTCATCGTCCCCAGTGTTTTCCTCCCTTGCAGCGCGATACGCCGCCTCCGCAAGACTCTGTTTCTTAACATACTCCATAACGATGTCTTCCTCTGACCTCAATGAATTAATCCGCGCTTGTTCCTGTCGATGCGCGTTCTCGGATTCTTGAAGCACACGTCTTAGTTCCTCGTCTTCTTCCTCATCGAACTGTCGCCGACCTTGTTCGGCCCGAGAAGCCTCGATAGCTTGACGTAGGGCTTCCTCATCGAAGTTCACATTGTCATCATGCTGTGATGCAGCAAGGGCCCTCTGATAATCTTCATCGTCGTCAGGACGAGAAAAGCTTGAGTGTGCAGGTGGCCGACTGGAAGATTCCCCGTTATCATCTCCGTCCTCAAAGTCATGCATACTAATGAACCCGTGCTGTTGCTGTTGCTGTTGCTGTTGCTGTTGCTGTTGCTCGGCTATACTAAGCTTAATAGCTTCTTCAATCAAAGCCTGATACTCTTCATCGGTAATCCCCTCAAGGTCATCGGGAGAAAATGGATACCGTGATGTCTCATCAGGAGATGGATTTTTCACTTCAGGAACCCATTCAGAACGATGCGCACTGACGTCTGAAGAACTCCAGTTCGGCAATGCAAACTGATCCATCGCTGTTGGACGTCGTTCCCTGATAATCCCCACGCTTGATCGAATGGCCTGCTCAACACGGGAATCTTCAACCGCATCTCCCCTTGAAGTTTCCCGAACAGCAACTTGAATGGCATTTTCGAATTCCTCGTCTAGTTCGCGTGTACCATTCCCAGAAGAAGAAACACTTTGAGCGCCGTCAGCAGATGAAGCTCCACCGCGCTCGTTCTGTCGTCCCTGTAATCTCGACCTCTCATCCGCGGAGGGAAGTTTATTCCGAAACCATCTCGTCACGTCGGATCTCAGTGCATCGCCAATATCCTCACTGCTGACTGTGGCATGTTTAGGGGCTGTAGGCAGTGCAGCTTTGGATTTAGCTTTCTCCTTCTGCTTCAGCAAGTAAAATCCTTTCATGTTGTCTTTCATCTCAAGCCATCGCGCCTCAATATCATCTCGCTCTTCAGTTGAAGAGTCATTGAACTCATGGTTACCCTGGGCAATGCGCGATGCGACGATGTACCTTTCAGCGCTTTGTGCACTACGATCGACGGAGTTAGTGATTGCCATTCCAGAACGAGACAGTGATTTAGAGCAGCGACAGGATGTTTCAAGACGATTGTAGCTTCATTTCCGTAAACCTGCTTGGAGGCATGGAGAGAGGAGGATGAGAGGGAGTTCAGAACTTACAACATCGTGCGGATCTCTGCATGAACACCAGCCATAGTATAAGCAGGCAATGACCATACAGCTGTAAATTAATAAGCATATAATCACACATAAGTAAAGGGTGACTTACCCGCAGAGGGTTTGAGAATCAATCCACCAATACCTTTACCAAATCCCTTGACAAAACCTGCGCCCCCCTCCTTCTGGGCGCCTTTTATGGGCTGAGTTACCAATCCGGTGATGCCATCATACAAGCCGAATCCGAATTCTTTGCCCGCCACCTTGAGACCGCTCCGGAAGTCTGTCACTTTCTCTGTGGGTCGGACAGTATCGTCATTATACAGGTTGGGCGCATTTCTGAAGCCTTTCGCAATTCCCATACAAAAGTTCATAGGGCTTTTGACTCCAGTCGAGATGATGTTGTTGATGCTCCTTCCGGTGTCCAAAAGACTTTCTAGCTGTTGATTTGTGACCTCGGATTGCGTTGTCGTAGCTTTTGCTGTGGAGGAGGTTGCCCTAGGACTCTGAGGGTTACTATTGGTTGTAAGGCGGCTATTTGCACTTGTCGAGTCCGGCCCGGCAACGGTCGAACTCGTGGCCTCAGGTGACTTTGATGGTCTTGGACTTTCGAACGATGTTTTCGAGGACGCAGCTCCACCAGCGACATTATCTGTCGATTTTGATGCAAGTGGTGCTACTGCAGCTTTGAAGAGATCTTTGTGGATATCCGTTGCAGATATGACAACAGTGGTGATATCACCGACCAATGCTGATGTGCAAGCTGAAATGGGGTCCGTCGGGTGCCTTTCTGTTTGGTACTCCTTGGCTCGGAAGCTATAGACTTTTGTCAGTAAATGATAATCACATCAAGCCGTCTTCGAAGTACTCACAGTTTCAGATCCGAATACCGAACGTAACCATTATTCACCAGTACAGCAGCTCCAAGTGCGCTGAGATGTGTTTTGCTGCGCCTCACCCGCCAGACAGCCACGCGACTTGGAGCAATAGCGCATCGAAGGCTATCGACATCGAGGTGTTTATGAAAGCTTTGACCTCCAACATCGGAACCCTTTTCTTCGCGGATCTTCTCTCCTAGCTCCCTTGCCTTCTGCAGTGTCTCTGGTTTGAGGCAAGTTCTAATGGCTTCGGCAAGTTTCGCAGAGGTGAGCTGTTTATATGGGATAGGATCCGGCCCAGCACCAGCTCTTGCTACCATGGCACCCCAGAAAGGTTGGTCTCCAAAGAAGGGAACAACGATAGTAGGTTTTCCGGCTCGGATTCCGGTCGCTGTAGTTCCCGCGCCTCCATGATGACAGACGGCCGAAACGTGGTTGAATAACCAATCATGGGGAACATTACCAAGCATGAAAACCCCATCAGGTATACCCATAGAATCAGCGCCGAGACCACCCCATCCCTTTGATACAAGGGCGCGAACACCAACGTCGGTGACGGCTTCAAAGATCTTCTTGGTTAGCTCATCAGGATCGTCGACTACGATGGATCCGAATCCAATGTAGACGGGTGGGGGTCCGGCAGCAAGAAAGGCGGCAAGTTCCGGGTCTGGGGTGTACGACGAAGCCAGATTTAAGAAATAAAAGCCAGCAATATCTATGTGATTGCCCCAATCATTGGGCTTCGGAATGAGAGCCGGGGACCTATATTCATTAACCACGTTTCTTTGCCCTTGGATAGTCAATCTTGGCTCACCAGCAGTACGTGTAGGGTATTCGTAGACGCGTCAAGACGGCCGGAGCCCACATTAAGGAAAGTGGTTCTAGGTCGAGGATCTTAGATCGAAAGCGGTTGATCACATCGCCAAGCCCCTGCCAAGTCATCATCTCGACTAGGGCATAGGAAATGTAATTGGTCGTAACAGAGTCAGTGTTTGACGACTGAATATTGGCAAGAGGTTGTGGAAAGGCTCTGGTTGGAGACCAGGGCATACTATAGGGTATTGATTAGTCCAGAAAAACTTACTGAAGATCACGATGCATTTCGCTCACGTAAACATCAGGTGTAGAGGCACTCCAAGTTTCTCCGCAATATGAACATGCGCAAAGCTGGGAGGGTTGGCAATAACGGCATCCGCAACGAATGGCTTGTGTCGCGAGTCACCCGCTACCAGATTTGTATCGTAGTCATCATCATCGTCTCGACGGTCGAAGCGCGGCGCCGGTCCGAGGCCGTCGCCGGTCTCTATACAAGATCTCCAGCAACCCATGATGATCGTCTCGATGCCTTTTCTCCGTTTCGCGATCTCCCCACTTTTCACCGCGCCGAAGCCGGGCATCAAGCCGGGATTCTTTACCATAAAGGCCATGAGCTCAGCGGGATCACCTCCGATGGAGAAAAATTCCAAGCCATTCTCCTCGACGAACTTTTGGAATGTAGCATGCGTGGCGATCCGAATACGGTGACCGTAGGTGTTTTTCAACACCTGTCCGAGAGCGATGAAGGGCTGGACGTCACCTCGAGACCCCACAATCTGGATGACGATGTTGAGTCTCGGTGGGGGTGTCTGGCCGGGCTGGCCGCCAAGACTCGGAGGGATATAGGGGGGTGGTAGGCCGGCAGAGGGTCTGGCTTCGGGTTCTAGCTGGCTACGTAGGGTAGGTGCTATGAAGTCGGCAAGCCGTCTGCTCGTTTGGTTAATGTTGATGTTGATACGGCCGTCATCTGCGTCCGACAGGCCATGTTAGCAAGGAGCGCAAAATGAAGCAGTATGGTCCATGTGATATACCAGTGATGACGGCGCCGGCATCGAAGCCCGCCTGGTGGATGTCTAGCTGATCATGGAATTCACTATAGGCGGGGGGCGCATCATCGTCGGTACCCAGCTCTGGTATTTCGGGAACAAAGCCAGCAGAGTAGTCTTCGCTGTCTTCACTGCCAGTTTGTGCTGGCCTGGTTGAAGAGGCCCTTTGTGGTGGATGCGATTGCCCAACGGGTGTAGGAGATTGTTTGGTTCGAAGGCCTTCCGCTTTCTGAGCAGCGGCAGCCTTCTTCTCATCCCTGAAAGCCATGGCCACGGTTGTCTACGTAAGGTAAGGATTGTGGTTGCGCGAGAGTCGCAATACTAATGAACAGGGAAAGATGGCGTCGAGAGGACGACTCGACACGTCGGCTTAGGTTGTCATCACAGAATTAATATAGGTGGGGATCACATGAAGGTAGGTGGACTCAAGTGTACTGGGGATCACGGATAGTCCAATGAGTCTTACTCAAAACATGATTGTTTCTTATAAGTAGATGAAGAGAGCGACGGCGGAAGACTAATAGAGGTCAGCAGCCTAGACGAGGGTTGCGTGTTGCGTGTTGCGTGTTGCGTCAATGCGTCAATGTGTGAATGCGCAGCAGTCCCCATACGTTTAGCCCAGAGGCCTAGACCTAAGATAGCGAGAAGGAGGTCGTCATGATGGAGACCTATTGCGGTGTAGACAGCATGTACTAACAAATATGTACAGGTTCCGTGATGAATCCTGGTAGGAGGACGTCTTGTAGGTGGTCGTCGCGATGGAGAGGGAAGCGCTGTGTGATAGGACGTGCGGAAGTTTTGAGATGTTATGTTCACGCCTATCTAGGCATGATGCGGGGGCCTAATCCTCTGGGCTCGGGCCAGTCATTGCTTCCGTCCGCCCACTCTATCAACCGCTGAATGGTCCCGCTAAACTGTCCAACACTTTGCGTTAACTCCATTGGCTGGCTGGTGACTATGACTGGCCAGGAGCCTGGCCCCACGACGTTACGGATTGCGTTAGGAAACGTGATATTTTAACAACTTCAAATTTCCACGGAAATATTTGTATGAACGAAATCCGAATAGAAATATCTTTTCAACTATTCGTTTGTTGTAGCTTCTCAGGCATTTGTTGGAGTAGACTCTGTAGTTGAGGTGTGCGCTTATACTACCTACCTATTAGCCGTAGTCAAAGAAGCTCATTCTCATTCTCATTAGGCAGTCGCTCGAGTGATGGCAAATTGCAATCAACCGCGATGTCACTCTCACTGGGAATTAATCTAAACGCACATGATGCATTTTGTACAATGTCTTAATGAATCCACTCCGAACATTCAGTTCAGCCCTTTAGTTACTCCGCCCTGTGAATCTTTGCAAGGTTGACGATGCAGCCTTTACCTACACACATACGGGTCGGCCCCTTGCATTTGCTCAGCCAGCAAACTATGCGTCTTACTACGTAGTAGCTATGAAGCTTAAAACATACAGACAACAGGACAGGGATTGCATTCGCTGACTTTTGTTGTCGCCGTGAATGATTGAGTATCTAAAGCCACCAATGATGAACACGATAACTCGTGGCAGCTGGTGGCAGCTGACAAAGACGTGTAGATGATGCGCAATGGGCATTGCTTTTCACCGCGAAATACATTGCGCCAAATGATTACAGGGTAGAAAACGACTCGAGAACTTGTGATGAAACCGCATCTTTTGAGACATTACCTATCTGGTATACGTGATGATTAGTCCTGGTTTGCCCGGACATTGGATCGTCCCCTCTGCCTTGCCTTCTCGACTCGAGAACATCTCATAGGTATACCTAGGTACATAACTAGGCAGCTTTCTCCGCTTGCCGCCGCTTGCCACCGCACGGCCACAATTGCCGCGCCACACATCCCTGCTGATCGGCCCGAAACTTGCTATGTACCTACATATCTATTCGTACCCCCATCTTCCCCCCGCGTTCCCCCTCCCTGTCCTCAAACCTACAACTCGCGCTCGTTCATGGCGGGGTTGTTTATCGTCAGAGCAAAACCATCAAGTAAGATGTTGACTACCACTACTACTACCCACCTCGCACATGATCATCCATATCATCTTCTTGATAAGTTACAATCACGGAATGCCCCATTCTATCCACATCGTGACCTGGTACATAAATGAACCCCAACCTGATTCGCAAAACTCACGGCTGCCATCCACCATGTATCGCTTGTATTATAGCGCGTATGCTAGCACTACCGCTCCGTGGGGTATGACCCCCATCCCTATACATTCATCGCCATCGGTTGTTTCATTCACATGAACCCCGTTCCTAGAAGTCGGCTCATACAAGTAGTACCGGTAGCGGACCGTGTTATATACCATACTAGCCTCAAATCTTCTGTCTTGTCCTGGTCTCCTTATCTCTCGTCTCCCCTTTATCAGGTAACCAGACCCGGAGACGACAAAACATCCTTCTCCAGGTCAAAGCCTTCACTATCAAACTTAGGCCCTCCCTTCTCTCATATACGCCCACCATGACGACGACGCCGTTCTCAAAGGAACAACTACGGGCCCAGTTCGTGGGCAAGACCCTTCACCATGCCCCAACGCCCTCCGTAGTGTTGGACTTGGCGAAAGTTGAGAAGAACTGTAACTTGATGCTTGAAGCGGCTCAAAAACTCCAGCTCCATTGGCGCGCTCACATCAAGACTCACAAGGTGAGCGAAGACTTAAAACCCAATGAGCAAATTTTCAACTAACACAACCTTCTCAACCAAGACATCCGAGTTAACACGGCTTCAAGTTGGCGACAATGACTCCACGCCGGTGAACATTGTCGTCTCAACCCTCACCGAGGGTGAGCACGTGCTTCCCCTGCTGAAAGAATATCAGCAGAAAGGCCGCCAAGTCAATGTACCAAACCCGCCTCACTCTTACCTCCAAGCAGACACTGACAATTAAACAGATGCTTTACTCATTCCCCCTCTACCCCTCAAGCATAGATCGCTTGGCAAGCATGTCTGCCCAACTAGGCGCAGGCGGCCTAACCGTAATGATCGACCACGAGGATCAAATCAAGCTCCTAACCTCTCTCGCCTCCAAATCTGGGCACGCACCCCTCGTCTTCCTCAAGGTAAACGTAGGCAGCAACCGCGCGGGTGTACCGCCCAACACGCCCACCACCACCTCCCTGGTCCGCGCTCTCCTCCTCTCCGAGACCGTTGGTGCCTGTGTTCTCTGGGGCGTCTACTCGCACGCCGGCCACTCCTATGGCTCGCGCAAGGACTGGGAAGCCATGGACGTCCTCGGCGTTGAATTCGCCGGCGTCTATGAAGTCGCGCGCGCTATCAAAGCTGAACGGCCCACGCATCCGCTCATGCTTTCCGTCGGCGCGACACCCACGGTGACAACCCTGCAACACCCCGATTTCCACACCGAAGGCGAAACAAAGGAAAACGGCGCAGCCACGGCATTAATCAAAGACCTCATCACCCGCATGCGCGCCGACGGCCTCACTCTCGAGGTCCACGCAGGCGTCTACCCCACCCTCGACGTCCAGCAACTAGCCGCGCACTCCCGGGACTTCACCACCCTTAACCCCTCCGCAATCGCCGTGACTGTCCTCGCAGAGATCTGCTCCATGTACCCCGGCCGCGGCCCCAACGGTACCACCGAAGCCCTAGTAAACGCAGGCTGCATAGCCCTCGGCCGCGAGCCCTGCGATGACAAAGGCGAGGAAAAGGGGAAACACTACGGGGCCTGGGGTATCCTTATGCCCTGGGCGGGCGTGGAAAACGAGATCCCCGGCCCTGAATTCCCGGCTGTACACGGTGGTTGGCAGGTCGCGCGCTTGAGCCAGGAACATGGTGTGCTTGCCTGGCGGGGTGAAAAGGAGGCGGAGACACCGCTTGCTGTTGGTCAGCGCGTGCGTATTTGGCCGAATCACTCGTGTATCACCGGTGCTGCGTATCCGTATTACTTCATTGTTGATTCACGTGTGCACGGACGTGAAGACGAGATCGTGGACGTCTGGCCGCGGTGGAACGGGTGGTGATGCACACTCTCTATCTCTCTCTTCCTAGGACAACATAATAATCTGTGTCATGATTTTCATAGGAAATGAATCTCATCATATGATATGTATCGTTAGATTTCATTAGTATCTTACCAAACATCCATAAAAAAACATCATCATCGAATACCAATTCACAAAGTAATCAAATCACAAAGTCCAAAAGGCAAAGCTAAACAACTTCATTCAAAGCAAAGCTCTCATCTAGAGTAATGGGAGGGTATCAATCAAGTCAATTATTTTTATCTGTTGAGCATGACAAGACCTAATGAGCGAAAACCCAACGCCCAGGCTCCAGTAGTAAAGAGTAAGTGTAGCTTTCTTTCACCCCTTACCATACGAAGATCTACCTTTTTTGAAACCACCGTTTTGCGAAATCATTCGTGTCATCTTGATAGCCGGAAAAAAATCCTTCTTCTGGGACTTAATCTACATGGTCCACTTGTTCCAGAGAGAAAACGCCGTACGCCCTAGGGAGAAGAAGGGAAAAAAGAGTATGAAGACGAGTTTCCCTTCAGATCGTGAAAGACGCAACATGGTATAATGCTTGCTGTCCGTCGTGATTGGCATACCTACTGTGAGTATGGTTATGGCCCCAGACACGAACATACGAGTACAATTAGGAGAGGGGGCATGGGAAGAAAAGTGCATAACTACTACTTGCACCGCTTTTCGACAATGCCTACACCGTTCTCTTCGTACTCCTTCCGCGAGATCCACATCTGGTGGAAGGTGCCGAGACTAGCGAGAATGCTACCTCCAATCCAGGCGCCGAAGCGGCGTTCAGTAGTCAAGCCGGCAGCGTGGAGCTTAATCTTCATACCCGGGTGCATGGCCATGAGCTCGTTGTTCAGGCGGTCATTGAATCCATTAAGTAGACTGGTGCCACCCGTGACGACGACATTGCCGAGCAGGTTGGGCCGAAGGTCGACGTCGACAGCGCTGAGGCATGCCTTGATCAGCTCCGGAATGGTCTGCGGCTTGGCACCGCCATCGGGATTCGCGGCCATCGCGTTCTCATCCCACATGCCCTCCGAGACACGATACCGTTGTTCCCGCCACATCTGGTTCGCACCGTCGGGCAATTCGAATACACGCCCAGGTTGCATCTTGACGAGGTCTTCGTTTCCGGGGTTCAGGTATCTGCCGGGGCCTCTCCAAACCTCCACCACAGACTCCTTGAATTCGGTCAGGAGGCGCTCCTCTTCGTATGCGAGATAGGAAGGGGTGAGTTCGAAAGGGAATTGGCGGAGTCGGGCTTGGGCTGGGGCACCAGCATCGACGGGACTCTTATTCTCGACGGTGAAGTAGGGGGTCACGTTGATCTTAGGGTCGTTACTATCCCACATCGCCCGAACCTGTTGTGATAGCCATAGACCACCAATGGGGGACTTCTGGATGGACCGCTTGAGGATCATTCCATCATGTACGGCAGTGACGCTTGTGTTCGCGCCACCAACATCAATTACGAGTGCCGATGCCTTACCCGCAGCAAAGGCGGCGCAGACTGGTGTACGCGACATCCAGAAGGCAGGGCAACCCCAGTTTTCCATCGCGATCTCGAGGGCCTTCTCGCGAGCTTTCCCTGTGTTCCAAGGGGCTTCTGTCATGAGGATGGGATTTTCAGCGAGTGGTTTCTCTTGGTTCTCGATGTCCTCCATAGCGACATCACCCTCGCCATCGGTAGCGGGGTCATTTACACGGTTTCTACCCAGAAAGACAACACGGTCGGGTTGTAGACGCTTAATCAACATGAATTCCCACATCTTGGTAGCGGTGTCCCAATCCTCGACGACGCTTTCGGTGCGTGACATGTAGTTCTTGACTTCGAGGTCTTTGCGAGGGTATAGACAATCGTCGCCAAAAGCGTCTTGGTAGGTGATTGTGGTAGAGTCGGTATTACTCTTCTTGATGCTGCCGTAGAACGAGGGTAGGATGGATTTGGGGACATCTTCGCCGGCAAAGCCAGCGCGTGTGTGGCAGTATCCAGCATCGAGAACAAGGGCCGATACTTCGTCTGTGCGAATTAATGACTGGTTAGTCAAGCCTGTCGACGATCATAAGAGATACATCGTGTTAGCAGCATGGCACGTACCTCCACCATAAACATCCAATGGCGCTTGCGCATTGGGAAGAGGTTGCTGGGACGCCATCGTAAGGTGTGCGACGAATGGCGACAGATGAGATGATGGGACGGTGTCGACAAGAGATGAGAGGAGGACGGAGTGCCCCGAAGTTGCAGAACTCAATAAAGTTGGTTGCAAAGCTTCATTCGCGTCCAGGTTGCAGTTGGAAGGCGGGTAACTATGGCCCACTGGTCGGTGGTTCGCATGCTATCCGATATCTGGGTACAATTCCTGAGTTCGTGACACAGAATGGATTAGCCACAGCCTGACACCAAACGTGGCTGGTGGCTTGGGGCTGGTAAATAATAGTTACCCGCTCAGTTTCTAATTAGTGTTAGCGGGGTATCCATGTATTTATCAGGTAAATCTTTGAGACTTATGTAACTGTCGGGTCCATGCAGGTATAGAGGGTACTAGCAAAGCTCCATCGATTAAGTGAATAAGTCTTGCGTATGCCCTCCGATGGCATGGATCGAATGCGGGCGCGTGCTGCGATTTTGGGTTCGTCATGAAATGCGATCATGGGGTAGGCACAGGCTGTCGCTGATGCCCGAGATACCCCGGCGACCATAGAAGCACAATGAGGCTGTCATAGGCATGAATAGCGATTAAACGTGGTCATCATGTCGCTCCTCTCCGATGATGAGGATGCTCATTTCCTCTTTGACAGTCAATCCAACCCATCCTCTTCTGGAGACGATGACGACGATGAACCCTTTCCGCCACCCTTTTTCAGCCAAAACCACTTCACACCGCCGTTCTATGGACGGCCGCCAACTCCGTTGCCACCATCACCGTCGCTCACCTCCCTACTGCGACCATCTCGGCCCACCACACCCGATCCCTCTGACGATGACATCGAGCCGGTGCCACGCGCATCGCCTAAGGTGCCCACGTACGAGTACTATGGATTCGTCGTCTACCTATTCTCGTCCTTCAGCTTCTTGATATATCTACTATGGGCGTATCTCCCATCGCCCTTCCTCCATGCGCTGGGCATATACTACTACCCGAACCGCTGGTGGGCGCTAGCGATTCCGGCCTTCATCAGCATGTCGCTCGTATACATTTATGTGGCGCTTGCGCTGTACAATACCGAGGTGTTGACACTGCCTCTGACGTCAATCGAAACCATTGTCGACGAGGCGGCCAAGATAGCCACCATCGACAATAAAGGGCGCATTCGAATCGGTGACGCAGGCGACCGGAAGCATCAGATGACGACCCAGGCGGCGCGGCGGCTCGACTGGAAGAATACCTGGAACAAGGGAACGGACGCCGTGATGGACGTCCCGCTTGCCGGTGTCTGCGAAGTCTTATATGGGAATCCTATCGATGAGGTCGAAAGTGATTCCGAGGATGAAGAGCAGTGGCAACCGGATGATCTGCAAAGTGATACCCTTAGTTCTTCTTGATACGAAATTATACTGGCGATGACCTTGGTACTTGCAGGTCCTTTCCCAACTCACCACCATTGATTCGAAATGCATCAATAATGGTGCATTACGTGCCGGTTTTGTTGCACCGGTCAGTTGTCAAAACCACCGAGAAGAATTATGCTATTCGGAGTCTAGCTATCGAAGAAAGAGTTTAGTTAGTCCACTGGTCGAGAGTTAGTGAACACAGATTTACACCAGGTTGCACCATTGCGAACTTACCAAAAGCCTCACACTTACGATTTTGAAGTCCCATGTGAAGCCTCACTACTGTGTACTCCGGTATGGCCCTGGCACATAATGCAGTGACTATTCCCATGGCCATTCTGAACGAGGTTAGAAAACTCATTATTGTAGGAGAGATAACATCAGAGTTTCAAGTCATGCGTTGTCCCCCTTGCCCTCGCATTGGCGGCCGAGGCAAAATCGGCCTCAGTCGTCGCCAACCAGGTAACTATCTACCTATTCACGCCTACGTACTGTGGGTGGTGTCCCTGTTATTCTGCCGGCAGAATCTGCCCTCAGTCGTCCCCAACCACTGTAACGATTTGTCCACTCACACGTACTGTACCAAGGTGATGTCTTTGTGATTCTGCCGGCAGAATCCGGTCCTGGTCGTCGCCAACCACTGTAACCATTTATTCACTCCTACACACTGTACCAAGGCGGTGTCTCTGTCATTCTGCCGGGCAGAATCTACCTCCAGTGGTCCCCAACCACTGTGACTGTTTATCCCCCCTTGCAATGGTATTCTAGGCGGTGTCCCTGTTATTCTGCCGGCAGAATATGCCCAAGTCGTCACCAACCATGGCAGCTACCCATCTATGCACAGTTCGAAAAATGGAATCTAGATGGACAGCCTTTGTCTCTCGGCATGTCTTTCATTGCCGGCCTATGCACGACCTCGCCTATGATTTAGTCATTGCCAGTATTGGATCACGGGCCAATATACATCATCGGACACCATCGTTATCGGTTTCTTTCGTCAAGCCTGCGAAGACACAGACCAGGCCGTGCGAATAAAGCCATAATGAAGGAGATTGACGGAGTACTTCCCACACCGTCGTCGCCCACCGGAGGACCCAACTTCATTCACCGGAGAATACCCACAAAAGATACCGGTGTACATCCGTGCATCCGTGTGTGTCCGTGCACCGACCCACAAATCTGGAGTATATAAACCGGCTTCCTCCCACAACCGATTCCTGCTTCCCTTCTTCTCTTCCTCAACAATTGACCGCGCTTTCGCGTTCGTCGTCTACCATGACTCCTCATCATGCGCTTTCTTTCTCAATGTCTTCCCCGACTGTTCCCGTTACTTCTCCTTTCCTCGCCTCGTTAAGAGGTCCGGTCTAGACGAGCTCGCTCGGCAACTCGGCGAGCTCGCTTGCGCTTACTACCGTCGAGGGCATCCCCACTTACAAACCGAGCGCGCAACTATCAACCTTTTACCTTCGTGGCATCATAGAAGTGTGAGCTGGTACGTAACACCCGCAGTACTATAATATCAACGATCACAGCGCAAACCCAGATACTAACTTCGATAGTCTCTACCAACAATTCACATCGGCATCGGCATCTATGAGCAACGACAAGTTCCCGGCATAGCCTGCGTCGTTCTTCGTTGTCTAGATGGCTTGGTCCAGCCTCGCACTTTGAACTTTAGCTTTCGCCTCGCAAAGACACTGGTGGCCCGTACGCAGCATTGGCACTGCTCAATCCGCCCGCAAATGAGCAGTCCGGCGCTTGTTGGTTGCGATACCTGCCATTCTCATCCGGCCCGTCATAATGGCCGACACAGCCACTCAACACATCACCATCACGTTACCACGTAACGCTGGCATGACCTCCGTCATGGTTGGCGGTTCTTAACTTCAACCGGATGGCGGTCTGTGCGGTGTCCGAGGTAAGCAACAATGATTCTAATTGCCTACAATATTCTGAATGATACTAATCTCAATTATCGAGTCTTAGCTCCATCTCTTGCACAATCACCACTCCGACCTTTCAATTGATGCGCCGACAACCAACAGTATCACGGTCCAAGTTAAGGAGGCCGAAGATGATGGGGAGTTCTTCCTCCAGATTATGCCACATACTGTGTGTCCATCATACTGTGGCAGACCATATCTGTCATTGACGTCGCCACACCAACAACAACATCAGCACACGCTGGTCGTGGTGGGAGCGTACGAATAGATACGAACCGGCTCATTACTCAAAGGATGAGAGTTGGGTGGTGGGTGAAAAATAACCCCCTCCAAACGTACCATCGGATACAGACGCCTGAGGGACATCGATACGCCCCCGATTTCCGGATTCCTCACGAAGGGCGATGCACCGCCAAGTAGACGGTAGTGCTAGTGCCTCTACGCTCAATCAATCACATGGCGATTTCGCGTGGTGATCTCCGTCCTATCAAACAACAGAACGCCAGGCAGTCATGCTGTGTGGTGTTGGCGCGCGACCAATTCCGTATATCACGATTCACGGCTGCTGGCCGAAGACGTCGTCACTATCGCTCTGCTTGCTATGCGCGTCACAGCAGCACCGACACCCTTCCGGGAAGCCTACGCACGCATGCAGGAACGATTCAACTGGGTGATGTCCAAGAATGACTATCCGGTGGGATCACACTGGGCGTTCCCTTTGACGCGGACTTGATCAAATCCAGCAATGTTGCAGATGAAACATACGCGTGCCGGTTGAGATCTCCGAGCAATATAGCAAGAGATCCATTTGGATTCCTCATTGGCACGTCGTCCTGAATGGCCAGATACCACGATCGTGGCTGGGTCGAGCTCGAAGGGCTGGCGAGTCCGGAGTGTGCTGGTGACGGTGCCGACTTCGCCTTATCCGAAGACGAGCCGAGGCGTGAGCGTGAAAGCAACGCTTCCAGACGTGTAAATGCTGCATTGCAGCAAGTCACGGGGGGTCCGCCGTCGCCTCTGGCATTACGCGCTCGGTTTCGGGTCGATCGAGACCCAGCCTCGCCCTTTGAATGCCCGGCAGATGGAGAGGATTACTGCTTCTGACTGCTTCTATAATACCAACGGAGTTGGGTGTCCGCGGCTTTTATTTTTTCTTCGTCAACCGTGAGGCGAGGTTGCACGCCATGCAAGCGTACAATATAGCATTCAAGGTGCAGCATTTCCGGAACTTTGAGGTGCAGAAAATGGCACACGAAGAGGCGATGATGACGAGGCCTGGGACATCCTGGTATCGTGCATTTACGAGAAGCTCTTACTGGCTGTCCGAGCGCGCTTTGACCCTCAGCTTCACCAGCCCTGGGGCCCGTGGTGCAGGCCGCTCGACAATGGCAATTCGAGATTTCCACACGCTCATCTGGGGGTCGGGGGGTGGCTAGCAAGACATAGAAAGTCACTTTCGCCCGGCAGGAAGACGGACGGCACCCAGCTTACTAGCCAAGAAATTACCATCGCCATCCAGCCCTTTAGCCGAGGATGGCGTTGCCCTGCACAGGGATGGATGGAAGGCCAAGCACAGAGAGTCGCTCACTGAGCAAGAGGAAGGGCGAGCTGCGTGGGGAGCTAACAAATGGAATTGGCTTTTTGAGAAGTTTCCTTAGAGAGGTATGGAAATCAAGCGCAGGCGCCAGACAATCAACGATGGTGCCCTTTCGTACCATCTCGCCTGTGCTCGCGCCCAACAGCCTACTCGGTTTCAGCAAGGCATCGGCGTCGCATTGTGGTGGGGTGTGCTGGTTGCTCACGTCTCCAAACTTCCAGTCGTGGGTAACGGGTCAAGGTATATTGGGTTCACCAAGCTCACCGACTTGTGACTCGAGAATCCTCTACTTTTCGCGTATTCTTACCCGGCCTAGCCTTTTATTATAAAGCAGTTGGCGAATATAAGCCCCCAAAGAAGGAGAATGGGGGCTTTCGTGGGCTCCATTACCCGAGGATCCTAAGCCAGCCGCACTCCGACCAGCAACTGAGTCTTCGACTCTCTAGGAATCCTTAGATATCCTACCACTAGAAGTTTTCCCTGAGGTCATTCTAGGACTCGATATTTCCTCGCCGTCAACGATGCGACGCGTCAATAGAAGAGCGAAGCTGGTAGTGGACTCGATACCGCAACTCAGAACGGTCACTTGGAGTACTATCCAGCCGCGCTATCATCCGTGATGACAGGCACCTGGATGTGGTGGTGGTAGCGCTACCATAACCTCGCCTCTTAGGGCCGGTTGTTCCTGTCACAATATACGGCATCATTTGGCTAGGTCCTCACATCTTCCACTCCATAGCCGAGGACGACGCGGACAACCGACGAACCAGGAGAATTCGTGATTGGTATCGGAGCGCCGAAACATTACCGATTTCACTTTCTATCACCACCGTCGCGTATAGGATGGAACCAGAAGCACGGATCCGGTTGTTCCGGCTTGGAGCACGTCGACGGGGGGCCTGTGTCGGCCAGCCCATAGCTGACGACCTCGTCCCAGAACGAGGTCGCCGACGCGTCAAAGGATACAACAGCCCGAGGATGAATCGGTAGCCGCATGCGGGATTAAAGAAATTAGGCTTTAGAGACACCCAAGAGTGCGGGAGCCGTGGTGACTTCAACGATTGTCATCTAGGCGACTTGTGATCTATGGCAAGCACACCGGGAGCCCGCTGGGAAGTGTCAAAACTCCGGGACGAGGCCCGCGGCCGCATGGAATGCGCACTACCATAACGCAGTTCCAGGCGGGCAGGCATCCAGCCAAGCATCCATGAGCATAAGGCCCAACAAGCGACCAGACGCTGCCTGGAGCCACAGCCAGGATTATCGATGAGACTCCCACAGGCCTGGATGTTTACCATCCCGAGACCGAGTCAACGACACCACGCGGTGTTTCTCGCCGTCCAGCCCACTGCCGAGGACGGCGTGCATGAGCGACGAAAGTCCAAATAGACCCTCGGCTTCGCTACCTGCGGAACGCGAGAAATTCGACCTCAGATGATCAGAGACACTGAGAGTGCGGAGAGTTGTCACGTCAATCTTCGCCTTTACAATGACTGTAGCCTCTACGGGTACGCCGGTACCCCGGTGGGCAGAACCTCGAGGAGCCCGAACACCGATCCAGGTGTCTCCTGTCCACAGATCCGCCCGCATTACTCCGCGCGGTGTTAACGTCGTCCAGCCCCCAGCCGAGGGCGGCGTGCTGTGTATACACAGGACATGCGCGAAGTAGGATCCATCCTCGGTCGATGTTCATGGCGCCTGCGTCGACTTTACTCTCCTCGACGCAATAAGTCTGGAGTCCCGCATGTCTGGCAAAGCCTCTTTCACTCTGTAGGAGCCAAAGCCTCGCCCTCTGGTTCCGATTATGAATGTGGCGGGGTATAAAGACAAAATCCATATATCCCGCGTCCGCAGTTACCTTATACTCCGAGACAGGAAGTGCCAGCTTGCCGACTTATTTTGCTACAGGGGCCGGGTTGATCGACGCTCCTCCGCGAGACGGGGAGTACCTGGTTGGCCGTCTCTTTCGAGAAAGAGACTGGGCTGGCCCCTCAGTTGCAGGGTGTGTGCCTGGTTGGCGTTCGTTAGCTGGTGGGCGGAGGATAAAGGGTTAACCGTAGTATAGAGATGTATGGAATTCTTCATTGGTGCTACGCTATATATGTCACGATAAGTCATTGTTCATGGATGGCTAATCAAAGAATTATCCTCCTTAAAAAATAACCCCTTTTTTTGTCTTTGCCTATGCTACTCGTGACCATTGCTGACTGCCGGTGTGCTTCCATTTTAACCACAGCGATCGTGGACAGGAGCAATGACATTCATGCGTTCTTTCCGATAGCCGTAGCAGAAAGAGTATCGTAACGTCTATAATTCTCTCTACCAAACCTAGTGACAAGTTCAGAATTGTATCTACTAGTTATACCGTGAAATCCGCACCACTGATCAGCTATCTTTCCACTCAGACCTAAATACACTAGGTTATCCCATAACCGCAATGTCTATCAAGTCTCCATACCCTCCAGCTCATCCACATTCCCCTTCTCCCAAGGATACAAACTCTCCGCCTCCTTTATCAACTCCGCATGCAACTCACTCCTCGGCTTCACCATCGCAGTGAACGGCTTCGGATGGCTAATCGCACCGGTGGAGAAAAGCACCGTCGGATCCGTCGTCGGCGGTTCAATCTCAACTCCCTTTTCATCGAGCGGTTTCCTGATATCAAAGACGGCTAGCGATTGTGCAATGGTGAGCCATATGGAAGTGTATGCGAAGAATCGACCAGGGCAGATTCGGCGGCCGTAGCCAAAGATGTGATCCCGTGGATCCGGGCAGGGGTTTGCGCCGAGGAAGCGTGAGGGATCGAATGTTGAGGGGTTTTTATAGACGGCTGGATCATGAGTGAACCACCTGTTGATGGTAATCAGATTAGAGAATAGAATATCGAGATCCCTCCCCATCTACCTTGATACGTACCATACGTTAGGGACGACAATCGCATCCTTTGGGATAAAGTACCCCTTGAACATGTCGTCGGCAGAGGTAGTATGTGGTATGACCAACGGCAGTACAGGGTGCCAGCGTAGAGCCTCCTTGACTACAGCGTTGATATAAGGGAGGTTATCACGGTCGTCGAATCTAGGGAGTCGACCTGTGCCGATCACCTGGTCGATTTCCTCTCGTGCTCTTTGCTGGACTTCGGGGTAGAGCGATATGGCTAGGAAGAACGCCGCGACTGTGTTCACGGTCTGATATTGTCAGTCAGTTCGATGAGCCCTTGGTTTTCATTTTAGGGTCTGAACGTACCGTATCCGATCCGCCGGAATATAAAGCTGCCTGTAGTAACTAAAGTCAATCCGGAGAATCACCGAAAAAGAAATGAAAAAAAGAAAGGAAAAGAAATACTCACAGCAGTCCACTTAACCATGTACTGGTCCTCCGAGCTCAAGTCTGACCCAAAATCAGAAACATACGACTTCCCAGCTTGACCTTTCGCTATCCGTCGCTGGGCGAATTCGAATGGCTTGTCCGCCGTTTTTATCAAGCTAGCCTGCCATTTTTTCCCAAGCCTCTTGAAGTCGGCGCCGGGAAACCAATCTGGAATATATTTCACTGCGAAACGGATTAGCCCTGTGATTCTGCATGTTAATCGCTGCCCAAACTTACTGGCAGGCACTAAATCCACAAGCCAGGACCCTACAGCCGTCCCAAGCGAGAACTGTTCGAGGGTTTCGCCAACGAGCTTGACGAGAGGGTCTGATTTGTGAGGGTCGATCGTGTATCCATATATCATTTTGAGAATCATGGCACCGGCCTCGCTACAAAGCTCCGAAGAGTGTCGTGGTCAGCTATTCAGACCTGGTCATAGGGGAATGGAAGCCCGTCATGTATATAGTGACATACGTTCTTATGTGGTCGAGTAGCCCCTCCGGGTCCTTCAAGACACGTAACAAGAATCGGTGTACTTCTTTCTCTTGGATCGGCATATAGGGCTGGACGGTCGCCTGCGTGCCGATCATGGCGTGGATGTTCTTCCTGTGCTGGCGGAATTCCTTCCCATATTCCCGAAGAACGACAGTATTCTTCCAGCCGATCCTTCAGAGAGGTTTAGCATCGAATGCAAGGTAGCCAAGGACTTTATTTTCCTTACATCTCCCCAGCAAAGGTAAATCGAGACCGCGACGAGTACACCGAGGATCTCTTCTCAAAGAGTTCGAAAGCCAGCTCTGGAGAGTGTAAGAGGACAATGGTCGTCCCAAATGCTGTTACGGAGCTAATAGGTCCTGTAGTATCGCAGAACAAGAATTAACAACACGGCCAAAAAAACAAATTACTGTTTACCGACAAAAGTGAAGTCCCGAACCATAGGCATCCTTATATTTCAGCCAATGTTTCCATTCATGGGCACCTTTAGGAGGAAGAGCATCGACGCTTCCAAGGAAAGGCAGACCCCTTGGTCCCGGAGGAAGACGACCAGGTGTTTTTCTTCTGGTGAGGAGCCGGACGGCAATGACTGCTCCGATGAGCAGTACAGTTTTCAAAATGAGGTTATCCGAAAGCACACCCATGGCAATGAGAGGAGGCGGAAGAAGACAAAAAGAACAGGTATGAATTTCTACCGTATATTAATCGAGACAAATTGGACTGAAGTGAAGTGATGAAAAGCCAGCACTAGACATATGCAAAATAGGGCAACTACCAACATGATAAGGGAGATCGATGAAGTATCCGTCGCGGCATATATGGCATAGTGCCGGGATGATGGGCTTTACCTTTTTACCACCGTCAGCGTATTCTTCGTCATGGCTCATAAACATCAAACATCAGACACCATGGAGAGATGACCGAATGCCGTGCTTTCCGCTACTCCCTAAAGCCTAGAGCCCGCGGACAATAGAGCAAAGGATGGGAATCCCTAGGCTAGGCTAATTCCACATTGTTCAAGCGACTGGTTCAGCCAAGCTTGGCAACTTCACTGGATGCCCAACTTCAGCCGATGCCGGGACCGTTTCAATGGACCACCATATAGGGATACCACCCTAACCTCAGTAACTCCGACCATCAACCAATGGGAGTTTTGCCGAGTGGTTGAGGCGTCGTGTTTGGGTCTTGTTAGGTTTCTACCTGCCAACTTGAAGTTCCGCGATGGGGAACTTCTTTGGTTTCTGTCTGCAAGGTAGCATTGCCCTAAAGTCCCCCAATAGAGAGGCCTGGTCAGAGGCGTATTCATGTGTGATTACGCTGCAACTGCTGCAGGAGAGGTAGTAATTGGACAGTCGGTCGTTGAAATTTAGGCTCACGCGATCTACCCATCTAACCGTTGCATGGGAGAAGCCGAGTCTATCTGCCGAGATATATATAAGCACATATATATATATAAGCTGACTCAGTCCATTACATAATGCGACGTAATGGTATATGAAGTGTGTACGGATTCTGTACGGACTATACGAAGAACAACATCACCGATCTCAACAGAAGCAGGAGACTCGGTCGGCGAATGAGGACAGCTGGAATGCCTCTTTTTTCTCCCGGTTATCGCCGGATTTCTCGACGCCGAGAACGGTGGAATCCGCCGACGGCTTCGGGATTACATCATAGCTCTGAAGCGGGTCATATATCGGCGGTATATCGGCATCTGATAAGATAAGACACACTTCGTCTCACAGTGCTTGAATGCCTTCACTCACTTTGGTAACTTCTCTCTCAATTGAGCCTATGACTTCTACTATTCGCCCGGCCTGGTAACGACTCACACACTCACCAGGCTGGTCTGGAGTGAGGGAAGTTTATTGCATCCACCCCCATACATAATCTCTAGTCCCCATCCATTTGTCACTCTCACACACATACTACTCCAATCCTGACATCGCCAAGACCCCCGCTCAAAATGGAAGACCTTCCCTGCCCCCCTGGCCTAAAACTACAAGAGAACTTCATAACGCCAGCCCACGAATCCGCTCTCCTCGAGATCTTCCAGCGCGAACTAGTCTGGCCCGAGGCCAGGACGTCCGGCGCGCGTCTCTCGCTGCACTACGGGTATACTTTTGACTACAAGACCTTCGGCGTAGATCCTAATATACCCTATAAGCCGTTCCCGTCTTGGCTTGAGCCTTTGCTCCCGCGTCTAGACGAAGGCGTGAATGCCAGCAGACCCCCTGATCAGGTCTGTCTGCAGCACTACCCGCCCGGTGCCGGTATCCCGCCGCACGTGGATACGCATTCGACGTATGATCAGTTATACGCGCTGTCGCTGGGTGCACCCGTGATGATGCAATTCCGGCTCCGTCGCTACGGCAACGGCAACGGCAACGGCAATGACGTGGATGAGGTGCCCGAGGCGGAATTCGTCGAAGTCGATCTCCCGCCCCGCAGCATGATGCAAATGACGGGAGACTCGCGGCTACACTGGGAGCACGGCATCAAGAAGCGGAAGAAGGACGTCCTGCCCGATGGCACCGTGCGTCCGCGCGCCGACCGCTGGAGTATCACGTACCGGTGGCTGCGCGAGGGCGGCGAGTGCGAGTGTGGGGATGAGAGACTTTGCGATACGGCGCAGCGGCGGAAGGGCGTTGAGAGAGAGTATCGCTGGAAACAGCAGAAACAGGAACCGCAACAAGACGAGGCGAACGCCGTGGCTGTGGATGTAGCGTCACAATTGAAGGGTACTCAGGAGAGTGTTCATGTTATCGAGATAGACCTAAAACATCACGACAATGGCAATATACCCTCGTGTCCCCCTTGACAATTTTTTGGTTTTTTTTTTGCCAAGTTCGTGCGTCAACAGCTTTCGCCATTCCGGTGCTGATTATGCTTTCGCAGCTTTGACAGAGTTTGCAGTAACTATCTAGAAACATGCAAAGTCTCGCATGTGTTCGATCATATCATAGCCCAGAAGACTTACAAACTTGGCTCACATCTCCCCACACTGCGCAATAACCACGTCCAAATCGGGTACATCCCGCCCCCGTCGTCCCGTCTTCGTCCGCTCCATCTTCTCAACAACATCCATACCCTCGACGACTTTGCCAAAGACGACGTGTTTCCCATCTAGATGGGGTGTTGGCGCGGTGGTGATGAAGAACTGGCTACCGTTTGTGTTCGGTCCAGAGTTCTATCACGCGGTGTCAGCAGTGAGTGGTATTTTAAAAAAAAACAACTATATCCGAGAAGGTGGAGGAAAGGGGGAGGGAAAAGGTTGAAAAGGCTTACCGCCATAGAAAGTAATCCACCCTCCGTGTGCTTCAAAGTGAAATTCTCGTCGGCGAAGGATTTGGTACCGTAAATGCACTAGGTAGACAATTGTTAGATATCATCAGTATCTGCCACATCTAACCTGCCGACCTGATCCCAGTTGAGCGGAAGTGTATGAACGCATACAGTACTACCAGTGCCATCACCATTCAGAAAGTCACCACCCTGGCACATGAACTGGCCGATCTGTCACATGATCAATGCGTTAGCAAGACACCGCATCATCCACGAGGGTTACGTTATGTTTCAAGAGTAAAAGCGAATAAAGTAGGATAGGTAGGCACCACATAGACAGCGGAGAGGGGTGTTTCATGTAAGGAAAAAAAAGAATAGAAATTCAGAAAAGGGGAAATCGATAAAGAGCAAAAGAGGAAAAGACTCACAATTCGATGAAACTTGCTCCCCTTATACCCCTGCGATTGACCGCGGTTGTTCTTGGACTCGCCGGTGCAGAACTGTCGGAAGTTCTCGGCCGTCCGGGGTACGGTGTCTTTGAAGAGCTCGAATTTGATACGGCCGAGGGGTTCGCCTGTGCATTCCTGTGAGTGATCTCATCATGAAAGATTGAATGTTGACAGTATGATAGGAACGAATGAACTGGAGCGAATAAACGTGCAACCAGAGTAGGCGACAGCACGTGGATAGGGATACATGACCGTCGGGTTATCCGCCAGACGACCGATATTCCCCTCACATCAAAATAATCCAAAGAGAGCATCGATATCAAAGCGAGATGATAGTCCTCTCACCTCCAATGGTAATATCGAAAAAGACCCTAACATCACCGATCAGCATTCGTCCATCCAACGATCTAGGTATTCAACATCCAAGCGCCGGACCCATATCCAAGAAAAACTCACAAGGGATTCCCCGAGGCCGGGAGTTGCGTAGGCGCCATGATAAATATCAAGAGCTTTGAAATCAAATGAATGGGTTTTTGCAAGAATTCTGTACACCGCGTCGGACTTGTTCCGGGATCTGGTATAACACGGACAAGATGGGAGCCTCAAGTACGATTGTTTCGAAGCTCCAGCAATGACGATGAGGTACAGCTACAGCTACAGCCACTGAACCCCCCGTCAACAACCGCCTAAGCCACACCTGGTATCCACCTATCCAGAACTCCACTTTTCTCCAACACACAAGCCATCTTCCCATCCGTGCACCAGCCACAACATAACCTCGCCCGTCTCAATTTCAACAACAATTCCCATTCTCCCAAACCACCAGACTTTCCATCATCTACAATCCGAAAATATCCATCTTCCCACACTCCTCCAGGGAAGAGAATTGAAATCATCCCAGCGCTGTTAACTCAGGGATTGATTTCATCACATTTCAATTTGATTTTTGTCCCCAAGGAAAAGTTGAGCTGTCACGTGCTACCCATAATACCGATCAATCATCAGGCCCCCGATCTCCTCACCAGGCGCCTCCCGAGGAGAAACGGGAGATAGTTACCCCATAGTTAAAACGTTCTTGATAAAAACCTCGTTCTCCGCGTCCTTACGTACGCAGAAGGCGCCAAGCCTGCAACCAACCCCCTTCATGGAATCCGGCGGTGTCATGCGACTCCGTTTGAGAAGCTACATAAGCACTTTAATCTATACAAAAACCATCAACACACAAAAAAACCCACAAAATCCCGCGAAAAAAAGGGACGATTCTATGCATACCTCGCGCATGTATGTCTTACTAGTAGTCTACAGATTATAGTATAATCTACCCCGGCACGCAACGGATCGGAATGAATTCGAGTCCCAGAACAACATCAGAAGGGTAGGTACACGTGTAAAGCGCCGGCTTACCCAATAACTATTTATAAATGATATTATGTTGTGACAGTAATTATGCAGGTAAATCAGGTATTAGATAGTGAAATAAGTGGCCCGAGGCCATGTGTCTGTAATCAGTTTCTCATTCCCCGATGAGAAGAAGCTTGGATAGCGTCACGCCGTGTGTATGGCTCTTTTCTCTGACGATCATCTCGCAGAAACGTAAAAAAAAGGAATGAACGGCAAGCCACCCCGGATTCTACAACATCACAATTGGCCAAGTTACACAGAGTCAAAATTCAGGAGCTTAAAGTTTCCCTCAATAGCGAATCCATTAAACTGCTATCTATCAGCTCAATAGATCCATCCATCCATCCCTCAATCCTTGAACGCAAATAGAAGAGAAAAGGCGTATGGTATTTACAAACCCCTACCTAATCTATCCTCTCTCTCCTTTCCCTGTCCCCTCAATCATGAATGGGGCACCTATAAACCCTCTCACGTCCATACTCATCAACACTTCTATGCTGTTGCTCCCCTGGCGCCTGTAACGCATCCAGACAACTCTGGTGGTAAATATGTCTGCATGCGAGGACTACCAACGGACCAAGCGGTTGTTGAATACTCCGTATATTCCCATTCATCCCTGCACCACTTTCTTCATGGCGATTTTCCTCTTGCGCCATCGTAGAACCCTGGGCGGATAAAGCCTCCGCAGTTTTGCCTTTACCGCGCGTTTCCTGTTGTACGTCCGCGCCAGCTTTACCTTTCCCACGTGCGGTAGACGAGCTAGAAGCAGTCGCAGCGACAGCAGTAGCCGCATCCTTCTTTTCCGCCCTTTTGACCATTTCACTCGCCTGTTTCTCCTCCCATGCCTCGAAGACATTCCCCGAAACACCAGGGCCCCATACCCTTCGTCCGCAAGCTTCACAAGTAGATCCCTTCGGTCTCCATCCCCTTTGCCGTAATTCCACCGCTTGCTTTACGTTCACGAATAACTGCTGTTCCAGCAATCGATTTGATAGTTGTAGTATGGACTGTTCGTAGTCATATGCGGAGAATATCGACGTCAATACAGCCCGTAAATCTGCTAGAGTAGGCGAGATGGTTGCTGCGCGCGATAGGAACGCGCGCAGGATGCGCAAGAATGTTAGACTGCCCCCGGAAGAGGTCACTAGACGATTAGCTGATTCGGGAGACTCTTGAGTCGATGTCGCGGTGAGGAGGGCCGTAAAAGTATGCTGGACTAGAGATCGCAGCAAAGCGACGAGTTTGTCGGTATCCAATATTTTATGGGAATCCGTTTCATTCGCAGTTGCACGGGGGTCCGGCGAGCTAACCAAAGCAGACAACTTGCGAGTGATTTGCACAGTCGCATCAATCATTTCTAGCCACAGGTTTTCATCCAGAGTCAGTTCACTAGGGGCAGGTGTTTTCGGAGTTCGCGGTACATCAGTAAGTTGTTTCGACGTTTTCATCTGGCCCTGGCAAAGCCAAATACCCACGTGCGTATACTTCTGTAGTCCTTTCAGAAGGTCCTCGGCAACCTCTTGAGTGTCGAGTTCTTCTGCGTCCTGACTCGTACCGGACAGCAGGCCATGAAGGGCCGATTCCAAGGTGTGTAAATGCTTTGTCAATCGGCCCATGGCATCCTGCACTTGCCCTTCCCGAGCCATGAGAATGACGGCGGCGTCGATAACACCAGTGTCTTCCATTGCTGGTAGTAGCTTTTCTAGCCTTAAATTCGTCGCCTGAACTGAGCCAACATACTCGGATACACGAGTAGGAGCGTACCGACACATGAGCTGGACATATAGCTCAATAAAGTCTCGCTCTAATTCGTCCTCCGGCTGTGCTGGACTTCCCGAATCAGGCTCCAATAGCGCCTTGAGGTATGTGTATTGCAGTTCTGACCCATGCTCCAGAGAGTCTATCGCGGAATGATGCAATTGGGGCGCATATGTGTTCAGCGTTTGAGCAGCCTTTACCGGATCTAGTTCCACTAGGGCTGTCGAATTTTGTTTGAGAGCATCATACACGTCTTGAATTTGTCTTTTTGTCAGGCCAGCTTGAGATCTGAGAGAATTTGCCAGGCAGTCGAAAACTCCCTCCTGGTCTTCCGGGTCTTCGAAATAAGTCTGAATTAACAAGCCATACCTCTTGTCGTTTTTATATATTCGTTTCAAAATTCGATAGAAGCCGGCCTTCTGGAATAAGGGTATCATAGGTTGCAAGTCTGGCGGCTGATATACGGAGAGGAGGTATTCAGCACTAAGTTGAGCATCGTCTGCGAGATCGGCCCCCGGGTAGTGGCAAAGTCCGCTAATGATCCTGTCTAGGGTCGATCCGGGAATGATGAGGTATTGCTGGAATTTGGGTAAATTCCGTGCAATGAACATGTCCAGATAGATGGTATCCTCAGAAGCAAACTCGCCAGGGTTCATGATTTCCAGCAGTATGGATACGATGTACTGACGATCCACAGTCATACCAAATACCTGCTCTTCGGGAAGATCCTTTCCAGTACCACCATTAAGCTGCTTCTCCTGAGATTCATTGAGGAATGCGTCTTCGAAAGCCTCATTTAGCGCACTCAAGAAGCTTGGCGCATCGAATTTTAATATCATCCGCAGATAGGGAAAGGATGGCTCTCGAGTTCCAACTGGGCGCGTGAGGAACTCCTCTCCGCTACCTCTTGGCCATTCCACAGTGTTCCCGGAAAAGAGAAACCAATAAAGTTCGGCCTTTGCCCTGAAAGCCTGTCCTTGTTCAATAGTCTCTCCAGTTGGATAAACTCTACCAGTCAAGGTATATGAGAGATAGGGAAATATTTTGAGGGCATTGACGCCAACGCTTTCGTCCTCCATCATGCTTCCACCCGAAGCGTAATCGCCATTTTGCATTAACGGCTTGAGCAGCGTCAAGAGATCGATGAGCGGCGTAACGTAGTCACATAGGGCTTGGTTCCATACGTAGATGAGGGCATCGTACAGGCCATGCCGCTTGCATAGTGTCGTGAGCTGATCGATGTCAAGAGTAGCGGTGTCCATATGACATATCATCTCCTCTAGGCGACTTTCCCAGCCTCTGCTCACAAAATGCGCCACCATTGCCTTAACAACGGCTGGGGGTACAGTCCTAATTGTTTTCTCCAGTATATACGACTCGAGGACCTCCAGGAATATGCTCTCCACATTCCCGTCTTCATACCACTGATAGGCTTCATCTAAGAGAAAGTCGATGTCTCCCACACTCTGGCATGCCGTGAAGCATGTTTCTGCTAGATCACGTAAATGCTGGTCGTCGGCTAATGATTTATTCTTCCGGCGTTGACCAAAGGCATACTTTAAAGATGCTGTCTGAATTTCCATCAACTTGTCTTGTACCATTTGATGTCGAGAGGTGGCATCCTCCGGTAGCCCAATCGTCAATTTGTTTGCGTCGCCTGTATAATACGAGGTTGCCAATTGAATGGCGCCAATATAGTCACCATTCTCCATCAGAGCTATTAGGCGGTCGGCCCAGTTCGACAGCGTACCAATCGAAACATCGTTGAAACCGAGTAAGAAAATCCGACCCTTGTATGTTTTGAGACTCATGTAAAAAGCGTCGGCAACAACCCCATGCATAGATGTGTCCTCTTCATCGAGTTGTTCTACTAAAGCGTGGAGTTGTGTCGAGAATAGGTCAGCATGGTAGATGTACTTGTGAATGAGATCGAAGGCTTCAGTCATCCTCATTGAACGATCTTCTAGAATAATCAAACGTTGACTGATAGTCAAAACAGTCAGGACCGAGCGGCTCAACCATTGCACCGCGACGATGGCCTCCTCGCATTTCCAACGACTCCTGGCTTTGAACTTGAGTATTGGTGGCTTATCTTTGTTTTCGGCAGGTGTTTCGTCCACGTCTAGCACAGTCAAAACATTCGACCAACAGTATACCAGCTTGACCTTGGACACAGTTCCCTCAGTAGTTGGATCTGGGATTTTTAACTTGACCGCGGGAAACCAAGCCAAACAACCACTCATAGCGCTGTGTGGTGCAACGTCTTTCGGTCGCGCCGATTTGTGCTGGGTCTGCGCAACTGGCGTGGTGGATACAATGACAAGAAGATACGGCGTCAGCATTGCTGTAAGCCCCATCGTGTCTGTCTCGCGTTCTACATTTCCAAGAGGCAAAGAGGAAAAAGCCAATACTGTGCTTGGTTTCAAGGGCTTGTCCGATGACGATGGCGCTTCTGGATAACGTCCAAGTATCCTTTTCGTCTTGACTGTCCTACCAAGTGAGCCGGTGCCTCGAGTGGCCAAATGCGAGAACGCCATCCCACGGTCATCTGCTGAGACTAAAGCTGTATGCCTTGTTCCCAAGAAGCCAAGGTGCGTGACAGCCACATTGGGCATATGACCATCCACGCTTCGCTGTTGTTCTTGAGATGGATCTAAATGGGAAATCTGTAAGAAAGGGCGAGAAGCACGGCTTGTGTCCCATGTGAAAATATTCCCGTTTGCGTGGCCGGCGCCTACTGTGGTATGGTCTGCGGATATGGCGATCGCGGTGATGGGCCCAGACTCCACGGCTATATAGCATTAGGAACTATTTTAACAGAAGTCGGTCCAACGGCAGAGATATCTCACCTTTGGTACCTGGCCCAATGATCATTTTGAGGTTTTGATGATAATCAAACATTAGAATTATACCCTTCGTAGTGCCCAATACAATCGAGGCAGACACAGCAATGCATGTAGGCGAACCAAAGCCTCGCTTCCCAGCTTCCGAGAAGGCCTGCCCATTTAATTTCTTGAGCCGTGTCCATCGTACAACTTCCCAAGGTGGCGAGGGTGTTTCGGTCTCGCCAGAATCTTGTAAAAGCTGACTATTTAATGAGACGTTTCTGCTATGTGCGGTGAGGAAGGCAGGAGAGGAGGGACGTGGGGATAAAGTGGTTGGAGAAGATATGCGTGATTGGAATCGGCGATCGAAGGGTCGAAAGGAGGGGGTGGGACTGTTTAGCCCGGCTCGCGACGCTATAGACGGCGCAACACTGCCGCTGGGAAACGATAGCATAGAGCCCTACAAAGAAATCAGTATGAAATCCGGAAATTGGCAGATCAATCGCTAAGCATGCGGCTCTTACTTGGGCTGAAGGTGAATCATCAGGCACCGACAGGGAGGAGTTTAGTGGGCTGTCGGCTCTCCGAGGCAGATCGTCCATCAACGAACCCTCGTCGGACATATCGGTTTGATCTTGTAGGAGTTGACGGTACCGACTGGCGGCGACGGAACTTGGTGCTGGGGGCGCGACGGATCCATCGTCAAGGGTGTCGTCGCTTTCAACCGGGGAAATGCGATTTTGGTCGAGCTCCCCCTTGATTGTCTCCTCATCACTCGAGACCCTATCCCCATCTAGCGGCAGATCTAGGTGGTCTCGAGCCATGTCCACTGGAGGGTCATCTTCTCTCTCCGGCAGCTGCGAGCTCATCGGGGCGGTTGTATCGGGCGCATTGCTTCGGGCGGTACGGTTTGCAATGAAAGGGGGACTTCGGATTGCCGTTTGCGGCACGGTCGTCGCAAATCAGCGCACGGTTTGTTCAACAGGGGGCAAGTGGGAGTTGAGCGGTTCCTACGAGCCTAGGCTGAATGAGTATTATTACAGGCAAAGCCCCGGTCGCAGCTCACGTATGGACCGCGAGGGGTAGGGGTGATTTGACGTTAGGAAGGGACACCACTGGCGGTTTGGCACGCAGTTCGGTATTCGCACAAACGGTCGAGATTGAAAGTCGCTCGAAGTCTATAATGCCAGTCGTCATGTGTAATTGTTCGTTGTCGCACTCCAAGTCCATTGCAGCCTACAGGGGAAGCTCTTACACCTGGAGCCATTATGTAACGGCTTTGGTCGGTCATAAAGGCAGTGGAGCACTTGGCAATTAATGTGGGACAGGGTTTGCACCGATATACTGCGACCTCGTTTACAAGCATGGGAAGAATATGTACGTATACCGACTAGTCAACTAGTGAAAGAGTCCATGCGCCGACGAGCTCATGTCGAACGAGCTCAACTACCTACCTAATCTCATGGAGAATCCCTTCCCTTCTCATGGTCCTGGCGCAGACAAATGCTTTTCCCGAACACAAGGCAACTCGATGATCGCATACTCAACGGCCCGTGATAGGATTACATCATCCTTGCCTGAAGGCCGGGCTTCGAGCGCGTGATGGCAGGCTACAATTGATCAAGTATCTTTGCTTCCCAGTCGCTTCGAGTCCCTGAAATCAAAGTATAGGTAAGTTGGGTCATGCTTGAACAGCATGACCGCCAAATTTCGTCTACTCTGCTGTCGTATAGTCCAGCGGTGGCTTGGAATTCTCGCACCATTGGTGACCTTGCAAGTGGTCGATCGCTTTGAACTAGACGGCCTCATTATTTAGCGGCGAAGCTTCCACAGCATTCAATCCGAGAGTTCCTGTGAACTTTTGCTTGAGCCCGCTGAGAAAGGGATGTGTCAAAACACCTTGTCATTCGTCATCGCGATCACGCTCATGTGTAAGTTCTCCTCGGCAGGGACGGCCCGCAGGCGATATTTGTAACACAATCCTTATGTAATCAGTATCCCATATGTATTCCTACACAGTACGCTACTCCTCTTCCATTACTTCTACTTCTACAACATACAAGATCAATACAAAGAGAATACAAAGAACACACACAATGTTGTGATAATTGGTAGCTAGCGACAAAGATCGCGACCGGCCGGAGAGCCGTATGAATTTCTACCTCTACATGAGGAATCTTTTGGTACGCAGACCCCGACACCTGCCATCTACCGGAACGAGGGACCATCCATATCTCACGATGCCCGGATACGAGTGATTGACAACATCACCTCCCCCGTTGTCGAACCAGCTTTTTTTCCGCTTCCAAACCAGCTTTTCCGCTTCGCAGACCTTTACCGCGTTCTAGTTCGTCAACCTGGAACTGCACCAGCATACCGTCAACACAATCCGATCCCGACAAGCTGCTTTCATGCCAGCACCATGGCATGCCAATACGCAGAATTTCGACTTTCAAACATCACAACCTGCCACATGAAGCATTGATTATCTACAATCTATCAATGCCACATTGCCTCGCCACCCTCACACAAACCTCTTCCCAACAGCCACATAAATCATTGATTATCTACAATCTATCAGTCCCACATTGCCTACCTGACAACTCTTTATCAACCACACATACGTTACGCTTCTCGCGACAATTTTCGACTTTCAAAAGTGGGAGGCGACTTCACTTTTCCTTGTTTTGGCGCGCTTTCCCTAGCTTTCCCTAGATTTTCCTTCAATTCACTGCAAGGAAACCACGACAACCACGAAGGGGAAACCACGACAACCACGAAAGGGAAACCACGCCGTAAATTTCTATGTGCAGAAGCCATGACCGAACGGCGCCTTCCTACGCGCCTGAAAACGCCATGACAGTTACCCAAATATGCGTCCAATCATCAATACCGCAACTACCGCAACTATTGCAGTTTACAACATGATTTTACTGTCCAGTTGAGAGACTCTGCGAAGGACATCCCGCGGCAGTCTCAACAACAATGCAGGCCATTACTACCATTTTTACCGTGCCGGCCTCTCCTTTGACGGCACCATTATTTATTTATTTATTTTTCGCCACATCGCAGAATGCGCCATAACGATAACAAAACAACAGTCTTCGCTCCGGAACTTTAACTGTTATTTGGGGGGTATAATGGATTAAATGGATTCAAAGCGGCGGAATACATACCTATATGCGATGAGGGCATCGCAATCCTTCTTTTCGCCCGGCAACTGTAACACAATCCTTATGTAATCAGTATCCCATATGTATTCCTACACAGTACGCTACTCCTCTTCCATTACTTCTACTTCTACAACATACAAGATCAATACAAAGAGAATACAAAGAACACACACAATGTTGTGATAATATTTGTTGATACCAGTCCCTTGCCGAAACTCAGATCTCGATAAATGTCGCCGGTGTAATCTGGTCTACCTCAATCAGTATGATCACCTCGCCTGGAGTGTGGACAGTTTCCAGTTGCATTCAAACCCGGGGTCGAACCATAGTCAGGAAAAATCAGCTTTAGCCTTTGAAGACTGAGTCTCCCATCTCATTGTAGAATGACTTGAGGCCTATTGGAGCAAAATAACCAACTCGCAGTCGTGTTGAGAGTTATATCAGCGCAAGTACAGAATTGAGAGCCGGCAGTGTGTAAGTCCAAACTGAGCGCCGTAGCGCATCTTTTAGCAATTCAGCACAGGGCATGCATACTTCACAGATGGATGAAAGGGAAGCTATGTTAGTCTTCCTAACCAGAAAGTAGTTATGACAGTTAAGTATCCGTGACGATAAGAAGCCAGTCAGGTCTCGACCCCTCGACCTCACAGCATGCACTCCACTCCCTCACTCACTGCGCCTTCAAATAAAGGAGCAAATTCCCCGTGGGATCATACTCCATTTTCGCCGACGTTATTCGTGACTCGTCGTGTTCTCGACTCGTGAGTAGTTATACGGCGATTTGGTGATTGAATCGTCTGGATCCTCACGAGCTCCAATACTGTCAATACGGCTACTACTAGTGGTACTCAATACGCACTCTGATTTTGTCTTCCTTGAGGGTTCGCAATTTGGGTCAGAGGATAGGGTTTGGCTGTCACTGGTCGGTCTCAACTGCCGGGGAATATGTAGCTAGGAATCTCCTAGGAAGGGCTTCGGATAGCATGTACCTACCTCTAGTAGGCAGTCCAGATAGGTATCTACATGACACCATCCACTTCGCATGTACATGATTGTACATTGTCGGGATTAAATTTGAAATGGCCGGATAGAGACGTAGATTCTATATTCTATTATGGGTTTACGCCGGCATCCACCGGTTCAAGTTCTCGCTTGTGTAGCATCTCGGAGGTCTCGGAGGTCTCGGAGGGCTCGGCAAGTCTCTCGACGCAGTCCGACCAGAAGTGGGTCCGATAAGAAACCACACATGCTCATAGAAGCAACGCAACAAGAGATATATTGGCCATGGAATAAACCAACCAACGCCCTGTCCCATTGCAAAGGAAAACCAAAAAGCACATTCTAGGAATTGTGCGCCTTCATTCTACCTATTGACAAATATTTGCCGTGCTTCCCGGCTTTTTCAAGAGAATAAGTAGGCATATCTAGTTGAAATACCACTCCACGATATTGGGGGACTGACAGGTGTGTGGTTTCTTATCGGACCCACATTCTGTCCGACGGCTTTGCTGGCCTCAGGCATCTGGACCAATCAGCGGGCCCAGATGACTCCACTGCTGACAAGCTAATGATTACGTATTGTCTGTATCAAAATTACGTAAGGAACATGATTTGGGATTGTCTTCCAAGCTGAACCAACACAATCACAATCACTCCCTCTCCATGAACAAGCACAACACGTACCGCACAACACCTCAGAATCACTAACCCTTTATCTGAGTATTTGAGAATGGCCTCCATAGGACCGACCTTACCACCCCATCTGGCGAAGCGCAAGCGTACGCCCGACGACGGAGAATCATCCAATTCACCGCCCGCCAAAGCCCACGCGTCGGGAAGCACACAAGTCAACAAAGATGAGGTAGAATTTGACGGGGATAGCGACAGCGATAGCGTTGGATATGGCCCTTCCGCCGTGGTACCCGCAACACTCCCGTCTACATGGCCGTCCATCCCATTCTCAATAGGATTAACGCCACCTCCGGATGGGCTGACATTCACCCCAACGAACGCCGACGAAGTCGCGCTAGACAGCGACGATGACCAAGCCATCGGACCCTCCGCGCCCCCAACCACAAACACAGCAAAGCAACCTGTAGGGCCAATGCTACCATCCGCCAACACAGCTGAAATCCCACTCGACATCGATGACGAAGACGTAGGTCCCGCGCCCCTTAAACCAAAACGCATTCACGGTCCCGCCCCGCCACCCGCACCACTCTCGGAACGTCCTCCCACCGACTTAAAAGAAGAAGAAGATGATGATTCAGACGATGACTACGGCCCAGCCCTCCCCACCTCCACCTCACACCAGCAAAGACAAGCCCGCGCTCTAAAAGCCGCCGAGGCCGAAGCCGAAGCGGCAGCTGCGCGAGGTCCGAAACGCGACGACTGGATGCTTGCGCCGCCCACTGCAGGCGACAATCGCGCAGCTGACCCCACGAAACTAAAAGCGAGACGCTTCAATTCGGGACCGCGAGCTAGTGCCGCAGCCAGCGGCGGCGGCGGGTCTGAGATCAGTAGTATATGGACGGAGACGCCAGAGGAGAAGCGCAAGCGTCTTGAGAATGCTGTGCTGGGTAGAGGAGACGGAACTACTAAATCATCCGGTCCTAACTCGTGGACCTCGCGTGGCGCAGCCCGTGCGCAAGCTGATGACGGACCTGACCCCGAACAAGCGGCGCGAATTCAGAACTTCACCGAAGCTACGCGTGGCCGCAGTTTATACGAAGAACATCAAGCAGCGAGGGCGCGTGCGCCACAGAGCGCGTCTTCAGGTGGTGGGAAGAAAGGTTGGATCGATGAGGAAGACGACGATCCGAGTAAACGCGCGTTTGACAAGGAGAAGGACATGAAGCTCGGCGGGCGCATTAACGGTACTCAGCGTCGCGAGCTCGTGAATAAGGCCGCGGACTTTGGAAGCCGGTTTGCTAAAGGGAAGTATTTGTAGACTTCCTTGTTCTTGTCTGGGTCTTGATAATTTACTATTGACCATGAGAGGGTCGTAGCAAGCTCGCGAGCTAGAGATCTTGCTACAGAGGCAGACGGAAACGGAGACGGAGATGCCATCTGCTTTCTCCGCTGCGTGATAGATGGGAAGCTCACTGATCCGGCCTTGCTTTGGTGTATGCTTCTTTACATGTAGAACTTTGAATCCCGTATCGAAGGCCTGGAGCTATCGTCTAGCTAGTCTCCGTAAAGTTCACAACGCTCATCATGAAAAGAATAGCCAACATCATCTCTAATGTTGCGTAGACCGTAGCATCTCCCTTTCACTGCCATTTAGTTCAGTCACCAAATCACATCGAATGCCCCAAGCAAGAACCCAAAGTGTATGTGCAGTTGTATCTGGTGTTGTCGTATTAATTATCAAGCTGAACAAACCCGACTTTGTGTCTCTTCCTTGTCTGCAAACTAACAAACCCATCGACCAAACCCAAGCGATGAGTATAGTATAACATCTCCAACAATCCAAAGAACGAAAGAAGGTCAGAATCGCATCGAATCGATCCACATATCACATCCAGCATGTCTTCTATCTTTCTTTTCCTCTTTCTTTTGTCTCCCTTCCACGCTAACCTACATAGCTAGCTATTCCTTCCACGCCAAACAAGCTCTGAACCAAACTACCCTCTGAGCTGCAGTGAACAAACAAAACACCAAAGATAAGTCCCGCACTGCAGAAAAGTAAAGCAAGGCAAGGCAAAAGGGCAACTAAGACAACTCTAAAAAGTCAAAACCTAAAAAAAGTCAATTCAAGTTCGAAATGCAAGAGTCAAGGATAAGAGAAGTGTAAAAAAACGAAAAAGAAAAAGGTAATCCAAACTTTCATTTCACTGCCTGAATTCACTCCCATCTCCCTTATTCCATCTTCCATCACCATCCCTCATTATAAACAGTCCATTCATCCAACCATGCCATGCCATCGTCCATTCGTCCATACGAATAAAACCTAAACCCCCCAGAAACCAAAGAATGTATGGGAAAGAAGCCCCCCCCCCCCCCAAAAAAAACGGGAGCACATAACCAAAACGCCTCCTCTCCCCTTCGCATACGCCCCGTAGTTCTTTCGGAACCCTCGAACTCGTAAAACCCAAAACAAGTATCCACCCCGGCCCTGTGAATACACGGCGTCCCATCTCGAGGGAGACGTGCGCGCGCGCGCATATGTAAGTAAGTGCAGTGTAGTTGCAGATATAGAATGTTCTGTTCCAACTTCTTTTGTGTGGACACACCAGCAGAAGAAGAAAAAAATATTAAAATATAAAAATAAAGACGGGAAAGTAAGAAGAAATATCCAGAAAAAAAAAATCACATCACACTCGCAGAATTTTCCTCTGGTAAGGTCTCGTCCGAGGGCTACGTTGTAATTTCTCGGTAGCCACGCGAGTTGTCAAGGTTTGGGCGTCGCAAAAGTTCAGGTTGTCTTCTCATTATGGGTTCGCATGTGTAATGCTTTTCTCTTTCTGGCTAACTGTGGGGAGGTATAAAGTAAAATTTGGTAGCAAGAGGGAATCGCGTTGTCTCAATAAGATCCATGGGCTCGTACAAAAAGAGTTTTCGCTCTGATTTATCATCAAAGACGGGTTTTTTTGGGGGGGAATTTCATTTCATTGTTTTTTTGGCTATAAGAGAAAAAGAGAACCACAACGATGCTTAACGCTCTTTTCAATTGGGCTGAGTAGTCGATGGTGGCTGTACTCCTGCTTCTAATTGAGACGGCGTTATCGTCGTTGGGGGCGCGGTAGCAGTAGTAGTAACATTTCCATTCGAGCGACCGCCGACGCCTCGCGCCCCTGAAACACGTTCATCATTGCGATTCCTCCGCGTGACACGATCTAATATAAACGGTGGGAATCGATTCCGGAATCTACCCATAAAATTGCCACTTGATTCCTCAGGTCGTTGGGCCTGAGGCATCGAGTTCTGCCGGCGAGCCTGCGTGTATAGACGATTTATTTGACTATTCTCTCCCGACATCTCATCAAAACGCCCTATGAATAAGTGGCGAGGTGCGTCGCGGAAGTGACTCCAAGCAAACGACCGGGCAGGCTGTCGCGGGTAATTCATACGCTCGTTGTTCCGCGCAGGATCAACGGGAGCGGCCGCATTTGGGTCTCTAGCTTCGCCCTCGGGTGCGGGAGGGCGAACCTTGGGTGTGTAATAGTCAGCCTTGCACAGGGGGCAGCAGGCTCTCCTGTTTGTCAACCATGGGTCTAAGCAGACAGCATGGAATGCGTGACCGCAAGTCAGGCCACGGACGTCGTCATCATCCTCGAGTGTATCAATGCAAATAGCACAAGTGTCACCCGATGAACCCATCATTTCCGCATCCAGAGCGGGATTAACGTGATCATCATCATCTTCCTCATCATCCTCACTCTCTCGACGCGTATCTTTCGGCTGCGAATCTTCCGTCTGCGTAGTAACGCCTGGTGCTTCGTTCGCAGTTGCCGAGTCGTTCGCGCCTACAACGGCGGTTGCATTAGGGGTGTCGTCGGGGCTGTGTTCGGTGGCGGGTTTCTGTTCATCCTTGGTGGGCTTCTGTTCATCCGCGTGGGTTGGTATCGTTTCGGTTTGAGCGTTGGGTTCGGCCTCGGGAGCATGACGAGGGATAGAGTCAGCTGACGGCCGAGGTTCTTCTGGGACGATTCCTTCCACGCTTCGTATACTGTTGGCCCTACTAGGTGGCGCAGAGATACCGCCGGCCGTGGGTAATCCGTCCTTCTTGCGATCCAGAACCCATGTCTTGTACTTCACCATGGGAAACTTCTCATTAACTTCGTCCATCGTCATCAACTTCTTTTCGCGACGTCTTCGGTGTGGCCGCGCGGGCATGTTCTGCAAATCAATCGGATCGCCATTCTCATCCAGTCGGGCAATAACCCGATTGCGTGCATTATACCGGAAGCAGTATTTGACACCAACGATGATCCTATGCGCCAATATTAGAGACGTTTACGGCGCTCAGACCGTAATACATTCGCTAGTGCTTACCACAAGTTGGTGAAGACAACACCGAAGCCGAGGGCGACGAAAAATAGCAATGGGGAAGTTGAGCTGCCCGAATTATCCTTGTTCTTGTCGTTGTTTGGGTTTCCGGTCGCAGTACTCGAAGGATCTGCGGTACTGCTCATTCCGGTCGGTGTGGAGGAGATGGCGGATGAAACGGCAGTTGTGGTAGCCTGTCGAATCTGGTGTTCTACCACCCTCGCCACGACGTGGGCGCCATCCACGAACGCCTGATTGAGAAACGGCATTTCTGCCAGTGCTTAAGAGACCAACGTGGCTGACGAGGTGGTCAATGTCGAGTGAGCATCCGATGGCGAGGTCACGGGCGCTGCTGCATAACAACGACGGGCAAGGGAGGCGATAAAGTGGAGTTTCAAGTTGAAAGACGGGGCGGGACTCGATGGACCCAGGGCCGCTTTATTGGGAGCTTGCCAAAATGCGGGCGGAGAGTTTGATTTGTCTTTTCCGAGTCAACAAAGCACAAGGTGGTACGGTTAGCTAATCAGAATTAGAGACAGAACCGCCGTAAGAGCATCCTCCGTTCAAGTCGAATAAATTAAATAGGACGTGATGATGTTTGGGGTGGCTTGATTGATTGACGGAGCGATTGGTGTGATGAGTGGGCGAATGTACCGGATGGAGAGACGAGATCAGGCGTGAACCAGCTAATAGCACCGTGTCGACGGCTTTATCGGTTACTTGTTTTGATGCCGAGTTGAGATAGAGTTGGCGTTGGCGCGGCTCAGCTTTCGCAGCGCATGCGGCATGCACTAGAATGTCAATACGGATAGGTGGAGATGGAAGAAGTGTCGAAGGAGCACCTCGAATGTGAAATGCGAGAGGAGTGGAATAAGAGGAAGGGGGGGGTTTGGGGAGATGGAGAGGAGATATGGACGATGATTAGCCAGGAAGTACCTATTGCAGTACAAAGCCGGGGGGCAGCATGTGCGCTACACTACAGCTTAGCGCAGGCCCCTTGTGACAGGATTAGAGGGCTGGGCCAGCGCCGTATAGCCTAACTGGTTAACTGACTTAGGATAATGTAGGCGCTGGGGCAGAGGTTAAGGAGGCTGACTTGGGTTACAAGCGCAGTGAATCCGTAGGTAGGAACAGACTGGCTCTTAGTGCCGACTAGGTCGGTACTTAGCCACCGGCGAGAGGTACTTGTAGTTACTTTGCATTCCCGCTAATCAGGCATTTGAACGCCCACGGTCGCCTATAAATCGAGGTTACCGTGCGACAGCATGCCGTAACTGCAGTAAGAGGTACGACATTGTAAAACACGCTAACCGCACAGGGCAAGCACAGAATTTGCAAACACGTCGCCAATTATGGGGCTAGAAACCACGCATAGAATCTGTTACATAGTAGATACGTACCCTGCTCATACCCAAATATTGTACTCGCGGCCGGCAGGAGCAGCAGTGTCCATCTCAGGAGCGTCAAGATAGCTTCAACGCCACCGTGTATGTTTGGTGAAAATGTGAAGAAACGTCTAGTCAAGGTTATCAGTCCAAATGCAGCCCGTTCATCCGGAGGTTATACTATGTCGGATGCCCCAGGTCGGCATTATACCCTGCTAGAATTTCATACATATGTACCCCGATCTACACTATTCCAGAGGCAGGAAGGGGTTCGGATTCTCCGGCTTACTTTACAATTTGTGCACATGACGCTTAGTAATCGTCTTACGTTACATAATGCTGAACTCATTGTGCTGGGACTCTGGGAGTGCTGCGTGCCCACAAATCATGGGAAAATGTACGGTCCGTAGGTATTCTCTAGCGACGTTGATGTTTGCAAACCTCTCCCACAACAGTCGCAACTCGGCAAATCTCGAATCTTCTGTACTTCTCCTTTTCGGAGCTCGTCATGAGTAGCGAAGGCAATGCTATTTATTGCTGGTAACAGTAACCCCGGGTCGGGACCGGAAAGTACACTAAAGTACTGCATATCGTGAGTAATCGTCACAGATGTATCATTCGTTGATAATGATGAGTCTGTGAGCGAATTATAGCCTGACAACAACACATCAGCTAACAATCAGCTGTTGGCCCAGGCATCTAGAGGCAGAACGGGAGTCCATCGGCATTCTCAATTCGATCGTCGAGAAGAACACAGTGAATGGCTCAACCCCCTTCTCCTTTTGCATTTCATATCATCGAACCATCCCGCACATAGTCGAGGTGTTATCAAACAATTGACATATCGCAAGCAAGGAGGGGGGGAGCAACATGAAAGGAGTCGTAGCTCGGAATGCGTGTATGTACTATGTAGGTACTTAAGTACACTACAGCCACAAAGGATGGGGACTAACGCCGTGACCGTTATTATTAGCGTGACCGTGACCGTGGTCACGACACAGTATGAGAGATCTGGCCGCTGACTGTGGAGCCGTTGATCGTTAGCGATAAGCCCCAAGTCATACTATGTATGTAGGTCACACAGACACGATATCGCGTTAGTGTAACCATACTGGGCGATTCTTCAATCCTTTATCGCAGTTAGACAGTTGAGGACGATTGAGATTCGGAACAATGTGAAGATGAAAGATGAATATCTTGGTGGTGGACTGCGAGGTAAGGAAACCGGGAGACTGATCACTTGATACGTTGATAACAGGTTTTCCGGATCGTCTCGTGACGACCCCGTGCTATAAGTATGAAAGTGCAGGAGGACCAGATAATTAGCGCATTTGGAATCCCGAAAGTCCGGGCGGATTTTGCGGAAAGAGCTCGACGGAAAACACCTCCGAGTGCGCAGATTCGCATAAGTTCCCATTCTACGCTGACAAAAACCCCCCCAAAAGATATCTCATTGGTCGCTTTTCTCCCCGACTAACTATAATAGCGTAGTGTAGATTATAAGTAGTCCATTTAAGCACTAGCTAACTAACAATTGCTTCCGAAGCGGCAGGCTCGGGTCGATTTGAATTGCCAACACAGGTTCCGAACTTCCGAGTCTTGTCTCGTCTTGTCTGAGTCGGACAGCGAGTCCGTGCGAGGTCCGCCGCCCGCCCGACGACAGTCTAGTCGACAAACGCCCACACTACAACTGTTAGCACGCGACCTGAACCCGGCGAGATTCGACCCAAGCAGCCAAGCTTGGTCAATGATAATGCCGAATCTTCTCCGGAGACGGGCGGGCAGACCAGCACCGCCCGCCGCGAGATAAGCAAGCAACTTTGCGGCCACGGAGCGGGCGAGAATGCGGGCATTAATACTCCTCATACTACCACTAGCGTCCAGACCCTCAAGGGATGGGGCTCGACACTTCTCGAAGATAGAGATGGATCATGGAAGTCTGAGACTGGATGCCGATACTACCCAGGTCTGATTACGTATGTCCCCGTTTTTGAGATCTCGAATCTCACCGGCTACAGCTTGGAGGTCCGTTCCTGTCATCTCCCAAGACTCACGGGCCGCTGCTGAGCTCTCGATCATAAGCTGATAGGTTAGTAGTGGAATGCGGAAAGGGCGGATCCACATCATACCGTTCGTTGGCTGCGACAATTAAAAAGAAGAGCTGCAGGAGCTTTTTGACTGGAAACACGTCGCGCGCAGACACTGACACTAATTTTATACAAAAATCTTTCAGCTTCCGTCAAATGCTATGGTGAGATCGCCTGCAGCTCCTCCTCCTCTTTCTCCTCCTCAGGCTTTACCGATGTGGACTGGACGCTCCAAACCGGGGCTGACTGGTTGTAACTTGTCAGCAGTTATACCGGGTCCAGAATAGATTGCGCCGAGTCTTTTCCCGTAAAAACTCCACGTTGCGACGCTTCTGCAAGTGACATGTTGGTAGTGTGCTGCCTACCTACCTATCTTTACTCCTCACCAACTGACACTGACACTGACACTGACACTGACATTGACACTGACATTGACATTGACATTGACACTACCTATCCACGTATGTATTCTCCTACGTAACCTCACGCCGGATTCAATTCACCGATTCATTAGTCGAAAATATGAATTCCCTCTTCTGGCAGTCTCGGCGCATCATGGGAATGTTTACACCACGCCGATATGTAATCCAATTAGATACCTATCTATCTAGCACAGCCCAGCAACCAGTCTACAGGTAAATTAGCCGCTCTCCTACGAATACCTACCTAAGTGCCTACCTACCTACCTATGTTTACGGGGACAGACCAGTCTGGTCCTAACTGTAGTCTGTAGATAGTCCAGGCTACCCTTTCGACGACGAATCGCTGCTCCATGCACTAATCATGTTCACGGTTTAAGTTGATGGGGAAAACGTCCACTTGAGGCCAAAATTTCAATCATGCCATTAGTCTAGCCGTCGATCCCCTAGTCATTATACAGGATAGTTGATGAGGGGTTAAGTAGGTAGCTACATGGCCAGACCTTGTGAGATACTTTGGTGTACTTTGGACGCTTGGAAATTGCAATAGGTATTGTAGTGGTAGGTACTTCCCCCGGGTCACCGGTAACCGTCGAAATCCTCAGTAATATTAGGTAGTGTAGGTGGGCGTGCGGTGCGGTGCCGATCAGGATTACTGTTGAAGTCCTTCCACATTGCACCTATCTATCTAGGTATCCTGATTCCTCACCCGTCGGACTCCCCAAATAACAATCGTAATCGTCGCATTCTGTACAAGATGCCTTATGTGCAGATGAATTGTAACCCTCCGGGCAGGTTGGTAGGTAGTATTCGCCTATACTACTACAATTCGGGCGCGGGAAAACCCAAGATTCTTCCCAATCTGGCGACGTATCAGCACAGCGGGTTTGAATCTATCAATACGAGATCGAGATGATGATGGCGCAGTTCTAGATGTCGGTAGATAGGTAACAAAAAAAATAAACCTCCAAAAACAAAACAAGCATATCTGCTGCAGACATGGAATCTCTGGAATTCTCACTCGCACGTGTTTTCCGCACAACTCGTTCATGCAGACCGTAGGTATTGTATCCTGGATTCCTATTCCCATCGCCTAGACTAGATATCGCATGGCGTCTTTCGCACCTTTGTCGTTTAAAACACTCAAATTCCTCATGCCACCAGCTATCGTTATCATCGGTTGATGCAAAAGGAAAGACACGAGACATGAAAAAAAAAAAGGACTCCTTCTAGACCAACAAGTCCTGCATGGAATACTCCCAAAGTTCCCTCCTAAGCTTACCTCAGTGGCTTGTTTATTCCTCAATGCAGACAATGCCAAATTGACCCCCCCCCCCCCCCAAAAATCACGGCGTGAAAGTCTTACCAGTCTCGATGAGAGAAGGACGTGCATGTCGTCATCAGAAGTACTTAGCTCGCCACGTCCACGGAATACCGGAGGTACTTATCCAGGGCGCGCACGCAAAATGCGAAGAGAAAAAAAAAAACAAAAAAAAAACAAAGGTGCTCACTTTTGAGGGTGTGATGTATTTGGTGTGACCCAACATCTGTCATAGATGTTTCGATTATTGAGATTTGTCAAACAAGGGAAACAAAAGAATTGGCGGGCATAGATAGGTAGCATCCGGGCGAAAAGACAACATTTTCTTCCAAGATTTCTTCCCCCAAAAGTTTGATAGGATATCTAAGCAGTAGATAGTACCTAGATAGTAGATGGGTGTACGTACCTATTTCGATTCACGCTGTTTCACTTTCCTGGGTATTGCTGCTTGCATAGGTAGATTACGCTACCTATCTAGTCTACTTACTGGAGATAGCTAAGCGTTAAGGGTTATCTACTTAGTGTAGGAGGAACGGAATACCTATCGCGGTGTGGCTTCGAGACCGGAGAGGGACGCGTAAGAGAAGTGGAGTTAGGAGGGGGGAGGAGGTTGGCTTCCTTTCGGATCTTGGACCGGGATTTCTTCTATAGTAAGTACCTTACTCGGGGATTATCCCGGATAAGACAATCGATCACAGACTTCTTTGGGCCTTCTATGTTTGTTTGTTTACGCCATTCAACGGAATCATGCTGGTCAAACGAGGCTTGATAAGAAGACGAGAGCACGACATATTATATTGTTTTGTGGCCAGCAACACGGACGAAGACAAGCCAAGATATATCATGTGTTGCCCTTGCGTCTGTGGACACAACATCGAGCGCTGTCAGTCAAACACCAGGACGTTTCTCGCCCCTGCTATGCGGCTTTGCTTTTTATTTTTTGCTTTTTGCTTTTTTGCTTTTTGCGTCGGGGTTAGACTATTTCGGCCAAGGTTATCTATCTAGACCTCTCGCGTAAAGAGGGTAGAAACGCCACAGTTTTACGGATGGTAGGATTCTCAGGATGCGAGTGGAATACGCCGACATCTGCGACAATAATCAAACAGTTCGTGTGGTATCTAGCCGGTACAGATCGATAGGTAGGTAATAGGCCATGGTGAATCCAGACAAAGGATGCTTGATGCCCAAATGAATGCAGGTATGAAACATCCATCACCTCGTGTCCCTAGTTATACCGGCGATGCATCCAATAACATGACTTCACATCAATAACCATTCATTGTCTTATTCAATATATATATCTATATATATGTTTTTTTTTTTTTTTTTTTTTTTTTTTTTTTTTTTTTATATTTCTTTCTATTCGTTCTGCAACTCACCGAACCGACTCTTTCCTAGAAGAATCAGTCCGCCTAGAAAGCATCGGCAGCGCGCCACGTAACGACGACGACTTCCTTCTCCCGCTGACAACCTTGTGCACAAAATGCCCCGCGACCTCTCTGAACGGCGCGCGCTCGCGATTATACCGCATGCCCTCAAGCTGCAAGTACATGAGCGTATGAAAAAGCACCCAACAAACATCTTCCTCGCGTCCCTCCGTCAGCGCGTCCCGTAACCACATCATCATCCAGGGGACGCCAACGCCTCTTCTCAACCGGTCTATCACGGCCAACAAGAAGCGCGCATAGTGTATTTCTGGACAGCGGGCATCGCTCTTGTGACTGTGACTGTGACTGTGACTGTGACTGTGGTCGTGGTCGTGGTTGTGGTTGTGGCTCTGGTTGTTGTCTGGTATTATAGGTCTGTTGTTTCTGTTTTCATTCCCTTCTTCTTCGGAGGACGAGGTGGTAGAAGAAGAGGTAGATGAAGAAGACCAAAACGCCGCATCGGACGCGTGTGCGCGCACGAGTAGCATGGTAGCGCCCCAGCTCGCTACGGGTAAATCCCACCGTCCGCGCGTGTAGCGCGTTGCGAACTCGCTGTAGGGAACGCCGATGTCGCGGCTGGCGAAGATGGCCTGCGTGCGCAGCCGCGCGATCACGTCGCGCGTCGAGTCTGGACCGAAGCCGAAGAGCGGAGCGAGCTCGGTAGCGGCTACGCTTAGGTTGTGAGGCTTTTGCTTGAAGAGGTTGCGGACGAAGAACTCGGCGGCGGATGGGTTGGTTTTTGACGGTTCGAAGGGGCAGACTCTTCTTGAGGGCGAAGGCGTCTGCGTTTCGATTTGGTCTTGCGTTTGTTGTTGACGTGTGGTGGACACGGTCATCGCCATCGTGGGATTTTGGTGTGTGCCTCTTGTTTGTTTTGGTATAAGTGTAAGTTGGGAGGAAGGGGGGGTCACGTGTACGAGATAGGGATATTGGAAGCGGTGTGGAAAGTGGAAGAGGATTGGGACCGGGTCGATCTGAGATGTCCCTTCGTTATAAGGTATATAAATATTTCGCTAGCTAAGGGTTAGAGTAGCTCGAAGCAGCGCCTTAGCAGCTTCTATATATTGACAAGATCGCGAGTGGGAATAATGCCCTTTGTCACTTGAAAACAATGGCTGGTTATAATTCCAGCGAAGGCTCGAGACACAAAGAGTTGGATGAAAGATTCTCGTGTAGTCCTTGTTCCTCTTCAGGTCGGGTGGTCGTTGTTGTTATTGTAGGGTGGACATTGTCTCTCCTCGAGAATGTTCCCCAGACAACATCATCGCTGTCTCAAAGAGGGGGCATTCTACAACAGGATGAGCGGCCGATAGCGAATCTTGGCAAAGGTCCGAATGCACCGACTGTACTTATGACTCCTACAACAACTCATAAACAGGTTGCCCTGGCGTGGTAGAGGGACCTATCATGCATCTGCTAATGGAATGGGGCCTGTTATTTGATGACGACGAGGCCACTAGAATTAGCCATCTGGCCCTGCATGCGTAAGAGTCACGGAAATGCTCACCTGGACCCCCCGGGCGTCTAACTATATCAACCCAGTCGCCACGCAGCATGGCAAAGTACGGTAAGCGGGCAGCAAGCAACGTGGAGGAGTCGATGTAGTATTCTATTAATCCGTGACGCTGAGAGGCGATTACGTCTCCGTCCATGGCGGGATTCGGAAAGGGCTTAAAGCACAACCCTGCGCAAGCGCCATTGGAGAATTTGACGGTCATAGGGTCATAGAGCGGAGGGGAAGACCGGCGAGGACCGGAACGGGGAAAAGTTGAGAATCGAAATGGCTGGGACCACGACAATCCAATCCTAGAATTATCCGGCGAGTGGCTCCCCAATCTCGACCCCATCTTGACCCCATCTTGACCCCATCTTGGCCCCGTCGCCGGCCCGTTCCGGCTTGGCAGGCGTCGCCAAGGTTAGCTGCGCATCTAGATAGTGTATCGTAAAGCCGGATTTCAAGTTCCGTCTTCGTATATGGACTGAATTAAGAGACGTTATCGATCATCTTCAGTCTGTTGGCACGCGACCATATGGTGACCTTGAAAGGTTAGGGTGCTGCTGCCCGCTCTGTTATGGAGCGAGAGAAGACGCTGAAGAGTGACATTTGGGTCTTGGTGGGGCGGGAAGCAATCGTCATGCTGAAAGCCGTCTTTGGTCGCGTTTGATCGGCGTGTGCCTCGACGTGACTGTTTGGCAGCTCGTTAGCACATGTTTTCTCTTCTTTCTCGCTCTCTTAACGCCTCTAGGGCCCTATTGCAGAGCTGAACATGACAGACTTTGCGTTATCGTGAGCAGCGTTGCAACAGTTAGTTACATACTGCCACTTGGAGAGATGATCACGTTGGAGGACCCGGGTACAGTACGTACCTCACGGGATGCTACGGGCCACTTCCTTGGCGCATACGCCGAGGACCTCTGCCGGGACCACCGGGTTGACGATTCGGTGGAAACACTGGGGCCCGGTGCTTGACATCAAGCGATTTGGTTCAACTTACGCAATCACTACCGGTGCTACTGATACAAACCAAATGCAAAGGAGAACATGTCCTCAGAGGCTCTGAGCTGTGTCAAGGTATGGTGTGCCCTGGGATGGGTGACAATAAAATAATGACTGGGTTTTTCTGGTTGCATTCCTAAGCGGATCGGCATCGACCGAGAGATCAACTACAGCACCTTCATTGGCACCTATTACGCCATTGCTCGCTATCATACCTATCTGTCTCCACGGACCACCCTCAGAGTACGCTGCCAGCAGGTCTCCAGGGGCCTCACGGGCCTCAAAGGCTTCAGGGGCACCTAAGAGGGTACCTAGGGCGAGTAACTGGCTGCTGAGGAGCCCTGTGACTGACTGCGTGCCTGCCATCATTACCTACGGGCGGGCGGACTAGGCATGCCTTCCTCCCTGAGCCTTCGGTTAAACTGAGGACATGAACAGGGCATGGACAGGGCATGGAGATATTAAGCGAGCACGGTCTTCCTGTGTGTCTGTGCGTATTGCCCTTGATTCACCAAACTCCCACCACCAGGTTTTCCATTTCCTCCCACCGCCTTCACAACTACATTTTCTTCCATTCACTCCCATCAGTTCTGCCGGCGGATCTCTGCCTCCCACTACGCCTTCATAACTACATTATGCCATTCACTAATGCTCATCCGTTCTGCCGCCAAGTTTCTGCCTCCTGACACCGCCTTCAGAAAAGTATTTAAGCCCCTCCCTCTTCCCACCAAACTTTCCCTTCCTGTTCTCGTTTTCTACACAGCTATCAGCCCCCACCACTCTCCTCTTCACTTCCACTTCCTTCCCTTTCCCTCTCTCACATCCTACATCTTTATCTCATCTTCTTTCTCCTTCGCTGTCACCTCCACCTCAACGCATACCTCTACACGCACCGACACTCTCCCTCACCCAATCTTCCCTGATCGCCCCCATCAAGAGCGCTCTTGCATGTTACAGCGAGCTCCGACCCCGATCTAATTGAGTCACCATCCTCTAGGACTATTTACGATGCGCGCGTATCAGTGACAGCCAAAACCTCCCCTATTTGAAGCAGAGAGTCCATGATGTTGCGTTGTGGCAGCACCGACAACACTACCGCTACTTGACGGAGAGCGTTCCGTCGGTGTCAGAACAACGCCCTCCCCTTTGTACTTGATTACCGACGCTTCGTTGGTGGTCGGTCTGCTAGGACAGCCAGTCGATCAAATCTGCCTTCATCACACTTAGTATGCACACCCCCAAAATCTTCCATCACTCACTGCCCTACAATGAAGAAAACAAGATCAGCTAACAACGCCGTCGTCACAGTCTCGATATACAATACCCCCATTTCAAGGCAAACAAGCAGGGTGGCGGACAACCGGTCAGGGATGGTCGGTGAAGTCAACTTTGACGCCCTGTCAACTGAAGTCGTAAGAATTCCTCACACTTCCCATAGATTGTAAACTCAATTGTATATTTGCTAACAGATCGCTCCACTCCGAAGGTGATACCAATGGCAAAGTAATTCACCCTGCCGTCGGTATCGATGGTGATTCCGCTTTCACCTCGCGGGGTATCAAGCGAATGATGAACACCCCGTTGCACTAGTCGTTACTGTTTTGTCGACGAATGTTCAAAGCATTGTCCCTGACATCCATCTCTTTCTTTCCCGCTCACTTCAACCTGCCTACTCACTAAGGTGGCATTACTATGCCTGCACGAGGATGGAGAAGAAGAGGAAGAAGAGCCTCGCCACCGCTACATCGAGCCTTGGGCATTGAGATTTTCCACGGGCCTCCCGTGGTATTCTCATCACTGGCAGTTATTCCTGTAAGTGGCTCCAAGATCATTTAATCTTTTTTAGTTGCCTGCTCCATATACTAACTGACATAACTAGCCCATTCTCAACACAAGGGTTGCCAGAGGATCTCCATACCACAAAGAAAGGCAACCGTCGTAAGACCCCAACACGCGGCTCTGCTTGGATACCTGTCTTTTGTCTCAGGGAAGCGCATTTCCTCACGACTTGTGGGCCGTATGGGGGAGCTCACACGCAACCACGAATGCTCGTGCCAAAAATGGAGTCCCTCAGGGACGTTGCTCCCTCCGGGTTTCGAGTCCATTGCTGCGCATACCAAGTCCCAGTCTAAAGCCATTACCGAGATATTTCCGAATGTGCTCGTGGTCTGGTCTCGAAACTATGCCAAGAAGCCCTCTCCTCGGTTTACACACAGCCTATCAATACACATACGGACATATACCGTTTGACTCCCTTTCACGAAATAGGAAACGGTTCCAAAGCGTACTGCAGAAGTGTCATACGCTGGAGACGACACAGTTGCTGTTCAGACCCCCTGTCGTAGGAGAAAGTCTTTTCCATCTTTCTTCACGTGGGAGAAACTACTGCGCTGCAAAGCACTTGCGCCGACTTGTGGCTGCGCATGCGATGGGGTCCCTTCGAGTGCAGGGGGTATTACGGGCACGAACAGCAGTATGCCATTGGGGAATATTACCTATATATTTGAACCCTGAATGACATCGCCGACAAAGCCCCTTACTACTGTTGGCCTACACGGTGCCAGTCCAACAGAAGAATCGTTAGTCGCCTGTTGCGCACAATTTGTGACTCTCTTCGGACCACCTCTAGCTCTGACTCCACGGGCTATTTCGGGTGAAGCAGTCCCAGAGTCCCCCCTGGAGCGGTGGGTCTACACAAACTTCCCCATCAGGGGGGTGAGGGTTGCAACTCCCGAGGGACAGACGGACCCGCGGAGCCGCCGTCGTTTTTACCATACACTCAACAAGCTTTCCGACGAAGGGGGGGCGTCAGAGAGCCTTTGCCGACTCTGACGCCGCGTGCCTACACATACTTCCCCATCACGGGGGGGTTTCCTTGTCTGTCTCATTCTGATCGGCGCTTCGGCACCCAGGGCTTGACGGACTCGTATAGCAGTTGCCACTGATAATGGTACACGGGGGCGTCAGAGAGCTCATAGCCGACTCTGACGCTATGTTGGCTCAGTATTGCGTCGGGGTGGCGGTGGTACCGCTCCTCAACAACACGTTCCGCTGTGTAGCTGGTATCTGAAAACCGTGCCAGAGGTTAGCCCTGAATTATTGTCGTGATCTGTGGAAGGGACCTCGTCTACCCATGGTGCACAAGACTGGAAGCAAGGATACCGGAAAAACCCGCTGGCTATGAGGTCCTATCCGCGTCGAAAACCATCACCAGTCTGCGACATTTGGTTCACGCTCGCTCCGTCCTCAATGCTCACATATGGGGTCGGGGGCTTGGACATTCACCTTCCCATCAACCAGCCGTCTAGAACCGGGCTCGATTGGCCACATGGGCTCTACTAAACACTATGAAAGAATAGAACGATACGTGCCGATAACCATCTACGTTACGATCCGGCGAGTTCACCATAAGGGATATTAGGCCGCCTTTTCAACTCAAAATCTGTGTGCCTTTGCCACTGCCTGGAGTTATGTTATGACCCTTTTTATTCCACTTGCGAAGCGCGAAACTCTTGCAAGTAATGCAAAGTAATTCCACCGAGACTAGTGATGAGCTTGGCAGCGATGACCTATCATTGGGCTCAGGCGTCATAACTCCGCAAACCGAAAACAAACCGAGCAACCGTCGATCGGTGAGGATGATTAAAATGCTCGCTCTGGGGTCTAAAGTGTACAGCCCTGATATTTCTTCGACGGGGTCGTAACTATGCCTAAGATCAACCGGCAGCTCCTATGGAGAGTGCTTGGTCTCTACACGTCCTGAGCAGATGGTGCCGTGGATGCTATGATTTCGGATACCCCAGTGCATTTAAGAGGAGATTATTTGGGTGATACTACCGACTTCTCTGGTGGTCAGAAGACGGGAAATTGCCGAACAAGGCAAAGTGAGGAAACAGTCTCTTGAGTTGCAAGAATTTCTTGCTGGATATCTTTCTTCACCCATCGCTCAACTTCGTATATCGATATACTAGTCCGCGAGCCCTTGTCTGACTAGATCAGCGATGTTGTCAGCTACCGATCACAATTCTCGATGCTCGATGATTTGTGAAGATTCGACTATGGTTGGGGATAGTCTGAAGTATCATCAGGCTATCGTGCCTCATTCACATTCCACGCAGCACTACGCCGGGGATTATCGGATGATGCATGCCGGTTGGTCATGCCTATCATGATCTCAAGATAGGCTGGGTCCGTGCAGGTTATGCTGACCATGGCAAGCGTTGCCCGTTGAAGTACAGCGTGGTCATGCTTGACGCCATTCATTCAGGAAAGCTTGTCAAAGCGGACTACAAGACGTACATGTTGCTTTGTCAGTTGCCATAGGCATTGCTCTTCTTGCGCCGTTTGTCTTGCTCATTTAAAGATGGAACATCGCGCAGTCACCAACGAAATAGTCATAGTAGACGGCACGTCAAAGACGGCTACACCTAAAGCTCAGGAGAAGGACGCCGCCATTGCTTCTACGCTCCTTTGCTCTTAAGCCCCCAATGATCTCACGACCATCGAATACTCACCCTGATTCATGTAAGTACAGATGTCCCGAGAATCAATATTCGTTAGCTGACCGTCAAGTGTAAAGTGTTCCAGGTAGACTGTTGCCGGGCCCCTGCGGAGCTCAGCTACGGAGCCCCTCCCCGGGTGTCGGTAGATCTATAACGACACAGATCCTTTTGATCAGATATCACACGCTCGTCTATTCATGTTTTTATCGTGGGACAGATGATCTTCGCCCGGATGACCTCAAGCTAGTAGATGCCCTCCAGGCACTGTCTGACCCAAGCAGAAGCCACCAGATACAATCATGTATACAGTCGGCTCAGTGGTTCGTGTCTCAAGAAAAAGAAAAACCCGCCCGGACTCATACTCCGGGTGTGTCTGCGCAGCGAGCTGGCTCCGTCACACCCATCCCCAGCGAGGACTGGGAAGCTCCCACAACAAGAAGATGGCCCCAAGAGGAAAGACGGAAACCGCTTGACTGGTGGCAGCCGTTCAAATTACTTAGGCCCGAAAGACCCTAACGTCACCAGAAATGTCAAGGCGACATTACGGCAAGTCACGGTTGTTGTTGCCGCCTCCGAAGATAGTTGCACACGTTGCCGCAACGCCAAGAGCTTGTGGGATATCTGCGTCTCGGTTGAGGGCAAACGTATCCTGCCTCATCTACCCCGTGCAAATGCCTGAAAGGAACTCGAGGGACGCAAGTACGAGACGGCGATTCCGTAGGAGTTAGCCAGGAAAGAAGGCAAAAGTTACGCCAACGACGACTCCTCGTCGGGTGCCAATTTGGAGCAATTCAGATGTTTCTGAGCCGTGGTATCACGGCAGGCTATCTCTGTTTCCGTCATAGGATAAGGGGCTTTGTCCCAATGACCTCAAGCTGGTAGACGACCCCTCAATACAGTCCGACTCGGACAGAAACCTCCCAGGACTGCTAGGTACATGGATACTGTATCATTAGCAGTCAACGGCGTCTTGGACAGACTATTAGGAACTGGACACAGGGTGGAATACCGAAAGCACTCCCTGATGCCAACGGAGCGGTTAATCCTCGGTCGTCCGGAACCCGAGCAGCCTCCTGAACGAGCTCTGGAATATGTTCTTCGTCCCTCTTCGACCTCACAACTCAAAGGATTTGGCTTGGGACAAGGTCAATAGAGAGGCCGAAAACACAGATTGGGATGGTCTAGGCTCCGGTGACGCGAATAACCAAAACCTCTAAAGGCGTGAGGTGGCGAGTCACGACCCCGCCCACAGCGAGTCACCTCCGAACAGCCCCAACGACTAAGTTCCGGCCGTGTGTACGTGGGGCGATGAATTCGACTCTGAGAGCTAGCCTCCAGATCCATTCAACCCGTCACTGTCCGTGTAAACCCAATGCTCCCAAACGACGAGCAGTCCGCCTTCCGGGCCCCGGTACCAATGGACCCGCGACTGGAATAATTCATCAGGACAGGGTCGCAATCCGCCCATCATCCTACTGCCCTGGCGAGTCACGACCACGCCCACGGGAGGGGTCGCACTCCAAGAATATGAGGAGTCGGCGTTTGCAGGCCGACAACAAGTCTCAGGATGCGGTGTCTGCGTCATGAGTTTCGACTCTTAACTCCGGGTGATGCACTTTACATAACATCTCTCTTCAGGGAGCCGTCTTGGCTGCACTTCCGATGGTTGATGGCGCGGTATATGGCGCTCGGTGTCAGCACCACCTAACGGTTACCCTTTTTATCTGTATCATATCATGACCGTTTTTACCTTTATGCTAGAAGATATAAGCCGTTGAATCAATTTTTACAAAATCAATGCAAGCTGACTTTCGAACTACCTATCGTGAATGATACCAAGTTGACGTGTTCTAAAGTCTTCGTGATAGAATCGAATAAGTAAATTCATTAATTACCCCCTGGAGGCGCGGCATATACGCCGTACCCTGCCATCATCTTGTTGAGAAGTTCTTTCGTTCACGTTGAATCTCCATTGAAGTTCGTAGTATAGCATCAATAAAGATCCAACGGTTAACCGGGTTTCTCCCCTCCATCACGCAGTCACATCAACAGAACCAAGTCTTTAATAGAAGAGTTTTTCCAGGAAACCTGCCACGTTCATGTTCATAGTCTATGAAGTGAAATGAGTCTGTCTACAAACGACGATGATGTTTTACCTGCTTGACTTTGTAGACAACAACCTCCCCCCCTTCCCCTCGTCCCCCATCTCCTCATTCCCTTCATTTCTCATGGGTACATGACAAGTTTCCATTTTTTTTATCTACTTGAAACGCCTAAAAGGAAAAGAAAAGCGTCTCAGGCCCATCGTATTCCCTTCATTTCCATAAGAATCATCATCATCATTCCCATTACCCCCCCGCCTTTCTGAAAATTAAAAAGGGACCGCAAACCCTCCAGATTAAACGTGAGTCGAAGAAGAAAAGAAAAGAACAGAAAGAAAAAGGAAAAGGAAAAAGGAAACCGCGCACGTGGTTCAGGCACGTTGGTTGTATGCGGATTGACAAAGATCCGCGAAATAAAGGAGAGAGGATGTTTTTCCCGCCCATTGAAAACTTTTTTATCTTCGTAAAACGAAACCATCGATGCGAAAGGTTCCATCTGAAACAGAAGACAAGAAAAAGTTACCAGAGCCGACCCATTTTCATTGAGAGAAAAGAAGAATCTCCATCAAATCTTGGTCCTCGGAAAACACACTCGGGGGAACCCCATCTTCGTGAATCCATCACTGAATAGGGAAAAGGAGGCGAGACTAGCTGGTATAGTCTCCATCCCCCGTCCCGTCCTTTCGCAGACTTTGGATTCGTGTGAGAAAGTGTTGCAGGCCAAGAGCATGGCCAGGATCAGTGTCGGAAAGATAGAGAAAGAGAGAGAACGAATCGAATAGAGAGTCGTCAGAACCGGTAGAGAACCTCTTAGGAGATTAGCAATCCTTAGAGGCGAAGAAAACCGGGATGGAATCACTGTCTGGCATGCCAGAAACGTCAGTGCCAAAGGAGGGTCATCGGACCATGACCCAAAGGAAATCGTTATGGCGTCGTATTGTCATCGACGACTGGAGAAAAAAAAAAGACATTGTCGAAAGAAAATTGGCTCGGAAAGGTATTCTGAGCCGGAAAGATATACCGTGGGAATCCGTCGAGCTCGAACAGATCGTACTTTGTCGGTATGTAGTGTAGTTGTAAAAGGTGGTGGGTGAGACATAGATGCTCGCTCATCGTATGTCCGGACGGTGGTAGTTGGTTGTATCAACGTCTCCCCCTCCCAAAAGCTCAAAGTATCAAGAGCCAATAAAATACCATGGAATCCGCTGAACTTGAGCAGATCGTTACGTTTTGCCGGTATGTATGTAAGTAAGTGTAAAGGTAGGACATAGAGGCTCTTCCTATCGTATGTCCTGTCCTGTCCAGGAGTTCGTGGATGAAGCGTTCCAAAAGGAACTTCATACTCCAATTGTCAATCAAGATATGACTTTGTCTGTAGTCCAGAGCTTGTCAAAACAAAAGGTATCGTGTGATGCATTGCATCCTAGGTCGGAGTATGTCGACATTGTCTGTAGCCCAGAGCAGTCGACACGAGTGAATTGTATGTGATGCGCATTGCATCCTAGTAGCCAGTCGCCTGCAGACTACAAGCCTGTGATCGACTGAGGAAATAAAAACGCCAAACGCCGGAAAGAAGCCGTGTAAACATCAAAGAAGACGAAAGGAAACTAGGATCATAGGACTCAATGAGGTCGAATGATTTAGAAGACAGCCACTGAACTGTCCTTTCAGAGCCAGCCCTTTACTCTCAGGACGAGCTTCCGGTGGATAGAATGGGGTGAATTCAGTGTTGACCCTTGTGGGTCACGCCGAAATAGATGCCGAGAGCGATCACAACGGCGAAGTAAATGGCCGAGAAAATCATGAGGACCCTATCAGAGATCGACCGTTGGCGTCCGGTCATTCTGTGCACCTCGCCACGAGTTGCCCATGTGAGCGCCTCATTGAACACACCACACTTGGGCAGGATACCCAGAAAGGGCAGGACGTCCAGGAACAGGACAAAATAGAAAAAGCGGCGTCGAATGCGGTCGGTCCGGTCAGAAACATAATCTTCGGGAGCGATGTAGCCCGGTCGGGGACGGGGCTGGCGCTCTGGGCCCGAGGGACTCTCCGCCAGGCGCGAAGGTTGATGGCATCCGTGGCGCAGAGGCATCGTCACGGACGGACTACCAGCAGTAGACGGTGAGTGCGTAAAACCCAACCAACTCTGAGTCCGACGTCGCCCACTTCGGACAGGAGTCATGTGTGCTTCCTGTGGTCGAGCAGGCGGGGTACCCACTGATAAAGTTAGCAAGAAACATTAGAGAAGGATGAAAAGATTGCAATCTTACTCTCGAGGTCTACGCTTTCAAGCTCTGTGGGCGTGAAGGTCGTGGACAAGTCGTGGCTTGTGAAGTATGGGCGAGCAGGCTCCTGAGTACGGGTCGCTTGGAGTTCAATGGACTCTGAGTTAGTCTCTGTGTTAGCCCGAGCACTCTGGCCCCGTTCACTGCTGTTTGTTGTGTTGCTTTCGCGCAGTCTTCTAGCTCTTTCCTGCGCTGCTTTGATCGGCACCAAAGCGAACTTGAATTTGGACTGCACCGAGCCACTTTTTGGGACCTCTGATCCCGTATACTCAGTGTGCCTGGCGAAATCTTGAACATCATAAGGCCCAGCAACATATGGAGTTCCTGGTCGAACTCCGGAGCCCTGAGAAGCCTGTCTCTGATTGACTTCTCTTGCGACTTGCAGCCTTCGAGAATGCTGATCATATTGATCCCTCTGACGCTGGCGCTCGGCAGCATATAGACTATAGTTTTGGGGATCAAGCCCCGGCTCTCGTGGCGCCTGCTCGCTAAGAGCCCGTCGACGCTCTTCCTCCTGCTCCCGACGAGCTAGTTGGAGCTGACGCTCCCGGCGATCGGTTGGGAATAGGGTGAACCTGGGAGCACTTGGTCCTTGGCTTGGACCAGCCTCGTCCCTCCGAGCGTCACCTGCAGATGAGCAAGGGCTCACCGGGAACGTTGGCTCATCCAGATTATCCGTCTCAGATAAAGGAGATACAGGTCGAGCAGGGTAACGTCGACCTTCATTTTGATCCGGCTGACGGGAGTAGTTGACTTGGACTTGAGTAGATGCGCCGGCTACGTCAAACTCCGAGATGGAATCCCGGAAGACGTACTTGGGCGGGGAGTTTCCGTCAAAGTTGAACTTAAACTTCCCTGCGCGCTCGGGGCGTTTGTCATTATCAATCTCACGATACTTATTATTAGGGTTGCCTCCTTTGCGGGACAATAAGTGAGGACGAAAATGTGACGACTCTCGCCTCTGTCTCCCGTCATGGAGACGCTTCACACCTCTTTGACCATCGCCCTTTTTATGCGACAATAGCGTAGAGTACTTCGCATCTTTGGAAGTGTCCCCACAGGGTTCATATGGGAGTATTTGATCTGTCGATCCGAATTTGTCCAGATTAGCCTCTCCCTCATCTGAATAATCAGCTAAGCTGCTGCCAGCTTGTTTGTAACCGGAGCTGGACAACTCCAGTTTTGTGTCAATTTTCTGGTTATAACCAGCATCGCTCGTCTCCTCCGTGACCCAGTCGGCGTCGTCGGAAACGATGTCTTGGGCATCGTCTTCAATACTTTGCTGCATAACACCTTTCCCCTTGTCCACGGGCTCCTCGGTGCTCTCGGGGCCAATCGAAACATTGATAAGTCGTCGCCGGCGGGTTCTAGCACTGGCATACGACCTCCGGGTCTCATTTTCATCGTTTGACGTGGACAATCGAGCTCCAGCAGCGTCCCGAAGACGATGGCTGATATCCCGCTGCAATTGGGCGCGGAGATAGGCGTCATACTCCTGATTATCAGGCTCACCGTTTTCTTCATCGGAACCACCAGACTGATATGCTTCCAGATTCTCCATAATTTGGCGGTGTCTGGCCAAGTTAATAGGCTGTGGATAGACGATATCCACTTGGCTAATGGCTCGAGACTGTGCCTCGGCATCCAGGAGATACTGGGAGTCCGTTACGCTTGAGCTTGGGGGAGGAGATTCGACAGCCTGCGATTCATACATCGAGTGACGCAGATCGACTGGGCGAACACCTTGTACACTTGCGCTCGGCCGTTCGGGAAGGTCGTCAATTGGCGGATATGGGAGGAATGAGTTGACGACAGTATTCGGACCGTACTAAGAAAGGTGTTAGCACATTGCAGATAGAATCACTGGGTAAAAGGGGGGGACAAAAAGAAACAATCATGCTTGGAGGATATCTTACAACTGGTTCGATGCCCTGGGGGCCATTAGTGAGCTCCGGTTCATAGATACTGTAATGAGCAACTATGTTCTCAATTGTACTGCCCGAGACGTCTCGGGGGTGCTGGTTAGTATGAGCAATCTGCCCATCGAGGTGATGAGCCGGTTCAGTGGAGTGATTGTTGATACCCTGCATCTTATCGGGCAGATGCTTGGAGCAGTCGTCACGGCTATTATAGCTGGCACTACGGCCTTGTCCGAAAGTCGTATCTGGGACAGAGACGGCGGGTCTCTGGATATCATCGTGCGATGATCCAACACGGATGATGCTAGCAGTCTCATGGGTGTCCACGTCGGCTTGGGCGTCAGCAATCTCCGCAGCTGACGTGACGACAAGGTCATTGATGCCGTGATTGATAGGAGCATGGCTATCATCCTCATTGCTCACGTCGTCCGAGTGAGCTGCGGCCACATGTTCAAGACCAGCGTGCTGCTGGGAATCTAAAGTCTGAGGTTGTTCCTCGTGCTCTGAAAGCGGGATATCCACAAAGGACTCGTCGACCAGGAGGCAAGTGTTGCCCTCCTCGTGAATGCGTTCATCAGCCATTGTGAGGATTGCACTTGACTGTGAAATAGGAATAATAGTTAGCACGATGGAAGAAATGAGGAATGTACGTCATGTCATGTGAAGGGAGAGGAAGTTTACCTTAGTAAGTAGAGATGAGGTATGGATGTGTTCAGGAAACTGCGAAGCGGCAGTAGGGATCGAACAAGGTAAACTTGACGGTTTTCGTATTGAAGCTTGATAGAAGCGTGATAGAAAGACAGCTTCCAACTACTAGGTAGATGAAGCGGAATGATACGAAGACGTATCTGTGGTTAATTGTTAGTGAAGAGCAATTAATTGATGGATGGCGCCAATTGTAGAATGGGATAGGGAGTAGAAGGCGACCAGATAACAACGCGTGTTGATGGGATCTTGGAAAGACGGCAACAAGACTGCCGGCGCGGATAAAAGGGGAGATGGTGATGAGGGTGATGGTGATGGTGTTGGTGAGAGGGTGGCGACAGCAGATCGCGCGGATAGCAGCTGAACTGCCAGAATGAAAAAAAGGAAAAGGGGGAGGCGACAGATGATAGATACAAAAGACCACCGCATCGAAGATGGGTGAGGAGATGGACTTACGTTTACGATGGCAATACAGAATTAATTCCCGTATTGGCGTGGACGACAAGCCGAGGCGACGATTACTTGCAGACACACAATGAATTGATTGCGTTGCAAGGAGCAGTCGACGCAGATAACAGAATCGGCAGACAAAACAAACTGGCGAGGCAGGATAGAATCCGGAGAACAATGCGAAAGCCGTCGACGAAAGCGCGAGTCGTCGATGAAGACGCGCGAAAGTTGTCGACGAAAAGTCGGAAGCCGGCGACAGGCGTGCGCGAGCTCTCGATGACGAGACGATGAGGTGCGAACGATGAAAGACAAACTGAGAACGATGCCGAATAGAAAGCAGATGTTTTTGGGTTTTGTGCGATAGACGGAAACAAAAGAGGCAGGTGACAAAAAGACAAAAGAGCCTCGAACTCGTTACCTGTGAAGGTTGACTTGAGTAACGACAGAGTCGAGGTACGCGAGGTAACGAGAAGACGATGTCAAGAGAGGTAGAAGTGGTCGATGAAAGGTAAAGGGTTGAGGTCGGTCGTAAAGTTGTGGTTGAAAGTAGAAGATCGCAAGCGGTGCGAAGAGTTTACGAAACAGGAGACCTGCGGAGGGAGAAGAAGAAAGGAGGTGGGAAAGGAGAGAGGCAGAAATGTGGCTCTATTTATACTCGGCAAATATATTCTTCCTGAGCCCGTATGTGATAGCGAGGTGGGCGACGGCAGCAATGAAGTTCAGAATAAAACGGGCAATGACGCTAGTATTGTTGCCATTGTTTGTACAATGAGCCGAATCACGTTCCTGCTATTCCGGCGGGTCAACGTTTCGAGTACCCTCTCCGTTCTCTTGGTACTTGTAGAGGGAATATCTTGACGGCCCGAAGCCATACAAAGTGCTGTGATATTCGGTATCTTGGTTTCTGCCTGGATGTACTATATTGCTTTTCCTTATGCGCTGTATGGGCTATGGTACTTGGGCAGTCACGGAATCGTCCCATTGAGGACGGAGGTACATTGGACCGGGCTCGTCCCCCTCCCAACTACTAATCAGCAGCATATCGTAGCCCGCCGCCTTCACAGATAACCACAATAGAAGATAGGGCAGTGGAGGATAAGTCCTCAGTTTGCTGCCTTTACGTCATGTTAAGGTCGACTTGGATAACGTACCCTAGAACCTCCCACGAGGGGGGGATTCCTACGTCCTAGCAGCATCGTGAACTACGCGTCATGGTGTTTACGTGACGCACGACGTGATCACCCAGCTATAACCTAATGAATTCAAAATATTCTGAACCAATACCCAGCCCTGACTTTGACGATAATTTTCTTGTTACCTGATATCTCTCGTAGACCTGCGCATACTCCTTGGTATTCTTAAAACCAGCCACGTGGGAACTCCCTGTTCAAATGCGATACTTATGATAACCAAACCCGCGTAGCCCACGAAACCTTAGCCCGACATAGATGACCCTTTAAAAAGTAGAGACAAGGTTGTTTCTTTATATACGAAAGAGGGGAGAATTCCAAGAGCAAGGGAGCCACCGCCCGCAATCAGAATTTGATGATTCGACTAGACTTTTCAGACATCATCCATACTTCGGTATCCGCCATGACTTCGAGTCGCGAGGTAATTTCTAATCAATACAGGAGAGACGGGGAAGCCATACAATCTGCGAGGAGGTTGACCTTGACGTAGTCACGTGAGCGGGTGGCCCGAGCAAGGCACAGCAAGAAACGCGGAATAATCGGGAACTTAATCATCGATAGAAAATCTAAACTTAGTCGTCTTGAGCTGTCTGTCTTCGCAACCCCTGAAGACGATAGTCCACGTCTATTACGCTTTCCTTACTTCTATGCTCGTCCCCCCCAAAAAGATCCATGGTGACCAGGCTAGTTTCTCGCGATAATCTTTAGACCAAAAAGGTATTTACGACTATGCCTCTGTACACCGAAGGTCCCAGGACGTCCGGGAGACGTAACCCTGGCGCACGCATTGTCCGCATTCTAAGCCTCAATATCTCAGCCACGAACACGGCATAGATAGGCTGTGGCTGTGGCTGTGGCTGCTCGGAGATACAAAGTACATCGTCCGGATCCGTGCATTTGCCCGGCCACAGGCCCACACAGCAAAGGCCTGGACACGCTACGCGACCCTCTCGGCTGGTTACAACCAGATGTAGGTACCCCGCGCCGAAGTGCTGAAGGGCGCACCTGCCGGATGTTCGGTACACTACGGAACCAGGGTGTGTTTTACCGTGACGGGCGTGACTTCTTATTCCTGATTGGAACCTGCCGTCTTTTCACATGGATTTGCACAACTGGTACCGACACAGTAAAGGATACACATCTCCTACAGTATTTAGCGTTTAACCCTGGTGCCGGGTAGCGCTAAAAGGCCTAGGTCAACACCAGTACACCAAGATCTACAGATCGTACGCGTACTGTATCGGGACTTTAATGAGGCCGGTGTGGTCGTCGGCTTCTAGCCCTTCGTTGATGTGGATCCAATTGTGGGTCGCTGTTCTTAACGTTATCGGCCGATATGCATTGAACGAGTGTATATGCCTATAGAACATTTAACACTAGCCATATGGCCTATAGGTATAGCTATCTAGATAGGGCTCCGACTTCAAGTTCCTTGTCCACCTACCTAAGAATTGAACTTTTTGACTTTGTCATTCACAGCGATGATACAACAATAACGTGCTGCATTATCAAAGGCAGAATCTTTTGATATCGTGGTGAAGTCATTGATCAAGAGTTTCGTACAAGAAAACCGGATAGGTGGAGCAAAATCATGTGACGAAACCGAGATAGGTACGTTATCCCAGACCCGTTACATGTTCCTCCCATCAGTTGGCCGACCGGAATGCTCGGCCCCTCGCGCGTATCAGACAGGGAACGATCACCCAAGCGATCCCTTGTTTCAGAATTCCGGTGGCCGAACAACCCGGTTATGCCGAGCAAAGTCATGTTGACACGGTTAGTTACATAAGAGTCTCGGCTTCTAACATCCCAGGCAAGTCCGTCCCTGATCTAGGGATGACACTACCCCGGAGTTGCTTGCGTGACACTATTCCGGCTTTCTTACATTGACTTTACCTACTACCTACTACCTACCCCTCTGCCCCTCTGCCCTTCTGCCCCTCTACTGCTGATGAACATGTCCCTGTAGCTTGCTTCGATCCCCCAAAATCCTACTGTTGTGCACCTTTGTTCTTGTTTTAATGATCGACCAGGACGTGTTTTGCCATTCGGGATCATCATGGTCATGTCCGTGGCTAGAACAAACTGCATCCAGTCACTGCCCGACGAGATTCTGCTTCAGATCATACAGTGTAAGCAAGCCTAAAATGTACCTGAAAGTCAGCTTCAGACTTTTGATGCCGACCATTCGTCTTCCGGACGGTCTTGTCACGAAATTCTGGTGCTGATGAGAATGTATCCGAATCAGTCGTCTCGAACCAAGACGTTGTCAAGCTCCAGTCCGTCTCCAAACAATTTCTACGAATATGCCGAGACAACCATTACTGGCGCGGGCGCTGTCTCGACGCCTCCGCCCTGTATGAACGCGTGTCCCTGTTTCGACGAGGCGCAGACTGGTTCGACGAAGACGGCATGCCGTTAAGTAATAGTAGTAGTACTCCGGCAAACCCGCAACAGCAAGCCACGCAGCTGCCGCATCACAACGTCGCGATACAGAATATAGGCTTGCTGGCAAGCCGAAGAAGAGAAAAGGAGTATTCGCGTATTGCTGCGAATTGGGATCCTACGTTTCCTGGCGAAAGGACGAACTGGTACCACGAGTATATTCAACGAAACGCGCCCACGGTCACGAACTGGTTTGAGAGACCAGGAACTCTGGGTGGATCTATCGAGGATGCGATCGATGTTCGTGGTGTCGCGCTTTATACACCTTCGACAACGGACGATCAACTCTTTGCCGTGTCACCGCTTGATGATGGTTCTGTTTGTATTTGGGATGTAAGAGGCTCGAGGGGCAGCAAGGGGTCTATCATAGCCAAGAGCGGACCACGACGTCTTTGGAATGCGAAGAGCTCCTCGACGGGAATGACAAACAGGTGCATCGATCGGGGAATTATCGAATGTGTGAGTGTCGATAATCACAGACACCACGCCTTTTTTGCCGTGGGGCATAGTAGGTGAAGCCTCTCTTCGCGCGCGTGAAGATATACTCACATGATACTCGCCAGATCTCGTAGAAGTGGATTTGCAGTCGCTAGCAGTCGTCACTATCGCGCCTTTCGAATGGCTCATCATGACCATGTCAGCAGCCGACCCGTCAGTACCATTGACAGTCGGTACCTTTCACGGACTATATCTGCACGACTACCGGATTCGAGGTGCGCCACGAGAGAAGCAACAGGAGGTAGTCGAATCAATTTCGCATAATGGCCCGACTTTGCCCAATCTCTTCCACGACTGGTGGTCGCTTTCACCCTACGCCGCCCTTGCGCAACCAGGGCCGCAGTTCATCCATCATATGAACGAGCCCGGACAACGCAGCCAGTTATCCGACGACATCTTCGTCGCCGGCCGATTCACCAGCATCCTGCATTATGATCGACGGATGTTCCCCTCCATCAAGGGCTCGCTACACTCGGGCGGGCGACTCTGCAGTCTCGCATCCCTACCCTATCCATTCTCGAGCGTAGACAGCGACCTCCGTCGCCGCCTCGCTTTATCCGAAGAACAAGTCACCAAATCCAAGAGCGCCGCGGGCGGCCGAACGCTCATAGCCTGCGGTGAATACAACACGAAGGGATCGCTGGAGATATACGGTCTCTCATCGAGCCACGACAATAACGGTAAATACAGCTCTTACGATTCGACGATGAAAAACCGGCAGACGGCGTCTTCGTCGAAGCTGTTATCAGTCATCGGCCATGGGAACCGTATTCTCTTCTCCGACGGAGATGGGAATCTGAAATGGATGGAGCGAGATGGATTCACAGAGGTGCGACGACATAAAATCGGGAAAGCGGAAAAGGTCACATACCGCTCTCTATTTGGCTCGATGCCGGGATCGGACGATATCGCCCGGAAGATAGTATCCACGCAGACGGAGGTGAATAGCGGCACTCCTAATAGCGATGACGTGCTTTTCTGGACGGGCGAGGCGCTGGGCGTGGTGAACTTTTCGTCACAGACGGGTTCTAGCCCGGAGGACTTCGTGGAGAATACGAAGACGCCGGAGGAGATTGTCCAGGAAGTTGCTGAGCAAGTGTATGCGGAGCAGATGAGGCTTGTGTTGGAACGACAGGCGGACGAGGTGCGGTTTGTCCAGAACCTGGGAATGCCTCATACTCGATTTTAGTGGGACTAACCAAGCAAGCCATGCTTTTTTTCGCCGCGTAAATGTGGCGATATTGGTTCGGTATCCAGACTTTCTGTTTTCATGGCGCCTTACTGTGGTGTTTAGCGCTGAGATAGGGGGGAAGGGAGTGTTGATTGGCCATGCTGTGGGGTGTGTGAGGGGGGTTCAAAGGGATTGGCGTTATAGCTAGGGGCTGGTCCCTTTTTGGCTGTGGCTCCATCGTGAGCATGATTACATTGGAGGTAATATACGACTACAAAAGAAGCGTGTGCATGACGGGAGTATGTTTGTAAACAAGGTATGATAGGTCATGGGAACGATTGATTCCAATTCCATCCGATAGAGCATCACGTGGGAAGGGAAAGGAGTATTTAGCGAAATCTACGATATAGACTAAGGTTGGGGTAATGACCATGACCATGACAATGACAATGGCATAAGTAAGAGAACGCCGTGTATATTATTCCGAAGGTGGAGGGAATGGTGATAGGGATTGCATTGCACGCGTGATGTGATGGGAATAACTACTTTGTTTAACCGCTGAGGTTTCAAGATGCCAAGTATGTGCGGGATCCATCTGGATCGATAACTGGTGCGAATTAACTATGTGAATATGTGAATGTGTGCATGACCCAAGCTTGTTGCTGACATCACAGCATAGGATGTTCATGGTATTCCGTACATCGGACAATGATCATCATGTACAGACTCAAAACGTGTGTTCATTAGTCCAGGTTACGGAAGATTTGACTGCCAGTAGTTTTGAATTATCGAAAACGCCGCAATTTCCGCGCTTATTTGTCAAAGAACGTCCTCAATTTGACGTGGTTCGGTACCCGGTGCCCCAGGTGTGATTCCATGGAGTCACATTTACCGCATGTTTAATACTCCATGCACAATGGTACAACCCACCAGTTAACTGTTCGGCTATAGTTTCATTGTGACGTCTCATACACCCCGGCTGATGATCAGTGTAGATGGCATGGACTACACGTGTTTCCTCAACGGATGATGCTTCAGTTGCTCAACGGGCCGTCTCTAATAAGTAGGTAGAGATTGGCCATGTAGTTATACAGCATACCACTAAAAGGGAGGCTGCTCTATGCATTGTACTGAAGCTTTGTATCTATCGGGGGCCTAGCCTCAACGGGCGGATATAGAGTTTGGTCGAAAAGTGTCCGCCAACGGCAGGAGTGAGGCGACCAATGAGGATTCATCTCTACTCAGCAAAAGTCATTTGAACCAATCACGATGGCAGGATCCGACCCTTCCGAAATGGTGGGGCGGGAGGCGAAACTGGGGCTAATAATTGGTTCCTGTTCTTTGGAACAACGTACGAAGATGGAAGGAAAACAACTCAATCTTCTCATCTTCTCCTCACCCACACCCAATTTCTCTCTCTCTCTCTATTTCACCCAATTACATCCAATTACACCCAATTACAACCGCCACTTGGCGCGTGGATACAAGACAATAGAGAAGAGGGTTCCCTTACATAATACGATTTCCCATACGTACGAAATAGGTACCCTCTTTCTTCCTGCTTGCTGCAGCCACCCCTGGAACACTTTCACGGCATTTTCAATTTGCGACCCATCGTTGTGTCATGATGTTATCTCCTCTCTCTTCTGACCTGGCCAGGGCCCCCCGATGTCCCACTCGAGATCTCTTCTTTTGCCTTATTTGGAGATACTAGATGCCGATAGGTGACCACTCGTTCCCCCATGCGCCTACTTAGCTTCAGCCACGCCTTGTCTTTGAACATCCAAAGCATCGGAATGAGATTACGATTGACTGCCCAAACGCCCCTACTCATACACCACGGTAGACGCCCTGATACATTGATACCCTGGTACCTTGATGCCCCGATACCTTGATGCCCCGATACTCTCTCCCTATCCCTAATCCTTAGGCATCTTGAATGGCATACGGTATACCACTCCATGTGTATACTATACTGTACCTACCAGGTAATGTAATCAGGTATCGAAAAGACAACAGCGTCCGGTCTATACTTGACAGGTTTCTACTGTACATCGGACGGCACCTGTCCGGACACTCAGGCATCGTGAAACCTGCCGTCGGACAAACGGGTCGGTACACCATGTTAATTACACCACAGGTGAGCAGAAAGTTGATGGCCATCGGTACACCACCTCAGCGCATATGCTGGCAAACTGGCCGTGAATACCTATCTACCTACTTGAAAAAAGGGAATGCCTAGTCCTGCTGGCATGATCAACGCCGTATCATCCCATCCCCTCAGTCTCCATACGCTTGCATGGAATTACCACCGTACACACAATCGCATGTCCGCCACATAGGTTATGCACTAACACTGCACCCCGTTTCGCCACCACGCCTGCGACTTGTGCTGTAGTGTAGGCCAGCCTGGCCGGGTAAGTATAGGCTCTGCTCTGCTCTGCTCTGCTTTGCTCTGCTCTGCCCTGCTCTGCCTGGAGTAGGTAGGTAATTATAGAGAGCGGTTACCGGGGAGGCTTCTGGCAGGCGGTTCGTCGACCAACCCCTCCAACTAGGCATCATCATCTCTACCTACCTACAACTTGACTTGCCCTCGGTCCGATGTCATCCTTCTCCTTCTCCTTCTCCTTCTATCATTTTCTCTAGGTCCGTGTCCTCCGTGTCCTCCGTGTCCGTTACAGACTGTACAGCATTCCCACTTCCCTTTGCCGCTGCGCCTATACGCTTTCACCGCCGTACTCGCTCTCTCTCTCTTGTAGCATCCCGTCGTTGTCCCCACTTGTATGCGTTGGCGCCTCACTCGCCTCTTACCGCACTTTGCTCAGGCGAGCTGTCCGACTAGAGGCTAGAGCCGCTATGGTTGCCGACTCAATACCTAGACCTAGTCGAAGTCGAAGTCGTGGCAACGCAGGTCCTAACTTGGGTTGCATGCATCTGAAAAAGTGACGTTTTTTATGTCCTCTTGAACCGTTCCTTTTTTTAATTCTATCTACAACTGTTCTCATTTCATTATTTTTGACTTTTCCCGCTTTGTGCTTGGTTTTAAAATCCTGAAACCCTTTTGACTCTCTCTTCCGGGTACCCACTCGCTTCGGACTGGTGTCTCACGCCATCATTCGATCATTATCGATCCATTCGATCCATTCGATCCATTCGAAACTTAATTATTACCCTTACCCCTCGGTATAATTCAGCCATTCCAACCCCCGAAGCCGAGGATTACCTACCTATACCGGCCGTCCTGCCCCTCATTATATCATCATTGGCGTTCACCTTGGAAAGGAAGTTATCTCTTCCTAGAGCGCGAACCGCAATTCTTGCGTGCTTCGTTTTTTTGACGGCGCCACGGTAGTCGCATGATGCGACCTGTTCTGCGGCCTACAATTTGAATACCTCATTGAGTGCCCATACTCAGTGCCAAGAATCGCGACGAAGGTAGCGAGTTGGAGCATGTATGATGGCTGGTTGGGTGGTGGGAGGCACCGAGATGCTACGCTCTTTCAGCGACTCGGCCATTCCCCTAGCAAACAATTACGGCGATCTTGCACCTCGTCCGGTGAAAAAGAGACAGCGCTCTCACGCCTGCCACGTCGACATCGTCGACGACTGCCAGATACCACGAGAATGGAAGCGTCCCCGAGACCTGACTTCCTCCTACTCCCACACCGATTCCCATTATGACACTCCGCCTACCCCTGCATTCTTTATCATCAAAGAGACTCCTCGCCCAATACGGGTCAACGAGTCGGGCATATGTAGGCACGATCAATTTGCGTGTAGAGACTCGACACGTGCGCCTATACTTCCCGACGCACATTGTCATGATCTCCGGGCGAGCAACGGCCAGGAAAGCCCGATTAGGCGCATGCCAGAGAGCGGCGGCAATATCGAGCACGACAAAGCTGCGAGATTAGTCGAGGAGGACATGGCCGACTATCGGAGACGGAGAAAGTTATCTCAACACGAGAGAATCTTGAAAAGCCTCATCAGTCCGAAACCATTAAGCGGTGAATTCGAAATCGACGACGAGGCCCTTCAGGGCATATTTTACGCCGCCAACGAGCTTTTCTTCCGGGGAAGGTTGAAAGGAAGGGTCGTCTGGACATGGGATGATCTCCCTACGGATCTCATCGGCACGACGGCATGGCGGGATGCTCCTAATCGCCAGGGCTACGAGACTATGATCTATCTTTCGAGGTCAATCCTCAAGAATAAGAAATATAACCGGCGCCTGCTTATATCCACTTTCATCCACGAGCTTATTCACAGTTATCTGTTTGTCTATTGCGGATATCGCCCTGATGACTGCGGCGGGCATACGAGCGGGTTTAAGCGCATAGCGGACTTGATCAACGACTGGGTTGGCGAGAGGAACTTGCTACAGCTCCACAAGATGGAAGCTGAACTCAGCGACTTTGAGATCAGGACGTCTCATACTTCGCGGCGTGGTTATGGGTCCAGCGGATGCCAGGTGCAGCGATTAGGCGATGGCACGCTGGGATACGCGGTTCCTCGACTACGTTCACAGAATCAAGATCCTGGCGGGTGGAGATGAAGGATTTAATTCAGAAAGATGTGACTCGCGCATCTGCTTTCCACCTACTATTTCTTCCCACCTCTACCTCTTCCGGATACCTCTCTACGCATCGGTGTCTAGGTGGCTGTATCATGGCTGCTACAACCTCATTACCTACCTCCTACGTATCCTATAACCGCCTTTCTGTTTTCTTTTTCTTTTTCCATCTACCCATCTCTCGCCTCGCATCTTTTTTTCTATCTTATTTGCCATCTATTTATTTTCTCGCCTCTTGAAAGCTTCGCTTTATTTATGTCACACACTCGCATGGAAATGGCGTTTACGTACTATACCACGGCATTTTATCTTCCTCTCACCCTTGTATCAAATTTATCTGAATAGAAAGTTTTTTTTTTTATTTTTTTATTTTTTTTCTTTTTATACGCCTCGTAATTTGACATCTCATCTGCCTATCTCTTCACCATTATTGCATTGCATGTAGCTAGGGAGTTAAGAGCCTAGGATTGAAAAGGAATAACAGCGCCTCCTTGCATGTTTTTTAGGAATTAGGGATCGCATCACGAATGTCTGGTTGGCATTGCCTCGAATAGAAGTAGAGAGTTCGAGATGAGTACCGGGCGAAAGGGGATTTTGGAATTGGATATAGGATTTTTGGGAGGGTGAAAAAAAAGGGGTGGGGGGGACACATATACTCAATCTCGGTAAAATGTGCCGCCTCAATGATGATAGGGTGGTACTCTGAGATATTTACCTTATTATTGTCTCATTACTTCTGACCCGGTGGAATACCTATCGTGGATTTCGATCTGCTGTGACTCTCGCTAGGTAGTGTGTAAGTGATGAACTTTGACCGTCGTATCTGCTGAAACTACGGACACGGGTGAACTAGAGTTTATGATGAGTAGAACATGTCTGGGATCGTCTGGCCATGTGTATACACAAACTTACCCTCACACGAAATATATACTTTACTTGATATTCCGGGCATATAAACGATCTGAGTTCCTCAGTTGCAGTATTAGGGCTTGTAGGTCGTTTGAGTGAATTACATACTCACCCGTCATCGTAATATATATATATATAAATCAAGTAGGCAATAGTACTGTCATGATGACAAGCCAGCTCGCCTCACCCGGATATCCCGAGGCCGCGTGTCGATCTGACACAACCGGGTTCACAAAACACAAAGCAGCCTCGTGCTGGCACTCGGTCTAGATAACGCGAAAGGCCATGGTACGAAGTGTGACAAGTCTCTATGTAATCAACCGAGCCTCATTCCCATCGAATCCATACTCATCCAACCCGAATGTTCCATCCCCAGACACTTGCTACCTTCAAACCTCAGCTCTCAGCTCAATAACCTCCCCCAGAAGAACAGCCACAGTCTTCCCGCGATCCAAAAAGCGCTCTTCATCTGCGACGATCATGGCGTTGATATCAGGTCTTTGCAAGAGGTCAAGCTGTGCTTGCCAGGCCTGCGCGTCTTTGAACTCGAGGCTTACTTCGACGTCGAAGTCGACGTCGGATTGGGTTCCGCGGAGAAGGGTTGCTGGGGTTGTTGGGTTGCGAGTCGTGGTGCCTTCGCTAGGGGTTGTAGTCATGGAAGAGGAAGAAGCGGTACGATGGATATACCGCTGAGTATGCGACAGCGGGAATAAATCCCCTACTAGCGAGCGGTACATGGGCAAGTGATGGTCGTTGTAGTAGGATTTGAAGGCCTCCGGTGTGGTGTCCGGCTTGCGGGAGAGGAGGACGAGGACTTTGTAGGTCATTTTTTGATTGATGGTTGGTTAGGGACCAATGGGTGAGAGTGAGGCGGGAGTTCAGTTTTCAAGATGAGGACAGGGGCTGGATGTGGTGAGGATAAAGCTGCTAGGAACGAAATGATAGGTGTGATCTATTGTGACTTTATAAGAAATGGGGTATGGTGAGCCAAGGTCAGCGGAATCCTGACATGCTGACGGGCTTGTGCTCCTTGAAGGAACTCGAAGTATCTGGATGATGCGAATGGCTTGTCAATGTAAGCGTGGTGAAGTTCGGTGAGGAATGATTCGGAAATATCTGGAGCATTCATCCATTCATTCATTCATTCACGACCGAAACCTGAAAGGTGAAAGCAAGGATAGACGCTCCGGGATGCCGTCCATCATGGGAACCTGTAACGGGTAAGGCAACGTAAGGCAGATTTGCTAATACGGACATCGCATTCATAGGGAATGAGGCGAGAATAGGACAGCCTTGTATTTGCTCTAGTTATTGGTTACTTGAGTTGAGGAATGACGATCTGTGTTCGGTGCTGACCGTACTTCATACGGGGCGTTCAGTAGAGGGACGCAATGGGAGCAAGTAACTCAACTCTCTAAGATTTCCTCAATCATCTTCGAGGATCCTCAAACAGTAGAGATAATGTCGGAATCTATCGTGATGAATTGTGAACGCCAACGATCGGCCGTGGGCGAAAATATACGACAGGGCTCTGAACATGGGTCATAGATTAATCCATATACTCTATAGATGCATAGCTGAAATCATGGACTTGCATCTAACGAGCTTTATTTGCATCTAAAGGGGCTTGGACCCCGACCTGTGCACATTATTCTTGAAAGTGCACTCCGATTGTCGCATTTTTCAATTGTCAAGGCCGATCCCATCCCACCGTAGGTGACGGAGCGCGACCACCATTCCTTCGCATCGTTTAGCTTCGGGCTTCTCCCGGGTCGCATTTCGCAGCCATTGAATTGTTCTTTTTCACCATCGGGGTCTAATCATATAGGCAACGACTTCCCTGAGCCAGAGGCTACCTACATTCATAGAGATGTCGCCGCTCGCGACCCGCCCCGCTCAAGTCGGGCTTCGCAACCTCACAGCTCGGAGCTCCTGCCGGACAGTCCTATCCGCCGTCGCCAGCAGCCATGGTGTCCGCGCTTATTCTTCGAAAGAAGGACTGGGATCGTCATTCCACGGCCAGATGCTAGAGAGTATCAGCTCGCGTATTGCCCGCGAAAAAGCCGAGCGCGAAAGGTTTGCCAGGGAGAGATTACAATCGGCAAATTCGAGGAGATGGGCTACTACTTTTGGTAATCTCCACATCTTACCCCGGGATTGTTGTGAAGTTGGGAGAGAGAGAAAGAGAGAGAAAGAGAGAGAGAGTTTAAGAGTTTAATTGAAGCTAATTGTGTGTCCCAGTCGTCCTATTCACTGCCGGCTTCTCATACTTCCTCGGAATGAAAACGCCTCGCGATTTAGACCCCGCCTCGACGCTACCCCTTGCCCTTGCCCCTGAAATAAAGCATAAAACCACGGAAGCGAACCTAGAATCATCCTGGGCTGACTTCGTAGCCATCGTCGGCGCGGAAAACGTCAGTACCGTTGAAGATGACCTACGCACACATTCGAACTCGGACTGGTCGAGCTATCGGAACCATGACTCCCATAGGCCGTTCCTGATCGTATACCCGGCATCCACTGAAGATGTCAGCAGGATCATGAAGGTCTGCCATGAGCGCCGAATACCGGTTGTTGGATACAGCGGAGGCACGAGCTTAGAGGGACAGTACACCCCTACCTTTGGGGGCATCTGTGTTGACTTCAGACGGATGAACAAGATTCTCCATCTACACAAGGATGACCTGGATGTCGTTGTCCAACCTGGTATTGGCTGGGAAGGATTGAACGAGACGCTTGCCCAGGACAACCTCTTCTTCCCTCCTGACCCGGGCCCGGGCGCACAGATTGGCGGTATGATCGGTACGGGATGCAGCGGCACGAACGCCTATCGGTACGGCACCATGCGGGAATGGGTGTTGTCCCTTACTGTCGTCTTAGCGGATGGGACTGTGATCAAGACTAGACAACGACCACGGAAGAGCTCGGCGGGCTACGATTTGACGAGGCTGTTTATCGGAAGCGAGGGAACGCTTGGTTTAGTCACCGAGGCTACGTTGAAAGTCACGACGAAACCTGCTAGCACGAGTGTCGCTGTCTGCAGCTTCGACACGATCCGCCAGGCAGCTGACTGCGTTGCCAAGATCGTCGCCAATGGCATACCCGTAGCAGCAGTCGAGATCCTGGACGACGAGCAGATGAAATGCATCAACGCAGCCGGCATGACATCAAAGACCTGGAAAGAAGTCCCCACGCTGTTTTTCAAGTTCGCGGGCACCAATTCCGGTGTCAAGGAACAAATCAGTATAGTGCAATCTCTCGCTAAACAAACCGGCAGCGTCGGCTTTGAATTCGCCAAGTCGATGAACGAACAGACTGAGCTGTGGAGTGCTCGTAAAGAAGCGCTATGGAGTACCATGTCGTTGGCGAAGCCTGGTGATAGAGTCTGGACTGGAGATGTTGCGGTTCCGATGAGTAGATTGTCGCAGCTGATTGAGGAGACGAAAGAGGATATGAAGAAGAGTGGCATGTACGGCACTATTGTTGGACATGTTGGAGATGGAAACTTTCATAGTATGTGCACACCTCGGCTTAGCGGTGCTCTGAAGATTTGAGTATACTGACTGATGCTAGTTATTCTTCTCTCGAATGATAAACAACAGAAGGCTGCGGATGAATTGGTTCACCGCATGGTCAAGAGAGCTGTTGAGATGGAGGGGACGGTCACTGTAAGTGTTTCCCTATACTCGATGAGAACGGTTGCTAACTTCGATCAGGGCGAACATGGAGTTGGTCTAGTCAAACGCGACTATCTCCCCCACGAGCTCGGAGTGAGTACCGTGGATTTAATGAGAAAGGTCAGTTCTACCGCATCTCATATCATCATCACATTGCTCGAGCAGTTTGCTGACAAGAGTAACAGATTAAACTAGCCCTCGACCCGTTATGTCTGCTGAACTGCGACAAGGTCGTCCGGATGCAACATCCTAGACCCGGTGAGATCCCGGAATGGTAAAAACCTATATGAAACCAAATTGTATAAATTCTGATACCCTACCTCTGTGCTCTGATTTTGTATTTTCTTGCTTTTGACGTGTGCTTTAGTGTGTTGTGTGCTGTGTGTTGTGTCGTGTTGTCGTGCATTACTGTTGCTATGAGTGGCCAGAGAATGTGGTTATGCTTCCCTCATAACTAATCCTCAGCTTGAAAATTGTCTGAAATTCTAGGTGTCCGTCCTACGCGCGCAGCAGAGTTTTTGCTCTCCCTCAATTCTTCAAGTACACAAGTATAGGAAGGATCGCACACGAATCCAAAAGGCTAATCAAATGGGCGCCCCGTTCCGAAAGCCGTCTGCTATGATCCTGATGGATCCAGCCGATCATCGCGCGATAGGTACTAGCACGTACTGAGCGTAAAAAGCCCAATCAACGAAAGAACCCAGGCCGAAAATCGGACACACTATTTAAGCCGATACAGAGCGATGGAATGTCCACGTACGACCATACCTACTGGAATACTCGGGATCCCGTCCGCTCTCCCATAGATAAGCCGGTGAGGGCTGGATCAGTAGTTGGGTCGGTGACGACCAGCGAATCCCCGGTGTTGTACGTTTTTTTGTTGACTCTGTCTTTCTTTTTCTTCTTCTTCTTTTTTTTTTTCTTTTAACAGAACAGAGATGGCGCGGTGAGGTACAGGTAGACTATACTGAACTGACTACTACGATCCGGAGTGAGATTGCCGCGATGTGGCAACAAGAGAAATTGAAATTCCGCCCTGGACCATTGCCATTGTTCAAATGAGTCAAGTTGGCAGAGTCTATGGTGTTCCCATTCACATTCACAATTGGTCGCGGGCCATCAGTAATCGCAAAGATTCGCCTCGATACTTTTGTAAGGGGGAACTGCCGGTGCTCACTGCGCACGCGATCAAAGTCATTTCTTAGCATGCGCGAGTAGTACTGCCTTTCGGATGACTGAACAATTATATCCTCTTATGTTCTCGTTATCGGAGGCTCTACTACCTTACCGAACCCTACTGCTGCCCATACACACGGGTATAATCTTGACGCTTCAAAACCGAAACCACTTAGGGCGTCCGGTAACGGTCGGACGGGTCGCCGCGAAGACACAAACATCATCCCGCTACGTATTCATGTTCTTATCCAAGTTGACACACATCACTGTAAGTCTTGCATCTTGAAAAGTTCCCAATACATCCCCTTCTTTCGTACGAGTTCGTCATGGTTCCCTGCTTCTATCAACTTCCCACGCTCGAGAACACAGATGCGGTCCGCATTGACAATCGTGCTTAGCCGATGCGCCACCACAATTGTGGTTCTACCCTTTGATGCTGTCTCGAGTGCTTTCTGTACAAGCGACTCGGACTTGGTGTCGAGGGCAGAAGTGGCTTCGTCTAGGAGTAGGATTTTTGGATCTCGTATCAGGGCCCGTGCTATAGCGATGCGCTGCTTTTGGCCGCCGCTGAGCATTGAACCACCTGGACCGACAAGTGTGGACAGACCATCCCTGATGAAAGGTTTAGCTTGATACGTGATGAGAGGGTAGGGAGTTGAAGAATCACAATGGTAAGGGTAGGGTTGACAGGAAATTAGCCAAGCAGAATGAAGGAACCGGGGGGACTCTTACTGTAGGGAGGTGATAAACTCGTCGATGTTGGCTAGCTGGCAAGCACTCCATATGGCGTCGTCTGATACAAGCTCGCCAGGTAAGCCCATCGCGATATTTTCTCTCACCGTTCCGGAATAAATCACGGGATCCTGGCTAACCAGAGAGATAGACTTTCGATGCTGCGCTGCGTCTAGCTTGGCCAAGTTTTGGCCCTCCAGTAGAACGGTGCCGTTTGTCGGGTCATAGAACTTCTCTAGGAGTGATAGGACCGTGGTCTTACCGCTCCCACTGGGCCCGACTAGAGCTATATGCTCCCCAGCACGTACCTCTAAGCTGAATTTATCCAGCGCGAATTGGGAGGGTCGTGACGGATAGGCAAAGCTGACACTTTTGAACTCGACATGTCTCTGCGAATCACTCTTTGCTTCCTTTTCTTTGAGAGCTGGTTTGCTTGGAGGAGGTGGGATTTCGCGGTCGAGGAGTGCCTTGACTTCCCAACTGGCATTGATGGCTTTACTCGCATCCGGAGCAAAAGTGAAAATGGTACCGGCATACTGGGCTCCCGAGACCAAGGTGGCGAAACATAGGAAGAACTGAAAGATCGAATAGCCCTCGTCCAGGATCCGAGTACCGCCGTACCAAAACCCTAAACCGACTGCCATGTACACCACGGACTGGGACCCGGCGTAGAGGCTGGATGCGCCGAAGATGGAAAGTAGGGATTTTTCGGCTTGTTTTGATAGATATCCATCGTATCGCTCGAGAACGGACTCTTCGAGGCCGAGACTCGCGACGGTGCCAATGGACTTGATTATCTCGACAGCGTACGAAGCAGCATCGATGCCACTTTGCCTCGTCTTGGAGTCGAAAATGGAAAGGACCTGTAATCGAGCCCAGCCACATGCGACCACAATCGGTATTGTCGCCGTACAAACCAAAGCCAACTTCCAGCCAATGGCGAGGGCCACGACGATCCCTGCGAGAATAGCGACGATGAAAGTTAACGCGCCTCCGATGACATGGCCGTCTAAGCTATCGAGGGCCTCTGCGCTGGAAGATAGCACGGACATGAGTGCGCCGGTCGAGTTCTCCTTTCTATCGAAGAATTCGACGTTCTGGGACATGATGGATTGGAAACAGCGGGCCTTGACACGATGGGCACGCTTCTCGCTTGCGGTCGAGAACAGATACCCAACACCAAGGGAAGAGATGGAGGCGACGAATGCTAAAGTGAGCAGGATCCCGGTCAGTATGTTGATTTGACTTCGGAGAGTACCATATTCCGATGGAGGTAGTGCTAAACTTGTGAGTATTTTGGCCCATACCACGGCTTGCCTGATCTGCCAGTTAGCATGGCGGCTTAGTGAGGGCAGATTCTTGATACTAACCCTGGGATCCCCAAGCCAACGATTAGGGAGCAAAAGAGCGCAAAGTACAATATATACCGCTCTTCTTTGTTTACTCGAGCCAGAAAGATGAGGGTCTCCCCTAATCCCCATGAGTCTGGCATATGCTTTTCATCGACCGGATCTGTTCCTGCGGCTTCAAGGTCGGGTGCTGTTTTATCCTGCATATCAGGCGACTCTCCGGATACCTGAGAAGATCCAAATTCAACCGGTTGTTGACTATCATCGTTGCTTTCCATCCCATCAATACGGGAGCTCTCTATCTGCTGAGCGCGGACCAGACGGCCATAATGGTCATCGAGAGCGAGCAGCTCGGCGTGAGTCCCCTGTTCTACAATGCGACCTCCAGAGAGAACAATGATGTTATCAGCATGGCGAATTGTACTAAGGCGATGTGCAATCACGATAGTCGTTCGATTATCCGCAGCGGCGACGATGGCATCCTGAACAGTCGACTCCGACTTCGAATCTAGGGCCGAAGTGGCTTCGTCAAGCAGAAGCATAGTGGGATTTCTGATCAAGGCTCGTGCGATGGCAATCCTCTGCTTCTCGCCGCCAGAAAGCTGGATCCCATTTTCCCCGACTCGGGTCTGGTACCCGTCGGGCAAGCCCGTGATGAAATCGTGGACGTTGGCCATTTTACTCGCCGTGATGATTCTCTCGGCCATGTCGTCTTCTGATAGTTGAGTCACCGTATTGATTGCTCCGTATCGGATGTTGTCAAAAATGGTGGTGTCGAAGAGCATGGGATGTTGCCCAACTAGGGCCATTTGGCCACGCAGCCACGGCAGATTCAATGTTTGAATGTCAACATCATCAATACCTGGCATGAGGGAACATTGTTAATATATAACCCTAACCCTAACGCCAACCCTGACCCTGGTACGCGGTGAAACTCTGAACGTGGAGAGGCAGGCAAGCGACTTACATATTTTTCCATCGATAGGCACATAAAACCGCTCCAAGAGATTGATGATACTACTCTTCCCGCTTCCCGAAGCCCCCACAATCGCAGTAGTCTTCTTCGCGGGACATTTGAAAGAGATGTTGTCCAGCACTAGATTGTCCGGCCGCTGGGGATATACGAGGCATACATCACGAAACTCAATGTTCCCCCGCAAGTCGTTTAATGCCACGCCCGACGGGTCAAAGGGGTCCTGCGTGGAACGGCGGATCATCTGTTTCATGACCACAGCGATGCTAGACACAGTAGAAGCGAGTGCTTGTGCCGCGGGAGCGATGCGAAGGATGGAGAAGGCGCCCATGTTGACCACCAGAGCTACCGTGGTGATCTGGCCTGCGGATGCCTCTCCCCGGACAAGAAATATAGAGCCGGCCCAGAAACACAGGGCAAAGTCCAACACCGGGACGGCGTTTGTCCACGCGATGAATAGCGATATGACGTTGTGCGCTTTCAAGTTTAGCCGTCCGCTGGCTTTCAGTTGTGAATTGTACTTTTCGGCGAGAGATCGCTGCAGGCCGAATACGAAGACGTGTCTCATTGACGAGAGTGCTTCCTGGGCAATGTTGAGAGCTTGGTTTGCGGCAGGCTTAGCCTTTATACGAGCCTTTATCGCGCGCGAGCTCGCCAGCGTGCCGAATATCGCCATCAGCACGAATGTGGGAGTAAGCACCAGCACGGTCTTCCAGTGCTGCAGAAGAGAAATCACGAGAGCGGCTACAAACGTTGCCAACGCCGTCACCGTGATGGATATCTTGCTCGTGATGCCTTCTTGTATGGTGACCATGTCCGACATGATGAGCGCGGCTATCTGCCCGGGCTCATGCGTGTCGAAGAAGGCCATGTTTTGACGGAGGATGGCGTGGAAGTAGGCTTTGCGCAGGGATCGGGCCACTCGCTCGCCGACATAGTAGAATCCGACGGTGGAGACGTATATCAGGACGAAGATGCTAACGGCGAGATATACGTAGTAAAGACCATAAGAATTTATCTTTCGTCGTGTTTGCGAAGAGGACGAAGAAGCCGACTCATGATTGTTGAAGATGTCTACAAGCTGACCGTAGAAAACCTGTAGAGTGTCAGCATCATTCCACTGAATACTCCAATTGTATGATCAGGATACCCATCACTTACGGCTTGGAGTGGGAGTAGAACCCCGCCAAGTATAGCCGTGATGAAACTGAAGACAAGCACGACTCTATCCCGTGCTGTTGTATATTGGATTATCTCCTTGTTTGTGCTCCGGTTTTCGGGCGGGAGGCCATTGAGCTGCCGGTCTAGGATATGCTTCTGCCGCTCACTGAGGCTCATGATGATGGCAATGTGGTGGAGAGAAGCGCTTATGCCACGGAATCAAATCCAACAATAGGGTGCCCCCGCGCGACACCTACGTTCACCGGCAAGGCACGAATAAAAGACGCAACTTGTGGCTCGCTCGACGTCACAGATTCTCTGTATCTACCTGTACAATAGTAGACGATTTGTGAATCTCAGGTCAATGGACAGATGGAGACGGCTTCATTCCATACATAGTCTTCGTCATCATGAGACGACCGGGTACCTCACTATAGCCGTGAAAATACAGTCTGTACTTGTCGGGAGAATAATGCTCCATACATCCCATGCAGTTGGTTTCGAGATCTTATCCGTTTGTCTGTTATGCCATTACTCACATCTGCCTCTCAAACGCCCTCAACCCTGGTCCCCTTGTAAACCGCCACTGCCGGCCATGTTGACAGCTTCACCTGGCAAGGGATCACTCTCGATAGGGATGGTCCCAGCGATCAGAGAAAGTTATTCATCGTATTCACGTTATGTGTTCGAAATTCTCACCGACCGACGTAGTATTCCTAGGCGTTGAGGGTGGGTTAGGGTCGCGATACCTCGTGTAAGGATCTTCGTCCTGATGTTGCATTCATTGATAATTAACCCATGAACGTTACCAAGGGTGTCCACTACCCAGGTAGGTAGCGAGGTACCTCATCATGCTGGCCCAGCCCTGCTAAGCCCCCAAGCCCGGATTTCTTCGTCCCGATGAAATAGATACGTAGCGGCGAACTCGCCTTCTCCCGCACAAAACCTCTTTTCTCGAGGATTGACGTCGTGAACTGAGCGTGAGGACCGGGTCTCGACGCTCAATCAGTTCAAAAAAAGCATCGACATCAGGACCCTGTGGCATCATCACTATTATTGGGGGCAGATCCTATACGACTTGATGAATGCTACTGATAATTAGAGAAAAGTAACCCAGTGTACGGAGTGCGGAAACCTGTTCACGCTTTCGTACACTGCTCGTTATTCAACTATCACCTATTCTACGCGGACTTTGTGAACTATCACCATACATCACCATATAAAAAGCGCTAACTGCACGTCTTATCTTTCTCACTTACGCCAGCGATCGCCAGTAACGTTTTATTCGAACACCCTTATTATTCAGACCGAAAACTTCCTTCCATCGCAGGTCATGGATCCGGCCATGAGTGAACCATCTAGCTCTCCGCATGATGGGCCGATGAATTATGTGTCGTCTAGCGAAGGCGGCAGGACTCCGGGGTCGTAAGTCGTCACTTTCAGTCACTGAAGCGCGCCTTTACCGGCTGCGGTTAATTGATGATATCCTGGTATTTAGTATCATTGCCATTGGCGCCGTCTTCGTGGCCCTGCCGACCCTTTCCGTGGCCCTGCGATTCTATTGCCGTCTCCTGGTGACCAAGTCGAGGCTAGCCGCAGACGACTGGCTCATGTTCCTCGCCCTCGTCTTCAATATCGCGATGGGGCTCATGTTGATTATCGGTACGAAGATGTCTTCATTTGATCGTGGATTCCTCTTTGATCGTGGAATCATCTTTAATCTCTGGAATTAGAGACTGGGTGTATAGGTTTAGCTGTTCTCATGAGGTCTCTAATCGTGAGTAGGAGCTGCACTCCACGGTCTGGCGCAACCGACCCCCCAGGGCTGGGGACCCCAGGATTACTTCTGGATCACGGACAACGCCGAGGTCCTGACCGAAAAGGTGAGAGAACGATTCCCTCTGGAAACCCGTCGCGCTCAGAAAAAAACCCATGCTCAGCTCTCGCCAGATCTTCTTCGCCTTCATCTTGACGCAGGCCTTCGGATTCGCGCTGGTGAAGCTTTCCATCCTATACTTCTACCGCCGAATCTTCCAGAACCGAACGTTCCGCACCATCACCACCGTCATGATGGTACTCATCTGCATCTGGGGACTGGGCTTCTTCTTCGGGTATCTATTTCGTTGCGGGACCAGATTCTGGGCGTTGTGGGCGCCTCTGATGGATCTGGTGGAATACTGCTACGACAGCAAACCGTTATTCTACTCCCTGGCCATATCGGACGTGATAACGGACGTCATCATTCTTAGCCTGCCGTTCTTCTGGGTAAGTGCCCTCGGACATTTGGTCTCAATCTTGACTGGTGAACTGCGTGTCTTAACGAACATCTTCAACAGGTCGCGAGATTAAACACGTCGGTTGGCAAACGGTTGGCCGTATCAGGCGTATTTCTCCTTGGTGCCATGTAAGTCTTCCCTGTTCAGTCACTATTATGGGCGGAATAGCTGACCCCGTAACCCTCCCTCAAGTGAAATTGCCACTGGCCTGGCTCGACTCGTCGTCTACATCAATCAGTCTCAAAGTATGTACAAAATGACAACACAACGTCGTCACCCATCTCTCTCTCCCTGTCGTCTAGTCGGCCCCTGTTGACGAAGAACAGACTTCAAAGAGAATGCTGACGGCATCGGACACCTGACCACACTAATGGTGTGGTCTATGATCGAGATGAGTATCGCCGTCGTCGCCGGCTGCCTGCCGACGATCTGGCCCCTGGTGAGCCGTATCTCCATTGAACAAATGATGCATACCATGCGGAGCGTCCTGTCCTCTGGAAGCCTCAGATCGGCCAGGTCTGAGAAGGCGGCCAGTACGAGCTCCCGTCGTGAAGAGGGGGACGACGCATCAGACCATCAAGAGAATTGAATTTCTACCAGCACGGACAATCATTCTGACTTTGGGTTACTCTGAATGAATGGGACTGTAGATATCTCGATATCATCTAAGACGGTCTTTGTTATTGCACTCTATATTGGTCATGAGGCGAGACGAGAGACTGCCGACCTGCTAGAGTGCATCTCTCTATCTGAGAAACGTTCACTGATAGCTCGCGCGGGTAAAGGGTGTACCTGAGCACATGTTGACTACTCTGTGAGCTTGAGACGCATGAACTGAAGGTTAATGACTTGAAGTAGCCCGAGAGAAGGGGAAGGGGAAGAAGGGGAATACCAACTGGAAACGCCTATTTTGGCTGGCTCGGAATCAAGCTTCTAGGTGCCTACCTCATCAGTATGTGTATATGCCAGTTCGCCAACCAGTTGGAGTCATAAAGGAAGACGAACCGATAGACCATTCTTGCACACTATACTTGGACCGACATTACTAACCTTACCTATTGCCGTCAATCAAAGCATCCCTTACAGTTCGGATTCTCTGGGAAGTGGCTAGAAAAAGCACCTAGTCTCCTTGAGCGTGACCGTATGTCTGGGAGTATATCGTCAATCCGACACCAGAGGGCACACTGATCCCGTCCGTATGTACAGTACTTTATCCATCTACTCGACGTGGCCGAGCAGACACATACACCCTAGGTTACGGCGGCTCATGTTGACAGACGTGTTGGATCCAACAGCAACGACCAACATTCATGGAAAGGACTAAAGGGTGATTGACGCAGGAAGTTATGCCACTTCACCAACAGATAGTGTAGGTGGTATGGGGATCAAGTTCTAGATAGCAAAGCAGTAGGTAAATGCATGTCATTGTCGCGGTCATATCGGGGACCTCTGGAAGATGTTCCGAGGGAGAGGACAATGGATTGTAACTTGATGTTCACCGCATCTTAAACCACTACTTTTCTTATGTTTGGTTTAGGTGTTGGTGGCAGGTGATGAGAGGGCTACTTTCTCATCTCAATCTTGAATATCCTGTCCGAAGCATACGCTATCTCTCTCGCTTTGTTTTTGGAGCACGAATTACTTTGAAGTACCTCGCATTGCTTGATATTCAGAGATCCCGCTTATTGACGTAGTAGATGCCGAGCAGTCGGACTGTCCGAGTCTGACGTCGGGGGTAAATCCTCACCTCGACTAGCCCGGCATCAGACTCGTGATATATGCGTTGTCTGTCCGTAAGATAACTGTGATGGTTGTAATATATTGTCGAATAATCCATCGGTGTCGTCTTTGCCTGTGTTGGTTGGTAACTTGGTTTATTCAGAGCCTTGAGATCTGGTCCCGGCCCGTGAGTTTCGAGCATCGCTATATCCTAGCACGCCATTACCACTGTGATGACAGCCATCTCTGTAATGGCGATAGAAGTCACCATGCAGAAAGTCAGTCATATGTCTTGGAATTTTGCCCCGTTTCTCCTTCGCGCCCCCACAAGGTTGACATGTAATTGCCAGGGTCATTTGCCCTTCCTGCAAACCGTCTACCAACAACGGATCGTCACGAGTACAGGTACAATCTATCCCGCCACGCAGTGGATCGAACGACATTACCCCGGGTCGTTCTGGGCCCGCATCGCTTATGCTTTGCCCCAACCGATATAAGTGATAGGTAATAGGTAATAGGCAGGGAAGGTGTCCACACCTACACGATGGCTGCCTTTGCCCTATCTCGCACCCGGCATTCGCAAGTATCCCATTCGCAAGTATCCCGTCACCAACATTGCAAAGCCTGCCTTTAAGCGTGTCATGGTAGTGTAGCAAGGCATACACAGACGGCGCAGCAAAATCAACGCAAGAAATGCCCAACAAGCAGCCCAATCGAATGTAGGGGTTATTCCTGAGTGAGCTCTCTGCAGATGCTCGGTTAGCAACGAGCGAATCCCCATGATCTTCGTCATCCCCCCCCCCCCCCCCCCCCCTTCTCACGTAGCTGATGTTGATCAGTTAATTATCATCTTATAACTTATCACCATCTTTCTGTCGTCCCAGGTCTGCCATACGGGAAACCATCTTACGGTCACGCCTGTCCCTGTGAATGTGCGAAGATGGCGGATCTACTCTCATACATCCCGGGAATCGTCCTCTTAGGGTCGATCGGGTCTCTGACACATCTAATCCTCTCGCGATTGTTTCTAAGCCCGCTGTCCAGCATTCCCGGCCCCAAGCTCGCAGCACTCACCTACTGGTATGAATGCTACTATGGTATGACCGACCGCTCCCTTCTTCACCTGAACAGTCCCAACACTCATACCTTCGATAACCAGATATCGTCAAACCAGCCCAGTTCGTATTCAAGATCAAAGAACTTCATCAGAAATATGGTAAAAAATGAAAATATATATAAAAAAATGAACTCTACATCTCAGTTATAAGCGAGTTCCTCACACCTTATGTCCTATAGGACCCGTCGTTCGAATCGGCCCAAATGATGTCTCCATCTCAGACCCCGACTTCATCGACGACATCTACGCGCCGCGCCCAGGCCACAAACGCGATAAGAACCCAAAATACGTCCGGGCTTTGGGGATAAGCACTTCCATTGGCGGGTCTGTCGCTCATGAATTACATCGCAGTAGACGAGAGGCGCTGAATCCCTTTTTCTCACCGCAACGCATCCATCGCCTGGATTCGGATCTCATGGACAAGGTGGCACAGGTTGAAAGTCACTTCCAGAAAGCGAGAGACAGCGAACAGGTGCTTGATCTCTTGGATCTATATTTCGCATTCTGTAACGAGTAAGCAGGCACGCACCCATTCACTCACTCACCTTGAAGGGAATGGGAAAGGGGGGGGTTCACTTTACGTGATTATCTTAACTCGGATATAGTGTCGTGAACAAGTACTGCTTCGGCAATGACCCGAATCTCCTCCAGCACTTACCCGTCACCCGACTCCGTCGAACCAAAGTCGCCTCCGTCCTCGGCAGCGTGAAGATCATGCTTCATTTCAGCTGGGTTCGCAGCATCTTACAGATGCTCCCACAAAAGTCGGGCGCTGGCGACATGATGATGTTCCGCCGTCACGTCCGGGCGAAGATCGACGAGGTCCTAGCCAGCGATGCATCCCAGGATCAAGCGGTGTCGATCTTCACGCATCTCCGCGATAGCGAGGATATCCCGGCGACGGAGAAATCACCACAGAGACTGGAAGATGAGGCCGTGCTCATGACCATGGCGGGCACGTACTCACCCATGCTCTCGCTCGTCATCGCGCATTACTACCTCCTTGCCCACCCCGACATGATGTGGCAATTACGACATGAACTGGCGACGAATCCGGCCGCCATGACAGCAGCCGAGCTAGAGCGGCTCCCGTACCTTTCCGGCATCGTGCAAGAGGCTCACCGCCTCAGCTTTGGCATGACGGGTCGAAATCCGCGCGTCTGCCCCGACGAGCCGCTCGTGTATGCGAGCGAGAAGGAGCCTGGTAGGACCTACACGCTCCCAGCTGGAACCTCCCTCAGCGTATCCACGCTCGTCATTCACACCGACGAGTCCCTCTTCCCTTCTCCGTGGACGTTTGATCCCGAGCGATGGATTCCAGCGGCCCCGGCCAGTCCCGGTATAGGCAAAGCGGAGCGAGAAAAGCAGGCTGCGTCAGTCGCCCGCCGCCGCCGTGCCCTGCTCAGCTTCATGCGCGGGCCGCGCACGTGTATCGGTCGACATCTAGCGAATGCAGAGATGGCCGTGCTCATTGCGGCCATGGCGCGCTGGGACTTGCGGCTCTTCGAGACCGACGAGACCGATGTCAAGTTCAAACATGACTACCATGTCCTGCGGCCGAGCCTGGAGTCCAAGGGAGTCAGGGTCCGCGTCCACGGGCGCAGCGAGTACCGAGAAACCTCACCGTCTTAGCTGGGCAAGATGAACGGGATAACCTAACTATAGGTCGGAGCTGCGATGAGACTGGTTTATATATAGATTGACTATTACAACAACAACAACAACAGCAGCAGTAAACACACATCGTGTACATCAAGTTGAGATATACGGACTCAGTACTCGCTTTCACGAGTCTGGGGTTCTTCATCTGTGAATATTCTCTTAGAGACATAACCGTATCAGGGGCGTTCTCGCCTTCCATAGCAGAATCCATTTCCTGCTGCCTAAAGGCATCTTCGTCTTCGTCTTCGTCTTCGCTAGGGCCTAAGAGGAGTCCTGCGCACACGGTAACTACGCAGTACCTTCGGAGGCTTTTTGGGCCTGATAGTAGACGGTTGTCTTTCGTGGAATAATCGCGATATCCAAGAGTGTTCGTGAAAGTCTTTACCTGTATGTTAAAAGCAGAGGTTGTTCTGGTGTGCTGATGTCCTGGTACGATATAAGTCAAAGGGTCATGCTGTCAAACCAAGAAAAGAAAAAAAAAAAAAAAAAAGGTATCTAGAGGGTTGTTATATGCATTGATCGCAAGCTGACAACTGCATGCATCCATTATAGTCGACTCTGATCTCATTGGGGTCTCACTTCCATTTGGGGAACGGCAAAAAAGATACATATATGGAGAGAATCGAAACCCGTAACAAATGCCAATAGCCCGACAATGCTCCTGTTCCGTGTAAAACCGTTCGAAATGAGGGGCAATGATGACTATCTCGAGAACATGGCTCAAGGAGATAGTAGCTACGTATAGTCAAGAGTATGACTGTATTGCCTTTCAATGGGTCGATGCATCACTCAGATCCTCCCTTGCAAAAGAATAACAGCTATCACGGAGATCGTATTCGTTGCGTTGGACCTTTCCACCTACAACATGAGTCCAAAGATAGTAAGGGGGGGCGTCATGCACGGTTCTTCGCCGTCAATTGGAGGTAAATGATACCCATCAGCATCCTGCATCGTGTGCGGCATTATAACCGAGAAATACCTATATAACCTCCATCTCTAAATTCGAAAATCGCCAACATGTACTTTACCAACAAGTTCCGTCTTGGCACAAAGACGGGTGAGTCATCACGAAAGGACCCCCCGATATAATCAGAACAATACGAGAGAACTGCCACGTACGACCATACCTACTGGAATACTCGGGATCCCGTCCGCTCTCCCATAGATAAGCCGGTAAGGGCCGGATCAGTAGTTGGGTCGGTGACGACCAGCGAATCCCTGGTGTTGTACGTTTTTTGTTCCCTTATCTTTTTTTTTTTTCTTTTTTATCTCGGCCTTCGTCCTGAGGATCTTTCGCACTCTCATCACGCGATGAAGGGAAATCATGATTAAAGATCGCGAATAGAATTTTTTTTTTTTTTTTTTTTTTTTCGTCGCGTTTCGTGCTAGTCGGCCGCCATCCACCAGAGCCTGATCGGCAATGCGCAATCGGGGACTACCTACCCGACTTTAATTTCTCTATTCCTGAGTGCGATATGCTAGGTATAAGGTAGGTATCTCGGGGCGGGTTTTTTCCATGTTTCGTGAACTCGTACGATAAAGATATTGTCTTTCCGATCTTCGCGGCGTCGTCGAAATACCCCCGGGACAAAAGGTCGCGATGGGGGCGAAAACAATCACCCAAAGTAACCAATCATCGGTGGTATCGTATAGTGGTTAGTATGCCGCGTTGTGGTCTTGCACAAATCAACTCCCGCGTCGACGCCGGTTCGATTCCGGCTACCGCCAATGAAACTTTTCTTTTTTTTTTCTTTTTTTTTTTGCATTGTTCTTTTTTTTGTAGAATTCATATAAAACTCCCTGTGAATGTTCCATGGAATTTGAACGGGGGCACCATGTCCATGCATATAATGCCGTCAGATGAGCACATAAGCCAACAACAACAACAACACGCAAGCTATCGGCATGGCAGACCCGGTATTTTTTATCATTTTCTTGCAAGATGTCACTTTATCCGAGTTTCCTTTCACCTGGCAAATGGCCAATGTAGGATCCCAATGTACTTCCCAAGTCGTGCCCTGAGTCTTAGGCACGGTAGGCTGGCTGTTCCGGAACGATGCCATCATCTGACGATCAGAGATCTCCCGTCCCGGACAACCTCACGGCATGCCAGGGCGGCAGCGCAAGAACCGGCACCGCTCGCCTTGACCCCTTTCACGGAACTCAATTCCCCAAAAAGACCGCTAGCGACACCAGCCGCACAAGTAATAAATGACTGGGTGACGATTTCCACCAAGCAAGAGATTCTACCCATCTTCTCATCGTCGCGTAATAGTCCCGTGGACAACTGCGAGGTCGCGCATCTGCTTATGTCTCCTTGCATTTCTGTATCCAAATAATATGGCAATATCCTCAACTACTTTATCACGAGACTCCTCGCTTTCGTCGACGTCAACCTGTGCAGTCGCAATAATGCCACGATAGAGCTATTCATCTTCATGATCCCAGTATCCGCACAACACAACAAGTTCTTCCCCTTTCTTCTTTAACAAAGCCCTTTGCCTCAAATAATAGTTGGTCTTATTCAGAGTTGATAGTCCGAGATTTATTTATTCATGATATTGTGTCGGTGATAGGCGATGCAAACTAGCGATAGGACCATCACAACTAGCATACAATATCATTTCTTCATCGATGCCAAGTATGAACACGTTATACCCACCGACGAAACCCGGCCCAAATCCCTCCTTTCAATCAACCACTGGTTCACGAGATACAACTTCCTACCCCTCGCTAGTGAGCCGGCTCGAACAAGTAGCGGTTATGAAACCTCTTTCAAGGCAACCTTCCATGAGAATAGCATGCTCCAAAAACCAGTAAATAACACCGCCCCGTCGTTCCTCATCATTGAATCGCATGCCATGGGAAGACGGAGCGGTTCCACGCGAAAAAAAACCTCTTCTCCTCGGCCTAACCAAGCCCAGTGACGGGAGCAAAACTACGAATCCATATCCCCATCGAGAACGCTAGGCAAACAAGATTCTAATGACTTTGTCGCAGTGACCATCTCCATGCTGCCGGTGAAAAGAACTATCAAGGTAACAGAGCTTCCAGCTCTGAAGAAGCCGCAACAAGTGTGGAACCGTGCCGGGACTCCGTCATGTCGAATATATCTTGAATGTTCGCCATGCTTGTCGTCGCAAGGGATATGTCGGTGCCATGAAAAGACAAAGCAATCCATCCCACAAGCTTCCATCGTGGGCTAGTCAGCCAGTTATACAACCATAGGGAGACACGGATATCACGACCACCAGATGTAACGGTTTCCGAGCTGGTCTTGCACTAGAACACCTCATGCGGACCAGGATACACGTAATGTGTCTGCTTCTGATTATATACCATCATCCCGTGGGCAAGAAGGATGCCCCGTCGTAGTCCATGGTCATATTCGACATCGAAACAACCAACAGCGGATATATACTCCCTGGACGGACGACGACGACGAGTCAAAGACAGCTCTTGAAAGTCACGGAACACTACCAAGCAACCAGTAATTAAGAGGCGGTATTCTATGGTGATTCTTGACAACTTTGTCCACCGGGTCTTCTACAGACACAATGGAGGTAGAATCGCCTGTGATCATCGCCTCACGAATGCAAACACTTCTCGCAAAAGTCACGCGAGTAAATCTACCGATATTTTCACCATATCACACAATTCGGCGCCGGACGCCGAATCACTTAAGCCCCCGTGGGCGAACTGCTTGCACAAGACAATCCCAGAAGCAGGCCTTTGTAGCACGGAGAAGGGAGACGCCAGTGAACGGCCGTGGACACAATGGTGAAAATCTTCCCCCCTATGGCCAAAAGCGACAGCGAACCAGGTAGCTTGCCTACACGGGACCGAAACCTGGGATTGGTGGAAATGTACACGCAAAAGTTCCCGGGGAAAAAAAATGTGAAAAAATCAGCTCCGAAAGGTCCCTTTCTGCAGGACAAGTCCGACTGCAAGCTTCGGTAGACTTTGAAGAGAAAACGCCTTCGAGGGAAACAGCTTGCTTGGATGAAGGAAGCAACATACTCCCATGGCTGACCTGAACATTCCACCTGCCTGTAATAGAACAAGTACGCCGCAAACGAGACAGAGTGACTTCCTTATAGGATCAGTCGCGACTCAGACTGGATAGGTACCTAAATAACACCTGATAGCTGGTGTTGGTGATGACGCTTGACCGGAGTTGACCTATCGCTTCCGCACCTTTTAAGTCACCACGATAATCACACAATATGAGGAGAAAAGGCGTATTCTAATACCTCCGGAATCCGGGTGTGTGTCGTGCGAAGTTGAGCATAGCTCGCCATCTATCATGGCACGGGAGGATTCCATTCTCGCGGTGACAGTATCCAAAAGAATACAAAATTGACAGATATTAAGTAAGCAAAGCAGCAGAAACAGAAAGAAATGTAAGGGGGCGCCTCGTATCAAGGGCTGGTAATGGTTTCGTCCTTGTTTACGATGTAATTTGCCTCGATCACAATTACAATCGGTCGAGACACCAAACACTCTTTATGCTTCGAACTGAATTTCTGGAGTACGATAATGCTCTGGTGGACATAATGAACATAGACGAAGACACAGACCAGTTGAAACGGTCTGGCTCGAATTCTACGGTTTCCAACGTGTTCGGATCTCTCTCCCTTGCCTCTCGTCAGTTATTTGCTCCTAATTTTGATCGACATGACTGACTGAGTGTGCAACGCCAAGCATCAAGAAGAAGGGTGATCTAACTCGACTCGAGAAGCCAGTCTATTCTCTTAACTAGATTCTCGGCAGGGTAATAGACAACGTGCCCACAGACAGCCAACGCCTATTTGAGAAGATGCAGTACACCTCTTTGAAAGACCTACGCACCATACCGTATGAGATGCGCAATCAGATGCTGACTCTGGATAACAACATCCCCGAACATTCTTTCCGAGAAATAAGCGACAGGGAACTCTTCCCATCTTCCGTGGCCATAAACAAGGAGTTTTTACTCCCCATTGTGCGTGTCGCGACGATAGCAGAGCAACATAATCTCCCAAAGAGCACTTGACACCATGATGTGGCTGCACCGCTTCTAGACCAGATCATCGGTTCGGATTCGTTCGATCTAGGTGTTGACGGCGACAACAGCCCCCCTGTTATGACGAGGTTTCTGGCCATCACGGATTCCACCGACGTGAGCATCGCTATGCCTCCCAGAAAGTCGACACCACAATGCCAACTCAAGAGCGCGGCGACAGGCGCAAAAGTTAATTCGTTGCCAGCCCCTTCGCTGTCCCTATCGGAATAGCCACTCCCTCGCAAACCGAACCCGTCGTGCCGCTTAATCTTTGGACACTCGCTTGGCATGAGCGCATTTATGAGACTCGCAAGCGTCTTTTCTCGTTGGAACCACAGTCTCCGCGCACCTGTCCTTCTACCAGTTCGACCGGAGCAGTGCATCCGCGGCTCGCCTCATTGCCTCTGATCGAAGTGGTCTCACATGAATGGTTTATACACTTTGCTTGTGATTCGGGCTATTGTACGGACGTACATGGCCCAATGACACTCGGCTCCACCGATACAGCTGTAGAGATATATAGGTTGGTGACATCCTTAGATTGCGTGGACAGCTAGATCAAGACAATCTTCCGTTATGAAATTGAAAAATGGCTTATGAAGTCGTAAGCAAAGAGGCAAGGCACTAGCTCTAGAATGTTACAGGAAAGATGTAGTCGAGATGCTTCCAGCAAGTTTTCATTTTACCTGGCGAAGTCAGGTCCGCACTGTTGGCATTTTGGCATTGTAAGAATGAACGTTGTAATATAGTGCCGTGGCCAAACGTTTTATTTAGGATCCTTCTTTTCATACTCCAATACGCTGCCATGATCTGCGTCATCGTCGTTTCTCACACCTGCCTGGACGTTTCTCGTCGATCTCTTGGATTCCCACTTCCTCAGATAGGCATATACCATGGCGAGGGAGGACACAGGAAATAAGCACATAATTCCATGGAACGTCCCTTCTGCTTGGGGAGCTTCGAGGAGGACAGCTTTGAAAACAGATATCATGTATCACGTCACTTATGTAACTTGAACTCTCAGATTCAGGCAACGGTCGCTACTGCTGCGGCAAGCACAAGGGCAACTAAGGCAGGGAAGGTGGAGGGAGTAGCTACCGGGAGAGCCCCTTCCAATGCTCAAAGACAACTCTCTTCGTATAATTGAAGGGGTATTGGGACTGCTAAGCTAGGGATGGAAGGAGTCTGATCTCAAGAATGAGGGCATAAGGTCAAGCATACCTTACGCCTATGTGTGGCAGCGAGTACAGGATCCTGATGAACCTAAAGGGTTGCGTACCTTTTTTAGGTAATTGCGCAGAGAAGCTGCAATGTGTTCACCCCTGCCCAAGCGCGTCTGGTGGGTCTAGACCACATGTATCTCCATGGTTGCGGGTTGCGGGTTGCGACTTACCAGGTTCGAGGAGATTTCGGGTTGAGCTGGAAGGAACTCCCAGCTCGATGCAATGGCACTTGGAAGTAGAGGGCAATCATCTAGATTACTCTACCACCCCGACCCATCATCATCCAAGATTCATTCAATATTTACCCCGTCACAAAGAGCTTCATAACACTTTGCCTAAGATCCTCGGAGCCTTTTGGATACCTAGTTAACACCAGTTCATCCCTGTTATGGCTACGCATCCCACATAGTCGTGCCCGCGGGCGCTTCGGAAGTCTGCTTTCTGATAGAGCCTTCTCGCTACATTCTCAGGGCCTTCCTTCACCGGTTGAGAGGGCTAATATCAGCTGTAGCTCCGCTGTAGCTGCGCGTCATTTGAAGTCACACCCCACAAAGGTTAGTCAGTCTGTGGTGACTCGTGAGTCGATACATACATCATAATACAGCAGTTACCTAAAGGCGACACGGTAGGGGGGAAAGCAACGCGACGCGTCAGTGGCGTCACGCTGAAGGCCAATGTGGCACGGGTGTCCGAACGACTTGATAGTCAGATCGCAGAGCTTCAGTTAGTTAAGCGAACTCGACCATAACACAGCTCCACGGTCAAGGCGTGCAAGCACACATGACCACAGTGGATATTGACGAGATAATTTCCCGCTGATTACATTCGAGTCACAAAATGAGCTTCAACCAGTAAAGACAAGAACACGGCATTGGCGCATTGGATGAGCTCTAATGATCTGGGCAGACAGAAACTCAGCATAACAAGGCACGAGGACCGAGTGAATAAGTCTTGCAGGAAATTCCTGGCTGTCCCAAGGTCGTGATTGTGAGGAATGATTCCAGATATTGCCACTTTAACGGTCCGCACAGATGTCGAGTGGATGATTAATCGGTGGGCCAATTGTGTGTGTACCCGACGAGTTGGCTTGGCGGCTTGACAGGACCAGCAACAACATCACATTTCCACACCACAGGAACCCGGGTGAAAAGTGAACGCAGTTCTCTGGTCGCTTGGTGGGCTGCCGATATCACGGGATGGACATTTCCCGCCAGCGTCCACCCCATTCAAATCCCTGAGACTAGTTATTAGTCAACAGATCTTGCTTCATGCCGGCCGAAGCCTCATGCGACGCTATGGTGGGGGCGAGGCGACGTTGCTGGCTGGCGCCAGGTAGGCATTTCATATTACCGCGCTTGCAGGGGCGATAAGAGTGCCACAGCTGCGTTGCTCGCTTCGTCAATATTGATTGTGGCAAACTGGAGTACACATTAGGCAGGAGATGCGATTGGACGTCACAACACCGTTGTGCTGGTCTCGAGAACGTCCCGTCACGCTGTTACTAAGCATGCTTGTGGATTACTACTTGTCATGTTGAAAGCCCCAGAATTGTCTATTCAGCTTGGAATCCTTCTAGAAGCTTGCTACTTGTTACCCTGTACCTTTGGCGCCAGCCTATGGCATAACGTTAAACGTCAAGGGCAAGGGCGAGCATCTATCATCTGAGGCCCCGATACATGTCTGACGCTCTCTGACACCCCATTACTTCCGCTTGAGACCCGTGAGACAAAGGGTGTCAACGCTCGGCAACGTTCGGTACGAGCCGATAGACAACGGCATTTCATGCGAGTTAGCTTGGCCCTGTGCCCTAGAATTAGATAATTTCTACGAGACACTTATGGAAGGAGGTAGTATCTGGGTCGGTAGGCGAGATTGGGGAGACCGTAAGCGCGACTCCGCATTCGTCTTCCGTGCTAACCAATGGGTAGTATGCACCTACGCCATTGCATGCAGCGCAACTTTGGTCAGTGGTGTGTCCGCCAAATCCGTTCAGACCGGGCAAAATGTCCAGTCTCATGACGTGGGGTCGTCGCATTACGGCTCAGCGCAGCATCGCTGGTACCGTTCCCAGGTAAATCGAGGAACTACTGCGCGGTTATCAAGATTGCCTTGAATCAGGCGGTCTTGGCATTGGCATCTGCGAGTCAAGCTGACAACCCTATCATCTTTGGCCCATCTATGATACGGAACACTGCTTCTGGACGCTTCATACGCCTTGCGTGTTTATCCCGATTATGGCCCTCTCCTCGGTTCTGTCGACCTGCCTAGATATATCCGTAGGCAATGATAGCGGTACTCCCGGACGGCCGGTACTAGGTAGATAGATGGAGTAGTCAGATAGGAGAGTAGGCACCGTGGTCATCAAAGGCTTTTTGGAGTCTCGAATGACAGGCCGTGGCTGCATGGCGTTTGATTTCAACGAGAACGGTCACTACACTATTGATGCTGGTGGCGTGGTCGAGAGATGTTGTCTCAAAAGCACGGAGGGTGCCTTGCCTGTACATACATGGCCGATGGCCACCCAGAATATCCTCATGCAGCTCAGAATCGAGACCACAGGTTTGAACGGTAGAGGGGCCAACGGGATCCCCTTCTACCGGAATCGTGATGGGGCTAGATTTATGATGGGGGATACGACTTCCTTCTCACCGGGAGCAGTTGTGTAGCGTAGTATCATGTAGGACCCTCATACTCTTTCTGACTCTCACCTGAGATCAAATGTGACCGTGGCACTATTTGCAGACAGTAAGTAAGACAAAGCCAAGCTTTTTCCAGCCGCTTTTTCTCTTTCCAGTTTCTCAGAAAGGTGGACAACGTCAAATAAGATGGCGAAAAGCCAAACAAAGGACAAAAAGAAAAAGGAAAAAAAAAAAAAAAAAAAAAAAAAGTTCGTCGCTTAGACGTACATAGATCTGCTTTGGGGAGGGCGCACATCACCGACCTACACCACACTGCACTACACTACAAAGGTACCCTACACTACGTACGTACGTAGTGATAATACAAATTCGGTAGGTTAGGAGGTACCTGCGTTAGGTGGTATAAATCCCTCGGATAATAAGTTCCTCGATCACCTTTTTCGGTTTTTCTTGGACTTCGGGATCAGATATAATCGATTGATTGTGAGCGTGGATATATCGTGCCTGATTACCTACGGGAGAAGCTATGCCTCTTCAGGGGCGGTGGATGGTAGGGCGTAGGTAATTAATGACATGGGTGAGATACCATTCGGAAGGAAGTGTGGTGTTATTACTTGATACTGGAGTGGCTACCTACCTATCTGACGGGCCTGGCCTGTTGATGGGAATGGTTTCGTTGAATTCCGAAGAGAAAAAAGAAAAAAAAGAAAAACCCGCGGAAATAACAACGGGTTATTAGAGAATTGTAGTCTAGCTTACCTTTATCCTTTTTCGATCAGACGTGACGCATGGGCTTTAATTACGCGTATAGGGAGAGATTTCGACAGTAAACTCACTGAAATGATAATGATTTAAGTCTCCTCATCTCTCCGATTGAAGATTTCCCCATATCTTACCGGTTTTGGACGTGTCTACGCCAGGCAGGCAGATCTAGGTAGGCTCTGTGATAGGGAATGAGGTCAGTTCTAGGTGTTTCCCCAGCCCGCACGCTGGTTTGAGAGGGGGACTGTTGATGTCGAATGTATCTATCATACAGAGAGGCATGTAAGCCAGTCTTCATTAAGAGGGTAGCGTTACATGGGCTGATCTTCCAAGAGTCGGGAATGGGATTCAGAGCCTTCGACCCCTCTCAGGAAGCACAGGGGGGGGGGGGAAGAGTGAAATGTTGTCGTTGAATCTGTGCATTTCTTTCCCTGTTGAAAAGATAATTATCAGCCGTTATCAAGGTCGATAAGTGTGGTCTATTCACATGTGATGTTAAGGTACCTAAGTAAGACGGCCCGTATGAAAACAAGTTGTTCATATCTATTCCATCATCAATTTTTTTTTCACCAATCATCATACCCTGGGCCGGGCAAGGTAATGGAAGGTGTTTGTAATCAGGTTATGTGTTCTCGACAATCTTAGGTACCTAGATCTAGACCTAGTCAACAGCTTCAGCCCCCGTCAGCCCACGTGACGGCGACGCCGTTCTCGTGTTGAATGTGGTGGGCAAAGAAGCCTCGGCGGGCTTTGCACCGACTTCGGCGCTGAGCGTATGTGTGTGTGTGTGTGGCGACCTGATAGTTGCTCAGTGTGGACGAGGCAAGTTATGTAGATGTACAAATTACATACAACGTCGTATATCTCTACACTACCTATCTTAGCTACGACGTATCTAACCTAAGGTTAGGTCAAGCAGTTCATCCACACACATTACATTGTGTTCTTTCTGGTATTATAACGTATGTTTCTTTGGGGTACCTATCGTAATTGGTCTGTTATAATTAGGAATTCGATCATCTATGCATGTACCTCATGTATGACGCCCAAATAACAGATTATTTCAGGGTCTTGTCCATTGTTACGTCCCCGTTGATGTCAATGACATGACAGGTTTGTTCTTTGACGCGATTCAAGGCTGAAAAAAAAAGGTATGTTTTCGTGGGCTAGCCTCGAAAGCCTCACTTCGATATACGCCGGAAAACTGACCTTGATAGATAACTGGGAAAAAAAAAAAAGGGTCATACATGAAGGGTGATTCGGGCCTAAATTCTAACAATAGATTGTAGGTTTAGTCTACCTATGTAGAAATAACTTAATTTTTTCATTCGCCCTCCGGAAAGTCGCGCGCCCTGTCTGCCCTGGTCGTACGCCACGTACAAGACAAGACAAGCGAGGGGGTATGCCCACGTTTTATCGCCTCCCCTTTTTGTGCGGGGAGGATGGAAACATCGGATTCCGAACGGTGCCTGAATATATACATATATATATATAAATATACGTACATCTACGATAGATAGATGGTGTGGTGAAGTCATAATGTGAGGTGCTAGGTGTTATTAAACTACCTACGGTGATGATGATATTAATGATACCCAAGGTACCTGATCGCTTGCTGCAGTTGTCATTAACCCTACGATGGTACTTTTGATCACAACCGGGCCGAGTAGAAAGATTCGGAAGAGAAGAAAAACGCATTGAAATGGATAGTGCTTGGCGCCAAGTCGTGTGCCTGCAGGAAGCAACTCACCACTAACATAGGGGAGTTGTGTACCGCTTCTTATCGAGGGGGGGAGGATTGGTGAAGGAGAGGCGATAGGTTTAGGAGGGGAGAGCGCGAAGGAAGGACAACGCAGAAGCACACAAGAATGATCCTCGTATAATTTCCGAGAGGGGAAGGAGAGGAAAAAGTTTCTCTTTCGCACGAAGAGAGAATATAGTGGTATAGTGAAAGGGCGTGCTCTAGGCACTAAATTCGATTGGATCGGTCGGGTTCGAGAGGAAAATTTCATGCAGTGGATTGGATCAACGATGGGGAGGGCCCTGTAATAAGAATTCGTGTTATGTGTGTGTGTGTGTGTGTGTGTGTGTGTCTCCTTGCATGATGATGATGATGACGATTGATGACCGGTGCTGAGAATGGTTTTTTTTTTTCGGAATAAAATAAAAGGGCCGGTGGCCTGATATGAAAAAAGAGGTGCCCGAAAATGAATATATTGTCCAGTTGTATGTAAAGTAAGCTGACTTTCATTAGTGTACCGTACCGGTAGTGTGAAGTAGATGAGACGACGACCTGGTTCTAGATGGAAACCTAATGGTTTTTTTTTTTTTTTTTTTCAGCGCGTGCCTGAAGAGAATTCTCCTGACGGAAATAGAAGTCTAGGCTCACACACATGCATTGCCTGTCCCCAATACTTTTGTTGTTGGTATCTCGGGCTGAATGACTTTTTGGGAACTTCTCGTGCGCTGGTAGCTAATCCAGTCGGCACCTGGCCAAAAGAGTTGGTCATCCGGCAGTACTTGCACATTAGTTGGGGTTATACTATATACATACCGCTGTACCCAACTTGTAAGACATGTATCATCTTGTCTCTCGGTATTCTCGTTCGGCGCGTGGGCGGGAATAAAGCCCGGGAGTTATGGAGATCACGTTTTATGTAACTTCGCCATAGGTCATGGTTATGTATCCTTCCACGCCCCCGGGTTATGGGTTTTACAAGTAGTCTACGTCTAGGTTACTACTGTAGGTATACCACGGAACCGTAACCAGCTCAGCTGAGCATGTAAAGATAAACTCTCGGGATACATACATACATCATACATCATGGGCCTTTTTTTCACGCCATGCGGTGCGGTCCGGGCCAGAGAGTTGCCGCCAGCCAGAAGGCAAAACCCGACAGCTGAGATGGATGGCGAGATCAATGACCCGAAAATCGGCAACCCACACACCACAGGAGGGGGTGTCACTCCTGGCCGCCAGTCTCGACGTGGAAACCGGCCTCAAGATGTACACGGTAGTGAATGTCGTATTTCAGGCCATTCACATCTCACTGTCTGGATGTGTTGGTGGACGTGGTAACAAGCGTATGGATACATATTCGTACCAAAATAGCCTAAGCGTAGGCTAATGTGATCCTTGGGGTGAGATCAGAGAGAGAGCTCTAGGGTCCAATCCAGGGCAGCGCTGGCGCAATCGGTTACTGTCCGCCGGAAATCAAGGGATCTGGGGTTGCGCAGGTTCCTATCCCAGTTAAAAGGGAACCGCATGATACGCTATATCCCTATATTATATGACGACAGGGCCGGGGGTTGGTTCATCACGTCCTGCACAGAATTGCTGGAGTTCGCATGTTGGCGACGTGGTCATCATCTCCGCGAAGCGAGTTGTGCGTATAGTACCAATAAGGAATACACATAGTAGGTAACTAGGTATTAATATACCTACTATATTATGTGATGTTTCGCCGTTGACAGTGAATCTGTAGATCAGTGAGTAGGTCGATGAGATCCGATGAGATTCGATGAGATCGAGCGCGACAGTCTGTACATAGTAAAGCTGTAAGTACATAGTGTAGTTATTTTAGGCAAATGGATCTTCCATCTGGCCGAGGATCTACCGCTACGACTGACCGACGCCGACACCGACGACAGCGGGGCCGCATACACTAGACAGGACTAGACAGACACCAAGAGATCTGCCTAGTTTGCTCTAGTAGTGGTTGTCAGATTGGCGATGGTACCTAAGTAGGTAGGGGTCACTTGTACATAGTGTACATGGCAGTCGGCGAACAAAGAAATGTCTGAGCTACCGGTATTTGAACCTGGTGTGTGCGTGCGCGTGTGTGTGTGTGTGTGTGTGTGTGTGTGTTGAAATCCCGAAGGCGTAGTCCCAACGTATGGCAAGGTCGGGAGAGTTTCCAGTTGATTGAATACAAGACATTCGGTTGGACCAACGCTACAGACGTAGAATTCCGCCCAACTCCTGTAACTGATGAATGTAGTCCGTACCGTGCGAAGCGTACTTAACGTCTATCTACAGTCCGTACTTGATACTTGGGTACATAGTGTGTACACGTAAAAACCGTAAGAATCCCGGCAATGTGCGCTAAATTGGAACGGATCTTCGGGACGTAGCGCAAACACTACAACCAAACTAACCGACCCGGGCTAGCGTGTTGTGAAATACCTACGACTTGCGCTGACCACAACGCATCTGATCATCGTGGGGCTTCCCTATTCGAATACGTACGCACGCGAAGCTGTGACTGGGAAAACCACTGGAGGAGAGGCCACCGACAAGCGCTGCACAGACTAACACAATACGATGAACAGCGCATTGGGCTAGACAGGTTTGGATTCAGATTCCTCGCTAAGTACATGGTAGAGGAGTCAGCTCGCAACTTGACACCAATGACCAATCGCCAGTTCCGCGCGTGTAGTTGCTGAAAATCAGGCAACCTACTTACAGTCTGCACCTAGATAGACTCTGCCTAGATAGGGATTAGTACCACACGTATTATACTATACCTACCTAGGTACCTACCACTTCCTGTTACAGGGAGAGGAGAACCCGGAATTCCCATTGCACGTTGTTACACTTCCCCGCCGTCGACAAGTGCCAGTTCTGCCAGTTCGGCGCTTTCCTGGCTTTGTATAATACATTCCTACAAGGTATCTTCCACCAAGTCATCCGTCAATCACTCCCGCAATACAGACTGTAACCGCCCATCGTGACGAAATACAGGTACTCGGGAGGCAAGTAGTTCTCCAAACCTGGATTGCTTCTCGCGTCATATATTGGTGCACCTAATGTAATATCTATCGATTTATTACATGGTGGTATTGTTCTCATTACCTCCAACATCTCATCAATGGTCCACCTCGCTTTTTTAATCCCCTCTCAGCTTTCCAGTTCTCATCGCTCGAACTTCTGTTGGTTTCGCCTCCACTGTCATAAGTTGCCGCGACTGCGTGTTCGGTCGTGGCTGAGTGCACAGGCTAAACCCCCAGGGCATTGGAATGAACAACCGGAGTTCCCAACTCCACTCAGAGGCGCTGGTATGTCAACACGGTCCCCGCGTTCCCATGAGTCGGCCGTCATCTCCGCCACGTTGCTTCCGTTCCTCGCCTCGGCCATCTCGTATTAGGTCGACTGCACATGCGCGGGCCTCTATTCCTCGACAGCTGATTGGCACCCTGGCCCCAAGTACATGAGGACCAACAAGGACAGGCACAATCCGGGCGGTAGAATAGGTATCCGTACTAGCCATTTATTAACTCGGCCGACGTAATTCGACCAGCTCACAGAGCCTTAGCGGTGCGTCAAACACTTCGGGCCTTCGCGATGTAAGTAGGAAACTCTCGTCCCATAGTGGGAGACCCGGTGAGCGAATTACCCATCAAGCGCTTCAGACACTGCATACCTAAGGTAGATTCGGGGTCAACTTTTTCAAGTATGTGATATACAAAAATAGATGAACGCGTTAATTGCATGCTTTAGTCTCAGTTGACATGCAATCCATGAAGGCGCATTCCTTGGGACTTTTATTTTTGTTTTATTTTTTTGTTTTATTTTTATTTTTTTATTTTACTTTTTTCGCCGGTGCTCTCGGGTTTCTTCTGTTCACCGCGTATGGTAGCTGACCTAGGCCTGGCACAGGTGCTGGCATGGATTGATCCGGTCTACCCGCTGCCGTCACCTACACCAGGCAGTCCGTCGTATTCACAGAAGCGCTACCCAAGTGGGTAAGTCAATGGTCGGTGTTATAGCTGTGACTCTGATCCAATGGTGTTGTCGAGTTATTTTGACGTGCTTCCACGCTTAATTTATATCGTTACCGCTGTACTTGTTATTTAAGTGTCATCCTGGCGGATGTGTTTTTCTCGCCTGTCCCGTGACTCAACCGCCATATTCCCCTCAAACAACAAACGGTCGGCCCCTCTCCCATTCCCTCCTCCCAATTACCGCGTACAAACCCATTATGGACGGCATACAGTAGCATTATCTGCGCTTCTCATTTGGTAGATAATAACACTGGCGCTCGGTTCCGGGTTCGTCACAAGTCCATTCGCTACCTCCTTCCACTGCATCTGCACTGTCGATGCCCTCACTCGTTCGCTTAACGTCAAATTTACTTTTCCGCGACGGCAGATAGGGCCAGGCGCACTGGGCGCATCACCGACCACACCCTCGTTTCTGTATCTGTGCGACCAGCTACCGGACTTTCAGGTGATCTAGCAGTTAGTCTAGCCTCTGCCATCGTCAGCCGGAGCGGCGAGAACGGGAAGCCGCTACAACGAATTGTATTGCCTACCTAGACCTAGCTTGGACCACGACGCTTCTGGTCAGGGCTGAAGCGCCAGCATCTCAACATCCCGGTCCCGGGCCCCAGCTCTACTAACCTTTGCCCTCCAGCCGTGCGGTCGGCCGGAGACCTGTGCTGCCAAGGCTTCTGAAGGTCCACTGGACCACGCCATTTTCTTTGTCCCATGGGCCATACCGACCGCATACTGCTGCAGCACCTCACGCAAGTTGCCGCCCTGCTATGGTCATAGAGAGGTATACCAAGGTACATCGCCTAAGAGCTTTCTTTCGTACCTCCCATCCAATCGAGCGGCTCTTGACCAAACGGTCACCCGCCATTGTAGCCCAGTCTGTCGTTGCGTCCCCACACTGCATATACCTATTTAACTCGGAATTAGGATCAGGAGTGTTTAGAGCGAAGGCAACGACGGTAACAGCGTTGCAACCGATATCTGGTGGACCCATTTAAAAGCCAATTTTACCACTGTCAGACGCGGAATCGGTAATAATGAGCAAAGTACACAAGCCCGGTCCCGACCAACCACCAGATCTATCGCGGTCGGACAAATTCGTCCGCATGCTGGAGCTCGAGAAGATGTACAAGGTATGTCGTCCTCCAGCATGTGACCCTCCCTCAGCAGCCAATGTCAACCCCCATTATTATGGCGGAACCGCCGTCCCCCGTCCCCTTTAGCTCCGCCCTGACTCCCTTCCACGTCTGTATTTGTCATCGCTGACCAGGCCTTATTATGCCTTCACCTTATAGATGCGACGTTTCCAGCACGATAATGCCTCCTCAAGCTTGACCAACAATCCGCCAAGGGCTAACCCTCCCTCTACCGTTGCCAATCCCCCCCTGCCACGGTCTCGTCGTGCAAGCGACTACCCTCCGCTCTCCAACCAGCCACAGATCATGAAGATCAATCGTCGAAGTGCAGCACTTCCGTCCCTCTCTGTATCCATACCTCCATCGCCTACTCAGGCGTTGGCGGTTGGATCTGACGAGTCGGTTGGGGACATATCGCCAGCGAAGCAGGAGCACAATAGAACTGTGACCTTTTCGGACCCAGAAGACGAGGAACTATCCGAACAATCCTCCATTTGCCAATCTCCTAGCTGGGAAGGCTGGAACTCGAGGAAGAAAAAGAAGGCGAAGAAGGGGGACAACCTGAAGGGTACCAAGGAGAAGGATGATACGGCCATCAAGCGGAGAAGTAATCGATTAGTCAAGCCCGCTCCCACCAGCATGGCCACGCCGAAACAGTCAACAACACCAGAGCCCGCAGGTCCACCTGTCGATTCAGGAACCTCCGTGCGACCAGATCGCATGAGTATACCTCTGAAGCCCGAAGTACAAGCTCCAACAAGCCGCCCACAATCGCAAAGCAATGCGGTTGGTTCTGGGGCTAACGATGGCCGACCACGGAGTCGAGGCTTTCTTTCTGGCTTTAGATCGGAACATGGAAACATGTCTGCGATGCGGGGTTTCATGGGGGTGCGGAAGGGCGCCGGGAAGGGAACCGATGAGAACGGACGTGCAGTAGGCGCACAGAGCGACCCAACACACACGCCCCCGCCGAATGCTACCCGACCTGGTATAGAAAAACCTGCCCAGAAATCGAAAAAGCCGCCGTCAGTAAGGTCGATGATCTCGGGCTCGGAACAATCCCTCTCTTCTCAGGAGAGACGGGGTTCAGGAACACGACCATCTTCAAGTTCGGACCATGGCCGCTCGCAGTCATTACTCTCATCGACCTTGAATAAGATGAGGGGATCTTCCTTCTTCAATTACCATCCTGCTGGAGACAGTCCAGCCAATAAGTCTTCGAACAACGCTGGCAACTCGCAGGTCGCTGACAATGTTCATAACCAAACTCTAAAGGTGCCAGATGAAGGGCCAAGCAAAATAAGACTGACTCATCTCGAAGATCCCCAACAGTCGGCGTTTGATTTCCCATTTGCATCATCAATGTCGAAAGTGAACATGGAGCCAGGACCGGATATTGCTCCACGTGGGCGCCAACCGCGGTCTCGTAAGGTTGAGGTCACATCGTCCAACTCCGAACAAAATATCGCCGATCCGAACCCCTCTGGTAACCCCCGTATAAAAGTTGGAATTTCTGCCGGTGCGGCATGGGATCATCTAACAGCTATGAATACTTCCGAAGAGAGTCAGTCTCAAGGAGCCCGTGCACCGCAGCAAGATAATCAGAGATCGAAGCCGATATCACGACACCCTGGCGGAAGTGAAGTATCCGGGGGAAGACCGGATGTTTCTCAAAGTGAACGAGCTGATGCATATCGGACTGGAAATATGCCTGCTGTAGTCATAAATTCACCTGAAACTGAGCGAATGCATAAAGAAGAGGAGGACAGAATCCAAGGCACAAATCGACGTGATAGACTGGATATAAATGATAGTCAAGCTCGAGAGGACGATCGATTTTCTGTTAGGACATATAAGTCAACAGCTCGCCCGATGTCCCGATATCACAACGACGCCATAGCAAAGGATAACCGACCTCAAGACCTCACTGGTGCGAACGGTTCGGAAGCCCACATTCAACCCAACACATCTGACAGACTTCAAGTGTGGCCGGACACAGCTGCGAGGAGGTCTGTTGGGGAATCGGTATCGCCCGAAAGAGACGGCCAGGAACAAGTTCAGCCGCAACGGGATTATTTCGAATTCTTTAGCGATACTTATGTACCACCGCCGCTCGATCTGCGGTCGCCTAACGAAAATGGGAGAGATCGGTCCCCAAGATTCCCACTAGCCGATGAGTCAGATGAGGATAGCGGTTCAAGCAATACTGATAACCGCTTCGTGGATAGCCGCACCAGACCAAAACTCACCGCGAATGAAGGAGCGCGGAAGATAGCTCATGCGAGACATCCACACTCAAGGGACAGTGGTCGTCCATCGACTGGGAGAAACTCAAGAGATTCACCTCATGTTTCTATTCAATTCTCGAACGGCGATGCGCCAACACTGGAGCGCCTTGGTATATCGTCCAAGGCCGCAAAGGCCCTTGGAGAAGCTCGAACCACAAGCTCGTCAACCAATCATTCTCACCAACACGACCCGAGTCGTGCAACTTCAGAGAGGTCATCCTCTTCTACCTATGATGACTCGCCACCATCGCCGTCGTCTGTCACAACACCGGACAGTTCACGACCACAGTCGAGGAAAGGGGCAATGATATCAAACCCCGAGGCTTCACAAATAACATCGTCAGAAACCGCCCCGCAAACACAGGCCACATCATCTCACAGAGCCTTTCGAGACTCATCAAGCGATCGACGTGAGGATTCAGCATCTCGGAAATCTAGAGCCGGTATGGACGCGAATAATGGAGGCTCGCGCCAATCAGGTTTGGTGCCAGGTCTCCAGCAACGCCCGGCTCCTCCTTTCGCAAGGGTCGGCAGCTGGATAGGTACTCCATCTCCTGGCACCACGCCCACCTCGGGAAGCTTTGCGGACTGTTCCACGCCGGAGTTTGAGGAGACGAGTGAGCAGGATACAGCTGCACATCCGGCGCCACCGCCGGAGCCGAGGGCGCAATCCGTCCTGGACCTTAATTCGGCAACAAAGCTCATACCACGGGCTTTACGACCGCAGCGACTACAGCTAAAGCCAAGTGCTGTCTCCTCATCCGTGAGTCTCCCCGTCTCGTCGGCATCGGGATCTACCGAAGATGTCGCTCCTCGGAGACCGGGGTTGAAGTCGTCAGCAAACAGCAGTATGAACGGCTCAGAACAGTCGACTACTGTTTCTGCAGGCGGTGCTTATCTTCAGGAAGCGCGAAAGGCCGCCCCTCTCGTCACAGCATCGTCTTCTCGGGCATTGCGACCTCCCTACAACCACAAGAACTCATCTGGGAACATCAAGGGCGCGGTGTCGGTGGGATATCGCGCAGAACCACTTGCGAAGATGCTGGTTGAGTGCTGTAGTTGCCATTTCTTCCACGATATGCCATCAAGAGTATACGAGTGCATAGCAAAACCCGACTCTATCGTGGAAGATAAATCGCTGGGAGTTTCTGCAACCATTGGCACTATAGTGAGGTGCCCGTGGTGCGCACATGGCATGACATCCCAATGTTGCGCCGGCTATGCGGCAGTGGTCTATCTTCAGGAGAAACTTCACGGAAAGTGAAGGTGCTGAAAGTTAGAACGTCCCTCTAAGGCGGGATCAAGGTCGAGGGGGGGTATTTGGCGTTTTGTTTTTCAGACGGTGGTATTGGCATTTCAGGCTAAACGCACGAATCTCCTTTCCTATGTTCTTTGCTTTTTCATTTGCTTTTCATTTTTCATCAACCAACTATTGCTGGACATCAAGCAGATCGAAGCGCTTCATTTCATATTTGCTCATCACAGTCCTCCTCTTCTAGCTGACATTCATAATATTCGATTACTTGCTCCCTCATACATAGATCAACGGCGTTTCGGGATTGTTTGCAAAGGGGTACCCAACCAACCAGTAAATACTTGGGGAGGCAAGGGGGAGGTGGATGAATTGCTGGTCCTTTGGGATCCGAGAATAAGTGTAACTAGCAAAAAGGGCAAATGTGTACCTAATAGACGAGAAATGAGTGAGGCATTTGATAGCTGAAACTTTGAACGTGATGCATTGTGTCTGACTGTCTTTTGAGTTCTTTCTCTCTTGACGGGATCAAGCGGCGGGTGGAATAGAGTTGTGGCTGATGATGGCTGACGGTCAGCAGTCTATATGGATAGTTGCATCATTGGCTCCTGTCTAAATACATGTCGCATGGTATGTGCTTATTCATTCGTCATTCCATTCCGCTAGCAGAGTATATCCAAGTAAAAGGGTACCCCTGAGCCACATTGCAGGGATACGCTTGGCGGCGCGCTAGGCATTACCGCCATCGACGTAATTCGACAGGTACGCAAAGAAGCTCGCTGAAATGATGACGACAAATGATCACGTTGCGTTCAATTGTATCCGGGATAAATCATATCTATAACAACACGGGATACCTGCCTATGTCCATAACAGACCATGTCAAGGAGCTATAGGTTGTCAATACCGGACTATTTTCTGTTCGTCTGATCCTCAACATTTCTGCTGGTCTTTAGCGCATACATCGAATCGACCAAGGCCTTGCGACTTCCATCCATACCACCCGTCGATAGTCGTTTGTCTCTTTATTACTCATCTTTGTCTCCTCACGGACGACGACAGACCTTGGCGATCAAATCTACCGATCACTACTCTACGCACCAGAGCTATTCCACATCATATACCTACAGCTTTCATTGCCCGTGTAATCTGGCCTTTTCAGTTCCTCCAATATGGCAACGAGAAACGACCCGGCCCGCGGGTCGCCAAGGTCGTTAATGAGATTCATATCCGTCGATAATGTTCTGCAACATGCGTCAGAGATCCCCTCCGGCCAGCCCCGTATACCACCACCCCGAGGGCCGCGAAGCATAGCCGGCATCCGTCGAGCGAGCGGTGGCGGACTGCCGAACCTTGAATCCCGTACCGGACAGAACAACATGCCATCTAGAACGACGCGAATCAGCGAGAAACTAGTCCTCCTTCCCGAGACGCCCGACGAACCCAAGAGCGACGAAGACGACGAGAGAGTGCGGATGGAAGACGAGGGTAGACCCCTAAAAGACGAAGAGCGGGACGTGTTGAGGAAAAGAGGTGGTCTGCGAGGAAAGAGTTATGCCGAGCGTCTACCCAAACTTGAACGCGCGGAGAAGCTTTCGCGTCTTACGGCGTATTGTACCGCGCAATCTTACAAGATGAAATCGACATCTGAGTTTCTGCGCAAGAAACACGACGCGAAGACAAAGCTATATGATGATTGCTTATATACTGTCTATCATACACCCCTGCTGCCTGGTATCGAGGGATATCGTACAAGGAGTCGGCCTATGCTAAAGACTCCCGGCACAGGAAAGACGGTGTTGGATCTTGAGATTGAGAGAAGTGAGCAGAGTGATGAGCATATGGGTTATGAGGATTACGGATACGGTGAGCACGGTGCGAGTCCAGGGGACGAGGGTGGTCAGAATTCACGATATTCAGGCGATTCGCCTAGATCAACCGCGAACAGTCGTCCTGGTCGGTCGCGTGCACGGCCTGCTAATCGACTTGTTCCCGACGTTAAACAATTCGCTGAGCTGTTCATTTTCTCCTACGGTGTAGTCGTCTTCTGGAATTTCACGGAACAGCAAGAGAAGGCTATTCTGGCGGATATCACGTTTGCGAAGACTGAGGCTGGCGTGTCTCTCGTTACGCGGCCCATCGATCAAGGAGATTTCGAAACGGAAGAGTTTCACTTCGAATATAATGATGATGTTAAACGGCCGCGTATCTTTAATGATATGATTACCCTATTGCCTGGATCAGATCATATGGTGCGGCTTACTATCAGCCATGCCATAGCGCAGAGCACGAAGCTTTGTTTCTTCGAGGAACGCATGTCGGAAACGCTGGCGGACGCTGAACATGTTCCAAAACGACTCGCGTTGACGGGAAAATTGAATATGACGAGGACTGAGATTGTCAAGATCCTAGGACGTCTGTTTAAAAGCCGTGTCGAGATCAATTTATGTACGTCAAATCTATCCTTTTCAAACTCTTTCCCCTTAATTCCATTCCCCAGCTAACCCCTATTAACAGCATCCAACATCCTCGATGTCCCCAACTTCTTTTGGGACTCCGAACCCACCCTCCACCCATTATACGTCGCCATCCGCGACTATCTAGAGATTGACCCCCGGACAAAAGTCCTAAACGAGCGCTGTCGCGTGTTCTTAGACTTGGCGGAAATCTTATCGGATTCGGTAGCGGACTCGAAAATGAGTGCTATCACGTGGATCATCATTATTTTGATTGTGGTGAGTATACTGGTGACGGTTACGGAGGTCGTGCTTCGGTTTACGCTTTTGTCGAAGGAGAAGGCGGGGAATGGGGGTGTCGGTGGGAGTGTTGGTTTGGTGAGTGGACTTGCGAACTATACCTTGGAGGAATTAGGGGCTTGGGGGGCCAAACTCAGTGAGGCGCAGAAAGGGGCAGTATGTGGAAATGGGGTGGATGGGTTGGAAACGTATACTGAAATTCGATCAGCATGAGATGACCTAAGCATGACTTTTCGTGCTGGGTGCGGCGAGATTCGGGAGGGAGTTGTTTTGCCCTTGCTGAGAAATGCTTCTTGTTTGTTTGTTTGGTTGTCCATGGAGTCTGGGATGGACATTCAAAAGGGATGGTATTAGGAAGAGGTTTAGCGTTGGCGTTTTGCCTGGCGATCCGAGTGGCGTGGCATGCGGTTTTTGTAAGAAAAAAAATATCATAAAAGATAAAAAATAAACTTCTTGCTGGGGCGATCCAGACTGAGGGCAGATTTCAGGCACCTGGTAATGCATTTTATTGCTATCGATCCTTCTTATCCTGTTGATGTTGCTTTGACTCTCGTGGTGTTTGCATGTAGGGTGTAGCTGGCCAAAAAAAAAAAAAAAAACGTCCGTGACTATATAAACCTCCACCCTTCTCATCGGATGACATGCTTGCTCGACCCCCTATTTGGGCTTCAGTTCATTGTGAGGGGATGCGCCGCGTTTAGAAAGCAACAAGCCTGACACGTTTATGGGTCGCAGCTCTCACATGCGGCCAAGACCCGTAGTCCAGCCTTTAAAAAAAGGAAGAAAAAAAAAGAAAAAAGAAAGCCCCTCAGAATATGGCCTACACTCGCAGGCTGGCCTGCACTCGCAGGTTGTTGGTGTGGACCGGATTCGAACCCCCCCACCGTTGCAGCTACCAAGTAGACTTACTTATAGTAATGCTCAACGAGGGGCGGGGTTTTCGAATTCGGTGCTCATACCACTGGACCAAGAGCCAGTTTTTTTCATCATGTGTTGGGGTGATGGAAGACTGGTTTAGAACAGATTATATCCCGCCTCCCTCCCCTGCTACTAGTTGTTGTTTGCTTGGGCGTAGGTAGGTATCTACCGTGTGCCCGCCAGTCTGCCAGGCCCGAAGCCCCCCTTGAAGTTTTGGGTCTTTCGCATCCGATTTGATTTCTTCGTCTACTGATATCGAGCAATGCTCAATCCGAGGATGGTATGGGGACTTGGATTGACTGGAATGATATAATTACTCTGTGACGACTAGATGGCACGCTCGTACAACTAACTAAACTTGATATGATTCTCATTGAATGTCTTCTAGTCACGCACCGCTGCGGTCGATGCAGTTGTCCTCCCTCTACGTATGGGCAATACATTCGTCTACATAAACCGCCGTTCAGCACCACCGCCTTTCTCATCTCCTTCCCAGATCTGCACCGCTGTGGACGGCCAAGACATCCGCCACTCTAGTATGCCTTGCCGAATTCTAGTAACCGTAAGTTTCTGGAGACCGAGGCTGCGCACAGGTATGGAGGTGGTGATGATTTTCGCGAGAGATGGAAGTCGGCGCCTCCGGACAGCCGAGACTTCTACTGAGAATCCGTGATTCCTCAAAGTCTCGTTCGCTAATATACCATTGGAAAAAAAGCCCGTCGCCGTGCCCATCAAATGGGGCCGTTTCGATATGCGGTGGCCCGGGCCGTACACGGACGTAGTGACTACCTGTAGAATGAATCCCTCTTGCCATGCGGCCGCTCTCTGCGAGTGACTCAACACGTCGGCCGGTATTACGTCGTTACTAGTCTTTCATGCTCGTCAGACGTAAAATCTATAATTGACTCATCCGTACAGACTACTTCCCGCATCACTGTAACTCTAAGGAGGGAGAAGAGTGCTCCATCGTGTGTTGCGCCAAAGGGAGCCTCGCCGCGTTAAGGGTCGTACTCCCGGTGTCAAGCGAAGCCGGCTGCCGTCCCTATCTACACATTGGGGGCAGCGTATACGAAATCGCGTGTGTATGTGTGTATATTAGACCGAATCGAGATATAGGATACAGCTACGCGACGTCGCGATACGTTTTCATTCGTTGAAAAAGGAAGGGCACACGTCGATGTCAACACCTAATGGGGGAAGACGGGATGCTACCTATCTGTCTGGCCTACGACCCAAAATGACAATCCCTTGCGCCCGTGGAACGACGGGTGGCTTCGTGGGTGGTCTACGTAGCATCCCATACCTTCTATCGGTAGCCTAGCCATGTGCCCCGGCGCTTTGCGCATGTTGCGGTGGTACTGCTACCACTTCGTGTGGATCGTGACGGGAAGAATGTGACTTATGAAGCTGCCACGGGAGGAGTGAGGAGCGAATGAGTGTCACGGAGGTTAGTCAGGGTTAACCATCTAACTATTAGAAGTGAGCCGTTACCTTTTGTTTAAGGCAGCAAGCCATGGATACATAAACACGAATCGGGCATATAATCAAACATAATAAGAGCAGGGTTATCAGAACATCTCGAATCGGATGGAGTTTTATGATGTGGACTTTGACGCGTTGACGTCGCGGCTATAGTTTATGCTGCGAGAAGTTATTGCTATAGAAAGGCGGTCTAATGCGATAGGCTCATATTTCTACTCGGCGTATTCAATTGACCGGGGATCTTCCAGCTATCACGTGACCTTGTTATTACGTAACACACTCAGGCATCCATCCGATCTAGATAGCTATCTAGATAGTCATCCTCACCTCTCATTGCCTCCTTCATCTCATCTCCAGAGCGGGCAGTCTCAACTATCTCATCAATTCGTTCGAAATTTCACAGTAGGTAATCCCGAAGTATGCTCAATAAGCCAACTAAGCCAACTCTCGCCCACCTTCCAAGGCATATTCTCGTATAGAATATTTGTACATGGAATGAACGCGACACATTCCAGGTGAAACCCCAGTCTCACCGACACCATGGAGTCATCGAAATGGTACCCTCTACCATCCTTCTCAGGGCTGCCCGCTCTACTTGCGTCTGCTCGCTTCACTGCATCCTCGTATACGCTCCACGTCACCGATCTTGCCAACATATGGGTGGAGAAGCTAGACCGAAGAGGAATTCTGCTGCGAAGCCTCCAAGAGAACACGACCATCGACCTAGTTGATGCCGATGTGCAACAATGGGACGTGTTCATGTCTAAGCTCCAGGCGGCCCTTGATCCCGCATCACCTGATCACCACCTCACCAGCCTCACTCTCGCCGCCCATCCCAGTAGTCATGGCGATCTCATTCTGCGCATCACTTGTCAGCTGCCAAAACCTTTAGGGGCTCTCATATGGCCCGTTCACCTAGCCAAGTGCCAGCCCGTGTCCCTAGCTTCGGAGCTTACGTTGCCTCTGATAAAAGAGCGTTACATACGCTATCATGAGGCTGAAGATCTCATGACGCAACTCAAGGAGAAAGATGCCGTGATCAGCAAACTACTTGACAAGCTCAGCACAATGCATACTCCGTTAGAGCTCATCTTCAATTCACTATCCGCCAAACACACGACTACTAGAGCAGCTGCTGAAGAGAAAATCAAAGGGCTCGCGCCATTTGATGAAAGTAAATGGAGGTCGCAACGAAGCATTGAACCACCGAAAGACGCTACCGCCCTGTTGCAAGACGTCTTCGGCGGTGACTTGGGATTCGGCTGTGAAGCCGATATGGATCTGGGGGTATCTGACACGCTGAACGATTGGTGGACTAAACTCGGTCACGGACTTTTTGTTGCGACCACATCTGGAGGCACATCTGGAGGCCGCGCTCGATACCAAGTGCCCAATACGTCGTTTCATGATCATACAGCCACTCTAGGACGTGAGGATGACGAGGATTTCGAAGTACAAGCCACACCGCTCCTTAGCTCGTCACGGCCGCAATCTCGTGAGAAACCCACGGCGACAAAAGATAACGAGGCCACGGAGAGCGATGATTCCGAGGTTCCTGATAGTCATCCACCGAGATTACCGGACAAGCGTCGATCGAAGATTGGCGCAATCGGTAACACGAGGATCTCGGCTCGGGATCACGCTCGGAGCCTATCATCTCAAACAGTTCAGGCCAATGAAGATGATACGGCATCCGAGTCAGATGATGATTCGGAACCTATACCGCCTAGGCGCGTCATCAAGCCCCAGGCTAAGCTGGGCACTATAGGGAAATCTTTTAAAGGATTATCTCAACCAACAAAAGCGCCTGTAACAGAGCCAGCGAGAAAGGCTGATGATGAGACGGCATCAGGTTCAGATTCTGGTAGTGACAATCCACCCAGATCGCCATCGGCTTCACCGGCTTCTGTAGAACGGACGACACCCCGTAAAGGAATAATCGGCCAAATAGGAGGAAAAGGTAAAGCTGCGAACGCTACTGAGAGTCCGACAAAGTTCGGACCCGGCACCGCAGGTGACAACTCCACATCACCAAAGAAGACAAACGTGCCAAAGATAGGCGTCATAGGCAAAAGGACTCGTGCGGAAGCTAAGGGAATCCCCAATGACGCCGACGCGCAATCCGATGAATCCGAGACGGAAGAACTGAAAGCGGAGAGGAAACGCGCCGAACTGGCTGAGGAACTAAGTCGTCAGAGCAGAGTCCCGGCCAGGAAGAAGAGAAAGTTTTGAGATGAATAGAGTAATTAGAAGTCTGAAGAAGGCCTTGCTGTTATGTGTACTTGATATATACCCCTATTGTTTCTGGAGACATGCATCCACTCGGGCTCTGCTGGCCTTGCAATCCGGACCTAGACTAGACCTAGTTGCCCGAGACTATCTAGTCGTCGTTCGTTTACCGGCCTCAACAGACTGTAGGATATTGGCCACTCGGGCCTCATTACGTTGTATATTCGCGACTAGTTGGGAACAATGAGTCGTTAAGGTTTTCAGTTGCACAGTCTTTGTCGTGGAATGCATGCGGGTCTCAATACGACGCCCAGTATCTTATGACAAAAAAAGGGTACATTCCATCATGCTACTACTTACTCTACTTTACGAGAAGCAAATCTGCTATAAATGCTAGGTAACCAACACGTCGGCTCTAAGAACCTCATGGACAAGGGAAGCGACCTTCACGGGTGGCAAAGTGGAATCCAACAACAGCAAGGGCCTATAGGCTACAAAGTAACATCCAAAAAAAAAAAAAAAAAAAAAAAAAAAGATTTCAAGCCCCTCAGAGTTAGTTAGGACTGCTTTTAAAGGTCGGTGCGAACGGGACTTGGTGCGGACCGGAATCGAACACCCCCTATTATAGCTACCAAGTATATCCATACTTGCATGTATGCTCAACGGGGGGGTGGAGTTTTCGATTCCGACTCTCGTACCATTAGACCAAGAGCCAGGTTTCTCATCATTTGTTGGGGTAGCAGGAGGGTGGTGTAGAATAGATTATATCCTCCCTCCCTCCTCTGTATAGCTAGCTGCCTCACTCGTTGAGGAGAACGGCAGGCAGGCTTTGGACTTTGGCCGATGCCGTCCCTCGAGCTTCGAAGTACTAATGTAGTTGCGAAATGCCTAGTCGATGCTAGCTAGCATCGAGGCGGTAAAAGGGTAAGTATTGTCTCCTATAACATTCTGGCTTGGGGCATCGCTCAAATCACGTCCCTTGATTCCAGGATCTCGTCGTGAATGTTTTCTATTTCGCGGCCATCGCCATCGAAGGGTCTGATTCCATTCCGGAACAAAGGGGCTACATGTTCGCCCCTTAGCCTATTCCATCCTTACGACCATCACTATGACGGGTACCTTTTTTTTTTCGTTTTGGCCGCGAGATGACTTTTATTTACGTCTGATACGGCTCGAAGACTAATATTTCCTTCACCGTCTCAGCTCCATCTATATCGCCGCCGAGTCCGTTCCGACTCTCTCCGCCTTCGCGTAATCTGAGCGAATGATCATGATGGCGCCGGATCCCCTACTGTCGTCAGTCAGCGACAATCTTGCAGTATCTATAGACGACAATTACCATGACGCATGGCCTGTACGGAGTGCGCCCAGCTGCCAGTGATGACACTACTAGTGAGCACACAGGCAAAGCTCCGAATCGAAGCAGGAAGGTAGGTAGTTAACTGGATCGGGCGACGAACTACTCAACGTTGCCCCGACTTACCATTCAGTGCTTGCCGGACGGTCAAAACTTTCAACCCCGCTAGAGAACACACGATATAACCTACGGTTCCCAGGCGGTCGGATGATCAATCTTGCGCCGACGGTCATCCGCCAGCAAGCAGTACAAGTCATGGTAAATTGGAGTAAATAGACACTTCAGAATCTAGCCCGATACGTAGATCCATGGCCTACTCATCGGGTAACTCAACTCCTCCACGATATTCGGGCTCGTCCATCCTACTAATGAAACTTTAAGCAGCACAGATTACACTTCATTTCCCCTACTGTCGGACTGTCCCCAGCGGACCATTTTGCCGGCGAAAGACCAATCCAAGCGGGCATAAGTCGCATGGGCATTTTCTGCTGACCGGCCGACCGCCTGGGAACCTTGACATAACCGATTCTTAGGCCAGGGCCTCGAACCTACCAACTCTACGGTGTGATACCCCTAGGACTAACTTGGACTACATGGGTTGGGAAGAGCGAGGGCATCATTTCCGAATGAGGAAGCAAGCGTGCGAGAGGAGGCCTGCGCCAGGCACCCATTAGCCACCGCACCTATCTAGGAGTATAACCACTCCGTCACTTGTTAATTCTACTTTATCCCGCCATCCACGACGCTGAGGAGTAACAGCATAAGCACTGAGAATAAGCACTGAGCGAGATTCATAATAAACCGCGAATGCTTCCCGACGCTTATCGCCGCCTGAGACATACAGGGATCGTGACAATCCAAGGGGGTAAACGCCACAACGACGCAGAAAGCAGGGCCGGGCATGAACCTTTCCTCCAACCTTTCCTCCTCCTGGTCTTTGACTCTCGCGAGCTGCGGTTCCACATCATTATCCAAAAGAAGAAGGAAGAAAAAAAAAAAAAAGGAAAATTCAATGAACCTGAACCACGAGAGAGAGAGAGAGACTTTTTCCCCGCTGAAAGAAAAAAAGTGTCATTGTATGCGGTCGTTATAACATCATGCAAGCCAAAAATCTGTTTTCTGATGAACTGAGGAACCGTTGCAGATATCATGTATGTTTCTTCAACCCCTGATACGCGCGTCTGCGTCTGCGTGTATATATATGAAAGCCAACCTAGGAATGAATTCCCCGTCACGCCAGTTCGTAGATAGAGTCCCAATTACTTATCCGCCGAGGTCGACTACCGCGACCTTTCCCCCCCTGCTAGGTTAGGAATCCCACTCTAGTCTTGGCGTCGGCATCCAAGACTTACTACATCTTCTACATCATATCGAGACGTGTCCCCGTATCGTATCATCAAGATAATGCAGGTGATGCCTCCGATGTGCCCTGTTCAAAGCCCGTTCAAGACGTTACATACATACATACATATACATACAAGGAAAAAAAAAAAAAAAAAGTCACTTGTCTTGTCTCGTATGCAAGCCATCAAGTTGTGACCAGGCGTTTGGTATGATTACGAGGATACAGGATAGGTTGATCCACGCCAGCATAGACGTAGGATATCAGGTTTGACGGCACGTACCATGTTCCCTGTTTTTCATGACATTATATCCATCAAGGCAAGGCAAGGGAAAAGAAAAGAAAAAAAAAGACAAGCTGCTACTATGTGCTTCTCATCTGCTCCGTTCGACTGTTATGTTAGTAATAATCCACCAAAGACATGTGCGTGTAAGCGCTTGTCAGCAAACGCAAGTACCCGAGTCCCGCCGTCAATTGTCCTCGAGGAGTAGAATAGAAGCCGCGAACGCGAAAAAAAAAAAAAAAAAAGTGACTAGTTAAAAGGGTGGCTGCATTGTACGTTAACCTAACCTAGTCTAAATGCTCAATTTCAAATCGCACCCTAGAATAAACTGCAGTTATTCGACGATCCGCGGCGTTTAAATATCAGCTGTGTTTCTAACATCTCCCCGTATACTGTCAAAATCCCCAGTCTCGCGGGAACGAACAGGGTCATGTGCATGACGGAGATATTGAATTTTACTACATATCTGGATCCCCTTGCTTACGACGGCTTTCGAAGTCCCCATGGTCCGGAACAGTGGGGAGCGTGACGGAGGAAAATTCTAGATGAAGTAAACTAACTACCTGATCCTCCCCGGAACGACCAAGTCCAAAGGGGCTTGGCAATGGGGAATATACAGTAGACGGCGGACGGGAGCCAATGCCCAAGGATTACGAATCTACCGAGTTCAGATACCGAAACGGATTCGTGACACGGGATTGGCGACGGGACTTACAGTAGATACGCAACTTGCCGTTGGAGCGGTGGACATAGGTGACGGGTGACGGGTGCGTGTGCGTGTGAGGGTGCCGTGAGTATCTAGATACTCCCTGGCTGAATCGGGCACTGGTCAAACCGAGAGATGTCAAGTTTCTTACCTCCTTTCGGTGCGTTCAGCATGTGCAGAGCGTGGCACCAACACGACCATACTACTACCATCCACAATTACTCTTTGGCCCGCTCAGAGAGGACGGAGCATCGACAGCGTGAGACGCGTATCAAGCTTGATCTTGGCCTTCATCTGAGATGATGATTGTGGTAGGTCGGTCCTCCCACATACGCGCGGAAACCGGACGTCACCATATGGTGCTAGAGTACAGTCCGTCTTTCCGATGCGGGCTGAAGGATGTAACCCCGAGGAAATAATGACTAACTCTTTTGCCTACTGCTGTACTCAATCATCTGGCTGTATCGGTGTTGGTTGCCGGCCCTTACCGGATACACGCATGGATAGCTGACAAGTGATAGTTCATTCGCATCTTTTCTCGGCGAGTTACCACGTTGATCTAGGCTAGCAGGCACAGGAAAAGCAGGTAACTAACCAGCATGTAAGTCAAGTCGTCTTTTCGCGGCCAACACGTGCCAAGAACGGCTTTGGTTTCCCGAGATAAACGTCCCATTCTCCGCTGCGATTGTTCCCCCTTCAGAGAATGACTCCCAAGTCATGTTAATCTAACCTAGCGTAGTGCAACAGCGGTCATATGTGTTTCCAAAGCAGGGCATTTACAATCAGTGAATCGTGGGTTTTTTTTTGTATCTCAATACCTACTTAGGCACCTATCACCCCCAAAATCCCAACCAGAACACAACGTTACCTTCCACTCCACCTTCATCCGTCCGCAAAGGCCGCCTTACCACATCCTCAAACTACCTCTCCATCCCCTCCCGGATGAATCTTGTAAGACCTACCAACCCACATGATGAAATCCAACACCGGCAATACTAGGTAGGGAACCTAGTAACTTGCCTCCACTCCTACGGCCCCACACCGAGCCCGACGAGCCGGCACACACACGGAACTCCCCGGTCCGATGGCGCGAGATCGCCATCTAAGCAAATCGCGGCATATATCTATCTAACTATCTATCTAAAAATAATTACCGCTATCTGCCAAACTAACCCTTAGCTCCCGCCGTTAAAAAAAAAATAAAAATAAAAAATAAAAATAAAAAGTAAAAGGGCATCGAACGGAATAGGTATCCGATACCCATCACTGACACTGACACTGACACCGACACCGACACACCGACACACTGACACACGGAAACACTTCCGGGAAACACGGAAACACATATAAGCAAGTACGTACGCCGTTGAGTACAACACGACATCCATCCTTTCCCGCCTGCAGACCGCTTTTATTGTCCAACCATCAATTACTCTTCCAGGCAGTTATAAGCGTCCCGTCTGATGATCTGTGAACCAATACACACTGAGGGACCGGGTCCAATAGGATTACCTAGACATGTTACCCTCTGCTCCAAATAGGGAGAATCATCTCGTAAAACACAGACAGACAGACAGACAGTACAGTACAGGGATCCAATCTTGAGTTTGACAGGTAAACAGAGACTCTGTCGTCATAGTCGTCGTCCCTGTACACGGAGGTTCTGAGTCAACGTTCATGTGACATGGTAGGTTAGCCCCTAAGAGAATGAACCCGTGACGGCCGTTCATCTCCATCTTCTCATGAACATGCAACCTTGAGCCACTGTCACCATTGGTGGTTGAATATCCAGGAGCTACAGCGTAACAAGTTATCCATCATCGTCACAAACTGGCAATGCACATCGAACGCGAACACAGTCCAGTAAAATGTAGTTTTCATCATCATTGCTCAATTCCGCCCGAGTAACTATTGATTATAGCATAGCCATGAACGAACATATAGACAATAGGACTAGAATCAGTTCCTTGGCAAATGCAACAAGACTTTTTGCAACTTCCATGAAATCTCAAACAGAGCGTGTACACCCGACCGTAGCCGTGCTGCTTCCATTTCCTCTCAATACGGCCCACCTCGTCCGCCATGTGCTGACGGCTCCGCCATGTGTCCTTCTTCTTTCCACTGCCCTTGGCCTGCGAAACATTGATATCACTCCAATAACTTCGGAGCCCGCGATTCGACAAGATCCGGGGGGAAGGAGATCAGGCAGTTCAATTCGACTGGTGACCACATTTGTACAAATAAGTGAGGACGAGATGGCGAAGTGCCTTCTTGCACTTCGCCAAATGCCGTTTATAGTTATCTTGCCTCCAGATACTACAGATGTAGCCACATCTGCAACGGCACACCAGTCCATCTTTGGCACGGGAGACGCCGCTATTCCCTCTACTCGCTCTAGGACTCGCCCATATCCCCCCGTCCGTCCGAGGCTGCTTCGAGGCGGGGTCGCAATGCGAGCTTCAAAGGCCCGCCGCATTGTCAAACCGTTGTAATGGAAGGCGATGTGCTCCTTCGTAATGCCAGATACGTCTCGTAGATGCTCGCTGATTGCGACGCGCTGTTGAGACATTCAGCCGCTCCAGGGTTTGGGAGGCCTTGTTGCTAGCTTGCATGGTCACCTGTATACTTGACACAATCTCGGCTGTTGCTTCGACTACGGCTGCACGATAGACGGAATTGTCGGTCGACCTGTACACCCGTCTTCTCGCGACTCGTCTTGTTCACTGCATCTTCGCCGGTAGAATCATTGAAGAACCCTCTAGTAGACCCTTTTGCTATTCCCTCCTCTATGCGAGAACAGCCCCAGCTCCCTCGTACGCCGGAGATTGCTCCAGCGCAACGTCGCAATGCCAGCCTCGATAGCATCAATGTGGGCAGAATATTCCACAGCAATATCAATTGTACTGCCAGAGCACCTCTTTGCATATCCACCCATATGGGCCAGGCCGGAGCCGGTAGACACTGGTATTCCAGGTTGTCATCTCGACTGCGTCGGAAGATGATTTCTCAGCTGCGAGGTAGCTGGGAGCATGCGACGATGGCAAGGGATAGAGGAACCAGCCAGAAGGTCACGAGACATATCGGACGGAGTCATTATACATCAACGATAGTATTTTCGATGCCCAGGCAAGCGACCACGCCGGAGGATAGAGCCGAAAATGGTACGAGGATCTTGCCCGAGATTCAGCGCTGTGGCTTGGACGATGTGAATCAGATAAAACGGTGTCGGCAGCAGGTTCTGCTGTGAGATAGGCGACGTATAGACAATACCTCCCCCCTGCTCGACCCGGCTTTCCTTTAGAGGGAGTCATGACCAGGGACTGACAGTGAAAGCGGGCTTCTCAGGACTCGTCTTCGATGAGAGGCCGTCGTGTGATGTAATCGGAGACTTGGTTGCCTCTGCTATGGCGATGCTGTACCCTTCGTACTTGTTGGCACCTCGGTCGGGGCTGTGTATCCACGCGACTTGTCGGTGTCCAGTGCGAAGCCATGGCTGATAACTAGCATGAGCCAGCGTAACCATTTGTCCACCCGACGGTCAACAGTCGTCAAAAAGCCGTGTCGCTCCGTCTACCACGACCTCTACCATTACCCTTGTCGATATTGTAGCCGTTAATCAGGTCGATAATGTCTCTTTGCCGGACCAGCTCCAACACAGGGACCATCTCCTGGTGGCCGCTCACACGGCACCATGCGGTGGTGGTTGGCGATGTTGTTCACCAGTAATGTGTGGCGAACAATGGTCTTACCGTGGGCGTTGGGCTTCAATCCAAGACCCTTGGCTAGAAGCATCTTACTCGTGGGAACTTTGGCCACTTTTTTCACTTCGTCACCACCCTCTGTGGATGAGCGGGTGTTGGATAGTTTGCAGTGGGCTTGCGATGGTACTTTGCAAATGCCTGGACATGGAAAACATTGTTAGTAAGACATAGAATTAAAGCTTAAGAAGCTGACACGGAAAGTGAATAAAATGAAGAAACAACTTACGCCGTCCTTTTTTTGGTGATCGAGACCGGGGAATTGTCTTCCGCTATAGCCGGTCTCGCCTTGTAGACAATGCATGTGTAGGTGTTGTAGGCAGGATCCAAGATGCAAAAGAATCAATCATCAGGCCGCACCCGAGACCCAGCGCTATCTCTCGGCCTACGATGACCTCTGGACTCAAGTGCCATCCATGTCGCTATCCTTCGTCGCTAGTGAGGTTCGTTATTCCTCCAGAAGGGCTGCAAATTGACAGGCAAGGAGAATCATATGGGGTGCCTGGTCTCCTCCCCAGACACTCGGTCCTGTCGATGAAGACGGTGAGTCTCCTACCACAACATGGTGGGGATAGTCCGGCCCCTCGGCCACCTTGTGCAAGATGTGCGTATCGGATGGCCACCGGCTTGCAGGTGGTTGTGGTGGCCGCCAGCATTACAGTGCTGTATTGGTCTCGAGATGCAACCGCCCGTGGTTGTAAGAAAAGCGTCGAAGAGAAGCGTGGAAAGTGACACGGCCACATGTTGCGACGGCTCAGCTATGGGCTGCCGAAGTATTAGTGGTAGTCGCCGTCGGCGGACACTGGAAAGAGCATAAGTACATTGTAAGCATATCAGGGTTGAAACAACTATGATAGTGAGGGGAATATCGTACCCGAAGGTTCGGTCATTGCGACCGGTTTATTCAAAGCCCACGCAAAGCCCACGCAAAGCTCATGGTCAATGCTACACTTTTACAGCCCAGTGGGGGTGGGTGTGGTATGTCTGACCGTTCGCGACCCGTGAAATAAAGGCAGTGAAGTTTGAGTGCTGCACATCACAGGATTCGTAAGTTTCGTCATTCTGGAGGGTATTGTAAGATTCGGTCGGTCGAGCCGAACTTGCCAAACTGTTCTCTGCCGTCATGGGCATCCTGCTGTTGGGCTTTTCCCAGCTGTCTCTGCATGTGTTAGAACTGCCGACTGGATTCCTCGCACTGCACAGCTTTCTTGACTTTGTAGACTTATTCGGCGTGAAAAGAAGACCAGAAACCGAATCCCCAACTTGATACCGTTGTCTTTGATGAACTCACGGCCTGCCCCTGGGCCAACCTATGTTCAAAATCTAGCAACTGGTCCTTTGCCGTCTACGTCCTTGATGATGGTGTTCAGACCACTCCGAGTGTGGTCGAAGAGGATATTGGCGTCTCCCTAGTATGTACGTATGTATGTATGACATTTCTATTTCATCCCGTCCAGATCCGTCTTCCGCCTACCAGTATCTACCAGCCGCCGACTGTAAGATGGCGGACGAGAGCGATTCGACAACTTTCAATTCCGAGACGTACTCCTCTGGCGGGATACATCATGGCGGATGTCGGTGCGGGGGCCCTGTATCAACGAAGGTGACCGTCAGACCTAGATGCTCGAAAAGCGTCTGGAGACGCTGACGCTGACTTGATCCACCGTTAATGATAGAAACCCGAAAAGCTCTGTGTGTGCTGTCCCGGCTGTACGAAGAACCGTGCGCATGTGGTAGGGTTGATGGACCGATAGCAAAGATAGCGAAAAGGCATGATGAAGGAGTGAGTCTGGTATCCGAACTGTCGATGCGGAAGATGGTGAACCATAATCAACATCAAACCGAAGAAAAACCACAATATTTTCTTAATGACCACTCCTCGTTTGCAGATTTGACCTGCACACCGTGACGTAGTAGGCTCAAAGGCCGCGGGTTCGAATGTGAAGAGGGGGCTCTGGCCATGACTTCCCGCGCCTTGCCTTGGGCGCAAAAGGCATCGATGCGATCTTTTGGAGCGTCCCTTTGTCCCTTCTCTACTTGTTGGTATAGGACTACCAAATGATTATGGTCTTGCATTCACCGCCCGGTTATTTGATGGGCCGTACCTCGGGTCATTCACGGCCTCTTTGAAAGGCATCGCACCTCTTGTAGGATGCCTACGAAGGGCATGGCGTCAAATAACAGGAGAAAACGAAAGGATGGCCTGTGAATATAATCCGTACGATCCGAAACGTATCCTCGGGATCATCTTCGGCCCTCGGGCAGAGGTGTGCCAGAGATCGACAGTCGGCGAAGGCTCTGTCGATTTACCAGGTACGAGGTATAGACGTGTCCGGATCGTCAACCCGGCCGCTCGAAGTTTCAGTTACCCAATCCAGGTTATCCGAACCAACGGTCGGGAGCCGATAGTCATCCTCCACGATTTCATGGACGATGTCTTTGTCATTTTCAATGGGCTGCTGAAGAGTAGCCGGGCCGACCGAACTTTTATAGTATAGGGGATTGATCCCTGTATAGTTCATGTGAGCTGATGCTGCCTCCGTTACCTTAGGAGGATATTGAATCACTTACATTGTCTTGATCACATCACACGAGCAGCAGACCTCCCGCCGTATAATCCCATGATTCCATTGTTAGACGATAGAAGTCGTGCCGGGAAGTGAACGTCTTCCTTCAATTAGGGGGGTATCCGAAAGTCGACAAGTCAATACTTTGAAAATTTGTTGTGAGTATATTGCAAGCATATCGCTGTAAAAGAAATATGATCGACGGGGGAATATCTTACCTGAGGCTTCGTATCGTCATGGCCCTTGGTATTCTACTCGCGGAAAGTGTACCCTCTTCACGGAAATCGGTATCTTGAGGTGCCTCGACGGCTGCACTTGACCGCAGTTTTGATCCGGCTGTCGACAAAGGAGTCTCCGTATCGACCGTCTTAACCCCCATGTCGTGTTCGCAAAATATCGTATCTAGGAAACCTGAAACTTGAGACAGAATGATCAATCACATGGGGACACGCCAGCCCCTTGACCATAGCCTCTTCTGCCTCTTGATTGAGAGTGATATCGCCATGTTTGAACCCAATGGCCCTTCACTAACTTTGTGTTGACTTCCGGCCCGACCTCTTTAATTGCTGTCTTTGATCAAGCTGTAACATGATTTTGACTCCGGCATATAAAGCCTGGGCAAAGCATATAGACGATAAGGCGAGGATCGAGGCCTTGGTGGATGAATCCAAGACACAAAACTCCCTGGAACTCCAACCCTAAGCTGGGCCAGACTGCTTCCGGTCGTTTCGTAGTTCCGAAGGTTGCCACCGTACTCCGTTGCGCTTATATTTACCCAAGCGTGTGGTGAATGACGGCATCTGAGTAGATGGTGGTCGTGGACATCTAGATTCATAGGCCCCCATTACGGCACCGTCTATTGCAGACCCAGCACCGGCATCAGTTCGCCGCGTTTGTTTCTCGGTTATACGTCGACCTTTGTAAAAGAGGAGCCTTGTTGTTACCATGGACGCCCGGTCGATGAAATTGGGTTGGTGGGCAAAGGGTAAGGTAGCTGTGTCGAATGTCGTAGAGTGAACTCCAGAGGTCCGGTAGGAGGCGTTCCCACTAAATAAGGTCAGCAGCAGGTATTGAAGAAGGATGGAAATATGATCTTACGCTCTAAGCCAACACCTTCAGGCTCGGTCGGTGTAAATTTCCTTCGTTCTTGTGTATGGGAACAGAGTTTAAGCCGGGTAATGTCGTAATCGCGTGTTCTGAGCATATTGTTGTCTATACACGCCCACGCTGGTGGCGTAGCGAGGAATGCCAGCAGCGTCATCCCTTCGGCGGTGCTTCTCAACCGGTAGCAAGTGGGAGTAAAGCTCGATTGCACGGAGCCGTGTACATGGTAGTTTGCGTTCGTCGACATGATGGGATCGAGCATCTGATGCCATGTTGACCTATCTGACTGGTACCATTGCGCACTTGGTAAACTTGAAACTTGACACCGGGCGGTATACGGGGCTTCACCGCGGTAATGGGGCAATGATATCTGCCCATTTTTGGCTGTACCGGGTTGGGCATAGTTGAAGTCGCATGTATCCATATACGATCCCTTGCTGCGAAGAAACGCCCATTCTTCCTTCCCCCTTCCCCTTTCCGCTTTTCTTCTTTTTTTTTTCTCTTTTTTCTTTTTTTTTTCTCTTTTTTCTTTTTTTTCTTCTTTTTCTTTTTCTCTTTTTTTCTTCTTTTTTCTTTTTTTTTTCTTCCTTTTTCTTGAATCAATTAAATAAGCTCACGCCGAGCTATCCTCTTCAGTCTCTCAAGGAACTTAAGCGCCAAAGTAGGAAGTTGGCGCTGATCCACAGGCCTTCCCGTAAACCCGGGGGGGTCATCACAGCCTTGACGTCTTCGTTCTAGGAGCTATTAGCGGTGGCCAGACGAATGCCTTTAGGAGAGTTATGCGTGTAGTAATCCTAGAAGTAGTATGGGAAGAACTTACGCCTGCGTGGCCTTATCAGCATCCACCACCTCTAACCCCAAGTTCAACGACCCTATCCCATGAAATTCAACCAACTGCTTGCTAGACCATCAGCCTCTTCCTTTTGCGTCTTCTGAGAACCGTTCGGGGTTGAATTATTCGGGGTATGAATCCGGACCACAGAATATAGACAACAGGACTAGATCTATGTAAGGCCCCAAGTAGACGAAGAATCCCATATCAGAAAGGGGGTGAAGTTATTCATTCGACGCTGTCATTGTCTAGATTCCAGTCCTTGTGAGAAATCGTGCCCACAGCACGTAAAAACGGACATCGGACAGAGCCCACCCGTCACTCGCCACATCCGTCCTGAACGTTCGTACCATGGCGGAACTCCCATTCCCGGCCGAAAGCATCGGCCAGACCAAAACTCCCGACCTCAAACGAGACGGTGCTGACTTTATTGGCTTCGTTTGGCTTTAACATCCCAAACCTCTCGGTCCTTTCATAGCGGCCCGACGGTCCTCTAGAGTATAGGACTGCACGTATCCGAGAGACAGTTGTCGAGGACCCACGCTCGTTTCGGCAGGTTGGCTGACCAAGAGAGTAATTGCTCACCGGAAGTGGAGGCCGAACTCCTTAAGTAGTGGGTGCGAGTGAGACTCAATCTTTCGACAACCCTGTATCTAGGGCCTGGCAAACAGCGCAGTCGCTGGAAGTAGTCAAGGCCAGGATCGATACCCAGTTCATCTCCCGACTTCAACTCTCTAGGAAGCTAACCGCGGCACCGTATCCACACGCTGGTAGGCGGGTGCAGATCTAGACGGCGGCGGTTACTTGAGGACTGCTAGAGGTGGGAGGGTTGAAAAGGGCTGGACACGGCGGGTGACCTCCATTGATCGGCTCTTCCTCTATGCCGTCGAGTAGGCGGAACGGGATGAAAGTAAGAGTTTGATGGAGCATCACAGACCCCCACCGGGCGCCCTTTCGACATATCTTCCATCTCCCCACCGCAGCGTCTCTGAACGCGGTATTGGGAGTCCCGAGAGTGAACTTCCATTCCCCGCGTTTGTAGAGATCACCCACGATATGGTGAGGTCGATATATATTGGTGCCAATGCCACGAAGCTGTGGGCAACGATGTGGGCGCTACGAAATTCGCTGTCTTCTTGGCTGCTATTTCTCCGTGATGAGTGGATGTGTGGTGAATAGTTCATCTGTGGGCCATGGAGTTAGGTTAGTCAAATGTTCGAGAAGATGGACAGAGGAAAACAAACAAGGGAGCCGACGGACCGTCCGGTACTAGATAGTGCTGAATCTTCACCACGAGAGCGGCGCTGCATTAACCTCAAACATTTCAATGTGAGGATCAACTTCAATCGTGTCGCGTCGTCGCATCTACACAGATCGCCCACGGGATGTAGCAATGGAGGTGTATCGGCGGTGTACTCTGGGTCTAGGATGTCCGCGGTGCAATTACCGTTTCCCGGTGGGTGGTGTCGTCGACTGTATAGAGTTCATCGGCCACGATGTCATGGGCTGTATCGAAACCAGAGCGACCGGGTGGCTGGGACTGCGTGTCGTTCTTCCACCCACGGCGGCGATGAAATTAATCTTAAACATTTCATCGCCTCAACAAACTGAATCCAGTTGGATCCTCGTGTCTTTACAGGTCTCGAATAGCCCCATGAGGTGGTGTGTTGCCAGTTGGTTATATAGGCACCTTAGGTCTAAGGTATCCCGCGGGACCACATCAAACCGGCGGTAGGTTCACTGGGTGTCTTAGGACTTCTTGGGTAGGTTGGAGAACCACGAGGTCCCGGAATGTAAAAGATTGCCCTGAATACCAACGAACAGACAAGCAATAGCCGACCGTTCGCTCGGTGCTGTTTGTCCGTTTCTCAACACGACGCCGGGCATGAAATTGACCTCAAACATCTCGGTATCGAGTCGAGTTGCGTCTCGCATTCGTAAAGGTCTGCCGCAGTCAACGGATGAGGATGGTCTGCCAAGGTATGAAAACCGTACGACGGCGATGCTAAGCAAAGTGTAAGTACATTGTAGGCACATGATAGTTAAAAGGCTATGATACTAAGGGGAGTATCTTACCTGAGGCTCAGACTTTGAGTGGAGGAAGGAGAACCCGATGGTTGTTGACTGGCTGGAATTGATTGAAAACAAGCAAGACGAAGATAGATGGTGAATGAATTGTTCCTGGTCGAGCTTCCATGCTAAAATGGTCGGAAGACCCGGGTCAATGGATGCCGAGCCCAGTGATGATTGTTAGAGACTCGAGAAAGGTCTTGAGTCCAGTCCAATAACGGCGTGGTAGTGACACAGCTCCGTGGCCATGCTACGTGTTGTCAACGTAGGCCTGTCCCACAGGGCTCGTATGGATTGTCTCAATTTGGCTGGATAGCCACGTCCTTACTGGAGAAACGACAAGACCAGATAGGAACTGAAAAGCAAACAAGAGACAACCGAGCCCCCTGGGACGGGCGTCCGTTTCTCCACGACTGCAGTCACCAGACTCCATTTTGAATCTTGAAGTCGGTATTAGAGTCTTTCGATTCTACCTGCAGGAATTCCATACACGATGGCCGGGTCGAGGTGTATTCGTACCGAATTGCGTCGCTCGTTTTCTTGATACTATTCGATTTCGTCAGGGAAAGCTTCAGTGCAATGCATCTGTTACTGCCGCCTCTGCGTGTGTGATAGAGACTTCCCAACGGCCAAGTGTCGATATCCTTGGGAAAATGCATCAAGAGGCATCTCGGCATCTGTAACTAGAGACTATCCATAGCATGGCGTCGTGGAATGGTTGTAGTATAACAGGCTCTGGAGTGGGTAGCTTCGGAATGTAGTGCCATATTCCAGTTCAGCTATGATAGATACATCGAACTCTCATCTCCGCTGATGTTAAAGAGCCATGCATCGGTGTGTCGGTGGGATTGCCACCACCACCACTCCGCGCAGGGTTCGGTGTAGTGGATGATGCGGGGGCCATCATGAGACAGGTTGTAAAGGACAAACCCGAATGACAGCGGGTAAACAAACAAACAGCTGACCCAGGCCATGGAATCTAGTGAGATGACACAGGACAGCCCCAACCCCAGTAGCTCCCTCGCCGGATACCTAATACGGCTTCAGTTATGACGCCACCTTCTTCAAGCGTCGGGTACAGAGTACGACGGATGAGCTTAGATATTCCTGTTGCAGCTTGTTCGAGAGTATATTACCCCGGACAATGTTCACAACGTATAAAAGAGAGATCATGGCTGCACATGATGACTCTATGCAGACCCCGGACCAAAGCTGAGACATCCTCGCTAGAAAAGAGCATCATCGAGGCCACCCTTTCGACCTGCTGTTGGTACAATGGGCTATCTTGCCGATCACGATGCGCCGGGGTACTGAGCTCGCGACAGTAGGTGTCGGAGGGATTGACGTTCCTGGTAATGCCTGGTAAATAAGGGCATATTAGCTGAGTTCTATAATACCGCGTGACGCCTGGAATTCATCCAGCGCCATCTTGAGACTGACCGTAGGGAGACCGATATACCTTACAGGGGGTGTCCGAATTCACGTATGTGGGAGTCAATCCCGGATAGAACTTGCCGCCGTCAGGAATATACCGATTCTGCATCACGTTGGCCATATGGCGCAGGTAGAATGCAAAAAGTGAAGTCGAAATCGGCTGGGACACGAACGGTTCTGGACCACGGCGCAAGGGGAGAACAGGGCCATTTTCCAGGTTGCCTGTCCGGAAATGGATTTTACGCCCTGCAAATTATCGGGAAGCGGTGGCAGGCTCGCTAGACAGGAAATGTTGATCGAATCTGGTTGCGTATTCGTAGAGCCGGCTCGCTTTACCAAGCCTTGCCACAGTCGAGTATCGGCAGAAAAGGCAGGAAAGGCTTGACGAATTTGATGATCAGAAGCGACGACGGGATTGTCCGCCGACACCCTCGCAGTCCACGTCTGTTGGAGGCAGTGTTGGATCGAAGACAAAGCAATCGGTACCAAAGTGCCCAGACCTAAGTAAAGTCAATATAGATGAACTATTATGAAAGAAAGGGACGAATCTTACGGGTGATGGTGCATCTTCCCACGCTTTGCCTGTGTGCGTCCTCTACATTGACGTCGGCAGCGTCTTGCCGCGACGGGTTCGAGCTTCGGAGCTAGCGGACTGTGTAGTGGACGAGTTGACGGAGTTGCCGCTGGTGGCCCGATTTGTAGGGGCATCATCATCGTCGACACTCACTTCATTGGTACGAGTCCGAGCCTCGGCCGGTATCGAATAATGCCCGACTGGACCAGATTGGCCCATCGGTTGCCGTGAGCTCATAGGCCGACTAAGTATAACCTTAAGGCCAATGCCTGGTATACACGACTCGACGCCAGAGGGACCATCATGGTGAGACTTGGCAAATGGGACAGTACCCTGCGGGTTTTATCTTGCTCTCCCTTTTACCAAAACTCGTCCTTTTGGTAATACTTTGCCAATGCAAAATAAGACGGAAAGGATGTTCCCAGAACGTGTGGCGGACATAGATGTTTCTCAAGGCGGGTGCACGGGAAAAGGAGCCCCGAAGCAGAAGCCCCTGTAACTAGAACCGGGTGGCTCTCCGCGGACGACTCCACCGTATCTCGATCCAAAGCAGAAGCACATACGTAATATGTGAGCAAACCAGAAGTAAGTTTCCGTAAAACCACCGGAAATGAATCCTGCGTGATACGGCACTGATGTTGGTCAAAGGCTCCTCGTTATGGGTTCAGTCGCTCTCGACGTCCGCCACTGGAGGCCAAATGCGGAGGAGGAGGTGTCAAATACTGTCGGTTACTGGCGTTCCTGGCGTTCCTCATCCACCTGCTGCTGAGCGGCCAAGTTGATAAACGAAGCCCTTTGGGTTGGAAGGTGAAGGGAGCCATATACCTGCGGCTGGTTGAGCTCTCAGCTGGAGCGTAGCTCATCGCAGGAACCAACCCACCTCGAAGTGTGATTGTACCACGAATACACTCTGCAGGTGTATTAGTATAGTTTCGTGAGTTTCTGAATGTATATAGGACTCACTAGCCTCGGATTGACCTGCTAGTTGCAAAAATACAGCGTTAGAGCTATAGGCGCCGCCGGCATGGTCGAGAAGCGTCGTAGAAGTTGTTGAAAGTGCTCATAACGTCACACTCTCTCTCCTGAGAAGAACGACGCCAGCTTCATTTTGCTAGCATCTTGAAACGCTTGGCCGCCAACGCACCGCCGCCGGGTGCAGGTGCGGGTGCGGGTGCGGGTACAAACGACACCATATTTCTACGATATCTCCAGGTGTTATCGGTAGTAATCTGTAGGAGAACCACATGTGACAGTGTTCGCTAGAAAGGAGGAATCGTCACCATGCAATATGGGCATTGGTGCCAAACGAACTCGTGAAATGTGAGAAGTTATGGCAAGTAGACACCAAAACACCGACCGCACGTAGAGCCGATATCCGAAAACATCGTCTGCATGTTTACGTTTATTTGGCCAGTTGAAGTAGACAAGTCGAACGCAGCCACTAATTAGTGCTAACGAATTTCCAGTCCAGGCGCTTCGTCTGTGGTCATCCCAATAGATGCGCCTGAGGGCGGCGTCCGCATGGTTGATGTACCAGACTTTGGGCTCCCACATCCGGTCCGGGTTTTCCGAAGCCTGAATCGGCCTAAGGAAATAAATTCTGGGGGGTATTAGTGGGCGTTTGGTGTGCCCGAGGTCTCTAACAGAGGGTAATGGGGAGCAGTAGCTCTAGCGATGGCGCTGCCAACAGAGAAATGGCTCGGATTGAGCTCGAGGGGTGGGTTGACGGGCATTGCACTGCCGCGTCCGGCGTGGACGACTTGATGGCATATGGTGCTGATAGTCCAGTCCCCTCACTCTGCCATCTTGTTCAAGATGGGCATTATACGGATAACCACCCCGCAGGTGGTTCCGCAGGTGGTTGTAGCCGGCAGCATTCTGGTACATTCCGGGGGTCAAATAGGAGATAGTGCACAGCTTATTGGGGCTGGTGCACCGGGAACAAAACTGGTTCGTTCGGAGTCATACATGGACTCTGGTATTCGACGTGAGGGCAATGACCGCCGTATTCACTTGGATGTCGATACGTGACTTGCTGGGATGAAAAGCTGGGTAAGCCCGGAATCGGTTGATTATCATCTGGGATCATGCCCGATCCCCGGCAATCCTGACACTGACAGGCTCTTCAACGCATCGCCTGCGACCGTCGGACCTTCATGGGGATGTAGACCATGTTGTCTGATTGTATCCGCCATGGTTAGGGGCTAGACGAGACCAATGAGTCGTGGCCATGAGGACAGGGACCACCACAGTTGAGGATAATAGGCTTGCGGAGAACCGTAGGGGCGAACAGTCTGGTTTTCCGGCAGGATGTCGAGACGTCGTTCGTTGAGGTGTTAAAGGTAGAACGGCCAAGATGCAGACCGGGCATTCGTGCCAGCCGGACTCCTGGACTGTGTGAAGAGCGCAGTGGAGATTTGCTCGATAGGTGATTATTTGGGACCACACCACATCCATCGCAATTCTGGCATATTGACATGTCACCATCGCTATTCCTCCGTGGTGCTTCTCTTCTGCGGCGGTCACCATGTGCGAGAAGGGTCCAGCCCGTATACTGAAGCTGGGATTCTTCCTCATTGACGAGATGCAAGTTTTCGGGTGCTAATTCGTCGTCGTCGTGAATGCAGATGATGAGCACCGTACGGTCAGCAAGGCCTTCATCCGACATCTCTCTGTGTGCAGTGATGTCTCTGCTATCGTGAGTGGCATGGTAGAGTTGACTTTGAGGAGACTCTCCTAAGAGAGAGTGTCTTGAGTCTGTCCTCATGAACGAAGTCTCCACGGCGGGATCATGTCAGGACGCTCTTTTCCACGAGGCTACTTTTCGCCTCTGGTTGGCTCCATACCCGATCCCCTGACAATCCCGGCACGCCCTCGATGCCCTATTGCCATTTCCATTGAGGCCTCTCCACACGCAGACCACGCCAAGTGATAGCGATCCAGTGTACATGACCGGTATCACCAGGGACGTAGTTCAATGGTATTCGCGGTCGCCAAGAGTCGGGTTGCCATCCCATACGAAACCCCTCTGGTCGATCTCGTCTGTGCCCGCGAACAGTGGCCCGTAGGCCGTCTCAACTGGTATCATGCCATTTGACCGCGGAGGGTGCTGAGCAGCAGAGCCCTGACGCGGGTCTCGATATCCGGTTTCGAGGTTTGCCAGCGAGTATTGAGGCTGCGATGTGACTGTCTGACTGTGAGAGGGGCTCAGGGCTGGGTGCTGGTGATTGTGGTGCATGAATCCCGCCATGTTGCTGGTAACGACGGGCCCCACGCCGGTGTTGGGCGAAGAGACGTAGGCCTGCCAGTTCCCCTGGTATACTTGTAATGTCTGGCCACGAGTGCCCAGGTCAGCGGGATCCTGTGTATGGTAGTTATACTCCAGCGGCCGGTGGTGGGTGGGAGGATAATGGTGATAAGCCTGGAAGCTGCCTCCATGTCCGTGGAACACGTTCTGGTGATGGTGAGTCGCTGTCCGATTTAACGCCGAGCGCCTGGCGCCGGCAGTCTTTGGCTTGCTTGCGGATGGCGCCCCCTTACGCCCGGACGATGTCCGTGAGGCGATGTTGCTCTGGGCCCGTTGGTACATGGAAGGTGCTGCTCGTCGACCTGGATTGCCTTTACGGTAGCGAGTCGTGCTTTGGACACCATCACGGACCGCCCAGTCCTGCAATACCCACTCGGTGGACTTTTTGGTCTCCTGTGGATGATTGGGTGCTGGATCGTCTGCGCTGGTTTTGCGATCTCGCTTCACAAATGCCTGAACAAAGGGGATATTGTCAGCAAATCAAACAAGGTAGTTAAGGTTTGAGAGGCCGATGTTGTCCAAGAAGGGAAGAGAAATGGAGAAAGGGAAAGAGACAGGAGGAAAGAAAAGAAAGGGAAAAGGAGTAAAGGAGAAGGAAAAGGAAAATGGAAAAGATAAAAGATAAAAAGCTTACGCCGTTCATGCTCAAGTTATGGCGGATGGAGTTCTGCCAGCCTTTGCTCTCGCTCTTCGCTTTATCCGTGTTCTCGCGGAACCACTGGTATATCTCCTGAAGAGTCATGGAATGAGTCTCTCTACTCATGAAGGCTCTGTAGATCAAGCGAGCATAAGGTTCCCCAGTCTTAGCAGTGTCGTCTGCTTCCAGCAGCTGCTCATTAGGCTGGGCTTGGTGTGAAGGCATAGTCCCCTGCATCTCTGCGTCTTCGTCAAGGGGGAAAGCCTCTACCACCCCTTCCTTGAGCTGAGGTGACCCCTCCTGGACGGATAAGCCTGGGCTGCAAGCCGCCAGGCCTCGTTCCAGTGTGGATTCATCAAGGTGTCCAGGGAACTCAGACTCCGTGGTAGATGGGTTCGCGGGTAAGGTGTTATGGCTAGTAGAAGAGGATCTTGCCATTTGGCGGGGGAAATGATCGTCGAATGAAGATGCCAGAGTGCTCATCTGTTGGTCTTGTAGGCCGTCTTCTTGATCCCAAGTGAATTGAGGGTAGAAGGACTCCGATACAGGCCAACTGGTAGGACTAGCGAGGGCTGAGATGTTTCGACAAGAGATGCCAGATGAAAGTCCGGTGGTATTGTGAATGGGGGAATTTAGGTGAGAAAGGTCCTCTATTTCAAAGGGCAGTCTGGATTTATCCGAAGATGGAAAGGGAGCAGCAGAGTAGATTGCTTTCAGTGTAGGAGTAGAGGGATAGGACACCTGCGGTTGGAACTGAGAGTAATACTGGATGTCGGCGCTAGGAGCACACGGCGGCTGATCCGAAGAAGGCGTTAGAACCGGCTCCGTTGTTTCAGTACCCTGAGAGGCCGGCGATGAGATATGGGAAAGGTCGTCAGCAGTGAGGCAAGTGAACTGCGGAGGAGCTGTGGCTATTGATTGCGTTGTGCAATGTTCTCCTGGCTCGGGAGCAACAGGATGTTGGGAATGGCTGACGAGCAGCCGGTTACAGGCCGCCTGGTGCATCCCGAAATATTATCAGGAACAATGTGCTTGTTGCCAGCCCCTCTTCCGGATGGAACAATGAAAAGAGGCTACGACAATGACAAGGACAGAAAAAGCAACGACAACAACAATAACAACAACAACAACAACCAGAGTTGATAGTTGGTTCGGTGTTCTTTTCGTCAAAGAGAGCCAGCAGATCAGGGATGGAGGGAAGGAAACACAGTTGGCTGGTAACAGGAGGAGGATGGAAAGGGGATTTGTGTGTACTAAATGTGTGGAAGCGTGCTTCCTCCCACGCGAGGAGCAAGACAAACCGGGCGATGGAAGATCGGAATGATTGCCGGTAGAGCCGAAGATGGACTTGTTTTTTTTTTTTTAACTCGTTGTGTGTGGATGGGCGGGTGGTCGGTCTTCGCCGGTAGGATGTATTTGTGCGTTTATTTGCGAGTGTGGGCAGGCAATAGACGCTGAGGGTGTTTGCAGAAGAGGTAGAAGCAGAAGCAGAAGCAGAAGAAGAGGAAGAAGAAGAAGAAGAAGAAGAAGTAAAAGTAGAACTAGGAAACAAGTTTCCCCAATGGAAACAAGCCAGCAGCACCGCAAGTAGGCCGTGGTTTGTGGTATATGTAGAAAGAAGCTGGGGATGGCCGGGACTTGAGGGGGAGAGAGAGGTAGGTAATGGGTACCGGTCCAGAGAGGGGAAGAAGGGAAGAACACCTATAGGGAAGATACTTAATCAAGTGGGAGGAAAAGTGTGAGTTAGGGCTCCGGTAGGGGTCGAGGTCAATGTAAAGAGGGAAGGAGTGATTCTGTGCTGCTGGTCTGCTGGTCTGCTGGTTTGCTGGTTTACCGGTAAATGCTCCAAGGCCAATGAGAGAACTAGCAATAGGGGGGGTATAGGGAGGTAGGTACCTGGAAAGCTGCCGTCCGAGTTCGTTTAAGGAGAAACAGTGCCACTAACTCGCTCAATGTAGGGCAGACCATGCCCATCCAAGTGTCTATGAAGTCAGAGGGTCCCAACTTGCAAGGCAGGTGAGCTCAAGCTGAGGCCAAGGTGAGGAGGAATGGTTACAGGCGTGGCAACTAGCCGTGGGGGATCGAGGCGAGCTGTACATGTACATACCCACACGTTGTAGATGCAACACCTTAGAAACGAAGATCGATTGGGCTCTACCGTCGACCCGGAATAGATATTGCTTACTTCCACCGCTCGGGTCGTTGCGTTGCGTTTCCCATGTGGTTACTGCGGACCTCGCCGTTGCGGATATGAATGCAGGTGCAGATGCAGATGCCGATGCAGATGCAGATCCAGTGGTGATTGTGATTGTGACTGTATTTGCGGTTGAGGTTGTATTTGCGGTTGCGGTTGCGGTTGCGGTTGCGGTTCGATGGCCGGGAGGATTAGCAGCAACCTTAAAGACACTGTCCAGTTAGTCTAGACCTCAGGAGAGTCAACAGGGATGCTAGGTAGACAGATCCAAGCTAGGTAGGATGGATAGGTGATGGAGGGCAAGGAGGTGACCAGAGGATTACCGGGACAGACCATAGGCTGGGTGTGTTCCGGTAGACTGATGATGTACATACGTACGCACTGATACTTGCCTACCAACGGTCCAACGTGTCTGTAGAACAATGGCATGCGCCAACGGCGGTACTTTATTCTACGAACACAGATCATCCAGACTCGCACCCCCTCAGGGTCATGGGACCAACTACCGTTAGGACTGTCAATACCTCTCAGAGGTCGGGGATGACATCTGATTCCCAGACAGAAAGCACGGAGCATTCCTTCCCCTCAACCGCCAGTCTGGTCCTGTTGTTCTACTATCCAAGGGCCCCCCCAGGTGGTACTCACTCATCCAGAGAGAAGTGGTAGCTGTAGCAGACCATGTCGGTCCGCAGTCTGGGGAGGCGAAGAAGGCACGCGGCCTCAGGGAGATGGTCACGGTGTGACCCTAGCACATCCGTGTAAGTCATTGGGGTATTCTTAGCTGTAACATGTACGCCATCGTCCCGTTACGACCACGTTGACGTAGGTATCTCCGTGATCTGCCCGGGTAGGTAACTATCTTGGTATCCATCCCATCCATCCCATCCATCCACCGTTGTACGCAGTAGCCACACTGGGAGGAGCTGCGGACTTGCCATCCCCATTACCTGACCGGATCAGAGAAGCGAGGACCATGCAGTAGCGTCAAGGTGGCCTGCCTTAGCATCTCGTGGTGCTACTGGGTAGTCGGCACGGTACTACGCTTTTGAAGATGGGCTTGGTCTAGATATGCCCCGTGTAGGCAGACACGAGGGCAGAGAGTGTCCTGGCCCCTTCTCCTCCCTTCACCGCATCCACACACACACCCTACCGTGGGAAGAGTCAACGTAGGACACAAATGAGCTCATCGGCACCAGACTCCTGAGATATATTGCTTTCGTCTTTACCTAATACCGGTCTCTGTTGTCCTATGTATTGACAATCGTGTATTCAGGTCCTTGCCTAGATACAAGACAGTGTTGGCCTGATTAGTAGATGCATCCAAGTATGTGTAGTCGGATGTTCGAATCGAAAAACATCACTTGGCTTCCTGTGATACATCGCCAAATGGAAAATGCCTGATTTCTGCTCCTGGTATCTGTCTACGTAAGTGGCGACGCTCAATACTGAGAGTGATAGACAAGTCTACATGTCGATATCTGATGCTTTTCTTGCTCAATATCTTGACTCAGTCCGTTTAGTTCTTGGCGGCTGGGAATAGCACCAGATCTGCACGTCCCGGTTACGTTGCAGAATTGGATATGTACAAGTCACATCTGATGCTAGCTGCATCTGTCTGTCCGTCCGTCCGTCCGTCTGTCTGTCTGTCCGTCTATCTGTAGGTACGTGCCGGCATGGCATGTTGGTGGGTATCATGTATCTTGTGTGTGTATCTAATGTGTGCGTGTGTATGTCGGCATCTAGACACACACATGCGTTTGTGACTATACAGCCACGACAACTAGATACAACCTGGGACGTGGGGATCTAGTGTTGCCCAGGGTTGCAAACGGCGGCGCATTTCTTGTACGGCCTGAAGGTGGATGTCACGTACACCGCTAACTTGGGTTGGCGGAGTTATTTTTACAGGCTTGTTAAATAATCAGGAATGAGGGGAAAGGCAAAATACCTGAGAGAAACGAAACTTCCTGGGGCCAGGGCCAGGACCAGGGCCAGAGCCAGGGCCCGCGGGGGGGACGGGGAGACGGGGGACGGGGGATATTGCACACTTGGGGACCACAATCGGCGATGAAATGTCCCTCTAGAATCCCTTCCTTCTCATTACTCTTTCCTCAAGTACATGCAATGCTGGAATAAGCACAGACCGTCTTGCGTCAAACCAGTCAAACCAGTGACTCAACGCCGACAACAAAGTCATTGTCTATGCGCCTTCCTCACGGCCTCCTCAGTCCCATCGCCGTCCCATATGCGACACATCCCCCCGAAAAGGCTTGGTGCACGACATAGGGGCCGCTCTCAGGGCTTCCTCCCGCCCTGCGGTTACCTGCATTGCGCCAATGGGTTTTGGCATCCGGCCTCTCTATTCTACTCGCCAAAGCTCACCTCATTCACCGTTACACGGCCGCGGCCGCCCTGGCGATTCCTCCCCAAGCCCTAGTCCTAAATTAGGCCCGTATCCTGGCGTGGGACGTGGGTTCTGGCCGATGCCGTCTTCTGCGCATCATTCCCAGTCCTTCTAGAAGATCTTGCGGATCGGCTAACCACGTAAGAAGCCAGGAGACCGGCATCGAGACCCATTGTAATCCTCATGCCTCAGAGATTGAAAATGCAAGGATTAAGGATAAGGGGGTCTAGAGAGCAGCGCTGCTTCAGCATTGGATACATGACATCGCAGCTTTAGCGAGATAAAGCCCAACTGCGCAAGATGCCGGGCCCCAGGTCCAGGTCCAGCTCGACCACTTTATTGGTAGACAACCTCACAAGGGCCTGTGGAAGAGCCTGTAGATAGTCTGCCCTTGGCGGTCAGATAGATAGGTTAGGTAGATACTCAAACTGAACTGACGTGCCCGGCAAAGTTGTTGACCCCTCTGTCCACTAAGCACGAGCCATCCTTTGCTCAACGCAAAATGCAAGGGCAGAACCGTGTCAGGCGCCGTGTCACCAGTTCTGGGCGGATTAACATGACAACATCGGGTATCACTCAGAAGACTGATTGACAGAATATGGGGTCGTCAAGCGTAAGTAGCGTTTCTGGCACCGTGCTTTGCAACGGTTGTGTGTTGCCATCGCCATGTGCAAATGATACCTAGTACTGTACACAGGCCGTCTGCCTTAGGATGTTTGTCTTGCCGGCGCCCTGGTAACATGCACAGCGCCCCCTTGTTGCAACAGCTCGGCCTACTTTCGGTAATAAATCTAGTGACCGTGGGTCAGCAACCATGGGCCAGGGCCGGGAAAGTTATACACGGAATGCTTACCTTTTTGAACTGGAAATGAAGTTGAAGGATGCCCTGTGGATCACCGTCAGTTGAGCGTCCGCCAGCGTATCACTTACGCGAACCTGAGGGGGGAAAAGAAGATGGAAGGGCCACATTCTGAAACTATGCCGTACGCTGTAGCACCACAGGCGTGGCTGGAGGCCGGCGTGACGGTCACTCGAATCAGATGTTGAGGAAGACATGCAGGCTTCATCTCGAAGTCTACGACGGGGCGAAGGATCCTACGTTTGGCAGGGGCCCTGAGGGGAACTCGCAGTGGCGGCGGCGTCACGGGAGCTTGTACGTACCTTGTCAAAACTGCTTCGGAACCCGCGGTCCCTTTTGGCGCTATAGTCCCATTCACGATCGACAATGCGAAAGGCAATGTCCTCATACGGCGGGCCAGCAATGAAGCGAATGAGACAAGTGTCCTCCTCGCCAGCAGGGGCGAGGGATTCTCCTTTTCTTCTTCCGTGTTCTCGAATAATCTTAAACGTAGGTGCTTTGGTCTTGTCGATGAGATCAGGATAAAATATGTTGAACTTGTAGCCTTGAACAACCTTGGGCGGGGGGTTGTCGTGATCGTAATGGGTCTGGTTATACTTGTTCCATTCGTAACCCATCTGTACGCGGTTGAAATAGCGTGGCTTTCGTGGTCGATACTTTTCAGCCCATAAGGGTTTGGCTATGCTTGAGACCGATTCCTCAGCGGTAAAGATTTCCTCGTTCTCATTGACACCCCTAGCGACCTCGCGTTCATACAAAGCCTTAGTTGCTTGGGAAAAATCCTCATTCGCGCTAGATGCAAACCTCGCCGTGCCCGGCGGTATGCTGTTGGTGTTGGTGTTGGTGTTGGTGTTGGTTTTGGTGCTGGTGCTGGTGCTGGATGGGAGAGATGCTGCTGGTTTCGGCCGGGAGGTGGCAGCTGGAGCTGCAGGCTGATCCTGCAGAGCGGCCTGTGCGGTAGATTTGCCGTCGGCCAGTCCGGTGGCCTTGGCCGGAGAGGTATCTGCAACCAGCTTGAGTCTGTTCTCCTGGATGGTGTCATATATCGTCTTGAGTCTTGCCTTGGCCTTGTACACTTGGAGGCTTTTCAGAAGTTGCTCCCAATAATCCGTGTCCATGACTTCGTCGGAACGTAGCTTCGTCTGTATCTGACCCTCCAACTTCTCCAGCTGCTCGAAAGACTTTGGCCCCAAAATTCTATCAACATCGGACGTAACAGAGCTAACGGCACGCGCTTCGGGTCCCATCGGCTTCAGCTTCAGCTTACGGTCGGCAAGCAATGTTCGCAACGCCGTCCAGTATTCTCTGTTTCGCGCATTCGTCTCGAGGGTGTGGTAAGACGTAATCTCGGCATCCAGCTCGCTCGCCTCCGACTCGCTGAGGGCTTCGATGACGGTGATAGGCGCAGGTACATTGATGTGAATGTCCGTGTCATTGTCGTCGAACACGTCGCGATCGGTGTCTACGTGTCGTAGGTTGAACGCGAGGAGGTCGATGGGCTTTGCACGTCCCTCGCGAACACGAATGTCTGCCTTTTTCTTGGATTGCTTGAGGACGAACTTGTCTTCATCGGCCACGAAGCGCTGCGACTGCTCGTCTTGAGTCATGTAGGCCTGTAGAGCAGCACCCGATGACTTTTTTTGGGTTGGACGTTGGGGCTTTGTGATCCTGGTATTGGCATCTCGTCTAGGAGATGCGATGTCGCGGCGAGGGGGAGACTTACGTCCGTTGATCATGGCTCGTCGCCCGGGATCCATCGTGAAAGCAGGTCGCGTAGATTGAGGTTAATGCTATGCAGATTGCGACGATCAGGCACGGACGTGTAAAGTGATGTGATGAAAATCAAGACCGGTTGTTGTCGCTGGAAGTTGCGATTCAACAGAGATGCCGCCTCCAGCCACAGATCTACAGAGACCCGAGGTGACCCACAGCAACTGCGCCACATGCTCTGGTACTAAGGCTGAGGCACTTTTGCTGCGCCACATGCTTGTCCGATTTCTATCCGACCACCGATACCTACAATCACATCCGCTCCAATATCAGTACCTACTCGCCCGGTCTAATATCGACACAGACTTGGCGGGTCAATCGCTCCAATTTGTCGCGACAGCGTCGTTGACGATATGAAGCCATTGACTTAACTCTCATTCCACCCCAATTGCCTGGGGTTATTTCGTGATATGCCCCCACTTACTGTTACGCCTTTGTAGGTGTGGCATGCGTGATGGATAGTCGCAAAGGTCCCTTCGTGTTGAGATGTGACCCGCCAATCCTCGGCTTTGAGATAAGCTCCTTCCCCAATCAGCTACGTGCAGATGTGGACAAGAGGGGGCCATTTGCGAGCATTACTATGTAGATCCATGCCAGGGATCTAGATACCTACATTAGGCAAGATCAGCTCCCGACGTCCGCCCAGTGTCCTCCAGCCGAAGAGCTAATCGAATTAACCCCCTCATTTGCTTGCCCCTTGAGTTGGACGGACAGCGAAAGCTAGCACGAAGGTTCTTGGTATTTTAACTATACTCGATAGAAGAGACTACGACTGGCTACCACCCTTATGAGTTTCTTTAATTGCTCTAAGTAGCTTAGATATATATCGCCTACCGTGCCATGCGAGAGCGAATACGGGGATTATTCTCGAAAGACAAGGCGAAGGTTGGAAATAGTAACTCCTCTGAGCCTGTGGTCTCGGAGAGCGCCGGTACATTCCCTTCGGGCATCAAGCTATGGTATAACCACGAGGCCAGTATCGTTGAGTGTGTAAAGTTTTCATCACCACCTAGATACTATAAGGTCTAGCTGACCTGTCCGGTAGTATTGTCTTCATCCACGGTCTCACCGGTCATCGCGAAAAAACGTGGACTGCCGAAGGCGCCGACTCCCCGTGGCCCCAAACCCTTCTCCCATTCGAGCTACCCACCTCGCGCGTGCTCACGTATGGCTATGATGCAGGTGTGGTTGACTGGAAAAGCGTGGTATCGGAGAGTCGAGTCCGAAACCACGCGTGGAACTTACTGCAAGCTCTTGCATTATATCGGGACAGGGACGACACGGTAGGCCGGTTGTGGTTCAAGAAGTGATCATAGTGACGTGAACTGATATAGACAGAACAACCGGCCAATACTATTCGTATGCCATAGTCTCGGTGGATTGGTTTGTAAAAATGTACCTACCGCCAGAAAGACCCTCAACCAAGAGACCAGTGCTGATTCCTTTATAGGCCTTGGTCATTGCGAGACAGCGTTTAGAGCCTCATCTCCTCGATGTACTTCATTCGACTCGTGGCATTGCCTTCCTCGGGACGCCGCATCACGGCTCCGGCCTGGCTCAATGGGCCGAGCGGCTTTGTAAATATACTGGTGTGATCAAGCAGGTGAATAGCAACATCGTTAAGGTCCTCAAGCAAGACTCTGAGGTACTTGCCGGCATCCAAGATGGATTCCATACCTTGGTCCGAGCACGCCAACAAGATAAGCTGCCTGAGATTGAGATGACCTGCTTTTTTGAGGAACTGCCGTTACCAATAATTGGCCTAGTAGGTTCAGACAGCGATGTGCCATATTACCAGTCGTAAGCTAACTGATCGTCGTAGGTCGTATCGCAACATTCTGCCACGCTCCCTGGGTATCCCAATGTCGGGATCCGGAGTAATCATATGAATATGTGCAGATTTGTGGCAACGGTTGACCCGGGGTTCATATCTGTTTGTGGAGAGCTTCGCCGATGGGCCAAACAATTATCTGCAACTGAGCAACGGCCTGAGAACTCACCCTCCCCGAGTGATATAGATGGATATGTCAAACAGGAGGGACGCGAGTACCCGGTTCGCCATTGTAAGTAGATCAAATACGATTAGTCTAGTTAGTTCTCTGTGCTGAACAAAAAAAAGGTCTCGTGCCCTATTTAGCAAATCCTGATTTCGTCGGGCGAACAACTATCCTCGATCAGCTACGTCAAGAGCAGTCAAGGATGGGCGGTCAATTCCAGATACGCGTTGCAATCTATGGGCTTGGTGGCATCGGGTAATAGCAAGCACACCTACTACGACACCTACTACTACAAGATATATACTAACGGATACTAGAAAAACCCAGATCGCGATTTCATACATCTTCCGTCTCCGCGAAGAATATCCAGACATGTCCATCTTTTGGGTTCATGCGAGTAGCGTAGAGCGGTTCCGACAAGCATATGATTCGATTGCAGAAGAATGCGAGATTCAGGGGCGCAACGGCCCCAAGGAAGACATACTGTTACTCGTGAAGAAATGGCTGGAAAGCAAAGCCAGTGGTCAGTGGTTTATGGTCATCGATAATGCCGATGATGCCCAGATTTTCAATCAATCGATTCAGCCAATGGGTGATAGTAATCCTATCACCCCCGGACAAAGAGGAGGGCTCAGCCGGTACATTCCAGAATGCGCACATGGCGCCATTCTCATTACAACCAGAAACAAGCAGGTTGGCTCACAGCTGACTCGGGGAAGCCGTCTTATTGAAGTCGGCAAAATGAATGACAATGAATCTGGCGAGCTGCTCGCTACGCGGCTTGGGAGCTCTCACGATGACACCGATACCAGGACGCTATTAGCTTCCCGGCTTGAACACCTACCGCTTGCCCTTGATCAGGCAGCGGCTTTCATACAGGAAAACAGCATAGGCGTCGATGATTATCTCCAACTTCTAGGCGACAGTGACCAGCATCTTGCGAGCCTGCTCAGTGAAGATTTCGAGGCAATAGGGCGCGAATCAAATCAATCGCATGCCGTCGCGGCGACCTGGATCCTTACATTTGAGCAGATCCAACGACAAAACGTATTCGCGAGTGTGCTCCTATCGTTCATGTGTCTCCTGGACCGGCAAGCGATTCCATTCGACTTTCTGTCTGCTTTCAGCAAATTACAAGGTATAGCTGAGGGTTTACACCTCACGAAAGCATTGGGTCTTTTGAAGGCGTTTTCTCTCATTGCCGAAGAGACGAGTGGCAGCTTCAGCATGCACCGCCTCGTACAATTGATCACGCAGAATTGGCTCAATGCGAAGAAGACGACCAGTCAATTCGAGAAGCAGGCGCTGTTGATCGTATCGGAAAAATACCCATACGGTGGTTTCGGCAACCGCGCAAACTGCAGTGCATACCTTCCACACGCCCAAAGGGTTCTTAAGCTTATAGGCACGGGGTCTTCTCAAGAGGCTCTAGCGAAGGCGTCTATTTACCATTGCGTCGGGTCTTTCTTTGACCTCGAGGGACATTGGACTGATGCCGAGAAGTATCAGATACAGGCCATTGACATACGAGCGCGACAGCTTGGAGAAAACGATCCTGACACGCTGAATAGCATTTCTGACCTGGCCTGGACGTACGTGCACCAGGGGCGGTGGAAGGAAGCTGAGTCCCGGGCGCTTCAGGTGATGGAAAAGAGGGAGGCGAGATGGGGACGCGACTATCCCGATACATTGACTAGCATTGCCAACTTGTCATCCGTATATTGGAATCAAGGGCGGTGGGAAGAGGCCGAATCACTGGAACTAGAAGTAATGGAAAAGAGGCAGGCGATTTTGGGTTCGGATCATACCGACACACTGACTAGCATGACGAATCTAGCTTCGGTATATGCGAAACAGGGACGGTGGGCCGAAGCCGAGCCGCTGATGGCGCAGGTCATGGACAAGCAAAAGGCGATATCCGGATTGAATCATCCCAAGACGCTGAGCAGTATGGCAAACCTGGCTTCGGTGTACTTTCATTTGGGCCGGTGGAAAGAAGCCGAGTTGATGGAGGTGGAATTATCAGAGAAGGGAAAGACGGTGTGGGGACCAGACCATCCCAAGAGCCTTCTATTCATGAACAACCTGGCCGAGACATATAGGAACCAGGGACGGTGGAATGAGGCCGAATCGCTGGGGGTAGAGTTGGTGGAGAAGAGGAAAAAGATTTTAGGTCCAGATCATCCCGACACGCTGATCAGCATGAACAACCTGGCTTTGGTGTACAGAAGCCAGGAGCGATGGGAAGAGGCCGTGACGCTGGCGACGCAAGTGATGGATAAGAATAGCAATTTATTGGGGCCTGAGCACCCTGACACGCTGATCTCTATGAACAATCTGGCTGAGATATACAAGAGTCAGGGACGGTTGGAAGAGGCCGAGTCACTTGGATTGCAGTTGGTGGAAAAGCGGAAAAGGATTCTGGGGCCAAACCATCCACAAACAATAGCCGGCATGAATAATCTAGCCTCAACATATAGGAGTCAGGGGAGGCTCAAAGACGCCGAGTCACTCCAGATGGAGGCGATGGACATGAAGAAGCTGGAAGTAGGACCAGACCACCCCGAAACGCTAACTATGATGAACAACCTTGCATTCATATGGTACAGCCAGGGACGTCATCGCGATGCAGTGGATTTGATGACCGAGTGTTACGAATTGCGCGTTAAAGTCATCGGGCCTGACCATCCTTACACTCAATCATCGTTGTCGAATCTCGAGCAGTGGCGAGAGCAGCTGTCTGACACGACTGAGTCACGGAAGACAGATTCCGACATCCAGGTTGATAGTGAGCCAGGCGCAGGGTAGCAAGAAACGAACAATCCGGGCAATGGCAATAACTGCTATTTTCCCTCTTTATCCAAATCACCTCTTAATCACGAAATTTTGAAAGGCGGAAGAATCCGGTCACATATCTACAGTCTTGGATCATGGAGGGAATGTGGAATGTGGGAATCTGAGTTGGAATTAATCAAGTGGAAGTCCACCCAACCTTCAGCAAATCCACCATATACTAGCTATCGAAGTACTTTGTTTTTTTTTTTTCTTATTTTCTATAACGTATTACTTCAAATCTTGCTCGCTATCAGCATGACGAACCACGGCAAGCTTGCATCGATGTGGCGAAAAGCATATAAAGCTCAAAAAAATGTGTGAAAGATACTAGTGTGTCAAGCACTCCCTCCATTTTTACTCGGCTTCCTCACCCGCCTCCTCGTGCTCCTCTTCGTCCTCGTCGATAGTCGCGTCCTGGTACTGCTGGTACTCGGAGATGAGATCGTTCATGTTGGACTCGGCTTCCGTGAACTCCATCTCGTCCATGCCCTCGCCGGTATACCAGTGCAAGAAAGCCTTGCGACGGAACATGGCGGTGAACTGCTCACCGACACGTCTGAAGATCTCCTGGATGGAGGTGGAATTACCGACGAAAGTGGACGACATGGATAGACCACGCGGGGGGATAGAGCAGAGCGCCGTCTGCACGTTGTTGGGGATCCATTCGACGAAGTATGAGGAGTTGCGTGATTGGACTTGGCGCATCTGGTCCTCGACTTCCTTCATGGCAACCTTGCCGCGGAAGATGGCTGAACAGGTCAGGTAGCGACCGTTGCGGAAGTCAGAACCGGTCATCATGTTCTTCGGGTCGAAGAGCTGCTGTGTTAGCTGGGGTACGGTGACGGCCCGGAAGGACTGGGCACCGCGGCTCGTCAATGGTGCGAAGCCGACCATGAAGAAGTGTAGACGAGGAAACGGCACCTGGAATGATATTAGTATTACGGCCCAACTTATGCGGCTCTGAATCAGACTCACCATGTTCACAGCCAATTTACGCAGATCCGAGTTGAGTTGACCGGGGAACCGGAGGGAAGTGGACACGCCGGACATGACGGCCGAAACGAGGTGATTCAGGTCTCCATACGAGGGGTTCGTGAGCTTCAACGTCCGTAGACATATGTCGTAGAGAGCTTCGTTGTCGATACAGAAGGTTGCATCCGAATTCTCAACCAACTGGTGGACTGATAGGGTAGCATTGTACGGCTCCACGACCGTGTCGGACACTTTCGGGGACGGGACGACACTGAATGTAGCCATCATTCGATCAGGGAATTCTGTTTTTTTGAGACATGTTTGTTAGCAACTGTACCTTATCCAGGCTTGCGGGGGACAATAGAGTAATAGACATGACAGCAGGTCTATCCCAGTTGACATACCTTCACGAATCTTGGAAATGAGCAGCGTGCCCATACCAGAGCCGGTACCTCCACCGAGGGAGTGAGTAATCTGGAAACCCTGCAGACAGTCGCAACCTTCGGCCTCACGACGGACTACCTCAAGCACCTGGTCGACCAACTCGGCTCCCTCCGTATAATGGCCCTTGGCCCAGTTGTTGCCGGCACCCGACTGTCCGAAGACAAGGTTATCAGGGCGGAAGAGATCGCCGAAGGGTCCGGCGCGCACGGCATCCATTGTGCCCGGTTCCAAATCGACGAGGACCGCGCGTGGTACATATTTGTTCGAGGCGGCCTAACCTTGGGTGTCAATAGCCCAGAGACAGAAAAACATGCATACGGAAAGGCTGACCTCGTTGAAATAGACGTTGATACGGTCGAGCTGGAGCTCGGAAGTGCCGATATATCTAGAGAACACGGTCAGGCGTGGGCTTTCGACCGTGGAGAAGTTGGGAGGGGGACGCGGGGGGGTTGTCTTACTTGCCGTCATTTGCTAGGCCATGTTCGCCGGAGATGACCTGCCAAAAGGCACCGCCAATTTGGTTGCCCTGTCGCGATACTGGTGAGCAAGATGAGCTACAATCGAAGACAATGGCACGAGAGGGTATCGTAAGACACGTACACACTGGCCGGTCTGGAGATGCACCTGTTGAAAGAGTTAGCGAGAGGCTCGTAGGTAAAAGACAGCAGCGCCATTCTTACGATTTCACGCATTTTCGTTGCTGTTCTGGAGTATCTAGGAGGAATGTACGGACGTAGTCGAGGCGGGTAGGTAGGTTATCAGTTGATGGGACAATATGACGAGGTTTCGAAAGAAAGGTCACGAATGTTGGTTAGGGGGAAATCGACGGCGGAAAGAATATAAAGCCGTTCACAGGCAAGCCACCTAAGTAACTAACCTACTTACTTACTTAGATACTATGTAGATACACTAGGCTAGGTACCATCGTATGTGTGGAGGCACCGCGTTAGTTAGCCAGGACAACATGATTAGATCGCTGCTTGGTACAAAATAGAATCCCCTTGCCGGACCCTGCCACACAGTGTGTAGCCGGCCTTCGAGGGGGAAGAAACCGGAAGGGCCATCGGAAAACGGTGATTGGGCGCCATCCAGCTTGATTCTGGGGTGACGATGGGACAAAAAAAGAAAATTTTACCCTAGACAAAAGCGGTGTCAACAGTAAACCTGGTGACCCGGTTGCATATTCCCCACCACGGTTCATTGACAGGTTTGAATGAGCAAATAGATAATGAAAAGCCCACTTGGTGGCCTGTGATTGGGATACTGTCCTGCCCTTTTGATTTCGTGGATGGGCATTGGGTTTGATAGGGATTGGTAGGGATTGATACAGTCCGTAGATTGTATTAATAGGACTTGGACAGTCGTCTGTGGTTGGATTGAGTCGTGGAGTCAGGAGTCGGATCGTGAGCTCTGATGTATTGATGCCGGATTCGCTCCACCTAACCTCATCATACATCGTACTATGTAGGTATTAGTTAGTGTACGTACAGTCCGTGACTTGTAAGTAAGTAAGTACCTAGATAGATACACAGCGTGTACCACGCCTAAGCCGCCCGCCTACTAGACTACATAGTATTACTATGTAAACTTTGAAGTCACTATCTAACCTACCAACTAACACAGACATAGCTAACCCTGGTAGGTATACACTATCTAACTATTCCCATCCAGTGAGAGTATGTCCCTTTGTTAGCAATGACTTCTCGGCCGAGCCGCGTATTAGCTATCTAGGTTAGTTTGCCTGAATCTGCTACCGCGGCACCGGATCCGATTTTACAGCGATGATGATCCTTTTCAAATTTCAGATTGAGCCAGAACGCTAGGTAAGTAGACAGGCGGTTGGATGAGTCGCGATACACACCCCCCTCTCTATACTAATAAGTACATAGTAAAGGGGGTTAGCGTGGGTATGTAAGTACGTCCTCAAGTGGCACGTTGTCGATACATAGGAGGGGTCAGTCTTCCAATGACGATGAAGCCACTGGGGAATGCGGATAGATAGATAGATAGTTGTTCGGTAGATATGATAAGGTACACAATTACTAGATACATCACGATAACTAAACCAGATCTAACCCGTTCATTGAGTGACAAATATGGGCCCTATAGCGGTTGTCGGTGCCAGACCGACGTGTGTTCTGACGGAGCGGTGATAGTAGGTATCTACACTAGGTACCTACTTAGACCTGAGCTTGCCTAATGTACACACGGCTCCGTGAACGACGTTGAATATCTCCGACAATGCACGATGATTCAAGGGAAGTCGCAAGCCGGATAGTGAAAGGACGGCGGTGAGAAAGAACGATGGTGCCCGGGCTCTCTCCGGCCCGCTTCGGCTCTCAACACGGAAGGTAGGCGCACTGACACCTACTTTAATCTGACTTCTGATGAATCTTGAGTGGTGTGCGGATTCCAGAAGGACTGTGTATACCTACCTGGCTAGTCGTAGCCCGTAGCCGCGATTAGCGAGCGTCGGAACTGTTGCGGACCGCGGTTTTTATCGACCTAAATAATGAGCGCCGCGCCGACTGCGTTCTATCTAGTGTAGGTACATACATAGTAGTGTATCTAGGTACCTAGTGTACTAACACCTCCTCGCCTAATCCCGCCTTCTACTAGATAACTACGTAGTAGGTATCTAGTGAGTTAGCGACCGACATGATGACTGAGTAGGTACCTATCCGATCCGAAGACCTTCGAAAGGGGGTAGTGCGGTCGAATTATTGCTCGGAAACGGTGTCAAATGAATGCGACAGATTCTGTGGGCGTAACCCTGACGCACGCGCAAGCCTTGGAAAACCAAATGAATAGAAACGTTTTACATAGCGAATGGCATCCATATAGTGCCTCTGTAGATGGTGTACCTAATGTAGTATTTGCTATGCTAGAAGCATCATGCGGTCCGATCCAAAAGCAAACCGGAACAAACCCCGACAGGATGCAGAGATTCATTCCACTAATCGCTATCGTTCCCGGTGATCAAATCAAAATCAAGGTTGTAACCAGGCTACATCGTAGATAATTTGTAGAACCTGGCAAGATACTTACCCAATGTCCCTCTGCTAGTTGTACATATACCATCATAGCCTCACTAACTTCCAACAACAACAACCAATGGGAGTTTGGCCGAGTGGTTAAGGCGTCGTGTTTAGGTCTTGTTAGGTTTCTACCTGGCAAACTTGAAGTCCCGCGATGGGAAACCGCGCAGGTTCGAATCCTGCAGCTCTCAATTTTTGATTCTTTTTTTTTTTTATTTTTTTTATTTAATCTCTTCTCATTTCTTGGGCTTCCGAACGTTGTGACTTGCATCATTGCATCCGTTCAGTCTAATTACGCACACAGGTAATATTACCTCCCTTGTTAACCTTGGCGGTTTCATGCAAACTTTTTCATGAGGAAGAGGGGAAATGACAACAAAGTTGGGCTTCAAAAGCGGGGTAGAGAAAGGGCAAAAGTTGATGCCATTCATGATAGCTTCTCCCTAAACCCCATATCCAATAGGCTTGACTAACGAATATCTTACAATGTATACGACGCAAGTACCTTGAAAAGAAACGGCAGAACAACCAACGGAAACCATGCATCGAATTGATTTAGTTTCTGTCGTGAAAGGTGGTATCGAATATTTACAACGTTATCTCATATACACCTCGTAAGCTCATACTTCTAGTAACGTTTCCGTTCTTTCCCTTTGGTAGTATGCCTCCACAGACAAATGACACTCTTGCTTTCGCACCATTGTTTCACGTCATACGGGGACACCTCCCCGTCGTATCCCGCGTGTGTTAACTTGCCGGCGTTCAACCAACTTGTGAGTTCCTCGATCACGATAGGATCGTAAAGAAGCATCTTCTCGTACCACGATGGCTTGGCCGGGTCTTTCGAATTCGGCGCTGAGGTCACAGCCTTGGTGATGTACCTAAACAGCTCAGCCTGATGATCACTGAGCGGTACCGCTAGAGACATGTCACCATCCTCTGTCATCGTAAGATCGAGCGGCGGAGGTGAACTGAACACTAGACTGGCCGATGATCCAGGTGATGGAGTAGCGTTCGCCGAGTCCAGAATTTCGGTGGAAGCAACTCTGGACTTTCTAGGACCTCCACGTGCCCTTTTAGATCTTGGGCCTGGGTCATCAGATTCGATGGATGTAGTGCTTCTAGTACGCCTACGCGATTTTTTAGGGTTCGGGGCTGCGTCCCAAGAATCGATAGAAGCAGTGCTTGACTTTCTACCACGCGACCTTCTACGCCTTGGACTTGGAGCCTCGGATTCGATAGAAGCGGTGCTGGACCTTCTAGTGCGCGTCCTTTTAGGGGTCAAAACTACAGCCTCATATTCGACAGAAACTGTGCTGGATTTTCTAGGGCGTCCGCGCGGCTTTTTAGGGCTCAAGTCTGGCACCTCGGGTTCGATGGAAGCCGTACTTGACCTTCTGGTACGCGTCCTTTTAGGAGTCAAAACTACAGCCTCATATTCGACAGAAACTGTGCTGGATTTTCTAGGGCGTCCGCGCGGCTTTTTAGGGCCCAAATCTGGCACCTCGGATTCGATAGAAGCGGTGCTGGACCTTCTAGTGCGCGTCCTTTTAGGGGTCAAAACTACAGTCTCATATTCGACAGACACTGTGCTGGATTTTCTAGGGCGTCCGCGCGGCTTTTTAGGGCTCAAGTCTGGCACCTCGGGTTCGATGGAAGCCGTACTTGACCTTCTGGTACGCGTCCTTTTTGGGCTTGAAACTAGAGGCTCAGATTCGATGGAAGCCGTGCTGGATTTCCTGGGACGTCCACGTGACCTTTTTGGGCTCAAATCTGGTACCTCAGGTTCGATGGCAGCAACGGCTGACTTTTTAGGACGTCCTCGCGGTCTTTTGGGGGTTGGAACTTGGGCATCAGCTTCAACGGGAGCAGTGGCTGACTTTTTAGGACGCCCGCGCGGCTTTGGAGCGCTTGGGCCTGGGATACTAGATCCGATCATAGGATCGGGTTTCTCCTCGGTCTTCTTCCGGCGAACACGTGGCTGTTTTGGAATTGCTTTATCTGAGGTCGTCGATTGAGTGACTGAATTCTTTTCGGCCTCAGTTGTCCGGGTCCGAGCACGGCTTTTTGGTTTGGGAGCCGCTTGGTTAGTAGACCCACCAGAGGTCTCCTGCAGAGCTCGAGTAGCACTATACGTAGAAATAGATGAAGTCTGAATGACGCCCGCAGAGGCTCCCGGATTTTGACTTTTCCAGCACTGATCCAGCAATGCGATCATTGCGGAGCGCTTCTTTATTGGCTTGAAACCATATGACGTTAACTGCCCGCAGAGCTGCGCATCTGTGAACAATTCGTACTTGGGACGTGGTTCAACAGGTGTCGCACTTGCTGATTCTCCGGCCCCGGATGCGATATTTGATTCATGGTTCGACTTATGCGGTCGCGCAAATCGGGGATTCGTCGGCAGGGATTCGCCAGAGATGCACGCTGTTAATCCCACTGGAACAGGTGAGTCTAATAGATCGTCAATATCTACAAAACTTTGAGCATCTGGGGTAATGGTCAAATCGTTTCCTGTAGATTCAAACCCGACCCGAGAGTCAACGGAACTCAAACCCATTAACTTGCCGTTTTCATCACGAGCTCCAGCTTGCCATAATCGCCGACCTAAATCGTCATGGAATGGATCGGCGTCTCGGCGGTTAGACGCTCGTATTGCAATCTGGAGATCCTTCAGAGTCGTTGGTGACTGTTCCTCGATGAGTTGACTTGATGTCCCGAAGACAAAATCCTGGTTAGAAGACTGCTTGAGGGCAGAACTAGGAGAGAGCAATATAGGATGGTCTTGTGTGCCCGCTTTCTTCCTGCGTGTTGTCTTTGACGGTTGCTTGGTCGCTTTCCCCTTGGATGTCCTTTGAGTCATCATCATCGTCTGATGCTCAACTAATGCCTTGACCGCACCATCAGAGTCAAAGTATTTCAACATCGATTCTTCAGTATCAGGCCCTGCGAGGTTGAGTTCAGGTGAAATAGGTGCGGCGAAAGGAGCAGTAGCCAGTTCCGTGATCGTTCTCGTCTTCTTCCTCGGGGCAGGTACTTTAGCTTTTGCCCGCTCTGGCTGTGGTGGCCGCTGTAAGTCTTCTAATAATGGCGTCTCAACGGACTGTTCTTTCTCCTGCTTTTGGCCCGTAGATACGAACTCGATGAGTTTTCGCTTTCTAAAGACCTCGGACGCGCCTTGCAGGGGCAGACCTGGCGCGGGGTCTACCTCTTGTCGTCCAAATTCATCGTATAGTTTCTGGAATACATCCTTCGATACGGGTATCCGGTCGACCGACGAGAAGAGTTCTCGAGCGTCAGAATCGGAATCGAGAACAATGGGCTGCTTAGCTGCCGGCGGCGTCCAATCACCTCGACGAGGGATGGCGGTTTCTTGTTCTATGTTTGCGAGGACTCCGTCAACCTTATCCCTCGCGCCAGATACTCTGTCTAACCGCGTAGCATCTTCGACAAATGGATCCTCCTTTGTCTTGCCAAAGTGCCTGGACACGGTGTCGCTGACGTTTACGGATCGTTTCTTCGTAGCTGCAGGCTTCCGGTTTATTGGTAACGCGGGCTCATCATCTTGCGCCGAAGGCGGTTTCTTATATTTTTGCCACGGTTTATCAGTCGGTGATGAAGACTCGATCAAAATGGCTGCCTGGTTCGAGGCATCATAAGTGCGAAAATTCTCGGGTGTCGAAGCTTTTGGTTTACGCGTATTGGCTGGCTTGCCTCCACGTGACGGCGAGACTGTGATGTTCTCTGTGTCGATATCAATTTCAGGTGCTTCTCGCAGAATGCCGGCGGCACTAGTGAGTGTGGTTCGGTCGTCGACTGGTATTCGCGGTGCGGGATTTCCAGCTTTGAAGGGTGGCTTCTTAGGGCTGTTCTTCGGACTGATCTTTGCGCGTTTCTTTGCAAATATTTCCTCAAGTGATGGCAGATACGGCGAAGACGAAGATAAATTAGTCGCAGCGAAGGCTCGAGACCTAGGCGGGGACGACATTAATTCATCTAGGGCAGACATGGCCAGATGGGGGCGCAGAGAGATGGAAGCGCGCCAGGCGCAACCATTCATACGATCAAGCAGCAACTTGGCTTGATTTGAAAGAGGCCTTGGAAGTCTCAAAGCGTCCGTAGATGGAGTAAGGAGTCCTAAGAATCGTCGACCAAAGATGATGTTAGATGGAAGTAAACAACAACAACATTGAGCCATCCATCCCTTCCCAATAACAAAGGGCGGAGCAGAGACGGACTAATCGCGAAACTAGCCCGTAATCACGTGGCTTTGTCACGTGACCTTAGCCGAGCACACAGTACGGAGGTACGACCCCACCAGAACCATCCATCCCACTATCTACTGGGTCAAAATTGCACAAATTCCTTTGCGACAACACCATCACGATTCACCATCAATTCCGATCTTCCCACCCGTCAACTCAACACAACCGCCAAAATGGAGAACGACCGCGGAGAACTCGTCGATCTTTACGTGCCAGTATGAAGCAATTCATTATCTTTATTAGTTCCGGCCCAGATGGAATGCTGACGGTAGGGCCCTATAGCGAAAGTGCAGCGCGACCGGTCGCCGTAAGTTTTTTCCATCTACTCCCGTATTGCGTTGGATCTTTGAAGCCTGTTTTGCGCTTGTGACTAGGCCTCTGTCGACTAATGCTATCTGCGATAGTGATCAAGGCCACCGACCACGCCAGTGTCCAGATCAGCGTTGGTCTCCGAATTCCACCGAAGCCCGACAGAATACTAACCCAGTCGTAAAGGTCGCCAAGCTCGATGAAAGCGGAAGACAGATCCCCGGCGAGAACCATGTGTATGTGCCCTCGGAGTCCGACGTCGCCCCGTCCAATCGCTTCTTAACTGACACGAATAAAGCTACGCTCTCAGCGGATTCGTACGCGCTATGGTAATTCTCCCCTGAGGATACTGTGTTTGGTATGCCGCGTGCCAAGCTAACCGTAATAGGGTGAGGGTGACGATGCCTTCAACCGTGTTACCCAGAAGGATGGTCTCCTTAAGAACGTTTGGAGCCCCAACCGATAGAGGATTTTCTTGTTGGTATGCCACACTGCTGAAGGACGGTCACAGACGATCGCTAACTATTGACAAAGGGAACGGCGTTCATGGGGAATTCGTGGTCAGGTCAACATGGCAAGACACTTGATATTTGCAGCGTAACCGATAAAGAAACACGGCCGTCCTAATACGACTCCGAATACGAAGACAATACCATCACGTCATGCCCAAGACCCAATACTCGAACTCTGTGTCCTCCTTGGTGGTGACGAATCCCCTTTCCCGGCTGGCCAAGTCTTCTCGCATCCACTTCCGAGTGAATCTATGGGCGAGGAGTCTGGGGCTACATCGATAGCCCCCGTGCCGCAGATCGAGTAGTGGCCTTGAAAAAGCTGTGATGTGCAAGCTGTCCATCATAGCACAGATACGGGTCGTACATCTAGATGAAGATGATCTTTCTCTCACAGTGATATACTCCTGGTTCTAATTGTGCTTGTCTCACACTTGCAAGGCAAAACCCTTATGCATCGAAAATTATGCGTTGAGCTGACATGCTAAGCCTCATGATATTACCAACCATTCCGTGCAGCCGGTCGGCGTCTCTGCTCTATTCAAGGCCTCCACGAACACCAGGTGGCAGTTTGCCAGTCATCAAACCTCAACTGGCACTTCCGAACTGATTGCATTCTTTGAGTGTTGCTAGCCGGAAAATCATCAGTCTAACAACTATAAGGTACTTGAATTTGACTATCAGATTGACTGTTTCCAAATCGGCATATGCAATGCTCCTACCCAGAGGCACTATGGCTTATGAGTCGATTTCCCTGTCCAGCTCTCGATCCTGGGTCAAATGCAGTTGTTTCACGTGTATCGCGTCTGGAAGTCTGGATTTTCGATCTTGGCATCTCATAAATGTCGGCTTGGTTGACAAACAAGCAAGTTTGTCATGCTGTTAATTATGAAGGCCGACAACCTCATTGCTTTTTATGACTAATCTGTCTGCCTCGGAGATTGCACTGCCTAAGTAGGCTTGATAACTACCAGTGGAGCGACGCTCGCTCAGACTTGTTGCAAGAAAGACCACCTTTAAGAATCACCACAACATATCAAAGTGCTATTAAAATACCCACCCCCCATAAATGGGACGCATTGAAGAATGGCCGGCAATCGTATGAATGCATTTTCCTAATTCAAACCTGCAGTTCACGGGCTTACATCTTTTATCCGAGCCCAAAATTCGGCTTGGAAAAAAGCGAGCGTCACTTTCTGTGACCCAATGTGCCTCGGATTCAGTGATGTTACCGCAATTACTACCTACGCGTCGTACCCAATACGTCCCACAGAAGTCCTTATACTTCTGCCACATCCTAGATACCTAGCTTCTCCATAGATAAGGCAACCTTCGTACGATCTGTACATATTTCAGATCTGCTAAGTAGTCTCGCCATTGTGAGACTCCTCGGCAGTAGAAGACCGTACAAGGAAGCACACTAATGTATTCCAACCAGTAGGTTCGTAGGTAATGAAGGAACTTGAGAGTTGATCGTACCTACCTACCTACTGTAGGTAGGTAGTTGTGGGGATGGAACCTAGGTTAGGTAGGTAGGTAGGTATGCTCGTCACACATCGCTTAATTGAATAGGGATCTTGCGATGGAAACCTACCTACCTTAGGTATCTAGATAGATAGGTATCCGGTGGAATGGGCTTAGTTAACGGGGTTATGTACACTAGCAATATTGTGTATAGTCAGGTGTACGCCCCGGGTTCCTCCGGAACCGAGCTGCTGGAGAAGGAAGGCAGGCTTGACCGAAAATATACACGCACCTAAAAAATCCTACATCTACTAGGGGATCCACCCATGGAAACCCCCCAAGCTGCGCTTGGGGGGGGTATAAACCCTGGAACGAACCAAAACTGCGGAACGGACCACTTTTCCATCACCAGCAAAAACGCGAAATTCCCATACAAACATGCACTTTTTGAAGCTCAATAACTCACTTACAAGACATCGCGATGTCGTACAATTTCACACACCAGTTACTAAGTAGTGTGTCATTGTCCCTGTGAATTTTTAGAACTTTTCGCTCGGCCGTTGTAGAGATATAGTGCGTGTAGATTTGCATATATTTTGCTAGCGTACGTACTTTGTGTTTGTATGGGATGTGGTGAACCCAAAACTCCATACAAAATTTCAAACTCATCAGGTACCTCGATTTACATACTAGCCGCACACAAATGTAAGTACCTTAGGAGCCCTGCTGTACACAACCAATAATCGCGGAACTCTCCATAAAAAGTATATAGTTTGAAAGAGAAAGTCTATCCGATTCTTATTATTCTGTCGCATATTTAATTAGAAGGCGTTGTGGCGAGATATTCGAGGCTAAAGAGGGCCTTTTTTGGCATTTTTGTATGGAGTGGTTCGTTCCGCGAGTTTTGGTTCGTTCCAGGGTTTATCTCCCCCCCAAGCGCAGCTTGGGGGGTTTCCATGGGTGGATCCCCTAGTATCTACAACACGGAATATGTGGGGGATATGTGGGCACATGCCTCCTAAGCTTCTGCTAAGGTCCCTTAGTTATGGCGCGGGGAAGGGAGAGACATGACTTGGATTCATCTTCTTTGATCTGGGAAGAATTTTATTTCATCACTTAAACACTGTGGCCGTTTGTTGCCAACTTAGTTGGCCAGATTTGCCGGGGTGCGGCTCGATCAAGGCACACGAATGTCTTTTGCGTCATCGACACCGTACCGAAAGCTTTGGCAGCTGAAAAGAGCAAACATGAGACCCGCGACATGCCCCAAGGGCTTCCTAGGCCCTTTCAGATTCCCATTGACGCGTGGGCATTTGAATGGGGAGTCATTGGCATCACTGACTTCTGTTCGTGTTGTTACGCCGCCACCATCCGGTACAATCGCGTCTCATCCCCGCGCCAACGAATACCGGCCATTGCTTGAACAACATCCGGTAATGCGATCTAAGCGCATCTCGCACAATTTATTGAAAGGGCATTCGTTTAGCACCATGTCGGCCAAGAGGGACCTCAAACGCGAAACTACGATGGACGGCGACACTGGAAAAACGACCCCCGAAAACACCAAGAAGGTAAAGTTAGAAAATAGCGCGACCGATCCCTTACGTGAGCCGCATCCCTTCTTCGCCAAAGCCGAAGAGAGCGGGATCGTACTTCGCAAGTACTACCCGCACGAGATGGGCATCGCCCGAGTCCTAGCCTACGACCGCAACGAGCTGCCACGGCCCATAGAAGAGCTTACCCGTGCCCTGAAAGAGACGAGCAGCACCAGGAATAATGTGAAGGTCAAGGATGCCGTCGTGCATTGGTTCAAGATGGACTTGCGGACAAGAGACAATCGTGCCCTATGGGAGGCAAGCGAGAAAGCAAGGACAGCTGGTGTTCCCTTGATCTGTCTATACATAGTGAGCCCGCAAGACTTCGAGGCGCATTTGACGTCGCCGGCGCGCGTGGATTTCATGCTCCGGACTCTACACGTCCTCAAAAAAGATCTCGCCGCGCTGGACATTCCGCTATACGTGGAGACAGTAGAGAAGCGCAAAGGGATACCGGATCGCGTCCTCGATCTCATGGGAGAATGGGGCGCAAGCCATATCTTCGCCAACATGGAGTATGAGGTCGATGAGCTGCGGAGGGAAGCCAGGATGGTAAGAGCCGCCGCAAACCGCGGGCTAGCGATGCAGGTCTTTCACGACACTTGTGTGGTGCCGCCTGGGGCACTAACAACAGTCCAAGGAAGGCAGTACGCGGTTTATACGCCTTGGTATAAGAAATGGGTTAACTGCATCCACACGAGCCCCGAGCTCCTCAACAACTTCGAACCGCCGACAGCGAACCCGCCCAACACTCGCGAAAGGCTGGCTGCACTTTTCGACTGTGTTATTCCCGCAGCGCCAGCAAACAAGAAGCTCTCTGAGGAAGAAGCCGAGAGACTGCGTGCGCTCTGGCCCGCGGGCGAACACGAAGCGAAAAAGAGGCTGAACAAATTCTGCCATGAGAGGATCAAGCAGTACAGCAAGCGGCGGAATATCCCCGGCGAGCCTGGCACGTCAACGCTATCCGTGCACCTTGCGTCCGGAACCCTTAGTGCCCGGACGGTTGTGCGAACGGCAAGGGAGAGTGATCTCACGACGAAGCTCGACGCCGGGGATGAGGGTATCCGCGCATGGATCAGCGAGGTGGCATGGCGGGAGTATTACAAGCATGTTTTAGTATATTGGCCATACATCTGGTACGCTCTCACACACCCAATCCAAAGCCTCAACAACCTTTAATCCTCGCTAATACTTCCATAGCATGAACAAACCCTTCAAAGCCGAGTCCGCCAACATCGAGTGGTCATACGATAAATCAGCCTTCGCAGCCTGGTGTGAAGGCCGTACAGGCTTTCCCATCGTAGACGCGGCAATGCGACAGCTCCTGAGCATGGCGTACATGCATAACCGATGCAGAATGATCGTGGCGTCGTTCTTATGTAAAGACCTACTGATCGACTGGCGCATGGGCGAGCGCTTCTTCATGGAGCATTTAATTGATGGTGACTTTGCGTCGAATAATGGCGGTTGGGGCTTCTCGGCCTCTGTGGGTGTTGATCCGCAGCCGTATTTCCGTATCTTTAACCCGTTGCTCCAGAGTGAGACGTATGATCCCGATGGCACGTATATTCGGAAATGGGTCCCTGAGCTACGGGGGGTGACGGGAAGTGCGATTCATGATCCGTATGAGAGGGGGGCGGCGGCACAGGCGGAAGCAGCTGGGTATCCTAAGCCTATTGTTAATCATAAGGCAAGGAGGGAGTTGGCATTGCTGGCGTATAAAGCTGTTTCTGGACGGAATAAGGCTTAAGATTCGAGCCTTGAGTTGAAGGCCTCAGGGTTAGGGTTGGGGTTAGAGGAGAAACACCGCGATGGCGTTTTGAATCTGATGCTCTTTGTCCATGGGGATACTGGCAGCTCTTGCGGTCATGTGGCTTCTCGTATGCAATTGTTGACAATGCGGCCATGGTTATGGAGCGCATTGCTCCCACGGGAGTTGTATTATTTATTGACGATTTTGGGATGATATACCCATATCTCACGAGTACAGTGTCCGTCGACGGTTTCCAATCTGGCGGCAACTTTTTCCATTCCGTCTGACTTTCTTACCTCTTATGCTTCCATTGACTGTCTTGAGATTCCGATCACCTTGTTGATGGGTATCCCGCACTCTGGCTCAGTATAATTCTTACAATTGGCGGGCAAATTTGGGTTCATTGATTAGGCTTTCTAACGTAGCCGTCGCTAACGAAGAAAGAGGCGATGGTACGCAGTTCAGTTCCAGCCTCGGGCCGGCCAGTTTACCCTTGTTATACCTGCCTGGAATCTCCTGTACCCGACGCTGGCTTCGCAAACCTGGAACGAAGACGCAACGTACGACACCAAACATTTGCTACTCTGAAAGCTGAGAAGTCAAAATCCGACCATTTGTAAATGAAGCTCGAGCTTGAGTCCGGCCACAACGGCGGTGTTTTTATCTAAGTAGGGTAACCTTACGGACTTCCGGAGATTGAGAGACAAGGACAAGGATCAAGTCAACTGTAAGATTCTACCTAGTCTAGCGCCTAACAGACAATTGAACAGTCAAGTAACCTCGGCAAATGGTGTCTAGTCTTTCGTTGGTTTATTGATTGAATTGTATTGTATTAATTCAAAACACTGGAGGGAAAGGGATGCAGTCCTCGACTCTCGCAGAGTCTTTCTTCTCCCATTTGCGGAAGATTCATTCACGACGTCTTGGAAATCAACAGAGACGTGTGTCTACGAATAGGTTATTGATAGCTTGCCACCATCATACCGCACCGACAGTGAAGCCGCGACAAAGCACCGTGATAGCATCGACGAGAAGACCGCAACCATCGCCAACGATGTCAACAGGAACCCGACCGTCATCATCGGGCGCCAAAGCAAAAGCACCGCCTCCCGAGCCCAGTCCCAGCGCAAGCATCCTCCTCCTCTCGCCCACGAACCAAGTCCTGCTACTCCGCCGCGTAAAGACATCCACGTCCTTCGCATCCGCACACGTCTTTCCGGGCGGGAATCTCTCCGACTTCCACGATGGCCCCATTCCGCCGGCGGGAGAAGCCGGTCGCCACGTTGATTCCCCTGCGTACCGACTAGGCGCCATCCGGGAGACGTTCGAGGAGAGCGGGATCCTGCTCGCGCGGCGGGGTGGACACATGCTTCACGTGCCCGGCGCCGAGCGTGATCGTGCGCGGAAAGCCATCTACGAGAACAAGGTTGGCTTCGCGGCGTGGGTGGAGAGTGTAGGCGGGGTTATTGATACAGGTAAGGATCGAAATCATTGTCTAATCGTTACAATGTCCAATAAAAAACAAAACATTAAAAGAGAAGCTCAACTAACAAACACCGAATAAGAAAACCTCCTCCCCTTCACCCGCTGGATAACCCCCCTCGGCCCGCCGAAACGCTTCACGACACAAATGTACATCTACATGCTCCCGCTCGAAGATGACGACCTGGACCCCGTGGTCTCCGCCGCGCAAAACGAAGCATTGATCCCGACGCCTGACGGCGGGGCCGAGATAACATCCGCACACTTCGATGATGCAGCGACGTGGTTGAGGAGACAACATGAGGGGAAAGTCACGCTTTTCCCGCCGCAGTTATTTTTGTTACATCTTCTTTCACAGTTCTTAACCGGGCCGGGGGCAGGGATGGGGAAAGAGTCACGGGGGCATTATGCGGAGCAGAGAGATAGGTTACGGGAGTTCTTGGATGGCATTCCTACTTCGTCTAAACATAAGGAGCATAGTACGTCGAGTATTCCCTGGGCGGAAAAGGTGATTAGCCCGGTTATGATTGGGGTGCGGGAGGATGGGAGGTCGGTGTTGGCGCTGGATAAGCCGGGGAGGGAATTGCTGGGGAGTGAGCGGGGAGGGGATTGGGAGAGGGTTGTTTTGGTGAGGTTTGGGAAGAAGGGACCTTCGGAGGTGGAGGTGAGGGATCGGGAGGAGGTGCTTGCTGAGGAGAGGGCGAGGGCGAGGGTGGAGACGTCGAAGTTGTGATTGGGTTTGGGTTTGGGTTTGGGTTTGGGTTGGGGTTGGGGTTGGGGTTTGCGGGTGATGTGTTTGGATTTCTGGTATAAAGGAGTTTTCAGCGTCGCGTGATGAAGATACCAATATAACTTGACTGAGCGATTCTGACGATGTATGTATATGAAATCAATGTCATGATATGAATATTTTCAGGACGTATTGAGACCGTGATGGGGTGTAACTCAAATCTAGGTCTTTTATAAGCCCCGCTCGCCAGACTTCTCTTCTCTCCCTCTCCGCAATTTTGATCCAAAGTAGGCATCTAGCAACTGTCACAATTACAGATCAACACACGAACAATCACATACGAAAACACGAAACACAACTTCAATCATGTCTACGGCACCAGTAAACCCTCGTGTGGGCATCGCGAGCATCCTATGCGACGACAAAGGCGACGTGCTCATCGGGAAGCGGAAGGGAAGTCATGGAGCTGGTAAGTCAGCACTCATTCCCCGGCGTTGCTGCTGCTACCGGTTACCTACGTGGGTTTCGACGGGCGGCTTGGCAGAATCAAGGCCCCCGGACTGACTGACTGACTGACTGACTGACCGACCCCTTTAGGCACATGGGCGTTCCCCGGCGGACATCTCGAGATGGGCGAGTCGTTCTTCGAATGTGCTGAGCGCGAGACGGCGGAAGAGACGGGACTGCGCGTGAAGGCCGTGAAGATCCTGGCGACGACGAATGATGTGTTTGACGCTGCGTCGAAGCATTACATCACTGTGTTCGTGCTGTGTGTTAAGGAGGAGAAGGATGCTGAGCCTCAGGTGAGCGAGTCGGAGGATTTTAAGATCTCATCTTACTCTTCCATGCATCTCATTGCTGCTTCTTTTTCTTTTTCTTTTTATTTTTCTTTTCTTCGGTTCGGCGGTTCGTCGGGCTTCCGTGCCGGATGTTATTTCTTTCGCCCCGCATATCTGGGAACTTCGCCACTTGCTGGGGAATGGAATGAGAATACGAACGGAAAACATGGGAATTCTTCAAGACGGAGGGTTTCTTTTTCTTTTTCTTTCTTTTTTTTCTTTTTTTAATATTCCTTTTTACAAATGGAGTTGAAAGTATAGATACTGATAGAAGGTTTGTGTCTAGACTTTGGAACCGAACAAGTGCGAGGGCTGGTGTTGGCGCAGCTGGAATGAGATCAAGAATTGGTGTGAGCATCATGACGACAAAGATGCCGAGTGGGCCGACAAGAAATGCTTCCTTCCTGTAAGAAACCTGCTGAAGGAGCATGCGGAATTGGACTTTTCCATTTGAGATGGTGAGAGAGGTATCCGGCCCGGTCTAGATACATAGGAGGATAAAAGCAGATGATACCTAGATGATGTCCCGTTGTATAGTAACATCGCCGTTTCGTTCATCTACTTGCTGCACGGAAAGGGAACTCGAACTCGGGTATTTAATTTGCATTTGGATCTGATCTGATTTTTCCAAGAGTCTGGACTCATCGACGGTGCTCATCTTCTTCTCCATTTCTCCATCAAACGAGAACGAGGGGAAATTCCAAGGATATACCTTGAACGAATACGTTCTATTGGTTTCGAGATCACATCTTGGGCCCTGACCAAACCCCATACATATCATATAGGCTTGGCACCCCTATATTGAGCATGTTTGCCGTTTGCAAGGTGAACGTGAACAAGGTTGACCCCGTTAGCCTTGGGTTATCATCATCTTTGCCAAGTGTTTTTTTTTTTTTTTTTTTTTTCCTCTTTTTAATTTCTTTGCCTGCCTAGATAGGCTGGTAACCTAGTCTAATACAATATCATCCGCATCTGCGTATTCTGTGCGTAGTGGCGCAAGTCTGAACCAAGATATGGATTCCGTAAGCGGAAGAACTTTCACTTTCACTCACTCACTCTCTCTCTCTCTCTATTGGAATTGGAAATTTCATCACCGGTTCGTTAACAGGCTTTTTTACCAAGCGTCACTTTTTCGTGGCACGCGCATTAGATAGGAAATGTCTCTCTTTCGATTCTGGAATGGACAGAAAATGGAGTTCGGCTACGGGACACAGTAACCGGAAGACTAACAACACACTCGTAACTCTACCCTATCTACACCCGTATTCCGCACATTTTCATGTAATTTAAATCATAAGCCTTGGTGACATCCATATAGCGATAGGTGGGAAGGATATCATACATAACCGTGCCGTAACAGCCGAACGAACCCCCGGATCTGCTTGGACTCACCCAATCTATAGAAGAACTGTACATACGTGCGGAATATAATTTCCCTGTCATCGATATCGGTTATTGCTACATAGTAATTTGGTATTGATGAAGGTGTACCCGGATTCTGCCCGGCGCCCTCATCGAGCTCATCGGGGGAATCACTGGCGGCGTAGATTCTTGGCAACGTGGTGTGACTCGTCAAAGGTCTCGACCGGGGGACCATACCATACTTAACTGGACCGCCATGGGAGACACAAGCTACGGACTCTGTACGTAGAGGCGATACAATGGCTTAGCAGGCAACATAGGTAAGACATCAGGAGACAGATACGTCAGAACAGTGATGAATTACCTAGGTTAGATAGATAGCCAGCACAGCCATTCATACCCAACCTAGCAAATCAGATCCTTTCCACACCCCCCCTCTTCTTTATATTTAAGCCTGCCTGCCAAGGTCAAGATGTCAAGCCCCCCGTCTCAGGGCATCTTGTCGTCGTCGTCGTCGTCGTCGTCGTCGAAGATGTCGTTGCCCAAAGAGAATCCTAATCCGGGGTCAAGGCCTTTCGCTTGGCTGAGAACAAAGCGTGCTATTGCTGCGTTGACGCTGTTGGTGGTTGCTTCTGTCGTCTTGGCCGGTAGGTTTAAGTCTCACGAGGTCTATCTATCTATCTATTTATCTATCTATCTATCGCTAATCCATCCAAACGCAGTCCTTGGCGCAACGACTGATTTACTCACACCTCACAATCATAGCAGCCATACGAGCCAAGTCAGCAATGGAGGAGCAAGCGGAAATAATGGAGACACGGGAAACAACAATGCCGTCCCGGTCAGTAATACTAATGGCGACGGCGTCGGCGTCGGCGTCGGCGGTGATGATAATAATAATAATAATCACCACAACATAACAAACACTGATAGCGGAGATGCCAACCATAAGAACAATACCCAGGGCGGAAACAGTCACCACAGCAACCCGGCACAAACGAACAATAACGGCCCCTGGCGGCCTCAGAATTCGAGCACCATTGCCGACGGCACGCCCCTGCGCATCATGTGTCTAGGCGCATCGATAGTGAAAGGCGAGCGCTCGACCGATTACAATGGCTTCCGCGATACTTTCCGCGACGACCTGGCGGGCCTGGGAGCGCCGGTTAATATGGTCGGCACCCAGCGGCGAGGCGATATGATCGACAACGACCACGAGGCGTACGGCGGGAACCGCGTGAGCCAGACCCACGAGCACGCAACCCATATCGTCGACCACATGCGTCCGAACGTATTCGTCATCAACGTAGGCACGAATAACGTGCTGCAAGACCTCGACGTCGACGTCGCCGGCGCCGACATGGCGTCCCTCATCGACTATCTCCTCTCCGCTTCACCGCGCAGCACGGTGGTGCTCAGCACGCTTCTCACGAATACAGTTCCCAACCGCGAACCGTTGATCTTAGATATTAATCAGCAATACCGGGACATCTTCAAGACTAAATACGAAGATAAAACACCGGTCGTACTTGCGGAATTGCATCCGTCTACGGGATTGCCTGGACGACCGCAGGTCTCGGATATTGGCCCTGATGGGTCTCATCCTACGGATGAAGGGTACGAGATCATGGGACATATACTTGCGGAGGCGGTCAAGGAGGCGGATTTGAAGGGGTATCTGAGGTGGCCTGAGGATAACTTTTTGGCGTATGATGGGGAGAAGAGTCGGCTTGACGCGCCTGGTGCTAGATAATAGACGAGACTGAGATGTTGTTAGTTTGATGTGGGCAGTAATATTTTGGCAAAGGCTGTTTGGATGGGTGGGTGATTTGTTGTGTATATAATACATCATCACGACGTTGCCGAAGTATAATGGTTTGGACGTGAAGGATGAACCTCACATTGCCTTCGTATAAGATCATCTGACCTCATACGAAAGGCTGAATGTGTTGCTTCATCATTAAGGTTTTTTGGGGTTTTTTTTTCTAAGTCCGCTTGATTTCCTTCGTGTGAAAACTTCCTCGTCGAAATACACTACCTCAAACTCTCCTCAATCTTAGCCATCTCAGCCATCTGCACAACAACATTCTGCTTCGCAGCCTCAGAGGGCTCAGTATACGGTCGTCTCGGCCTTAACTTCTCCACCGCGCCCTCGATACCCGCGGCCTTGGCAGTGTAAATCGCAGCAGCGTACTTGGTAGTCGCAATACCCGACTTACACGGCTGTTCAGCGAGCGCAGCTTTCTGATGCAGTGCCAATGCCTCAGCGTATTTACCCTCTTTATAGAGCTTATAAACCTCCACAATACTCCGCGGAAACACATTCGCGAAAGCAGCGATACAGCCAGCAGAGCCAACACTGAGACCACCGATCAAGAAATCCGATTGGCCTCCGAAAGTAGCGAAGCGCTCCGGGGGTAGTTCGGCCGCGAGACGGGTGATTTTCGCCACGGAGCCGCAGGTGAATTTTACACCGACGATGTTCTCGTGTTGACGTGCTAGACGGGCGATTGTTTCCGAGTCGAGATCGACGCCGTTACAGACGCCCGGGAAATTATATACGACCACGGGGAGTGAACTGTGTTTTGCGATGTCCGCGTAGAAGGCGTCAATGACAGCTGGCGTCGTGGCTTTGCCAAAGTAAGCTGGTGGAAGTACGAGGACATAGTTGGCGCCGGCATCGGCGGCGTCGTTGATATACTCTAGGACTTGGCGGGTGGAGTGTCCGCCTGCGCCCGCCATGATGGGGAATGAGGGTCCGCATGTCTCACGGGCGATTTGGACGAGTTGTTTGCGCTCCTCGCGGGTTAGGAGGAAGGTCTCGGCGTTTGTGCCGAGGATGACGAGACCGGCGAGACCGGACTTGGAGAGGTAGGCATAGTAGGTTGCTTGATCTCTGGGGATGAGGGTGTCGGTGACGGGGTCGAAAAAGGTGATGGCCGGGGCCCAGATGCCGCTGGGCGGTACCTTGGGGAACGACATTGTGATGACGGAGAGGGACCTCGGGAGCTATATTATGTGTATAGGAGTAGTGTACCTATTGTATATATAAGTTGTTAACCTCTGAAGATATTCCGATCAGGTCGGTCCGGATATATGAGGCGCCTAACCCTTATTCTCAATTTACTCACGCGACCTTATAACGACTCACAGGTTCGCGGGCGGGGTGAGGGAGACGTCTCCCGCTAACCTCTTGTGAGCCATTATTGATTGAGCCAGCGAATATCAAGTCGTCGTGGCCCGGTTTATCTTTGAGAATCCACTCGGGAGGAGATGTCCCGCATGGGACTGTCCCTCACGGCATGTATCCGGGAAGATGTGGGATGATCACATTCAACAGCCCTAACTAACCGCTCCGGTCACCGGCGATGCTGGACATACTACTCCCTGAGGTTAGTCGGCGTTCGTGCTTATTGCATCTTGCGTGCGTTTGGGCTTCCCGTGACATTGATACTTCTCACGATAAATCCAATTGGAGAAGTGACAAGATCGATTCGTTTCTTCGTAGTTGCACTCACGTTGAAACGTAACCGACTATGAGGCGTATGAAAAGCTCCTTGCAATTTGAAGGGTTAAGTTCCTTGAGTTTCGTGATGTGCTGTTGACGAGAAAAGAGCCATACGGATATTACGAGTTGAGCCCGATGAGAGTCTGAGACGCGGAGCCAAGATGCATATAACCGCAGCAACAAAAAATCGTCTTAAGCAGTATAACAAATAATCGGATATTGCGATTTCCATGTGGGGCCATTCCATCATCGGCTGTTTCATCGGAACCTTGAAAGTCGTGCCTGAAGCTCCGCGCCGCGTTGTTGTCTGGAGAATAAGAATACCTTCACGAATTCGAGAATGTATTCTGAATTCAGTTGATTCTCCAAAGGCTTCTCGAGCCCGACCAATCGGGTACCTTAAAACAATGACGCCGTCTCGACTGTCTTCTCCACTGGCCGAGCTGCGCTGTCGACGCCGCCATCGCCATGTATAATCAAGGCAAGATCATAAAACGGCTTCTTGGCCGTCATGACAACGACGTCCCTAGCGATTCGGGTGCCGCTAGCGGCTCCTCTATCGTGCAATCCTACCGCCCGAATGCCTCGCAAGACGCCGATTATCCCGCTTCCGTCCCAATAGCCTATGTCGACCGAACGCCTGACGGTCGTATTGCCGTTCTTGGTGGGCGACATATACTCAAGACCATCCATATAGATGGCGTGAACATTAGCGAGGGCATCGATGTGCGGGCTGCCATATCATCCCAATCAGTGGGCAAGAGTAATGCTGCAACAATCGTCGCCGATCAGCTGTCCATAAAAGATGTCAAGATCGCAACCCATCACGGCGCCGAGCCCACCATTTTTACCGCATGCGCCAATGGCAAAATCTTCATGTATGATATCAATCGGTTGGCTTCGGGCCTGGGACTAGAATTCATCCAGTCAACCGAGGGCTCGCGCCAAGTCAACAAGCTTGACTTCAATCCACACAGGGGCACTTTTATGCTTTCCGGTGGTCAAGATGGCATCGTACGCTGCTTTGATGTCAAGGCGCCTATTCCTGGGCGCAATGGCCCGACCTTTCGAACCTTTCAAGCTTTTCGAAGCAACGCTGAAGGTATCCGTGATCTGAAATGGGCACCCAAAGATGGTATGATATTTGCATGTGCAACTGAGTCAGGCGCCATCTTGAAATGGGACATACGCAAGCCTTCCCAACCATTGCTCAAGATTAACGCCCATGATCCTCAAAAGGGTGTCTCATCCATATCGTGGCATCCAGACGGAGTTCATCTCATGAGCTCGGGCCTTGACGCGAAATGCTACGTGTGGGATCTATCTCCAAATGCCGAGAAGAGGCAAAAGCCGAAATGGACCATTAATTGTCCCGCACCCGTGACAACAGCCACGTGGCGGCCTGGGTTGTGGTCTGCTACCGCGCAAGGACGACGCGCTGCCCAAGTTGCGGTGTCCTATGATGAAGGTGGTGCTCTAAAGAGAAAGGGCATTACATGTGTACACATCTGGGACCTTGCGCGCGCGACAATGCCCTACAAAGAGATTGATGTATTCGAGTCATCACCGAGTGCGCTTCTTTGGCATGATCGTGACTTGCTATGGGCTGTAGGGCAGGATGGATTCTCGCAATGCGATGTCGCTTTTGCCCCCAAAGTCATGGATCGTCAACCCCTTTCGAGTGTCGCATTTTCTGCCCGCGGAGAGGCGCTTATGTTTCTACAGGAGCGTGTTCAACCGTCAAGACCACACGTCGGCGCAAAACCCCACAACTTAGCACCGACTTCCTCATACAGCCCAGGCTCAAGTGCCCAGATGCTTAGTATAAGTCGCAGTGACTCTGAAGAAGACGTGATTGGAAGCTTTCTGGGTCCAAAGCGCCGTGTCAGTACTAAGCGGAAAAATGCACATAGGCCAGCGCATTCACTCAGTACTACTCCTCCCTCAGGTCCGACCGCAGACGACCAGTCGGTTATTTCGTTAGATCAAGCAATCAAGGTGACTGCTCCCTTCAAACCTCAACAAGTCATGGCTATCGGACATGTTCCGGCTGCTACCAAAGTAGACCACTATCATTTCCTTTCGCGGCAATATCTCAAAATCCTGACGAAAGACCTGCCGAATTCGAGCGGTGAGGTGTCTCTTGATAAGAGAGTCTCAGGGATCATGAACAAATATGCGCGGGCTGCCGAGAGTGCGGGCCAATTCCGATTGGCACAGACCTGGCGCATACTGTCTTATGCTATCAATCTGCTCTTGACAAGCCGGTCGAAATATCATCTGGAGTATCGTCTCACTAATGCCATTAATAATGAGTCGATTTCAGCCAAGAGTGACGACATGAAGCCCGCATCTCTCCACGTTGATTCACCTCCACAGCCGCCAGATGCCAGTGAAGAATCTCCAAACTTGGTCTTTTCTACAGAATCTACGGAAATACCGGGGAGATTGCGTCGGATTGAGGAAATAGACAGCGAATCTAACGTGCCGACTCCCCTCGCAGGACCCGTACAAGACGACCTTATCGACCTCGGAAAACCTGCTGGAGTGAAAAAGTTATCTCCTGTTCCAGAAATTGAACGATTTTCATTGCCACCACCTACGCTCGCAACGCGGCCCCAGCTCCGGCGGCGACTTGATTCAACTTCGCTTTCCATCAAGAGTGAAGAGAGTCAAGTTTCTAGTACAGAAGGCTATGATTTCTATGATGTTGAGGCCGCCGAGGCCCTTCCAATGGCTATTGGTGAGCCAAGGAGAAGGGAACAATTGAACACAAATCAAGTTGATTTAAAGCCAACCAATAACCGCCGAAAACCTGTGGTGAGACTCGATTCGGACGAAAGCTTTTCCCCAATGTTCGCGTCACCAGATACCAATCGTCAGGTTTCTATCGTGGGTACCTCGGCCGAAGGTGCACGGTCGGTAGCTAACCGTCTTCGGCGACAAGTATCTGAGGATGATACCGAAAGCGACTTTTCCAGCAGGATACGTGGCCGTCAATTCGAGGAATCTCCAGCACGCCGCAAGCCGCTCCGACGGTCCATCGCAAGGCAAGGCTCGGATACACTAACGGATGACTACATGATCTCTCAAACAACTACTGATTGGGACAGTGATCTAAGCGACATACATTTCTTTCAGCGTGCATCAAAATCCAAACCGATACCAGGAATTGATGTTCCGGCACGATTCTTGCCAGATCTACCTCGACCGCAGGATCATACATCGCCTACGATGACGGAAACGGACTTTTTGCCTTGGGACGACGACCCTCCCTACCCATTTCCAACGGATTCCGATGTGAGCGTTAGGCCTTATTCGCCGCCCATCAAACCATATGAGATATTGTCTGAGGCAGTTACATTTGAGAGTAGGCGCTCAGCTCTTAATGCCTCAGCCATGATTTTGCTACTCAAACCGCTTGTGCCAAATGGCGTGATCGATTCCAATCAGGCCGCCGCTATTTTACGGCAACATCATAGCCGTCTTATGGGCATGAAACTCTTTGTGGAGGCAGCTTTGCTCCGCAATCTTTGTCTTCAAGGGTGGCCGGAGGGCCTTGCGATTTGGGGAGAGGATTATGACACGATTTTCCGCGTAGCCCAAGACCGTGTCTCGATTAAATTCGCGTGCGCACATTGCCACAAATCTCGAAATAGTAATCGCTCGAAGACAGATGGGTCGGACTTTTGGAAATGCGACCACTGCCGTGCGTTGGTCGCTCCGTGCGCAGTCTGCGGGCACCGAGAGGCGGCGTCGGAATTTACGTCCCTTCCTATTGGCGAAGGCATGAGTATGGCCTCAAGTCGATCAGAAGATTCCATTCTCTCAACATGGTGGTATTGTCCTGACTGTTCGCATGGTGGCCACGCCAACTGTCTCCAGGACTGGCATGCGCCCCTGACGAGTTGCGAAAATAATGACTTCCTCGGAAGTCCAAGAAAACAGCTGTACGAGGATGATTCCCCGCAGACGAACAGCGATGGGTGTTGTCCCTTTGACGGCTGTGGCCACGCTTGTCTTCCTGGGAGATGGCGAAATGAAAGTAGCACGGCGCGAACCGAAGAACTCGGACGTGCTGTGCGGGAACAATACCGCGGTGTCGTGAATGGGCTTAACAAAGTTGAGACCCATCGAAGGCTAGGAAACGATGCAGCGATTTATTTCACGCCTGCCGGGAGCGTGAGGGAAGATACTTTGGAGGTCCCACAGAGTCGAGCTGTGGAGAGTGCTCGGGAAGCTCTGGCGGGCAATGCGCTTGGAGTCGCTGATAAGCCTGGTGGACTTATGGGTATTTTGAGCTCTAGTCCCGGCCGAACTGGGAATTTTGGAAGCGGTAGCGGAAGTGGTGAGAGAGAGAGGAGGAAAAGTGTCAAGTTTGCTAGGGGCTCCGATGAGCGGCGATAGAGGCGCCATTCTTACTGAGCCTGAGACGGCAGCAGAACCGGCTTTGGATGCCGTAGTTGGACCTACGATCGAGAAACTACATGATGTATCGCTGATGCCTCATTCACTTGCGCTCACGTGCCGAATTGAATGATAATTTTAGTAAGCCGAACCTCATACCCGCATCGTCGTCATCGTCTCGTCGATGATGGCATCATTTTCGTTCCTCCTATACTGATATACATCTAGAATCATAGACACTCATATAAAAGCCACACACCACGCAGTGATGCCCAGTAAGGGCGAGTTTGTCTTAGCATATACCCAATTGGGTACGCATCTACAAGAACAATAGCTGATAATCATACCCTTGGCATCCTCATTGGCGATTAGCCGACTTCGTCCAGCTCCGAGCCATCAGACTTGGGCGGCCTTCTCCGACAGTCCGCACTCCGACAGCGTGATCCTATTGACCGTCCTGAGCTTGCACCCCTTGCATAAGGAAGCTGCGGATAGTTACAGTGTCCCTACTATGTACTATGCCTTGTGGACTGTCGTGTGCGGATAGCGTACGCAGGTTGCCGACGGATCGTGTACGTGGCGGACTGTGACAGTTACACGGGTGAGTATAGAAATGCCGGCGGCGACGCGGTGCCGACGTTATATTCATGATTTAGATATTCGGTGTGGTCCATACCTTGCACCTACACATAACGGTCTAGGCTGTACTGGCCGAACGACAGACGCCACTTTTTCAAAGATCATGCTAGCTGATGAAGCATAGTCTTGGCCATCGTGCGACGCTCCTTTTCACCTTGGCGGTGCTGACGGTGACGTGATGAGGTGAGCGCTTTCTGAGAGGTCAATGGGCGTTGAATCTCGAGTCACCGTGGCTGACGTATCTAGGGACCCCTTCAGCTTCGTGTAAGCTAGGAGCTAGAAACATAGTATACACTGCGTTCTTGCGGTATGAACTCCGGCTGAAGCAGTCCGACTATGCCGATGCGGACTATAGGTCCAGCTTGGGACCGGTTCCGACCTGGTCTTGATGTGTACAGCACCAGGTATAATAGAGTACGTCCTCGAGAAGATGCCGGCCGTGGTTCACGCGGTCTCTCTCGACTCAAGATACACCAGATAAACGAAACATAATAGTACAGCAAGATGAAGTTACCAGCCTCCTGGCTAGCTGTTGCCGCGGTCCTCTATCCACTTTCCTCCGCAGCGCCTTCGGGACAGAGGTATGAAAGCCGCAAGCCATCCGACTGGGCCAGTGAGACGTGGGACGCCATTGTCGTCGGTGCTGGTACAGCTGGTATCATAGTCGCAGATCGACTGAGCGAAGCCGGAAAGAAGACTTTACTCCTTGAGATCGGAGGTCCTTCCTATGGCATCACGGGGGGCACAGAGAAGCCTGCCTGGCTCCATGGAACGCAACTTAGTCGTGTTGACGTCCCGGGACTGTGTAAACTACCCAACTCACTCTGCCCCGAAAAAAAAACACAAGAATATTTTAGTTGTACTAACACCGAGCTAGATAAGAGTATATTCAGCGGCAGTCAGACTCTTCTCTGCCCACCGGGAGTCGTGAATAGTTACCAAGCCTGTACTATCGGCGGCAACAGCGCCATCAACGCAGGCTTGTACTTCCAGCCCCCGGCCTCGGACTGGGACCTTTATTTCCCTGCTGGATGGAAGAATGCCGATGTCCGAGGTGCTACGGACAGGCTTCTGCAAATGCAGAGACCTGTGACGCACTACTCCAGGGACGGCAAGTTCTACCTGCAAAGCGGCTACCAGGCCGCCCAGGACTGGATCGTGAGGAAAGCTGGGTTTGCCGATGTCACGATCAACGACCAGCCGGATAACAAGAATAAAGTCTTCGGGAGACCGGCGTATGGGTATATTGATGGCCAACGAGGAGGGTCGGTCCGAACCTATCTTCAACGGGCGCTGAAACGGCCTAACTTCCGACTGCAGACTTATGTGCGGGTGAGGAGTATTCGACAAGACCGTGGCGTTGCGTCTGGGGTTGTGGCTACCGTTAATGGAGTTAACGTCACTATTCCTCTCGCACCCAGGGGACGGGTTATCGTCAGTGCTGGCGCCATTGCTTCACCCGGTCTGCTCATGCTATCTGGTATCGGACCTTCGGATATCCTGTCTAAATTACCGGGTACCGGCCCGCCGCGCTCAACCTGGGTCGTTAACGATGCCGTGGGCAAGGGTCTCTTCGATAATCCAAATACATTCATCGAGCTCTCGGCACCATCGATCACTTCATATACATACAGCTACGATAACCCGCCAACGGTGGATAAAGATTTATTCCTGAATAATCGCAGCGGGCCGTATACATTTGCTTCGCAGACCTCTGTGTTCTGGGGAAATGTCCAGAATACCGACGGCACGCAGACGGGAGTCCAGGGCACGATTGATTCAGCGGGGTATGGAGGATTCACGAACAATCATACTATTACCCTGAATGTTTATGGTACTTCGGGCTTACTGTCGAGTGGGAGGGTGGTGCTTTCTGATGACGGGAAATTCATACCCACGCCCAGTGGGGGAATTTACTACGCGCATGAACGCGACGGGATGAACATCGCCAAGTTCATCCATGATATCTTTCAATTCCTTCCGGACTCGACACCGCAAGCGCCGGCGGCACGCGGGCTTACACCGCTGAACCTCCCGCGGAGATCTACGGTCGATGAGATCTACAAGTACATCACGACGCCGTCGCAGTACGCGGTGGGATCAGTACAGCACTGGTCTAGTTCCTGTCGGATTGGGGCTTGTGTGGATGGCAATACAAAAGTGGTCGGTACGGTCAATGTGCATGTTATCGACGCTTCTATTTTGGCGCCACTGACGGTTAATCCGATGTTTGGGGTTATGGTTGCTGCGGAGAAAGGGACGGAGAGGATTTTGGCTACTTGGGGGCGTTGATGAGCTGCTGTGTGGAGAGGGAAGGGATACTAGGTAGGTATTGCGTTTAATTGTGGTGCGCTTTGGTCTTTTCTGACTTACGAGGCCTTGGAATAAGAATGAATATCTTGGGAGTTGATGTTTTTTTCATCTACTGTGATGTTGTTGACAGATTGGGAAGATTGGAACGGGGCTACAACCACGAAATACGACAAAAAAATTCAATATTCTGATCTGGAATGATGATTTCTATTCATCACCTGTAAATATATCTTACCTACACGATGAGTGCATCTGAAATGACAAAAAAAGAAAACGGGAACAAAAACGTACAACACCAGGGATTCGCTGGTCGTCACCGACCCAACTACTGATCCGGCCCTCACCGGCTTATCTATGGGAGAGCGGACGGGATCCCGAGTATTCCAGTAGGTATGGTCGTACGTGACAATTCGGTCACATTGATTAGATTAAATCACGACGAGACTGGATCATTACGCTCAGCAAGGCGTCGTTAGCCAGATAGACCACGGCCAGAAAAGTTGTGAAGACTCTCATCGTCGACTTGTCAAATCAAATTCGCAGGGGGTGAATGTAACAACAATTCACGTCAACAAACACATATTTTGGTAAATAAAGTCCAATTTCAAAATGCAAAATCGGGCAGGTTGCTTTCAAAAGCCTACCCACCTGAATTTAAATGTTGTTTTTTCTTTTAAACTCAAAGTTTCAGTACATTGAACTCACCAGTCATATATCGCCTCATCGTCAATCGTCGGTTCAAACCCACTCCCCCGGCCTCCGTGTCCGTTCCGGGCGCATAACCGCCTTCTTAGGAGCCGTAAGCGACCGTCCAACATCCCCACTCGCCGTCACCAAAGAAGTAGGTCTAGACTCTGGGTCACGAATAGTGTAGATACTCTTACTCCGGACTAAATCCTGCATACGCTCGAATTGGCCCGGTTGCGAGGTGACGATATCTCCCTTCATGCCGTACCCGCGGAGCATCGCATCATGTTCGCGAAGTGAAGCAGCGGCGCGGTGACGGGCTAGCACGGCCGCCACGTCGATCCCCGCGCGCGCCATCTCGGAACGCGCGGTCATGTATGCCGTTGTGAAATCGGCAAAGCATTCTTCGCCCAGGAATGTCGGCAATAAACTCGGGTCGAGTTTTCCGCGACGCGTCGAGGCGAGATGATCGAGACACCAGAATATGTCGTTCGCGATCACTTGTAGCGTGCGGTCGTCGCCTCGTTTGCGGTTCTGCAGATATCCGGCGGCGACGTTATCGAGAGTGCTGACCGGTGAGAGAACGACTGCGTTTCCTAGTTTCGACGGTACGAGTTCGAGGTCTTCGAAGCCGTGGTCTATGAACTTTATGCGCACGCGGCGAAAACTGCCGTCACGGGCTGGTAGGCCTACGGAGTCGATGCTGGTCGGATAACCCCCGGTGGCGGCCCATGCTTTCACGTTATCTTTTGATTCTCGGGGGCAGATGAGTGAGATACGGTTTGCTTGGCGGCCCAGGAAGCCGTGGTCGATCATGGCAGCTAGACCACATATCGCATAGGGGAGGTGGGAGAAAGTTTCGTGGACGAGATTGAAGAGGTCTTTTAGTTCGTCGCGGGTCATGTATTTTGTTGACCATCGGACCTGGGTGCTCTCGGTACGGGATACAGTGGCGGAGGGTCGGCGCATGGAACCAGGGGCCGTGGAGGGACGGATTCGTTCCGAAGGAACGGGCGGTAATTCCAATGTAGGAGGCGGATTATATTTCGGATACGACTCGTAGGCTCCGGCCGGAGGTCGATCCGGCATGCCTAGATTCTTCCGGAGCTGATTATTGTAGTGCCCGGCGCGGTACCTCGAATTCGTCGAATTCGTCGGCTTCGGTTGCGAAGGGAGGCAACTTCCGAAACATGACCCTAAACAGGACTCTAAAACCTGTAGGGGATTCAGCGCCATTTGTCATGAATGTAGACTGTAACAGCAGTTAAAATTACCTGGCGTAACTTGTGCTTGGTTATTTCCTCAGAAGCGTGGTGTGACTGGTGTTGTCACGTAACGTAGAGAAGTTGAAATACCAGCAAGAGGATCGAGTTGAAAATACAGATCAGGCTCTGGGGCCTAGAGCCTCTTATTTGTAAAGGCGGTCTCTTTGTTTGTAAATAATGTCATTGTGCGAGTAGCAGACTCATCAAAAGGCTAAGCAGCATTGTGTTTAAAGACATGGGCATAGAGATTGTCACAGTAGAAAGGATATCATTGACTGCCCTGGTGATTGTGAAACGGCAACAAAAGGATCTAAACGACTTGTTTAGTGGCAGTTTCGTTCAATGATACTGCGTAGGGCGTCACGGGATAAGGTATACCGTTACCCATACATTCGGTAGAGGCAATGACGAGAAACGCATCTGAAAAGCGAAAGCAAATCATTATTGGCCTTTCACTTTGAGGCTAGATCCCGCAGGCTCGTTCCAACGCCTATGATACACGCATAGCCACAGGGCATGGTCGAGATGTGGTTGCCCCCGTCCCCTGTACGCTCATAGCTCTTCATCCTCTTCCATGATGTCGCCGTTAGCTTGGCCATTGGAGACGGCGTCCTTCTTGGGCATAGTGGCTTCCTTGTCGATCATTTGTCGAGAAACAGAAACAATGTTATTCTCAATTAGCTGCTGGCCAAGATCCTCCAAGTGTTTCTTCGGGTCGAGTTTGCCAACGTAGCGGGTCTTCAGTTGGTCCTTAGTCAGCTCGGTCTCTTCTTTGACTCTCTTCTCATATCCCTCTGCTAGTGTGACCAGCTTCTTAAAATCATCCTTATTGTGTTCTCCCTCGTGGCGGAAGTCCTTCATTTCCAGAGCGTCTGTCCAAACCTGCTTGTGCAGGTTCATGAGCATGTTCTCCTCCAGGGCAGTTTTCCGGTAATTAATCGCGATCGAGTAGTAATGTCGGTTGACACCGTGAATGAGGGAGTGTATGGAGGGCTTGTTCAAGTGACCCAAGTTGGATGTGCTTTGACGGGGTTCCTGCCCGAGCATCATGGACTGCGGGTTGATAATTCGGAAAGCATCAATGACGACCTTGCCCTTGACCGACTGTATAGGATCTATGACGACGGCGACAGCACGGGGTGTCAACTGTTCAAAAGACTGTTGGGTGTTGATATCGACCGAGGAGAGCCAGCAGCCGAAGCCGGGATGAGAGTGATACCAGCCGACGACGGGTTCGGGCCTTGGCACACATATATGTTAGCATGCGCTCAACTTATAGAAACGAACGGCCTGTTATCAACTACCATACCTTCCCGTCTGCTCCAACAGATCCATCATCTTCTGCTGAAAAACATCATCAACAGCCTCGACACTAACTCCTGTACCGCTCTGGGGCATGGCGAAAACATCCACAACACGGACAGTGAAATCGTCGACAAACTCGCCCAACATCAGACCCATTACCTCCATAGGAACACCAGCCCGGCCGTGCCGCAGCATCTTCAGCAGGGCGAGGGATGAGATGTAGACGGTCTCGGCATTATCTAGGAGGTTCGGATTGTCCTGCTCCATCCAACCCATATCTCTGTCAGCTCTGATACTCCAACCCAGATCACCATTTCCGGTGCGGCAATGAATGGAGAGTTGAGGAATAGCATACCGCTCCAGGAGCGGCTCCAAGGCCAGCCATGCCGGTGGCGCCGGCGAGCATGCGGTTGAACCGTTCCATGGTTCGCTGATGGGTATTAATCTGGTGAGGGTGCGGGGTTGTTCGCTGTACGGAGCGTCAAAATGGAATTAGGGGGTTTTCTTTTTTTACGAGAGTTCCGGGTGCGAGGAGTATTGTAAAGAGCGGGCAGCGTGGAGAGATGGGTTGTGTTGTTAGATATTTGGTGTGTTGAAGTCGGGAAGGAGATCATGATGGTACATGCCTGATGCGATTCTCTGCTAAGCTCAGAGGTGACGAAACCTGGCTTGCCTGCGTTGGTACTGGATACGGCCTAGCGTACGGCATGAATTGATCTAAGCTCCCCTGTAACGATATGTCCCAGCCATTTCTGGTTGCCGATTTGGTGAACAACAAACGCGCCTATTGGCTAAATCTATGCTAGCTTACTCAGAAAGCTAGCCTTAGAAAGTAGTATTTACCTGCATCAGTGGGGTACTTCCCGTTATCTTATCGAAGGCCCACATATCTTTATCTCGTTACTTCGCATTTTGGTCGCGGAATCAGCAAGTTTCGCTTCCCAACCTGGCTAACTCACCAGACGACGACATTGCGCGCCCTGACGAACAGTCCTCCTCGGCGCATTACGGCCGTTCGTTATGGACGTTCTTAAAATATTATCACGCGGGGCTAAAAAGTCTGCCTCCAGTAAACCTTTCGAATTTAAACCTGCGACCAAGCCTCAGAATCCACAGCTCTACGACGACAAGCAACTGAAGCGGAAGAGAACAGAAGAGGATCAATTTGGGCAGAATAAAGATGAAACGGAGGACGCATCACTTGATTTCTTTGCGCCGCGAGAAAGTAAACCCGCTGCGAAACCAACTATAACGCCACAGCCGTCCAAGGACAAGCCCGAAACCGAATCTTCACTTCTTGACGACGATGAGGTACGGCAGGTCTTAAGATCACACCGTCTCAAGTTTACTCTCTTGTCAAATCACGAAGATCAGAAAGCGAAAGTAAAAAAGTCGAAGAGAAAGAAAAAGGAAGCTTCTGTCGTAAAACCTAAGGATACGAAAAAGAACCTCTTCCCACAGCCATTGGTTTCGTTTACCCAGTTGCGTACCGTGTGGAAGCTGTCTTCCCGGCTCGAAGAGAATTTAGCAAACCAAGGCTACCGGGTACCCACGGAGGTACAACTCGGGTCACTCCCCCTTTTAATACAACCTGAGAAAGCTTTGTCCGCTGTTGCTGCCGCTGAATTTGGCATAGAACCACGAGATGGTGTCAATTTTCTCGCCGTGGCCCCTACAGGAAGCGGGAAGACTCTGGCATTCTTGATTCCCGCTATTAATGATGTACTGAGACGGCGGGCTGAGGTTACGAAGGATCGCGTACTAGACGCAATTGTTTTGGTTCCTACGAGAGAGTTGGCTGAACAAATTGCCAATGAGAGTCGAAAACTCACCAAAAATACTGGTGTCAAGGTGGTCATGATGAAAAAGGGCATGAAAATACCAGCCGAGGGACAATCAAAAACTGAAAATGGCGACGGCGACAACAACGACGAATCAGCCTCTGAAACCGACGGCGGTGCCAGCTCCGCTGGAAGTGACGACGATAAGACCAATGGAGTAAAAGACACTGTTGTTACGAAGGCAGATATTCTTATTACAACACCTCTGTTGTTAGGAAACTACTTAAAGTCCAGGACATTACCGACTGTTAGATCGTTAATCCTGGATGAAGGGGACGTCCTTCTTGAACAGCGGTTTCTAGAACAAACGCTGCAGATATGGACTGCCTGTGTCAATCCTGCTCTGAAGCTGAGATGCTTTTCCGCGACTATGGGGGCGCATATTGAAGAGTTGATAACCAATCAGCTCACCACCCGAAAGGATCATCCCGCTCCCCTTGTGCGGCTCGTCGTGGGTCTGAAAGACACGGCCGTCCCGAGCATCAGCCACAAGCTAGTTTATTGCGCAACTGAGCAGGGGAAACTCTTCGCTCTGCGTCAAATACTCCATCCTCAGTCCTCAAGTGCGGCAGTGCCCCATATGAATCTTCCGATCCTTGTCTTCACACAGACCATTGAACGAGCTACGGCCCTGCATGAAGAGCTGAAGTTCGACTTCCCCCTTGAGGCTGGTGGGTCATCGCGTGTCGCTGCCCTGCATTCTTCACTCTCCGATCATGCTCGCTCGGAGATTGTACGTAGATTCCGGTCTGGCGAAATCTGGGCCTTGGTGACTACCGACATTCTCATGAGGGGATTGGACTTCAGGGGCGTGTCCGGAGTTGTAAACTACGATGTTCCCACATCTGCGGCCGCATACGTCCATCGTGTGGGGCGAACAGGTCGAGCAGGCGAACAGGGAATCACCTGTACATTATACACGAATGACGACGTCGCGTATCTCAAGAGTATCGCCAACGTTATCTCTCAAAGCGAGAAGCAAGCTGGCAAGTCTGGCGAGGAGGGTGTACCCAAGTGGCTGCTCGACTCGCTGCCGAAGATTAGCAAAGAGGACAAGAAGAAGATCAAACAGCACGGGATCGAGTCGCGGCGAAACGCGGCGACGATTACCACGAAGAGCGCATGGGAGAGACGGAAGGAGAACAACAAGCGCGAAGCTATCGCTAGTAGTAAGAAGAGGAAGTTGCAGAAAAGCAATGATGATACCCAGGAAGGAGATAGTGAGGAGGATGCTGAGTGGGATGGCCTTGATTGATCTGATAGGCAGTGTTAGCGAATGATTATAAGTTCTAGATGGCCCTTCTCAACTTGAATTCAGCATCTGACTCCGTCGCGAGTTTCGCAATCCTCGGTGACAGTCATCCGCCTCAATACCTAGCCGCCCACAACCTCGGGGCTCTGTCGGCACGGAACAATAATTCACACGTTCGAAAACTTCTACCGCTAGTCTCCACGATGGCATGTCATCTGCATGACAGCTGTTTACTAATAATTAGTCGATCACACACAACTAAGTACCAAGAGCACTTAGGTAGGTAATTCCATGTTCCTGGCGGCTATCCGGAATACGTATTCCGTATTCCTGGTTACTAATACCTAATGATACCGTATCATCGTAGCACGCATTGCTTAGAGAGGGTGACTCATCTCAAGACAGCACGCAATGCGCAAGACTCTTTTCACAGGCTAGGTATAATTATCCATCTTGCATGGTATACCCATTGATCGAATCATATAAACAAACAAAAAAACAAACAAACAGACCGCAAAAAAAAATAAAAAAAATTCATACATCTGAAAGTCTATCTTGGCATTTTGGCTAAGCACTAGATAACTATGCCGATTGATCAGAAGAACCACATCATCTCGAGGAACAATAATCCCGTCGTCCCGCTATGTTTAATCCCCTGGGATGCCGATTCGGAAGAGCACGTTGAGCGCATGAGAATACAGCGGATCGCATGCGGATGGAATGTCGCGCAGGTCGGGGGCTGGAGAGATGCGCAGATGGCGGGACAGTTGGGGCTTCATTGGATAGTAAGTCCATCATTTTTTCACGTTTTCCAAGAATTTTCTACGCCCACAAAAAAAAAAAAAAAAAAAAAAAAAACTACTGCGATATGTCGACCGAACGCCCCCCTTGGGAACAAGAACATATCTAACGCGGAATAGGTCCTAAACCCAGAGCATCCCGAAACACCCTCGCGGTTGGAAAAACACATCACCGCTTTTCCGGAGCAAGCGGCGGTTCTTGCGGATAGTAGCCGGATGATACTCGGTCGTCCGTATACACCCGACCCGTCACTCATGCCCTGCTTTCATCCGGTCGGCCACGTCTCGCTCACTATCACGCCCCCGAAGCCTGAGCTTCAGACGGATACCGCGAAGGGGATAATATCCCTCACAAGTCTGTATATCTCCGAAGCATTGCAGAATCACGGGCTCGGAGGCGCGGCTATGCGACAATGCGAAAAGTGAGTGAAAAGTTTTTATCTTATAGTCACGCCTTTTACTTTTTTTTGGTTGGGGGGGGGGGGGGGAGAGAGAGAGAGAGAGAGAGAGAGAGAGAGAGAGAGAGGATAATAAAATTAGCCGAATGGGCATGACAACCAAATTATTGACTGTGTCCTTTTTGGGGCTTTTGTGGAAAGAATGGCGGCGGAATTCGGTGCTAGGACGATTACGTTGGAGACGATTGCGAATGAATATACGACGGAGAATAGTCCGAGACGGATCGCTATGAAGAAGCCGGTGCCTGTGGTGAGTTTTTTTTTTTTGGTTTTTTTTTGGAAATGCTGATAACGTAATGTTGGGAAATGGCTGACGACGAGTTTTGGAATAGATCTCTCATCAGGATTGGTACTCGAGATATGGCTACGAGCTTTACCATCGGAAAGAAAACTCCTGGGTTGAAGTTGATGATACCGGGAAGGAATGGCATGTTGGGTCCGTGTTTCTTCGTAAGGAGCTTTTGTGAGGACTTAACTTTTTGATGGGGAGTTTGTGGGGGGGTAGGGGGGTATAATAGATCCTCTAGTTCTGCATGTTCTTGATCTTCTTGTATGCGGTGAAGGTAAACCATACATGCACATTATTGCTTGTTGACTTTACCGCAAAGGAAGCCCGGAATTCCGAAACGCATCACGAAATGGAACATATGTAAGTATGAGATACTCTTGAAGGATGAGATGAAATTGATGCAGAATAGTTGAGTACCTACCGAACCGACACAAATCAGAAATGGGCATCGCCAGGTCAAACACCGCCAGATACCGCCAAGCCTCATCTCCCAATCTTGATACGGCACGGCGTCTGTGTTGATGCGGCGCGGTGCGAAATATGATACCAACATCGGGTTAGGTTTGTCCGCGGATACGGTGAGATACGCTCACTACTAACTAACTATTACGGGGCGGACGATCTTCACAGACGTGTGGATGTGGGATATAGAGTGGCTGATATATATGGGCCTTGACTACGTCGACAACTGTGTGTTAGTTATAACCTATAGGTCAGATTTTCACAATCGTGGGCTATCTATCTAGACAAGATTACAGACTGTAAGGCGGGCGCAGTGCTCTTCTTCAAGACTGGTATTAACATCAAACTTCCGAACAAGGGATTCTAGGTAGTGCTTACTGCGACAAGAATCGGGACCAAAATCGGGCCGCCTTTTTCAAAGTTAGGAAGACTTCAACTCGTACGCGTTACCCCGAGAAATGTTTTAAAGAAGAAAGGAAATATTAGAGGGAAACAGAAGGAATATAAAGCGAGTCACACTCGCATCCAAGAGTGATCGACTGACGCCCAAGATGCTCGGCTTCACAAGAGGCCGGCTCAGGTATGTGGCTATCGCGTCCCTTGCCACCGCCTTGGTGCTTTTTTACTTTGGCCTCTACCGGTCGGCTAGCTTCAATTCAAGTGTCGGGTTGAAATGGACCGGCGGGGACACACGGCACGGCAGCGGGATCAACGACGCGCCAGCGAAGATAGACGACGACCATCCCATCTCTCACCTGATCGAAGAGGCATACCAGGACTTCACACAGCGTCTCAGCAAACGGTCATGGAGTCTGGCGCATGCCGCAGCTCGATACCGGGAGCGACGCGGACGACATCCGCCTCCGGGGTTCGATAAATGGTTCGAGGCGGCGGAGCGTCTAGACGCCGTCATCGTGGAGGATTTCTTTGACCGCATACACCACGATATCAATCCGTTCTGGGGCGTTGACGCGGAGGAAATGCGGCGACGCGCACGCGTCATGCCGGATGTTATCCGTGTTCGGAACGGGAAGATCGCGAAGTTCGAGGGCGATAACAAGGAAGCTATTCGCGGAGATCGACTCGAGATTTGGGGAAAGCTGGTCGAGGAGATGCTCCCGTATTTGCCCGATCTCGATATGCCGGTCAATCTATTCGATGAACCGCGCTTGTTGGTGCCCTGGGAAGGCATAAGCACATATGTCGAAGGGGAGCAAAGGTCCCGGAGACTTGTCCCGATCAACGAAGTCACGACCCAAAACACCGGTTTCGAGGATGTGGACGCCAGTCCGCAGGGACCGTTTGATCCAGAATGGATCAGTGACAAAAGCCGATATTGGGAATTAGTCAGTCAAGCTTGTCCGGCTGATAGTCCGGCCCGGAAGGTCAAACCACTGGAAACGATGTCGGGTCCTATTGACGAGGTATTTCCCACGAATATGAACATGCCGTATATGGATGCCAACGGCTTCATCCAGAACTTCACTCAAGCGCATGACCCGTGTGTTCAGCCCCATCTGCGAGGCATGCACGGCACCTTTGTCGAGGCATTCAGCATGTTCACGTCTACCAAGCTGTTCCCGTTTTTCAGCGGATCAAAACTGCCGACAAACAACGAGCTGCTTATCCCGGGCGCTATGTATCTCACCGAACAGACCCGTTACTCCGGCGGTACGGGACATGGCGGGCCGTGGGATGGGAAGAAAACCGGGCTTGTTTGGCGGGGCGCTGCTAGTGGTGGTCGGAACCAGGAGCATAACTGGTGGCATTATCAGCGGCATCGCTTTGTGCAGATGATGAATGGCACGGCGGTCAGTCTCGTGGAGGACGGCAATGCGGAGAAAGGACCGACGTTCACGCAACAGGCGCTCAGCATGTATAATGTATCTGCGCCGAAGTTGGGGCCGTGGCTACAGGAATGGAGCGACGCGGGTTTCAACAGACTGGATTGCTGGCCGGAGCAGCGCGACTGGCTGAACCGACTACGTCCGAACTGCGCGTATACGGACCCGTTCTTCGCGCTGGCCGCATCGATGCCGATGGCCGAGCAATACGGCTACAAATTCCTACCGGACATCGACGGGAACTCATTCTCAGCACGCTGGAGGGGCTTTTTGTTGAGTACTAGCTGTCCACTGAAAGCGACAGTGTATGCTGAGTGGCATGATGACCGTCTTGTCCCTTGGCTGCATTTCGTACCGTTTGATAATACGTTTGTGGATATTTATGCTGTCATGGAGTATTTCCTGGATGGACATGATGCGGAAGCACGGAGAATTGCTGTGGAGGGACATGATTGGGCGGCGAAGGTGCTGAGGAAAGAGGATATGATGCTTTATACGTGGAGGCTTTTGCTTGAGTATGCGCGGGTTTTGGATCCGAAGAGGGATTCGTTGGGTTTTGTTGATGACTTATTATGAGGCGTGACGGGGGCGGGCTCCCTGTTTTATTGGCGCTGAGCGATGAGAGTATTCGGATGTAATTACTAGATAATGTGAATCGGAAAGATCGGCTACCGAGGATTATGAGGGGATTAGATATATGATGTAAACTACCTATCGACAGTTGTTAGTATGGATAGAGATATCCAATAAACCTCTATGTAATAAGCTGATGTGGATAGCCACGGGTTTACGTACCGTAATACTCTTATCTAGGTCGGTGAGTGGTAAGGGGGAGAGGTTAGTGGCAGCTCAAATCTACCCCGTCAAGCTTCAGTTTGGACAGACACATACGCTGAGGCGTAGTCTGCCCGTAAGAGGTGAAGCGCTCGAAACGGTCGTCAGATGGGCCGCTATACCGGGCTCTTGCCCGAGATAACTCAATCGTCCAGCGAACGCCAACATTCCGGCTTCATCCCCCGATGAGCGTGACATACGGATAACCAGGCGATCCGAGTCCCGTATGAAAGATAGCTGATTGTCTTCTTGGTCCCCTAGACCAGAATGAAGAACCCACGGGAATGTATGTTCTACTTCGCAACAAACTTCATACAAAATTCCTAGGTTAGGAAATCGAGTTCGAAGCCCGGGCGTTTCCCTCTTTTCCCTCGCCTTGCCTGATGTTCAGTGTCCAAACAACCTTATCAACGAACAGCCTCCACTTGCGTCCAGGCAATACCCCTCCCAGGACAACGGCCGTCGAGCCGAACGGTCTCTCTTGATATGTAGCTGTACTTTTCTCATACACAAAGTCTGAGCTGACGGGGCTGTAGTCATGGTGACGTCCCTATAGGAGGCTGTGCGGGTCAAGCCTACCTTTGATCCTCCTCACATGTGCCCTTATAGGCTACCGGGTGTATATGATCACCTCTATTCGTGCATTGGTCGTTGGAGGGTGCCACTGACAACAACGGACTTTCCAGTCGTCGCCAACCTTTTGTGCTTGGCCATAATGAGTACGCACATGGCTATCGGCCGGCCGCCACTCGCCTGCAATGGACCCTTGGACCCCGAAAATGCATGATATTCTGGGATGAGCTTGTTTTGGTGTTGCAAGTCTTCCGTAGTTCGTCACTGTCGTGTCCGGTTGTTTGGTTTTTGTTTGTGTGAATATGAAAAGGAAGTCGTGTTCCCGAGCAGAATCCTGATCAGAATGGAGTTGGCGTCATCAGAAAGTGGCTGAGGTTCCGGAATCCCCGGATGATACCTGTGATGTAATCTGTATAGACTGTATGTATGTAGCTCACTGTGAACAATCCACCCGTATCTAGATAACTAGTTATCATATATAATGAGCCGTTTTCGCTCTTCCCACCGAATTAAGTGGACCAATCCACTCCGTTACCGGCAAGCTGCCGTCGCATCATATGGCGACAGGTGCCCCTATCTCCTATCAATTAACCAGGGGCCTCGTGGCCTAATGGCTAGGGCGCTAGATTTCGGTGGTTTCCGCCTAAACTCTAGAGATTGTCGGTTCGAGTCCGGCCGAGGTCGCCATTCTTTTTTTTCCCCCGTTCTCCGACTGCCATCCGTTTTACGGAAATACTTACCGGTACTCGTTTTCACGTTGGCCGCCCGCCTTCGTTTCAATTTGAGCTTTCGAATGGAAAGGTGCCGCTCGCTCACTCATTTTCTTCCACTATTATTTTAGTTTTTCTTTCTTTCTTTTTTTCATTCTCCAATTCTCCAATTCTCCAATTCACGGGATCATTGTCCGCTTGTGGTCGTTAACATCAGGAGCCGCTCCATGCTGTTGTATTCTTCCCTCAAATGAGGCATCCGACATCTTAGACATCTTCTTAGGCGGAGCGCGACCTCCCTCGGTTCCAAAATGGATCACTTCATATGTGACTGATTCTAACTAGATAGATAGAAAGACCGATTAGTTGTGAAGACTTTGGAAGCAACATGACCTGTTCTCTCATTACCTTCCCTGAGTGTACTGTAGATAGCGTACGCTCCAGACAAGGCTCATCACGGATGGTTGATGCCAACTACATAATATGACAGGCAGAGGAGAGCAATCACATGACTTGCCTACCTCGTATTCCACACATTCTCGAATCTTGGAATCTTGGACTGACCTAACTTAGCCATACCGTCCATGTACGGATGGCAAAGGCTCCGATGCCGTCTGCACGCACGTGTCCTATGCAAACTGATCCCCGGGTTCAATCAAGCCTCTGCTTTAGAAATTACCGTTGTCAGTACATATCCAATTGACAAAGCGCCACCGCCACTACATAACGTACATAGTAACACTATTGCTCGGCCACTCCATAGATGTATGATATAGGGGTACGTACGCCCCCTATCGTTTCCTATTATCCGGCGTGATGGCCGAGCAATGGGATGAATAGGTTACATAGGTCGCATAGACTATATATAGTATAGTTATTAGGTAGAAGACCAAGAGATTGGACCCTTCCTGGACAGCAATCAACCACTGGTCAGCATGGACGAGCTTAAATGCGTGTGGCGTTAATTTGTCATTTTTATGTGCGCATTGAGAAACTGACTGAGGTTGAGAGCGATCAGACATCGGAAGAACGTGGCAGCTGTATATAAAACACGATGAGGCATTCATCAAGATCGAAGCGTTCCGCTTCGGCTCTCCTTTCTCTTCTCTGCAATCTCGCCATAATAACCCATATCACGACTGCGCCAACCGAGGCTTCGAGACACAGGCATGGATATCATCATCTGCGCGGGGCTCTCATTAGCCGGGGCCCTGGTGGTCGCTGGACTCCAGGCATTCCATCGAGTAGACTGGCTGTCCGGGACACCGAAAGACGTGGCCATCACTCTGTTCATCACGCAGTATTTCGCGCTGAAATACTACAGAGTATTTCTCTATCATAAGTACTTCTCGCCACTTCGGCATCTGCCCGGTCCAACTGTAAGTCAAAAACTGCCTTTTAGCCTGACTCAAGGAGGAGGAGGAAGGATGTGTCGAATAGGAAAAGAATGGCGAAAGCGGGAAAGGTACGGGATGAATCGTGATATTTGAGAGAATTCCAAAATCCAAAGAAGGCTCTAACGTTCAAGAAAATACCCAATTGGAATAGGATAACCATTTTCTCTTCGGCCAATCCATCAATTTGCTCAAGGCAGAGTCGCCGACGGCATTATATATCCAATGGATGAAAGAGAACCCGGACGCGCCGTTTATACGGTATCTCTCCCTCGGCAATCGAGAGGTCCTCGTGCCGAATCGGCCCAGCTGTCATAAGACTCTGCTGCAGACGCATGGCTATTCTCTGCAGAAGCCGGCTACGTGGCTGCGGATGACGAAGGAGATGGCGGGCGACGGCGTCATCGTGATGGAGTTTGAGAAACATAAGAGGCACCGACGACTGCTGAACGAGCCCTTCTCGACGCGCAGTATCAGGAGGTTGGAATCTGTTTTCCAGTCCAAGGCGGATGAACTGGCGGAGTTGTTTGATCGCGCTATCAGCGCTGGTGACGAGCGCACGGGGGTCATTGATTGTACTCAGACCTTTTCGAAGACCACGCTGGACGTCATGGGCATCGCCGTTCTCGGCATCGATCTGGGGAATCTAGCCTCGACTACATTTCGGGAATCTGAAAACTCCGCTGGGGCGAATAAGGAGAAGAAGGAGGATGAGGGCGACTACAACTTCCACGACGCCTACGAAGCTATCTTCGTGCATAGCACTCTAGGGAAGATCATCACGCTAGGAAACGGGTTCATGCCACTGAGATGGCTACCCCTGGAGGTGAACCGCCGTTTCTTGTTCGCCACGTCCTGGTTGGACAGGTATATCACCACCTTGTTCAGGACGCGACGCGAGGAGATTGGGCTCGCGATGAGGACTCGGAGATACGAGACGGATAGCTCTCGCGATCTCATGAGTTTTCTTATAGAGGAGAGTTTTACTGGTGGCTTGGAGGATGATTCCACGGATAAAGAACTTGTGGGCGATGTGAGTTTCCTTTTGGAAATTTCTTGGACGATCAAGGTTTTCTGGACTCTTGACTTACTGATAATTTGTGTTATAATAGCTTCTTCAATTCATGATCGCGGGCCATGAATCTTCGGCGAATATGCTGGCGTGGTCGCTGTGCATATTAGCCAGACGTCACGATATTCAAACCAAAGTGCAGGACGAACTCCTCGCCCTGGGCGATGAGCCTAGTTTCGTGGCCATCGACAAGGCACCTTATTTCGATAACTTTATTAAGGAATGTGTTCGAGTTTATCCCCCAGGTAAGCCGATTACACTGCTCCGATTCCTTAGTCCCTAGGGATATTCAGCTGACGTCGTAATATCTGCAGCTGCGAGTTTTCACCGGGAGATCGTCACCGATGTTGTGATCGAAGGGGTCCATATCCCCAAACACACATCATTCGACGTCGTCCCCTCAGTATCCTCTCTCAACCCGCTTATATGGGGAGAGGATGTCGACGAGATAGACCCGACGCGATGGGATAGACTCCAAGGGAACCAGCTGCACTCCCATGTGTCCCAAGCCTTCTGCAGCGGTCCGCGTATCTGTCCCGGACGAGCATTCGCGAACATGGAGATAAAAATCATACGTGAGTTTTTCATCTGCTGATTTATAACGACGCTTTTTTTGCTGACCTTAACCCAGTGGCCAAGATTATCCGGGAGTTCCGGTTTTTGAAGGTCGAGAAGGAGTTTACGATAGAGAATCCGGGGTTCACGCTGCGGCCGCGTGGGCTGGAGGTGAGATTGGAAAGGGCCAGACGAGCGAAAATGAAAAGAGGCACAATAGAGGCCGGGAAATAATAGAGTTGTGTATATATCTGATTGTAAATTCGTAGTGTTACTCCTTCTATGGGCCAGGTCTCCAATGTGGTGTCAAGCTCCTGATTATCAGTTCCCCTGAAGAAATAGCGATGATATCCATACAGCCAGACTGACACATCTAGTATTGCCCTCGGAGTTTCCTCGTACTCAGGGCACGCCTCGCCCAGCTCTAGTCGCCTTGGCTAGTTCCGACTGCGCAGTGTCATTAGCGTATGGCTCAATGACAGCGCTGTAGTGCACCCTGTCACTCATCGTCCTCTTGACACTCCCCAGCTCGTTCACAGCAGTGAGCCAGACATGCCACCTCTCCCATTCCTCGCCGCCCTTCCCTTTCTTAGGGACCGCTGGTCCGCCCTTAAACTCCTCGAACACCCAGAGCCGTAAAGCCCAGGGGATCAACATGATATCCACGAGGCCGACTTGCTTGCCGGTGAAAAAGGGGCCCTGCGACGCGTCTACCATCTGAGCGGTGAACTCAAGCAAGTATTTCCGGAGCTCGGCGCGCATTTCCTCTATACGGGCGGCGCCATCGCCCTCGTAGGACGCAGGCTGGAATTGGAGGAGGCGGTGGTATGCTGGAATTATCTTTGTCGTCACGTATTCGATCCAAATGCGTGAGCGCGCGCGGTCATAGGCATCGGATGGGAGGAGGTTCGGCTTGTGGTCTGCGTATTGATATTCCAGGTAGTCGCAGACCACACCGCTTTCATAGAGTGGTTTGCCGGGGGACACCTCTAGAGTTGGCATGAGGCCGCGCGGGTTCACGCGCAAGAACTCGGGCGATTTGTTATACGGATTGACTGGCTATGTGTGAATACCTACGTACGTACACCTTTACATTTAATGACAATGGGGTGATGCTGGATTCACCTTCTATGTACTCGTAAGGAATCCCCTTTTCTTCGAGCGTGAGCCATGCTCGCTGAGAGAACGGATCGAACCAGCTACCGTAGAGTTTCAGTTGCTGCTTTGCCGAGTGGTTCTATTGTTGTCGTCAGAACTAAGAACTAATGAAGAGGAACGGTGAGGATATTGTCTTACATCGACAGTCTGCCTGGCGAGCCCCGTCGCAACGGGGTGCAGATTGGGTGCAGGCATTCTTAGTTTTGAGGATTTGCTGAAAAAGCGCAACATAGACATCTAGATTTCTGGTCGAAATGTCTGAATCGCGTCGTCCCCCGTAGACATACTTATACTCGTGGGGGTCAGCCAGGTTTGATATTACCATGGACTGGGCTATCTGGACGCCAGCCCGATAACTAACGTCATAGTGATGTCGAAATCGACTTAGCCCCGACATCTCAACTACACTCGTTGGCGCATGGTATCTACCTATAATACGAATTACGACTTGGGAATCGCATTCTGCTGGAGACTTGAGTGCAGACCCTTGGAGAAAGGACTCAATGGTTGAAAATTCATCGAGTAGTTCGCTGCGTATCGTAGTTCTGTTCTTGCAACAATATGTTAATATGTTTGCCTAGATGATTTCTCCCAGCTCACATTGATGAATATGTTTGAAGGATTGACATGAATTTCATGTGATGGGTTGACTCATTGATCAAAAACGACTTTCCCAAACTCTTTCCCAAACTCAACGACGCCACATATTTAAGATCAGTGTGGCTGAGGTGCCCTGTCAAGCCACAATCAATTCGCACATTCAAGCGCTAACTATAGAAGGTTAGCGCACGACTTACATAGTACGCCCCGGAACTCTTATCGCTAGCTCGCCATCATCGCAAGGGACCAAATTTCCATGCTTCCCAAAGACCATCCCACCTGTCTTATCCAGAACAAACCCGTTAACGACGACGCACCATGTCGTCCCTCAGAAACGCCGTAAATCGGCGCGTACACCGCGAAAGAGATCAATTACAAGACCGAAAGAACCGCTACGGTCTTCTCGAGAAGCACAAGGTGCGCAAGTCGCAAGCCCATATTTATCTACATCTATATAGCTAGCTATGCGACGACGAAAGAGACTGACGAACAAGGGTAACAGGACTACCGTCTTCGAGCACAAGATCACAATAAAAAGAAGGCCCAGCTCAAGAGTCTTCGGAAGAAGGCCGAGGACCGTAATGAAGATGTGAGCGTTTGAAACCCCTTTCCAAAGACCTGTTTGCTCTCTCAACTCTATCGGCCAGGAACTACGGTCGATAGCCTAACTAACACGTCTCTCTCTCTTTCTTTCCCCCCCATTTAGGAATTCTACTTCGGCATGTTATCCCGCAAAGGGCCAGCAACAACCCTCTCGACCGGCAGCAAGAAATGGGACGGCACCGTGGCCGGCGACCGTGGTAACAAGGCGCTCGACATGGACGTTGTACGGCTGCTCAAGACGCAGGACATGGCGTATATACGATCAGTGCGGAACGGGGCGATGAAAGAAGTCCGTACACTTGAAGAGCGAGTGACTGCGCTCGGGGGTGACGTCGCTGCCCATGAAGAGGAAGAAGATGAAAACGATGATGACGGCATGGACTTCGATTTCGGAGATAATGACGACGATGATGACAACGCGAAGAAAAAGAAATCCGCTGGACCGAATGGACGGAAGAAAATTGTCTTTGCGGATGGGCTAGATGAGCGTGAGGATCGGATACAGCGCGATACTACTACGCAGACGGTAGTCCCTGGCAAGGAGGAGAAAAAGCCGGATGGCGACAACAAAGACTCCGAGGCGAGTCGCGCGGAGCAGAAACGGAGACTGCTGGACAAATTACGGCGGCGTCTGCTAAGCGCCCGGAAGAAGCAGCGCGTGCTGGCGCAGACGGAGCAGGAGTTGGAAGTACAACGGGCTCGAATGGCCAAGACGGCGACGATTGGCGGAGTCACGAAGGCTGGGAAGAAGTATAAGGTGCGAGAGAGGAAGCGATGATTCGTTGATCAAATTACACACAAAAGGCCCTGTCGCGCTTGTCTGGACGAAACACGAACGACTAGAAGGGGGGAACGGCTATTAAAAAAGGGCGGGCACTATCAATGCCTGAACGGCGTTTTGTGATTGGGGAATTTGTTGTCTTTCTATTCGACTACCTGGCAAGGTAGACGGCGTTCAGGGTGATTTTTTTTTCCTGCCGGGCGTTGGCGTTGGTCAGTAACCACGATACCTAACAAGCCATGTACATGATCTCTTGTGTCTGTGTGCTCGCGTGCTTCTCGATATGACACCCACAAGACCCCTCATGTGAACAACTCCACACCATTTCCGTTTGCTAATTCCGTCAAGTCATACATTCATTCGTATCCTGCGTTTTCCCTTATGTTCCAGTACGTTCCGGTTCCCAATGGTATCCTGCTCCAATTCAGAGATTTGTAAACCCCTGTCCTATTCTATAGTCATGGTGGGCTTTCACCCCAGATTTGATCCTTTTTTCCGCATTGCTGGATACAATACGGAGAGTGTGGTTATCCGTTATAAGACTAATCTGTAATAAGCGCCTTTAAGGTTTATCGCTCGTGATACACTTGCTCAGTGCGACAATGATCGCCATGGCAGCGTTGAACGCGACAGTGAGGATCCAGATCACGCATTTAAACCCGAAGCCAACCACCTTGATGATCGTCCGGGCAACACCAGGCAACTTCTCAGATTCGGCCTCCTTGACGTCTAGTTTGCCGCCGAGGGTGCTGGTCTGGCTTCCCATCTCGAAGTCGATGGCGTCAGGGTACTGCCGTCTCTTCTTCTGCTTTTTCTTCTCCTTTTCCTTGCCTGCACCAAGGATCTTGCTGCTCAGCAGACTACTGCTCCGCCGAAATACTTCAAGGGATTGATTGGCGGAGGGATCCTTCAGGTGCGCGGCAGGCGGCGGCGCGAATTGCTCGACGAGCACATTTTTCTCGTCTAGGTGGGCTACCAATAACAGTGCGGCAGCGGCAACATCGAGCACGTAGTGAGAGTCGATATGGCCGGCAACGAGCGTGTCAAGCTCCAACCACCCTTCGCCCGTGCCATCTCGTGTGAGGCGGCCCAGGTGTTGGGGTGATTCGATATGTTCGATTGCGTATTCCGTGCGGCTCCATGCAGGGCTCCTCTCGATTGTAACGCAGAACGGCGTCGCGACCGCTGGGTGCACGAGGAAATAATTCGAGCTGTCTTCGTCCCAAACTAGGCGTGCACACTCGCGTTCTGCGGCGGCTACGGCGGCGGCGTCATGTGGTCGCTCCATGGCCATCTTCGCCGCAGCGCTTGGGTACAGCAGCGCGACTAGACCGTCGTTTGGAGGTAGACGGCGGGATGGCTCTTCTAGTGCCGTGGCGATCGCCTCTTGCCAGGGCTTCTTGCCGTCGGCTTCACGGAGTGCGCCTAATAGCCCCGGGGTGTTCTGTGACGCCCCGCTTGGCTCTTTTTCCTTGCACGGCTTGCTGGGGTCATGCCGGCTGAGCGTCACGTATGCGGATGCCGAGGTCGGGTCGATGCGCATGTGGTAGAATGGCTGCAGCGTCCTCGACAGTAACATGTACACTGGTGTGTCCTTTTCGGGGACCAGCCTCATACAGAACGTCCGCCCTTCAGTACTCGGTGCCTTCCAGCCATTCGCTGCCTTCCAGTAGTCTCGAAGCTCCTCGGTTGTGCTCACGGAGGGGACCACCGGGGGCTCGTGCTGCCGCCTCGCCCACTGCTGAGATGACCCTACGCTCATTGGGCTCCGTATAGGACTTCGGACTGGCGGACTCCTGGGCTCTATCTGCTGCGGTACGTGCGATTGCCTGCTGATGACTGTCTTTGGTATATGGGTTGGGCTCGCTTGGGTGGGGTAGTAATTTTGTTGATCAAATGGTAACGAGTAGTCATACTGGGGGAATATCGAGCGTATGGCCGTCTCTCTCTCGGCTAAAGAAGTTTGGGGATCCCCCAAGGTTTGCTTCGAAGCAGGTGATCCTTCACTAGGATTTCGAGTCAAGGTACTTGTTCCAGACAATGCCGTACCTGTCCTCGACGGGACATCCTTTGGCGGGACGCCAGGCGGCGGAGAAGCAGCTTTTTGCATGGGCGGGTTGGGCTGACTTTGATACCATGCATTATTCGATACCATTCGGCGGCCAGTAGCAGTTGGTGGTGTCCCATCAATCACATATTCTGCTAGTTCTTCAGACGTGTGCAGACCGCTATGTGGTGACACGTCCAACGACGGGCCGCGCCCTTGTGATGACTGTGAGGTATTGCCGCCATGGGGCCTAGGTGTCGTCTTTCTCGATGGGGGTTTCGAGACACTGGGGCTTGGGAAGAGGGAGAACCCTCCCGACGGTCCAGTCGTTGGTGACATACTGCTACCAGGCTCGATCAAAATCCCAGTTTCCCGTGAGCTAGGAAGAGGTCAGTTCCAATTTTGGAACTGGGTGGGAACTCCCCTCTTAACTCGTGGAGTTCGCCTCTAATGTTAGTACTGAGATTCTATATCTATAGGGACATAATTATCATTCGTTTCCCTCAGACTTTGTCGAGAATAGTACAAGAGGAGGCAACACAGAAGGCCCAGCCACCGTCTGAGTTCCTATAGCACTGATAGGTAGGATGCGAATATGGCAAAAGTGCGGGAGAAGAGGAAATCCTTCCCCGGTCCCCTGGTAGAGAAGGACGAAGGTGAGGCATGGAGAACGTATATACCGGGCAGAGCAGAGAGCAGCAGAGTGACCAACACGTTCCACCCTAGCGTACACATGCATGATACAGGCGCGCCAGACCTGCGAAAAAGCATGAAGGTGAGGGTGATAGGTAGCCCCTCCCGCCCATTTGTCGATGCTGCGCATTCGATTAAGCGCCGTGCGCTTTTGACGGTGGGGGTGTTCATGATGGACAACCACTAACCATTGACCGCTGAGAAGCATGCAGCTTATAGTGTTGTCCGTGTCCTGTCCGTGCTGGCTGCATGGCGACTTTCAGGGCAACGGATCCCTTCCAGCCCTTCCTCTGGAAATGTCACGGTCACCTAGGCCAACTTGGGAATGAGAGAGCGCGACAAGGAGTGGTGGTTGGTTCGATTTGTCCAGCCCCAGAGAATGGTTGGATCGACTGCATGACGCGGGCATCCGATTGACCCAATCACGTCGAGCATCACACTCACCTTGCAAAATAGCCGCCGCGCACGCGAACCCAGTAATTACTATGTACGGCTCTTGGCTGGACTGAACCGAGAGAAACGCTTTTTCGTTGGTTGAAGGAATAAAATATCTGCCTCGTACAGAATCGGAGACATCATCTCCCGCACCGAGAAAAGGAAAAACGAAAAAGGGAAAAGGTTAGAAATATCAATGGATGCGATGATAAACCGCGGAAATGCGGGCTTCTGATTGGACGAAATGATCATTCTGGGTCTTGCTGGCGCATGGTCACGTCCCTTGTCCCGTTTTTAGGACACTCCTGAACATGGGCGGGGGAACATGGGCGGGGTGTTCAGGTGAGTTGCCATCCCTTGGTACTACGTTGGCAAAACCGGGCGGCCAGGGGAATGTCGGCAAAGGACTTTTGCCGACTTCAAGTCATAATGTCTGGGAACGCCCCGGATGTCCAAATACCTTCGCGAAAATACCTTCGCCAAGTTCACCTAGGCATTTCACCAGCCGTGCGTGGGTATCCATGCAATTCCACCTCTTCTCAATCATTAGCTATCTGAGTGCCAACCGCCTTCGGAGGGTATTCAAGATGGTTAGCGTATGCGTTCTTCTCACATAAATGCCTAAGAATGACCGAGCCAATACCACTCCTTACCGTCAATGTGGTAACGGGAACCCTCAACAGGCTGCGTGGGTCGGTCACCACCACTAAATGACCCATCACAATCTAAAGTATGTCAGAATCGAGTCGCCGAGGACCGATCTACGGATCTGTCCGGTTTCTGTATTTCCCAAGCTGTCAATTTCAGAGCAAGTAACGGCGATCTCAAGATCTCAAAGATCGCGGCTCGGCCTTGGCGCGGATGCACGTAGTACTATGAATGATGACACAGCAAGAGGCAACTGGCTACCAATGAATAAGGGTGTCTGCTTGAGAATGAACATTCTGGGCTCAGAGCCCAGGGCTCTTCGACGGGACTGCGTCAATAGGAAGTTGTGCGGAATAGCCTGACACCAGATGATCGGTATGTTGAGGTGCCTAACGGTTACAGGGCGATTCGGATATGGTTTCTAATCACAGACAATGCGGCATGAGCATTAGTATACCTTAGCCTCGTCCTACTTTTTTAAATCCGATTTGATGGTACGTAAGGGGACCCAAGTTTGCCTCCGATCCGACGCTGCCTCCAGGTTAGAGGGATGATTGCGCAGAGCAGAGCAGAGCCTCACAAGAGCGTCCATACCTTGCAGCCATCTCGCCAGCATTGGTCGCGTCGAACATTACACACTCATTGTATGATATTAATGGCCAAAAGACGGATGTTAGTGGTGATTCGGGATGCCGCGGCCGAAGACCGAGGGACGTAGCGTACAGGCTCCGAATAGTGGGAAGAATGTGGGTTGTTTGTTACCATCGTTTCCTCACGCCTTATAGATTGGTAGATAGAGGGCGTGCATCTCATACGTCACTAGGCGTTGGATGCGTGGAATCGGTGAATCTGGTAGATCATCAGGGTGTTTTAGTCGTAGTCCTCACGAACAGCGAGCCCGTTGGTGTGATTGATCATAATAACCCGCATCGCCCTTACTTGCTGAGTGCATCTCTTTCTCACGTGCGTATTTCAAAATTTGCCTGTTACGTTTTTGTGTTTTTCGAACGTTAGACATCTAGGCGCTTGTAAGTTGTGGGTGGGTGCTGCTGGTCCTCGTTGGATGAAGATAGACATGAAGTTATGTATTCCGTAGATAGAGAAATTGATGGAAGGGTGATCAGGATTTTGATAGGTAATTACATACTTTGTGGGGGCTGCATCCGAACTATCTAGTTAGCCGACTGTGGCTTGCTGTGGCTTGCTGTGGCTAGAGCAAAGTGACGGATTATCATTGATACTGTATAGTGACCTAAGACGGGCATCATTGTTCGTTCCTCCCTAGAGAAGGCCAAACGCCAAACAGATAATTACCTAAGGTTAACACCCTCCCAAGATTTCTGCTGTTGTCGAGTTTTCTCTTTCTTGTCATGTTTCATTCAATGCTCCTCGCTGCTTCATGGCACCGCTTCCTCCCGGTCAGCGCCCACAAATTGTGCATTCACACGACTTGCTTGGGCGGCTGTGGCTCATGACAGGTCCGAACTACGAAGTACACATCTTATTAGAACCCATCTCAGGACTTATTTCACATTCCACCATAGGTAGGTATGTGAGTACACTGCAGACTGAAGGTAAGCGTGCGCCCGCCAATGTGATGAGAGTACCACTACTAAACACACACTCAGGTAGAATGTCGTGAAGGCTGCTAGCAATACATGGTACACTGTCTCCTGTACACCGCGCTCGCAGAATGTACCTTACCCTACGTCCAGGGTACTGTTTATTCGTGTACAGAATACCTATACACTATGACAGGCCCATACATGGAGCGATCCCCACTACACCCACTACTCCTTGGACCTGATCGCCTGTGCTCCCCATTTCTACCGGATTAGAAATCGCTGTTATTATTACAAGTATCAGCTGAATCCTCCGAGCGAAGATTGCTACCTACTTACTTAGTACATGGGTAGGTAGTAGCTTACAGTAGTCTGGAAAAGCCCACGCTACCTACGCTACAGCCTACATCTCCTGAGGCTCCTGGAGACAGAGAAGATACTCTGCTCTGTTTCCCTGTTTCCCTGTTTCCCTGTTCCCCTGTTTTCCCGTTTTCCCCAAAGTTGCCAAGAACATCCACCTATCTCGCATTTTCGCTTCCCCGGTACTCTGTCCTCCTGCCTGGCCGCATTCGACTAGAAATTACGTGGATTATACTACCTACCACACACTAGTGTAGGTACGATTTGCGAGCCGCGTCTCCACCTCTCTCGTGAGTGGCGTGTGCGCTGAGTGTTGTTCTCCTCTTCTCTGTCGATCTCCCTTCCGCCTACCTCTACCTATCTCTTGTCTGCGCTACGCTCTGCCCACCCGCGTCCGACTACCTATCTACCTATCGTCATCGGCCTTCTAGCTTCTGTTATGAATGATGATTCAAGAGCATGTGTATGTTTTCCAGCTTGCCTTACCTTTCTTCCCTTTCCTCCCGCCTCTCCTCGCTTGTGATTCGGAGCCTCTCTTTTCTTCCCGGCAACCTACGAGATTTGAGACTGGTTGGATGATGTCGTGATTTGTATTCTTGGCTAGACGTCTCCCGCTTTGCTACCCGGGTCCACGCGCCAATTATTTATCACATTATTGATAAACGCTTCTTGGCGCCAACCCGGCCCTCTTTTTAAGCCTCCTTGGCACAGCCGCAAACTGACGTGATTCTACAGCACTTCAAGCCATTCGGAACGTCGTGTAGGTTGCCAAGCTGAAACTTCCCTTTGCCTCCAACAATCTGTCCCTGGCAAATCTATACTATATTTGCCCTCAAATGTCATGGGAAAGCTTGGCTGCGACTCGCCCGTTTCGCCGTTGAACCCATCCTTAGTAGATGAACCCTTGATCTAAACGAGAAAGCTATTGGAGCGTCGATGTCGTCACTGCCAAGGCCTACTGCTCTAGCTTTGCTATTCATGGGTCGACAACCTCACAAAGGACAAGAGCGCGCGATTCACGTAGCTGACCGATACGGCTGTTTCTTCACATCATGTCACCATGACCACACAAACAGCACGACCACCCGACGGCATCTCATTGTCTTACTTTACCGTTCATCCATGAATATCATTAATGGCCCCGCTAACTCAACCGCAGTCTGTTGTTCACCAATCCCAAGTTATCCCATGGCTTTCATGCCCCTAGCACCATTATCAGGAACCTCACTGCCGTTCCGGTACGTTCTATGCGACACAATGTCAGTCTCCCGCAATCCTAACTGTTGTCTTGATTAGGGCACGTTAGCCTACTCCGAAACCATCCTCAACAATATCACTACTCTCTCTACCAACTTCGTCATAACAACCAAGGGAACCATCCAAGGTCTACTATACGTACCCGATCTCCCCCTTGGGGCCTCCTGCGATCAGGCTGACCAGTATATCCCGGCAAATGCAACACGTAAACTCAATCTTCCGCCTAACGACTATATTCTCATCGCTCTAGTACCGTGGATCAATGTCAACTGTACTAAGGCCTTTATGGCGGCCGCAACTGTCGACCCCTTGCGTGCCATGCTTGTTTATCGTCCGGACGATGAGGACGGTCAACCACCCGATGCCGGGTCCGATCTGTGGAAACTTGACGACGGAGGAGGTTGGAAATTGAAAAATCATTTTCCTGTTTATGCGATTTCCAGCAGTTCTGGGGCGCGCATGATGCAACAACTAAGTCTGTATTCCGGAGGCGTATCCGAGGTACCTTTTGCCGATGAGATCAACAAGACCTATGCGCCAAACCCCGAGGACTACGTGCGAGTCTGGACACAGCTGTCCGTGGCACCGGAGCCTGCACTTTTGGCGATCTGGGCCTTTGCACTGATCATTCTCGCTGTGCTCCTGGGTGTTATAGGCGGGACATCACTACTTATGCATTATGTTCAGAATCACCGGCGAGCCATGCTGCGCCGTCGTGTGATGAATGGCGAGGTAAATTTGGAAGCATTGGGGATCAAACGTTTGACGGTACCTCTTTCTCACATCCAAGCCTATCCTTTGTTTACCTATTATTATGATCCCCCTGGAGGTTCAATCCTGGTTTCGTCGCACTCCCGCCAGTCCCCGCACAAGCTGTCTTGTGACTCTGATTCTCCGTCATTTATTAACAATCGGGGGAGATATGGTGACCGCCTTGATTACCAACCCACCTGCTCGATTTGTTTAGACGACTTCGAATCGAAAGTCACAATTATACGGGAGATATCTTGCGGACATATATTCCACCCTGAATGTATCGACGAATTCTTGAGCGAGATCAGCTCTCTCTGCCCCATCTGCAAGGAGTCGATGTACCCCTGGGGCCATTCTCCCAAAATCACGAATTCTATGGTTCGAAGAGAACTCAACACTCGAAGGTTGAGGTCAAACGGTACTTTCCCGATTAGCGGATGGCGACGGCTGTTGAGTAGGGATACGCCCGAGGCACTTCCTACACGATTGTCAGCGTCGGACATCACAGCGCCCCGCACCTCGATTCGTTTGCAGACACAACCTGAGGGCCGAGGGCTTGGCGGGGTGGGTACCACGAGAGAGCGTATGCATGAGCTGATCACGCCGATAACAGACGAGACGGACAGCGAGGATGAGCGCTCTCCATGCGGGCATTTCTCTTAAAATCATCATACCATAATGCCCGGGCGACCTAACCTTCCGGCAGGGAAGCATGCTGTGTTGATCTTGTTCCCTGGGTACGGCTGATGGGCGGGTCTTCTTGAATGGCGCGGTTGGATCGGCAATCAGCACTTGGGCGGCATTGGACGGTATTTTCTGGCATTTAATTCGGCGTTACTTTTCGGCGGTATTTCGTGAACTGCTGATGGAAGGGTAAGCAAACATGGGCGTTCAAAGGCTATGTCCTCGGTCGAATCAAAAAGGCTACTTTTAGTGTGTATATAAGGCGCAAATTCTTGGATATACCCCCGGCTCTTCAACGCATAGTCACATCTGAAAGACGATCATGCCAATGATCTGGCTCATCTCTTGGGCATCACTAGGTACGAATATACACCCCCGTCCCATCAAATTCAACCTATCAAGGTCACGACGCAGTGCCGTGGTGCGTCCATGCAGAATCCTAGATCTATGATCTTGCTGATTGTACCTACAATCTAATCTACCTGCCTTTTACGCCGTGTCACTCTTGTATCTTAAAGAAGGCAACGAGTCGCGATTCGTCCCCTTGATCGCATCTGAAGCGGGATAACTCGACTTGTGATTATACGTTCAATCGCCGAGCACAAAAGACGAGCCTGTGCATATCCGAGGCTATCTATCTAGCTTCAATACCACAAGTTAAGAAATTGGTAGACATGTGGTGTGCATTGCGTGTCAACCGGAAAAGGATTACAAATGGAATTCCATGACTTTTAACGTAATTCACATGTTCTATAAAAAATCGGCAAAAAGATAACTAACTGTACGTTGGACGAACGGGGAATTGAACCCCGGACCCCTCCCATCCTCATATGTCCGGAGAAGAACTCCGAAGAATGCGAAGGGAGTATCATACCCCTAGACCATTCGCCCATTGGACTGTGATTTGCCCGTTCGTTAGCGCCAACTAACAAGCCCCCCGACAGAAGTGGGTCCGATAAGAAACCACACATGCTCATAAACGCAACGCAACAAGACATATATCGGCCATGGAATAAACCAACCAACGCCCTGTCCCATTGCAAAGAAAAACTAAAAAGCACATTCTAGGAATTGTGCGCCTTCATTCTACCTATTGACACATATTTGTCGTGCATCCCGGCTTTTTCAAGGGAATAAGTAGGCATATCTAAGTTGAAATACCACTCCGCGATATTGAGGGACTGACAGGTGTGTGGTTTCCTATCGGACCCACTTCTGCCCCGGTACTTCTCAGTCTGCCGGTACCGAGTGTCGCACATGTGCGTCTGTGCATAATATTGGTTCTCGAATAGGGATTGAAGTTGACGGGATCAGATGACTGTTAGTATCGACGATAGAAACGCAACGATGTGTCAAGATAATGACTGTCATTAACTATTGGTGACTGAGGAGGGACTGGAGGGGTAGGTTGCCCTAATGTCGTCGGCGATTGGCGATCGACGACAGAATATGCAGGTAAACAGAATAATGGGAAATGAGGGACATTATGTAATGTAACCTAATCGGGGCGGGCGGGCGGGATGGACTCAGTAATTCGGAGTATTCCGTAATTAAATGTAGCTGCTAGAAGCATAAACCACCTTCTCAGGAGTACGCAACCACATCGGGCACCTGGGGCAGTTTTGCGCCAAATTAACTTTTGTCTCATCCCACGATAGACTTGGATTCTGCGTTTGTTTCTTGTCGCGCTCATAGAATATTAATAATAATTGGTAATAGTATCCGACATCCGGTATTCCTCATCATCATCAATGCGCCCCACATTCTTCGAAGCACGATATCGTCACCCGTGGTAGCCGTTCAACGTACCTGACAAGGTGCGCGGCAACTGTGGGGGGAGAGAAGAGAAGGGAAGGGAGCGTGTCTTCGGTCTTCGGTCTTCGGAAGATTCACTGTTCCTCGCGGTCCTTTGCTCGATGCTCGCCGAAGACACCGCATGGCAGATTCGTAACCAGCCCTATGGCGTGGTGGTCCAGATCGTCCGTCGCAAATCATGGCTCCTCCTCCTGCTGCTGCTGATCGTCCTGGTGTACCTGCTTGTTGGCTTCGTTCCCGAGAACCGCGATTTCCTCTGGGGCTTCCCCTATGTCCACGACAGCTACGATTGGTCCAAGCAGAAGCTCTTCTACCCGGTCTCCAACTACACCCCACTGCCGACGGGTCAGCCTCTGTCGTTACCACCGGTTCAATTCCCTTTTCGCGAAGACAAGAGCCCCGTGGGCGTCGCGCGGGAGGCAGTGCTGGCATCGAGACGCAACGAGGTGAAAGATGCATTTGTGAAGAGTTGGAAGGCATATAAAACGGTCGGGTTCGGGTATGATGAGGTTCTGCCCGTGTCCGGGGGTGGGTATAACGAGTACGGGTTCGGCAAATGGGGAGCTACCCTTGTCGATTCCCTGTCGACCCTTTGGATAATGGATCTCAAGGATGACTTCCACGAGGCTGTCGCTGCCGCCGTCACCCGAGACTATTCCAAGGACAACGAGACGTCTTGCCTATACTTCGAAATCACCATACGGCACCTTGGTGGCTTGCTCGGTGCCTATGACTTGAGCAAGGAGACGGCATTGTTGGAGAAGGCAGTCGAGCTTGGCGATATACTGTACATGGACTATGACACCCCCAATCGGATGCCCGGCGCCACGTTAGACTTTAGGGATGCGAGAACGGGCAGGCAGCTAGCTGGGAACCACGATCCGTCGGCCTCCGTCGCCTCTTCGTCCATGGAGTTTTCGCGCCTATCACAGCTGACTGGCGACAACAAGTATTATGACGCGATCAATCGGGTGACGCAGGTTCTGAACGAATGGCAGAACAAGACGCAACTTCCGGGAATGTGGCCGACGTATCTCGACTTGCGGAATGAGGCGTTGGACGGGGTCAACAGCTTCACGCTGGGTTCATCCGCCGATAGTCTGTACGAGTATCTGGGTAAAACATTCGTTCTACTCGGTGGTCTCGAACCAGTATATGAGAAAATGTACCGAGCCGCGATGGACACAGTGACCAAACACATCTTATTCCGCCCTAAATTGCCCGACCAAGCAGACATTTTGTTTCCGGGGAATGTCATGGTCTCGAGCCTAGGCCCGATCCTGACTGCTCAATCTCAGCACCTCTCATGCTTCGTCGGCGGCATGTTCGGACTCGGTGGGAAAATATTTCAGATCCCCGAACATGTCGCGATCGCCGAAAAGATCACCAAGGGGTGCGTATGGGCATACGACGCCATGCCGGCTGGCATCATGCCCGAAGTGTTCAGCCTGCTGAATTGCGAGGGCTTGGAACCGTGTGCGTGGAGCCAGGAGCAATGGGAGGCCGTTGGCAACACGACGCTGAAGCCGGGATTCGTCGGTGTGCAAGACGCCCGGTATCTGCTCAGGCCGGAGGCCATTGAAAGCGTGTTCTACATGTACCGGATCACGGGCAATGCCGAGTATCAGGACATGGCTTGGGCGATGTTCCAGGCGATTCGCAAGGCGGCTGAGACGGATCTGGCGTTTTCGTCGATCGAGTCTGTCACGGTCGCCGATACAGTCAGGACAAATTCAATGCAGGTCAGTATCTTTCTTCTCTTCTTCTCATACCATCATCTATCTATGATCATCGACTCACTCTCGTTCCCCTTAGAGTTTCTGGCTGGCCGAGACACTGCGGTATTTCTACTTGATATTCTCATCGCCGGATTTGATAAGCCTTGACGAATATGTCTTTAATACTGAAGCCCATCCTCTACGGCGCCCATTGCCTGCTTCTTCATAGCAGATGAGCAATGGTGAAAAAGTCCTGAATACGGTTGGTTGGTTCGCTAGTTGATTGAGAGATAGGATAGGATAGGATAGGAAAGGAAAGGTGGTAGCTCACCTTTTGAACACTTAATACTCTTGTGGTATAGAATAGAGAATAAGAACAAACAGATTTGAGGGCAAGCACGTTGCCTTTTTCATTAGTTGAACACCTTTTATATTGGGTGATTTCCGTTACGCCCTTGAGGTCACGCATGAACAGGATTTTTGTACGAGAGAGGCCGTAGGTTACATCCGCAGTGTCATAGACAGACAGACAGACAGATAGACACATAACGGGAGACACGACATCGTGTGTCATGCTGTGGGCTCTATCTTAGACGGCTTACATAGGAACAGAGAGTCCGCGATGGGATGGGGCTGAGGAGCTGGCGAAGCCGGGAGTTTCAAGGTTGAAAGCTTCTCGGTTTCTAGGCTGGATGGTGAGGCGCTTCGGGCGCTGTTTGAGATCAAGTATTTCTTCACTTGGTTCCATTCCCTCACGACATCATTAACCATAGGAAGCCTTGTTGCGGCCTGTAGCTTGTAAAAAAAAAAAAAAAAAAAAAAAAAAAAAATTCCGAATCGTATTTATCTATCTATCTGGACTCTGATAATGTAGGTACGATACCTAGACGAATACTCTCGAGTTCATCGATTTTCTTTTCTTGAAAGTCTTTTTATCAATAATTCTAAATTGTTCACATGAAAAACGATAACTGTAACTGTAACTGTAACCAGTACCAGCCAGCCCTGAAATGATCTTTCAACATCAATGTTTTGACCATCTAATTCCTTACGGTTCAGGGAGGTACAAACCATACATTTTTTTTTTCTTTTTCTTTTTTTTTTTTCGGTTGGAAATCCCGTTTAGATTGACACAGGTACCCGTTTCCCGTTCTTTTCTGCAGTTATCCTGAGGTAAAAAAAAGGGTAAATAACCACGCGGGGCTGCCGATCACAATATCACCCCCCTTCCCTCCCTCTCCCCCCCGTAAGCAGTACCCGTATGTACCGTACCCGTCTTACTTACCCTTACAACTCCAATTAGATTCTAGAAATTGATAGAGAGGTACAGTACGGTAGGATAGATAAGGTAAGGTAAGGTAAGGTAAGGTAAGGTAAGGGTAAAACATTTGGCGTGAGCAGTGGCAAGGTTGCTTGATGAAAAGATGACTGTTTTGTATTTTATGTGTGTATGTGTGTGTATGTGTGTTTTTTGTTTTTGTTTTTCTTTGGCCCCCATTTTGAGTGAGGGGTGTGGGGGTTTATATTGTGAGAAATTAGGAGAAGACCAAAACACAAAACAAAACAAAAAAAAAAAAAAAAAAAAAAAAAAAAGAAACGTGGGGATTCTGCAAAAGACATTGTTGTTACTTGAAACGAGAATAGACGGCTGTTTACTTCCCTTGTGATGTATGACATGGTCGTGTTTAGGTGTCTGTGGTTCTGTTTGCTTGCTCTCTCTCTCTCTCTCTCTCTCTCTCTCTCACACACACACACTCTGGGGGCCCTACAAGGAAGAAAAAACGTGTCGGTGATTCTCGTGAGTCGGATGGGTGTCACAAGTTGGTTTGGTCGGCTGACAGTCAGGAACCAGGGTCGATGGAGGGCGACAGGATGGGGCCCCTTGTTCTGCCCTGCCCTGCTATGTATTGTATGGGCTATCAGTCAGAAATAACTCCGGCAAGAAAAGGTACGATGGGAAAGAGTGGGTAGGATGGATTATGGGAGTGAGTATGTATGTATGTATGTATATATGTAGGATTCGGATCATGGTGTAGTAAGCCAGGAACACATATCACCATATATATATAAATAATAATAGAATATGTTGACAATGTCAGTCAGAATGAAGATGCTACAATACAATACGTATCTACCTACCAACCTACCGATACTGATTACCGCCGCTTAGATGGGAAGGAAATAAACAATACCTCGTGGGATAGCCATAAGGCGAACTGAGACAAGCATGAACTCACACGTGGGCTGGCTCGTAAGAAAAGGAGTCGAAAGTCGAAAGTCGAAAGTCGGGACCGAAAGAGGCGCTGAAGTCTTCGACAAGGAAAATCCCAGAAATTTTAATATATTTTATTTACATGGTGGTTTCTTTTACAGCTCATGGCATTTCAGTGCGACGAAAGAACTCTTTCAAAGTGATCAGCCCTACTGAATATATGTACTCGGTATCGGTTGACCACTCTATCACTCGATTATAATCCCCGGAAAAGAGTGGTTGTCTCGGGGACTTTTCTTCGGGTCTTGTTTGTTCCCAGATGCCCGGCGGAGGAAAACTAGAGATCGATCCCAATCCGATAGAGAAGAGAGTGTGGTGTGGTCTCTCTAGAACCTGGAAATCAAGACTCTCTAAGCTTCGCAGATATATATGTTCGCTCACGATAGGCTTTGCCATCCTTTAACCCGGCCAGATCTATCATCTTATCCGTCTCCATCCCGACCTTGCCAAGTGGTGAGGTGAGAACGTAAAGGTGTGGAGGTAGGTGAACTAGCTTACGGCGTCAGACGGCCAAACGGTCGAGCTGCCTGCTTGCTTGCTTCCTCGTGCAAGAGAGGCTGAAGAGCATATTGACAGCGTCGCATCGTCACGCCGTGTTACGACTTACCGGCCATTTTGGCATTATGGGAATTTCTTCGGAGCGACGGTGTGGGTGGTATTGCAGAGTGTAAATACCAAATACTTGAATTCCTCAGCGCCGCGCGTCTAGATGGGAGATGCTGACCGTGGTGAACAACTCGAGGGAGAGATTGCACGTTGATCTACCTCCCTCTGTATATATATATAAACATATATATATATATATATACATATAAATTGAACATTGAAGAAAGACGAATCCCGTCGGACTGGATCGCTTTGTATATTTGAATCTCGTAACGAGATTCTCCATGCCCGAATGTAAGTCATTGTTAATCTCCCGCATTGATGCCAAGCCCATCGGGATACGGTATTATACAATACATTTTATACGTAGGCGTGGGCGTGGGCGTGGGGGAATGATAGATAGTTGAAAGCACAGCTGGGATCAAAAGATGCTCCATTCCATCTGAATGGCAAAGAAGAGAGAAGAGTATATCGTCCCGTGGATTGAACTCCATCGGTCTACAACCCGTACCCTCAATATATTCTATAAAGGAGCAAAAGCCCGATGTCCATTTGACATCCGCATGAATGATTGGCACCGAAACGCCGATAATATAGTCAATTCCTCCATCCATAATACATATTATACGCGAACGAAATTACACTGTCGTGCGCCGGCGAGGGGAAAAAAAAAAAAAAAAAAAAAAAGCGCAGATGCCAAAAACACTCTCCTAATAATAGTCTAACCTTGGAGTAAAAGAAATATCACCCTCCAACACGTATGCAAGGGCTATAAGCGACGACCGAGTGGATTTGCCGATTGGACTATCCGGACCGTCTGACCTTTTTGTGCCGCAACCATTCGGGGGAATTGGAGAGCCTGCTGGTGACTCTGAACGCCACATACACACACACACACATGTATCGAAGGTTAGGCAGCGCAGGTTTTATTATTGGGGGGAGGCGGCGGGCGTATTATCCAACTGAACGGGATGGGGAACGGAAGTTGGGACGAGAACAACGGTGGCTTTGGTTTCCATCCAGTCTGGTAACATCACGATCTTCCCAGCGTAGAATGAGATACCTGCCTAGATAGACAGAGAGAGGAGTAAGCAGTTGAGACATATCCTCATGTTCGTCATCTTTGCCTTTTGCCTTACGCCAAAAGGTAAAAAAAAAAGGCTGAGACAAGCTTTCAAGCCCGCTTCACCATTGTTTTTTTTCTAGAAAACAAAAACGCTGTATTAGTCTAGTACCTACACAGTTGGCTGATCCCGCCAAGAACGTGGCTCGCTATCCGTGGCCTTTCTGCCCCCCCCGTGGCTGAATCGCTCAACGGACGACCCCTCGAGTTGGAGCGGCGGGATCAACACCAGGACAAACCCTATGCATCAGCCATCGTTTGGGATGAGTTTCCCTCTCAGCCCCCGTCCCTCCCTCACCCTTCTACCCATACTCAAATCAGTTTGGTGGCTTTTCTCTTCAGGGTCCCCTAGAGATATCGCATGGCTGAGCAAGCCCCCTTCACATTTATTGACCATGGCCGGCCCGAGAAAACGAAACGAACGAAACGAACGAAACGGGGAAACTCGTTGCGTATGGCATGTTATGGCATGTCACGTCATGTTATCTTATGTTATGTTACGTTATGTGACGGTTTGAGCAGAGAGGTGTTTTTGTTCCAACTTCGCACGAAACTTCATAATACCATCCCATTAAACATACCTACATACATATACATAACATACACCCCTTTCCCGAATGAAGCCTCCGTCGTTGATCTTGATTCTCGATGGATCACATCTTCCATAGGCTTCCACCGGGGACCATAGATGCCTTGAAGTCGGTGTTTGTCGTGTTGGCCTTCATAGCCGTCACGCTGCGACTCGTTGCGAATTGGAAATACAACCGGCGACTCCTGGTTGATGACTGCAAGTTCTTCTAGCAAAGACTCTCCCCGAAACTCAAAGTTTTAAATCGAGGCTGACTTTTTCCTTGTTCTGGGGTTTTTTTTCCCCTTCGTTTAGATATCTCGATATGCGCCATCCCTTTCTTGGTTGCTGTTTCGGTCTTGAGTGATAGGGCGGGCAATGGTAATTAACGGCTACACCTCTGCTATCCGTTGGCCCGGCATGTGCGATGCTAATGAGTTGAGAGAGCAGGCTTTCACGATCCCGAATCGCCCCCATACCGGATTGCTCAGGTATGCTCATGACCACTCCCCACGATGAGTTCCTCGAGGATCAGGGGCTTGAACCAATTCCCTTTTGTTTTTTGTTTTTTTTGCTGACGTTCGAAATCACGACATCCAGCTTGCGGTAGCTATATCAGTCCTCACATCATTAGCATTATGGACATGTAAAGCCCCGATCTTATTCCTCTACCTGCGTGTCTTCGGCCTCAAGAAGTGGCTCCGGATAACCTCGTCCGTCACGCTGGTATTCATAGCGTTGGTGTATATCTCCGCCATCATCACCATCCCGCTCGCATGCACGCCGCATACGCATGTCTTATCGCAGGAATTCATAGACCGATGCCAAGTCCGGACGAGAATGACGAACGTGTATATCGGGAGTGTTTCCGTCATTGCGGACGTCGTTATCCTCATACTACCAATGCCTGTCATCTTTGGATTGAAGCTCTTGGTGCCGAGTAGGATTGGACTCGTCTTCCTCCTTATAAGTGGTCTTTTGTCAGTATTCTGCTGGGAGTTTCCTGTTTTTGCACCCCCCCTTCTCCCATGATGAATTCAGGTTCATCATATACTGACATGTAATAACAGTGCCATTGCCGCCGGTATCATATCGCTATACTTCAAGGCAATGTCCCTCAAAGTACCCGCGACATCCCTCGCCATATCAATCCTAGCCACGTGAGCATTCTTATACCACTCTCCCCTCTCCCCTCCCCTTCTCTCTCTCTCTCTTTCCCTTCCCCCTTCTTTAACCACCGCCAAGCTTAGAATCACCGAATGCGCAGTCGCCGTAATAGTCGGCTGCGTCCCCTCTCTCCGCGTCCTCTGGTCCAAAGTCCTACGGCCCACCAACGTCTCAACAAGCGCCGAAGAAATCACCGACGTGACGGCAGACCGAACCACGAACCGCGACAGCTCACCCTGCACCGTCGTCGTCGTCGAGGAGCGCAGCCCGGCCGATCGCAAGGCCCTGGATCCGAACGCCGTGCTCGTCGTATCCACCCAAGTCCGTACCTCGACCTCCATGACGAGGGATGACTACTCCCGCGTCCAACGGCAGGAACACCTCGCGCCCGGCCTCTACCAGGGCCAACCGTATTACCTGCAGGCGTACTATCGGCCTGGCAGGGAGCAGTTTGACGAGGCGATTCAGCCCCCTTTCGGCGTCTACGCTGAGGCGTATGCTCTGCAGACGAGGAGTCAGCGGGTTTGGGGACGGTGAGGACAATTTCTTACGTTGAATGGATAACGGGTATAATTGTTATCCCGGGACACAGCGAGTCCCCCCCAGTGATGAAATGGTTGACGTATATAACGGCGCAACCACTGGCAACCAGGCCCAATGATATGGATGGAGTTGAACGAAAACAATGATACCCAAAATCCTAGCTTTTCTTTTGCTATCTAGTGGATTTCAATTGCTTGGCTTCAATCTCTCGGTCGAGTGTACTCATGTTCTTTTGGATATCGGTCACCAATCATTCCAGCACCACCACAAACAGTTAATATAAATACAAACAATGAATGACAAGAGCCCGCCTCATCAATTTTTCTACACCCAAATTGACATCCTTCGGTGATACGATCGACAATCTAACCAAAGTATTACCAACCATGCACTCCCTTCTCATAACCCCCGAACGTGCAGCCGAACTTCAAAATTGCCGGCCTACTCTAACTTCACCGACTATAGATTTCCCCTTCGATTTAGGCCTCCACGGATTTGAGTCTGATCTCCACGGCACGTCGATGCGCTTCAAGTTCCTCGACCTTGGCCAACTGCATGACGGCGCTGCCAACATTCTTGAGACCCTCGAAAGTGAGGTTCGAACTCGTAATGTGCTTGACAAACGACCCGAGATTGACGCCCGAGTACTGCTTAGCATAGCCGTACGTCGCTTCATAGAATCCAGGGTCAGTTATGAACAAAATTGAAGCAAAGGGATTAAATAAAACTTACGTAGAGAATGGTTCACACCGGCCGAGTAATCACCCACACTTTCCGGAGTCCATTGCCCGATGAAGACACTACCGGCGTTCATGACCTTAGCGACGGCTTGTTCAGCGTCCTTGATCTGCAAAATCAAGTGCTCGGGCGCATACTCGTTGCTGATCCGCATGGCCTCGTCGATATCCCTGACAAGAACAGTAACGGAGTGACCGATGGAGCCCCTGACGATATCCACACGGGGGAGCGCCATGGCTTGCTTGTGGACCTCGTCTTCGATCGCCTGCAAATGGGACTCATCGAGGTCGACGGCGATGCAGACGACTTGGCTGTCGACACCGTGCTCGGCTTGAGACAAGAGATCCGAGGCCACGAAAGCTGGATTCGCGTCTTTATCCGCAATCACTAGGACTTCGGACGGACCAGCTGGCATGTCAATACTGACACCAGCATTTGTATCATTGCTCACGTGCATCTTTGCAGCTGTGACAAATTGGTTGCCTGGGCCCAAGATCTTGTCCACCTTGCTAACACTCTCAGTGCCATATGCCATGGCAGCAACAGCCTGTGCACCACCAGCCAGGACAATGCTCTCTGCACCAACCTTATGGGCGGCATATACGATCTCAGGTGTGATGCTTCCATCTGCTCGTGGCGGAGAAGCAAGGACAATTTTCTTGCATCCCGCCACCATGGCTGGCACACCCAGCATGAGCGCAGTGCTAGGCAACACGGCAGTACCGCCCGGTACGTACAGGCCGACCCTTTCAATGGGACGCGAGAACCTGCTGCACACAACCCCAGGCATCGTCTCGACTTGAAGGACTTTCTCCTCCTTCTGCGCAGCGTGGAACTTTCGAATATTTTCGAACGACACATCAATGGCATTGGCGGTCTCAGGGGCGAGATTCATCAGCTCCTGAGGAAATGGAGCTCTGATGACGGGAGATGTCAATGAAGTAGCCTTTTCAAACTTGTGGGTGTATGATAGTAGTGCCTTGTCGCCATTTTGTCGAACATCATTGATGATTGGCGTAACAATGCCCATGATCGTTTCCGCAGACTTCTGAGATGGACGCCTTAGAGCATCGGCAACTTCATTTTGGCCAACTTTACTAACATCTACCCGCTTCATGGTGATCTTCTGAGTTTGCGGGGCCAAAGCCAACGGTGTGGATGCTTCTTTGACAGCATCCTTGGGCTTCTCAGTGGGAGCGACGATGATGCCCTCCTTCTTTGCCCATTCACCCTTGGCGTTGCCAGGTCTTCGCTTAACCTTCAAGCTCTTGGCGTCGAGATTTCTCTCAATGTCAGCAAGGCTAACTCCAGCACTAACAGCTTTAGTCAGGGCAAAATATATCAAATCTGCGGCCTCAAACGCGACTTCGTCAGGGGTTTTGGCATTGCAAAGTTCCTCGGCCTCCTCCATTATCTTCGCTCGTAGCAACTTTTCATCAGAAAATAGCCTCTTGGTATATGACCCCTCAGGCGATGAATATTTCCTTGAAATTAGTGTCTTCTCGAGTTTCGTAATCCCTTTGAGATCACCGAAGCAGCCAAACTGATCCAAATGACAAAATTTACCGGTCTGTCGGACAGTAAACTTCAATGCGTCATTGTCGCAATCCATTGAGATCCTCACTAACTCCTGAGTGTCCCCGGAAGTAGCGCCCTTGTACCAGAGACCTCGTTTTCGGCTCTGGTAAACGCCGGTCTGCGTCCTCAGAGACTCGGCTACACTCTCTTCGCTGCTGTATACCAGCCCGAGCGATATTCCTCGCTCATCGCAAACGACACTAGGCACGAGTTTGTCTGCCCGGTCTGACTTCCAATGCATAGAGAACAGTTTCGGGACGTAGACTTTGTCGCCCGTCTCTTCTTTCTTCGTAGTCAGCCGCGTAGATGGTATGATGGGAATTGCATTGACTAGCGCGCAGACATCCACGAAATTCTCAAACCCGGTATCTGAAGTTGGTTTGATGAATAGAGGCGGCAGCTTCTCGATATCGCTGGACTGCAAGAAGCCGGGCACATCACAGCTTTTCGGGTCGAAGTCCTTGAGAAGTAGGGATTTCTCGGAGCCGGTGATCTGGAGTAGCTCGGTGACTACCGGGACAACTCTCTCCCCGTACTCGGCGAAGTCGCGTAACCTTTCGGGCTGGACGAACACCTTGCGGGCGCCGTGATCCAAGAGCGAGATAATGTCATCGCGCGATTCTAGTGCAGAGCCGTCGAAAAAAGCCTGGAACTCAGCACTGTGACGGCCTAGAAACTTGAGAAGCTTCCCCAGATTGAGCTGAGTCGCATCGAAAAAGACACAGCCCAGACATGATACCTCTTCCCGGCTCAGGCCCTCACTCGAGCCCAGTCCCGGGGGGACAGCTACAGAGACAAGGAATGGGAGGGGGAGTATGGTTTCCATGTCAATTGAAGCGCAGAACAAAGGGAGCGGGAGCGGGAGCGATGAGTGACTCAGACTGACCAAGGAAAAGAGAGTTCAGAACTTGGCTATCCACAGTACTCATGTAAGTGTGTATGATGCAACGTGCTCGGTGGGGTTGACGAACCGGAACATGCCCCTCCATCAGGTGCATCTGCGCCAGCACGGATAAGGCATGGTATCCATTGGTCCTGTCACGATAGGAGATTAGGGGACTGATAAGGATATAGCCGTATTGCATGAGTAATGCGTTATGCATTTACTAGTGCTTTATACTTGATGCGAATGGCGTGAAAAGCACAGTGTCTCTCGTTGATATAAACTGTATTAGGTACTTTCACCGTACAAACGTTCCCGCGTTGAAGTCGACTTCAGAATTCACCCCATTCTCATCATCCTGTGCCCTATCTACAACTTTTCCGCGGCGCGCCTCCTTGATTTTCCAAATCACACCAGACTCGGCTACTAATCTAGATGATCAAAATCCGAAAGAAGGCATCAGTATCCTTCCATCGTAGCGCCTCACCCGCCCTCGCGCCAACACGCAGCGGTCTGGGTGCAGACGAATCCATCAACCATCAACCATCAACCATCGCCCTCACCATCTGCCTTTATTCCGATACATACCTCGACTGAGGTCGATTCCGAATTACCACAACCTATCGCTATTCCCCGATTGACCACCGCATCACAGCCCACCATGGCGTCTATCGGCCCGTCACAAACCAATGGCATCCTGCCAGCAGCCTCAGCACCTTCATCGCAAATCCAGCCGCAACCACAGACCCAGCCGACACAGACCATCTCTGCGAGCAGCAGCGCGACTATGTCTAATACGCAATCAATCGCCGCAGCACCCGCCGCCGCTGGTCCATCCTCACCCACAGCCGCAGCCCACGAGCCCCGCCCTCGCGACGCGCGCACTATCGAGCTCCTCCTCACCTCACAAGGCGTGACATCCTTCGACGCCCGCGTCCCGCTATTGCTCCTCGACTTCGCATATCGACATACGTCCAGCATCCTCAACGACGCCCTTCACTTGTCAGGGGATCCCTACACTACGCATGCGGGCGCGAAACCTAGTGGGTCAAGCGGTGCCGTGCCCACAGCGCCGCCCGGCGGCGACGCTACGGTAAATACTAACGCCATAAACATCGCGATCGCTTGCCGGCAGGCGTACCAGTTCCGCGGAGGCTCCGGTGGCGGAATGGGCGGTGGCATGGGCGGCGGTGGCGTAAGCAAGGAATGGTTGCAGGAACTGGCGCGCGAACGCAACAAGGTCGCTCTACCTCGCGTGCTCGCGAACGAATGGGGCGTGCGACTTCCCAATGAACGCTTTGTGCTTAGTGGGCAGAGCTGGGGTTTGCAAGAGGACTGGGTCGGCGAGGGCGAGCTCGGCAGTGAGGTGGATGATGACGAAGGCGAGGGTGACGGTGATGGTGATGATGACGGTGACGGCGATGCCATGGAGGGGGTAGAAGGCCCCGCCCATCCTGATGACGAAGGCGAAGGCGAGAATGACGACGGTGGACTCGAACAATTCCTCGGCGACGATCTCGGCGATGAGGAGATGGAAGGCATGGAATAAATTCCTACGCATCCGACCTGATTCAGCCGAGTCTTATTTGCATCCTGTTTGACCCCTCCCGACGAACTAGCGAGAATGCAGTTACTACAACTCATTTCGTTATGGACTGCGGTGCTGGTCTCCGTAATGAGACCGTGCCCGATTTGAAATTTAGGGAGGGGGGGTTTATATCCCGGTGTTTGGCGTTCGGAAAGGAAACATGCATACGATACCATGCCGCACGCACTGAGGTGCTTTGAAGATTCGTTTTCCTAGGTAATTCATTTTACGAAAGGCATTAAGTGTACAAAGAATAGCAGAGCATCACTTACTTCCCGACTCAGTTCGAAGGAACTTGAAAAAGACACCACTGTAGATATTTCTTGAGCTCAGAAAAAGCACAAGGAGAGACCACACAGGAACAGAGCGGTTCCATCACACGAGAGCTTTAACCTAGCTATATATATGCATATATGCTCTGATAATCCTGACTGATGATCATGTATTAGCACCGCACAGTAAAAAAAAAACAAGAAAAAACAGAACATGTAGCAACTCAAAAGTGATTTCTTAGGTTCGATTGTATTTCTTCTATCTAATGAATCGCTCCCTTTAACTTGGCTAGACCCGGATATGGTTTATTCACCTATCTAAGCCCCTCAGGAGAGCTAGTCCCATGGAAATGGAAAAACGCCTTGCGCTATGCAGAAATGTAGAGAGAAATCGAGCCAGAAGTAAGCCCGTGGTAAGCAGGTCTCGGCTCAACTTTGCAGTTTGGTCTAGAGTAGGGTAGATGAGACAGATTTCGTTATAAGAGCCGCATGATAAAACAAACATCACGCGATACCCAAACGAAACCCGTCCCTTTGATGCCATTATATGACAAGTAATGATTTTCAAGAGCTTCCTTCAGGCCTGTTAGGACTTTGAATCCAGCCTTAAGTTCTTCATGCCAGAGGCGAGCATCGTGTCCGCACCCTTCACCACCTTTTTGGTGGGGACCGATTGCTTGTCCTTGGTATTATTTTCATCCTCACTATCGTCTCCTGCTTCCTCCTCGCCTTCATCAATTTCTCGCTCGTCATCATCCTCGTCCTCGTACTCTTCATCGTCGGCCCCTCCGGAATTGCGATAGGCTGCCGTCTCGATAGCATCATCCTCATCTTCGTAGTCACCGCTCCGATCGCTCTCGCCAGCATAGGCGTCATCGTCGTCTCCACGAGAAATGTAGCTTTCACCCATGTCACCTACATCTTCATCCTCGTATTCGTCGTCTTCATCTTCATCAGCACGCTTTCCTGTCTCAGAGTCGCTAGCAGAGAATTCATCCAGATCCAGCGGTGTATCTCGCCAGTATGTAAAATCGGTATATTCTACTCCAGCGCCTTTGACCAGCATGCTCACGGGTGGGAAGTAATGGTCAACGACCTCTCCCATGTTAACGTAACTGAGCTTCAATTTGTTAAGACTCAGTAGATCCAGGGATACTTCTGCATTCGAATTGATTGTAAAGATCCGATTTCTTGGAACGTCCACGGTACGGTAAGAGATCTGGTCCGTTAAACGATTTCCGAATCCCGCATAAAAGCAGTGGTTCTCAGGTCCGTCATACAAGCTTCGAATATCACGGAGAGTTGCCATCTTGAAGACGTGGGGTTTCCGAAGGTAGATTTCTCGTCTTAATGCAGCCATTGTTCTATCTGGCGAGAGAATAGTCGGGCCTTTTGGTAGGCGGTAGCCGTCCTGGATAATGCCATTGAGATAGGCTCGTGTAGTATCAGCCTGCCCGACCGATCGGCTAGTCAGGTACATGATATTATAACCATTTGCCACAATATCGCTATATAGCTTCGCGACGCCTGCGTGCGTCCAGTCACGGCCAATCATATTCAATACATGGCCAAGGGCATCCGATTTCGTAATTGTACCATCGATGTCCGATATCACGACCGGAGTGTCATGTTTCCATAGAAACATATTGGCGGTACAGGTCGCTCGATTCACCGTGAAACTCATGGAGTTCTCACCCGGCTTCAAGTCAAGGGCCCTCAACTGATCACTAGTCAGACGAAGGGTTTTAGCGTAATTCTTTTGATGGTGGCCTGCTGAGGAAGTTGAGCCTGGCGTGGTAGGCGGAGAATGCGCCGTGCCTTGGCCGGCATCAGATTCGCTCCGCCGGTGAATCTGATTCCGCGAGGATGTAGTCGAGTCGTCACTAGCATAACCCGGATCTGAAGCGGCATCGATAGCCAAGGTAGGGGCTGGCCGAAGCGAAGCGACAGTCTTTTTCAAGGCTGCCTCTTTAGCCTCCTCACTACCATATATCCAAAGATTGCCTTCTTCGTCCATTCCAAACAACGCGCCTATATCGTAATCTCCTTGTAGCTCTTCGGCCAATATTTTACGTGCAAGGATTTCTGCCTTGATAGCGTCTTCCTCGTTGCCCTTATATGACGCCATGTCGAGCATTAAATCACCCGTATCGGTCACACGAGTCGGGATGTTTACAGCAGACAACTCGTGAGAGAGAGCGACGGCGCGTTGTATAGCTTCGACTGGGCCGAGAGGTGGCGGGCTGCGCGATCTTTGTGAAGGAGACGGGCTTTCGCCACGCGATTCATCCATCGACTCATCCTGGTCACCAAAGCGTCGTGAATTGGTGGAAACCAATGGCTCGCTGGAGGGACTGTGTCTCGAAGGGACGTCAAGCCAACCTCCGGGACTCGGACGCCCTCCTTCTAATTCGGGGGAAGAGGCGGCAGGGGCTGATATGCCTGTACTCTAGAGATTAGCAATTGTTCCTAACTTTGCTTCCATGTGGCCAATGACGAACCTGCTCGTAGCTGATGGCCCGGGAGAACACTAGGCCCCGGCCTTGTTACAGTCGTACGTCTCGGCTTCGCACTTCCCCCATCAAGCTGTAGCAAGTCGGGCTCCTGTAGAAAATTGGGAGCATTGGACCGGTCGACCGAGGTCAGTGAAGGGCTAGCCTCGGGCGACACGAGGGGAGAGGTCTGCAAACTCTGAGGGATCGTATCCGAAGTCTCGAAGATGAAGAATGCCTCTCCCCCCTCGCCGAGTTTCATAGCATATTCTTGTTTGCGTCCATTGACCTTGAATTCAACCTTTTTCTCAAACGGGCGCAAAAGTGCGAATTTCCCGAAACGAACATGAAAAGGTGAGCAGTATAGGTCGCCATTCTCATGCTCAACTACAATAACATCGATGGCGCCGCTCAGTGTAGCAGGATTGATGGAATTCCAAGCGGTGGATACTGAATCGCTGATGTTTCTGACGTACTGCATCGTTCGGGAGTTTGTAGCGCGTAAAAGAGGCCGTCAATGTCGAGAATTGGTGATCGTAAAACGAGAGGCGGGAAGCGTGCGCGCGAGAGAGGAAGACAAAAGGAGGCGAAGAGAGAGAGAGAGAGAGAACGAGAGACAGGGGCAGAGGGCAGTCGGGGCCCGTGATGGCAGGGGGTGAGAGTGGCACGCTCGCTGTGTAAATGAATTGTATGTACAACAGTCCAGAGCCCAGGACGGAAATCCTAGATACGCTGAACTTTCTTAATATGAAGGTCTGGACTCGGACGGGAGGTACGGCGTGACGACTGACGAGGCGCTTATTCGGATGTCGTGGCGGTCGGAATTGTTGGGGCAGGATGGAGAGGACCTAGCGTGTTCGGCAGACAAGGTGTGCGGTTGAGAGATCGGCGGGCGTAAGCGGAACAGAGTAGCAGAGCAGACTGGATAACTATATTACTTTGTACAACGGGCAGGGCAGCATTGTTGAGAAAATGAGCGTCTTGAGCTGGCGGCGGTATGGAGTTGTATGAGGCTCGGGTGCCCTACGAAATCGATACGAAAGTAGCGAAGGTACAGACTACCTAGACTACAGACTGTACTTATCTTACTGATAACTATACCTACGACCTTAGATGGGTCTTTCATTACGGACGAAGAATTACGGTACGGGACGAATGCCAGTGCCTCGTACTGTAGGTACAAGTTGTGACGTAGGTCGTGATTAAGGAAGGCACTTGCGATGCGTAGGCTGTACCTACTACCTACCTAGGTTAGTAGGTATGACAATACAATACCTTTTATCCTCAAAGGGAAAGGTCATTCTGAGGTTCGTCGCGGTCCGCGAAAGCTCTCCTGTTCTCCTGGTCTTTACGTGCAGACGCAGACGCAGACGCAGACGCAGGGTTGCATCAATGTGTCAATCAACGGATGAGATTGCGAACTCTCGATGCGTCCACAGATAATCTGTACTGCCAGAGCTATCATCAGATGTAATCTGTATGGTATCTGTGCAATCACATGGCGAAGAAACAGTTGGTCAGGACCCAGAATCGATGGCAAAGTATCCTAGTACTGTGCGCCAGGTGAACCTGTACAGTGCTGTCCGTTGCTTGCAGATGAAGGTGAAGAATCCCGTGGTGTAAGTAGGGTAGGTACGTAGTCGGTACGTATCTATCTAGTAGGTACAGTCTGCAAGATGTACGCTAGAAATCCCAAGTGCCCAACTAACTTACCATGAATCACATGAAACATCATGATGGGACTAGCGATTCGGAAGATCTGATCATCTGACGGCCCCCTATAAGTGTATGTACCTACAGACTGTATCTAGAGGGAGACAAATGTATTACCATGTTCGCCAATTGATAAGTTAGGTAGAGTGCTTTTCTTCAGCGCAATACTCTCTCATCCCCAGCACACTGTTTCTTCTCTGAGAAGAGGGCGGGTCGGCTTGCGGCTTGTCTGGACGAGACCTTCTCACAAATCGGTTAGACACGGCGCCCGTAATCAGAACAGCGTCTAGATAATTATAAGAGCCGGCTGACCATTGACAACCGGCTAGATACGGTATCATGAGTCGGTGTTTATCCCTTATGTTCTTCAGAGCGTCGGAATACACGATTCAGAAATGGCAGCTAACTGGGCGGACGCTTCTACAAGCTGACCACCCATACAATGTAGGGCTTGTGATAGGTGCTATCTACAGCCTTCCTGGCAGCAACTCAAATAGCTTGAAAGTTCCAGCATCTGACGCTCTGGGTTCATATATGTAGATACTACCTTCAATCTGTGACAGGAAGTGGGTTAACCCGGCTCTTTTTTTAAAAAAAAATTAAAAAATAAATTCCCAGGAACCAAATTATGATTTGCTAGATTGATAAAATGCCTCCCCCCCTCTCTCTTGCTGTCGGATACGTACGCCAACGGATATGAATATTCCTGAATCGCGTTCAGTACGCGATGGTGCCGCGGCATTGTTCTTCGCATTCAAGATTCCATCCTAACTCTTCGCTTCTTTGGATTATGATCTTGTAGTACTGGAGTTACCTGAACAATATATCAAAGACCGGGGAGTGCAGCACGGATCTCAACGGGCATACAGTAGTAATGAATCGGGTCTCCCGATTCCGGACTAAGAAATGCCGAAAAGATGGTCCGAGGAGCCGGAGGATGATACTTGCTCTAGCTGCTAAGACGCCTAGGCAGTCGAGTATATGTTGTGCCTTATATCCCAAAGCTCTCCAGGAAATATGCAAGTTGGTAGGCAGGAAGGATAGAATGAAGAAATAGAGCCAATAGACTATAAACGCACCCTGCTGAAGACTTGATTTCTCCGGACCGCACCTCTAGATGTTGTCCCTTTGATGGGCTAGTAGTAGAGTCTACTCACGAAGCGAAGATATCGATTCGTGGACCGCAGGCAATAGAAATCCATGGATCAAGCCTAACGGTCTCAAACCTGACGTACAGTCAGTACAAACTACCGTTTTCATTGCACGACAAGATGTTCGCATATTACCAAATCATGACCGGTTCCTGGTTTTATATTATTGTCGCAGCCAGTTTTTCCCACGTATCCCGGCGACACGTCATGATCCTCTACAAAAAGATACAAATGCTCTGCGATTACCCATCCCACACATCTATCATACACATTTTTGGCCCAGTCTAGACGGCCACGGCTTCCGGAATATAAGCGTATCTCGGCATCGAGGCCATCCTCTCCTCTGGGCTGAGCTCGTCCTCGTATATCATCTTTACGTTCCTGTCCTTTTCCTTCTTGGATTTCCTCTCCGGCACCGCCTCCCCTCCCACAGCGGAGGCCTCTGACTTCTTCGGTGGCCTAATTCCAGCCTCGGCCATCCTGATAAGTTGGTCGATATCATCCCCTTGTGATGGTATGGCGCCTGGTACAGCCTCCTCAACTGGTGGCGCATTGCCCGGCCAGCCAGATTGTCCAGGACGTTGAGGCAGACCTGAAGAGACAGGTATATTGCTGCCTGGACGTGCAGGTAGATTCGAGGGAGGATATCCATGAGTATATTGCTGTGGGGTTGGATATCCAGGATACTGGGCGCCGGGCGGATGAAACGGTGAGTTCTGCGAGCGCGTTTAGTATTAGAATCAGGAGGGGAAGGCAGGCGAATACTTACAAAGGCAGCAGGCGATGCGCTTTGGGCAGCACCGTGTCCATCGGGCAAGCCTTGGGGTGGTGTATGTGTCGCGCCACCCCCATTCGCATTCTTTTGCGCAGCCACCCGCGCCCGGTGTTCAGCTAAACGCTTCTTGATCTCATCGGGTGTTTCGGGTTTGATCTTCTTAGCGGGCCTTTTGTCGCCCTGCCCCGGCGGGGGATTGCCGGTGGCGGCATACCGCTCGGCCTGCGCCTGGTAAAAGTTTTGTATGATTCGCTGGTTGTGCTGTTGGACTATGTCCTCGGGGATACCCTCCATACCGAAGATCTCAACATCGAGACCTTGCCGGTTAGGGAGCGCATTTTCGACGGATGACAGTGACTCCTTGTGAACTTGGTTCATATGGACGGAGAGACCTAGGCAAGTCAGCTGTTCAATTCATTCAATGCACGCCTATGTAGGCTGGAATCGCGGCATTCCTACCGCCGGCCGTATTCAGTCGCCGGCCGCATCTGTCGCACTTGAAATGCTTTGCTTTCTGATGTGAGATCAATAGTTTTAAATCCTCAAAGTCTCGTTCACCTGCAGCGCAGTCAGTATCAAAGGTCGTATCTTTACGACAAGAGACGCGTACAGTAATAGCACCAGGGACGATTAAGAAGATCCTCCACATCGGGATGCTTGCGTTTCTTCCCTCCCATGGCGGACCGCGTGTTCTAGAAGAGTATAATGGGAGAGCAAAGAAGTTGGAACAAGATGTCGTCGAATTGCACAGGCGGTAAGTGGTAAGTGGTAAGTGTGTTGACGTTCGCAAGACTGTGTAGGAGAACTGTTATTGGTAGGTAATTAGTTCATTCCCAGCAGCGGGAGTGAGAGCTTAGCCGCATTGGCGCATGGTGGCGAGTAAAGATTGTGGCGGTGCAGTTGCTCGAAAGCAGTCAAGCTTCCGTAGTCCGTACCTACCTAGACTAGTTATCTAACCTAGGTACGCTAATCTGGTCCCACCAATCTGTCCCGTCTCATGTGTCCAATTCGATGATGTGGAAAAAGTTCCCATACCTAGTGGTTGGCATCAGTTGACCATTTGGCTAGGCAGAAAAACTACAGACATACCTACCCAAAAACAAAGCCGATACTTAGCCACAACCTAGAGGGCTTCAACGTCAATGTCCAAAAGCCAATGTCGAATTGACAGAATAGAAGGCGTGCACGTAGCCGATATGCTTCTCACCCCTATATGCATATATACCGCATGGGTCCACATAGATATGCACCTATAGAAAGCTTCATACACACAACCTAGAGAATTTGTATGTACCTATGGGGGCACTATTGCACGTACCTAGGGATATGCACTGAAGCCTACTATGTAATGACGCTTAAGTAGGTAGTAATGAAGTTCTGACCCATATTTTGAGGCACTTGTGGAGCCGGGCAGAGATAGCCAATCATATCCATACCCAAAGTCCTCCACAGCAACCTCACTTCATCGCCAACCCTCCCAACGACAAGCAAAAGCACGTTGCCTTGCTTCGCTGACACCCCTGCCATTAGGTAGCCATTTTACTTTAGGCAACTACGGACCCGAGCCACATGCCAGAACTGGAGATGGCGAGCTCTCGTCATTTTGCACCGCGATCGGTTCATAGGTTAGTCATGTGCAGCCTATGCTCTGTCTACAACTGTTCGACGGTTCAATCCTACCAACAAGTAACCTGAACGCCCTAACAATATCCAATTCGCCCGGCTGACCCTTCGTATCTAGTGAAACCAACCCGATCTTTCTACCGGGCTTCAGTAATCAGTCGATCACTCCTTTTCTTCTGCGAGATGTAAGCTCTCGCATAGTCAACTGGGTACTGTTAGGCCCGGATCCTTCTCTAGAGACACGCCGATGAGGGATGAACATACCCTGCTTGTCCATCTTGGCTTTCCTTTTGCCGTGTCCCGGATCACCTATGTGTTCGTTGTCACTTGACGTGCAACAACTGCAGAAGTTGCAGCCGACCAACCCCGGTTCACAGTGGGATGTCGGTTCAAAATCTGGAGTGGCGAGCCTTGGGATAACTGGTGCTGTCGGCACATAACTCGCTTTCCCCTCACTAATACGCAATTTTCGGACCTGTGGATCGTTTTTCCATGTACGGGGGCGGACGTGGCTGCTCGGTTCCCTGCTACCTTTGTCGCTAGTGAGAAAGCCCTGAGACTGCACCTTTGGTGTATCTCTTTGATACCCAGGGTCCCGGTAGGCCTTATCGTCATGCCTTGTTTCCTTTTCCCCTTTTATGTGCGGGCCCGAAAAAATGGCATGTTCTGGTGACTCTAGAGAGCTGGCCTGCATCTCCAGGTACCTTGGTTCTCGACTCTTGGTGCTGACTTGCGATCTGTCTCCCTTCGGTCTCTTCGTATCACTGACTGGAAGCTCATATGGGAACATCGGCTCAACACCGTGTAAAGCCATATCATCTTGCTGACTCTCCGAATATGAAGGACCCATTATCCGCGACGGCCTAAGCTTGCTCTTACGGCGCATCGTATGATAATGCGACGAAACATTAGAATCTATAATGCATTAGATCATCAAGAGAAGTGCAACACGCAGTCCTGGACATGAGGCCCTACCCAAAGTCCTAGGATCAGCGAAATCGGCTTGAGTTCTCTGGACACGAGACATGGCGTAACCCCCAGCTATATATCGATGACGAGCAAGTCGTTGCGTCTCTCTTTGGCTATCCGCCTGCATAACTGGCCTCGCTTCAGAGTGTGCACGCCCGCGAAGATTGGCACAAGCGTTGGGACCAAACCGGGACTGAAGATTGCGTAACAACCTCGGAGCAGCCTTTTCCGTGAAGGTTTGTGGAGGTTTAGGTTACTTGAAGTGACCTTTCGATGACTTCTTTACAGGTCAGGGTGGATGTTGATGAAGAAGGTAGGTGTGTGGAATAGGCATTGGGGATGGGGCTGGCCTTTTATGGGCAGGGAGTGAGAGGAGAGAGTCGGCCGACTCACCTCGACTACTCCGCTAGCCAATCAGCTGAGAGGTCTGGCGACTTACAGCCCATGCAACTCTTCCCACAGCCACATTTCCTCTGATCGACACTTCATCACTAGTGCATCATCGTCCTCTGTCTTTTCAGACCTGTCATTATGTTTTGAGAGTCAAATTCATGATAGGCTGATAAAATTCAAGTTCATGGCTTCATGAGTTGCTTCGAGTCATCAGTACAACTTATTTGTCACACACACCAGCTAGTCGCCTTCAGCCCCTCGCACTACACGTTCATGAACGCAACTCACCTTGAGTCTTGCTGATGATATGTGCTTTGGCTCATATCCTCATTGTTGCCCCATATGTCATGCGATATTAATTCCGCTGCTTCACTCTCATGTCACTATGCATCCCCTTCGATTTTTGCTACAATGGATACCGAACCCCAAGAGCCTTCCAATCCGCCAACGCTACTGAAAGCACATGCACTGTCTTGAGATTTCCTTAGTTCTCTCTCATCTATGGCTTTCACGAACGTGATGCATCTGCGGCTTCGTTTCGGTGTAAGCCTTGTCAGAGAGGCTCACCCACAAAGCTACCGGGGAGGCGTGGCATCCGCCCGTGCCGCATGAGACCTGCAGGACATCATCCACTAGTGAGGCTGGTGTAAACAGCTCTCCCTCGAACGACGATTTTTCTATCCACATTGCCAACTCACGCACATTACTGTCTCATAAACGATAACCCTTTTGCAGTATTTTCGGAAATCCTTTGCCACAAAGGGACGAGCTTCCATTGAAGACAACTTGGTTCGGAAGTCGGGATAGTGATATATATCAAATTCCTCTTAAAACTTCTCATTGCAACCTTATGTCCTTCTGACCTCATGGACTTACGATGGGATCTCTCTCACTCGAAATATGAGCTGGATACAGAATTACAGATGGGTGTGCCTTGAAGAAGGTCCCGTTAGGCAAGCGTGAGTCCGCCATGTGAGGTCATTTTCGGAAGCCTAGCTCATGCTAGGCATATATACGTCAGACGTAGGCCGTTTTCATGTTGGCCAGGTTGGCCAATTCGGCAACACAGGAAGAGCGCCTATTTACCACAGCACGTGACTGGAGAAACGTCTTTCCGCCGCTGGTCGCTGTTCGGGGTTAACAGAAGCTTGATGTATGCACAAGCTACCTTGGGCCAACAAGGGTGACGGGTCTTACTAACCAGCATAACCCATGCGGAACGTACCGCTAGTTAAGTTATGCGTGGATAACTTCCGCGAGTAGGTCCGGGATTAAAGACCTGTGCTGCATGAGCCACTCGGCAAACAACTGGAGCTTCCCCTGAGAAGATGGCGAGACTCCGAGACGTTGGCTCCATTCATCGAATACTGTCTGTACCTGGTAGGCAGCCAGTTGCCAATCTGCCTGTCCGAAGGCGAAATCAACGAAAGTTCTGTGCCAATTGTACGGTCGGAAGAAATTATGAGGCACAGATTGAAGGTGGAATTCATTCGAAGCTGAGACACATTGCCCGTCGTGCTGACATTGACGATGACGGTATCCGTCATGCCTTTAGCGGTTAGTGGGCTCGTGGGGCCGCGGGCGCGGTGCACGACTTTGACTTCATACCTTCGGTCTACAAGCCCTCATCTTGACGTTGTTATGAATAGTGTATGTACGTGTTCTTCAATCATCCGGTATCGTCAGGGTGTTAAGAAGTATAAAACACACTGATAATGGCTCACAGATTTATTTACCGGGGGATTCTAACTTTAACCCTCCAATCGTTCTTGATATATGTTATATCTTCACCTCTCTGAATTCGTTTTTACTTATTGATTCGTGATGCCCAATCTTAGCTTTTTCGAAAGCAAGCATGAATTCACAACGGATTATTATCCAGAGGAAGTTGTTGAAGAAGCCGATGATTCCGATGATGATGAATATGCCCCTTCTTCCGACGACCAAATTACTTCTCCGAGCCCTCGTCGGCCAACACCTCCTAGTGGACGAGACAGGCCGCCTCGCAGTGCATCCTATAGGCTGTCTCCGTTAGATCCCGAGGATTTTACCACGCTAGCGCTCCTATCGAGCCCTCGCACATTGACGTCGCAAGAGACAGCGTCGGCGCCAGCGAATCTAGTTCAGCTAGGACGTCCTCCGTGCTATCTTTACAGCGAAGAACAGCACGACGAGTTCTATCGATGGCTGCGCACCACAACCTGGTTCAGAAACTTCGGAAACGCCAGAAGAGCCAGCCTCAACGTCGCAAAGATATGGACCGCGGCAAGACGCAAGCCGAGGCCCCAAGCCTGGAAATTTTGGTATGAGGGGGCCGATATTGAGACCGGCAACCCGAAAATTATCTGCAAGCGTTGCGAGACCACGTATACCCACCCCAGGCATTCGCGTAAAAATATCTCGTCGTTTCGCCACCCCGGATCCAACAGTTGCGTATCCGCCGGTTGCATCACGAGAGCTTCGATAGACGGTGCTGCGGATGCGAAGGAGGATTCGTTGGATCGGTTTGTCGATTCGGAGGTCTCAGAGCCTAAACCAGCGAGGTCAAGGGGTCGGGGAACTACTACTATATCTGCCGCCAACGATCCCGGGCTGGATGACTTATTATCAGTATGAGATAATTGGACAAAAATGGATTTGAGCCAGTTCACTCCGCCGCTTTGCACTCTGTACTGATCAAGATATATAGGGATCTTCTGATCTTTCGACGCCGGACAGATTATTGGCAGAGGCTTGGGCCAGCGCCAAGTTACCGTTTAGTACTCTCGCCAACCCGAAATTCGTCGAGTTCATTCATCATATCGCCCCCGTGGGCTACCGACTTCCGAATCCGAAAGAGCTGAAGAAGATGTGCATACAGCTCATGATAGAAGAACAACTGGCGAGCTGGGATCCCTAAGAAAACCGGTGGAGGGTGGCGACGATAATCAGAAGAGACAGAGACTGCTCCGTCTGACTTGTCATTGCAAGCGGCCTGGAAAGCGTCATGAGGACGATGAGGCGGCATGATACGCAGGGGCAACTAGATTTGGTGAAGTGTTATCGAAAGAAATTAACTACAGTAACTAATAGAAAATGCGACAATAACCTGAAGGCAAAAACCAACATGCCTGATGAATGAATGGCATTGAACGACCGCCCGCTATGCTATATACGATGAGCATACAATGACTATTACGCAATCATCATGAGTTCGTAAATTCAGCCTATGCGGATGATCAACGCATGTCAGAACTACAATGGGCCTTGAGGGGTAGTATTGGTGATGAGCAACGTGGCGAGGTGAGGGGAAGGGACAAGAGATCCTCTCTATCAGACTCTCCATCAGATTGACATGTATGTACCCCCCCCCCCCCCGGCCCCACTCCGAATCAGCCCTCAACGGTCCAATGGACAGCGTCTCTTTTTACTTGTCGACCGTTGACGGTGATGGCGTCCGTCAAACCATCCATAGAGAACCCGGCGAATGCACGGAGGCCACCTCCTTGGTTCGAAGATCAACGCGCCGCATTACGTACGTATGGATCATTGCCCGTTCAGCAGCGGAGTACTGTCTGTGCAGACTCCCATATGACTGGCTACTTTTCCCGTGGCTTACATTCAGCTATATAGGAGTCGATGCCGATATACCTGATACACTAAAGTGTAGATAGCCCTCAGTTGGCTGTCCAAAGTTCTCAGATATACGCCCATATGTATACCCCTTCCCGTACGTGATACTTATCTACGGTTAGAGAGTAAGCACTAACCTTAGCCTACACAACGCAGCGTTGATGGAACTTTCGATCTGATCAGCTGGCAAAGGCAGGACAACACAAGCTGCACTAGATCATTTACATAAACGGATAGCTCCCCGTTTTTTCAGCTACTTATCTGAACGGAGAGGAGTGAGTCTGTTAGGACTCGATCCCGACCGGTCAGTCATACTAAACCTCCCTTTCTTCAAACTTGCCTCTCGAAACAAGTAAAGGTAGACGTGATGTCGGCACAGCAGAGTCGTATAGCTCAGTTGGCGAGCGTGGTGGCATCATCTACTCAGCGAATCGACGAGTATCTCGCGCAGAATGCCTTGCCATACCCATCCTTTGATTCAAAAGGCCCGACAGACCTTGGACTGCCGCCCGCTCTCGACGAACTACGTCTCGCCGCCCTTGAAGCTACGCAGGAGCTGAACGATCTCCTTCAAGGGCCAAGAAACCTGATCTATAACCACCGCGTGCGCTACCAAGCCCGATCATCACCCAACCTACCTAGACATATAGACTAGGGGAGGTTCCTGAGAAAGCAAATCAAGCTAACCCGCCATTATTTACAATATAGCACAACCAATTAGTCCACCTAAGTCTAATTTACCGCTTCGGCATCGCCAAGCTGGTCCCTATAGACGGGGAACTCAGCTTCGGAGACCTAGCGTCCAAGATTGGCGTCGACGAGGGAGCGGTCATGCGTATTCTCCGCATGGGGATCGCGCATCGCGTTTTCCAAGAACAGCGTCCGGGATATATCTCTCACTCCGCTGCGTCGAGGATGCTCGTCGACGATGCCTCCATGACGGACTGGATCGGCTACGAGGTAGAAGAAATGTGGCCCGCCGCTGAAAAGATGGTCGACGCCTTGATCAAGTGGCCTCTTGCCGAAGAGTTGAATCAAACCGTGAGTCTTGTGCCCCGGGTGCATCATCTTTTTTTTTTTTTTTTTTTTTCTTTCTTTCATTCTTAAAAAGACAAAAAAAAAAACCCGAATTCCTCTCTTTTATAAGTATTTTTTTGTAAAGGGAGTAATTTTTTTTTTTTTTTTACCAACCAACTTCTTCCCCATGTTTAGGGATACTCACTTGCCCAAAACACAAGCGACTCGCTCTACGCCCATATGGCTAAGGACGCCGAGCGCAGCCGTCGATTCGCAAGCGCCATGACCTCTCTCACGCGCGGCGAGGGGTATTCGATGCGGCACATCGCAGAAGGCTACGACTGGGACGCGATCAAGGCCGAGACCATCGTCGACATGGGCGGCTCCGACGGTAACGCAGGCTTCGCCATCGCCCGGCGGCATCCGAACCTCAAGGTCATCGTGCAGGATCTGGCCGTGAACATACCGCGGAACGAAGACGGGCTCAACGTGACCTTCATGGCGCATGATTTCTTCGACGAACAGCCCGTGAAGGACGCGGACGTATACCTGTTTCGCTGGGTATTGCACAACTGGCCGGACAAGTACTGCATCGAGATCTTGCGGAAGTTGGCTCCTGCGTTGAAAGACGGAGCGAGGGTTTTGATTATGGATTTTGTTATGCCGACGCCGTTGGGGATTCCGAATATTCTCGATCGGGAATTGAGGTAGGTTTTTTTTTTTTTTTTTTTTTTTTTGGGAGTCCTTGGTCTTTAGAGCCGTGACGCGAAGCTTGGTGAGGGAACGCTGACAATGTTGGCAATGAACTAACTGCCTTGGCCTATATAGGTGGATGGATCTCATCATGATGCAATTCCTGAACGCAAAGGAACGGGAATTGGAGGAATGGAAGCGCTTGTTCGCTCAGGCAGATGACAGGTTCCAGTTCCAAGGAGTGATAAAGCCCCTAGGGTCTAAGTTGGCCATCCTCGAAATCAAATGGCGGGCGTGATGTGATGTGATGTGTTGTGTTGTGAATTCTCCATGGTTCTGCGATTCCACGCCCGATCAGGTCTATTCTTTTTTTTCCCCCAAGGTTTTTGGGTCAGAAATCTGGCGCGTGGAAATTCCGTTTCTGATGGGGTTGGTTTCACAGTTGTTTTGCGACGGAATCTCGTGGATGGGAGAAATAGACGAGATAAAAGACGTAGACTTCTACTTCGAACGCCCAACGAGAAAACTTATGATCCCACGGTCTTTCCCAGTACGTTGCCGCGAGTTGAGACAGTGGTCGAAATTTCAACAGCATCGACCCGACTGCAGTAGAAACTATTATTAGCGACAAAGAACGATTGACCCATCAACTTTGAGGAGAATGCTAGTCATCGTGATGACGACATACGGAAAGCATTCTTTCGATGCTGGGCTCATGCTCATAGAATAGCAATACGCAGGATAGTTTATTGGATACATATCTGAGCTACGCACGCAGACAGGTAAGCAGGTTCGTTAAGAAGGGAAAGAAGCGCATACGTCTTAAATCTCGTTGTCCGTCCACCGCAAGTCATGAGCCTCGAAGCATTCCCAGGTGAGTGCGAAAAATGCCGAAACCCTTATAGTATTATTATACTATTCTCCACGATCTTTTTGTCCGCTCACCCCAGTAACGCCCCAGTAGCCCCGAGTGCCTTGTTTCCCAATTCATCGAGTAACCCTTTCATTATCTCATCCGTAATCATTTACTTGGTTGTGCGGAATAAAACAAATACGCCAATTGCCCTAATTGTGAATCATATACGAATCTGAAGGGTCGAAAAAAGTACTTCTTCTATTGAGCGCAGCATGCCCAAACTGGATTCCTGGATAAGTAGCATCTCATTGTGAAGGAAGCCGTCGGGATCATTCCCATAACGAAGAGCTTGTACCCTGCAACGCTCAAGGAGTAGGTCATCTGTCACTTCCTTGAGCTGGCAGATCAAAGAGCGGATCGTATCGGGATTCAGTTGGCAGAATTCTGAATAGGTAAGACCTCCCTTAGGGGCGTGACTAATCCAATCCGACTCATTATTGGATAAAATCAGCGCCAGTGATTCTTTGATGCTTCTGTAGCTGAGCATCAAAACTTTAATGTTGTCACATTGAACCGAGTCGTTGAAAATCCCGTGGCGCACATATGAATGGATCTCGTCGAGTAACGTCGCGATCTGGCCTTTGAGCTTATACAACACTCGGCGAAGGTAGGTGGGATCGAATGCGCGATGGGGCCCGTTAGAGCGGATATGCAACCCTTCATCGGCGGGCTTCGACAGCGGAGGCATATGGAATACGTGGAGATTCTCGGAATCGCTAATACGGCAGGGTTAGCGCGGTCAGATCATCAAGGGGAGTAGAAAGAAGAAAGAAGAAGAACAACGGACGTTTGCATGACCGCCATCAAATCATTTATCTGACAAAGGAAGCTCTCTAGCTGTTCATAATGAATTCTGGCTCGTGTCATCCATGCCGTAGCATAATAAGGCGGGCTCCTCGGCTCCGCCAGCAATTGTTCTATACAGATCAGCTCGGATTCGAGGCTTCCCAACCACTCCAGCAGTCCAGGATCGACAAGGTGCTCGACGAATGTATTTTCACCCCCTCGGTGTTTTGCATAAGCGCACAAGATGTCCTGCAAACACATCAACTGCGAGCGCAACCCCTCACACTTGGCCTCAATCTCGCCGGCGGGAGGAGGGTAGTGTTCCCGGGCGAGTACGAACATGACACCGGAGGATAGGCCGAACAGTGAACCCAACTTTTCACAAAGAGGCTCCAATCCCACCACATTACTGACTGTCTCGGGTAGCTGACCTTCGCAGTGCTCTAGCGAGCTGGAGTCGGCTGCCACCACCACGTCCGGGCCAAATTGTGCGAGTCCCTCATCTAGATCGTAACAAGTCAATGGTCCTAGCTTGGGTTCATCGGACTGATTAGCCGGGGCGAGATCGTGGGGAGGACGGCCCAGAGTTTCGACTGGAGAAGAGCAAAGAATTTCGGCTTCGGAAGTTGGTAGAGAAATGACAGAGAAGGTGTCACTGTCGTCGACCTGTTGCCAGTCATCAGAGAGAGCATCTGTGGAATCCATGCTGATGGAATGTAATATGTGATATATTACTATTTCACAAGCAGAGTCGGATTGGTGGTTTCTGGGTGGTTTCTGGGTGGCAGTAGCGGGTGGTCGGGCTGGCTGTTAACAAGAAAGTATGAGGAGTACGAGTGGGAGTGGGAGGAGTAGCAGAGTAGGTAGCAAGTAAGGACTTCTCTCGAGGCTTAACTGGCCTGTCGGGCGATAGGGCTGCATAAGTGTGTCTGTGCTACGTGACAGGGACAGGGACAGGGACAAGGACAGGCAGTCTGCAAGCTTCGTCCTGGTCCTGGTCCAGCTCAATGCGCCGGCAACTTAGATAGACTCTACAGACCAGACCGTACGCGTGGATGGACATGGACACGCACGACTTTCACGGCAGTGAGATGCCCGAGAGGTTTGAGATGCCTGAGTTGCGCTGCCATGTACGTAAAACAATGCGAGAGTCACATAATGATGCTTTGTGTTGGATAATGGTATGAGGTGTAACCGTATAAATCACAGACGAAGTGCGGAGAAGAGATATGTTCAGACTAAACTTGACAATTCGTGGGCAGAATTGAAGAAGGGAAAAGTGTTGTTCAAGTCCATGACCTAACGAGAAGCTTGTACGTCATGTAATTAGATAACAAAGTCCAAGGTAATGACCAATCTATGCAACAATCGAGTTTTCTGGTGGGGCAGGTAGGTAGTTATAGAAGCATGATAGTTACCTGTCAATTGCATGGCACCCTCATCATGCTTAACCTATCTAGATAGGTACATACTAGTTATAGATACCTGCGGGTGGGTCCGACCTTACCTAAGGCTTCTGCCTAAGTATTGCACCCACCGTTTTAAGCGTTGAGCGGTGGGTGCAATAGGGTGCCGAGGCCCCAGGCGGACCTATACCTAGGTAGGTATGTAGGTACACGATTGTCCGTTTTGTTCGGGCCGCGACCTGCCGTTGCCTACCGCGATGATGGGCCGTCAAGGTAGGCACGATAACCCATCTCGCTTCATTTTAATTTCTCTAACAATTTTGCATGAATTCGGGTTCTGCTCGTTTCACCCTCCTCCTAACATGTCTACAATCAAAGAATCGCCCCAATGTCTTATTGTGTTTCCAACCGGTCGAGCGGGGGACGGGACGCATGAAGAGATAATTAATTATATCGGAAAATGAACTGATCATCAGGTATTGTAGGAGAATGAATCGCTCGTTCGGCACATACCTAACAGTTAAAGTTTGGACACGGTACTGAGAGGACGAATCAACTCAGTTTCATCCAAAACGCGGCTTTCGTATATTCTTGCACCATTTGAGAGATTTGTCTAAAACATGGCATGAGGTGATGGTGTCGCACCGACGAATGTCCTCGAGGCAGGCTGGTCAATTGAAACTGCCTGAGATCCGCAAGGGCATGCGATGCGGCCCTGGAAATGGCAGCGCTATGAACCGGCGAGCTTTTCAGAGTCGCCGGATATGGATCTGCAGCCTGCCTGAAGTTTACAACACATGAGCGTAAAATGGCGCCATTATAGGGCATTATGATTACAACGCGCCGTCCGCCGTCCGCCATCCGCCGTCGTCGGCATAGTCTGCATATCTAAAGTTTCAGGAAGCGACGGAGACGAACAACCTACGTCTGGAGTAACGCCAAGAGGGCTGCCATTACTGACGGACTAGCTAAGATTCTAAGACCAGTCCTCGTGTGGGAGGCCGACGCGGAGGCGCAAATACTGCATATGGAATTCGCGCCAAGGGAAGAAGGACCGTGAAAGCTTCCTAACAGACCTCATCGAATGAATTGAACGCAAGGCTGTCAGAGTTCGGTGAGTGCCGCGAGCTCAGGAACAAGGCGTGCTCTTGAGACCATACCCAGGCTCGCTATTAAATCTCACAGCAAGGCAGCAATGTTGTTCAACTCCCGAGAGTGCTGGCGGACTGAAGTCCGAGACAGCCCGTGAGAATTACGCGACTCCTCCCGGCTCCGAGAGTCAAGTCAATTGAGCATTATCTAAGTCGATTACTTATTAGCCCAGGCAGGATGTGTTATAGAGACAAGAGGCGTCATGAGCTGTCCGGATTTGAAGCGGGGTATACTTGACCTACGTTGGGTTGGGGATTTGGAAATTGGAGATTGAAATGTCGCAATCCCCCAGTCTGATGGCGCTCCTCCATCCATGCCCAACCCCAACTTGTGATAGCATATATTCCATAATCTTTACCACAGCCCCAAAAGCAATTAGCTAAGCTTGGATGGTCATTGGGGAATCGATGAATGGTCTCATACCTAGATCATATCTGACCCATGCTTGTCCGGGACCGGCTTTCTCTTTCCAACTCCCAGGAGTTCCAGGCTCGCCCAGACCCTCAGGCTTGGTGGAAGCGTTCATTTCCCACGGTGACTTGACCGGGAGTCCAGTACGCTGCTATATCGGAGTAGTGTCTTTCACCACTATATGCACCAGCTGCACCCCGCCCGAGCGAGCTTTCCGCCTATCTATACTAATCACCTGCTCTCCGATTTCATGTGCATGAAGCGCGTGCCCCAACACGACAGCGCCCAGACTACTACGAGTCGGGAGACTGCAGTCGTCAGCTCGGTAGTCTTGAGTAGTATCATCTCTCTAACTACTACAAGTTGGGAAAAGTTATCGTCGCCTGCTCGTAGCGTCGCTCTGGAACGGAATGCGATGGGATACAGTGCAGAAGCCGTTGCTTCGGGCTTGGCTCCTATATAAGGGAGTCTACCTCGCCCCAAGCAGGTTCGTTTGTTCGTTTCTTTTCCATCTTTATTATAGGTAGTCCCAGTCACGAAAGTGCAGTTGGCCTCCCCATAACGTGCGTATAGGAGAAGTGTACATCGAGTCTAAACCGAGGCCCTACACACCTTTAATTCATCATGTTGCCCAACCCGCACATGTCAGCCGGTCTATTACTGGCGCTCGGCGAATTGGTACTGACAGCCTCCATCCCCAGGCCGCCAAGCTTTGTTCAGCTCTCGGCAACTGTCCCTGCGGGATCTTCCCCTGAGATTGATCCTGACTTTCAAGCGCTGGCCTTTGAACAAGCCTCCTTTGTACGCTATGCGCAGGATGACGAGGGCAATGCCAATGCCTTCTCGACCAATTTGCTTGATGCTATCTACTCGAGAACTGGAGGGAAACCGATTATAAGGCTAGGCGGAACATCTCCAGATTATGGAAAGTATCTCCCCGGCCAAACTGAGCCAGCACTGCCCGTAGCTGAGCAGAACAATTACCAGGATATCGGGCATACGACTATCGGCCCATCGTACTGGCAACTCGCCAAGAACTTCCCCGATGCCTTGTACATGATACAAGTGCCCTTAGCCACGAGGAACATCAGTGAGCCTATTGCTTGGGCTCAATCCGCAGTGGAAACCATCGGCATAGACAGCATCTTCTCTATCCAACCAGGAAATGAGGCAGACCTCTACAGCAACACATTCACGGGTGCCAACGGGATCCCGCTCCATCCACCACAGTATCAAGGAAGACTCACGAATGAAACATACGTCGGGAATTGGACTCAGTATGTGTCGGCCATCAAAAAGGCTGTGCCTGGGCTGCCATCTGAACGCTTTTTCACGGCTTTTGACACGTCTACGCACTTTGGCCCGCAAGTGGTGGACGAAAAGTTTACATTCGCTGTCGACAGGTGTTTTGATCTGGGCATCGATTCTGGTAATGTAGTCAAGGAGGTCGCACACCATTATTATCAAGGGCAGGCTGGGACGGCTGCCACGCTGGGTTCAACCCTTATGAACCTGACCATCACCCACACCCATCTTGATCAATATAAGAGTGCGATTAATTGGTTAAAGGCCAACAAACCAGGAGTGCCGTTTGGTGAGTACCTGCCTTACCTACTACCAATCTTGCGAAGCCCCTTTCGCTGGGTTATGATATATCTCCGCTGCCGTTACTAATTAACCCGGTGTTTTTGCAGTATTGTCCGAAGTTGGTAACTCGCTGCAGATGACCAATACTTATGAGTATCAGGCGCGTCTAGGATCTACGTTGTGGATGATTGATTTCTATCTATACTCTATGGCTATTGGCATTGCTCGTATCAATTACCAGCAAATCATGCGTATGTGATTCCCCAAAGTCGGCTCCTCTGATTTGAGGAAGCCCATTCAGGATCCCCCCCGCCCTACGGGTTGAAAAAGCCCATGGCCCTTCTTTTTGATTCTTCTTCTGGCAACCCGCCTAAAACACAAAGGATTCTAACTATTCGGGTTGCTCTAGATTCCGGTTACGATATGTGGCTCCCTGTTGCCAGTGCGGGCATGCCGGCACAGGTGTTCTCGAACTACTATTCGCAACCTTTCGTGGCTGATTTCATAGGTGCGTAATATTGGCTTTCCTCGTTTCATCAATGGCCAGAGAAAGGTCCGTCAAACGACTCATCAGAATATCGAACTAACTGGCTCCCAGTATGTTTATCCTCCCTCTCCCACCTGACACGCAATACAAAATGGAATGCTTCCTGAGTTAAAAAAGAATCACATGCGCCAAGGCAAGATGTGTTTATATTGATTGTCTCGCAGGGAAACACCGGCAAGACACGCGTCTCGCAGCTCTCAGTCAACGTAACTAATATTGCGGCGTATGCTGCCTACGACAATGGGACACCGAAGCGGGTTGCTGTCGTGAATATGAACTATTGGAACCAGACTTCGTCGACCGAGGCACGTGGAGGCATCACGGTGAACCTCGGGGTTCCCAAAGGTGTGAGAAACGTCACGGTGTATCACGTGAACTCGCCATGGGGCGCTGGGGCGGCCGCGGATACTATCACGTACGGCGGCAGCCAGTGGACATTTGACAGCCTCGGCGAGGAGGTCAAGAATGTGCGGCTGGACACCGAAGCTGTGGCTGTTCGGAACGGCGTTGCCAGCGTCAAAGTTGCTAGTAGTGAGGCGGTATTGGTTTGGTTATAATGTCTCCTCACCGACTGTGTTCATGCTACGTAATGGCATTCTGACTCCAGTAAGATGCCTGGTATCTGTGTCTATCTAATAGTAGGGAGTGTATATATCGGTGGTATATTAGTATCTAGTTTGGAGACGTTGGCTAAGGTTAGCAAAGTCTGTAAGTATTACTTACCTAGGCAAATGTGCCTAGATAACCTAGATAATGCATACTACTAACTATTGACATACCTATTCTAGGTATGTTCTGACTACCCAGGGATACGGTAAGTTGGTAAAGCTTCGTTAGGGCCTATCTAGACACGTCAAAATCTCAAGTCACGAAGTGTACCTGAAAGATAGTGCTTGAAGGGATCGAGTTTGTTTAACTCTATGGAGGTTAGTAGCTAGGCGCGAAGGAAATGGGTAATTGGGTACAGTAAGCGGCTATCAATCAACCACCTCGCGGCCTGTAAGTTACGTGCGTAGCAAAGTAATACCTAGGTAGGTAAGTTACATAGTAGTTATCTAGCGTAGGTAGTCTACATGGTGTGGTGAGACATTATGCGTCCAGCTTTGTTGATTGATCAGCTAGCTACCTACATAGATTAGGTATTTGGCAAAATGAAATCATGGCTGTGTGGCCTTTGTCTCTCTCTCTCTCTCTCTCTCTTTCTCTCTCTCTCGCTGTTATCTGTCCTCCGTTGGGCAGCCTCCCTATAGAATTGTTGCCCGCGCAGAAGTCGTGGTTAGGTACGAAGGCAGGCGACGAAAAGGGATGCCTACCTATACATATACACATACATATATGCCGGAGGTCATGTCACAGTATGCAGTATTAAACAAACTACCTACCTCATAACTACCTATATACAGGGTAGATAGGTAGTTAACTACCAAGGGAGATACCTATATAAGTAGGTATGTTAGTGGCTTTCACAGTGACGTCTGGATTTTCCATACCGTAGAGAGACGGGATTCAAGGTCTTGGCACATGTCCAGCTGTTTGTCGTTTGCCCGACGAGAAGGACCGCACAGTAAGTAGGGCCTAGGTGGTATCTGCTATCAGTCGAACCTCAGGCCGGCTCGACAAGACCGGCTCGACAAGACCGGCTCGACAAGACCGGCTCAGCTGCAAGGTACAGACACCAGCGAGCGCGCGATGACGAAAGGAAGCCTTCCATCCTAACCACAAAGGATGGTAGTTAGGTACCAGTGCACGAGAGAGAGCAGGACCCTCACTTACCCTCGTCTAGGTGCACTGCATACTTACACCTCATGCGGGGTTTTCGCAATGTGGTTTAGTGTGGCTTTAGGGTCCTGGCTCGTCTGGTGCCAGGTGGAGAAAGAGATTCTCTTGCCTTCTTCTTTTACCCTGGCTAAATGCTATTTTTCTGGTTTGGGGTCATTGGGGTGGAAGCGAGGAAGGGGGAAGGGGGAATGGGGAAGGGGGGAAATGGTGAAGAGGGTGAAGAGGGACCTCGGAGAAGGTTTGATTGGTTCGTCGGTTTGATCAGGAGCCCAATGATTTTCAGCTGGCCGAGAGGGAAATGCGAAATCTCAATTTTCTTGACTTCCCGTTTGCCCATGGGGCGGGAATCGAAAATTTACCCATGGGCGGGATTATTTTTTGGGGGGTGGGAGGGAAGGGTAGGGAGGGAACGATGTCGTCAACGGCTTGGGGGTTCCGTGGCAAAGGTGAGAACTCGGCTCACCTCACCGTTGCCTGCGCCTTTACGTTCCTGTGTGCCATGACGCAACACGATTCCTGCCGTGGCACGTAATTAATTACGGAATGGCCTTTTCGAGTATTGTCAGACCCAGATTTGCACGTACTGTACTGTAGATAGTTGGTCATGTTGGGCCGTGCTATGCGACACATTGTGGCGCTCTCTCGGGGAAATCTAAATCTAGGTACCCTCTGCCACTTGACCCGCCAGTTGACCCGTTGGAAGCCGCCCACTCCACTACTATTACTGGACATGATTTTTCCATTTTCCATCCAGAAACTTACATGCACGGCAGGCGTTAGTCCGGAATACGCATGTAGGTACCTGCCGATACGAAGAGCAAGCATCACGGCGGCAGGTACAGTCTGTAATCGCACAGGTACCTACCTACCGCCGTAGGATTGCCATTACCGTAGCGCTGCGCTGCTTTTGGGAAGAGCCCCAGCCATTCTGTCAGCTACCTACGTCATAGGTTGGCTGTCGCTGTCCGATGTCCGAGAGGATACAGATGGAAGGTTTGAATCCTGATATCATACACAGCAGCCTTTTTATGTCTTACAAGAACGGATGAGAACAGTTGAGACATGAAAGCATATATAAATGCCATCTCATGCTACCCGTGTGTGCGTGTTGTAATCCGTGTACTACTACCTAGTGTACCTACTTGCTTCTATCTTCGTTTCCTTCACAAAAGCGTGTTTGACGATCTTGTTACCTAGTTACCTACCTACCTACCTCCTAGATAGAGTCAGGGTGGGTAACTATCACGTGAGGCGTGTAACTAGCGCCGAACTCATGTTTCATCTCTTTGTGCTGTGTGAGGTCATACCCTATGACCGCATCTCACTGGCTTCGGGTTGCCTCGAGTCGATTTGATGATTAATACCTTGAACATTTCGGGGGTACGGCTCAGAACCTGGATTTGACGATTTGATGCTCTTGCCTGTGATGCCGTGTGCTGATGTACATAATCACTGTGCGTGAGTTGACAGGGCAATCCACTACCTATCTACCTACCTGTGGCAGTGTACTATACCTACTGTATAGGACTACGCCTACGTCCGTACATACACTAGGTCTCCAGAGTGAGTATCATGGGATGTTCCGCTCCGTCTTTATCATTTACCACAACTTCCGTAGGCGTTCCGCACCTTGAAAGGCACAATCAAAATTATGTAATTTATGCCGACATGAAACTAACTACGTAATAGACCTTATAGTTAGGCAGCGTCCACTGTGATAGCGCTTTGCAGAGGTAGATAAGCAGCGTTAAAATAGGCACGCTTACAGTTAACCAACTGCTGTAAAGGCGCTGAAAGCCTGAAAGCGCGACATAATATGCCATTAATAAACAAGCTTTGCCCCGGATTAACCAAACAAACCAAACACTAGGCATACTCCCCCGTCGGCTTTTCTTACTTTCTCTTGCCTTTGCCCTTTTAAAAGGCCCCGATTTCTGAACCCATAAAGTTCCTCCCTAAAGCATCTTCGGTCCAATGTCCCACAGACTCCAGTTATCCCCCATTGCCCACTCCCCATAGAACTGATCCTCAGCGCCTCGCCATCTTTGTACCGCCTCTCATTTTCCCTTCCATCATCCTGGCGCAATAGATTTGAGTCACTCCAACGCCATCACACAATCGCACCATCGTACCATCGTACCATCGCACCGGCTCCCAGGCTACCTACCTAGGTAATACCATTTCACGGTCTGCAGATCAGAGGATCATCAAGCGATCAAGATACCAAGATTCTAACCGCAACCGCCAGGCCACGTCTTGCTTTGGTATTGTTTTCGTATTGCCGGCTGCAAGCAGACAAAAGAAGCGGATAGCGAGGTTACGAAGAAAGAAGCAGGAAGAAGAAGAAAGGTCGAAAGGTCGAAAGGTCGAAAGGTCGAAAGGTCTACATCCGTCGGCGATCGTCCACACCTGCCACGACCCCCGTGACAATCACGTCCAGCAGGCCCTGCCCCCATTGCCTCCATTGCCACTACTACCCTCGCGGCAGTGGCCACGGAGCGCATCATCGGGCACCAGAGGCCCGGATAGCTCTTGCGCTTGGTGACATTCCAAGGTAGGCGCGTTCGCGTTCGCTGCTTATCATTTCATGTCGCTTCTGATCACGTCTTGGAAGGCGGTTACCTCGCACACTTTACTGATATAGTTACAGGGACCCACGCACCCAGAAGCATCCCCCGAGCCTGGAATGTCTACCATCCAGCAACTGAAGAATTTCATCCGCCATGGTATGCTCTCTGCTTATCATCTTTTCCTTGCAATTATCTGCATTTGAATCTTTGCTTTTCCCCCTCTCCTTCTTGCTACCTACCTGCATCTTCTTCCTTACGCATCGGTAAACATATCAACCCCTGCCCAGTTTCCTCCTGTATGTTTAACCATGCGGACCACCCATTCCTATTTCTTTTCGTGGATCTGCAACCCTGCAGCTTATGTTTGCCATGTTTCCCGTTGCATGCCGCATTCTGATCTGATTGACGTCGTCTGATTAATACCACGAAACAGGCAAGCAGGCCAGAGCGAACCACGACGAACCCGCCAAGAACCATGAGCATACATCCACACACACCTCACAGAAAGCCATGGCAAACCATCCAGAAGCAGGCGCTGCGGGCGCCGCGGGCGCTAAACACCAGCTCGCCCCTATACCCGATGCCGACTCTGCTTCGTCCGGCGATGGCCAAAATCGCGCTTTCCGGGCTGATGGTGTAGTCGTTCATCAGGCTGACATCAGCCACAAGGCGCCCGAGCATGTCGCCAAGATCGTCCAGGAGGAGAACGAGAATAGGCCTAAGTTTCCGAAATATCCTGGCTTGGAACGGTGGGAGCTACTGGAGAAGATGGGCGACGGCGCCTTCAGCAATGTGTATCGTGCGAGAGACCTTACCGGCGACGCGGGCGAAGTCGCTATCAAGGTTGTTAGGAAATTCGAAATGAACAACTTGCAGGTCAGTCTTCTTGGCAAATGATTTGAATGATTTCTGCTCGCGTCCTCGGCCAGCCGTCTTAATATTCGGCTGCCACCCCCTCCAATTTTGCCTTTGCCAACGATCGGCTTCTACAGTGCCAGCAACATCTCCATCCGGACTTCAAAAAAGCCCCAAAAGCTGTAGAGGTGCGAAACCCATTCCTCTCCTTAGTAGCAATTTTCGTATCAGTTACGCTTATTGCTTTGGTCTTTTCCATCTTAGCGTTGCTTACAATTCCGTCGCGCTGCCTATCGTAATGCTTCTTTGAATGCCTATAAAGCCGCATTTCACGCTCAGAAGCTAACAATTTTTAGAGGGCAAACATCTTGAAGGAAGTACAGATTATGCGCCAGCTTGATCACCCCAATATCGTCAAGCTCGTCAATTTCTCCGAATCGCGACAGTACTATTACATTATGCTTGAGCTCGCGCCTGGTGGCGAACTTTTCCATCAGATCGTACGGCTCACATACTTCAGCGAAGATCTCTCGAGGCATGTCATTACGCAAGTAGCCAAGGCTCTCGAATATCTCCACGAGGAAATGGGTGTCGTTCACCGGTGAGATGTCCCATCAGTTCGGCCCTAGTTTAGCTGTGTGCGGCTATTACCGACGTCTATCGTGTTTATTTGGTCAAACAATTAACGGTTATTTGCGCTATAGGGACATTAAGCCGGAAAACATATTGTTCCGTCCGATTCCTTTCGTACCATCGAAAGTTGCAAAGCCAAGACAACCCGGAGACGAGGACAAGGTTGACGAAGGTGAATTCATTCCCGGTGTCGGATCGGGAGGCATTGGACAAATTAAGATCGCCGACTTCGGTTTGTCAAAAATTGTATGGGATAAACAGACGATGACACCATGCGGCACTGTGGGTTACACTGCCCCCGAAATAGTCAAAGACGAGAGGTATTCGAAATCGGTCGACATGTGGGCTCTTGGCTGTGTGCTTTACACATTGCTCTGCGGTTTCCCCCCTTTCTACGACGAAAGCATTGAGGTCCTGACCGAAAAGGTCGCTAAGGGCCAATTCACCTTCCTCTCTCCGTGGTGGGATGATATCTCGAAATCTGCTCAAGACCTCATCAGTCATCTCTTGACTGTTGATCCGGACAAACGGTACTCCATCAAGGAATTTCTGGCCCATCCGTGGATCCGGGGATCTGACCTGTTGCCTCGTGACGAACGGAGACTACTAGACCCCGAACGTATACGTGCCTTTGACGCCGCGAAATTGGTCGATGGCGAAAAACGAATGGACTTCCGGTCTCCTGGTGTCGTTAATCTCCGTGAGATATTTGATGTCGGATATTCTGTACACCGGCAAGAGGAAGAAGCGAAACGGCGGAAACAGATTGGGTCTAAAGCTGGAGGACCGTCGCGATTAACTAATCTCCATGAAGAATCGTCAGAAGAGGAGACCAGCGATCATACGTCCAAGTCTGATACTCAGCAGTTAGAGCAGAGCATGCGCAACACGAGTTTGGGTAAGGACCAAGAGCGTGGTCGGGAGCGTACCCGGCAAGCAGAACGAGAACGAGAACCACAAGCACGAGGGTATGGCCAGCATAGCGCTGCGGTAACGCAAGCCGCTCGCCAGCAGGTTCGCGATCGAAATAGGCAACGGGGCGCCTTTGAGCTCAATCTCGACGGTGCAACGTTATTAGGACGAAGGGCCAACAAGCCTGCCGCTAGCATAGGCGGTATCTAGAAAACGCCGCCATCGCCACCGTCGTAATGGGATTCGAGTAGCAATGGCGATCTACGAGCGCTGCAACCATGCGGTCTGCACGGTCTACTGGGCGTTTTGATGCACTTGTACAGCCTGCAAGCTGTCAGACTGGGAATAAAAAGGTCATACGACGGGTCTCGCAGGGTGTATTGGCTTGAGTGAGCACATCATATGGAGTTTGCTTGACATGCGTTTTATCATTGTATGCGCCCTTTTACACATAGGCGGAGGCGTTCTAGGGTGGCTAATATCACTTGACTGGCTAATCGATCAAACAATTGAGTCCGTTCCGATCTGCTCGTTGCTTTGTATACCTGCAAATTGGAGATAATTGGCGTGAAAGTGTTGATGTAATTCTTATCGTTTCATTGCTCATATATGCCACTGTATGAGCATTGACCAATGACTGCTTACCAGTTGTGATCCCATTGTACCCGATCTCATCTCGGCTGTTTCGATGTGCGGGAGCGCAGATCGGATGATCAGCGGGCTGGAGAGTTCGATCAGACCCTGTTGTCCTGTGTCGGCGGCTTCTGGGATGACTCTGTTGAACCAGGGATTGGGGGCGAGGATTTTCAGGGTTCAAGTCTCTTCGATGCTATCTAGGGTTGGTAAAGAGATGCGATATGGAGTGATCTCGCTTGAGGATGTGACTAGGTAATGGCCTCGTATCATCCCTCAATCTACGAGTATCTACGAGTAGTTGTTTTAGTCTCCCCTTGATCGGAATTGTGTTTTTTCAAGTCCAAGCGCATTTGTCTTTTCTTGGCCTTGTTTTCATTGCACGAATTACTCGAATTGCTTGGTGATCAAGTTGTCTAGGCTACTGTTATTCATTAGGGGAAGGGGAAGGGGAAGGGGAAGAGGTGTAAGTGGCATTCGGTTTGCTTCGTTTTACCTGGGAGGGGATCAACGGTGTGCGAGGGCTTGCGAGTCGAATTACTTACTCACAGCGCGTTTAGAGCCTCATTGCTTGTTCTCAAGGACTCTGAGAAAGATTCCTCTTCGCTAGGTATAGACTATATCTAGAGTACCTATTTTCGCTAACAGTTCTGGATAGACAGGTCTGCTCGTCGTTTTTTTTTTTTTTTTTTTTTTTCTTTTTTTGGCCAGTCCCCCTTTGGCATTACATTGTACCCCTGGTCTTCCCCCAAGTACAGCAGCGTGACAGTGTAGACTACGGCGCTGCAAGAATTAGAAGTGATCGTTATACAATGCTTGGGGGGGGGGGAGTATCATTATGTGGCCATTAAACAGACTAACGGCTCATTTTCATTTTCATTGATGGTTTATATGGTTGATCATAGTAGCTATATTCATACTCTAGCTTGGTAACTTACTCTGTCAGACGGGAGTCTCTCCAGATTAAGAGTATGCCTGCAGTCCAGCAAGAATCCTGTGTGAGCCCACCTGTCTACTCCCGAGGTCACCTACTATGTGTATAGAGTACCTATATGAGGCTCTTGAAAAAGTACTGGGAAAGGCAAGATTGAATGTTTCTTTCTTGAGAATCGAAACATCTGATGTGAAACTTACCCAAATCTCGACTTCACTAGGTTAGATAGGCCCAGAAGTATAGTGTGTTGCCTAGGTTGTATAGGTAGGTAATTAGGGAGCTCTTCGAAGAAAGTTCCGATACACTTTTTTTTTTCGACGAGGCAGTTTATGAGAAACGGGCTGCCGCGGCCCAGCAAGGGATTCGTATCAGGCTTTTAAATCCCTATTCTCTAGATAGGTGTAAACACGCAACACGCGGTGGGTTTCTCTTCAGCTTTTCTTGTTTCCCACAGGCACCAGTGGGTATCGGGCACTTATTATATCGGATGAAAACGACTGTAATGCTGTATGATCTCGCTATGCGTGATTTCAGCTTACTTCTGTTCCGCATTGGCGAGCTGAGTCGTCGGGACTTTCCTCTTGTATTCGAAGACACAGGGCGCTTGGAACGTGATGGCGGATGTCGATGGAAACACTTCGCTATAGAATATAAGAAACTAAGAATCTCAGGACTCCTCTGTGCTAATTATGTGCCGGTCCTGGTTTTCCTAACCCCCATCATCCACGATCCGGATTCTCCTCGTACAGATAGAGGACCCCCGTGGTCAAGGTTAGTTAATGGGCTGACCGTAAGCAATCGCAATCGCGATTGCAATCTACCTAGGCACGGATGGCCATGACCTCCGTCTCAATATCTCCCTCCCCCCCCTTTCAACCTGAACCAGACCCCAATGTGCCCTACGGGGAGACAAAAGAAAATTGGTTCCGGTCCCTTTCTGACGAATAGCCCGAGGCCCTGCATACTTACTCACTTCCCCGATAGAACAGCCAAGTCTTTTTAACAGTAAAGTGTCCATCTCTCTCGGCCATCTAGTAGAACGGACGGACGGCTACGAATTCGGATATGCGAGACGGCACGGCCAGAAGATCCTGGGGTCCCCAACTCATATATCTTGGGGATAATGAAGCTTCAGGGGCTGTGAGATGACAAGGTAACGAGATATCGATTGTGGTCGAAAGTTGGGGGGGGGAGACGCCTAGATCATAGATAGAAGCCCTCTTCTAATTAGCGTTTCTTGATGACTGGCATCGGGCTCGTGCACAGACCGAACGGGTTAACGTGTTTTATGTCAGTCTACTCGCGTCCTATTATTGCATTATGTACTCAAAGCTCCGCCTCCCTGTTTTTTTTTTCTTTTCTGTCCACGGAAAGGAGACCGTGAGAACGACGGGGCAAGTCTTGGCCAACGGGACCGGACCATCTTCCACCAAACCTATCAAGTTGTGAGCAAGAGCAGGATTACTGCAGGAAACCACACAAAACACGCCCGTGTCCACGCTAATTATTCCTATTCCTGTACCCATACGTTTCGACGGCGGCAAACAAGGTTTTCTTCGAGGCAGGCGCCCCCACCGCCCCCATCCCGGTAAAGTCTACAGGAGACGATTATCAGGCCGGACGAGTATGTATTCCCATCCAGGAAAATTGAGAGAGAGAAAGGAAAGGGCCTACTTCAGCTTTCGCTGGCGCTTTTATATTCCTTAGATGAACATAACCTACATACATAGCACAGATAGCGTTTTAAGTTACGGAATAAGTTTCCCCCCCCCGATATGTCTGCAATCGACGACGCTTTTATCCGTGTCTAGACCCAACTCCCGATTTGACCCATCTATAGGATGACTCAGCAATCATATGCCGAACCCGAAACGCTGGGAACGGGCTGGACTGCCCACACTAGCGCCGATAGCCACGTGCCAAGTACTTTTTTTAGTGGAAACACTAAGTAGACCGTGTGTGGTACCGTGTATCTACATGATACACACTATCTATCCAAGTCCATCTAAATACAGATCGTAGGTTAGTTAGTCCGTACCTGAACGTAAACGTGTCCCCTACCGCGTCACGACCGCGCCCATCAATACCTAACTAGACTGACTGCCTACATATCATACATATCTCACATTCCTGGACCCTCGAACCGCAAAATCTACGGGGCAATGAAGACACCTCAAAAAAAAAAAAAAAAAACAATTCCCCTCATTTCATTTTCTTACCGTCAGCGTATGATACTGTATCTGTTATATTCACAGCCTGTGATTATCTAGGTAAGTAAGTAGGTAAGCAGGTATGTATGTAGGTAGGTAGAACTCTTAGGCAACGATTGGACAGAGGGAAATTCTCCTTTACCGACTCATCACATCGCTGCCTGAAAAAAAAAAAAAAAAAAAAAAATCTAGAACCTCTCCCCCCCTACCCGGACCAATAAAGTAGATAGGGGGAGAAGGGGGGGGATTGATATCGACACTCCTGCTCTGCTCCTCCTCCAAGGAAGTCCAGGACACAGCCAACAATTCCTCAGATACATACATACATAGTTAAGTCTTTCTAGACTTGGATAGTTAGGGGCCAACTAGATAGATACCGTATCTAGGCATCACGCGTCACGCGTCACGCAAGCATACCGGATGCAGTTCCGGACCCGTACCGTACATTCTTCCGCAAGCCTCGATGACGTCGGCGGCGCCGGCAGCGGGCTGATTACTGTAAGCTAACCTATCTAGCGTACGACGTACAAACGCAGTTGAACAATGATATCGTTAGGGAAGGGTATACATACCTACCTAGGTAGGTCGGGAATATGTAGGTACGTTACCTTACACGGGTAGAGTAGATGTAAGCAGAGGTCATCACAATTCGCGAAACGACATCTACTATCACCACAGGGACAGACCATTATCTAGATTAACTGTACTCTTTCTCTTGGGCAAGGCAAGGCATGGCAAGGCTAGACAAGGCAAGGCCAGACAAGGCAAGCTAAACTAAGCTGAAGCTACGCTACCTGTATATTAAGTACCTTCATTTGTACTGATCAATCCCCGATTACGTGACGGCATACGTTTACGACCAAACCCTGACAATGCTCTGATGAACCTAGACGCCATCCAACCTGATGTACGAGGTTGTGCTAGCCTGGTAGAAAAGATCAGCTCGATACTCAGGCCGGCGAGCCAGAACGCCCGCGAAGGCGCATTATGAATCTATGATTCTATGAGCAACAGAAAAATGCGGCAAGAACAAACATCATCAAAGAGCCATCATCACCGTGAAATGTATTTTCCGAAGGAACCATCGCACCCTGCTGAACGCCGCCAAATCCGCGAATTTTGTGTATGCAGACCGCCCCCTTTTTCCCCAAGATAGAGATGGAACAACTCATTACACACATCAGTCGTCAAATGTTTACAGTCATTCACTGCGCGGTGATGCCAAACAAGCTGGCAAGTTCCACGACGCTGAGACGACTTGCATCCGTGCGAGCTTCAGGATCAAGAACATTGCCGACGAGTTCTCGTTTTGACTCTTGCAGGTCAATGATGCGATCCTCAATCGTCTCTTTGATCAGAATGCGGTATGCGGTGACAGGCTTGGTCTGGCCCAGTCGGTGCGCGCGCTTGATGGCTTGATCTTCCAACGATGGGTTCCAGAACGGGTCAAGCATGATGACGCGCGTGGCCGCGAACAGATTCAGGCCCGCGTTACCGCATTTCAGACTGACTAGCATTATTTTGACTTCGGGTCTCTTCGTGAAGTCATATACAGCAGCCTCTCTTTCGCCATTGGGCATGGTGCCATCGTAACGTCGGTAATTATAGCCGTCATCCGAAACCGCGATCTCCATAAGATCGAGAAATGAGGTGAACTGGCTGAAAATGAGCGTCTTTTCATCCGGGAAATCACGCCGGATCATTGATATCAATTCCATAGCCTTAATGATCTTTGCGCTTGTCTCCCAGTCCCTTCTCAGTCGCTTCAAATGCCTCTCTTTGACAGTCATGGTACGCGAGGTCGTTGTGCGTGCGCCGAGCATGCGGTTATTTCCCCGTCGCTTGCTCTTCGCGGCCTTCTTGACCTTCTTCTTAGGCCTAGCCAGATCTTTGGCAGCGCGTCTCTTCTTTTGACCTGGGGAGACGCCAAAATGTACTGAACCATCATCGGAATCACTGTTTTCGGTGTTATCAGCTCGTCCTCGTTTACCACGAGAGAATCTGGCCATGGTTTTGCCCTTCTGAGTGGCATCTGAAGCACCCACAATGGTTCCTGGTTTGACCTTGGAAAGTTCTGCCTTATTCTTGAAACGGGCGGCGAGCTCATCGATGGGTGGAAGCTCATCGGAATCACTAATTCCGTCTTCGACGGCACCCATCGGGATTCTGGGCTCTGGGAACCCTTCGCTACTAGCCTCACTGTGTGGGCATTTGTCTGGTTCTCCCAATTCGAGTCCAGTAGACTCATTCTCATTGTTCGAGCTAGGTCCACCATCGGAGGAGCGCATGCGGTCATCCAAGTTCGCCGCGGCCGGCTCCTTGCTCTCGGAGAAGGTAGAACCCAACCAGATTCCCGAGTCGGATCCATTACCAGAGCGGTCGAATGCTTCATCGGAGCGATCCCCTACCTCAGGAGTAGGCGAGACTTCAGGGCCAGGCGAGTCTAGCATATGGTCTGAGCTAGATGCATTATTGGAGCCCACCTCGTCGTCCGATTCCTCTTCATTGCTTGTTTCATGGTCATCTGAAACAATGAAGTCTTTGAGGCTGCCTTCGTCGGAATCTTCCGAGTCGTCCAGGTCGCTGTCTTCACTGTCATTATCAGGAAGATGCACCTCGGCGAATCTATTGTAGCAAATAACCTTTTGTGAATCGATAACGTCATCACACCCATCGCATGGGCAGCGCCCAATGCTGGTGCTTTCTCCTGATTCGGGATCAACACGTCCACCAACGGCTAGCATATTCGTAATACAGCTTCCACAGATGTGGTGTCCACAGGGGTACAGGATGATGGGATTTTCCGTTATTTCACTGCACAATGGGCATTCGAATTGCGACTGGGCTCTGATACGCTGAACGGCTTGATACGACAGCTTCTTCGCCAACTTTTCCATTTCCTGAAGCGTAATATACACACCCTGCGGAATGGAGTGGTCTTTGATAAGGTACGGATGGCAGCAGCATTGCCGAAGGCGGAGAAGTAAGTTGAAAATTGCAAAGTAATGTCGAGTGGCAGTACCCTCTTTCAAGTACTTGTTCACTTGCAGTAGCGAATGCTGCTCCAGCGAGTCGTAATAAGCTTTTTGGTCCGGATCAAACTCGGCGTCGACAGTAAGAATTGTTAATTCTGGCAGGTCTAGGATAGGCTTGCCATCCATTAGATGATTCTCCGTTCGTCGCAAGAAGATGCGACTGAGAAGGACCTGAAGTTGTTTCATTCCCGAGCTCGCGGAGGAGAGCGTAGCAGACGAAGCCATCGGTCTGAAGGTCTCCCATGCTTGGTAGGGCTCAATCCGTAGGAAGCGCACCAGAGAATACAGTTCGTCAACTCTATTCATCATGGGGGTGCCAGTCAAACAAAGCCGATAGGTACCACGAAGACAATCAATGGCCTTGAAAGCAATGGATTTCCGATTTTTGATGTTGTGCGCCTCATCAAGGATGATACGATGAAAGATGGCATGGGGCGCCAAGAGAACGGCCATATTGGATTTTCGTTTCTCATGAATGTTGGTCCACTCACTAGCAACGATGCCATACGTGGTGATAACGACATCGTGCGACATCAATTTAGCAACCGTAGTGTTTCGTCTTTTGGGGCCGTGGTATACCAGGGTCTTCAGTCTGCGACCAGGCTTGATCTTGTCGTAGATTTCCCGGTACCATTGGTCAAGAAGCGCCGTCGGTACGACGATAAGCGTAGTTTTGCGAGCACCATCATTAGTGGGGCGTGCAAGAATCAGCGCGATCGCCTGAATGGTCTTGCCTAGGCCCATATCGTCAGCGAGAATGCCACCTTTGTAGGCGCCTTGCTCTTGCTTCATCAACCATGTGAGGCCTGCACGCTGATGCTGCATGAGCCGCATCACCATAGCGGATGATTCCTTCTCGCGTTCCCACATGGGAATATCCACCACGGGGGTGTCCAAAAGGTTGCGGATGGCTTGTTTCTCCTTTTCGGTTTGCGGATTATCGGCGAGCCGACGAGATGGGTCCTCTGGATCTCGGCCCATTATGTTGGTGAGCACATCCTAACAGAAATTTGCCTTAGTAAGGTATCCCTCAGTCACAAATGGGAGCAATAAAGTCCCCTTGAGGACGTCTGTAAGGCGAAATGAAAGGAAGGCACCTACAGGTACGATATCATCGGATGGGTCATCTAGATTGGTCTGCATGGACTCGTTCGGGATCTACAGATTGCTTCAGTAATGCATCCTTGCGTCGACCGTAGGAGTAGTCAATGTGTCCACGGGGGAAACGTTGGTGATGCAAGGAAAGCCCAAAAGAACTTACAGCTACATTTCCATTTCCACTGCCCAGCGGGTGAGTTTCTCCCCGGACCACAATCGAAAGGTGGTCATGAGGCTGTTCTCGGTCCACGTCAAGTGCCTCGTCGTCGCCGTCAAGCAGTTCGTCATCAGGATAGGATTCGTCCGCAATATTCTGCTTCACAGATGGATGATGGCTAGGATATGCTTGTCGGGAGGAGTTGAATGGCACACCGGGAAGCACATCATCCAATGGCCCATGATGTCCCGGCTCTGGCTGCGCGACCGGTTCGCGCTTAACGACCGGTTGCCGCTTCGCGCCAGGCCGGTAGGCGAGGCCAGTAGGGGATCTCTCAGGCTGCGACATCTTGCTAGGAGGCATATGTATGCATATGTCTCAACGGACAAGATGGACAAGACCAGGAGCGTGAAAGTGTAATATGAGGGTAGCAAGGTGTTTATGCTTTGCAGAAGTCGGAAGTCGGAAGTTGGAAGTGGGAAGGAGGGTTGGTGCGGGAAAATGTTGGTATGAAAATGATGAGGGTAGAGAATAGGAAAGGCGATCTTTAAATGCGCATTTGGCCAGTCCGCGGGGATGGCTTCTTAATTGAAGGCTTCGGTCCGCGCGCACGAGAATCTCCTACAGGCAGAAGACGACGTGATGAGCGCGGGGCGTGCGTGATGCACGAAAAGAGAGTAGGGGTGTGGGAATCAAAGACACAGACTGGGGTGGTTGTTTTTGTGGTGCCTGTTTTTGTGTGTAGGGCAAACGGTGTGGTGTAATAGGTAAGTAGATGGAAGGGAAACGCGTCGGAGGAGAAGGAGGCATTAGAACTTAGAACAGCCATGGAAGCATAATTGGTGGATCCGCACCGGCCTGGCGGCGGTCTCTAGTCTAGTGGGTAGGTGCCACTGGAACCCAGGCGCTTGCGTACCTGGAAAGGGCGCTAACAAAGCCCGCTAATCGGTACAAGCACGGTACGTGGCTCTTTCCATATAGTGGTTGCATGGCTAGGTACACCTCGTGTTGCATAAACACGGTGTTTTTCGGAAAAACACCGCGTTTAAAACGGACCCCCATACAAAGTGCGTTTCAAACGAACGTTACATAATCGGCTCCCATGGCCGCAATACCAGGCATCTTTCCTTGCCACTGCAGAATCTACGTTTTTTACTCATTCCCTATCGATCTAAACTATTTTCATCATCTCATGACAATTGGTTGTTGTTTTAAAAAGTTGTCGGAGGCGTGTCTTTGTGTGCCTTTGTGTGGGGTTGCTCACGATAGTGGATACCTACCGACACTACTGCAACAACACCTACCAGTCGACAACATCGCGACAACATCGCAACAGCGTCGCGACAACGTTATAAGTCTGGCCATGTTGATAAACATCGATAAATTACATACTTCGCCAGTCTCGGATTTCATGGTAACTAAGATAGGTATACCTAAGGTATGAACGTGCTACCGGTGGTATTCTAAGTCTATACCGGCCCTGGTCGTGCCTGGTGACCGGGCTACGAGACCACTGGTTGGTGGAAAGGGCTAAATAAGTGGGTATTTAAAGTGGAAAACTGTGCTTTTCCGAAAAACACGGTTTGAAACGCGTTTTAAACGCGTGCTATTTCTTTGCGTTTAAAACGAAGTGCAACACTAGGTACACCCAAGTTGCCGAGTCATGTACCTGCGTTACCCGGGTTACAAGCCAGCTAAAGGCAGTTGCACACCACACGGCACACCTTCCGCGAGGCAGGTGGATACCGACACGAAATCACATGACCTGCACCGTGCCTTACGTACGCCGCTGCTGCCTGGCTGGCTTTTCATTAGTGCGGTACTACTACGTAATTCAAAGCGAGGCAGTCACGCCGATTCACGGAGTACCTATGTCGACCCCTCTGTGGTACATCCACTTTGGTGCAAAGACTCCCAGAGATACCGCGTGATGTAAGTACTCGTTCGTACCAGCCGTGACTACCTACAGGTACCAGCACCCAGCACCGAGCACCGCAGATGGTAGGCGAACGGGCGAACGGGCGAACGTACTATATTGCTACGAGTCTACGACAGTAGTCAGCTGAACGTCATGCAACCTAGATACCTACCTATAATATCTATCTATCTATCTACTTAGTGTTGGACGTGTTCGAGGCGCGATACGTGGTGTGATACCTGTCCGCAGCTTGAATCGCGTTGTACCTATAGGCTATAGGCTAAGGCTATACATAAGTATGTATTGGGTAGGTAGTCTTAGGTATCTCTCTCTACCGGGTGCCCTACCTATTTCCGATATCAATACGTATGAAATACGTAGGTATGCCGGATAGATTCTGTACAGCAATGGTCATCAGAGACAACGACAAGCCTTCTCCTCCCCTGCGTATCATCAACTTCTCTACGAGTCTACGACTAGATGAGCTTTGAAGGCTTTCGCCGAGGCCGCGTGGTATCTACTATGTAGGTGTTCCGTATGTACGTGAGAAGACATTTCATCAACTTGCCATAATTTTGTCACTCTCTGCTTAATGGCAAATGCAAAAGCACCTGTAGTCTGCAGGTAACAATCTTAGCCAACCAATTCGGACACGTTTTCATGAGCATTATCGCCGATGTCGAAGTTCGAGCATATGGGAGGTTGATTTGAGTTTGGTATGCGGACGTGCGTACCTACACTACCTTTGATATTGCCGACAGCGACTCGGGTCCTCCGGCATCCACGGGTCACTCCACGGGTCACTCCACTAAGTCCACTCTCGTCGATCAAATGCGACTACCTATGCCAATAGTCAAATGCGAGCTTGATGCTATCTCGCACCATCCGCTACCGGAAGCAGCGCCTAGTAACTTCCTGCGAGAAAAGAACTCGTGAGTCGTCAGTGACCCTGAGGGCGTACTCAGGGAAGTCAAGGGACTCAAGGTACAACCAAGAGTGTACTCACGCCTGCCGTACCAGACAACATGCTCCCCTCATATTCCACATAGTTAGTGTCAGACAATAGATCGCGTACGGCGTCGCATGGTAGCTAGCTAGCTATCTTTTCTCGCCACAACCGATTCCGTTGCTTTCGCATAGTTAACACCTACGTCAATAATGAGTCGCGGTCGAAATCTAAATGCACCGCGTAGGGAGTTCCAGAACCGCGTGGCTTGTATGTAAACAAAAGCGAGTCGGGAGAAGGGGGGTGTCGAGATCGGGGCCTACTTTTCACCGCCGTTATCGAAAACGAAGAATACCCTAGATAGACAACTAGACAAGACTACTTCTCGAGATGGGATCCTAGCATCGACCATCCCCTAGGTGGCGTTATACCGTTTTGAATATCCTCTCTGTTCCTCTTTACTAAGCCGTTGTACTCAGCCTCTATCCAAATTCGTCTACAGGTTCCCTAAGAGAGGTTCTGCAACTAGACTTCATCACATCGAGAATGGGCCCCATATTGACGGTTCATAGTTGAAGGCTGCTCAATCGAGTGCCGTCGGAACCCTCGAACCAAATTAAATGCAAGCCCGTATCTCACGACACCGGTGGAACTTGATGCACGGACCGAGCCACGATGCGTCCGTCTGCTGAGACACGGGGTTCGAACCGCTGCTGTAAACCCATAATTAATATCCTGAGTTATCCTCAGCAGACCATTGAGGTCTACGCAAGCAAACGCTCTCGGAACTGGGAAGATCTTTTCCGCAGAGATTTGGGGGAGTTCTCACTCTCGAACTCTTAGCTAGCCCCTGATAGCGTTAGAAATCAAATAATACTGAAGTAGGCCCGTGAAAGAGTTGAAGTCTAAGAAAGACATGCCTTAATCTTCTAACGAACCTTGGCACTTTGAACCTTGCCTTAGCTAGAATATGATTCGTATGCAGTCGTTGTGAGGTAGCAGGTAAGAGACAGCGTTGTGCCTTTGGTTTCCATCCTGTATAGCCCACGGGTCGAGACCACGATTCGGATGTCTACTCTCATGGATTCTTCCATCCCGATATGTCTCCCTACACTCGTGAGTGGGGATTTCCATCTAAGGGTTGGGGCCTTGTCGAGGGGGGCCCTGGCACCATTCGGATTAGGAGGCGGGATTTGAGTGGATTTCTGGGGATATGTGACCCGGGGGAATATGGTAGAGTACCTAAGGATCGACCAGAGTGATCATGTACATGACTATAAGAGCTACAGTTCTGGAAACCCTTTGTAGGTGAGAGGAGAGGTAGAGAGATTGAGAATCAATGGAACACTTACAATGGTCGCGAACCTCCTTAATCTCTACTACACACCCGGTTTCCTACCACCAGCCCGCCAGCCTCCAAACGTGCATTCTATGCCAGGGAGGCGTGCCTTTCGATTGACGCTGCATGTCACTTCACTTACCATAGAGGCCTCGGTGAAAAAGGTAAAATAAAGCGTATGGTCTTGCCCAGCGTTCATATAAACTGGGAGAGACTGGAAGAAACTTTATCGCAAGGACCAACGGAATAGAAACCGTCAAATACTCTCAAAGGCATATAACGTGACAATCGTAAGCAGGCTTTGGCGAGTGTCTATCCTTGATCAGGGTCGGCGTCGCTGTGTCGGCTTTCCGAAAACCGTATCGAGAACGAACAAACGAACCACCATCCACCCACTCACCAACCACCACCATCACCAACACCATCACCCAAGAACTACATAAGCCATTTGAAGCTACAATTCTTCCGGACCCCAGCAGATGATGTACAATCACAATCCATCAAGCTTTGGTCTAGCGGATAAGTCCGACAGAATCCGGGGGAACAAATCACTACAAATTCTTTTTTTTCTACAAGACTTGCTGATCTCCCTTGTCACCTGTAGGACCTTGATAAAGCACATATGGCATACTCAAGTGCTTGACTCGGACTCGGATCTCGAATCTCAATCATCCAGGGGTTCTGCGGGGGTAGCGACCGGATGCGAAACCTGCGGGCTGTAGGGGACGGGTCCGCGCTTGGCGTATGTAGCCACCTCACCGTTACCTTCCAAAGTCCGCAACACATGCCGTATCTAGGGCGCGAGCAAGCTGCAACTGCCAAGGCCGAGGCACAAGATTCTGATGATTTCCACCTTGAGGTAGCCATCATCAAACTCGGAATGACGATGAGTTGTCAGTTATTACCTCGGTATACTCAACACAGAGCTGAGACACATAGATCCTGAATATCTGGCCATGTGTGGTAAAGCCCTTCTTGCCTTTCTACAGCATCACCACGGCGCGATATCCGAAGCAGTTGATATACCGCCGACTGGGGGTGTCCGTTCGAGAATGCCACTATAGAGAGTAATACGCTATTTATAGCGCGCGGTACCAGAAATTGCCTGACAGAATGTTATTGAGAATTTCGACGTTTTTTTTGGGGGAACTGGCTAGTATACCTATCAGTGTGTAGGTATATACCACCCGATTGCAAAAGGACTGGATTATTTGAGTAAGAGTATAGGGAAGCTCATCCTCTCAGTTTTGAAATGCCCGTGGTACCGCGAGGGACGAATTGGCATTCATCCCGGATTGACTGCTTTATTTCGCCTTCTAGAGACGAGAGAGAAGAGATCTTTGTCTTAGGACATGCAACATCACAGCCCTCGGTTGAGTTGTCGAAGGGGTTCCTCCATGACGGGCCGTGATGACAACCCGACGTCCCCGCCGAGGTCGGGCATTATCGATAATTACCAGATTGTATAACGTAATGTATGTTTAGTTGCATGAATTCCAATTGGTTGCCGGAAGTTGCTGACTACGTATGTGCATACCTAGTATATCAGGCAGGTACGATCTCAAGTGCGGGACAGTTACATCATAAGGTTCTCTCCTTCTGACGCTGTCTTTTCTCTCCCGCTCTCTCCCGCCCTCTCAGGTCCTCCATCAGGTGTAACCATTGGACACGCAGAGAAATCGCGCTGCTCTCTGGACTTGGCGCATTACTGGTCAACTCGTATCTTGTCTTGTCCTAGTCTTGTCCGGCTGCCATCGCCATCAGCATCGCAACCCACGGAACTCGGCTGTTTGGCGCACGACACAAGACATAATGAGACTTAGCGGGACACGAGCGGCTGGCAAAGCCGATTCCTGGTACGAGGGGGAGCCAGACGTCTTGTCTAGCCAGCTTGACGATTACCTCAACGACGTACCGGAGACCATCAACGGTGAAATCCTCCCTATATCCGGGGCCAAGGTCATCATTGCCCCGTACGTGTACTCGTCTTCGATCTGTCCAAGCTGACTTCACTTGACTGGTATGAGTGCTCGGTTGATTGACGCCTAATCTACAGGCATGCAGGCTACTCATATTCAGGGCCGTGCGCTGCCTGGGCCTATAAGAGCCTCGATCTCAGCAAAGCCAAGAGAATATTTCTCCTTGGTCCATCTCATACCTACTATTTCCGCGGATGTGCGTTGACCAAGTTCGCCCGATATGACACACCCTTTGGCGACTTGGCTATCGACGAAGCTGTGGTCCAGAAACTGCGAGACACGGGCGACTTCCAGGATATGCCGACATTCAATGATAAGCAAGAGCACTCCCTCGAAATGCATCTTCCCTACATATACAAGCGTATCACGCAGACATTCTCGTCGCGGGAGGAGTACCCCACCCTCGTGCCCATCTTGGTAGGCAACAACAAAGGACCGGAGGAGAAGCAGTTCGGTGCTTTATTGGCCCCTTATCTCGAGGATCCGGATAACGTCTTCGTAGTGAGCTCCGACTTCTGCCACTGGGGTGACAGATTCGATTACACCGTGTATGCGCCGGGCGGCGACGTCAATAATCTCACTTCCCTGACCGGCCGGACACGTAGGCCGGCGGACCCGCCGATTCACGAGAGCATCAAGTTGCTTGATCAACTGGCCATGGACGCGATTGCCAGTGGACATCACGACGACTTTGTGGATAATCTGAAGAAGACAAAGAATACGGTTTGTGGGCGACATCCCATCGGGGTGACCATGGCTGCCTTGGAGGTGTTGGCAAAGGAAGCTTCGGACGCTTCGGATACAGACAAGTATAGGTTCAAATTCGTGCAATACCAGCGGAGTAGCTTGGTGGAGGACTTTTCGGATTCGAGCGTGAGTTATGCGTCTGCGTATGCCGTTGTTTGAGGGTGGTGTGGTAAGATGCATGCCGCCTTTTGTCCTCGTCTTTGAAATTCGTGTTCGAGAGCATCTTGAGGGTTACATACATACATAGCTTGCAAGTGTGAAACCGTGAGAAGACGACGCATGCCGGTTCTCATAGTAGCTATGTAGCAACACCTACTTACATCGTGGCTTAGCTTGGCAGGCAACCAGATATGAATGACATTGACAGCACACTCCGGTTACGTATTCCTGCGTTTCTATGACGTGAGATCTCGCCCTTGCTATAAAGACTAGAAGTGGAATGGGGCAGATCTTTCATTGTTGTTGGCGATCGCGCGTGCGTATTGGCGGTGTATAAGGACGTTCGTTGGTCGTTAAGTTATGGATTCAAATTCTTAAACGAACTCGATTCCTTTCAGTTTTCGAGTTTTTGCGATTGTGTAAATGAACACCTTACAGTGTTTTTAGATGGAATGCACAGTAGAGCACTATACTACCTAAGTAGATACATACTTAGTAAGTTATTATTAGCGGACCCAAGTGTCAAGTGCATTGCACTACTTACACTATAAAAAGTACAATGTAAGTACGGACGTACAATGTACGGAACTATTATACAACGCAGGTACGGACTTACGGTATGTACAATTACGGAATACTTACCATCTGGCTACATACATAGGGCTGCACTTTTCTATCCCTGTCCCGTGAGCGCCTACATAGTACTTATTCACAACGGCTTTTCGTGCATACAAACGAAAATAGTTTAAATTAGAGAGCTGTTGAGTTCTGCCTTTAATCTGTACTCTAATTCGTATAAGTAACAACATGGGCATCCTCCTGGCTGGTATCTAAGTAGTTAATTGCGACTTACTTACCTATACGAAACCCTGGGCTACCGCTACGATAACGGAGGCTTCTCCCAGTACGAGTCTGACCTGACTGGGTTAGGTACCTTCTAGACCACAAACCGCCGACGCCACTAGTACAACACCAGGAGGTAGGTACTAAGTATGAAGCACGCCGTAGGAACACCCACCCCGGCTTTAACGATGAATTTTCGCTTCTGCTTATACTTACTGACCAAACTTGGCTGAGAAAGATCTGTAGCTATCGTTATCTACATAGTATCATTCGCTTGTAGTTAGACTAAAGTGCCGAGGTGAAAGGAACTTCCTCATATTATTTGTACGGAACAGATACGGGAATTGAATGATATGTGGTGCGACTTGCCCAGTATCAGCTCCGTAAATCACACGGCGTACTAATGTATCAAGCTATTTACACTAGCGCCAGAATGCACAGCGACGCCCGCTGATTGGCTGCGAGCTCTCAGGGGCCAGACAGTGCCACACAGTTACGGAGACGGTTGCTCCTTGGCCAATGGTTTTCAACCTTCCTGCGACAAAGAACTGGGACTCTTTCCACCCTTTTTGACTTGCTTTGACTTGCTTACCGTACCGCATTATTTTCAACTCTCCCTTCTACCTACACTACATACACTGCCTCGACAAGGCTTACAGGATTTCCAAACTTGCACTCTTTTGACCTTGCTTGGGATTTATTTTCACGTCCTTTTTTTCTTTCTCTTCTCTTTTTTTCAGGTCGTGCTCTTATTCATTCTTGCTTTTGTACAGACTACCCCGTTGTTAATTGATACTTCGCATCTTCTAACTATAGACGCTGAGAGGCCACATCCGCCTTCCGCTTGCTCCCGAAGCCCCCGACAACAACTTGGAAGCCTGCTACGGATCAACAATCATGAGTGTACGTATTTCGCATTTCACTGTTTTGTTCCCATTTTTCGTAAATATGGCGCGCGAGTCTTTCAGTCCCAATTTGGGTGGCCTGAGGATGCTTATGCTCTTCGCATTGACATCGCAATTCGTCTTTTTTATTTCCATCAGCTCTTCAGACTGTATTCTGCTGAGATCTGTATACTCAAGCACGAGCTAACATCATCCTACAGTACGGGTGCGGAACCTCTTTGCCCTCAATTATGCCCCCGTGAACGGTGAACGGTTCTACGGGAGGACAGACTCATTCTAACATGCGGCCTATTAGATACGGTCAACAAAACCCCTTCGATGACGGCCATGATATGGGTCGCGGCCCCTATCGCAACCAGGGGCCGTCGGGAAACAACTACGATGAGTATGGATGTAAGTCGAGTAATTGTAATTGTGCAGCCAAGTCTTTCTTGCGCCGGCGGGCTGATATTTGTCGCACGCACCAGCAAACAACGTCGAGATGGCGCCCCTAGCTCAGAACGCCGACCCCTTCACGGACAGAAATCCAAACTCAGTGCTCGACGAGATCAGCGACATCAACCGAGGGATCGACCAGATTGACAGCAACTTGGAACAGCTGAGGATGCTACAGCAACGGTCCCTCGATGATGCCGACAGCTCTTCTTCGAGCAGCACAAACAGGCAGCTCGACCGTCTCAGCACCGAGACGATGGCCCACTACAGATCGCTCACCGAACGCGTGCGCCACTTGAAGAGCAAACCTGAAAACCAGCAGAGATTCGGCCAGCAGGTCCGTCGTGTAGATACTCGACTCAAGGATGCCATCCGGGCGTACCAGCAAGTCGAATCTGGCTACCGCAAGAAGACGGAGGAACAGATGGCCCGCCAATACCGAATTGTTCGCCCGGACGCGACCGAAGAAGAAGTCAGGGCTGCTGTGACCGACCAGACTGGCGGCCAGGTCTTCCAGCAAGCTATGATGCAGAGCAACCGTCGGGGCCAGGCACAGGCCGTTCTGAATGCCGTCCAAGATCGCCATGCTCAGCTGCAAAAGATCGAGCAACAGATGATTGAGTTGGCGCAGCTGTTCCAGGATATGGACACCCTGGTTATGCAGCAAGAAGTGGCTGTTACAACGATTGAGCAGAAGGGCGAAGAGGTTGTCGAGAACCTGGATAAGGGTAATATCGAAATCGGGACGGCCGTCAACACGGCTCGCGCGACACGCAAGAAGAAGTGGATTTGCCTGGGAATTGCTGGTATGTTATCACTCAGGAAAACCCAATTATCTGCATTCTTCTGTTTTGCTAACATATAACTAGTCGCCGTTATTATCATTCTAGCCGCTGTTCTCGCGGCGTACTTCGCTACCCACGCGGCGGCGAACAAGAAGCGCGGCTTGGAGGCGCTTGTCACTCGCTCAGTGGCTGAGAACGAGCCCCTTCCACAGTTGCTACGCTCGAGAATTAGCGTGGAAACGAGGCGATGGCTCATGAGCACAACAACATAGATAAAACGCGGCAATTCGCCATTCTTTTCAGAAGGGGCGGTTTCTCATTTTCCCGCCTTGCCGCCCCAAAATAAATGGTAATCTCGTGCTTGATTTCGAGTTCATCATCGATTGATTCGATTCGAAAAGAAATCAAGACTGAAAAAAGAAAAAAGAGGAAAAACCCACACCATTGCGCAAAAGGCTGATTTCGATTGTTTTTGGCTTCACACACTGAATCATTGTGCTAGCAAGCCTTTTTAACAAGCAACTGTCTACCTACCCTATCTTCTGTCATCCCACCTTTTGTTTGTTAAAACTCTCTTTGTTTTTGGGGCCTCTCTTGTATTCTAGGGAACAGAAAAGGGAGGAGGGGGGAAGGGGAATGCGGAATGCATTTTCAAAGGCGTTTTGGCGAAAAGAAAACACTTAGAAATTCTATCAAACTTCCTTGGGTTTTTTTTTTTTTTTTTTTAAGAAAAAAAAAACTCTCTCTCCTTTAGTTTCTTTAATTACCTAGCTTGTCTGGTCGTTTCTTTTGCCCCTTATTTCCCCTTCCCTTCGAGCCCTTCGAGCCCTTGCCATATGGATAGTATAGTCGGTGTCCCGTTTTTTCTCTTGAACATCTTTTTGGTGTGCCTGCGTGTGTGTGTGTGTGTGTACATATCTCTTCTTTTTGCTTGAACTTGTGTCTTGTTTATCCGAAGAAGTATGATCTGTGACTGGAAAAGAATCCGATCGAAACACAAACACACTCCCCCTCCTATTTTCTCGTCGCTTTTCTATTCCTCTGCTCCCCTTTTGTCGACTCTGGAATATTCGCCTCGCCGTTGCAAAAAAATCCCATGCGTACGCGCATTCGTCCTCACGAGGTTCTTCACAAGTTGGCGACGGCGTGCCCGCGTGCCCGCTGACTCGTTCACCCGTACACACTATCCCATCCCTACCTAACCTGACCTGACTCTCACTTTTACATACAATGCCTCTCCTGCGGAAATAACGTACCGTACGCGTCCATGAAGAAAGATAAAAGAGTTAGATAGTTATCTTGTTGCCCAGCAAACCCATGGTCTCCGACGAATCTGGATTTGGCTGCAGCGTTTGACAGGTAATAATATTTACCGGCCTCTATAAGACAAGACGTTAAACCTACTTACATAAAGGGGCATATAAATGATCCAGACACTCACTCGGTAAATGTGTAGGTAGGTCCGTAGTCTAGGTAGTCATCATCAAACCTGGCGGTTCCACGCGATTGATCGATTCGATCCAAAAAAAAATCATCAGCAATAATAGTTAGCAGTCAGACAACACGCAAAACCAAACCGAACCCAGTTTCTTGTATTATTTTTTTTTTTTTTTTTTTTTTTCTATATAAAAAAAAAGAAAAACCCTGACACCGAGCAATAATACAAAGGTCAGAACAGCAAGAAGCTAGAGATGTCGCCTTTGCTGTACAGTACCTATGATGAATCGAATCAACCCTTTTTATTTTTAATTTTTTTAATTTTTTTTTACCGAAAGTCCTTGTACAATGAAAAAGAAAAAAAAAAGAGCCAGAGAACCGAAGCAAAACCAAAATAATGAAGCCCGTCCCTTTCAGTCCCTGTCGATTAATTTATAAATGTTCTTTGCCACTTATTTCCTCTTAACGCCATCCCTTGCAAAGCCCTAAATGTAAAGGTAGACTCCCCAACTAAAAGAGAAACGAAAAGGGACAAAAAAAAAACAATAAAAAACACCAAGAAAAGAAACCCTTAAACCCAGAGAGGAATTTGTTTTGGAAGAAAAAAAACTTCACTTTCCGTTTTTCGTTGTCACGAAAACGAAAAAAAAAAAAATTCTCAAGCTACAGCCGGAGGAGGAGCAGCAGCAGTATTATCCTCCGGAGCAATCTGTTGAGGAATCGGCACCGACCTATCCTCTGCTGCGCCAGGGATTTCAAACGCCGTCTTTTTCCGCCTGTCCTCACTAGCGTTAACGACCTTCCGCAGCGTCGCCATGCGTTTCTCGAACTCGTCCAGCATGCCTGCATAGTCATCACCCTCTGCTGTAGTTGTCGTAGTCGTAGCAATAGTGGTAGTAGTACCGGGTCGTTCCCGTCCACTCGCACTACTAACAGGCCGCTGGCGACTCGTCTCGTCAGACCTTCTCAGCTCGGCCGATGAGCTCAGTGGTCCCGTCTCGATGCCTTCGATCCGCAGCATGAGTCTGTCCGGTCGACTATTCTCGTTGTTGGAACCAGTCACGCCGGCTCCGTTACCGCCGCTGCCGCTGTTACTACCGTGCCCTGCGTCGGACGAGGGCGGTGAGATCTGGCTGATCTGCGCGCTGAGCACGGCCCAGGATGGCGAGAGGCTAGAGGCCCAAGAAACGCTGTAGCCGCCATTTTCATCGCGGGCCAGGTCGAGGATCATGGCTCGTTTGGCGGGCGCTGGGCCGGCGCCGGAGCCGGAGCCGGAGCCGGATTCGGAGGTGTCACGGTTTAGCTGGTAATCGATGAGTGACTGTGTCAGGCTTTCGGGGTCGTCGTCGCTGAAGATGTACCGCACATGAGGGTGGTTCATGGTCCGCGTGGACGCGTTTTCGACAAGCGTGAAGATGGGCGCGAAGGCGACCGGGGCGGGCGAGCGCGGGCGTTGGATATCAATGTCGGAAGCGTGGTCTGCCGTGGACAGCCGACGGTCGTGGTCGGCAGGGTCCGTCATTGTGAAGGCCGATGATCAAGGGCAGGAGGCATGGACACGGGGGATGGACTGGCGGGGACGACGTAGATGACAAAATTGATGAAAGGATGAGGAGCGAGAAGGACGCATCGTGGAGCTGATGGGCGGTGATATGTTTGTAAGGTAAGGTAAGGTAAGGTAAGGCTAATGAGAGATGTGTCCCGGGGGGTGTGTAGGTAAGGATGATTACTTCATGGTTGACACGGACATGGTTGGCCTGGTTGGCATGGCTGACATGGTTCACCATCTGCAGCTCGCCTGCAAAGCAAGCCGCGGGAACAACATCGGAGGCTAGATAGAAAGAGAGAGGAACGGGCAGGCCGCAGCTATCTTATCGGGCTGTGCAGACTGTGCAATAGTTATGTAAGTTATGTAGATAAGTTATGTAGGTTATGCACGGGAGTTGTGCGCTTAATGTTGGGCCCCGTACCTGCATGTGCACAAATGTAACTCCACTTATGCCCGAGTTATGCGTGGGATAAATAGCAATCCCCCGGTACGGATCCAGTCTGTACCTCGCGGGTACTTTGCATTCCGGATCTCCTCCCTTCACTTCCCGTACCCACGGGCCACTTCGTGAGGCCAGCCCAGTCATAGCCTATAGCCTCTGAGTTAAAGTGGCTTATATGTATGTATGTTGGGCGACACATGCCGGCGCAAGCTACCCCTGTGAGAAGGACAAGGAGAGCAGTTCGAAACAGTCCATAGCTTCTCCCTTTATTTATGGTGGGTTGCCAGCCACCCAGCTCCCCCTCCCTCCGATTACGCTCTCTGTGGTTGCGGCGAGTGATGTTGAAAGCCGAAGGAATCACAATCACGCCATGGACTCTAATAAGTCGTCAGGGAAACAGATGTCTTTGATCGTCTACGGCAGTAAACAGAATATAAATGCGTGTCTCACCTAAGGCCTGGTGTCATGGAGAGTCAATAGAGATATTGTAAAAGACCAACGTCCGACCATTGGAGGTGGCACTATTGTGTCTGTAGTGGTTCGTCAGTGTCTTCATAGACCTGTGTCTGCTGCTGAAATTGTTGCTGCTGGTTGGTAGAGGGTCCATTCCACTCGAACTCTGCGATGCTCCTATCAGTACTTGATTGCAATTCGTATAGAAGAGACGTCTCCTACTTTGCCTGCACATAGGACATTGACCCTTGGCCGAGTCTTGCTTGATCCACTCCATGATGCAATGCTTTGTTGCCAGTCAGCGCCCGTGCCCGAGTTCATGAGAATGGGCGGTGGACACTAACCATGTGGAAGTTGTGACCGCATCGTCCGGACACTACAAATAAATGCAAGTAAGCATCAACGGTCATACTTAGTAGCCTCGAAGTGGTGTTGATGTGTTGATAACGTACGGAGGCTGCAATCATCGCCGGGATATTTGCAGGTCGGACAAGTGCCGTCAAAGTGAACCTGGCAGATACCGCAGACATCGTCTTCAGGGAGATCCCAGCGCCAGGTGGCGACGGCATTCCACTTCTTGATCTTGACTTTCATGGCCGCGGGGCGGTTATCTCTTAAACGCAAGAGATGTTTGTTTGAGTTTTTGATGTTTGTGTGCGAGTTGGAATCTGAGCTGAACTGATTGATGTGGGTGAGTGTGAATGAGTTAACTATTTGGGAGATTGATTCACTCGTATTACTTCGATATCTCTTGGGAAGGTACCTATACGACGTGTGGGGCATGGTGTCACAATTATACCTGGCACTTACACGTGAAGTACGGGGGTACAGAACCCCACCAGAACCCCACCGAAACCCCACATTGATTGGCATATGTACAACATGCCATTCCTGGACACCTGAATTGATGGTACCTATTTATCGAAATCGTCACAATTCACAGGCACGAAACGGTAGTGACATTTGTTTCCTATCAAAGTTAACCGAATGCAGCACAAGATGGTGCTGTGGTGGTGCTGTGGTGGCGCTGTGGTGGCGCTGTAGTACAGATTAGTGCTATTAGGCAATTCAGTGCTATGTGCGGACTAGCGTGCTACAAAGTACCTATCCCAGTTAGCCGTAGCCACCTTCCCGTAGGTAAATTACGTTAGCGTATCCGCCGCTATCAAGAAGAGCTCGAGGTACGAGTTCAGCGCCCCGCAATTTTTCTCCGGTGGGAACCCTTAACTCTTTTCCCTTCAATCCTATAACTGCACCTACTATCGCCGTCTCACCACAAAGCCTCGACCGTTATTGTTTGTTCCGCATCCCCGTACCCAACCAAATTTACTTGTGGTTTCCCCATTCGCGGTAGATACGTTGCCAAGCTGTATTAGCTTCGCTGACTATCATTTCAAGTGAGTAAGCCCATTGGGTCCTCCCCCGTCAATCGAGACCCGTCGCTATTGCTGATCAATCGTGTTTTTTTTTCTTTCGTTCGTTATAGCCCACCATTTGTCGCCGAATCTCCGGAGGCGCTCTCAATCCGGCCCTTCCAGAATTGGCATTACTCCACCTTAGCCAACCGGGCCCAACAAGCCGGCCATGGCAACCATGGCTTTGTCCTTCTCCTTCTCCCGCTTCGCGCGAGCCACCCTTCCTCGGCAGATCCTCCGCAATGTCCAGAGCCAGACCACCAAAGCGGACGGCCGCCGAAGCCTCTCGTCCTATCTCGTCACCCCCAAGGAGCTGGCCGACGCCCTCAAGTCCAGCCCTCCATCGTCTATCAGCACCGACCCCCGCGTCATTCCCCTCTGCGCCTCTTGGTTCATGCCCAATGACCCCCGCACGGGTATCGAGGTCTTCCACGAGCGCCGAATCCCGAAGTCGCGCTTCTTTGACCTGGACAAGGTCAAGGATAAGCACTCGCCCTACCCGCACATGCTCCCCACCAGCAAGCAGTTCGCCCAGGCCATGAGCAATCTGGGTATTCGCAAGGACGATACCGTCGTCGTTTACGACTCCCACGAGCTCGGCATTTTCAGCGCCCCGCGTGTCGGCTGGACTCTCCGCGTCTTCGGCCACCCCAAGGTCCACGTCCTGAACAACTTCAAGCTATGGGTCGACGAGGACTATCCCACCGAATCCGGTAACCTCTTCACCATCGAGTGTAATCCCTACCCGATCCCCAAGCTCGACGAATCCAAGGTCGCCTCCTACGAAGAAGTGCGCGAAGTCGCACTCGACTTCAACAAAGAAGGCGCCGAAGGCGTACAGATCATCGACGCGCGACCACATGGCCGATTCACCGGCGAGAATCCCGAGCCCAGAGAAGGGCTCTCGTCTGGTCACATACCTGGTTCAATCAGCATTCCCTTCACCGAAGTTCTTGACCCCATTACCAAGGCCTTCCTACCTAAGGACCAGCTACGAAAACTCTTCGAAGAAAAGGGAGTCGATCCCTCCAAGCCCATCATCTCAAGCTGTGGTACCGGTGTGACCGCCGTCATCATCGAGACGGCTCTAGAGGAAGCCGGCTACGGATCAGCTGAGAGCCGCAAAATCTATGACGGTAGCTGGACGTGAGTTTTTTTTTTTTTTCCTTCCCCTTTTTTTCTTTCTTTTTCTTATATATATTTCTTTTTTCCTCTCTCTTTCTCTCTCTATGAACAACTAAGCTAACAACTACAACCACAAATTCAGTGAATGGGCACAGCGCGTCGAGCCCTCCGACAACCTAATCATCAAGAATTCCACAAACGGTGTATAAATCCGGGCCCAAGGGATAAAGCTGCCTCCAACTACCTACCTACAAACTACGTCACCTATACACAAACCTCTTCCTCTCCGCCACTATCACATCACCCTTTCCACGCCCTTTCGTTTCGGCCCGGGCCGCCTTGTCACGACTCCCTTCCCGCTCTTCTCATCTCCCCTACCAATCACCACCTGGCCACCAATCAAAATACCCGAACCACAACCAAAACTACCATGACCAAAAAGACAAGGAGAAAGTTGAAGTAAAAAAGTAAAAAAAAGTAAAAAAACAAAAAAAAGAAAAGGATGAATGGACGAACCACGACCGTTTGTGAGATACCCGCTCTGACCTTTTTTTTGCCTTTTGCCTTTTTCCCTTTGCCTTTGCCTCTCTCCCTAACCTAACCTCACTTAACGTAACCTAACTCCCTCTTACCCGTCCGGCGTTCCGATTTCTGCAAAAAAAAAAAAAAAAATCTAAAATTCCAAAAAAAAAACCTTACTGAAATGTTGCATGTGTTGCATTTACAAGCTTCTTTCTTTTCTTTTTCTTTTTTTTCTTTTTTTTTTTTTTCTCCTTGTTTGCTTCAAAACCAAACAACAGAAATTCTCCTCCCCCCCCCAAAAAAAGAAAGAAACAAAAAGCAAAAAAAAAAAAAGAAAGCAACCAGCAAGCAACCCTTTGTACTATTATCATTATCCATTTATCATCAGAATAACTGGATTCGCGGACACAAAACCGCTCTTGACCTCTCACATCTCAATTCCTCGAACCCCGTTCATGTATTGCTACTTGTATATACATACTTATACTCCTGCTAGCCTCATCAGTATGATCAAACAACAACGTCAAATTCATCAAAACTTCATATGAGAATGATCTTTTTTTTTTTTGAGCTCTCACACAGACTCACATTCCGCCATTAGCCACTGTTTTTATGACCTAGGCAGCACACGTGTAGGACCTACGTCGCATTGCATTTTATATAATTCCCAAAAAAAAACAACAAGTTCGTCCCGAGTCCATTGTATTCTGTTTCTCTTTCGTCCTCTCTCATTCACTTCAGCTCATTATCTTCGCACTTCTTCTATGTGAACAAGACGAAACCCCCCGAACGCAACCAGGGCATTCTAGTAAGTGCAGAGATATCGCATATCTCTGACAAAACAACAACCATCGCCGTATTCTGCTAGATAGATACCCTATGAAAACTTTTCAGTCCAAAGAACGTGTGACCCCTTATTGTCTTATTCTCTTATTTCGTTTTCGCTTTTTTCCCTTCTTCACGTATACATTCCTCTCTGCGTGTTAGGTTATCTCTTCCTTTCTGTGTCATTGTTCTTGTTCATATTGCTGATTCCCACGTTGACTGCTGGATACTGTCCCTTTTTCTCTCTTTCTCTCATTCACGTGCGTGTTTACCACACATAAACCGGCCGAATGCGTCGCCATCGGGGTTCGGTCGACCTCGAGGAGGTGATCCCAGTCGTCAGGGCCGCGTCGAAATCCGACGCTGGGGCATCCTGTCCCAGACTACGACTATCATGCACGAGCGCCTCACGTAGCATGGTGGGGGCGCCCTTTTCGCCATTAGGCTCTCGCCAGGCTAGCATTGATGCTATGGTCGTCATAGATGGTGTGGAAGTACCATATGGGATAGGGCCGGGCACATATGGGTACGATGTCTGTGAACTGCTGGATGCCGAATTCGAACTTCCGCCTCCACCCTGGCTGGGATTCGAAGGTGTTGGTTGCCCGGGGGTGCTTGGTGAAGGAGTTCCTCCATTGGATAATGATGTGTTGGGGCTCGTCCCAATTGAAGTGGTGCTACTACCGGATTCTCTGGACACACTGGGAGTCCCGGACCCCTGATCACTGCTCGATGTGGTAATTGAGTTGTCGGTTGCACTACCACTCGTCGTAGGTTGTGTTCCTTGACTTCGATGGACCGGAGCCACACCGCTGGCTCCATTCGGTCCGGAAGTTGTATCCTGACTGAGAGAAGACGGCAGAGGAGAGTTGGGTTGTGTAGTTTGATTTGGGCTGGATGGCCCTGATGGTACCGATGAGCCTTGACTTGGGGTGCCGCTATCATTCGTTGTTAGTGCCGTTCCAGGCGGCACTCCGGGCGATGTTTCGGGCGTTGCTCCGGTTGTCGCGCCGGTTGTCCCTCCGGTTGTTGCTCCGGGCGTTGTTTCTGGCGGCGTTCCTGCCGATGTTCCGGGTCCTTGCCCGCTAGGTACACTGCTTCCACCATTACCAGATGGCGTACTGCCTACAGTCGAAGCCGAATTATTCGAACCTGGTGAAGTAGCAGAACCCGAAGTTCCTGATGCTCCTGGCGTTGTCCCTGACGATATTCCGGGTGACGCCGAGGTCGCCGGCCCTGATCCGGGTGAAGTAGCAGGTCTCGTAGTCTCAGGTATTCCTGGCGGCGTTCCCGACGACATTCCGGGTGAAGCCGAAGAACCCGGACCCGATCCAGACGGGGTAGCAGAACCCGGACTCTCCGGTGCTCCTGGAGACGTTCCCGGCGATGTTCCCGGCGGCGTTCCCGACGGTATTCCAGATGGTGTTCCAGGTCCCTGTCCGCTAGGCGCACTGCTCCCACCATTACCAGATGGCGTACTACCCGCATTTGAAACCGAGGTACCTGGTCCTGAACCTGGAGTTGTAGAGCCCGGGGTCGCCGCAGAACCGGAACTATCACTATTATTGGGCACAATGCAGTTTGGGTCTGTTGATCCCGGCTTGCAGGTGCTGCTGCTTGGCTGACTTGTCAGACTCGTCGGGTTGATTGGACTACTCGGCGTGCTGGCTGGCGTAGAGGTCATCAGACTGCTGCTCGGTTGACGATGACCAGGTGCTACACTGCCTCCGCCAAATGGCGAGGTACAGCTAGGATCTGTAGAGTCAGCTGCGCAAGTACTTGGACTACTACTAGGGGTAGACGCAGAGGGCTTTCTATGACCCGGAGCCACAGTCCCTCCTCCAAAGGGTGGCACACATGACGGATCGTCTGGGGAACATGTGGTAGAGCTGACGCTTGAACTGCTCACGGTAGGTTGACTTTGACCACGAGTATTGCTTCCGCTAGGATTGATTGAGATACAAGCGGTATCACTCGACCCAGGGCGGCAGGTAATAGAACCACCGCTAGGTGGTTGCGATGTAGGGGGCTGGCCATGGTGAGGTGCCACGCCTCCTGCGCTAATTGGGGACGACGAGGACGGAATATCAGTGGGACTTCTACTGCTCAGTTGCGGCGTTGAGCCCGAAGAACCTCCTCCTCTAGAGGGTGATGTAGGTCCTTGTGTCGGTCCCGGCGCGCTACTTGTGATACCAGCAGTATTCGAGGGGTTTGAGCCACCGGGCGTGTTAATTGAGGCTGGCGTCGAACCCTGCCCTGGGCCGCTAGATGCAGTGGACGGGATGCTCAAACTGGGAGTGCCAATAGGTGTCGTATTCAGAGGTGCTGTGCTATCGCCTGATGGCACGGAGCTTAGACCTTGACTTCCAGGACTTGTACTCGAGCCACGTCCATGACCCGGAGCGACTCCGCCAGCCCCCGAGGGTGTGGAGCTTGAGCTATCTGAAGGGCCTGGATTGTTCTCGGTTGGGTTGCTTGGTGAAGCTGTCACCACGCTACTAGACATGTCAGGCGTTATGTTGGCGCTTGGGCTAGTCGGAACAACGCCTGTTGGAGTGGTTAAGCTTGGTTGCCCATTGGTTGGTGAGGTTGGGCGAGTACGGTGACCAGGCGCGACGCCACCACTGCCGTTCGGCTTTGTAGGACTGCTCCCAGTATCGGGTATGCCGGGGGTGCTGGGAATGCTAGCCATGACTGATGTATCAGGAGTGCTCGGGGCAGCTGTAACGCTTGGCGTACTCGGAGCGCCATTATTCCCAGTCGAGCCCGTAGAAGCCCCTAAAGGTGCTGAAATAGTAGGACTCGGACTGCCCCCACTCGGCTTTGATGGTGTTCCTCGACCTGGCGCTACGCTGCCACCACCAGTGGGTGGTAACGACGACGACGAAGGCATGTTCCGAGATGAGGAGAGTGTCAAATCGCGGGGGAAGTCACCCAGAGGGTGGCTCATAGTTTTCCCGTATTCGCTGGTGATCTTATCCGGATCTGCGTTTCCCGGAGGGAAAATGACGGCCGGGGTAGTTATAAGGGTCTGGGCCACACCGCCAATATCTAGAGCTAGCACTTCAGGGGGTATCATTGTAGGCATGCGCAGTCGGGGTCCAGCGCTGGCCCAACCATACGGGTGACCGTCGGGACTATAACAGCTAAGTGCGCTCAAACCGCCACACTTCTGCGTGTCGTCCCCAGAGCATGGAATCGAACAAACTCCTTCGTCCATCATCTGGGTACCATTCAGGAAGTTTCCGCAGAGACAATTACTGCCATTTTCCGTGCCCGCCATGATATAACCCCTGATGATGCAATGCTGCACACATGCTTCATTCGTGAGGAGATTCATACTGACGGACTCCGTGTCGAGGGGTCTCTGGTTTAGTTGGTCTGCCCAACAGCCACAGTAACTCCAACCAGTGACTTTCTCAGGAGGAGGAGGACTCGGGTGGTGGTGCGGCGCGGAGCTCTTTGGTGTCGATGGAAGAGACGGAGTACTGCTTGCCGCGGTAGCGTGAGGAGAGCTAGTACGAGGCCCGCGAGAACTTGCACATGGTCCAGGAGTCTGGTGAGGAACACAAAACCAGCCGCCTTCACAATGAGCACACGGCCAGCCAAACCCACAAGGAGCGGATTGCGCCGGTGTCTGAGAGGGAGGACAGAACCAACCGTCAATGCAATCATCACATGTATAGCCAGATCCTGGACATGGTCCTTGGGCACCATTGCCGGCAGGCGGAGTCGCATTGGTACCTGGGCAATCACAAGTTGCCTGAGGAGTCGACGTACAGAGTGGCGTGGGGCATGACGGATTGACCGTCGTAGTGATTGTCTGCCCAATTCTTTACGAAAGTCAGCTAGTCATCCTAGGAAGTGTAAACATGCAAGATACTCACGTAACTGTAGACTGTGCCGCACTAGATGTACACTCCTGAGTCGTGGCTTGATATTCAGTGATGGTGATGATCCCATCAACTATTGAGCTGTCAGCTCTGTAGTAGAAATTGAGACGATATCGCCCTACTCACCACCCGTAGTGGTCGTCTTTGAGACGCCACCATCTCCAGTCCCTGCTGAACCGGCCATTGACGAAGAAGCTATGGCGTTACCGGAACTGGGATTAGGACCGCTGGTACTAATAACATTAGAATTGGTTATAGTGCGGTGCTTATGAGAGGTCAACGACGCCAAAACTGATGAGGCCGGTCCTGCTGTGATGTTAGGGGAGCTCGGGGCCGCGACACTCGCAGTAATGAAGTCAGTCAATGTAGCCTGCGGGTTAGTCAGGGAAGCAGTTGCGATCTCTGAAGAAACTTGGGCAACGGCAGAGTGTATATTACCGCAAAGGCCGGCAACGGTGGCGAGGATACCATCAATAGGAGTAACGACGCCGCAGATATTCTGTTCGAGCAGATCGCCGACGAGAGAAACCGGACCATTTGCTGCCCCAACAATATCACCAAGCCCGCTGCTGATGACTTGACTTAAATCCTGCAAAACCGGCAACGGAATATCAGAGGCGAGATCAGATGTCACGCCGCTGATGATGCCATTGACCTTCGAGTCTAGAGAGCCGAGGAGATCTCCTATCCGACTAAGGGCATCTGGGGGGTGAATTTGATCGCTGCCGATCTGGTTACCCAAGGAGGCAATGTCTGTAGCTATGGCGTCTACCGAAGCGATAACATCATGGGCCTGTTCAGTTATGGCGGCAATGATGCTGGGAGCCGCTACAGGTAGGATGCTGTTAAGGAGACCTCCTAGTTTATCTGCAAGCCCTCCCAACTGAGCCCCTGTCGGCATGGGATGGGCGGAAAGGGGGAGTGTACCTTGCCCGCTAGTGGTCAGGCCCACAACACCTGAGGGCTGAGTGTTAGGATCATTGAGTATGGGCAGTAGGCTGTTGATATCAGCAGTAACTTGGGATACCAATGAGTTAGCTATGCCTGACGGAACAAGATTTCCCAAAAGACTAGGCACAAGTCCGATTACGTTGCCCAGCCCAACCAGGCGTTTCTCATGAATGGCGACTTGGGGATCGGTTTCAGCTCCTAGGGGGCCCTCGTTATTCTGTGGCAAGCCAACATCATGGGAGGCTGACACAGCAGTGAAGACTTCGAGTGCAAAGAGAGTGGTAGTTAGCAGACGCCTGGTTATATTCGAAGACCGGGATCGAGATGGCATCGCTTTTATCGCTTTTTTCAAGACACGGGTCAACTAGACAAGCCCAACGCTGCATGGACTAGCAAGTCGGATGTTTAATGGACAGGGATTAAGAAGGGGAGATGAAGCTGAACGTTCAAAATTTGGCCAAAATTGAGGTCCAAAAACACCAAAACTTGAAGTGCTGGAATATGGATCGTAGCCGGAGTGCAGCCAAAAAGATCGAAGAAGTGTGAGGGATTAGGAAAAAAAGACACTCAGAGAGAGAGATGATGAAAGAAATATAATCTAGCATGACTGGCGTCCTCTGTTCGGAGGCTTGCACTGGGTTCTTTCCATCTCGTGATGTTTGCTTCCGTGGGAAGAGCGATCACAGAGGCAAAAGAAAGACTGTGGATGTCAAGGGCAAGGGTAAGGGCAACACTCATCTGTTCAATAACGAAGGAACGGTCACATCACGCACCTTACAATGAGGAAGGGCTATTGGATTCAAACCTACCTGCCAGTTTGGCACAGTACGTTTGGCCAATTTCCAAATGCTAATATTGGGGCAGCCGAAGTCCTTCGGGTCTATCGTCTGTCAGGCACGCCAGCCAGCCAGGGATTGTCGAATCGGCATTCATAAGTAAAGATCTGGTTCCGGTTCCATTTCAAGCCTGGACAGTCTGTTTGACTACAGGGAGGAATGATGAAGAGCAAAGCACGCGAAAGGGCAAGGAGACCCCGAATGATGAAACGTTAGGTGGTATTTTTTTGCTACCTGAAGCCGATGCCTGCCCACCCGGCACCGATGCAAATTAACAAAGCCCGAAAAGAGATACACGCCGCATGCCCGATAACTCCCTTTTTAGTACTTCTTGCCTTCCCGGAGAGTGTCAGCGTACTCCTCGAGGGGGCTGCGGATGAGTTTGGTCTCCTTCCACAAGTTGGGGGTTAGGAAGCCGTAGCAGTTAGAGATAGCGGCGAAAGTAGCCTTGAGGGTGTTCTCGAGAGTCTTGGTAGAGCCGGCAGAGGATGTGTAGGCATCCTCAATACCAGCGAGCTGGAGAAGACGCTTGACGGAAGGAGAAGCAACGATCTGGGTACCACGAGGGGCAGGGATCAACTACAAACGAGATAAATTAGTATCATGAGTCCAGATATGTTGAGCGATTATCCTTTGGGTGTTATCCTCGGTTTTTACGTACTCTGACTGTGACGGAACCGCACTTTCCACTCTCCTTGACGGGGAGGGAGTGGGGCAGACCGAGGTTGGTACCCCAGTAACCACGACGGACGGGGATGACGCTCAGTTTGGCGATGATGATAGCAGCACGGATGGCAGTAGCGACCTCCTTGGAAGTCTTGATACCAAGACCAACGTGGCCCTCGGAGTCACCAATGATGACAATGGCCTTGAATCGGGTTCGCTGACCGGCACGGGTCTGCTTCTGGACGGGCTTGATCTATATAGTGGAAAAATAGACATTAGCGTTCAAATTCTCGCAACCACTTCGATGTATGTCCTCCCCCAAAAAGTATTTCGCTCTTTATTTCGGTTGTCGCTTGGGTTGAGTAGGAGATGAAATGCAGGCCGTACCTTCATGACCTCGTCCTTGAGCTTGGGCAGGAGGATGTCGACGATCTGGTACTCCTTGATGGGAAGAGAGTGCAGGTAGATCTCCTCCATGCTCTTGATCTTGCCAGCCTTTACGAGACGGCCTAGCTTGGTGACGGGCATCCATTCCTTCTCGTTGTCCTTGGCACCACCACGGCGACCACGACCACGTCCACGACCACGGCCTCGCTCACCACCACGGTCGCCTCTGGCACCGAACCCTCCACGGGCAGCGCCACGTTCACCGCCTCGTTCACCGCCTCGGTCACCTCGGTCAGCCATTTTGTCGTTCGAATTATTTATCGTAGGTGAAAGTGAAGACTGCCTGTCGATGAGATTCGATGCTCCGGGGGGAGGGTATTGTGTCGTTCAGTTGGGAGGTTAGTGCCGAGTTGGATAAGGGAATTTCGCGGTGGGGGGGACTTTACCACAATTTTTAGCAATTCGCAGATAGGTTTGTGCGAGACAACTGGCGCAGCCGATGTGGTCTGTGCGTGGCTGGCGAATGGCTGACTGACAGCTGTCAGGGCTGTGTCACCTACTGCTAAAGGGATCCACCTTTGGAAGCCTTCGAGAGCGTGGATCCGATGGGATGGTCCGGGGGGGTCCAAGTATACAGCACAGCGCACTGTAGAGATACTGTTATGATCAAGTCGCATGATACCTTTCGAGGGATGGCAGCTTTTGTATGATGGCTTCTTTGATTGACTATAAGAGTACCAATATCAAGGCGGCTCGTAGCGCTGTAGGCAGGCAGTAGTTAAATGGTTCTCCTTAAACATGCAGTGGCGAAACCCACCGTCGAGACCCTTGAAACCCATCAGTTACCGATTGCCTCAAGACACCAGAATCCTATCGGCGCACATTTCGGTCCGGTTCGGTCTGCCAGCCTCCGTGTCGGTGGAACTACATAAGGGAGACCGCCCTCAGCAGCCTCCATCATTTCGCTGTGGTACCGAAGAATGTGCGGTTTCTAATTGCCATAGATTCGTGGCGAATCGAGCGAGGTGTTATCTTAGAAAAGTAATATGAGCTAAATTACATGTACTTTCCGATTGATCGAGTCTAGAATCTGGTCTCACCGTCCTGCCGCCGAGTTAGGTAGCGATGTGATCACGAGCAGAAAAGAGGGAGAATAAAAGGGGTAAAGGGGGGTTAGGAAGAGGTTGGGAACGAGGTACGAGATCGTCAATTGTGCGGACATAGGGGTTGGTCTACAGGTTTCTCATGCGCCACTGATAAGAACATAACTTGTTTGTGAATACACTTGCCAACTTGTATTGTGTCCCCTCGTTGCCACGGGAAAAGTAAGTACTAGCACATACAAACGGACACATCGTTCACTCAAGGTCATGGAGGCTTTCAAAAGGGTTTGCGGAGTTTTTACTAGTCTGGTATATTTAGGTGTAGGTAGACAGCTCAACTACCAACGTGAAGTAGTTTCTCCAATGACACGCACCTAATCAAGGCGTCGTTCAAAGGTACATCACGTAAACAGCAAATCCACCTCCGTCAAGAATTAAGAATTGGCCCTCGGGAGGGACCGATGCAAATGTCTATGCGACTGAGACCTATGTCGTCGGGAGGGACCAGGACAGAATGCAAGCAGGCGTCCCAAAGATAGTTTCACCCAATGCGACAATGGGTGATATCCGGGATAAGACCCGACATGGTGTTATACCATCACCATACGTGGTGTTGCGTTTGCTCGCTCTAATCGAGGAACGTCTTCGCGGTTTCGTGCCTTTTTTCAGATAGCAAAATCCGCGTGGCGACTAATACTCTTTCTTCCTATCCCCTCACTTCTCCTACCAACCTTTCTTCTGCTGGTTACTTTTGCTCGCGCACGTATTCTTCTCCTGCTTCCTGCAATTTGTGACGTTTGTGTCAAGGGGGGTGTTGCCAAACGCCTGAACTCGCAATTGCGGAAATCAGATTTTTTTGAGTGGTAATCATTCATTGATGTAATGCAACGCAGCTCGCACAATTGGGTATGACCGAAAAAAAAAATGAAATGAACTCGAATCAAATCAAGTCGCTAATGCCATAGAGGTATCCTCAACCGTCAGTGTATGCAATCGAATTTTCTTTTTTCCCCAATAGTAAAAGGCATGTCGTTAACTTTGCCGGTGCCTTGGCAGAGGACACGGACGAGACGACGAGTCATTCTCCTCGCCGCAGATAAATCGGGAGTCGTCAAGACGGGGGTTTCCTAAGCCACCATCCGGCGAGAGTATTCATCATACGGGTAAGTGACATAATCTTGCGGCTGCTGTTGTCGCTGCGTATATGCCACTGGACCGGATACTTGAGGTGTCGGGGTTACTGGACATCTCGGTGGGACGTATTTATTCGCCGGGTCTGCAGCAGCATAACACATTCCGTCAGGCGTGATAGGTGGCGTCATGTAGCCATCAACAGCGCCGGAAGCTGGGCCACAGCCTTTTTGCGGGGTGTCGTAGATGTTGGAGTGACCGGACGAGAGTGTCGGCTCGGCGGGTGGGGAGGGAGGTAGTTGTTGTGCTCTTCTCGAAATGGCGGTCTGCTCTGCCAGGAAATCGACCAGTCGAGCCGAGACACGGGATAGATGAGGAGAGGCATACTTTCTCGAAAGTGTGACAGAGGTCTGGTGCAGGTGCTGCGACAGCGTCAAAACCGTTAGGTGCTCCACATTGTCCCATGCATCATCATTGATCTCAGATCGTCCCAGTATAGCCCGAGCAAGAGCAAGAGAAGCCCGAGCCATGACCGACGGTTTTGTCGACACGAAGTCCCGGTGGTACAGGGCGATTTCGCAGAGAAAAGCGGCCATGTGCTCGACTTCTCGGTCATCTGCCTCCTCAGCCACGATCAACTGCGTGAAGAAGTCGACGGTTGGATGACCAATCGTCCAGTCGAGAGTGTTGAGCACGTGCATCTCCATCTGAGTGAACATGCCGGAATCGTATAATCCACAGCACATGTTGTTCAACTCGTTGATCTGAGGCACTCTGTCCTTCTTGTCGCCGTACTTAGCTGCGATCAAGAGGGCAGCGCATCCAACGAGCTGATAGTGTTGCTTGTAAACTACTCGCTTTGAGCAGTAGCGGTCAAGCAGATTGACGGTCAGGAACAGGGTCTCGGGCAGAAGCACGAAGGCTGCGTGTGCCTCAATAAGAAAATCAATTAAGTACGGTCTCATGAACCACTGGATTTCTCGCTGCATATCGATGAGGTTGGCATCAGGTAACGTTTCGTCCTGGAGCAATTGGTTAGCTACTATTTATAGGGCTTGGATAACATCATCATGCACCGTGGTGGGTACATGGTCATCGTTGATCATTGTCCCGCGACAACATGACAAACAAGGTAAGGACGAAGACTACTCACTTCCATTTGTCTCGTGTGCTGCATTATATCCTCGAGATATTCATCCCCGGCAAGACGTGAAAGGTCATTGGCAATCATCTCTTGCCGATTACGAGCCAATATCTTGGCGGCATCCTTCATATTAAGGCGTCGAGGCTCATCGGTTTCGGCGAAGTAGCCGCAGTCGCCCGAAATGTGCGCCATGGCGATCGAGATGCAGGAGTTGTCGTTAATGGAAGTACAAGACGAGCGGTTCCGGGTGGCGGAGAAACAGAAAGAATGAGTGACAGGTTCTCCAGGAATCTTGCTTGAGTATTAAGTCGGATGTCGCAGATGAGCGTAAAGAAAAAAGAAAAAAATGAGCGTATTATCTCACGAGACAAACCGTGTGAACATTAAAGTATTAAAGAACGCGTTGAAATATAATCTTGCAAAAGAATGACAAGTGGGAATTTGGTCGACACGAAATGGCGGCTGTCGTGGTAACCAGAGTCGGGGGAGGGCGGACTCTTTAAAAAAAAAAAGGTTGAGTGTAGAGCTCTAGAAACAAGTACGGTCAGCCCTAGGAACCAGGTACGCAGTGGATGGATTGCAGGAAAAGTGTAATGGGCCTCGGGGTACCCTGACAAGGTGACAAGGGACACAATAAGAGGTACCAGTGAATGGAGTCGACAATGGGAGTGGGGACAAGAAATTATGACGCGCGGCGATTGTGCATATGGAAAGCTTCAAAGAAGACCCAGCCATGTGCAGCAGCAGCCTGAGGTACCTCCAGCTACAAAGCTGAGGCGCACAGGCTGGCATTGGCATTGGCAGACCAGGCAGGAAATATGTGCACCAAAAAAGGGTTATCCCTTACCGCCACGATCAGACAGAAATTGGATAATTCCTGAACACGGTGGGAACAGCGAGTTAACGGGTCCCACAGCACAGGGCAAGACTGTCTGCTTAACGCAACGGATGAAGCAGCGTGTGTATGTGGAGGGTACCGCCGGATCACTGGGAACCTGTCGGCATGCCACTGCAATCGCGGGCAAGCACAAATCAGAATTGCGACCTCTTGGCTTCACGGGGGAGGAGAGGGAGACATGGGGATTGGTATAAAGCTCCTCGCGATTGCAATTGCGTACGTACCTCTACACCAGCGACGCTTTACGCTTCAATTCGGGTATTAGTTGTCGAAATGACCGGGCTCATGTAGGGCTCATAGACAGGATGCTCCAGTCAGTACCATGCTCTACTCTATGCTGTGTAGAGGTAGAGCTCGAGACTGATGTATCTGGAGTAGATCCACTTGAAGGGGGATGGCCGAAGTGAGAACCAGGTACCGCTGGCACAAGATAGTCCGAGCAGTAATCTCTTCCGGAGGGAGGGATCTCTATCCACCGAGGAATGAGCACGAGGTATCGACCGATGGTCTGGGGCCCGACCAAAGGGAGATGTGGGTGGGGAAACGAGTCGAAGGGAGGGAATGTGGTGATTGACAGATGCCTCGTCAAAAATTAAAAAAAGGAGAAATTATTAATTGTGAGGAATTCCAGCCGGGGAGACGACGGATAGGCGTGGTTGACTACTCGAAGAAGGCGTTTGTTGTCCAATAAAGCGAGTCGGGAAACTGTGTGCTTTACAAATACTTTCGTTCCTGGCCGTTTGTCTCTTCTTCTTTTTCTTCTTTCTTCGATCCTTAAGTACCAACACTCGATCTCGACTCTGTTCCTTTTCGATTAGTGGCGGGCCCAAAGGGTTAATCTCTCCTCCTTCCCTCTCCTGATCATTGAGCAGGGAGATTGTCGTAGGGAGATGGTGTTGAGAGGAGGGGAATGAGTGAATCGGATGGAGAGGACGGAGAGGTGAGGAAGGGGAAGAGAGGAGAGACGACCTCAAGTTGGAGGATGTGTAGGAGATGAAAAAGGATTGGAAGAGATTGGCTTTTAGGAGAGGTACCTTTAAGACGCCGACGGACGCAAGAGATATCCACAGATACAACGGTACTTCGAGATGAGCGGGATGGTCTGTTCGAAGTTGTACATGGAGAAGTGAGAAGTGTGAGGTACGAAGGACTCTGCGCGCGACGATAGGTGTGCCGGAAGTACTGCTGGAGACAAGTATCTATCGCGTATTATGCAGATATGGGGGAACAAGGGGGGGAACCGCCTACCTACTTTGGGTAGAGGGAGTCTGTGTTCTGTGTAGGTAGACTGTACGGACTACAGACGTAGCGTACAGTGGAAGGCGCTCAGCACAAGTTTGAAGTGGCAGCGCCCGAAAACCGGGATGGGCCCAGCAAAACCCACTGTATCTACACTAGATATGTAGAACACAGCACCTCCTGTACCAGGCAGGGGCTAGCAATGGAAGGAACGCGACACGGAACAACCAGTGGGTGAAAGAGGCGAACGATGCAGGTCAGAAGTCACCTATCCTAGGGCGTTGCTTCAGCTCCGCTGGACTTATACTGTATTGCGCCTAGCGGACTGGGTCGTGCTCTGCCGCTACGTACAGTGTCCCCGGCTTGTGAAGTTGTGCCTCGCAAGCACAGTGACATTAACTAGCAAGCATTGCACTATGCTCCCTAGACATATCTAACGTAGGCGGATTTCCGGCTCGGGACCTCGCCCTAGTCCAGGATTACGCACTGTATTTTCCCCCAGTCTTTTGAGGTACCTACGCATAACAGCACCGCCAGGCAATTGATTGCCATAGTACAGACTGTAAGTAGACGAATGTGTTTTTACCAAGCTGTACAGTCTGTAATAGCATTTCTACTTGGAAACCAAAAAAAAAAAAAAAAAAAAAAACCTGGATGGATAAAGCACGCCGTTATGCGTTTATGTGCTACGTTTTACATTTGTTATCTCCATGTTGTACCTAGGTAGTGTAGTAAAGTACGGCGTCAGCTCTAACACCTATGGTCTAACACAAACCTATGCCGGCAAATACGGTGCGAGTCAAGGAACACACGGTATCGGCCCGCTACATATCGCCAGTGCTCACGGTACATACGGAGAGATGTGCACTGGGGCAATTATATGATGCGCATGATGTATGTACGGCTAACAGCCCAATATTCTGCGCATGTATTCATTACATCTTGGATGGGATACAGGCAATCATACTTACATTGAGCACAACCTCTAACGACATTGTACCGACGCGTCTTGAGAGTGGTGTAGAAGGTTGATTGGGGCCGTCGTGCTGGATAGGATATTGTGTATTCCGCAGATGCTACCCTAATTGCCTGACTCGTTAGGTCTCCTGCGAAGCCGATTTCTCAGTCATCGAGCGGAGAATGCTGTAGATAGGTACCGGTATAAGTCTGTACTGTATGATCATTTGCGTGGATTGTCGTTGTGGCATACTGGTACATACACTAGTCTGCCAGGTGCTGTAATTTGTAAATTGCCATAGTAAAGACTGTACTTACATAGTAGTGTATATTAGTTAATTACCTATCTCCTAAGGATCGAAGTCGATCGACTAGATACCTAGTTATCTAGGTACTAACTACTTACTTACATAGGTAGCTTGTAATAAGTGTGATGGCTTGTTGTAGGCGACAACAAAGCCTCCCGTCGCATCAAGCAATGCTGCTTGCCCGGGAATGCAGATTCCAGAAAGCAGCATTGGCTGTCGTGCTTATAATGGCTCTCTTTTACCTACAATGCTATTGGAGCCGATGCTGCGAAAGCAGCTGCACATCATGACATGAACCGCAGTTAACTAGGGGTCTGGAAGGCGTAGCACGCGTATAAACCGCCTCTACTAGATACTGCCTTTAACAAACATGTAAGTAGGTATGTATCTAGTGTACATACCACACGAAGAAAGGGTACGCTAACTTATACAACACAAACGAACGGGATGATGACAAGGCCGAGATTGATAAGTAGAGCTCGCACTGTCACTCTGCAAGTCTGTTTGTTATGTAGTAGGTAGGTAGGCAGTGCCGCAGTGTATCAACGGAATAGGTACTGGATCTCACCTCGTCGCCAACAACAGGACAATGCTACCCTACCGGACCATTGACGCAATGCCTTGCGGATGTCGACAACAATCTTGTTAGCAGTTCGGCCAGTTGCGTGCAGATTGTCCCTCACTTGATGATTGATGATTTTACACATAGTCCGCATGTATGTAAGTACAGTCTGTACCTACCTACCTGTTTGTTTGTCGGGCCTTGGTGAACTTGGCCAAAGCTGCCCGGTCTCAGGGAAAGAGACCGGCTGTGGTAAGTAAATATACATACTTCGATGTTTGTTATAATACCGACAAAGGAGACCACTGTGTAGTAGCACCCCGATATCTACATAGTTAGTGCGCAAAGTGCGCAAAGTGCATTAGTACCTACTCGCTCCGTACATATCCAGGATTGTCCCCATGTACTCCGTACGGGAACGCCGGTAGGTAATGTATAATATGAGCCGGCATCTTCCTGTTCTTTTATAGAAGTCGCGAACCAGATCGTCGGTTTGACGTTAAAGATATTCATCGCACTTACTCCTCACGGCAGTGTTGGGATTTGCAGATTGTTGATGGCGAGCAATAATCTGCAGTCGTCGCACACTTTAATACCTAAAGTAGAGACTGTAGAGGCAACATCCCATCTCCCAATTTCCGCGGCCGGATACTGACCATGTAGGCCCAGGGAAGACCTTTTTTTTTTCGAGACTCCCCCACATGGGTTTGATTGGTATGAGCACTAAAAAGCGACGCCTAGTAGGTGCCTACATAGTACACCAGCCTGAGAAGCGCACGCTGCGGGCGTCGTCTCGTCGCGTCATCAACAACATTTTGTGTTTGCCCAGATCTGTAGCCAACGAAATCCACTCACCGTAGTTTTGAGTCTATTCGTTTAAAAAAAAAAAAAAAAAAGGTAATCAGGGTCTCAAATACATTACCTACGCCCATGGCACCGACCAGCTTGGCACGTGGAACGGGCGACGAGTAACGAGTAACGGGATATAAAGGTACCGAACCGTACAGTTTGAACTGTGCGGTAGGGCTCGATACTATAAGTATCTAACCAGTCATATGCACGCTTTGATGATGATCTTCTCCGAAGTGAGAATATAGGGGTGCGCGACAAGATTACAGCTGACAGGACTTACCAGACCTATATACGGGGTACCACACCTCACCTCCCTACTTACACTAGTACTTACAGTACACTACACAACACAACACAACACCACACCACACTACACCACACTACACTAGATACACTATCTATACTATCTACTTACACTGCAAGACCCAGTCGCACCGCCAGCGTGGGCAGTTGCACCAGCCGACATCTCAGAAACTGCTGTGTGGTATGAAGGGGGTAAAGCTTACAGACCCGTAGGAATCGCGAAGCATGACGAAAGCCAATCACGTGGAGGGTTTGCAGAGATCTCCCACAAGATGTCGCGCAGCATCGCGCAGCGTCGCGCACAGCCGAGGGCCCGAGATACCGTGGAGTATCTATCTAGAGGCGTGCCGCGTACGGAATGATGACAGCTAAGGCGACGATGCTGTTATGGTGATGCAATTTACTTACCTACCTACCAGAACCTACCTACGCGCCCAGAGCTACTTAAGCTCATGGAGTTATCAGTTATGTACTTGAGAAAACTCACTGTCAACTAAACCTACCTAGATACACAGCCGTCGCGACAACTTCCGTACCTGCTTTGTACACTCAGCACTGTCTCACTACTATTAGATAGTGAATTCTAAAAGGGATATCCACAAAGGTCTCAGGCTCTCAGGCTCCCAGCACTCAGCAGCATAGCAGCATCTCGAGCGACGCTTGAACTTGGAAGTAGTCATGGTAAAGCACTACCTAACCTTACCTTACCACGTAACACTACCAAGCCTACGATACCGGAATACGAATACCAGTGCCTATCTAGATAACTAACGTAAACATAGCCTATCTATAGGTAGCTGAGGTAGCAGGCCTCCTCTTGTCCGAGTTCGCCGCTTACTGAAGTCTGAGACGCCAATCTGCAAACTGCCTACATATCCAGGTGTCTGAACCACTTTACGCGCTTCACGACGGGCGCGTGTTCACGCGAGTTATCTACATTCGTAAATGGATGCATCAAGGTATTATGCCCGTGACTTTAGCGCGGGCAGGTCTGTGGCAATTGTCCTCGCAATTGTCCTCGCAATTGTCTGTAACGCGACCTGCTACAGGGCGGCATTGGCGACGATGGTTTTCATCTTCCGCCTGCTACCAAGTTGTTGGCGTCTAACTGCATACATGGATAGGCAGCGGGTTTCTCCAGAGTTCAGCCTTTATTAATTTTGGCACGGGCAACCCACACAAAGAAGTGCAGAAAACAGTTGATGCGGCCCATTTTCGCGCCAGGGCGGCCTCGCCATCAACAGTCAGTGGCCAATCAGCCCACACCGACGCGGGGGGGGACCTACACGACTCTAACAATCAATTAGTTAACCATTACCCATGCGTGTCCCGATAGGATTTTATCATTCCGATGCAGGCCCAGGGCGAGTAATAAAAAAAAAATAAAAAATAAAAAATAAAAAAACATACAGGCACACACACACGCACGCACACATACACACATACACAAAACACACCACTAAAAATTACACGCAACCTGAAACAACACCTTCTGAATCCATCCTGATTTCGGCCCTGACATGCGAGCGCTAACAATAAGACTGAATCGGTGGTCATGTCGTCATCATCACTCTTTTTGTTTTTTTTTTGGCCCGTGCCACCAATGCTGATATGATTCTGGCCGTCGACCGAGGACATAACCGACATACCCGACGTATCTGTTTATCTATCCACTTTCTCTAACTATCTATCTATCTACCTACCTACCTACTACTCAGCCTGATAAAGATGACCTGGAGAAAATGGATGACCGATAGATACCCCGCGCAGGCCGTTGTGAACGGTCGTGGATGGACTCCCAACTTTGTCTAGATACTCCCTGGGCGTACCTGAATCCTACAGTAGGTAGATAGTCCCGGCGCCCACTGCCAATGATAGGCAGGTAAGTAGCAGTGCCGACGATCCTTAAAATAGTGCACTTACAATGTACAGACGCGCTGCAGCCCGTCGGTACCGTACTTTTGCAGATCGGATGCTTCACCCGCAAAACCTATCAAACCTACTGTACGATCTGGCGTGCGGAACAAAAGTCAATGTAGGGAATTTTGCATGGAAACTATGTCCGACTGTCCCCCGACTGCCCCGCGACGCGCATACAGCACACATTGTAGATCGATGCCTATCAAGCCAGTCTAGGTAGGTATCTACCTAGTCATCTAATTGATGAATGAGTTTGCGAAGAGGCGAAGTAGACTAGGTAGCCAGTTGTGCAGTATTCTACCTACACATCTACCTATCCAACTATCCGGCACGGCGGCATATGCATAACCAGGCCTTATCTACCTAGAAAAAGTGACATGAATTGACAGATGGTAATGTCCACGGGCGTGGCGTTCGATTATAAAGGAAGCAAGTTTTCACCTTGAGACATTCCCTCCGGTCTTTTTTTTCCCCTCAGTCTCGGCGCCCGTTCCTGAAATGAAAGCAAACCCTTACTTATCAGGCGTGCCTAGAATACCATCGACGGGAGTCGATTCACGGGCTCTTGGTATTGCTACAAGGCAGGGTAGTTTATGTATCGGCGTCGTGATTCCCTTGTTTTTTTTTGAAAGAAAAAAAAAAAAAAAAAAATAATCGCATAAAAATCGGGGTAGAGCCGTCCATCTCCATCTCCGTCTCATAAGGTATTCACTTAGATAGCACGGGATGTAGGTAGGCAGGTATTGTGCAGTTACAGAAACTACCTAAGGTTACTAAGGTATATACAGCGGATTCTCTTTCCATCGGGAGGAAAGAGGTATTAGTGTGAGTTCTCGATGGGTTTAATCTCAATTAAACTCATTTTACTGCTGTGTTCCGTACGGACATTCCGTAATGTGTTTCGCGATATTCTTATTCAACCTTTTTTTCCGTACGAAGTAGGTAGAAACGAACAAATACTAGATACGAAAAGCAAGGAAAGGGGGTGACAGTGAGGAATGTTGTCTGCCCTCTGCCCTCTGCCCTCTGCCGCCTGCCCCTCTGCTCATTGTGACACACACGGCATTTGCTACCAACTCTAATAAGTCAGCAATATAAGTTGCAAAATGCATCAACAAATAGGAAGCTCCCAAGAGGCATCGCATTCCTTTGTGAAAGCAATGCATCTCTTGGTCTTCAAGATTATAGTGGTACGTATGACGTTATCTACACTATAATATCTACAGCGTCAGTAAGTAGGTGGGTAGCCTGTAGGTAGCCTGTAGGTAGCCTGTAGATAGGTGAGATAGAGAGATAGTTAGGTAGATGTCCACCCATGAACCCACTATCTACTACAGGTAATAACTTCCATGACTATACCTACAAGTTTACACTACAGCCCACTTCCTTCCGAATCTTGAAAAGGCCACATCACCATAAATTACTTCGCATGTCAAGAGACTTCTCTTCATATGCCGACCCGACGAAGAGAAAAGCCGCACGCTCCTTGCGTGACCCCTGCATCCATCTTCGTCGCCACTGTACCAACCGGTAAATTATTCCAGACTTCCAGATTCCACACAAGATTAGATGTCTAACCTACAGAGTCATTTACAGGGTCCCCGTAAGAAGTTGCGGCTATAGCAAGACACGCATCACATGGCGTTTGATCTCACAGACCGAACTAGATATGACTATACTGGTGGTTGTCTCGTCACTGTTATTAGGAACGCCCTTTTTTGTCGCAAAGCAAAGCTCATATAAAGAAACCCCCCCTCCGGCCTGCCGGGGGGATGCCTTCCACGAAAAGCCGGCAAACCCACAACATAGTATCTACGTACACACCGACCCCGACAACGTTTATATCATTGGGCGCATATATATGGGGTAACCAAAAAAAAGGAAAGATCGAAATGCGAGGCAAAGGAAAAAAAAAAGCCCCGTCGATCTACACTGCCTATCTATGTATTCCCGCATAGAAGACCGACCGAAAAGTTCTAAATTGTGGCTCTTCTTGCTTCTTCTTCTTCTGGCCCCGTTTTCTTCTGACTTACTGCATCCAACCAGTCATTCCCATTCCCGGTAGAGGTATTTAGCCCGGCCCGGATTTACGGCCCTTGGAGTGCATAGTTTTTGCCTACCTCATGCACGAAAATGGAGGTATAGTGAGTATTTCTAAGCAGCGTTCTCGGGGGTCTGAGAGGTACTTGACCGATTCCCAGGTAGTTATGAAGATCCAAGTACTAGTTAGGTAGCAAGCTCGCCCCAGTCGACTGTCAACTTAACCACTTTACTTCAGATTCTCAGCCAGCGACGCCGACGATGACGACAACAGCATGTGCAAACGCTGTGCCTCGCGAAATCATACCACCAAGTTCACGTAAGAGAGTCGGGGGAGAGGATTATAACGAATTGCATGCGTTCTATCTGACCTACACTAGATATGATAGCCTGCTTACTTTTTTTCAACGACTTTTCCACCGAGAGTGGATATTATACATATACCTATACCTACCTACAGGCTGCCCTACAGCTGACCCTTTCCCCCATCCTGAAACCAATAGCTAGCGGTCCATACATCGTCCGGCCCTGGGCTGGGCTGGGCCGGGCCACTTTTAACGACCCTATCTCTACCAACCAAAGCTCTTTTCTCGGTACTTAGTTTCTCTCCGTTTATGAGAGGGGGCAGGGGCACTTCTGAATCTGACCAAGCCGACATACATATGATCAGCTTTTAAACGGCGATCGGCTGCCTCGGTAAAGAATCAACCCCGCAAGTCCCCTCTATCGTCTCAAAAAGTCCCGCCCCGGCGCCGAAGAAAGCATCTATGGTACGATATGGTATGGTATGGCGATGGGAGTAAGCTTTCACATGATATACTGCACTACTACACTAACCTTACCCGTGTTGTGTGGGAGTAAAGAAGTGCAAGAGTATGCTTACTTACCTACCGTCCGCTATCTTTTTCTAATAGTGGTTATTATTGTAACGCTCTTTATAGTTGACGCAATCTTGTTAGAGAAGAACCTATGCATGCCTATAGATGTAGCGATGACGTATGAGTTCAAGATCTGTGATTCTACACCATCTATCTACCTAGGCACTTAGTGTAGCTGAAAGATCTGGCCCGTGGAGTTTCGAGAGTACTGTAAGTATTTATCTAGACCCGCGCATGTCCATACCTACCTACATACCTACTTACCTATCTAGATATATTCACCAAAGGCACCTGACGCCTAAATCGGCAAAAAAAAAAAAAAAAGAACCAGCCTTAAAAAGTGTTGGCACGAGAGTAGGTACCCAGGTATTCCATCGTCAGATATATTTATCCGATGTAGTATTTAAGATGTTGGCCGTATACCTACTAGATAGGTATACATATGTGCATTCGATCACACCTGACTTGACTCCGAGAGGCGAGGAAACGGGAAAGGACAGATCTGGTCTAGTGTATTCAGTGTATTAGCTACCTACCTATACCTACCTATCTACTATGTAGGTGATCAGTTTTGTTGTTAGCTGCAAACAAACCCACAGTCAAGTAGATAAACCCGTCCCGGCGCTAATCTATCTACTTGGAGATTATAAGGAAATCCCGAGCTCGGATTGGATCCTTTTTTTTTTTTTTTTTTTTTTTTTTCCTTTTTCCATGGGCGAACCTATCTTCGGGGTGGGTAGTGTATAAAGATCGGAGGTCGCCCCGTTTTCAGGGTCGATTCCCGGGTCTTCTTTCTCACTGGGCTCCCAAAGGTTTTCGCGTGTCGAAAAATAAAATAAAAATAAAATAAAAATAAAAGTTAGACGTCCGTCCATCCTCACCATTGACAAAAGAGCCCCCCCCCCCCCCAAAAAAAAAAAAAAAAAAAAGTTCATGAGTAGGTATTCAAAGATGAGGCTCCGATTCTGTTTTTTCGATAATGTGCAAAAAAGGGGGGGATTTTTTTTGTTTTTTTTTTGTTTCTTTTTTTTGTTTCTGCAATTCTCTCAGCCTTGTCAAATGATATATCTCCGCGTAATTCTGTACACACACATCTCTCTCTCTCTCTCTCTCTCTCTCTTTGGGCGTTGAAAGAGAGCCGGTCGGATGAGATATTAGAAGTCTTCGCTCCGAGTTCCTAAGCGAGATGGTAAAGAGTCCCCGGGAAACTTTTTTTTTTTTTTTTTTTCTTTCCTCTGGCTACCATTACCATTCCCACCGCATCACCATATCGGCCGATTCTTCCCCTTCCTCTCACTCGCAACTCACAGGTGTGGAAAGGGCCATTTACTTAACCTACTCAGGTACCTATCGGGACAAGGCATCCTGCCTGACCTAGGTACCTAGGTAGAGGGTGATTTTCAAGCCCTCCTTCGGACGACAGCCGCGTTCGATATGGGTAGGTTAGGTGGTTTAGGAACTTGGTTTACAGGGAGACAAAATTGCACTGAGATGATCTCTCAAGTCTCCCCGAGAACCCTGGAAGCAGGAACGGGGTCTTGTGATGAGGGAAGGGGGTCCTTGATGAGACAGTTTACTTGAATCCTAGGTACCTGGACACGTGTTTGACTCACTACGCACGCCATCATCGCTTGCGTGATATGCTTGATATGCTAGGTAAGGTGAGGTAAGGTAAGGTAAACGCCCTGTGTGGTGTAGTAAGTCGGTGACAGAGGAATAAAAGAGAGATTTGAGTTGTTGGAAATTCTCATTCTTCGAAGATGGGTAATCGCAGTCTTGGTACATAGAGTTTAGTTAGGTGTAGGTACCTACCTGCCTATCCATGAAGGTGGATGTGTCGTTTTCTGCTTCATTGAAAAGCTGTCGAGAGATCCCCGGAGTGTATGTAATTATACCTACCTATGCATAACTAACGGTAACCGTTAGTATGCGGGATTCCATGGATTTCGCCGAGTGCGCGTTCGGTCATTAATCCTCACGAAACCACACGTTCTGGCCCGCAAGGATTGCTCTTTACTATCTACCTATTGCAGACAGACTGTAAACATCAGTTCGGTGATTTAACTATCTGGTATGATAATGGGCGCGTAACTGAGTAAAGTCCACACCAAGCCTCACCCGGGGTTGGGAGCACACGGCCGGCCTAATAATAGCCACCGGCTCACAGAGTCGCCGGGAAAGATGGAGAACCTGGCATGATTCCTTCAAATAGGTATGTGCGTATATGTGCGTATGGGCGAGATGTCAAGGTGGGGGGTAAATAAGTGATATTCCATCGCGGGGTGCGGGAACCGCTATAAGAATAACCCGACAAAGCTATCAATGTAACGGGGTGCGTCATCATTCATTCATTCATTCAGGTTGCAAAGGGAACCCTGACAGACAGGTTCAAGGGAATCCTTAAAAAGGCGTGGAGACCGGGGCGACTTTCCATCGTACGACAGAAGCGAAAGACATTTGAAAACATGGCATATCCGATTTGGGATTCAAGGTCCGGACAGCCCTTCCTTGAGGAGTAGGTTGGTAGGTAAGGCATTTTATCTACCTACCTAGGTATGTGATTCCATGTGATTACTACCTACCCATCCTGTATGTAACTTGTTGTTCCTCCCTGTTGTTTAGCTCTGAGAGAGTCACTAATACCTAACTATCGACTGCTGTAAGATGGACCAGAAAGGCTAATTATTTAATACCGGCAGACTGGGACCAAGGGTGACGCCTAACAAAGACAAGACAAGACAAGACAAGAAAAGAAAAGAAAAGAAAAAGAAAGGGGAAATGAAGAAACCCTGAGTAGGTGTTTAAAAAGAGAAGATCGTACCCAATCAAAGCTCAGGCGTGGCTTATATGTGCCTCGTAGCGGCGGCGGAGCGAGGGCGTAAATTCCATGGCCTATGTGTGAGTAGTTTTGCTCAGCTGGGCAATAGAGCTCCTGCGAGTTCTCCAAATGTTTGAAGCCCCGGTAAGTAAACAAAGCAAGCCGAGAGTGCCGGTAGATAGAGTATTAGACGAATAGGTAGATAGTAGGTAGCCTGCTGCACCAATGCCGCCGTGAAATCGTATCATTCGTATGTAAGTATGTACGTGTGTAGATCCACAACTTTGCGCTGAAGACCAATAACTACCTAACTGACCGACCATAAATAATAAATAGATGGGTAAAGTAAGTAAGGTAGGCTTACACTGCCCAGGTACACTACAACTGCACTTTACTGTGAGGGAAGTCGCCCGACTTACCTGTGATTACCGTCAGATTCACACGCTGGAGTTTCAATCAAAAAGAACATAAGACCCCCAAAAGGAAAACCAGCCCGATTGACAGACAGTCAACAAAACCACCCTCACATCCAGCCTCACACCACATACCATTTCCTTTTTTTTAAATTTTTTTTTTTTTTTTACGCCACTTATCTACTGTAATGCAAGGCGGGATTGAGGCATCACACACAATGGTTTTATAGACTACGCAAAGGCAATTTCCAAGTTCAAGTGCGTTTCATTGTATTCGGGCATTTCACCTGTGCCTGGTAAATTACCTTAGCGGTAGCTACAAAAACGTACAAACCTCTTTTTGGGAAGCAACAACATACATAGTTACATATCTTATTGTAGTCAAGTCAAACCATGTGCCAAGGGCCGAAATAAAGGTCGCATCTGCAGCGGCACAACATAACGAATGGAACCATGGGTCGGGCGTTGTTGTTCTCCGCCCTGGCCCCTACGTATGTATATATGTATGTATGTATGTATGTATGTACGGGCACGTTAAAATATGCACGTATAGATGCACCTATGCACGTATGAGGATATTTTGAGGTGTCCCGTCCGGGTCGATCTCGTGTCCGGGCATTGGCATGATGGCATCTGACCTGTTGACCTTTGTTGACTGTTGTTGACTGTTGTTATTTATTTATTATACTAGGCGACGCCGATAAGTTTAGATCCCGTACACGTACACGTACCGTACACGTACGGAACGCGGCACCTTCACCTCCATACGTCCGAGTTTGTATTCCCGTGGAAAGTGTAAAACTTGGGGTAGGTAGTTAGCAGCGATCCATGGTAATGTAATGGTGGGTTGGTCCATACCCTATCTACCTACCTACCTAGGCAGAACCTATCTAACCTAGGTATGCATCGACGGAATTTTATGCATGTAAGAGAAGCCCTACGACGTCTTGGCGGCTTTCCGTCGGCCGTCGCGTGCCCTTTGAGTTTCGGGATCGGGACTTTATGAGGTTCATGACAAGCACTGTGATTGCGACTTGGCAAGGGAAGAAAAAAAAAAAAGGACCTGCGCGTTGGTCACGCGCAAACGCGTCCACAAATTTCTCCTTTTATTACCAAGTACGTCCGTAGTTTATGGGTATTCCCGTACTTATGTACGGAATAACCCAAGTATGTAAGGTGGTTTTTCCTTACTTAGTTGCAGGAGACCCGTTCTTAAAAAGCGAAGCAACTGCACTTAAATGGAAGTCTTGGCGGTAATTCCATGGTACAACGTTTGTTTGACCGCAACGTCTGTAGGATCACCAAAATGTTCCTGCGTCGAAGTCTCAAACTGCTTTTAGGCTAGCCTCTAGATACGTGTTTAAGTAAGTAAGTAGTGAAACTACTGCTGTCTCCATGAAGATGATATGTAGGTAGGTAGTCCGTAGAATCGGCATACCTAGGTAAGTTATCAATGTCTGCTTAGACAGGTTTCTGTCGAGTTGCAGAAGTGAGCGATCTGCTGCTTCGGCAGAGTCTTGGTATAGGTAGGTAATCCGCTCTTCCGGGGGCGACATAGTTATGCAAGCTCCGTTATCTAGCGTATCAATTGCCTGCATATCCAAGCAACAAGTACCGTAACCGTAATTGCTCGTCGAGCCGTTCCGTGCTCGTCGTCGAGTTGTTGAGTCTGAGTGAATGAACCGCTCGATCGCTAGGTAGTCCTGTGCATGCGGCTTTTCAGAGTTTTTCAGTCTCATTTTTTTCTGCGGCATTTTGTTGACCGGTCGGCCACGAGAGGTGACATTTGACATTTTAGAAGAACGACCGAACGACCTCGGCGGCGATATACACTATACAGTGTCGCTCTGGGCCAGGGAGAAGTGTCCGTATGTAACTAGCGTATTCCATATTCCATATGGGACTCAGAACCTGCATAGAATGGAGTCCAGGCGGGATGTGTTAACCGGATGCTGCTTGCTGCTAAGGGTTAGAAACATTACCAGCTAGCTATTAGTTGCAGTGTCTACCGTAAGCCAAAGCGGTGTTCAAGTCGGTACTGTTTTTGCCCCAGCATATTGTTATGATCATCGACGCCAGTGAGAGGAAGGTTGAAGGAAAGAAATTCCATGTCCCCTCTATGGACCCGTCCAAAATGCAGGTTTAATTGCTTCGGGAGGGCTGACTAATCATCTGTGTGTACTGAAGCTTCGTCGCGTCGCGTCGCGTCATTCACTCCATATACGGGGCGTGACGGGCCGCGAGTAGGCATCATGTATGTCATTTCTAGTCATGCAAGAACTGGCCATTGGCTTACTTACCGGGACCGATGTATTCCGTATGCAACTCGTCTCCATTGTTCACGCAGAACTTTTCTGGGAGCTAAGTACACTCATTAGCTTCAAATACTTCCACACTTCCACATTAAGTAGGTAGACTGACTATCTAAGTAGATACCTACCTACCTCCCTACCTAGGTAGGTAGCTAGATACAGTCTGTACATAGTTGGTATCAGGTAGTTGCAGCAGCCAAACTCACTGCCAAGACACCACTTCACATACGGTGTGCTCAATTGTCAATGGAACTGTATTTTTAGCCACTTTATTGCCGTTTAGTGACCATCTAAATCGCTAGACCTACAGAGTCTAGGCTCGCTCTGGCAGGTATACCGGGAAGCAGGCTTTTGTGCTAAGCGCCCTATAAAATACCTACCTACAGTAGGTACAGTACGTAGGTATCTGTAGAACACCGTAAAGAACAGCTGTCATACACGGTGTCAGGTATCTACAGGCTTGGCAGCCCCGTGATTTCGGTGATTTCGGCCGCAACTACTGTACCTAGGCAGTTGCGTTATGCCTACCCTAGCCAATTATAGTTAACTCCGCATTATGTAATTAGTGACGCGTTGCAGAACTTGTCGGTGAACGAAGGGATACAAAAAGTTTTGATCAGGCACGACCGCTATCGACCACTGTAACACCTGCTATCGTGACCAAAACTTTTTTGTTAATCAACCCCGCCAACCTCTTCCAACTTCATCAGATTGTACACGATATTTGGCGGTGTAGCCATGACCAGAGCTGCATGCTAACAGACAACAGGATAGTTAGTTGTCAAAACTTTTCATCGTCTAAGAAATTAAGTACACTATCGCTGGCACCGTATCATGGCATGCATAACTCAGATTTCTAATTTCTAAACTCTTCCCGAACGCCACGATCGAGAATTGAGCATATCCACGCAACCCAAGCGGCAAAATGGGTCCTGCTTCAATTGTACTGTAGTCGCTTGACTACGGTCCTCACGAACCACAGTCCATAAGACAGATCTTCATACAATCCTGCCGACTGTGAAGCGCATTCCGTCTTTGACTCGTGGTTCAGTTAGGGGCTCAGTCAATATGGCCAACGCTTTGGCAGACGAGACGTACATGCATACCTATGCTCATCCCAATCGATAAACATCAGCGTCTTGCCCTTCTAAGATACTGCTTATGCCACGGCCGCGGGTCCGGCTTGGTCACAAACCTGACCTTGCCCTTTCGCGGCTCGATCCGGATAACTCGTTTGGGCAAGACCGCACGCTCCGATCCCTCAGGCTGGTATTCCCCGATAGCCATTTCACTCCTCCCTCGGGTGCCGGCTACGTCGATGTCTGTGAGCACGGTGTCTGGTTTGCTCGGGAAATTGTGCACAAATATAACACGATCAGGCGTCCGCGTCACTTGCCGAAGCTTCTCAAACTCCTCGGGATAGTCGAAATCATAGACACCCTCGCTGTTGTATCTGAGATGGGCAGGTAGTCGTCTGGTGCCTAGCACGTCTCTTCGATCTTCTCCCAGCCAGAGTTTTCTCATGGTCGGCGCCGACGACAGGTAGCACACATCAAACGGGACCATGCCGCTGAGACGCTGAGTATACTTAGCAGATCTGCCTCGGCGCCTGTCTTTCTGGACCAGGACCGGCCAGAATCCGCCCAACTCCGGATGTTCTCCCGGCCATACTGCCTTGTCGCCTTTGCCAACTAACGAAGCACCCTTATTAGAGCGCACCGACACGAACATCTCGTAGAATTTAAACCTGGCCGTGCCCCCAATGACATTGAGCCGCATCGTCCCTTGGGCTGAGTACTTCTTCAGGTCAATGTTCAATCGCTCAACGTCGGACTCCAATATGATCGGAAAAGTCGCGCCGCTGTCAAGAAGTGTCCTCAGCTGACATGACACGTCGGAATTATCGGTAGTATCGGTAGTGTCGGTAATGTCGGTATGACCTAGCTTCCTCTTCTTTGCTCCCCCCTTTGCGGGGGTTGCTTTCTTCGACTTGCTCTTGAAGACTTTATCTCGCTGGAGTGTAAATTCAAGATGGACTGTATAGTTCCCAATGCTGTATGCATCGCCATGATCTCGTTCAAGGCAAACACCCCTCATTGCCAGCCCATCGACGCCAGAACCAGCTAATGGGGGCTCCTGCCAGAGCCAGCCAGGCCCATGCTCTGCAAAATAAATGTCAAGCCGTTCGCTTCGATTCACGCAGAACTCATGGTAAGTTCGGCATGTATCCACAACTTGACCCGCATATATCAGTGTGAAATTATGGGAATATGGTATCTGTCCGGTTTCGTATCCATGAATGGCTGCTCTGATATTGATCTTCTCGTCCTCGCACACACCATCTCCGAGGGCCCATCGCAATGTGTCCAGTCGCCCCTGGATGCGTTCTTGTTTCTCTCGCTGATCTCTTGTGGTTTATTAGCTCGCAAACACGACTACGGAATTGAGACTTTTAACATACTGGGGCATATTATTTTCCTCGTTATCCTCCAATTCACTCCTCTCCTGGATGAGTCGATCCAGGATACGCTTGTTGTGCTTTACTTGGTGTGGCGAATGTTCCTCGTGATATCGCACAATGAATCTCTGTTGTTCGATTTCACGATCCTTCCATTCAATGTGACTTAGGTTCTCACCTAAGTTACTACCAATAACCAATGATTCCCATGGCTTTCCCTCTTGTGCATCAGCCGCTATATCCGGCAACGGTTGTGGTATTATTGGCACATTGGTATCTGTAACGAGCGTTGTCTGATTCGCAGGTGGCTCCAGCGTGTTGTCGCTCGGTTCTTTTGTGTCTTGCTGTTCTTCTTTCCATCGTCCTCGGGCTTCAAATCGAGATTTCCGTCTTTCTCTAGCTGCCACCTCATCCTCCGTCATTCCGAGCGACCGTTCAACTCGTTTTCTATGTTCGCCAGGGTCATGTTGATTTTCTCCATCGTGTCCGCCTTCCCCTGGTGAATTTCTTGCCAACATGGTTTCGTGGCAATGATGTTTAGAAGCTTCCACGACGTGCCTGACTATATCATGAGCTTCTCCTGTTAGAGAATTATCAGTTTGAAAGCGAGTAGCTAATTTTCCAGGTTACGAACAAAGCCCCTAGGCAAGTCCACTACAAAGCCTGCAAACGGCAAACGCATGATTGGTCGCTGTCTCACTTGATGGGGGTTCTGTCCGCAATCCGGAAGTGCTTTGTCTGACGTGTCTTGGGGGGCGCCGAGGATAGTCGTCGAATGCAGGCTATTGTCTCAGGAATGCTTCCGTTCCGTCCATGACGGCTGCTGAATTCCGCGGGGACAAGAGTCGCAGGCCTTGCCTACTACCTAATTTTATGAACATGTTCGATTCTTCCCAATACCTCTTTTGAAATCGTTGCGCATTAGACAATTGGCGCGTTAACCATAGAACACTTCTAGTGCAGAGAGCGTCTCTTTCCCCCAAATCGGTCGCGTACATGCATGATGGCGCCAGCACCGATACACGACCCAAGCGATGGGGTGGTGTATTGGGATCAGATATCCCATAGACTTGAGGATCTCTACAAGGGTGATTTTATCGATGACGATGGGCTTAGAAATGCGGCGGGACGAGTTCCGGCTGCTCAAAACATCACGTCCGATCCCAACGAATACGACCCGAAATCCATGATACCCCAAGTTCTCGAATACCTCAGGGATAATGACGAAGACCGAGATCCCAGCTGGCACGCTAAATTTCCCCTTATACAGGCGTTTCTCGTGGAGGCGCATCGACAGATGGTGACGGGCGGGTTGGGTTTCAGCGACCCTAAACTACGTGCTGCCCTAATCGATGCGCGCATAATGGCCAAAGTTCATATGAACATGTCCAAGAACTCCAAGGAAAAAGCACCATGGACGAGCGACATTCTCCGTGGCCAAACCGTACAGGAACGCCTCCTTACTTACCCAATGGCGTTTCCTCCACCCGAGCCCAATCGCGCGAAGTCCCAGTATCGTCCAGTGAGACCTATGCCACGGCCTCATCTTAATTTACCCCTGTGGACCACTAGCCTGAAGATCTCTTATACAAGCTTCCTCAATGAGAGAATATCGGAGCTGGCCGAGGTTGATAATTATGTGAAGGGCGAGAACAGATTCTTCAAGTTCATCCGGAATTACACCATGGATATCGAAAAGGACAAGCCCGTATGGGTACTCAGCGGATTTGACCTTGACAACAAAACTTACGAGCATTATATGGGTGGCGGCGTGAAAAAGACTTGCGCGGACGCACCGCCTCTCCATTGGCCTAGGGGGGTTACCGGACCGGATAATCCGGATGGGACTAAAGGGAAACCGTTCTATATTCGACGCGGATGGCAAAGAGCTGCGCTTCAGCAATGCCTTAACCTATTCACCAGCGTTGAGAATCGTGCAATCAACACTCCATGGCGTCGACTGGTCCTACCGTATGATCCACCCGCCCCCTTGCCAAAAGACATTGTCTATGAACCCACGATAGTCGAACCCGGCAAGGTAATCGACGAAAAAGCCAAAGATCCACATTCGTGGCTTCATTGGTCTTCGCAGTATTCACAGACTGTCGAATTCCTGGCAGGTTGCCAACGTCGACAATATACCAATCAGGCTTGGGGGGACGTGTCGGCCCCCGCATTGCCAATAAATTTCCGAGGTCCCCGTGTGTACAGAAGCTTGGGAGTTCATGATCAACATTGGCTGAAACTTGGTAAAAGTCTTGACAACCTCGAAGGCTTGCTCCAACGTACATGGGAAGCCGCGCCTCGTCCGTTTTTAAGAGCTATCTTGCGGGATATAGAGGCAGGAAAGCAAGACGACACAGGAGGGCCCGACATTATCGACAACCAACCTTTAGCAGCGGAAGAGACCGATGATTTGCTCAGGAGAAAGCGTTATTGGCGCCGAGATATTAAGCGGAGACTCGGAATCGACAGCAAAGACGACAGCCATAATGATGAGACCTGTACGCTAATGGACGAACTCGATGCCGCATGGTTAAGGTATTTATGCGAGCCTTCGCGCACGCTCGAAATGTGTGATCCCTCTCGAATGCCTTCGCACAATCTGGCTATCATTTTCGATGCGAAGCTTCAGTCATTTTTCAGGGATCTCGAGACATCAGGGACTCCCAACAGCCAGATTCTCGATATTTGGGGAGAAGATAGACATGATATCGAAGCCGTCATGCAAAGTTACGAGCCGCCAACGCTGACTACAGTGGTGGCATACCTCAATGGCTGCAAGGAATCAGAAGTATATCGAAGCGGAGGCACGGCTGTCGATCCGGACCATCCGAACGGCGCTTACCAATTTGCTCTGGACGAAGCGGAGTTTCTGTGCGTGGAGCTTCATAATCTTGGAAGATGCAGGTAAGCTAGCTTGGAAAAAGCGACAGACTACGAGGATGTGCTGACGCAATCTAGGTATATAAAAGGTTGGAGAGGCGAACCTGCGAGAGTTGCTCGCCCGACATATAATGTGCACCCGGAAGATCGTGTCGTATGGCGCTATGATGATATAGACCAATTCCGCGTGATGGAAAGTGAATATCTTGAAGAAATGGTGGATCACTATGACAACGATTACGGCAAATGGTCTCAATACGATGGGAATAGGCTCAGATTTGCTCGCGAACTCGAATTCATGATGGATCATGTCGGTCCGCGTTTCTCCTCTGAACTGGCATTCCGAGAGGTACGGGAGGAAGCATACTCAGCCAACGATTGGGCGTACAAAAGACAAGAGCTCATCAGGAAACATCTTGTCCCGGAAGGTCTATGCCACATCGGCGAATTCAACGTGGAGAGCATCGAGTTTGAGCGAGAGTCACCGTACCCGGGAGACCTCGCTACGTGGGAAGAGATTGGAGCATACTTGACGAAGTATCACGAACAGAACAAACAGGACGCCCCAGAACCGGAACACAATTTCTTGGGAGACGTGTACCAGGCCCAGACGCCTGAGAGAACTGTGCAATACTTCAGGAATCTGGCTTACCGCATGGGCCGGACGATGAGATACGTCGGTCGGATCAAAGAGAGACTGCAATATCTCGAAATTGACACGGAAACTAGAACGCCAGTACAATCTCTGGATCTCTCGGAAACCCTCAAACCACTTGGCCCTGAAGGAGACCGGATTGCGAATGTTGCTCAGAGACCTATTGTTGTTGAAAAATGGTGGCACTCAATATCTCCCGGAGATTTTGATCGGGCTATAGAGGCGTGGGACACAACTATACGAGAAGGCTCTGGTGAGGTGGCACTCTTGCCTCCAACTATCGAGGAGGTTCTTGCCAAGGCGGACCCCCACTCGACATTTCTGAATGCGCTCAAAGGAGATCAAGACCCCTTCACGGTTATTCGGGAGGGTATCATTGATGACTGCTTTCAGAACCGGTCCACTATGTACCCAGGCCGGCTAAGGGGGTTCAAAGACCGCGAAGACAAAGAGCTTCAAGGGTATGAGAGACCTAATCTCTTTGACTGGGCAACAAAGGACCAAAGACGGTACCAGGCTCAACACACCAGGCGGCACTTCTTTAACATGCAACGCTGGCCACCCTGTCGCATCCTCCCCCGCAGACTCGAAGCTATCCGAAACCGCAAGGACGAAGTACTCAGGACCGACCCATCTCAGCCTGAGCAGGCCTATGGTATATTGACCTACCGACGACCCGTAGGGAAAGAAAAGCCACGCTACGCCGATACTTTGATAGACTACGGTCATTGTCATAGTCCAGCATCATCCGAGTGGAGACTTTTCGCTGACGACGAGCCTGAATCACCCCAAGTGCCTCAAGTTCTTACGAAGATGGCACCCCCTGCCGAGCCTGCGTCTGCTCATTTCGCCGGCGCCGACGATGAGGCCGAGAGCGATGACGGTGCCCAGACTACCAGTAACCACTCTGACAATGATACCGATGAAAACATCGAAGTGGTAAACGTCGATCCAAAAGAGACGAGAAGACGGCTTGCTCCCTACATGCGGAGCGACGAGAAGTTCGCACCTGGCCCAGCCGTCTTCCCCATGGGCGACACGTTGTTGAAAAAACATATGATCAGTAACGAGCTTAGCAATGGTAAGTCGCCGGCCGGCCGAACTCTTTACTACCTCTCCTAGGTATTTTCATACGCTGACAATCAATCCCCATAGCGCTATATCCGGAACAACCTTTCTACAAGCACAGGTTGCTAGGCTTGCCAAGGGTGTGGCAGAGGCTCGTCGGACAGAAGAAGCCGGAGATCTCACCGATGCCTCGGGTCGCCCGGTCAAACATCCCTCGCAGTAACCCGGCCAAGCGTAAGATGCCCATCGAGTTCTTGAACGGCTCGGCGCCAGGCAAGAAGTTCCGCAGCGATGCCTTTGCCCCCTTGCAACCCGGCGGCAACGGTGGTCAGTTCGCGGCCGCCGTGGGGGTAGCGAAGAAACCCGTGAAACCTGTTAAACGCACACTCGCCCGGACATCTGGCGCTACCACTAGGACTGGCAATGTGGCCGGCGACAATGCGAACGTGAGTAAGGGCGACGAAGCTACTACGACGGCAGCAGGACTAGACCCGGCCTTATGGACTTTCCCGAGCGGCGATACCTCGAATCAAGGTGCCTCGGCCCCCTCGAAGCAGGGTGCCTCGGCCCCTTCGAACACGGTCTTGGGTCCAGACTTCTGGAACTCTACGAATACCGGATTTAACCGGGGCTTCTGGGGCCCCGTCGCCGGCGAGAGCGACGTGAACCCAATCATCGGAGGCACGGCTAAACATGCTCTGGTGACGCCGACGCTACGCGTATACCCGGACCCGGACCAGAGGCAGGCCAAGGATCTCTTCATGAAGGCTTTCCCTTCGGGCTGGTACTCTTCGCCGGTGGAGGTGCAATTCCTGTATACGTCTGCCTTGATCGCGCTGCCGTTCAGCTTGAAGCACCAGCTGCCGGATTCCAACGTGTTGACTTCATATAACGAGCTGAAAGCACTATCCGAGACGCCCGAATGCTCGGCTATGAAACCGTTCATGGACTTACGTCGCGATATCTTTGACATGCACTGCATGAACCACATACTCGGTATCTTCGGTGAGCAACGCGGCTTGAAGCTCCAGCTTGGTATCGTGCAAGAAAACCCGAATGCCAGGGAAGAAGTCATAGTTACGGGCGGTGTCAGGCCGAAGAGCGTTGCCTATCTCGTGGGCTCGAAGTTCAATAGTGATCCGGACAGGATTATTGTTTGGGTTCGAATCTCGCACGTCTCTGCGTTCACGCCTAATCTTGCTAACCCTTACAATAACCTCACATACAACTGCTACCACGGAATAGGACCGAAGGCGGTTTCATTTTTGAAATAGGTGGCCTAAGCGGCAACGGGGGCGAGCAGATGCGCAGCGATACATACCCCTTGATAATGCGAATGGGAATCGTTTTTTTTGGTTTTTTTCTTTTTGGTTTTTTTTGGGAGGGGGGCGTCTTGATTGACTTCCGTCGGTTTCTAGCTTTCTTAGTTCTTTTCATCATGTTCGGCAAAAGACAATCATCTACACTTTCGTCACCCGTTTGCTCCTTGTTCTCCCTCTCCCTGAGCAACGCTGCTTCTGAGCTAATTCGGAGACTTGCTTCTATGTTATGTTTCTATCCTTGTTCCTTTCGGCTGTTTTGTTTTATTGTGTCTTGTCTTGTCTCGTATTGTATTGTATTGTATTGCTGCCAGTTCAGGATATCAAAGAATATAAAGTTAGTAGGCCGGTTAGTTTTCCATCTATTTTATTAATTCATTTCTCTCGAAATGGTTTGATTGTGATTTTTCTTTTGAAGCGGGTGTAGATAGTGGTTTTTTTTTTTTTTTTTTTTTTGAATTCTGGTTACGAGATAATATACCGGTATATCGAGACAAACCCCTCGATCCGAGGAAAAATCCATGGAGGAAAGGGAGAGGAAGGGGTCATTATCTGCCGCGGCGGCGAAGGTGGACTTGATACCTAGATAGTTATTACTCGAGTCGTGGAAATGGACCCCGGACACGAGGGTTTGCTTGCGCTATTGCGTGTCTAGATATATATATATATATATATATATATAATAAACCTCATCAATTTTCTTTATCCCTCAAGACACCCTCTTCGGACCGGGCAGTTTATATCGACATACTTGGCTTTGATATATCTTCGATGATGAACTAGTAGTTATCTACTTTTTTTTTTTTTTTTGTCTTTTTTCCACAATGATATGTTATTAACGTCAAGGGGAGAAAGAGATGAAGGGATGAAAAAAAAAAAGGAAAACGGCAGTGTGTGTGTGGCTGTCGATGAAACTTGTCTCGTGAGGTGGAATGGAAATCATGTTATGTGATGTGAATAGTGTATTAACCTTACGCCCCCCTGCTAGATAGACTATAACTTATCATCATCGATCATCATCACACTCTCCGCGACGGCCGGGCCTCCTCAGAGGTTAGGTAGTATCAATAGGTAGTATCAATAGGTAGATAGAGAGGTACCTACGCTACCGATAATCTTGAAGATCCAGGGACTGCACTAAGTAGGTAAGTAAGTAAGTAATTAGTTACTAGATAGCGTGGAGATCTTAAATACCTATTCTTTCTATGTATCTATTCTATTCTATCTAACCTAGTCATTTACGGGTATGGCTTCATACCATCGCAGGCAACTGGGCTAACCTAGATACTTCATATCGGAGATAGTGCGGCGACGGCGTGGGCGTGGGCGTTAGTGTCAGGGTTCCTGCGAAAAGAATCCAGAAAAGCCTTCACTACTTAGATAGATAGATAAATATAGGTACCGGTAGTGTGTGGGATAGATGGGATGGGATGAGATGGGATGTGTGAAAGCGTGAAGTAGGTAACCTATGGAGGTATCTACGGAAACATGTTGAATTCATGAGAGGTTTGGATGGATAGATATTCCGTGTAATTATCGATGTTGTCGCATGCTTCAATCAATCTCAGACATTGATGGGCGACTCTACTTTGGTGGCTAACTAAGTGTCTACAGTAGAGCATTGGTTAAGTTTTACATATATGATATTATAGGTACCTGCAATTACTCGAGCATTCGATCTACTAGGTAACAAGATATTAAGTAAGTACTTTTCTTCGGCGGCTATGTATAAGTAGTATCTAGATAGTGCAGACCGCTGGCTCTCGGAGGACAATCGACGATTTACCTTAGGTATTATTGGGGGCTTCTTTTAGATACATCACTTACATATCTAGTAGATACATCACTTACTATGTATATGTAGATACACCACTTAGATACATACCTAGTAGATCACTTACTATGTATATGCAGATACACCACTTAGATACATACCTAGTAGATCACTTACTATGTATATGAAGATACACCACTTAGATACATAAGTAGATACACCACTTCGTATGGAGGCCCAAAGTCATTAAGCTTGATTAGTCTGACCAGGAATAGCATGAAACGGGCTTGGCAGCGCTCCGTCACGATTCACGCCCCTCCTATGCCGCATCCGTCAAGCCCTCTGGTCTTCTTTTTACTGGGCGCGTGGTCTTCATTGGGTGCCATTGGGTGGCATGGGATGCCATGGGGTGCCATTGGCAGGGAAGAGAAACGCCGACCTTCTCTCTTTGTCTTGGCACGTTGGCCTAGGCAGGTATGTGAATTCCTGGCGACCATCGGGACCATTGGGACCATGGGGACCAACTGGACCACTGGAACAGCGTTGTAAAGGAGCAGAAGCGGGCGAAAGGACTGGCATACGGTAAAAGGCATACGGCATACGATCCGGGGAGGCGTTGTCGATGCCGTATTGTTTGGCATCCTCTTTGAACCCTTTGTATCTATATAGATCCGCAGCTGACTAAAAAGAAGAAACACTCCCTTGTCGAGATAGGGGGCTGACCTTTTATATTTTTTATTTTTGAATGGAGATACCTTACACTACCTACTCACCTACACGACCTACTTCATAAGAGACCCTCTCTGCCCTTCCTTCTCCTCTCTTTTCCTCTTTAGTTAGTTTTTTGTGTATTCATTTTGATCAGGTATCAATCTTTTCACCATCATTCCTAACCATTTTACTCTCATTCATTCCATTTTCTCTGCATATTCATTCTCATACATTCTTTTTTTCTTTGGATGGGGGAATCTTACGCTGTGAATTTCGTAACTTTTGATAGTCCTTCATTCTACCTAGTCGAGTTTTAAGCAGAAATATTTAGACAAAAAGTTAAATTTAACGCAAAAGATGACGAAGATCACCGTCGGTGCCGCTGCCGCCGCCGCCATCGCTTTCGCCCAGGCCGGCTCGGCTATCCAGCTCAACACTCAAGACTCCAACTCGATCAAGGCCGCCGCCGGCGTCGTGGCCAAGGGCCTGTACACCTTCCACAACCCAGCCGCGACGACCGGCCAGTTCAACCAGCCCCAGCCATGGTACTGGTGGCTCTCCGGCTCTGGATGGACCGGTCTCATGGACTACACCGTCTACACCAAAGACACGACCTACAAGGCCGACCTGCTCTCTGCGCTCTCGCAGAACGTCGGGCCCAAGTTTGATTTCTCGCCACCTTCGCAGGCCGGATGGGAGGCGAACGATGACCTGGTGAGTGCCATATCTGCCCATATCTGCCCATATCTCCCGTTCGGGTGCAGAAGTCGAGAATACGAAAACTAACATGTAAATCTTTAGGCGTATTGGCTCTACAATGCCTTGACAGCAATGGAGTACGAATTCGACACGTTACCAGGCGCCCCTACCTGGGATGTCATCGCCACCAACGTCTTCAACCTCTACGTGGAGCGCTGGAACGCAGACAACCAGACCTGCGGCGGCGGCTTGAAGTGGCAGTACAACCCGCAGGCGAACGGGTGGACATACAAGAACGCCGTGTCGAACGGCGCCTTCTTCCAGACCGCCGCCCGGCTGGCGCGATACACGGGCGAGCAGCAGTTCGCCGACTGGGCGACGAAGATCTGGGACTGGTCGGCGGCCGTCGGCATCGTCTCCGGCGACTTCCACGTCTACGACGGTGCCTCTGATGACAAAGGGGCGAACTGCAAGGAGCTGACCAAGACGGAGTGGACTTACAACATGGCCACCTATATCCACGGCGCCGCGCACATGGCCAACCTCACTGGCGACTCGACCTGGGAGAGCCGCGTGCAAGGGCTGGTCGGCACCGCTTCCACCGTCTTCTTCGAGCCCAAGACGGGCATCATGTTCGAGCAGAACTGCGAGCCCACGAGCGCCTGCACGACCGACCAGACCTCCTTCAAGGCCAGCATGGCCCGCTGGCTCGGCAAGTCCGCCGTCCTTGTCCCCAGTCTCCAGGCCACCATCCAGCCGATGCTCGAGAAGAGCGCGGCCGGCGCTGCGCAGAGCTGTGTCGGCGAGGGCGGATCGACCTGCGGCATCTCCTGGACCGGCAACGGCTGGGACGGCCTTTCCGATTTCGGCGTCGAGCTCAGCGCCATGGAGATGATTCAGAGTCTCTTGGTGTTCGATGCCCCGGCCCCCGCTGTCTCTGCTTCTCGCAAGCCGGTTTCGAACCCTAAGCCTCAGTCTTCCGCCTCTTCCTCTTCTTCTGCCGCTCCCGCATCGACTTTCGAGACGAAGACGAAGACTGCTGCTGCGCCTACCACCGTCCCTGGCAGCACCCAGGCCGCCATCGCTACGAGCACATCCCAGGAAGCTGTCAGCATCAGCTCCGCGGAAGTCCCAACAAGTGCGCAGGCCATCCCCACCACGCCCGTCGTCCAGGGAAACACGGAAGTCCCCGTTACCACTGCCGCTCCGGCTATTTCCACGGGCGCGACTGAAGCTGCTGCTTCCTCTTCCTCGCCCTCGCCCTCTCCTGTTGCGAGCACTACTATGCGTCGTAAGTGCGGTCGTAGCCGGATGTAAATACAAAAAAGAAAGAAAGAGTGGGGGGGAGTGGCATGTTTTTTGTTTGGTTTTTATATCTTTTTTTTTTTTTTCCCCGGTGGTGTAGCTAGGAGGGAAAGAGAGGAAAGGAAAAGTGTTGGATGATGGGATATCTGACTTTTCTTTTTCTTTTTTCTTTTTCTTTTCACTGTTAACATGCATAAAACCAGAGATACTATCCATGTCCTCGTCGACCAATTTTTAACACACCAACCAAGTCTTATTGTATATACGCACCTAATATATTCTTCGTTTTTTTTTTCTTTTTTTTTTTTTGGATCATAGACACCCTCAGGACACAACAAGGACGGGGAAAGAGAGAGATAGATAGACCGAGAGAGAGAGAGAGAGAGAGAGAATTGGTAGACTGATTTGCGCTTGTATACAACCACCTATTTTTTTTCCCCCCCCCCTATCAGATCCAATAAAATAAAAAGCATCAATTCATGGAAGAAACTTACCTTGGTCTCAACGACTTATCCATTTAGCTGTCACAGGTCCATGACAGGACTACAGTCACGAAGGAAAGTAAGCTCCATCCCTTCACAATACACACATTCCTCAAGAAAAAAAAAAAAAAGGAACGAGAACCTTATCCCAAAAAGCACCTAAAAAAAACACATCACGAAGATGATGGGATGAAGACGTTAAATATACGTTCAATTGTGTGTCGGGGGTCATCATTATCGTTCGTGACTTTGTCTCAACTAAAGAGAACCGCCCCCTTTATGGTCAGCGTTAGCCCATGTCCATGATTCGATCCAGGGCTTCTTACCTACCTACTTACATTCTCAAGAGGGGTAAGTAATCCTTTCTTCTTCTTTTTTTTTCTTCTTCATCTCCCCTAGCATTCGTCTCCCAGTTTCCCTTCCCTTCCCTTCCCTTTTCCCCACCCCATCAACATGGAAAAGTTTCAAGACTTGAAGGTTCCCGATAATAGCTCCATGCTTTTTTTCTTTTTTTTTCGAACGGAAACACGAAAAATAAGGAAGAAAAAGAAAAAAAAAAAAAAGAAGAGATAAACACCTTCCCAAAGGAAAAAAAAACCCTATGAATTTTCATGATGAACACCATACACAAACGATGATTGCGTTAAAAGTTCTTTCATCCTCCTTAATGCTAGAACCTCTTGTTCCACTCCCCTCCCAGTGAATCGCGAAACCTGGTATCATTCATTCAACCATAACATTTATAAAAAAGAAAAAAAGGAAAAAAAGAAAACTACCTCGGAATCATACTCTCTTGAAACTCATCAGCATGGCATGCCTCATACCCTCTCCTCTCCTCTCCCAGACCCCCTCCACCCCCCCCGCTTCAAGAAATATTCCCCAGCCTCACTGCGTCCGGTAGAATTTCCTATACAGAAGGTGTAGCAAAAGGTTAACATTAACCCGCAAATTGCCCTCGAAAAACTCCATAAACTGACGCGCCTCGAACTGCGCCTGCAGGAGATCATCAATCGGTATGATGGCGCTAGCCCCGGGAATCTGGATATGGCCCCGGCTTCCCTCGACGTTGAAGATGCCGACCTGATCGCATGCGATTGTCAGGTTGATGTTGCCCCAATCGCGTTCCGGCACACCTTTCCATGAGACGATGACGCCCTTCCCGGACAATGCGCGCACGCTGTACTTGTATGAGCCGAATTTCGGCACCCGGCCCGACCGCTCGAGCTCGCGTTGGTGGTTATATTGTTTTGTGAATGGGAAGAAATGACGTTTCCTGTTTCAATATGTCAGTAGATAGAACTCATCCTTCACCACCCGCGACAATTTAGGGGACTTACCCCTGGTTCTTCTGGAGCGTGGCCATAGCCTGCTCAATATAATCATCATAGCTCTTCCGCTGCTGCTCAAGGTACTTGGCCTTCTCGTGGAGATTACCAAGTGTCAAACGCACCCCTTCCAGCTCTCGTTGTCGCTGGACCCGGCGACGGCTCTTGGTTCGGATGTCCAATGCAATGGCGTTCAACACATCTTGGTAGTAGTTATGCTTGGAGATACGGCCCATCTGCTCCAGGCGCATGATATTCTCCAAGGCGTTGCGTTTCATATCAAAGTACGACATGCGAGTCACATCGACCATGTTGACGTCCGAGTAGGCTCCCTTCGTGTTGCTACCCGAAGCGAAGTCCTCTCTTAGCAAAGCCTGCCACTTCTCCTCATCCTCTTCGGTCGGCGGACGAACGAGGATCGCCAGCAAGTTGGGACCTGTCTGTACTCGAATAATATACAAGATACACCTCTTCGTTTCCATGAAAAGCGCCTTGATATCGGCTTCGGGATCATTGACATCGTGGAGTTTTGGCGTGAGGAACATCTGTATATCAGAAGAACCGGCGGCATGCATTTCGCTCTCGTTGTTCTTTGCGCTGCCAAGGTCCTGGAGGATCTCGTAGAGCACGTCGGTTCGGTTAGGGCAAATGCTGGAAAGTTCCTGAGACACGAGACTGTGGATCGCAAAGATGTCGCCCATCTTGATGTAAAGTGTCGGTCGGCTCTTGGCGTAAAGGTCGTTGAACTCGTCCACTCCGAAGGTGTGTTCGGCATCGTTGACAGAAATCAGCCCATGCGTGGTCTGCGCAAGTCGGTCAATCGATTCGACCAAAAACGCATTCAGTGGTTGAAGATAGATATTCTCGCCGCCAAAGGGACGACTGGAGGCAATCTGGCCCAGCACCTTGGCTACTTCCCCCAGGTTTCGCTTCTGCAGAGGACTCAGAGTCCTTTCGACCACACCAACCTGCTCGGGGTTGACGACGGCTGGCTGGAGGTAGAACCGCCAGAACCAATTGCCCACGAGCTGAAGGACATGGTGCTGAGGTTCGGTCTTAAAGCGATCACATAGAGCTTCGAAGATCTGCTGGCAGATAAAGCGCAACCCGTACGGTATTCTCGGGAGCAAGTCATCCAAGGCTGCGAGGAACTGGTCGCAAATCTCTCGCAGGTCTCGCAGATGGTCAATGAATAGCTCGCGCGTCTCCGGATCTTTAATGGCCAGGTCGCGTGGGATGTCCGGAGGACGTCGACTGGGCTGACCCGTGCGAAGCTCCTCGTTATTTACTGACGACCGGTATATCTGCATAGGATCGCTTTCAAGGTCTAAAGCAGGGTCCTCGATGATGTTGTCTCGTATCAATGGTCCGAGAAGTTCTCTCAGGTACTTCCTGTCGCGAGGCGAGCGGCTGTAGTTGGCCAAGAGTCTGGTCCAGAAAAAGTTTCCCCGGAGGAAATCCTGGGGCGAGTTGAAATGATCAACTTCCTCACGAATTGACTTGGAAATAAGCTTTAGAAGGTAGTACTCCTCTCTTGTCTTTTGAGCGTATCCAAACAACCCCATGATCAAGTGCTCAATACGCTTGCATTCCTTCTCCGGAGTTCCCTGTTCCCGGATGCGTCTGAAAAGACGTGCTAGGTACTGCGACTGTGTCTGGAGGTTGAAGAAGAGTTGTTGATACGAGTCAAGCTTCTTTCTGGAGCTTTTATTGAGTGCCTTGAGGTCGAATTGGTTGGCAGAGGTGATGGAAGCATTAGCAAGAAGGCTAGTGGTATGTCCTCCGTAGTTACTCTGATGTTTGATGACTTCATCTAGAGTGATCTTGTTTTTCACCAGGAGGGCGATCTTAATATCGAGTTGATCAATATACTGCTCCAGCATTTCATTCTGTCGCACTTGTTGGACCACAGTCTTCCGCACGCGTTCAAATTCCACTTCCTCGTTGAAATCGAAGCCACTGTCGTTGAGCAGGTGCACAAAGTTTTTGACAGCACCGACAGGGGGATTCTTCCCGGTCGTGAGACTCTTGTAAGCTTCTCCCTGAAGCTTGGCTCGGACAAAGCTCTGAATTTTGATCACTTTCTGCATGTTCTCGTTGAAGTGTTTCTTCTTGATAGCGAACTGACGTCTTATGAGGAATCCTCGAGTACATGCCTGCAGCTCGGTAATTATGTCTTCATGGTCGTCAAGCTCATTCAGGAGTTCGCCGACATTACAGCGCAGAAGCATGGCGCGTGCTAGAGCCTGCAGTAAAGTAATTTCTTCTTCGTGAGATGCAAGCTCGTCCAAGAATATATCTTGTTGCTTCCGGGATAGAGCCCCGCGTGCTCTGGCCTGTATTTCTATGAATATTGCTGAATGCGCTTCCAGGGAATCAAGAAGCGCTGCTGTGCGCTGACGAGTGAGCATACCACGTGAGAGGGCCTGCAAGTCGAGAATCAAATCTTCATGCTCACGGAGGGCTTCATTGGTCTGGGTGATTTCCCGTCGGACTGCTGAGGCCCGTATGTGAGCCTGCAGCTTGCCAATGTCAAAGCTGTGTCGTTCAAGTTCGGATTTGGTGGCGGTGATATCGCCTCGTAATAGTTTAGCCCGACTGGCCGCTTGAATTGCAATCCATTGTGTCTCGAAACTGTCGAGCGCTTCTTTCTGGAGATCTACCTGGTGCCTCGCCAGCTTTCCTCGGCCAATTGCCTGTAAGCCCTCGACGACATGGACATGTTCTCTCAAAGATGTCATCACTCGTTCGACCTTCTCTCTTGCCATCATTCCACGAATCGCGGCTTGAAGTTGCAACACGTGCCCGCTCGTTTGGCTCGTCTCCTGCTGTTGTGAGTGGAACTGCTTGCGTGCAAGATTACCCCTGATCATGGCCTGAATACTGCGCACCGGCCCCTCTGCTCGTTTCAGTTGGGACTTTGTGTCGTGTACCTGATTACGGGCTTTGATAGCTCGCAGAAAACTCTGGAGCTTGACGACATCCTGTTCCTTGGCCTTCCAGTAGTCTTCCCTGTCTGTCATTTGGCGGCGAACAAGGAATCCTCGAGAGGTGCTTTGGAGATTGATCGCAAATTGCCGCATCTGAAGCCGATAGTCCATAATTTGACGGGTCCATTCTCCTCGAATACGCGACTGGAGGTCGACAAGCCAATCTTCCGAGTCCCAAAGCTGTTGCATTACCTGGCCAAGGTGCATTCGGAGCGTAGCACCTCGTATCTGCGCCTGAAGGTCAAGTATAATTGGCAAGCTGTCGGCTAGTTCTCGTTCGATACGTTCATCCTCAGTTTCGACGGGTTCGGGTTCAGGTTCGGGCGCTTCAACGCCAAAATCGGCACCCATGTTCCCAAAACTGGGCATACTGACACCAAGCTTATCGAGACCCTTTTGCGTAGCCTCCAGCTCGTGGTGCTCGAATTCGAGTTGGCCGACCAAGTTGCCTATTCTGAAGTCCACTATGCCCCTTCTAAAAAGCAGCCAACTGAGCGCATGTATGCAGTAGATTACTTTCGGAATGTTTTTTTTCTCGTAAAGATCGATCAACTCGAACCGAAACAGATCAGGCATCTCCACCTCGTCAAGATAACGGAAGAAGTTCGCAATGTTGTCCCAGTGCCTGGCTTGGAGGCGTGGGTTCCGGAAGATGCGGTATCTTTTGGTAGGGTTGAGCGCTTCGACTATCTCAGCGAGAGTTACGCCATCTCTGAGGGCCTCCTCCAGCTCGACAATGGGAGGAATCTGACGGTGGATGATGTCCTCGATCCATTCTTTGGCTTCACCGATGTGGCAAAGATATTCATAGGCTTGAAGAAACTGGCGTTGCTTGTCCATCCAATTGCGGCCCTCAAAACCATATCGGTCGCCGCGCTGTCCATTCTTCCCTATACTAGCTGTTGACATGCGCTGCAGTCTCCGTCGACCTCGTAAACCGGCGACTTCTTGTGCAGGAGATGTAATGACGAATTCCTCGGGTGACCCATCCTGGGCTAGCTTTGACAACGTCCGAAGCTGGTTTGTTGAAGAGCGACCTAATTGGGATAAATCCGGAGCGGCGATTGGCGAGTGCACGACGGCATTGCTCATGCCCTTTGCCGTATCTGACTGCAACGGGTCTAAACGTGTTAAGAGCATCGAGGTTGGGCGCGCATTTGTCGAGCGAGAGAGGATCGAGGGCGAACGTGTCGGCGAGGTTCTCTTTTCGTAGAGGGAAAGTTTGCCAATATCGAGGCTCTGGCCGCGTTCGTGGCGAGGCGGCGTGCGAGACGCCGGTGGAGGCGATGGCGAGGTGGAAGTGGGCGGCTGTGGAAGAGGTCTCAAAGACTGCCTGGCTATAGTATACATTTTCTCGGGGCTCTTGGAGGGGTCGTCCAACGTAATGGCTCGGTTCGCGCGGGGAGATTGATGTCGGATGGCAGCTTCGCTTTTGCCCCGTTTGTGGGCAAACTTGGATGTGATGTGGTCATTGGACATGGCGGACAATGTTGTGCTGGAGTGGCTGGAAGGGTATAGGTCAGAGTTGGAAGAGTACTGCGAGTATCCAGACGCAGACGAAGCAGACGAAGTGGTTGATGTTTGACGATTGATGGATGAATAGTCAACGGTGTGTGACTGACGGAGGGGATGTGATCGGTGCGACATATCGTAAGCTAGAACTCGAAACTAGCAGCCCAAAAGACGATCTTCCTCAGGTGTGTCAAATGGTCGGCCAGGTACTAAAGTCCGCATAACAGCGAATGGACAGATGGGGAGCGCAAAGCCCGAACTTGGTTTTGCTCTGAGGGGTCGCACGTTCGGGTAGCTATGTCGGCGCTGGGCTCGAAAACGGAACGGTAAGTGGCAGAAACCCTCAAGAATGTTTAAACCTAGTTCAGTGGGCCTATAATTGATGTCGGGCGTCTGTTAGGTACCGTAGTGTCGTTTGGAGGGGAATTCGTTCTTTGAATACCGATCGGCGAGGCGCGCTCTCAGCGCACCCATGCGATAATATGGACGGTGCAAGGGCTGTCACATAGGAATGTTGAGAGTACTGCTGAATTCGCTGCAGCGACAAGTGCATACTCCTCAATCGTAGGTAGTTTAGTAGGGGATCGCGGACCCTAGTCACAATGGTGGTTACTTGACTGAAGTGGAGGTGGAGGATTGTGACAGAAAGCTTTGGGCATCATGGGTTTCCTCAACTGGCAGTTTGTTTATTTATCTGCTGACACAGCCGGGGGGCAACCGTCCCTTACCAGCCACAAATAATGCCCCTCATTTACAGGGTAAGTGGCCGGGTACACGGTACAGTACCTGCCCCGCAGTCCTCGGAACGCGACAGACAGATCATGCATCTAGAATCTTGGATTGAAGCTGCCTTCCAGCTCTGTAACTTGTCTCCCTATCTGATTCATCAACAGCGGGACATCTCCAAGAAATGTACGGGATATCGACGAATTGCACCCCCAGGCTGTGTATCTATCACAAGAGTCTCGTACCTTGTAGTGTAGGTCCCTCTGCACTAACTGAACCCTTGCAAAGAGGCGTAATCGATAAGACACTAAATCTGCTAGATAACCTTCCATAGGTAGGTATATTTACCGGTCGTACAGTCCGTACACTTCTGCAGCACCTACGGTACACCGCTGATAACACTACAGCTCACCTCAGGACCTGCCATACCGAGCACAGCAAGGGCCAAAATTTGCAACTTCGACCAGCAATTGCCAATGGGTTTCGAATCAAGTTGACGATGCCCTTGCGGCCGAGTCACGGATAGGGCGTTACGTAATGTTGGCTCACGCACTACAGTATACATAGTATGTGCGCACAGTACCAGGGTAGCGGGAAATATGCGGGCCCCACCTATCTAGCACTCCACTCTGCTAGCGGCAAGCCCCACTGGGCCCCTCCTGCAGCAGCCCGCGAGCGAGTATTTAAAATTTTGGTGCGGGCCCCGTCTTGGAAAGTTTTTCTCTTCTCTCTCTTGGGAAGAAGATCACTCTCAAGTGCGACGACCTGGTCAGTCTCTCAACGCCTTGTCGATCTTCAACCCCGCTGCTTTCTATTATTAAAAGCTTCTATCTCGTTCATTTATTTGAACGAATTGAAACGCAATGCCTGCTAACAGCGGTAACGCCTTCGCCAATGGGACGTCCAGCTTGCTGGACCACACCCAGGCCCTCGAGGTCCTCAAGGAATACGAGACTCAAGATGGTCTTTCCATCACCGAGCTGCTCGACACCAAGATCCGTGGTGGATTGACCTACAATGACTTTCTCATTCTGCCCGGTTATATTGGCTTCCCCGCCTCCGAGGTGCTCCTCGATTCTCCCATCACCAAGAGAATCACCCTCAAGACCCCCTTCGTTTCCTCGCCCATGGACACTGTTACCGAGCACGAGATGGCTATTCACATGGCTCTGCAGGGTGGCTTGGGTGTCATCCACCACAACTGCTCTCCTGATTCCCAGGCCGAGATGGTTCGGAAGGTAAAGAGATACGAAAACGGCTTCATCAACGACCCGGTCGTCATTCATCCAGACACTACCGTTGAGGAGGCTAAGGCCTTGAAGGAGAAATGGGGTTTTGGTGGTTTCCCCGTCACAGGTCAGCCCTTTACTTCTTACGTGTCCTTCGCATTCGCATCCATCTCATGATGAAAAGCAAAAGTCAACTTTCGTTCCACCGTATAGACAGATAATGTCATGGGGAATTACATAATTAGACTCTGACAGATACCAATCCTGCCGCGCATGCACCTGCATTTATGGTTTTGTACCATTCGCTAATTGTTTCCAGCTACCGGCAAACTCGGCTCCAAGCTTCTCGGCATCGTCACCAACCGCGACCTCCAGTTTGAAGACGCTCCCGGCCAGACAGTTAGTAACGTTATGGTCACCGATCTCATCACTGCCCCATCCGGAGTTACTCTGCTTGAAGCAAACAAAATTTTGGCCCAGTCGAAAAAGGGCAAGTTGCCCATTGTGGACACAGAATTTAACCTCGTCTCCATGATCTCGCGGTCCGACCTGACCAAGAACCTCCACTTCCCGCTGGCATCAAAGCTCCCTGATTCGAAACAACTAATTTGCGCTGCGGCTATTGGTACTCGGCCAGAGGACAAGATTCGCCTGAGCAAGCTTGTAGATGCTGGCTTGGATATCGTCATACTGGACAGTAGTCAAGGAAACAGCATGTACCAGATCGAAATGATCAAGTGGATCAAGCAAGAATACCCTAAACTCGATGTCATCGGCGGAAACGTTGTTACTCGTGAACAGGCTGCTACTTTGATTGCTGCGGGCGTTGATGGCTTGCGGATTGGAATGGGTAGTGGAAGCGCTTGCATTACGCAAGAAGTCATGGCCGTCGGTCGGCCACAAGCCGCCGCGGTATACGCTGTTTCTACCTTTGCTTCGCGTTTCGGTGTCCCATGCATAGCTGACGGTGGTGTGCAAAACGTTGGCCATATCGTAAAAGGTCTGGCCCTCGGCGCTTCTACTGTCATGATGGGTGGGCTGCTTGCTGGCACGACAGAGTCTCCAGGGACATCCTTCGTATCACGGGAGGGTAAGCTTGTGAAGGCCTATCGTGGCATGGGCAGTATCGATGCCATGCAGGATAAGAAAGCCGGCGGCGGTGGCAAGAACAGCCAGGCTAGCAACGCTGGTACTGCTCGGTACTTCAGCGAGGGCGACAGCGTTCTTGTCGCCCAGGGTGTGTCTGGCTCTGTTGCCCACCGTGGTTCCATCAACAAATTCGTTCCATACCTTGCCGCTGGCCTCAAGCACTCGATGCAGGACTGCGGTCAGAAGAGCTTGAAGGAATTACATGAAAGTGTTGCCAGTGGCAGTTTGCGGTTCGAAATCCGAACCCCCAGTGCTCAGCTCGAGGGTAACGTCAACATGGAGAGTTATGAGAAGAAGCTATACGCCTAAAAGGTATGAGCCTGCGCATAAAAGTGATTTATGCCGGATAGGGGTATGGTTCGATCGGGGATACTTTGTACTACAAACAGATGACTTGGCACGATGATTTGATGACCGTTTACGGGATGATACGTGTATACAGAGGCGTTTTAAAGGGGATCACTGGGGTTCGGATGGGGCTACAACGGGGCAAAAACTCACGTACATGATATACGCTCAAGGTGATACCATGGATGTTTGCATCGTATGGTTCATACTATATATATTTTTAAGGCAACCGACACGGGCGCGCGGCCTTGTTACCCATGTACCAAACTCTCCCCATCAGGACTTGGTTCTGCTGAAATCGTGAAGGGAAAAAAAAAGAAAGAATACTCGTAAAATATGATCCTCCCTGTGGGCCTTATAAAAAGCCCAGATGAAAAGGACAATCTTTGGTGATGATAAGAACCAATTAACCAACAAGAAGCGCAAATTCCTCTCCCTCTTGTCGATTCCCTGTTTTACCGACTGCGGCATAACCAGGCTATTGATATATGGTCGGTCTCGTCCTGGCCTTGATAGATGCGACTGATGGACCACAAAGGTTTGGAGCTGGTGGTCACTAATAATTACCTGCCAAGCTAATACGTGCACGCACCGAGGATCGCCAGCCGGAACAGACAAGACAAGACAAGACAAGACGAGGAGACCGACCAAGATAAAAAACTACTCCCTTTTTTTATTTCCCCTTCCCAACTTTTTGTGAGTAAAGTAACATGTGGCTCATCATGCAAGTACGTACGTACGTATGGGTATGTAGCTCAGCTCGGCTACCTATATGCTCTTCAGAAAAGCGTCCTAAGCAAATCCATGACTCATAACAACAAACTTGAAACCACCCCTCAATACCAAGAGGAAAAAAAAAAGGCACGCAAACCCAATTCATAAGCACCGTAACGCCTTTTCCCATGATAGATGCACGAGAAACTCGAGACGAAACAGTTTTCGAGGGATTTATACAACCGTCAACAACACAAACCAATGACAATAGACGTACCTGATTCAGACATGTATGTCTCATCTGCATTGCTTGTCTTGTCTTGTCTTGTCTTCCCCGCACTCGCCACTCTTCCCCTCTCTCTCTCCCCTCGGACTTATTTACATGTCCCGTACCCGTTCTTATTCCCCTTCCCATGCGTATTCTTGCTACTCTGTAGTAACCGCTGGTCCTGATGCGATGAACTAGCCTCGTCTTCTCTCGACTCTTCCTCGTCGTCTTCGAATATGACAGCTTCCTCGTATTCATCTTCATCGTCGCCATCATCATCATCGTCGTCGTCGTCGTCGTCTTCACTATCACTTGTGGCGCTCGCGTTATTATTCCCCGCATTTGCGCTGGGCCCCTCACCCTCGACGATCATGTAAACGGGTATAGATCCCACCATCGCAATGACGCCCAGAATCCACCAGGGGGCACCAATCATGTTATTCTTCACGCCCCAGGTGAACGCGAGGCCCGCGAGCGCAGGACCGCTGGCGCGACCGAGGGCACTGAAGGTCGTCGCGAAGCCGTTGAGGGTACCGAGGATGTTAAGGCTCGCGGCGCTATTCGTCAGGAGGATAGTAGAACAGGGAAAACCGACGATGACGGCGAAGGCCTTGACGACCATGATGGAGATGAGGGCCACATAGCGCAGGTAGACATTCTCGATGAGCACGGTGAAGGGAACGATGAAGTAGACGAGTGGGAAAGTGAGGACGCAGAAACGGAAGCATTGGAGCACGCCGAAGCGCGCGCAGAGAGCTGGGAATAGCACGAATTGGATGGCGCCGCTGACGATGCCGTAGAAGGTGAAGATCGTGCCGATGTACCCCGAGTTCAGCCCGAATCCGCCTGAGAAGAAAAAGGGCAGCGAGGTGTTCTGTGAGGTGTGTTTCTGCGGAGGGTAGTTGAGGAAGACAGGGAGGACTTGGTCGAATGCGACGGAGTGGAGGGCGAGGAATGTGTAGGCGACTAGGTTGATGACGGTTTGGCGCGTGAATACGGCGGACATGCTCGGCGGCGCGGGTTTTTCAAGGTGCGGGTCGCGGCGGGCGAGCCGTGCGGGTTTCGGAGACCCGTCGCCCTGTAATAGGGGCGCCGAGGCCTCGGCGTCAGGAAGTGAAAATCGTCGGAGTGTGTTGTGACGTTGGCGTGGGCGGTCTTTGAAGGCCTCCGTGATGCGCTGGCCTAGGATGAGACCCCAGTCGCGGGAATGTCGCTTGCTCTGCAGGGTTTCCCTGAGAAATAGCGCCGCCGTGGTCAAAGAGAGCAAGAAGACGACGCCGGCCATGAGGTTGGGCAGAGCGAAGGGAAACTTTTTCAAGAAGGGGTTGTTGCCAAAGAGGCCGGGAAACTGTTTGGCGGGCTGCGCAAACATGCCTCCAAAAGCAGGACCGAACACGGACCCGATACTCCAGACTAAGGGCATGATGGAGAAGGCCTTTGGTTGGAGTTCCCTTTCTTGGACCATCTCGGCGACCATGGTTCTAATGATGCCGACTGATAAGGTAAGGAATTCCAGTTAGCATAGCGCCCATCATCGTGAGCTCTGCATGGTTGAAGCATGGATAGGTACTCACCATTCCCGTTGCACGCTCCCTGAAAGCCACGGACGATGATGGCCATTTGCAGACTCGTTGACATTCCCCATATTATGAATAGTGTCATGGTACAAAAGAGACCGGTCATGATTATGGGTTTTCTGCCTATGACAGACATTAGTTTGCTTATTTTCTCGGGACGGCGGCGGCTCCATCATCGAGATATCTAGCTCGGCCGGTATAAGTGGTTGTCGAGTCCTAACTTACCAAAGTTGTCGGATGCTCGTCCCCACGGCACGGCCGTGACGCTCTGGGCGAGTGAAAAGACGGCGCTGGTGATGCCAGCCCATTTAGCGACGTCTTTCTGCTCGACCCCGAAGCTAGCGATCATTTCTGGCAAGTAGGGATACACCGAGGTCATGGCCAGCGGCTCGGCGAACCGCGCAACGGCTAGAAATGTGTTAGTGTTGAATGCCCAGGGTGAAAGAATGCGTATGTTCGTGCCATGAGCTGGTTGTCGCCTCCAGAAGCGTGGCAGATTCTAGGCATGCCTTTTTTTTTTTTTTTTTTTTTTTTTGGTAGTATGCGGCATGGCATTCGTGCGTGTCTATTCAGTTGCTTTTACTGGACCGTAGAAGGACCTGCTTGTGAAGTTTGGTAAGACGACTTCGACCCCAAGATCAACAAGTCACAGAATGTGGGCAAAGGTGAAGGCCAAGAGCAATGTCTCTTTCTCATTTGTATCGCACACATAAAAGTATACGCGTGATTCCCCGGCCAATCTCAACAATACCGCGTAGATCGTTGTTGTTTGTTCATGATGATATGGACGACACTAGTCAATTTGTCCCAGAGTTTCAATTCATACTTCCATTCCCTCTTGTGAGCCCGAGCCTACACTGAGCCGGAAAAGCCCAGTCTCGCCGCGGTGGCAACAGAGAGAGAAAGAAGAAAGAAAGAGAGCAAGGCGCGGGAGAGAAGAGAGGCTGGAAGTGCTTACCCAAGATGGCCAATTGCTGCGCAGGCAGCTTCGCTTTCGGTTTTGATTCCATGATTGCTCGCGTATCCAAAGTCCAGTGACTAGAGGACCGGCAGGTTGCCGGAGCGAGGGAAATAACGCAAACAGATTTCTGAAGAGAAAATCGTCGGCATGATGATGATATACCTAAAAGTAGTATAAGTAGTAGGGATCCAGATCCCCACCCCGACAGGACCTGGACTCGACTCACAGTGTCCCTTTTCCGCTTCCAACGGCAAAGCTTTGTGTGAGTGTCTGTGCGATAGGACCTTGTTCCGTAAGCCTAGACCGGAGTGAGACTAGACCTGAGCGAGACCAGAGCATCTACAATCCGGTACACGCCGTCGCCAGCCACACATGGCTAATCAACTTACCTAGGAAGTTGGGACCTTAGGAATGCAGCTCATTCGAACGGTGAATTGGACCTGCGAATGGCTATGCAACGCCCTACGAGCCTGGCTCGGGCTCTGCCCGAGGTTCATAGTCCCCTATGAGGTAGGTATGTTTGGGGGATCATCTCGTGTTGTTTCCGATGCCCAGCCAGTGAAGGGCCGCCGACCATCAGCGTATGGTGACTGGCTTGAAAATGGGAGCATTCTTCATTCAGCCCTTCTTCATGGTGTTAGTGTACCCATACCTGTTCATGGACGAACATTACTGTACATCACAAGCGACAGGATTGTCAATGAGCTGAAGATGAAAAAGAAAATAAAGGGTCAAGAGGACAATGCAAAATGGAGGTATCTGTGGGTACAACGTGGATGGGTATGTCATCGATGCAACTTCAGGATTCTATAGGGCACACACTATAGGCCGTTTATCGGAGATCATCGGTAATGGGAACCAACGCTACTGTACTGTGCGCCGTTTGAACGGGGTCAGGACTGGGTTCTGCTGGGTCACAGGGCCGCATCGGGGTTGCGGGTCAGATCCTACTGAGACCTTTTGATAGGCATGTGTGCCTCGCAGTGCAGTACAGTGCTTAACACGCAGGTTCGCCCATGTTGACCCTGTTGCACAGCTCATTACACTGCTCGGCCAACCCCGCGTCACGAGAGCATCGACACTTCTCTCAATCTCCTGGACAGCGACAGTGGCCGAACAGTCTATCAGGCCGAGCTCATGATGCGGAGAGCGGCTTACCACACGGCAAGATACGGCTATTTCGTAGTACCACACTACTATCAGCAAATGTGCGCTAGTGTAAGGTGGGGGGATCTGGGTGGGGTTGCTTACGATACGCCATACAGTAATCTATATAGTATGTTGACTGTGTGCTGCGCATCATCCAGGCACGCTACCGTCGCTACGTCAGGCATGTAGGTAAGTAGGTAAGTACCTAGGTAGGTACCACTAAGGTCGGTAGGTTCTCTCTCTCCTGCCCTCGCCATCACGGAAAGCAAACCTGCAACCTGTGAATGCGTCACTGCACACTCATTCAACATGGCGAATGAGCGCACACCGTTGATCACTACGGTGCTCGTCGGCCCTCCATGTCGACGCTATCACAACCAGACGCTGCGTCGTTTCTGCACTATTGCTTTGAGCTCATCTCTTGTAGCTCTGCTGATCACCTTTCTGGTCACTACGGTCTACGCCCCCGACTACAGCCGTTCCCATCGGTGGCCGCATCATACGGCGAAGAGGAATGCCTTGACCTTTGAGCAGCTTCAAGCTATACTCCTAGAGACACCAAGTGCCGAGAAGGCCTCCCAGTGGAGTCATTATTACACATCCGGCGCCCATTTGGCCGGTCAGAATCTCTCTCAGGTAAAGCTCATCCCGGCAAAGGGGAGGGACCACCACATAAACAGAGGGGACTGTGAACCAGTGCTGGATGACAGACTAATTCGTGTAGGCTGAATGGACTAGAGATCGTTGGGAAGAATGGGGTGTCTAGTCGGACATCGTCGCTTATGACACCTATCTCAACTATCCTCTCGATCACCGGCTGGCCCTACTAAGAAAGGGAGAAGCCCGAGGCGACCAGGGCTCTGAGAACTACAAGATTATCTTCGAGGCTAGCCTGACTGAAGACATACTGGAGGAAGACCCTACTACCCAGCTCGAAAATAGCATCCCCACCTTCCACGGCTACTCTGCTAGTGGCAATGTCACCGGCTCTTTTGTCTACGTCAACTACGGTACTTTCGCAGATTTTGAAGACCTTGTTCATGCCAATGTCAGCTTGAAAGGCAAGATTGCTGTCGCTCGGTATGGCGGTATTTTCCGTGGTCTGAAGGTGAAGAGAGCTGAAGAACTGGGCATGATTGGCTGCGTCATATACGGCGATCCCGGCGATGACGGCGATATTACGGAAGAAAACGGCCTCAAGCCTTACCCTGATGGCCCCGCCCGAAACCCAAGTAGCGTGCAACGCGGAAGCGTCCAGTACTTGAGTATTGGGCCCGGTGACCCAACCACTCCCGGCTATCCTAGCAAGCCTGGGGTGGTGCGTGAGCCAGTTGATGGTTTCATTCCTGGCATCCCATCCTTGCCAATTTCCTACTCGGACGCCCTTCCCATTCTAAGAGCACTCAACGGCCACGGCCCTCGAGCTAGCGATATCAATGAATACTGGACTAGGAACGCCGGGCTCGGATACAAAGGTGTCGAATATAACGTTGGCCCCTCGCCCGATGATCTAGTCCTCAACCTTGTCAACCAACAGGATTATACCATTACCCCTATGTGGGATGTCATTGGTATTATCAATGGAACCATCCCCGATGAAGTGATCATTATTGGAAATCACCGCGATGCTTGGATAATAGGCGGTGCGGGTGATCCCAACAGCGGCTCGGCGGTCCTCAATGAAGTAGTCCGCAGCTTTGGCCAAGCCCTGGAACAGGGCTGGAAGCCGCTGCGGACCATCGTCTTTGCCAGCTGGGACGGCGAGGAATACGGTCTTGTTGGTAGCACTGAATGGGTCGAGGAATATCTGCCCTGGATCTCAGCGTCGAACGTGGCCTACATTAATGTGGATGTTGGTGTCCGATCTGCGAACTTCGAAGCTTCCGCAGCTCCCATGTTGCATGGTCTCCTCTACGAAGTAACTGGTTTAGTGCAGTCGCCCAACCAGACCATCCCGGGCCAAACTATTCGGGATGTTTGGGACGGCACCATTCATACGATGGGTAGCGGGAGTGACTTCACTGCCTTCCAGGACTACGCCGGTGTTCCCTCACTAGACATGGGATTTGGAGGTTCCACCTCCAGGGATCCTGTTTACCAGTATGTAACCCAAGATAATATATCCCTTCCCCCGATGGCTTGCCTTATGTAATATTTCTAACCCCTTAATTCTTTACATAGCTACCACAGCAACTACGACAGCTATTACTGGATGAGCCAGTTTGGTGACCCGGGATTCCTCTATCATCAAGCAATGGCTCAACTGCTTGGACTCACGATTGCCAGGATAGCCGACGTCCCAGTTCTTGCTTTGAACGCTACTGCCTACGCAGTAGCCCTCAGCGAATATGTCGAGCAAGTCGAGTCGAAACTCACGAACTTCGGGGCCAAACCTTCTAGCGAAGCCGCAATCTTCCAGTCTAGGGCAAAGAGCACTCAAATGGCCGCCAAAGGTGACCGGACTGCCTTCGGTGAAGCTCTGGCCCGTTTATACAGATCCATTGGCGAGATGAATTCTGCTGCGACGAAGCTTGATGCTAAGGCTGCGGAACTAGCAGAACAAGCTAGCAAGCACATCCCTTGGTGGCATTGGTTGAAGAAACTGAAGTTGTTTCACGAGATCCGATTCATCAATAACAGATACAAGAAAATCGAGCGTGCTTTCCTGTATGGCGCGGGTCTCGACGGACGCTCGTGGTTCAAACACGTCGTATTTGCCCCCGGTCTCTGGACCGGCTACGCTGGGGGTATGCTTTATTTCATCGTCTCTCCATCCCAAGTTCTGTTTGCTAACACCCTCTTAGCTGTTTTCCCAGGCCTTGTGGAAAGTATTGACAATAACGACTTTACGAATGCGATGAAATGGGTTGATATCATCGACAATTGCATCAAAACTGCTACCAAGACCATGAAATAGGCACCGAGACCTATTAGAGAATCTTTCAATGGCTAGATCTTCGCTTCTCATTATCCCCTTATTAAACTGCGTCTGTCCTCGTCGCTCGATTGGGTTCACTTGGACCTTGCCCAATGAGGGCCATACTCTCTATTTGGCGACAACACTGAACATACCTACGGACTACGTATATAGCAACTACTTCGTACAAAGAGATTTTAACATCGCCTTACCAGCCTATACGCATCGAGCCACAAAGCTAGCCTCGGCCCTTCGACTACAAGTCTTGAACAAGGGGTTAGTTTCATTGATTTTCACGGGCCTTTGTGGCGACTGCTCAGCCACTCATTGCAATTTCGGGTGGGAAATAGGTTCGGTCCCCCTTTAGCCTCGTCCCGCGAACCGCAGCCACCATCATGGGAACATGCTTCGCCGATGACTCCATTGCCGTATGAGTGCTGCATTCAGTAGGCAGCCAAACGCCAGCAATTGTGGTGTTATTTGGTCAGCTTTCCCCGTGGCGTATTATGTGTTAAGAAGGCTGTTGGCCGTATTTGTTCTCGTCTCATGTATGCTGCTTGGTGATGCTACCTCCGCACCCGACGGATGAATATGAATGTTGATATGAGTCAAACCACAAGTATTGCCCAACCGCGAGACCGTCAACCCAGCCTATGAGACCTATGAGACACCCACCCCAGATCCTAGCCCTGTCAAACAGCTTGCACATCTAGTATCTAGCTCCTATGGACTCAATGCTGTCAACCAAGTCTCTAGATCCCAAAGACTACCTCTAGTCTTGTCATTCCTCTATACTCTTTTCATTCACCATAGCCACCTCCCGAGTTCACAGGCTTCGTTTGAGGATGAATGATGCAAGCTCCGTTGACGATTTTGAGAACGTCGTTCATTTCACTAATAGCGGTCGTGTAGTCACACCAATGGACACGAAGAGTCCAGCTCCAGTAGACATCGTCTAAGATGACGTCCCTGACATTTGCTATGTCATCAAATGCAGAGGGTCTGGAGGTTAGAGGGTCCACCAAGGTTTGATTTGGACCATTTTGACGTTTCCTAATAACGGTTTGATGTTTCTTTCGATTCAGTATTTATGGCGATCCCAGTCTTAACATGATCTCTTCTGTTCTTTGTGTATCTCTAAGTCTTACCTACTAATGTGTGATAACTAGTTCATCGTAACTCCAGGCCTTCTGACGTCGACCTCAGAACTGAGCCAGACTCCAGTGACGAGGAGCCAGTGATTGAGATTGTCACCGGAATTTCCCCTTCAAGTTCAAAAACAGCGCGGAAGTGTGAATGTGATCACTCATCAGACAGCTATTTATGATTCATCAGATGGGCACCAAGACGGTACGCGGTGCGGCAGAACACCGCAAGTACCACCATGATAATTCATTTCCGTCATCTGCTCGACGCCCTTGCTGCGGTCGTCGATTACCACCCCAGTCATCCGAGTCTGACTCTTCCGCGGGCCGATAGGAGACAGTCACCTACGGATGTGGCCGCCGATCATGTCAGGTTTGGAGAAGTGATTTGGGAGCTATACAGGAATGGTTCCAGCCACAAGGCATATGATGAGAGGCTCGCGGGGACACCCGGCCAGCTCAACGAGCCCGACTCGGACCTTGGCGACTATCGGACAGGGTAGCGATTCGGGGCGATCATACTGCTGGACGAGGCAGACGAGTACCTAGAGGGGGGCGGCGGGGGTGGGACATGAGGCGCAAAGGGGTGGTGTCGACACGTCCTGCGCGCATACGAGTTATACTGCGGCATCCTCTTCCTGATGACGAACCGTGTAGAAAAGGTTCGACGTGGCCTTCATGTCCTGCATCCACGTTACGCTGTACTACGGCCCGCTCCGCGATATCGAGCGCGATCGCATATGGAGCGGGTTCCGGGTTCGACCGCCTCAACCATTGACACGGGCGGCCGCGTGCATGTCGACGGGTCGGCGTGGGCATGCGTGACGGATAGCATCGAGGTGCAGTCGCTGTGTGTGAGTGGGTGCGAGATCCGCAACGTGCTACAGATGGTGGTGGCGCTACCTAGTGGAGACCGAGGACCTCGAGTCGGAGTGTACTGTACTCATGGCGCCACGGTGGTCAGGAAGAAGCACCTGGAGAGCGTCGTTCGTATGAGCCGCGACGTCAAGGACTTCTTCATGTGGCGCCGCGGATTACAGCAGCGAGAAGACGCGGCGGAGACCCATGCCGGTTCGTGACGGCGGCGAACGGCGAGGAGGATAGTGAGGCTGACGACGAGGACGACGAAGAGAGCATGAAGGTGCGGTGCGGTGCGATGGGAGCACGGAGTCCGAGGCGAGCGAGGATGTTAGCGAGGAGGATTCGCGTATGCAACTACATACATAGTTCTCCTCACATAACGACGACGCGTTATGTCTGAAGCTTTTTCTTCATTTTGGCGACTCTTGGCGAAATGGTAAGTTGGGGGGGGGGGGGGGTCGGTGAAGGATGGAGCATTTCCAACAAGGCTCAGAATTACCTACCTAGATAGATAGGTAGGTAGGTAGGTAGATATGTAGGTAGGTAGATATGTAGGTAGGTAGGTAGGTAGGTAACTAGTTACCTACGTAACGTTCGTTTTCGTTCTCTGGTTGAAAGAACTTTTGGCCTGTGTAGGGAGGTATGTTTACATACACTAGATAACCTATAGGTCTAGGTCTAGGTACCTAAGTAGGTGGTGGAATAAGTATCTAAGGTTACTTACTTAGGTAGATATCTACCTACCTACCTATGGATTTAAATAGCATACCAGTGGGGGAAAGATGATTGGATCATTGAAGAGAGGCGGGAAGGGAGGGGGAACCGTTTGGTCGGGAAAGAAAAAGAAAAAAGGTGTTGAATGAAGCTGAAGCTGAAGCAGAAGTTCAAGTCACAAAGATACCTAACCTATGTTGTCTATCTATCTAAGTAAGTAGATTGATTGATTGATTGATTGATTGATTTGACTTCCGGGGGAGAGGAGAACCATCGGGTATAAGTAGTAGGTTAGATAGGTTAGGTTAGGTTAGGTACTTTTGGAGAAAAAAGTACCTACATATCTAATATAGGTAACTATTTTATATTTGGAACATTTTTTGAACACATTACGGACTATGTAGATAGATAGTTATCGGGTGGCGTTCAGTTCAGTTGGTGGCGTTCAAAGAAAGAAAAAGTGAAAAGTACAGTTCGTAAGGTTAGTTTAGTCGTCGGTGCCCGGCTATGACATGCCATGCTTGCGCTGCGGTGTGATTGACTGACTGACTGACTGACTGACTGTCTATCTAGCTAACTACTCTTTACGTATAAGTATAGTAAGTATTTAGTTAACCATGAAAGTTGATGGTTCTTGCTTTTCTGTCGCTCTACTTACTTACTTACACTTGGTACGGACTAAGGTAGATATGTATGTATCGATGTATGTAATGGGTATGGGATTGGAAGACTCCATCAATTCACACTAGATACATACATACATACATACAGAACTAACAACTAACAACTAACAATCAACAGCTAACAGCTAACAGCTACTTAACTAAGTAGCCGAGGAATCCTGGCAGCTTTGAACTGAAGAAGAAGTTTGCGGCACGGTAATATTAGGTACTTGGTTAACGCCGGGGGAAAAAAACGAATGATGCCATGGATGATGGGGGCCCATGAAAGTAAATATGTATGTACTCTATCTAGGTAGTTCTAGATAGTATCTACCTAGGTACCTGCACTCTATATATATATATATACTTATGTATGTGAGTATTGTAACTATGACTGCTGCTGAGACGAGAGATATTCATGTGATGTACATAGCGAATGAAGGCAGTGATGTTGATCTAGACATGTATGCTTCATTGACCTACAGTACAGTAGAAGATATGAGGAGGTCCGAGGGAGGCGAAAAAGAGATGCGATGTCGAGAGTCGGAAGGGGACCGGGAAACAGGCCGACCGACGACGCAGAGTCGACGTTAGGAATAAGTAGGGACTGAGTAAGTAGTGTCGCTGAGGTGATGCCGGCCGCGATGAACGGGCTCAAGTAGCATAACATGTTATGAGTCGTGGAAACGTCTTCTACCTTAAGTCCACTACACTAGGTTAGATAGATAGACTACGCTACGCACATTCTTCCAACGTTTTTCTCCGTGGAACTTGGAAGGCCGAGGAGCTCGAGGTTATGTAGTTATCTAACCTAGTCCGTAGTTAGTTCTAGATAGGTAGTTAGTTGAATAGGTAAGTAGGACTAGGTACTGTACCTATCTATCTCTTGGTCCCGGTCCGGGGATAGCCAAAGCCGGATAAAAAGTTCAGGGTAGGTATCTAGGTTGTTAGTTAATTACCGCCGATTACACATCTACTTACTTACATAGTATAGTCCGCCCAACGTCGAACGGGCGTGGAGGCAGTTCAATCCGATTTCTTTACATAGGTAGAGACGGTACCCCATCGTCAAGTGTTGTCGACCCTCACCTCCACCTCCACCTCCACATCCGCCTCCGCCTCCGCCTCCACCTCCACATCCGCCTCCGCCTCCGCCTCCACATCCACTATCACTACTATTACCACTAGTGTAGGTAAGTAGACAAATGGGTCCCGTGTCTCGCTTATTAGTGTAGTGTAGGCAGGTAGATGTATGTATGTATATATGCAAGTTACCTAGAATGTCTCCCTCTTGAAGAGAGAGAGAGAGAGAGAGAAAGAAAAAAATGTAACGCTGATCTTGGGATATGTGGGTGGTTGCGCCCCCCTCCCCCCTTCCCCGGCATCATTGCCTTGTTGAGCCATCTTGGCATTGATTTTTGTTTTTTCATCACGGACATTTCACCTCTTTTCTTCCCCCTAAAAGTCCCATGTCATGTCGGGGGGGGAGGGTTTGTGTTGTCGTGTTCGGTTCGCATAGATAGTTATCTAGGTTAGTTACTTACACGTACACACCCACATAAGACGTCCATAAAAGTACTTACCATCTTTTAGTGTAGAGTGTAGGTAAAATTAACATATTTCAAACATGAACACTAAAAACCTTTGAAACGATGTCGTCTTGTCGTTTTGTCGTTTTACCCCCCCGAATCCCCAACAATCCCCACGCCGCCAGCAATTCCTCCCCCGATTCTTTTTTTAAATAAACTTGGACCCTTCCCTTCTGTATCCGCACCTATCAGTGTAGGTAGTTAACCTAGATAGTTAGTTAACTACTAGGTAGTTAGTCTTCAAGTCAAGTACCGGTAGTTACTTAGTTATGGGGGGACTCTGGATGTTCGGGCTAGTTTCCACTACGGACTAGATAGGTTAGATAGGTACAGACTAGGTACTATAAGTAAGTAATCAAGTACTTAGATATTGGAAGGGGGGAGGGTGGGTGGAAATACATGCATAATCCTTAATGGCAACCCGGGGCGAATATGGGCATTGTTTCCGGCGTCCGGCCCCTTTCATACTTGCTAGATACCGAGTTAAGTTAGACAAGTGGTTGCCTTGTCGCTCTATCTAACCTGACGAACTACGTAAAACTCTTGGTCTACATAGTCTCGAGTTGGCCTTTTTCTTTTCTTTTCTCTTCTCTTCTCTTTTCCCCATGGGCACATGATTGATGCAAACTCGAATGTCCCTGTTGGTTTGTACATTACTAACTAGTAACTAGTCTGTATCTGTAGATATCTACGCATTCCTTTGCCCGCGAGTAAGGTGAGGCAATGTGTGTGTGTGTGTGTGTTTGTATTAATAACGTAGTGGTGGTGGTGGTGGTGGTGGTAGTCGTAGATGATTAGTAGTAAGTAAGTAAGTAAATAGGTAGGTAGTAGGTAGGTACTTGTGGCGATGGTATCTACTACGTAGTATTAATGGTAGAGTAGCAGTCAGGTATCGAGAGATCCAGGTAGACCAGAGGAGGAGAGCTGAGCATCGCATTCCTTCAGCTTGCCGGGGGGAGACACGGGGAACACGACGACATTCGCCGCCAGACCAACGACAGGAACGAGATACCATTTGGCCACAGCATTTGAAGATTAATCAAGACATTGACAGACTGTACTTATCTTGCTGTAAGTACGCAGTATATGGTCTGTAATCTATCGAGTCCCGTATAAGTACAAGTTCGGTAAGCAATAGATAGAGTCTAGATAGTCTAGGTAGAGATGAAAAAAGTTCCCACCCAACAACTTGATGAATCTTGGTGCTTTCCCGAGAAAAGCTTACCGGGAGTGTGTCAAGTGCTTACGTTTATCGACAGCTCTATATTAATATTATTGTTATTATTATATCTTTTACATTATGACTATAGACTCGGTGGCTTCGCTGACTTTGCTGGCGATAAGTAATAACGTTGTGCGGGACGGGATCATCCATATCCATATCCATATCATGTCCACATCATGTCTATTGTTCATTGTCCATTGTCCAACAACCTGTATCTAAACACTGAAGTAGGAAGTGGTGTCGAGACACTATCGAGTGGATGTGAAGGCGTCGGTACAAGTGGCGCGCGTACCGACCACTTTATCGAAAAGTCAAATGCGAAGGAAAGCTCGCTTGGCTGATCCCAGTCGTGCTCTTTAGTCGGTATACTCCATATTACTTACTCCATAGTCTACCAAGTATACCAAGTATACTTACAACTACGGGACTAAGACTAAGACTCGAATATGGTCTAGAGCAGGCAATCCGGCCAACTAACGAGACTATGTTATGTTAGTATCTTACTATCTTATGTTCTGTTATGTTCTGTTATGTTATGCAATGCAATGCAATTGTACCCGAGAGACAGGCGCGGAGACAACAAGAAAAAGATGAAGATGAGAAATTGAGGAGACATTCGACGGCACCACACATTCCACTTTTTGGCTCCATGATTGAGCTTTTCCGGGGGGGCACCTTTCCCTTTTACCCATCCACCTCCGCCTAAAGGATGACCGCCTAATATGACGATGTAACCCCGACCATCCCCCCCCGGCCCCCCCGCGGCCCCCCCGGTCCTTCACGATCTGAGTCGCTCGTGCTACTTATGTAGCTGGGTCTGGAGAGACTGGGGGGGTGTTGACAAAAGGATCCCGGTCGGTCCACGAACAAAAAGGAAAAAAAGGAAAAAAGGAAAAAAGGAAATGGAGGAGGGAACCTCTTTCAGGACTTGCTGCATGTTGCATGTAATTAGCATGTTGCATGTAGCATCTTTGCCGAAAGAAACAAGAAGTGAGTAGAGAGAGTCGAGAGAGTAGAGTGAGGAGAGAGAGAGAGAGAGAGAGAGAGAGAGGAGGGAACAGAGGAATCAGCCGTCCACCAGGAAGAAACAGCACCATTCCCTGTTCACTCCTATCCCATCCCATCCTGTCCTGTCCTGTCCTGTATCGTCCCGTCTTTATATAACGTGTATACGAATGACTGATCACTTTACCTTGGCCGATACTAATTCATAAATACTATTCCTGTCGCCTACCTCCCCCTTCCCCCCCTCTCTCCGCGCTTGTTTCTTTGTCCAACGCTAGCTAACCTCTGTGTGCCCTTGTTCTCATCGTGACCATTGGCGTCGGTTGAGCTTGGAACTGTCCTGTATACCCTTCTTGTATATCCTTCTTGTATATCCTTCTTGATATTGTCCGCCCTCCGTCCTCCGTCCTCCGCCATCACATCATCACATCATATCATCATATTATCACCACATCATAATCACAACCATATTATAAACCATGGCGTCTACAGATACCAACCCGGCGACCACCGATATCAAGGGCGACGTCGCTGCGCCCTCGACCCCGCCCTACGGCGGCAACCCTCTCTACAACGCACACGGTCCTGGTGAGGCCCGACTCGCTGCCTTTGGCGGTGAGTTCCAGCCCGGTCTATACCGGCCGACCGAGCACAGGAAGTTCGGCAACCCGGCGCCCCTCGGTCTCTCGGCCTTCGCGCTCACCACCTTTGTCCTGTCGCTCATCAACCTGAGCACCCGCGATGTCACTCAGCCCAACATTGTGCTCTCGCTGGCCTTTGGCTACGGCGGTCTAGTCCAGCTCCTCGCCGGCATGTGGTCAGTACCTCCGTCTCGATTTCTCCGTCTCGACTTGTCCGTCTCGACTTGACGGACGTGCCAATGTACCAATTATATATATCCATCATAGACCAAAAAACAACAACTAACATCCTCTTTCTTTTTTTCCCTTTTCTCTCTCACAGGGAAATGGCAGTAGGCAACACCTTCGGCGCCACCGCCCTCTCCTCCTACGGCGGTTTCTGGATCTCCTACGCCATCGTCCTGACGCCCGGCTTCGACGCGCTCGCCGTCTACGGCACCGCGGACTCGGCCTCCGTGCTCGGCTTCTTCCTGACCGGCTGGTTCATCTTCACCTTCCTGCTGCTGCTGTGCACGCTGCGCTCGACCGTCATGTTCTGCGGCCTCTTCTTCACCCTCGACCTCGCCTTCCTCTTCCTCGCGACCTCCGAGTTCGCCGCCGGCAACGGCAACATGACCGCCTCGGTGGCGCTGCAGAAGGCCGGCGGCGTCTTCGGCTTGCTGGCCGCCTTTTTGGCCTGGTATAATGCGTTTGCCGGTATGGCCGATACTAGGTGAGTTTTTTTTTTTCTTTTCTTTTTTTTTTCTTTTTTTGGTGTGTGTATGTGTGTGTTTGTTTCTCGATTATGATTCCATCAAAGAAAAAAAAGAAGGGAGACAGACAACCAACAGCTGCTAACACGGATTTAACTCCTCCTCTCCATAGCAACTCGTTCTTCATCATCCCCGTCTTCCACTTCCCCTGGTCTGAGAAGGCGCGTGAGGCCCGGACCAAGACGGAGCGCGAGATCGTCTAAAAGTTCTCTTTTTTTCGCCATTCGCCATTCGTCATTCGCCATTCAGTCATCAGGACTACTCGGGGCCGGGGGGTTTTTTTTTTTTTTTTTTAACTTTTCTTCCCTCGTTCGTTTCCTCCTCCTCCTCTTCATACCGGGAGAGTTTTGGGGGGTGGGGGGGAAGCGGCACTCTTGCATTCAGTTCCTACTGAAGGATCGAAATATCGAAACTACCTTTTTTAAAAAAAGAAAAGAACCCAAAACCCAAAACCCAAAAACCAAAAAAAAAAAAAAAAAAAGCATGTGCGGAGGATATAGTTAATGATATATGTTGAGAAGAAGAGAATATGTGTTGGGGAAGAAGAGAGAAGTAAATGAAATACTCCCTCCAAAAAAAAAAAAAAAAAAAAAAAAAAGGGAAGAGCTCTATGTTTTTTTAATGAGATGAGATGTCGTCGTCATCGTCATCGTCGTCGTCGTCGGTGATGATGATGACGATTGATTGATTGATGACGATGATGATAGCGGCGACAGGGCAGAAGAGGGAAATGTGAATATGGAAAAAAAAAGAGAGGGGGAGGGGCCGGCGAGGGGTTTGGAAAGAAAAACCCCTTTCCCTATTATGATACCAACCGTATTATTTTCTTGTTAATACCAACACCCAAAAAGATGATGATACCTCTTTCTTTTTTTTTCTTTTTTTTTTTTGTGTGTGTGTTTGTTGGGGCACACTCATTCATACACTACATGTACAATCCGTCTGGTGATGATGATGATGATGTTCTAGCCTAACTGTTCTGTTGTCTATCTGTCTGTCTGTCTGTCTTGTCTGTATAATGATGATGATCAACCGGGGCCTTTAGCTAACTAACAGGTAGCGAGATAGTAAGTAAAGGTGACTACAGAACTGTCCCTGTAATAAGATTCTATGGCTTCGCTGAGCCACACTACTAAGTAGACTAACTAATGTACTTAGGTAGATTGATACTTGCGTAGGAAGTGGAAAGCCGGGCCGGAGTTGATCGTCACGCGACAGGTAGGTATTCATAAATAGATAGATAGATAGATAGGTATTGATGATGATGATGGATGACTTCATCCCTCGAGCGGTGGTGAAAATGCCAGCTTGAGTCTTCTTGGACTACCTTATGTCCTTGACGTATTGCCTAGGTAGATAGATAGGTTTTTAAAAAGAAAAGGTGTCGTAACCGTAATCTCATAGCAGGGCACGCGATGTGACATGCAGAACCCCCGGGAATCATGCAACCCCTTTTATTTCGTTTTGTTTGTTTTGTTTTGTTTGTTTGTTTGTTGGTTGGTTGGTTGGCGGGAGTAACGAACTCTTTCTATCTCAGCTGAACTTGAAATTTTCCGTCACCGACACTCACATACAACCACACATACGACTCACACGGCCGTTTTTTTGTTTTTTTTTGGCCTTCCATGCAGGGACTTCACACATGCCGATGACCCCAAGTCTTACAACATGAGTTTTGCAATTGCAATGAGGTGGTGGACGATACATGCAAAAGCGACCTGAATCGTGAAACAAGGAAAAAAAAAAAAAAAAATTCCTCATGACAACTCTCATAACATGAAGTCAAAACATGAAAGCTTCACCCTTTTTTTTTTTTTTTTACTTTTGGCTCTACCCTTCAGTCCATCATAGCGACATCTTCCTCATCCCCCCGACCCGAGAACCCTCCCTCATTAAGATCCGGCATCCAGCCCTTCGGCCGCTCATTCCCGCGCACCGTGACGCCGTAGCCCAAACGCTCGACCTTGTGCACTTGCTCCAGCATAATACTGAGTTTCTTGGCGTAGACGCTATATCTACCACCGAGCGGGGGGCAGATTTTTAGTGTTGAGCATACGTCTTGCATATCTTTCAGGATCGTCCTTTTCCTCTCGTCGTTGCTGGATGCCCCATCGGCAGTAGTAGTAGCAGTAGTAGCAGTAGTAGCAGTAGTAGCAGTAGTAGGAGTAGTAGTAGTAGTAGTAGTAGTAGGGGCTTTGTCGCCGGGTTTGGAGGGAGAGGGAGAAGGAGAAGGAGAGTCACCGGCCGGTATACTCCCACTCAGCGCCGTGACAGCCGTGGCGAAACGCATCATCTCGCCCGTCAGATCGAAGATGCCGAAGACATAGTCGGGCGCCGTCAACTGGATGTCAGCGGGCAACGCCGTCCGGGCCTCGGCGGGAGTCATCAGGGTTTGATGGCGGAGATAGTGCGCGAAGGAGACGGCCTCGACGAACTCCTCGAGACAGATCAGGGGATACCGGTGGCGGTTCATGCCCTGCACGTCTGGCTGGATGGTCTCGAGGAGCGCGGCGATCTCCTTTAGGCGTTCGTCGATCTCGGACTGGATGCGTTCTGGAATGGGCCGCGATAGCTTTCGAACGCTGCACTACATGTTAGTATTTTTGCTTGCGTTTTTCTTATGAGATGAAGATAGTAAACTCACCGCTGTAGTGAGAATATACTATACAAACAGATGGTCAGCAAATCATATCTAGCTCATGACCACAGGATGGATGGATGAATGAATGAATAGATAATGAAATGGATAAGCCGGCATACATCTTCTTGCTAAGCGCAGTCACGTCCCGAGACACTTTCCCAATCCTCATGCGCCGGTCGTGATGCTCATCGAGCTCATCCCGAAAGGACTCAAACATGGACGTGTAGGCATTGCGGGCGTGATCAGTAGTAGGGCCGGCAGTTGGTTTCGCCTTCTCCCTGCCTTGGTGGTCTCTCTTAATACCACCAACCATGGGGCTGCCCTTCTTACCTCGTTCAGGGACTTCAGACATACCACCTTGAGTTTTGGTCGTTGTTGGCTGAGGATGTGGCGTCGTGGATGAAAGCTAACCTTGCAAGTTGGCGCTTGAGAATTCGTGATTGCGCTCTTTGGCGCTGTACAGTCTGTACACCGTGTGGCTTTTACTGTGATTGTGCATATCCGGATACCGGGGTTCATTGGGGCTTAGGTAACCTGAAGGTACCTAATTAACACAGCCGACTGCGGTTAGCTGCGACTGCTGAGTGGCTAGGTAGACCTGGGCCTGGCCAGAATTTATGACCTGCATAGATAGCGGAGAGAATGCATAACTACCTATCTAGATAGATACCTAGATAGTCTAGGTTAGGTACGCTAAACTCTTAAATTATGTAATGTCGCTAGCGCCATTCTTGTCTTCCATGTTGGCAGTTGCAACTTGCTATCTAGATAGGCGAGAAGATGCCCCGAACTTGTTCACACAACATGGCCAATAATGTGCACTTCCTCGCAAGTAAAAGTCTCCTGAGAGAAAGTCAAAATAGGTAATTAAGAAGATGGCAGCAATTACCTTGCTCATTCAATATTTACTTACCCGACAAAGTATAGCGATATCAACGGACCTACCTACCTACCTAGGTTGGATGGTGTTAGCTGTACCTAGGTAGACTTGCTCAATCAGTGGTGAGAGGATGCAGTGTCTCTCCTCAAGTAGGTCGGCATCCATACAGCAGGGGCAGACAAGATCGAGGACATGAATCCCCGGGCCTGTAGGATGCCATCAAAGCCCTCGTCAAACAAGCAAAAGGCAGAATAAAAGTTTATCAGATAGGGCAAATGCACGAGGACCTACAGTCTGCACATAACGTGGCTGATCTGTTGGAGTAAGGTACATAGCCTTGAACTTGATCAGATCTATTCCCAGTGTCTACCACACGGGCTTTGTCGTATGTCGTTGTCATCGCGGACTAATACCAATGGATGTTATGTCAGCGTCTTCGAAATCAACACTAGAATGGCCATATTCTACACTATTTCACTCTTTCATACACAAAATCTACTTAGTTGGAATTAGATTTAATCAGTCCCCGTGAATAGATGGTTGGTGGTGAAAACTGAGAACTCATGAAATCAATAAGGCAAAAAGGCAAAAAGGCCTACCAGCCACTGATGTCAACTCCTCGGCAGCTGTCAAAAGCCTGGCGGCTGGCCCCGGGCCGACATGCGCATGAGTAAGAAAATCACGATCGACGTTACCACGTTGGAACTCCACCGCTCGCGTTGTCCATTCCGTATAGGTAGTACCTACACGACGACATCCATCTTTTGATGATATAAACCGCTTCATGACATCTAATTCACAACGGAAAATCTCGATTCAAAAGCGCTAGATTATCGAACAACATTCGGGGATAAATACAGTCAAGCACCAGCACCAGCATACCTGTACCCGAAGTACGGTCATTATTCCATGCTTTCAGGCCTAACCGCCCCTGAATTTCAACATTCAACCTCAACACGCCAACGTACCAGACACATCGCATCATGGTGTAAACAGGAATACACATACACACACCTAAACACCTACCAGAAACAAACATCTTGAGACCAGTCAAATCAATTATATATGGCACTGCCGTAAATCTATACAAAAATGCCATCCCTCTCAACCCTGATATCGCGGCCTCTACCGCTCTTCACAAGCGCAGCTCTACTGCGCTTAGGCATGCTATTATACGGTCTATGGCAAGACGCCAACTCACCTCTCAAGTACACGGATATCGACTACCTGGTCTTCACAGACGCTGCGCGCTTCACTTTTCCCTCATCCTCATCCTCTTCCTCATCCTCATCCTCTTCCTCTTCCTCGCTACTCTCACACTCACCATACGAGCGCGAAACATACAGATACACCCCCCTCCTAGCCTGGCTCCTCTACCCAACCACCTATCCCGGCATCCTCTCCTTCTCCCTAGGAAAAGTCCTCTTCGCAGCCTCTGACTTGCTAGCTGGGTATTTCCTCATCCGAATACTATGCGGTCATATGAGCATGTCCACAGCCCGCGCGTGTCGGTTCGCGAGTATCTGGTTATTAAACCCCATGGTCGCAACCATCAGCACACGCGGTAGCTCCGAGGGCTTGCTGGGAGCGTTGGTGACGGCGCTACTATGGGCTGTGCTTGAAAGACGGGTGGCGTTGTCTGGATTCCTATTGGGATTGGGCGTGCATTTTAAGATTTATCCGTTCATCTACGCGCCTGCTATCGTTTGGTGGATGGATGGAGAGCGTATGCGTATGCGAATGCGAATGCCTCCTACCACGGCCGCCGCGACGACTGCCATCAAGACGAACCAAACGAGGAAAGGAAGAACGCAGAAGGAAACTCCCACGAGCGGAAGCAGAAGCGCAGACCGACCTTCCTTGATGGCTAGACTGGCGGCCTTCATAACCCTCGAGCGAATCCAACTAACCCTCATCAGCCTCACCACCTTCCTGGCGCTCAATCTAACCATGTACGCCCTCTACGGCCTGCCCTTCCTAACCCATACCTACCTCCACCACGTGACGCGGATCGATCACAGACATAACTTCAGTCCTTATAATATCCTCTTATACCTCTCCTCCTCCTCTGCCTCATCATCGTCAATATCAACATCAACATCAACACCAACAGCGATATCAACATCCCCCTGGGCAAACAAAATGGAATCCCTAGCCTTCTTACCCCAACTCCTCCTCTCAACCATCCTAGTCCCCCTCATCGGCGCCAAAAAAGATCTCCCTACGACTTTGCTAGCGCAGACTTTCGCCTTTGTCACTTTCAATAAAGTCTGTACGAGCCAGGTATGTTTCTTTTCTTTTCTTTTCTTTTCTTTTTTTTTTCTTTTTTTTTATATTTTATTTACCCTCCCCCATCGCATTCCCCGTCCCTCTTTCTCTCCGTATTTCCAGCATCCGGCTTACAACTCTTTCTTCTTGCAAAAAAAAGTACTTCCTCTGGTACATGGTCTTCCTCCCCCTCTACCTGCCTAACTCCTCGCTCCTCCTCCTACGCCAGCGACCCTTTCTCGGCCCAGCCACCCTCGCGCTCTGGGTCCTCGCCCAGGCCGTATGGCTCCACCAAGGCTACAACCTCGAGTTCCTCGGTCTCAGCACCTTCCTGCCGGGCCTATGGCTCGCTTCCCTCGCCTTCTTCGCCGTCAACTGCTTCATATTAGGTCTAATCATAGATGATCTGGGATTTGGGCGTGGTTCCTCATAGATGAGATATCTAGGTATCATCGAATCGATATATAGAGATGGAGCTCCTGTCACGCCTCGATACAATCCATTCACGATGAAACATTCTTCACGACACAAATAGAACAAGCAAGCAAAGCTAAAGAGAAAAAAAACCCACTGAATCGTTTGTGGACGTTATTATTGTCTGTCTAGTTCATCATTTCAAAATCAATTTTATGACCATCGCATCCCTGTGTGACTTGTGTAAACGGTGCTGGCGATAAGGGAGAAGGTAGATGGATAGACAGCAAGCGCTACCTTTCCTCATCTCAGAGCCACCGTTAAGTCCGAAACTCAATGTGACCTCTTCTATCACTGGCACTGCATCTCCAGGCAACCATGAAACTCCGTGAGCAAGCAGCAGCACCGTAGCGGGTATATTACGTGCGGGAAAAAAAAAAGGAAAATAAAAACAAGGACGAAGACGGAAATGGAGACGGAAAAAAAAAAGCAGAACACCCAACGCATCCTTTCCCCCAACGCCATAGCAATTTCCAGAGATAACGGCAAAACTGTTCGGCGTTGCTCTGTGACCGACCTTGGCTGCACCTTCGCGGTTCGGGAATGGGACCTGAGAACGCCAGTTTCAAAAGACAAACCAGAAAGAGTGGAATGAAAGTGGTGTAATCACTCCCTATGAAGAGACGGGGATGTTCACGTCCCGGCGAATTCCCATGCCTGCATGCATAAGCAGCCCTCCTTTCATCTTACGGGAAAGGTTCCCATTTTCGTCATCCAGTACAGCAAACGTTACTATTGCGCCGCGTCATACAGACGTGTCGTCTGCTGAGCCATTCATGGAAACGGAATCCCTCCTGCAAGCATCGCGTAGTTGGATAGCTTAAGAGAGAGCACACGCGACTTGGGGAAATCCGGGTTGATGAGTAAGCGACCCTCCTTGTTAATGCCCACCTCGCCGAAACTATCCACGATTTCCTTGAATTGAATATCGGGTCGCACACGATGAATCTCTTCTAGGATCTGCTCGCTCCAGACGCCAGAGCACCATCCATCGCGAAGCAAGAAGTATGGATTCAAAGCGGGAACCGGGGAATCTAGGACAAAAAGTCAGCAGGTGAGGCACGAAAGGAAGAGTCGGAAAAAAAGTCTACATACCAAGGTCAACATAGCGAATCCGCACCAGATTTAGGTTTTTGAGTCGCTCTAAGGCGCGAACGGCACTCAAGACGAGTTGCTCAAAAGCACCAATAAAGTGCATATCCGTAATGCCCGAGCCGGATTCGTTCCATTGGGCGTTCTGCCGGCAACAATTCTTGACTGTAATGTCGATAGTCTGTAATCGAGTTGTGTGAGGATCCGTGTGTTGAGCAAGGATATCGAAGAAACTGTGACAAATACGACCCGTGTAAGAGAGGTGCTCGAGATGACTGGCAGCCTTCGCTAGCTTCTCACACCAGTGCAACCGTTCGCAGACTTTCATGTAGTACGGCGGACAGGTGATTTCCCTCCGATAATCGCACTCCAGACACAGATTGAGTTTCGTAACCTTACGGTCTAGTATATCTAGTGTGTGCGCTATGCTAAGGTAGCTCTTCGATTTAGGCTTAGCATAGGTGCCATGCCATTCCTCCAGTCGCGGCAATGCTTTGGAAATGCTCTCCCAATCCTTCGGTTGTCGTATGATGTTCCATTGACCCTTGATGATGAGAGTCCGGATTGTGTGAATTTTCGGTAGGTCACCATCTTGGTTGGAAATACCAGAACCAGGGACATTGAAGCGAACACGTGGAGCCTTTTTTCTCTCTCCACCCTCGAGTGTTAGCACTCGTGCCCCGGGAAAAGTCGACTTTACGAGCAAGAAGACTTCCTCCATGGTGGCATTATCCGTGGGCAACCCATAGGTGGCACTAGCGATCCCTTCGGGGGAAACAGTGGGCAAGGCCAGTGATCCCTCAGCCGGAATAGGCGAGTTGTACTTGGGTTGGAAGACGGGAAACCAAACCTCAACGTGCCTGACACAAGTTGCGAGGTGAGGATGGTCCACAAAAAAAGCCATGACTGCATCGGCCGACGAGACAGTCGCCTTGATCTTAATGTGTCGGTATAATCGCTCTTGAATCAGATCTCGCCATAGTGGACTGACTAGGGCAAGGTCGGACAGCTCCTTTCTTCTCGAATGGCGCAGAGCAGTACTCCAGCTTCGGGCATTGATACTGGGAATGCTAAGGGAGCTTGGGGACGACGTTGAGACGCGGTAGCCGAAAATGTGATCCAGGATGCATTCATGAATCTCCGCGGGTAGCTGGGCGAGGGTGCGAACGGGACGTTCATCGATGGTAATCGCAGCGAAGGAGTCTCGCAGTAGATGCATGTCGGGGTCGGGGCTGGCCGGTTGACAAGTTAGGCAGCGGATCTCCGATGGACCCTGTTGCGCATTGGGGAAGGGCGTACTGCTAGGTCGTGTCGGGGGAACGAAATCGGCCGACTTGGGTGGGTCAAGCGGAGGACTGGAGGGGCCGGGCGTCACGGGCGTTGAAGTGGCCGTCATGATAGCGGCCAGCTCTACGGAGGCGGTTCCCTCATCATTCTGGTCGTCATCGTGATCGACATGACATCTCCGGTCGGAGATGGGCACCTCACGTGACAGGTATGAATCTCTTGCGAATGAAGGATCGAAGGGGTCTCGAAGGTCATCTTCGGACGAGAACGCGGCGGGGTCTGTCACGGCCATATCGTGGATATCGTTTGCTCGGTTGATTATAGTCAGCGTCGACCGTCGAGGATACCAGCGTTCATGACCAACGTTTCGGGAGAAGGCGGGTTCAGGCACGCAGTAGTAACAGTGGTCTATTGCCCGTCGGGGATAGACGACAGTCCCAACGGAAGCGTGCACAAGAGGCGAAGGAGAAACAGGGGGTTGTGGTTGGATTGTTGTGTCGGTGGCGTTTGTTTGATTAATGGTAAAGAGTAGGAAAGTGAGGTAAGAGTGTGAGAGAGAGGGAGAAGGAGAGAGTGAATATGGCAATCGTCCAAAGTTGGGCCAAGGATATTGATTGGGCGATGGGTGGATTGGGTGCCGGGTTGGTATTGTTGGTCTGGGTCTGGGGTTCGAGGAGGCAATGTCGGCTTTGGTCTGGCACGTGGGATACCAGCGATACGGTCGAATGGCCAGGCAGATTCCAGGTCAATACAGTCTTGTCTAGACGTATGTGTTGTAGTCGGGATGGGCGGTCTCTGCACGGGAGGACTAGGTCTAGGTAAGAACCTGCAAGTATTGCTTGTTAGATTTGTCCCTGGAGCAGGGCTTAGCAGAGGGGAAGAATTTTCTTCAGGCTGGATTCCCACCGTGGTCCAACGAGTAAGAGCCGGGCACATGCGCTGACAGCAGCAGCGTCTGATCTGTATGTCGTGTCAAGCCGGTGTGTGTCGGGGTTGCAGGAAATTGGTCAAAGTGTTAAGATGGAAGACTCTCCGTACGATGTACCGGTACTGTAGATAGGAAGCGGGAGTGGACTCAGTGGAGAGGGGAGGGGACGCTTCTGGATGATTAGACGCTGTCCACAGCACTAAAAGCACGGGTAGGCAGTACTATGTACTGGATTGGTGACGTATCATATACGCGTTCTAGGTTGGCATTACACCTTCCAGTGCGTGCGGGCAAGTCTAAAACTAAGTACCGGAGACCTCTCGGGGTGCCCAGTTGGTGTAAATGCAGGTGATTTCTCGGGCCCACCTTATGCACCTAAGGAGGTGCGAAGCGCCTCAGTACTGCCTCAGGTTGCTTCTGTTAGTGCATGTGTGTGGGCCGGGGACAGAAGAACGGAGGCCGACTGGCCAGATACCTGGGTAGAGCCACAGTGTGACCAGTCATCTACCTACTACCGGTACCCTGATAACTATGACCGTGACAGGCCTGCAGACGTGGATGAGACTGACACGGTATTCCTGCCTAGTTAGCCGGTCCACTATACCTAGGGCATTGCCCGAGTGCGCACAGACTGTGCAAATCAATAGCCACACCGTCCTGCAACCAGCAAAAGAGGGTCTTGTGTTGATAGGTCCGGTCTCGATTCCTTGCCATGTCCTTCAACACAAGATTCACACACACATCCACGGAGAAATGCATATGGGAAGTTAGATTGCTGACTTTGACTTTTTAATGATATGATGCGCTGTGCTTGCGCAGATAGGTCACTACACTGTCTAGGGTCGGTACCGACGTGGACGTGGACAAACAGGAGCCAAGACTACCTAAATTGGCCCCTACTATGTCAACATCATCGCCTCCGCCAGGCAAAATACCTGGTCAGTGGTGGCAGTCCATCTACCTACAGTCTGTACCTACCTACATACCTACCTACCTACCTACCTAACTTGATAGTGTGTACAGTCCGTACAATGTATGCGACCCAGCAGGCTCCTTACCCGTTCAGTTGGTGAGCCCCGGCGAAACCCAAACTGAAGGCTGGAGCGAGGCACGGGTAATGAGCATCGTCAGCTAATTAGACGCTGGGCTATGTTTGCTAGGTATGCAGCCTCCAAATTGATACGCAGCGATGTCTGCGCCCTCGGTTTTCGTTACATAAGGCAGCTGTCTTCTTTCGACCAAGGAAGAGAGATGGGGCGAACAGCACGTAGGAGAAAAGGGAAGCGTCCTGATACTACCTTACGATAGTGTGCTCACTTGAACTACCTACTTAGTACCTCCCAAGAGCATGAGTTTTTAGTATTTTCTTCGTCGCTCCAGCCTCCGGAAAATGACCCAGATTCATTTAAGGCTATAATTGAGATTGGAGAGCACACTCACTACCTAGTCTAGTGGAAGTGCAGAGGAGTTGTTGGAATGAAGGCGCCTCTCCCTTCTAAGGGCTAAGCCGATGCAATGTCTCACACGCCTCACTCTTTATTTGGACTTTCGGCGTCGGGTAGATCCCATTATCAAAGTGTCATATACTTTACATCAGCGTACAAGATGTCGGCTTCGTGTGCACGTATATATAGTAGGCTTTGCATGAACTAGATGGGTTCTCATCAAAGTAGGCATGCGGTCTGGCACTGGGTAGGATCCTATAGTCCTCAATAGTTTCCATTTGTTGGATCGAGGATTATCCGCGAACCGCTAAAAACTACCCTTGGCGTTGTAATGATGAGATTTTCTTCTTCCTCGGCCGAGTTATAACATGTTCCTCATTCATCTACCTAGATACCTATCGAAGGTTAGGTGGGTAGTATTGCGGCCCTTTTGCTTGCCTCCTCGTCCGGCAATGCCAGATGCATGAGACATGAACCGAACTTAGACCACGTAGACAGGGACTATTGTTTCCGGTCGCGATGAACGATCTATAAAAGGAAGGCCGCCAGCCATGTATTGGCTAGGTACCTGAGATGATCGTAGCGAGATAGGTAGATAAAGAATGTTGTCGCTCCTGCTAGTTAGTCATCTTGAGGCTGTGCCTCTCAGTGGTCTGGCTCTCTCTCTAGACGGGGCACGAAGTTGGTGACGAATTTATTCGTCCCGAGAGCCATGAGCTTATCGATCTCCTTACGCTTTAATTTTCAGAGCGTGATTCCCTCATTCGTCCATGCACTCAAGATTTGCGATCTGCTTTCATGAATTCATTCAACCCATCTAGACATCGCCGGGCTAACCATGCTCAGTGGTAGATGACACACTCTGTACGTGGCATAGAAGGGCTGTACCAGGCGGGGAATGGGCCGGGTAAGATCAGCAAGCATTCACAACGAGAGTCAAAAGGCATCGGTAACACTCGTGAGGCCATGAGACCGAGTTGGCGGCGCCAACATGTCCGACGCCGTGCTACCACACAGAGACCTCAGACAGAACACACGCTACCCAGCCCAAGCATCGAAGCTAACCGTCTTCGTTAAAATTTGTGAATCTTCTGTCATGAATGCCGCCAATCTCAAACTCCCGGATCGGAAATTCACAAAGGCGCCAACCCCTTGCATTACGAAGCGCAGTAGGGTGCAAAGAGGCAAGGGAGGAATAGCCGCTGAAGTGCCTACGCCTTCTTCGGATGACGAGATTGATCGGAAGAGTTTCTATCCATTTCCTTGTGAGCACATGAGCAAGGAAATGAATCTTCCCATCTCCAAAATTTTCGTGCAAGACGTCGTTTGGGTGCTGGAAGAAAGCCCAGGGAGGCATCCGATGATCGACGTTCCGTCTCAGTCTGTCCAGGGTCAGCTTTGTACAAGGACGCAGTTGTGCTTTCACTGTTCAAATTGATTTCTTGCCGAGAATCGGCTCGTCAATCTTACGATGGCGAGGGGCATCGGATTCCAATGTTCTTTCGCGATATAAAGATACCAGACATGTCATTCGAACCGAGCAGTTTGAGAGGGAGCAACGATGATCGATTATCACGGAGGGTCCCGAAGCCCACGGATACTGTAGGCGGACGACCGAAGCGGCCCGAGACAAACCCCACAAAACAATGGCTAATGGCGGCTAAGGCAGGCGGGCGCTAAACCGCCTTCTCCAATCCGTTCTGTCCGTTTTGGCAAAACCGCAAAAACGGTTTGACGGACCGAAACGGGCCATCATATGTCCCCACAATAATGTCTTACCACCTGAAAGTGGGAACAAGGATCCTCCGTCGTCGACGACTGGTAACCAATTGTTTAACTTGGCGGCAAAGACCTCTTGCAATCCCTCTCAGCCTACGATGGTGCCGGTAGTGTAAAATACGCGCGCTCATGGGGATGAAATACCCGCCACTAACAAAGGGATAATATGGGGATGACAATGCTTCAGCTCTTGATTCATGCTGTTCAATCCTTGTCGTTGCAAATAACCTGCCCCTGATAAACCTGGCCGCGTAACCACCACGACCACCACGACCACCACGACCACCACGGTTACAGGATGCCGGACGGTCAGCGGGTAAAAGAAGGGAGGCGTGTATAATAGGTGGTGTGCCTACCTTAGGTTGTACCTATGATTCGACTTAGATAGGTGGTGAATAAGGTAGGCAGGTACGATGGTTTTGCTCTGCTAGCGTTAATCATCAACTGTCACTACCTGCTGTCTTTCCATCTTGGTCATAACTAATCTGACTTTGTTCTTTGTTATCGCCCCCACTTCCTCTCTTTGTTCAATACCGTGACTTCCAATCTTTAATATTGGCAGGAGCGAAGGTAGACTACAGAGATATCATTGTATCTCTCTACTTCTCTCTACCTCCCTCTTTTCTCTCTCTTCCCTCTTCCCTCTCCCCTCTCCCCTCTTTCCCTCTCGCACGCATCATCCTCACCCGCCTTCGTTACCACCATCACCTCTACCTTCACTCCTCGATTCTTGATCTCTTTTTGAGTTACTTGGTTCTGCCTCTTTTTGCGACATCGTCTCACCTGGCGTGATAACGATCTCTCGTATCTTGAAGCCCTTGCCCCCTACTTCTTCCCTTCATTTTCAGCGCAGTATTCAACACCGACTTTTGTCATTCATTTCATTCAGACATTCATTTTTCATCGACATCTTCCTCCAGCTGGACTGCGAGAAAGCCCGTCAATTTTCCTAAAAAGAAAACCAGCGCTCTCTTTTTTAAAGGCAACAGTTCGCCATGGCGCCTAAATTCACCTACCTTTTGACTGCCTTCCTTTCCTTCGTGCCTTTGGGTACACTGGCGGCCCCATTGGACGTTCTCGCCGCCCGCGAAATCAATACAGGACTGACAGACATAAGAACATTCATCAGCAATCCCGCTGCCAAGACAATCGTTCCTAACTCTTATATCGTCGTCTATAACAAGACGTTCAGTCACGAAGACATCGACGCCCACGAATCATGCATACGCGTTGCTCTCCAAAAACGCAATCACTTGAACAAACGCGCTGGAGGACAATTGTTGTCTACGAGGATACGTTCTTTCTCGATGGCTAATGGTTGGAGAGCCGCCGCGCTGGAAAGCGATAGCGATATGGTTGCGAAGCTCAATGAGATGGATATGGTGTCGTATATCGAGGCCAATCAATATGTTCAGGCCTCGGCGCTGGTGGCTCAAGTTAACGCGCCGCCGGGCTTGGTTCGTCTCAGTCATGCGAAAGCTGGTGGTGCGAGCTATGTTTTTGATGATACGGCTGGGACGGGGATCACGGCGTATGTGGTGGACACGGGGATCTTGACTACGCATGTGGAGTTTCAGGGACGGGCTGAGATGGTTTTCAATGCTGTTAATGGCTCTGCTGTAAGTTTTTGGTTCTATAATACTCATCTTGCGGAGCCGGATGGGGATTGTGTATGAGAAGCTGACGCTTTATGCTTAGGACACCGACGAGAACGGTCACGGATCTCACGTATCAGGAACCATCGGTGGAGCTACCTTCGGCATGGCCAAGAACATCAAGTTACTAGGCGTCAAAGTCCTTGACGCCAAGGGCGCCGGAACCAACGCAGACGTTCTTGAGGGTCTCAACTTCATTGAAACCGACGTCAAAGAGAGGAAAATCCAAGGCAAGGCCGTACTGAACATGTCGTTAGGTGGCGGAAAATCAGATGCTATTAACGCCGCTATCGAAGGCCTGGTTGCCGCAGGCGTCGTGCCCGTCGTAGCAGCTGGAAACGCAGACGAGGACGCTTCGAACTCGAGTCCGGCCAGTTCGCCCGATGCCATTACCGTGGGTGCAGTGGATGCTTCCACCGACCAGCGGGCTAGCTTTAGTAACTTTGGTGATGTCGTGGATATCTACGCTCCCGGCGTTGATATCCTCAGCGTTGGGATCGCGAATAACACTGATCAGAAGACTCTGAGTGGTACATCCATGGGTAAGTTTTCATCTCTGTTTCTATTGTCAAGGGGATACGGACTACATCATGCTAATATTATTATCAACAGCTTCACCACATATCACTGGCCTCGCTGCTTATCTCATGAGTCTCGAGGGTCTTACCAATTCCACCGCCGTCGCGTATCGCATAAAACAGCTTGCTGGTGCTACGGGTGCCGATGTCATGAGCAATATCAAGGGCACCACGAATGCTATTGCGAATAACGGCAACTTGTGAAAAAATTACCGCAAGTTTCTTTCTTTCCTGACCAACCGATAAGCGACCGGCATAACGATTGAGCGACCACCAACACTGTCATTAGATTTCATTGCACACGCAACAATACCCTGTGTATACGCCTCGAAACGACGATAAGACTCGGCATATCGTGATTTTTTTTTAGAGCGCAACCATAGCTATTCTTTTTCTGCATTTACTGTTAGCGAGCGAGCTGGTGGGAAAATCCAAGCAACAACCTACCCCTTTGGGTTTGGCAATAGATTCACATGTCAGCGAAATAGCGACAACATAAGAACGAGGAACGAAGTTTGGACTCAAGGAGACACGCTCTGCAGGCATTTAGAAAGAAGGAACGAATAGGAAGCGAATTCGTTTGCTATTTAGACTCTGGAAATCTTGTGTCTTGTTCAACTTGTTGCTACCTTGCTTAGCACATAGTGCTGGGTTCTGTTGATACATAGCAGTACCAATACGACTTCAATATAAAAACCTCATGCAATCGTATTCACAGTTCAAGACCGTTATGCCGTACTCGTTTTCGAAAAAATGCCACGCGTGATGAAACCATACTTGATGACGAAACTGACCAGGATAGTAAAACCCCTCCCCCTTGGATGCAGGTTTTTGTATTAAGATTCAGACGGGATCGAAATCCTGGGATTGAATCCTTCCGTCCGCCCATCCACCTACCTGGAATATGGAGCGGGGTTGAATCATGCAAGTGAGCAAGCATGTTGACAGGGGGGGAAGGCATAACACGTTTACTAGAGGAAATATTGCCAGAAAAAGGGAAACGGGAAACCAAAAAAAAGGAACTGTTCGCGATCCTCGGTGGCAAACCCGCCCCTTTTGTAGTAAAGAGCGGGGGGTTCTCTGGGGGAAACCACCGAGTGCCTACGAGACGCAGTTGGACTCGGTACTCCTCGCGATAATGGGTTTGCTTTCAGCACTTCTCGGCACAACCGCAGTCATTGAAGAGAAAAGACTGGACTGTAATTTGACATCCGTGCGTTGGGTGCGGTGAATCTCCTCATCGTCGATGTAGAAAAACCCTCATATCATGAGCATGAAACGGGAAACGAAAAGAAAAAGAAGAAAAAACCAGCCAAACTGAAAATTAATTATTAGTATCGCAACTACCCTTTTTTGCTACACCCGTTGTAGCATGGGAGACAGTGAGCATATTCTCTGTCTCTTAGTCCGCGTCCCTATAACCGAATCAATACCTCGTACCTAAGGCCCTATCGCGTCGACACCCGTGCCGACTTCCCTGGGTTTGGAAATATACTTCGTTCATCATGAAAAAAGGGAAGGCGGCTAAGCTCATTTCGATATCGCTAATTCACTATAACTCCCCGTGGGGTATCTTGGCCGTTATTGCGGCCGCTTCTTCGACGCTCGATGTGGCAGAACTACTTAGGATCGTATCCCATCTAGCTCCCATAGCCCAAGCGACGCCCAACTGTTCCGATAGTAAGCGAAAATTGTAACTGGTAGGAGAGGGATGGGGGAAATACTCGTGTACATACCATAAGACCTGACACTACTAGCAAGAAGAAAATAACTGCTAGTACCAACATCATTGATTCCCAGAAGTCGCCCTGGGGTGATTCTTTGGTCTTTTCTGCATGTAATGCGTTTACTTGCTTCACGTTCTGTGTCGGGAACAGTGTTTCAATAAACTGCTCGATCTGCGCGGTAATTGTCAGCATGTTGATCGACGTGAAAGCTAGCTCCTAGCCACTGACCTTGCCAAGTGCCATGCTGATCTCCAGGTAGTGAGGATCTCTAGGGTCATTCTTCTGAGCTATCCGTCTTGCATATCTCCGAAATACGTCGCATACTAGCTGCAAGTTTTGTGTCGACTGTGTCATAAGATGACAGGCGTCTCCCTTGGTAATTTTGAGATGACTGTAGAAAATCTTGGGGTTCTGGAAGACCAGATCCAGGGTAGCAATGGCCATGGTCTGGGGTATGGCGACAAAGTTGAAGACACTCTGCTCCTTTATACCGGCCATATAGAACAAGCACTCGTCCGCGTGTTTCAAGGCGTTGAGGACCATTTCCGAACTACAATGGACAGCCTGGACGCGGTACTTGGGATCAAAAAGGTCATCCCACTTGTCGACATACTTGCTCCAGATGTCCTTGGGCCAGAAGCGACGGCAGTCGATAAAGTCCTCATGTACATCACGAATGATGTTGACTTTCTGCAAGAATTGGCCCATGCTCTCGGTGAGGTCCATGCGGTCGAGAAGGGCGGGGTTTGCGTAGTTACCCTGAACAAAAAGGCGCGTCAAACCCTCACCAACGAGACCAGCAACATAGTGGCAGTATTCCTCATATTCGGCGACAGTGACCACACCGGCTTGAAACTCGGCATTGTTGGCATAATCGGCCATGCCATTGCCCATCCTGACGGCAATGTCCTCGATGATATCGTAGTACTCTTTCTTCAACTTCTTCAACTCGGTGATGACGTCGTCAAAGTGGACGAGCAACTCCCGATCCTTCTCATCGGGGCCATTGCCATTGAATACCCAGCCGTCCTGAGACAAGTTCTTGTAGAAGTTGCGCAGCATGGGTTCCTTGTCTGAAATGGGGATGGTCATATCATCTTCGATCGTGTCGAGACCGCGTAGGACGAGATAGAAGAGAGCAATGGGGATGAGCATCTCATGATTCAGTTCTTGTATAACGGTCGCAAAGCTACGACTTGTCATGTTGAGGAATTTGAAGCATGCCTGCAAAGAAGGTGCCTCTTTGGAAGGATCGCGCTGGTGGACTGGTTCGTGCCATACTTTCCTACGACGCAATTTGCGGTGAGCGGAGGGAATACGTTTGAAGTTGCGATATTTAGAGCATTGGACTTACCACTGAATGATAGACCGGAGTTGATTGGGGTGAAACATATAATAGATGACTTCTTTTAAACCACCCATTTTGGAGGCGTGTGTGGGAAAGAAAGGGGAAACGAGAGAATGGGTCGGGAGGTAGATCACAGTTGAGACACTCAACAAAATATTAGCAGCCCACAAGTTGAGGGGAAGAGGTCGATTGTTGGCTTGCTGATACTGGTGTTGATAGTGTAGGGAGCGAAAGGAATTATGAATACTGTTGTAAAGTCGTGCGAGTAGGTCTAGAAGAGTGAATGAATTTGAGGCAGGACGATAGGCGGGTTGAAGAAAGCAGAAAGAGGTAGTCGAGGTGTTGTCAGTGTGGGTGTAGTGTGGAAAAGTAAAAGTCGGATAGGATTGGATTGGATTGGATTGGATTGGATTGAGCTGGGCAACGTCGTTACCCCTTATTAGTCCGAGTCAGGCTACCTACGCAAGCCACAGTCATAACAGAAAGGAATGGGAACTGAATGGGCTTTGAGTGCCGTGCATGATTGTTTGCCGTCGCACACGATGGAGAGTGTTGACTGACAGAAAACAGGAAATATTTAGGAGGTAGGTACAGTCTGTACTAGGTCGCAGGATACGAATACGAATATATAAGCGCACTATGAGCTACCTCGAAGCTACCTGGGAGGGCAGGCAATCCATGCGGCTGACAAAGTATCTCATTGGTACTTGTCCTGCATTCGGTCCACATGGCTGGTACGTGAGCTTGCAGGGGTTGGAAGTAACAGTCCCGCGGGTCACCGACTCTGCCCTGATTTTGGGACACCAACACTAAACTACGCGCTACCAACGAACCTAGTGCGTACCAGCTCTGATTTTGGGACACCAACACTAAAAATTACGCGCTAGGCATGTGGTGTATCAATACTAAGACGGCGGCGGGATGACTATATTAGCTACTCTATAGGTGCATAGAGAGGTCCGTGCACAAACACAACATCGCTTTACCTGCGTATCACCTCTTGCGATATGTAGAAATCCCGTACACTTGCCGCGCGTAAAATGCTTATCAACGCTGTTTAAGCTATTTATGAATGTGATGAAGGCCCTTGGGAAGTTTTTCGCATGCCCGCAAAATGCTTTGCAAAAAAAATTCGCTGAGATTGTGAGGAGCGGAGAGGTGGTAGCGTGGAACGGAGTCTCTCTCCAACCGGGGAAGTGGGGAGAAGCATGGAAGCTCCAGAAGAAGAGGTAAGCTTAAGAGTACCTACATACACTATAAAGCCTTCTATCGATCTTGTGACGACTCGAATCAACTTCAATAGCCTTACATATCAGGCTTCGCTCAAAGTCGAACTAGGCCCACGCGAGGTGACCTTCCGCATGCTGAAAAGTCTGCCCTAGATATCGCTCTACGAACTCTGAAGCCTCCTCGATCAGACACGGCCTGGGTTTGAAATGGCAGAACGACACGCTCCCAGTCAAGGAAATATTTCTCATGAAGTCTGCACCCAACAACCCGATAACCAGGCAGTCGGACACCTACCTAGCTTGCCTAGCGCTATCCCACTCACTGCCTGCTATGACAGGGAAGGTGGATGTGTGGCAGTTGACTTGGATGGCATTCATACAGAGCTGAAAGCATTCTCGACGTTTTATCTTCTTGAGCCCGGAAGTCCGTCGTCCGTACGGAGTCTATTTGGGTTAGGGACAACGAGATGTGCAAGACCTACCACCCAACTAATCTCGTGAAAACCTTTCGGACGGCTGCCATCCTACTTTAGGATTTTCAAGCAAAAGGGGTATACATGGTTAAGGAAGACAGCCTATTCATTAGATTGCTCTTTGGATGAACTCCTTATTGCGACTAGATCGAGAAGCCGGACATGACCCGCGCTTTTCGAGTTACCAAGCCGACATAACCTAGTTGCTATCGCTACCTAGTTGATACTCTCACAGCCAACGTCTAGGTATCTAGTGGACTGTACTCTCGTCGAATTGGCATGCTCAATACGCTACCTACCTCCGTCGTATTCACGTCAATTCTAGGGGAACACGCCGTTGCAACCTGTTGTGTCAATGTGACCTCCATCACGAGACACATAATCCATCGGACAAACTGAGATCATGTTGGTCGAACTAGGTATCTGACAGATATACGGATGTAAATGGCCAAGCTTCGAAAAGATCCGTTCGGATTTGAACTATATACTATTATCATGGCCACACTGACTCGAATTCGATAAAGTTTCTGCGCAACTTGAAGATGATTTCTGGATCAGAAGATATGGCATTGGCTTTAACGTGTGGACCACGAGATTGACACCCAACATCCGCGGGATTGAACATGGATATCCATATCTTCGTAGTGGAGAGGATTGGCTCGAGTTGCTGAACGAGTATCGGCCTCCTTACTCCGTCGGGTCAGCGACCCGTCTTGCGATAGGTAGGTATTCCGGGTAAATTCGTATATTTCGGGTTTCGGATCTATGACCTGTTTTCAATTAAGGTATATGAAAAGCGAATCTTCAATTATGAAAATCCTGGCAAGTTGTCAGTCTACCGATGGGCTGCCCGTTTTGCCATTTCATCGATTTTGGTTGACCATGGCTCTTGACAGACACAGCAACGATTGACCCTGTACCTGGAAGTCGAGTTGCGACCCCAAACAGCCGATACGGCCTGAAAGAATCACCGCCACTTTTCTGACTGTCTAGTCCCTTCAAATATCGATCGAAGCATTTCAATTCGATCTGAACAAGTAAAGATTTTGAATGTGCTTCGCCTATCATCCATGTACGACAATCCTAGATAGACACGATTGCACTCGGCAGTCGTGTAACTATCCGATTAGATAGTGCCTGGGGCGTATAATACTTACGTAACACGGCTTCCAAGTTCCAACAACGATGCCACCCATAATCGGGCAAATTGGATCAGATGTACAGTCTGTAGTTTGGTGTTATCGTTTTGAGCATGTCACAATATTTCGGTTGATGCTAATATGGTGGCGATGTTTTGCGGGAGACTCTAGACTGTCAGTTGAAGTTCAGAGTCGAGAGGCCGGTGATATGTAATATGTATTAATTACATCATAACTTCAAAACATCGGACATAATGAGTACGTGCGTAACTCCGTATACTTAGGTACGTAATAAAACTAGATAGATACCCATCTACCAAGTACATAACTCAATCCTAGGTAGGGCCTAGGCAGCCTGCGCGCAGTAATGTAAAAGAAAATAGGGAAAGCAAGGGCTCGAGATAAAAAAGAAGGTCAACGTTTCAAAGGCTGAATGAAATCTCCAGCAGAGGCGACAGTTGTGCTGCCAGGTGTTCGCCCCTCTAATAACAACGCAGTTACACGTATGTAACTGTAACGGTTGTGCATTTCTGTGGTGTAATTGGATTGCAGTCCGGAGCACCCGCGCGAACACAACCACCACTGGAGCCCCTCTTGGCAGGCACACAATAAGGAGCTGTCGATTCTACCTGCCTTACTGACTGATCCTTCTCGCGCACGTGTACGTGTGTTTCTGCCTTCCTTACTTCCTTTTCTCCTTACCTTCTACAACATCCGCCCGCTTCATGGTCATACGGGTCTGCGATCTCCCGTCTCGTCAATCCATACATATTCTCGACTTCCTTCTATGCAAGGTAACTTGAAATCGTCCCGTCGTCTCACCGTGAGTCCCGATTGCCCATCCGCCCCTTTGTCTAATCCTGAGTTTCAAGCCTTCCCTTTTTTTAAGCTACCCCGCTACAGTTGCACTTGTTGACACTGGACAGTGAGAGCTTCTGCGCTATCCACACACCGTCTCTGCAAGACACGTAGTTGGGCCCCCCCAAACCGGTCAGGTTGTCCACACAAGACAGGACCGCGGCGGCTTCGACATGTCCGCCAATCGTTTCCTTATCTGGGGAGGGAGGGGCTGGGTGGCCGGCCACCTTGAAGCCATTCTGAAGAGCCAAGGCAAGGAAGTGCACATGACCACCGTACGCATGGAGGACCGAGAAGCTGTCAAGGCCGAACTTGAGAAGTTCAAGCCCACCCATGTCTTGAACTGCGCCGGATGTACTGGCCGCCCCAATGTCGACTGGTGCGAAGACCATAGGGAAGAAACTATGCGTTCCAATGTTATCGGAACCCTCAACCTTGCCGACTGCTGCTTCCTTGCCGGCGTTCACTGCACCGTTTTTGCCACCGGCTGCATCTATCACTACGATGCGGATCACCCGATCGGCGGCCCGGGATACAAGGAGACAGACCAGCCCAATTTCAATGGCAGCTTCTATTCCGAGACAAAGGGCCATGTCGAGGAAGTAAGTTTGTCCTGTCGTCTACACCCGCCTAAGCAACACGGGTGTCTCCGGGTACCTACATGAGACTAATGCTTCTTGGCAGATCATCAAGCATTACACTAACTGTCTGATTTTGCGCCTGCGCATGCCCGTGTCGGACGACCTCCACCCGCGTAACTTTGTCACCAAGATCAGTAAGTATGAACGGGTGGTTGATATACCCAACAGCAACACCATCTTAACCGATTTGCTACCCGCGTCGATCCTCATGGCCGAGCACAAAGACACTGGTGTTTACAACTTCACCAACCCTGGCGCCATCAGCCATAACGAGGTGCTCTCCCTCTTCCGGGATATTGTCCGCCCCGGCTTCACATGGAAGAATTTCACCGTTGAGGAGCAGGCCAAGGTCATCAAAGCCGGCCGCAGCAATTGCTTGTTGGACACGACGAAGCTACAGGACAAACTGAACGAGTACGGTTATTCAGTCCCCGAGATTCACGAGGCATATCGGCAGTGCTTTGAGAGGATGAAGGCCGCAGGAGTAAAATAAGAGCCGACAATTCAAAACCGTGTTGGCCGGGAACTGTACTGGCCGGCATAAGCATCACCTACGCTGAGGGGAGGCAGGCGTTCTTGCCAAAAAGGACAAATAATCATGACGATACTAGCAGAGAAAGGCTTTGGGAGCAACGAAGGATGTTTATCAGCTTAGAGTCGTGTCTACTTTTTTTTCATGTGGTAAGGCAGGCTTGAAGCAAATCGTCTTCATTTTTTCTCGGTGGCCAGAATCGTACAAACACATACAGACTGTACACTACCTAGTTGCATCTATGTAATGAGCTTTTCCATCGGTAGATATGCAATCCTTGCCAGGTAGTCAACAGCACGAATGGAAACCAAAACATGTCGTCGGTGCATTTAACAGGAGTGATGATACCTACCTATTCGCACAGGGTCCGGTCCGGTCCGGTCCAAAACCATTGCGATCTGCAACTGATCGATAGGGCATGCGTACCTATTCAGGGTCCGATCCATGTGCTTCCTGGTAAGGAGATCATGTTTCCACGCTATATGCCTACCTAGCTGAACGACTACCGGTAGTGTTGGTATTTATTGACAACATACGGTCTGGCCTGTAGTAGTGAATACCGGGGACATGGGACACTGGCCAGGAAAGTTGTTGGCAGACCAACCCGAGCCGAACCGGGCCGAATCCTGCCGGCAGATGTCTTGAAGTACCAAAGTATCTATTTGTGCTTACCTCAACAGCGCCGGTGTTTTTTGCTAAAATTGAAATTGATTGGCGATTGGCATGTGATAACCCCATCAGTTGTTTGAGTCAGACTTTTTTAATGTGTGCATTTGCTAGCGACGAAGGTCGGACTGGCGATTAAAGAGTGGAGACACAGACCCCTACACAGTTTGCCTAGACATACCAAGTAGTTACATAGCTAAAGTTCGGTGCCAAGTGAGCCATTGTAGGAACGGTGATACCCATGGCTTCACGGATCGAGCTTCTTTCTATAATGGCGGCTGGCGTTGCTTCGTTACAATCACAGTCGTGGCAATGAGACTTTGCGACATTGAGGCTTGAACAGCGGAACTGTACAGTAGACTAGTGTAGGTCATACGGTGCAAGTAGCACGAGATTTTGGCAGGTCCCCACTATTTAGTCGCGAAGCTTCGTGCACCAGTTACAACTACCGGTAAAAGAATATTAACGGGTATATGCACAAAGTTATTGTCCCGCCTTATCGCACGAACCCCATCGTCATATTCTTGTCGGGTCTCGAATCAATCGATCAATCAATCAATGACCGATCTTCACAGTCTGCTTCATCCATCAATTCTCGAAGTCAACATTATCTGAGTCCTAACTAGGGATACCCCTTTGCGTTCTCAGATGCTACACATTATTCGATACTACGGCATGCCCTGCTAAGTATCCTAGCTGCCTTGCATTTTTTAGATCCCGCCTTATCCAGAGCCCGCGCCAACTGCAGGTGCAAACGGACCGACATCCCTCTGAAGAAATAAAATACTCAAACTCTACACGGGTTGTCGCCAGCACATACGGCCTAAAACATGGTTGCCGACACCGCTTACTATGACGCGCTCGGCGTCCAGCCGACGGCCACTGAGCTCGAGATAAAAAAGGCCTACCGCACGCTCGCTATTCGCCATCATCCAGGTGCGTATCGCATTCCGTTTGTCGATACCACGACCTCATAGCTGACCCTATCGATCCATTGCAGACAAGAACCCCGATGATCCCACGGCGCATGAGAAGTTCCAGACCATCGGCGAAGCGTACCAAGTATTATCGGACAAAGATTTGCGTGCGGCCTACGACAAGTATGGAAAGGACAAGGCCAAGCCCGGCGAGGGATTTGTCGACCCAGCCGAGTTCTTCACCAGTATCTTTGGTGGCGAGGCTTTTGTAGACTGGATTGGCGAGATCAGTCTCATGAAGGACTTAAATACCACGATGGAGATCACCGGTGACCAAGACGATATAGATGCTCCCAGCACGGAAGACGGTGCGCATCGTGAACCCGCTCAAGAAACCTCCACCTCCACCTCCGCCTCCGCCTCCGCCTCCAAGCAACCCACCCCACCCACTGTCGTTGTCGATGACGAGTCGGAGGAGCCGACTGCTGCTGCTCCAAAGCAAGATGCCCCGGCCGCCCCGCCCCGCCAGCCTTCACCTGCATCCAACGCCTCCGGCACTTCGACTCCTTCCAAACACGCCATACCCATACGGCCCGCGCTCATGGACCGCCCATCCGACGAGTCACACGTTGCGACCCAGACAGAAGAAGAGAAGGAGTTGAGAAAGAAGGAGAAAAAGAAAGCGGGCTTGTCCAAGGAACAACGAGAAAAGCTTGCAGCCTACGAGGCCGAGCGAGCTAGAGTGCGACAGGAGCGTGTTGACACTCTTACGCGAAAGCTCATCGACCGGATATCTGTCTGGACCGAGACCGATAAGGGGGCCGATGTGACGAAAGCTTTCCAAGGAAAGACGACCCTCGAGGTCGAGAACCTCAAGATGGAGAGTTTTGGTCTCGATATCCTGCATGCCATTGGTGCCGTCTACATGTCTAAGGGTACAAACTTGCTTAAGTCCCAGAAGTATCTCGGCATCGGCGGATTCTTCAGTCGCGTCAAGGATAAGGGAACGTTTTTCAAGGAGACGTGGAACACAATTTCTTCGGCCATTGACGCGCAGCGGACCATGGAGGAAATGCACCGCATGGAAGAAGCTGGCGGTGAGGAGTGGACGGACGAGAAGAAGATGGAATACGAACGAAAACTCACCGGTCAGGTCTTAAATGCGGCTTGGCGCGGCAGCAAATACGAGATCCAGAGCGTCCTGCGAGAAGTCTGCGACAACGTACTTTACGATAAGAGGGTACCCCTGAGCAAGCGCCTAGAACGTGCTCAAGCTCTCATAATTCTTGCAGACATTCTGTCCAAGGTAAGTTATTGGCATAGCACCTCACAATTAACGAACGGACGCCCCTCCCCCTCGTTTATGATATCTTTTACCATGATGAGTTACGATAACTAACAATTGCTATCTAGGCCCAGAGATCACCCGAGGAAGAAGGCGATTACATGGCGTTCGAACAACTAGTCGCCGAGGCAGCTATGAAGAAGGATAAAGACCCGAAAAAGAAAGGAAAGGAGAAGGCGTCTTCGGAGGCGGCTAACGCCTAAAAAAATTCACCATTTTGTAATTTGACAATGCATCAAATTGGTGAGGCGGGGATTTGTCTTTGGCTCTCTGTTTAGATCCATAGATTTGTTTTGTTAAGGGTTTGTCTCCGGCTTTGTGTTGTTGTTGTTGTTGTCGTTGTTGTTGTTTTTTTTTCTCTCTTCGGGAAGGTTGAACCGTATTAAGTAATTCATCAATCACATCAGTCACATGGGAGAATATATCTGGATGAATGAGTGGTCCGGCTGACTACTTTGGCCGATTACGGCTTTGTTGTCCTGGCAGGGGTGAGATGGAACGATTGCAGGAAATGAGAATTTTTTTTTTTTCTCTTTCCCTTAAACCTCATTCCGTGGATCCTGATATGGAGTGTGTGTGTGTGTGTGTTTTGCGATGATGAGAAGTGTTTCTCTCCTTACCATTCTATCTCTCTCGATTGGCCGCAAATTAAAAAAAAAAAAAATTAAAAAAAATAGAGAGTCAGTAAGAGTCTCAAGGGTCGTCAAGGTATGGGTATAGATAGGTATATAAGTCCGGTATCTTATGGACTCGACATTCTTTCATTTCTTGTCTTTTCTCAAATTTCTCTGGTAATATGGGGGAGGGGCGGGGGCGGGGGCGTGCAAAACGGGGCGGGTATCATTTCTAAACGATGTATATATAGCGAAGAGAGAGAGAGAAGAGAGAGAGAGAGAAGAGAGAGAGAGAGAGAGAGCACATGAGGGTATCTAGACAAGACTAGGTTAAGAATATAATATAATAGAATGCAAGCGAGGAGAACCTCCTTTTTGGGGGGGTTATTGTTCTTGATGACCTTCAATCATTCGTAATGGTGGTATAACTCTGTGCTTGCTGTAGTAGTAGTAGGTAGTACGGTTCTGTGTGTGTGTTCTGTAATAGAAAGAAGAAGACGAAGAAGAAAAAAAGAAAAAAACAGTAGGTAATACGAAGAAAAAATTAAAGCAAAGAAAGTAGGTAGAAGAACTTGGTATGTTTCCCCTCCCTCCCAAAGAAGTCCCCCAAGCCCAGACTATTCCCTCCTTTTCGGGGCAGTCAATTCCAATATCATATGGTATGTGCAGTGTTGTATGAACACCGTTAGTCAGTTAGTTCGTTGCTATTCATTAATAATAACCCTACGCCTCCCCCCAAGCCAGTTTACTAACCCAACAATATCTCTCACTCTCTCTCTCTGACTGACTATGTGTAGCCTTTCTGACAACCATTAAAGTTCTTGGTAGAAATAAACTCCCGTAATGCCCGTCTCCTCTTCTTTCCTCTACTATCCCCCATCTTTAAGCATTTCTATACCACTGTCTCGGTCCTGAGGTTCTGCGCTCCAAGTAGTCGACACCCTGGAAAGGCGCTCTTCTTCGGTAGGCTCCATATCGAGCGTGTTGGAGGTGATATTGTTCTCATTCGCGAGTAAAGCGCCTGTATGTTCGTCTTCATCCAATGGGTCCAGGACCCTCCCGCCTATTTGCACGTCACTCAGTTGTATTTTATATTCAAGCGCTTTCCGTCCGCTTTTAATCAATTCTTCTGTCCAGTCCAGACATCTCTTGATGCTCTTATTTATCTTTTGCGAATCCACGAGGATTTGCTGGTGCTTTGATAGGTCGATGGTTAATCGCTGCTCGTCTAGCTGTCGGTGTTTGGCGTCCCGTACCGCCTGGGCACCGGGGCTCAAGTCGGATGATGCGGAGCCTGTGTCGGAAAAGTCTGCCTCTTCTAGTTCCACTCCAACTCCAGTTGTCAACTGGCTCTCTTCCTCGTCGAGATCGGATAAACCTAGCGCTTCCAACTCTCCTTCTAGTAGGGTGCCGGACGGTACGCGGCTGGACGCAGCGGTGGAAGCCACGGACAATTGGCCAGAGCGCGAAAGACGCTTATAACTTCGCAGCTCGGCAGAGTTTTTCCGGAGTTGGCGCTCCAGGGTCCGGTTGATAGCCTCGAGGGATGCATTTCTGATCTGCAAATCCTGGACTCTGCGTTCCCTGCGTGCGCTCGTGATTAAGTCGGTGACGGGGTCTGCGGAAGAGACGTTAGACTTGGTGGGACTTTGAAGCGTCGCCTGGTCATCGACGGCAGGCACATCATCGTTTTCCGGCTCCGTTAATTCAAATTCTTCGGCTGCTTGGACAATAGAAGCCAGTGTTAACGGGGGAGGCTGATTTGAAGCGAGGTTGGCAGGAGGGAAAAGAGTGTTGATAGGAGGCGCCACGGGCCTCGAGGCTTCGCTACTGCTTTCTTCCTTGGCTAAGCTGCCCGCACGTGAATGACCGCCGGACCGTGATGTGGCCATACCAGGCCGCCGCAATCCCGGCGGTGACGGCCCCAGCTGAGGTGTAGAAGTAGGTCGGACATGACTGCTAGTAGAAGCAGCAGTCGTAGTAGAATTCGTGGATGTGCTTTGAGCTCCAGTACTGTTTCTATGTGACGAAGACTGTTTGCTGGACATGGTAGGCCGTTGTGAGGCTCCAGTTCCAATTGAACTAGCAGCTTGTCCCCTCGAAGACGTCGCTACGGCTGAACTCGACCTGCGAGACAGCGTAGTATGCGATGTGGGTGGTAACTCGGGAGTGCCATTTGCGTACATGAACTTGCTCGACACGTTCTCCTGACTCGGACTCGGACTCGGACCGGGTGCAACTGCAAGTGAAGACAATGATGGGGCGGCGGGACCGTGGGCTGATACAGGCGCGATGTCGTCGCCATTAGCGTAGAAGAAATTCGAGTTTCTCGAGGAGTTCTTCGAAGATGGCTTGGCCTTGATATCACTAGCATGAAAGAACTTGGAGTCACGAGGATTGGCAACATCCTGTCTCGAGGGTGCCCGATGCTCAGGGCTGACGCCGGTGAAGGTAACTATGGGTCTCCTTGTGAAGTCCGGATGGCTTATCGAGCCCGAGAGGGCAAAACTGGACTTGGAGTCCCAGTTGTCTGAGCGATCAGGATTCGGGGTGCCTGTCGGAGTATTGCTTGCGCTATCAACGCGACTTTGTCTAGAAGCCGAGCGGGGGGTGATGTTGCTGCTTAGATGGGGGCTAAAGGTAGCCGTTGAGACGACGCTATGGTCATCATCATATAGGACGCGATTCGAGCTCGAAACGGTAGAACTGGTGGAAATGGGACGTGGTTGTGTGCGTTTTGCCAGAGGTGTAGCGAAGGCAGCGGTCGTAGTCGTAGTGGTTGTGCCGGTGACGGTGGCCAGGCCTGGTGACTGCGGCCGTGATGATCTTGAGGCCGAGGCTATCTTGGGGGTCAAGGGCGCTCGATTCATGCCTCTCGCGGCGGACGCACTGAGTGAGGGCATTTGGGGGCGGTGGTTGGCGGTGGTGGAGGGGTTGAGGGAGTTGTCGTAGGCCATCGTCGTTGCTGGCGGTATTTTGCTTCACAACGGGCTCAAAACTAGGAGCGACATTGTGGCCTCACAGCTCCGGGGGGGAAATCGTCTGACGGGTTAAAAAAAAAAAAAAAGGAGAGAAATGTTGATGCTGGCGCTCGAGGAAGGGTCGTGATGGTGTCGGGTTGTTGATGATGGCGGTGATGGTGACAGCGGTAACACTGTGTGGGCTGCCTACCTTAGCGAAAGTTACTGCTGGCAACTTGCAACTCGAACTTTACGGGGCGGTAAGGAAAGTATCCCGTCTAATTATGTAATGAGATGGAGGCGATATAGATTATACCGGTACCTATTGTAGTATCGAGGCCGCCAATCTGCATGGAGCTCTGCATGGAACTGCGGGCGGGCAGTTCCCGGCGTGCCTCAGGTGATTGTTATCGGCACGGATAATTGCATGTTCCCACTCCTCTGTTGCCGCCGGACATACGATTAACGCGTGACAATTGTTTCTTACCCGACGGGACCAAAATAGAGTTCACATTTGGGGGTTGCGACTTGCAGCTTGCAACTGGCAACCTGCTGTTTGCTTTTAGTTTTTTAGTTTTGTAGGCAGTCAACTTATAACCTTTTCGGTTTCGCGTTCAGGCCAAGACGCGTTGAATCCATTGTCTGGTTCGAGAGCTGCTGTAGGCCTGGGTGTTGCTGTCGGCAACGCCATAATAACTAACCCGTTAGGTGAATAGCCCACCCTTAGGCATCCAACCTAAGACAATAGTCCTGCGCTGACAGCTCTGTTTCCTTCACACCGCAATTTTCCTTTTGATTTTCTTTTCGAATACGGTACTTAATATCCATCTTTAACGTGGATGTTGGGTTCCATGCTCTGATCTTGCCAGCCTTCCACGAGACAGGTCAGGTTTGTGAAGAGCGGCCACCCTCTTCCGATGTTTGGCGCCCAGTGACACGTAGTTTTTTTTTTCTTCTTTTTTCCTTTTGTTTAGTGCTTCTTGTTTATATCTTCAGTTTTACGCTGTGGTATTGCGTGTAACAACTATTCTGTGCACCTAATATCATGTGATTGATCCATACGCTAACTTATCATCTCGCCCCTTTTCTTCCATCTCCGTACACAAGCAAAATAGGTACATAGTATGCATGGGCATAAGGACAATCTGCGTTGGAGTTTTCTTTTTGTCGCATGCACCAAATCTACAGCATTCCGCTCGACAAAATGGCCACCGTCGGATACTGTTAACCGCAAGCCTTACAAGTAGTTACAAGTAAGGAGCTATTAGCCAGAACCCTCTTCGTCGGTGGTGCCGCCGTGCCACGCATTGCGCACGATAAACTAGATACGCATCATAAGTAAGTACTATGTCGAGTATCTAGTAGAGTTCAGAAGAGCGGAAGCTAATCAAATAAGCCCATGTCATGTTCTCCACGCATTTGGGAAGCGGACAATCCCTTTAACACGCAGACAACAGGGATGAGGGATCATGCATCACGGGACGCCCAATGACGAAAACTACCGGTATGGCCTGTGCCTGCGCCTGCGCCTGCGCATTCTCCGGAGTGCACGGAGTGGTCGGAGTGGTCGGAGTGGTCGGAGTGGTCTCACCCAGCTTCGGTACGGCACGGGGTTTTCCCTGCAGTGGTTTGGATACTAACCTAGATAGAAGCCGATACCAATGTAGGTATTAGATAGCAAGATGATGGATCGGACCCGGCTGTAAGCCCGAACGTGACTTTAAGCCGGCACCGTAACTTAGACGACGGGTAAAATACACCGGGATAATTACCTAGTATGTAATCCGATTCTAGATCACCACCACGGGAATACCAGTACGAAAAGAAGACTCCGCGACACTCCCGGATCGCGTTCGTGAAATGTGAAATGTGAAATGTGAAGTATGAAATTTGCCGGTTTCTTTCTGTACATGAGTCTAACTAGCTGACACTGACAGCAGACACAAGAGAACTTTTAGACTTTCCTGCACAATTTCGCGTCTGCAAGTTCTCCCGATTCTCCCCGGCGCCCACTACCTACTTCCCGAACTTGATTTAAATTGATTGGTAAATATATTGCGCTCAACAATTTGTGGCTGCTTGTGGGACTCAATCTCGGGTATGGCCTCTGATCGGTCGAATCAAACACTTGCGTGATCATCCCATCAGCCTACGTGAATTGTCGTGATCCTGCTTCCCAAGGAGGCTTGCGTCGGCTAATTGATGGAAAAAGATATTGGAAGGTGGAAGGGGTCTGATCACTCTCTCATAGTCGAAAAAACTTAATGGCTTGTTCGTCTCAGACCAGCAGCTTATCAGTCTAGATAGTGATTAAATGAATAGGTAGTTTTGACTTTGGCTTTTCACTTTTAACTTTGCAGTGCAGCGCAGTGCAGCGCAGTGCAGCCGCATTAGTGAGTCTACTTAGTCTTAGATCACCCACGAGTCCGCCGTTCTTTAAACGAACATAGAATCATATATAAAACAGAGAAGAGAATCCATTGACCTAGATACTTGCCAACTTGTCCCGCTCACTTCTTTAACCATTTTGATGAGGGCTTATAAACATATGAATGCCCTCGTCCGGGAAGCCATACTGACCAGTAGGGCAGATATAATTACCACGTCATGTAACTATTCTGTACACTGGTATTACCGACCTCCTAGGTTACGGTTAGATAGGTAGTGGTAAGATGATAACTCCGCTCGGGGTGTGCACTGTGGACCCCTTACCTTACCGATGGGTCCGAACCGATGGGTCCGAACCGACCGGATGGAAGGTTCGGCCGTAACACGTGGTCCACACGCGCCGCCAGCCTTTAGCCGTAGCGCCTTCCCTGTTGTTTAACTTTTTCAACTTTCTTTCTTTTAGCTTTTTAGCTTAAGTAACGTGAAAAAAAAACAGGTAACCTTAGCTATCTAAGCTTACCTCAGTCCCTCGTCACTCAATTTGTCATCTCGTCATTCCTCAATCTCTCAATTCGACACTCCCTCGTGGTTTCAGTTCACAACGTTTTGCGCGGTAGAGATTATGACTCTGATAGCCTGGTCGCTTATTTTGGCTTCGACTATTTTAATTGTTATTCGAAGACGGACGCTTGCGGAGACCTTGTTTGCATATTGGCATCCGACGCCTGCTTTACGACCACCGCCGCCGATACGCGAACCTCCGACGACGCCGAATGGGAATGGGAATGGGAATGGGACTAGGAATGGGACTGGGAATAATGATGATAGCCCTGATCGAGAATCTTCAACGAGCGACGATGCGGTAAAGAGGAATACGGCGGATGCGCCTGCACCTGCACCTGCGCCTGAGCCTGAGCCTGATGCGCCGTTGGATCGCGCGCCTATACCGATACCAACGACTGAAGCGGCTGCGCCGGATATTTCGATGGGATCCTCGTCGCCTTCGTCGTCATCATCAACACCAAAGGCCACGCAGATTCCAACGATCGAAAACGAAAATGAAAACAAAAACGAAGACGAAGACGAAGACAAAAACAACCCGACGGCGCTTTCGCAACCGGTAGACGCCCCAGCACTAGCAGCAGCCATCACTTCCGCCGCCGCCGCCGCCGCCGCCAGCCTTCCATCCATGCCACCGCCTCCCCTCCCGCCCAAACTCCACAAATTACCCACCACCTCCTCCCTCGCACCGCCATCCATCCGACCCCCGGCTCCCCCCGCGTCCCTGAACCGCGCCCGGCAAGCGCAATACACCCGCCAACCCGGGACCTCGACCCTCGCGCCCCCGCCCACCCACTCCAGCAAACCGAGCAAGCCCTCCCGAAAAGTAACGCTCCAACCCGGCCGGTCCCCGCTCGACTGGGCCGCCCTAGCAAGCCATCCGAAATCCGACCTCCGCGGCCTCGACCCCGGCACGCCTTACCTCCGGGTGACCCCGAGCATGCTGAGGCTGCAGACGGGGCGACGAGGGAAAGACGCGTGGACGGCGATCGGGGGCCGGGTCTACAATATCTCCCCGTACCTACCCTTTCATCCGGGCGGGGAGCCGGAGTTGTTGCGGGCTGCCGGGAGGGATGGGACGAGGCTCTTCGGAGAGATTCATCCGTGGGTGAACTACGAGACTATGCTCGCGGCGTGCTTGGTTGGCTTCTTGGTAGAAGAGGGCGAAGGGAGGGGTGTGGGGGAGCTGGAGGCTATGGATTGATCTTCTCGGCTGCACTGCGGAAAGCGAAATCATTTATTTACAAAGAGTTTTTTTTTTTTTTTTTTTTTTTTTTGTTGTTGTTGTTGTTGTTGTTGTTGCCTGGGACATTCGAGGTTTCGGGGGGTCTTGGAGTAGGGGAAGATGAAAGAAGACAAAGGTAAACGAGGGAGAAGCAGCTGCTTGCTTCCTACGTCTTTTTCGGGGAGAAGGAATGAAAGATCTTTGGGAATGGGTTAGGTTCGAGTGATTGTATTAGTTGGAAGCGAAGAATCGAAAAAAAGAAAAAAAGAAAAAGGAAATACCCACATACAAAGATGCGATTTTTTCTTTCTCTTAGATTGGGGGAGGGGGAGAAAAGGGGGGTGAGCGCAGGGGAGAAAGGGCTCATATAGCATCTTCCTCTATTATCCCTTGATATTGCGCGGTATATTAGAGTCTATAGACAGGGCAGTACGATAGATACGTGGATCCTCTAAGAAAAGATACCCCTTCCTATGCCCACTTTGATGTCAATTCAGTTCATCACAAAAATAAAATAAAATCATAGTTTTCATTAAGTTTTAAGACTGTGTCTGCGCACTTTCTATCTTATGATATAGCTTCCTTCGTGAGATATTCGAGTCCTTTTTCATCCTCGCCGTTTACCGAACCGGAAACGGAGTTCGTCGTCATCACTATCATTATCAGCGGCCTCAAGTACGGGTCCTTTCGCACGTTTAGCTGGTTTATCTTTAGCCGGTGGCCCTGCAGCCGGCCGCTTGCCTGTCCTGCGATTTGATTGTATACTATCAGAGGTGACTTGTGTGATTCGTTGCGATTGAGATCGAGTTGTACTCGCGGACGTTTTGGTCGTTCTTGTAGACGAACTTAACATGGTCACGTCGTCGTCCACGTTATCATCATCATCCGCATCTTCCACCTCGGCATTCTCATCACCATCCTCGCTGCTGTCGGGCGGCTCAAGATATTTCTCCACTGCAGCCTTTGCCGCTGACTTGTGTGAGTGAATAGGCGTCTGTGATCTATCATTTTGCGACTTGTTCCGCCGCTGGCCTGGATTGTCCTCAAGCCAGTAGTCGTCGCCGATGCCGAAAGCTTTCAACTTGACTTCCTCAAGTGCCACAATGATCTTTTGAATCGGTCGGCCTTGCAGCGTGCCTCGCTGCCGGAACTTTTTGAAGTTCTTCCTGCCGTTCCATTCGGGGTTCCATCTCCCGTCGGCTATGTCCTGTTCACGGGTACGCGCAGGTGGGAGTTGCCGCAACGGCATGGGTTCCTCAATGTGTAGACGTCGAATCTGAGTTAAATCTATATCGCCCGGTTCGCCTTCAAGCTCCTCTCGTTCCACCTTTGCTCGCTGCTCGGCTTCTTCCCGGTGTTGCCGCGCTAAATCAAGAACATCAATCTCCTTAGTCTTTGGTGGTGGCTGTGGATTGTTTGGCTTTTGTAGGATAGGGGGCGAAGCCCTATGGCGCGGTACTGGCTCCTCACCCGCTGCGATACGACGGCGTTTGACTTGCGCAGCTGTCGGGGCAAAATGTGCCATTATGTCTTCGGTTTTGGGGACTGGCGAGGCGGGCCGTTTTCGCTGAGATCGTTCAGGCAAGGTGTTCACGGCATTGGCATCGTCCGGTCCGGTTTCTATTTCGTCTCGCTGCGTCACGAAGAGCCCTTGAGAGAATCCTTGGGATGGCTCTACGTTGGGTGTAGTAGTTTCCTCGAGACCTACGGACATAGCAGGCACTTCATCTGGGCCGTCGCCATCGTCGAGCGCAACTGCAAACCCTCGGAATCGACTTTTGACAGGCTGTCTCCCTCTCCTCCGAGCAATTGGCGCTCGCGACTGCGAAGTAGTTTGCTCTACGGAATCAACTTCCATCGATTGCTCTCCTGAAGGGGGGCTAGCTGGGGACTCAAATTCTAGGGGTCGTCGTAGCCCGCTCGCATCGTTACTTAGAATTGCGTCTAAGAACTCCTTTTGGTCGACGAGGCGGTGATCTAGGCGCAAGGATATAGACCTGAAGAATTCGGCAAACCAGTCCACGTTCTCCTCTGAGTTGGGCATCCACTTGACGACAACGACGCCTTTTCCCTCGCTGCCATCCTCAAATTCGCCCAAGCCCTTCTCTCCAGCAACTCCTTTTACATAGCGGACGAAATCATCGATTTGGGTTTCTCCGGCTACAGCAACATTAAGGAGGGCTTTGCCTTTGCCGCTCGTGATGGGCGCGAGCAGACTCTCAAATTGCTTCTCCTCATAAAATACGAAAGTGTAGCCGTCGAAGAGCTGCGCTCGGACGGGGTTGGGAGCGAAGGCTTCTGGTTGTCTAGGAACGGGTTCTTCACCTGGCAGAGGGAGGAAGCGCATAGGATCGGGCCAACTGGCGTCGAAATCTTTCTCGAGAGCACTCGTGGCCGTGGCGTTGTCGCTTGAGGGTGGAACGGGGGAAGCGGCATCTACAATGGCATCTATGAAACTGTCATTAACAATGTATTTGCCATTAATCAAAGCCTGCAATCCCTTGGGCGTGTTGCGCTTCTTCGAGACAACATGGGTGGTATGACGAGTATCGTATTCGGATATGAACTTGATGTCGAGCTGCTCAAGAGTCGGGCGTAAGCGAGCGAAGGGATTTGCGCGGAGCTGATTACTCGTGAAGGAGAAGCTCAGAACAACTGGAAACCAGGTGATGCTAAAAAGGGAGAAAGAGACATGATCAGTCATGGCCATGTTTGTTACTTGCGGGCAGTTAATATACCGACCGAAAAACGGGTGGAAAAGAACCCATCTGGAGGGTGTTCGAATCGCCCGGAAGAACGCAGGATTCCTTGTGATATTTTTGGCCATTCACTTTGGTGCCTCCTTTGGAACCAATGTCCTCAACGGTAACCTTTGAGCGCTTTTCGACGACTTCCTAATGCAATAGTATGAGTATGGTCAGCCATGGGACTACCAAGCGCATTCAGCATTGGTGATCGGGTCAAAGTAGTACCGCATGGCCCTCCTCAACGGCATCCACAGTAATCGCTACATGTTTCCGGGAAACTCGCTCGGTACCGGGACCTTGAATCGCAATCTGGCCAGCTAGCATGCGGTCACGGTCAGTAGAGGAAAGTCGGCCTCATAGGGCCGGGAATAGTGGCAAGGACAGACGCACGTTCGGCGACAGTACGGCCAAAAAGATATCGTTTCCCTGGTCGAAGCCATAGTCGTTTGTCTGGGAGGAATGAGACAACTCAGTTTAGTTCTCGGCAAATGCGTTGACATGATGGATGATGGATGATGGATGGATGATGGTGGGGTGGCGGTGCAAGACTCACGTCCGAGTGCTTCGCCTTCGTTCTCTAGAATCCACATTGTAATGCGCTGGCTGCCAGTCTTTCTTAATGTCCTGCAGCCACGAAATATAATGTTTGCCGATATCGCATCAGACGTACTTTGCGCATGGATTGACTTGTATACGGATGGACGAAGAGTGGAGAGTGACTCACGCGTTGGAGGCGCGTAGAGTGTAGAGTTGGAATTCCCGGTGTTGAATTAACCACCTAGATGGCGAATCGTTATCATCGCGCGATCACGTGAGATAAACTCTTAGTTATAGTTCAATATGTTTCCTTGGATAGATAACTAATGCATAAGTACCTACCTAATACATATCTCCATGTTTTTAACTGCATAATTGTGAATTTGGGTTGAACCTGAATCTCAGGCAGACGGGAGGCTCGGCGGTCAGAATTCAATGCTCAATCATGCTTCCAATGATCCCGATCCATTTCTATATGCACCATCTCCATCCCACTACCAATTGTTGCCATCGATTTACTTTGCCGGGCACACACGGCCCATGTGTGCGATTTAGATGACACCCAGACCTGCGTATGAGTTGATCAGGTCACAGACGCAGTCCGCCGAGTTGAGTCTGTCAACATAGGTATCCTTTAGTCCAAACAACTCACTCGACAAATATATTCCAAAAAAAGCAGGACTCACGTATAACTATAAGGCGGCGTCAGATCGCCAACCTGCGTAATCCGAGTGTCACTATCAACAAAGATATTATTCCTCTCGACGGCATATCCATCCTCGTCACTATCGAGATCAGTAACGATAGCGAGCTCGGTGTCGGAGAAGTAATTCTCTTCTACGAGTACCTGGGCGCCCATGCGGCTGTTGATGCCGGATGTGGGCGTGTTGGTGAAGCAAGAGGAGTAGATGTGCCCCGTGCCGAAACGGAGGGAAGGTAAACGTGAGTTGACGTTGTTGTAGAGGTTGTGGTGGAGGGTTACGTGGAGGTGGCCGGTGTCTTCGTCGGCATTGTTGTCGCTATGGCCTATCAGGGTGCCTTTCCACTGCGGGTGAAGTCGGAAGTCAGAAGTCAGAATGGAGAGGTTTTGTCTTTTGTCTTTGGTGTTGAGAGTTGGGGTCAGCTGAAATGGAAGCATACGTGATCGTGAAATTTATTCCATGAGACAGTGATATCGTCGCTCCCGTGCGTGATGTCCAGGAGACCGTCGTAGTAGTCTTTGTCGCCGGTAATACCTTCGGTGGAGAACTACATTTCATTCCGTATCAGCAGGGCGATTCATCCAGACTCATTTCTTTGGGGATGGAGACACACACACACACACACACACAGAGAGAGAGATAGAGAGAGGGAGGGAGAGAGAGAAAGAGAGAAAGAGAGCTTACATCGCAGTGGTCAATCCAAACGTTGGTCGAATACTGGACTTCAACGAGGTCTTTGCCCTCAGGCGGGTCGTGAAAGTACAAGTTCCTGAGAACGACATTCGACTGCTCTTTGATGCGGAAACCACCGTTGGTCAAGCCAGACATGGAGCCGGAGCCAAGGACGGTGGTGTCGCTGGATAGGTCGATGACTGCGATATGCTCGAGATTAAGCAACGCCCAGCACTGGGAAAGGAACATGGGCCAAAACATCTGTGCAGTAGAAATAAAGGCCGGCACTCACCGTCGCAGCCATCCAGAACCCCTGATACGGTGATGACTCCACCGCTCTCAGCAGCAGACGAGAGCTCCGAGCATGAAGTGACAGTCGTCCCACTTCCGCTACCACCACCAGTTGCATCGGCACCGTAACCCTCGAGAGCATAGTTCGGTGATCCACAAGCGCCTGTGCTTCCACCACCGGAGCCCGTGGTCGTCCGAGTAGCAGTCGTGGTAGTAGTACTCAGGGTTGTCCTGGAGGATGTAGTGGTAGGACCAGTAGTAGGGGCACTACCACCACCACCAGTAAAAGCACAAGAGCATTCCTATCGTCATTCGTGAGTTGGCGATTCACGCATGATCTTGAGAAAGTGGGTTCATGGCTCCTCACCTTGGAGATGGCGCTGGGCTTGTTCGAGCATGCTGTTGCCCAGGATGGTAGGTCCGCTGTAGCCGTGACCTGTGACTGTGTGAAAGTCGCGCAGAAGGGAGAGGCCGTGGCGGGCTGGTTCGACATGAACGAGGCGCAGGGGTCAGAATCCGGGTTTGTGCAGGCGTATGTGAAGGGCACGAGGGCCAGGAGAGCGTAGTACTGCATTCTGGTTTCTTTCTTTCTTGAGATATCAAGTTGCTGACGGTAGAAGACGAAGATCAGGACTCAGTACGGTCGGTCGTGGAAGTGGAAGAATTTGTGTTCTCTCCCTATGCTAGTTCTCTTCTCCTTTATATCCATTTTCCTCGACGTACAAGATCAATGTCAATAGGTCTCTATAGAGCCATCAGCCAGCTCTCAGGCGGCTATCACAAGCCATTGACCATCGAGACGGCAAGAATCCAATTGTCCCAGGATTTGCAAATTCTTCCCTCCTGTATTTCCACCAGTCGCAAATCGAGTTTTGGCGACTTTCCTCCTGGATTTCTCTCTTGGCGCTTTCATTTTCTCCAACTCGTACACGACAAAGTCCGTCGAGCGTTCGCAATCGTATTTGTAGAAACCGAGCTGGATAATTTCCGAAGAAAAACAAATCCCCCCCAAAAAAACTATAAAAACTCGAAATGCAACATGGACGTAATGCCAAGGCATAGAATTCGCTGTGAATTGGAATTTATTGGCGGAATATTGATATACCAATTCTTTTCACCACGACGCGTGCTTTAGGAGATCCCCTCAGAAAGCACGGACAGATAATCCTCGAAATGAATCATTGGTGGAAACATGATGATATCCTCAGAGGCATCTTTTTTCTTTCTTTCTTCTTTTTGTTTTGTAGAGCGTCTAGGTAGAGAGTCTCGGGTTAATGTGATGCTTTTTATAAGAAAAGGTTGTGATATGCGTCTCATGAGTTTCTTGATGTGTAGAAGAGTAACTCAGGTATCGAGCAGCGATGTGAACAATGTGTGTCCATGCTGCCCACATCAGTTGCTCCCATCCATCGGGCCTTTCCTGAGCTCCCGTCACCTATGCGTGATCCGGCATTGGTCCCCCACGCGGAAGCCCACCCTCCGTATCCGTGGACCCAGAATCGGCCTCACCGGCTAGGTAAGCAAGAGTGAAGACATGATCTTGTTGAGCGCTGGTTGCTAGCTAGCCGTTGGTTACGACTGTAACTCTTGATCTTTGCGGTTCCTCCGCCGTCAACTTTGCGGCAAAATACAGTTTAATCACACGTGCATACAAACTGTCGCCAAACATCATGAGGGAAGTTGAAGTTGGGGTGTAAGGTATGGGTTTGATCTTTAATTTTTGATATTTCTCTCTTGACATCGAAGTAACAGAAGTGCTATCTCTTGTTTCAATTTTCATGTATTCCCTTGAAAGCCAATTCTTTGTAGACTATCACTTCGCTGATGCTGGCTTTTTATATGTTAAAGCCCCCCTGGAGGACTCATCAAACATCAATTCATCTAACCTGGATAAATCATCACAGAACACATAAATCATCACCTTAAAAAGTATCTGATATACTTCCCCTTCTCCTTCCCTTCGTCCATCTTAGAGACAGCAGGTACTCAGACTACCACCATAACCGAATCCATTTCTCCATATCACCATGACTGATCTCATCAACCTGCTGTAGGGCGGTAATCCTAGCCGCAGCATTCTCAGTGCTCCATCGCGGAAACACCGTCTCCGCCAACTTGGCCTTGTAGAAATCAATAAGTCTTAACGCCGGGTTCATATCATCGTCGACATCATCATCATTCCCATGCCGGGCGTCGGCAGCATCCAATCTCTTCAACCACTCCCGGCGCGAGACAACTTCAACTTTCCCACCACCGTGTTGGGAATTCAAGTCGTTCAGCGTATTCACGATAACAGGCAAAAGCTCTGCCCAGCTCGTATGCTTCAAATTCACCAGGTGATAAACCTGGGCATGATGGGTGCTTAGAGAAGGATCTGCTTGCCATCCCTCGAGTAGAATCTCAACAATAGCATCAGCAACAATGTCGACAGAAACCCAATCCACATCCTTGACATCCTGACCGTACCCTCCCAAGGAATCAGGCAAAGCGCCCAGACTCGCGGATCCCTTGATGAGTCGCGGAATCCATTCCGCTGGATTCCAGCGTCCAGGACTACGAGCAGCACCGCAGACCTGACCGATCCGTGCCACGGTAACCGGTATGCTGAGTTTTTGGGATGCGTACGCGAGTATGCGCTCAGCTAGATATTTGCTTTCGCCATACCCGGCTTCAGCAGGTACAGAAACGTCCTCGAGGATTTCTTCCGGGACGATTCGACCCGGACCGGGTTGAAGAGCTAGGCCCATGACGGCGCTGACAGAGGATAGGAAGACAATAGCTGGGTGCCTGGGACTTTTCGAGGAGAATGTATATAGGTTCTCGACGCCGACGAGATTGTCGGTGAATGAGGATAAGGGAAGATTAAAATCGACAGACCAGGCATTATGGACTATCAACGTCGTCGACGAGGAGAGCTTCGCAAATAGATCCGGTGCGAGATGGAACGTAGCATGGGTCAGGTCTGCTTCGAGGAAATGGACCTTCGAAGGGAATGTGATGGGTAGTTCCGGATCGACATCTGCGTTATGTTTGCGTTGTCTCGCAGCAGAATCGGGACCACGGTTCAGACAGTATATCGTCCCGATAGTCTCGTTTTTCATCAGTGAGCGGAGGATGTATGATCCTATCGAACCGGTTGTCCCTGTTACGATACACACATGCTTGTCGTCGCTTTTTATGCCATGTTCCTTATTATCAAGCACCTGGGACTCAGTTACCGCAAGTTGGTCAATGCGATGCGTGAAGAGTTGAAGGGTTCCTTCAAGCTGCAACTTGCGTTTCTCCTTTGAGTCGTTCAGGCTCTTCACGTTGTCCTGTCCCTGCTCAGAAGCTCTAACCGATTCCTGAATGGCTTTCGCCAACGCAATAGGCGTAGGATTCGAGTAGACAGTAATCGGTTTCAGAGTGTTAATGCCAATACTCGATCTAAGTTTCCTGCACAAGCGCAAGACCTGGAGAGAATCCATGCCACGGGATAATAAATTGTCGTCTTTCCCGAATTCAGGAAGTCCAGTGGCTTCCTTACAGGCTGATTGAATAGCGACGACTACTGCTTCGAAATCATCCGTATCTGCCTTTCGGTGCGTATCATCGGGTTCAGTAGTAGTAGACTCGACGGCCTGGTATAAATCATCTATGGCCTGAGCATAGTCACCCAGGCTGACCTTTCTCTTTACCGTACCTTTGGGTGTCCGCTGTAGCGGTACATCCGGTATTGTGAAGAGGACATGAGAGGCCGCGATCCTGGCATGCTTGGGCGTATCCCGGTTAGCTTCTTCTATTATCGGCCACAAGCTCTTAACCCGCTCGTCTCTCCCCCGAGGCAACAGCGCGCTTCCAGACTTGAGCTCTATAAGAACACCGGCTTCAAATCGTTGATCTCCAAATACTATAGCTCCTTGAATATCGGGATGCTTGCTTAGATGATTCTCGAAGGAAACCGGGTTCGTCTTTTCACCGTTGAGAAAGACGATGATGTCGTCTGCGCGCGACGCATGAGCCCACATGTCCGAGCGGACAGGATGACGTTTGAAGAGATCACCCGTGGGGAACTTTTCGAGCTCCGGGAAGCGTTCGAAGACAGGTTGATACGGTTCAGTGGAAGGTGATTTCTCAAGCACCAGCTCAAACGTATCCTCAGTCCGGGGATGATGTGCAGCACCTATCTGTGGATGAAACCCCATATACTCCCAGTCTGTCGTAAAGTCGAAGTCTTCCGGGTAAATGATCGGCAGCCCTGCAGTTTCGCTAGAGCCTAAGAAGCTGACAAGGCGAATCTTCTTCGCAATCACATCTCCCAATGCCTTGGGTAGGGCACCGCCGGCAAACACAAGCATCTTGAGCTTAGAAGCAATCTGGTCTAGCAGGGCTTCGTCTTTGGCGAGTGTCTCCAGCGTAAAAGGGGCCGTCATTGCCCAGTCCGCTTCAACATTCTGAACCATCGCCGTGAGACCGTCGGTAGAGGGAGGGGCTGTCCACGAGGGGATAATCACAATGCTGCGATTATAAATCGCATTAATGATGCCCAGCTGAACTCCGGCCGGGTGGAAGAAGGGAAGTACCAGGATCTGAGTATTCCCGCCCAACTTCGAAGTCAGCGAGATATAGCCGTCAGGGATCGGTAACGTCAACGTCCTGGCGCTTTTCAAGATGAACTCATGATTATATATGCAGCGCTTGGGAATGCCCGTGGTGCCAGAGGTATGGCAGACGAATGCGCCGTCTCGCTTTGCCTTTTCCAGAGGTCTTTGGTAGGAATATGACTGGGCTGGGTGCTTGATCAAGTCTTCCATCGACGCGATCTCCAGGACTTTCATCGGTCTCTTCTCCAGCACTTCGGCGATGGTGGGAGGCGTGGGTCCTGCTATGATAATTTTGGAGCAGTCTAAGCTTTCCAATAGAGCCAGATGAGCAGCAAGGCTGTTCCGAGGACTAGTAAGAAATATCTAAATCATACACGTCAATATTCTTGTCCTTTTTACCCCTGCTACCGATGTAGAGAAAGAACTACAGTCTACTCACCTTATACCCGGCCTTGATAGCCCCGACAAAGGCAAATACATAGCGAAAGTCATTGGGTCCGATATAAGCGATAGCGGGCGTTTGATCCTCGTCGCCGCGGCCTACTTGATGCTCCAACCACCACGCCACCCCGTTGATAGCGTTGGCCAATTGTGCGAATGTGACGCTCGTGAATCCGGCGCTGTAGTCGGCCGGGTCAGTTGGGTATTTCCCATAGAGCGATTCTGGTTCTTCTGTAGCAATCTTGTCGATTGCGCTTGGCAGAATTAGGGGCTCCTCCTGGTGAGCCATGGTGATTCTGGTCGTGTCTCTCAGCAAAGACTCTGATCAGTGGTCACGGAGTGAGCAGTGGGACCGTGATAACCGCAGATACACACGAGACTGAAGCTTGTCAAGATCAGTCCAGTCGAAATGTAAGAGGCAGCCCGGAATGACCCGCACTATCTCGACTTATCTAAGATATACAATTAGGAAAGCACTTCTTGAGGGTCCCGTCGTGCTTTCCATTGAGAGTATCGATAGATAGTTCGTTTGCTCCTTCCAAGAACAGTGTAGACAGTACAAACAGTTTTAATAACACCAGATACACTGGGCACCGCGACAAATGAATGAAGAGACGGAGCAAAGCGACAAAGGATGTGACGGTGTTACTTACCTATATCTACCATATCTACCATATTTACCATATCCACCATATCCACCACGTCTACGGACTACCATATATACCATGTCCATCATGTATATCCTCCCCTTACGTCCCTACAACAGTTGGAAGCTTCTTGTCACCATTGGGCCCCGAGTCGTGCCACTTATTACCAACAGAATCTCACGCATTTCCCCTCAAAGGCACGCGGTTGTCCGATTGGCCGTTGTCAATCTCACCGTTGCATCGAGTTTCTTTTGATTGCTTGTAACAAGGGTCATCATCTCATCTCAATCTTATACCACGTTCCTCGGCCACACGCTCTGTTCGGCCCTACCTTGTTAGTTGTGACGATGAACCGACAGGGTAATGGGCCGGGGCTTTTTCTCCCAGCCATGTCGGAGTGGTTTGGAGCCGATCGGTGTGTGTAAGTGACTTTCGGCCAAGACTCCAGTTATACTACTATACCTCCATAGATAGATGGATAACTAACTAACCTATCTATCTAGTGTAGAGACGACATCCATGTCCAACACATTGCCGCTTGCGCGCATGAGTTCTGGATAGTGTGAGATGTGACTGGTAGCTGTAAGCCACGGCCGATCATCCCCGTTTTAACGAGATAATTAATACTCAAGTGCGCCGCAAGTACGCCGCAAGTACGCAATTTAAACGGGCCGAGCTGGAAAAAAGGCTTTGGAGAGGGGTTGTGTACCGACTGTGCAGTCCGTACAAGGGATTTCTTCTGTTCTTCGTCACTCGCAGGGCTCTTCATCCATGGTCGACTCCAAGCTGATGAATACAACATAGTCTGTACTCAACCTTACGATGCTCTCCAACTGCTGACTGCTGACTGCTGACTGCTGACTGCTGCACGTCTCCTATCATCATGCTAATGCATTTCTGACGCGGCCCCGAAGTAAATGGAAAATCGCGATAGGGGGTTCATATAAGGACCTTGCTTTAGACGCGGCCCGTCCCAGATTTCAGGATTCGGTGGCTTTACGAAGGATTCGTTTGAGAGTCGAACAAATGTCGCTACGACTTTTTCGACTTGTGTAGCACTCACGGTGAACACTGAACACCGACACCGACACCGACACCGAGCACTGAACGCTGAACACCTACGCAGCGTAGCAACGCAATTTACGGTAGTTTAAAGTAAGTGGGTGGTAGGGTAGTGCTGGGAAGTCCTATAGTGTAATATCAAAGCCTGGTCCCCGTCTCCCTAAAGAGCATGGGATCTGGTCTGGTTCTTATATACAGGCCATCTATCATATCCATAATCCTGATAATCTACCCTCCTTCATGAAATGCCGGTCCCTTCCACTGCACTGCTACCTACCTACTAGCAGTATCCTTCTGGATCACTGGCGGTTCTCACCATCTGACATCTTCCCTTGGGCCTTGGGCTTACCTGGCTTCTCCAGGGTGTAAACTACCTAACCTAGCGTAATCCTATCCTGCCGGGACCTTACACCCATCTGCTAGACTACTACACTATTATTCACTTTCCCTTACCACACTCGCACTCTACATGTCAACGGAGCAACTCTCCTTTCCCTTGTTCCGCTTTTCCGTGTGAGAGCCAACGATGTCATCAGACTCGGATGAGATCTCGGGTCTTTTCATCGGTGTCAACATAGCCTTATTCGTCTTGGCCGTCGTCTCTGTATCTCTAAGATGTTATGTGCGCCTGGGCATTACCCGCTCATTCGGACCAGATGATTACTGGATGTTGGCCACCTTGGTACCGTGCCTTTGATCCTTTTTTTTTTTTTTTGGTTATTGTTTTTGATTTTGATTTTCCCCCTCCCCATCCCCAGGTGGAATGTAATTAGACAGTAACCCAGATGTTTGGACTAACAACAAAAGGCCTCATTCACAGCGAATACTACAATCGCGCTGCTGGGCGCGAAGCATGGCTTGGGGCGACACATCTGGAATCTGTCGCCTCGTGACCTCAGATTAGCTTTGAAGGTAAGGTAGCTTTACTCTACCCTGACCCTCAACCCTTCCTTCTTTTCAAGTTTCTTGCGCCCCAAACCCCAGGCTGACTGACGACGTCTTGGTGATGATTAGTTCACATACGCCACCGAGATCACATACGGCCTCACGATGATCCTCGCCAAGATATCCATCGCCTTGTATCTCCTACGCCTCACACCGATCCGACTACAGCGGCACATCATCTACCTAGTCACGGGACTCACATGTGTCGCGGGTCTGACGTTGACCTTCATCGTAGCCTTCCAATGCAAGCCGCCATCGCGGGCCTGGAACATGGACGCGCCGGGGTCCTGCATATCCACCAAAGCCATCCGCATCGCGACGTACACGTATAGCGCCCTGGCCATCGTGACGGACTTCACGTTCACCTTGTTGCCTTTGTTTCTCATTTGGCATCTCCACATGGATAAACGGACCAAGGTCGCGCTCGTGCCGGTGTTCAGTCTGGCCTTACTGTAAGTGAATAAAGCCGTGTATTACATTGTTTTGGTTTCTAAAGAGAGTTTCGGAAGAAAGAAAAAAAGGAGGGAGGGAGGGGGAGGGGAAGCGGGATGAGGATGGAGATGGGGGCTTCAATAATCTAATTATACCTACTAAAACTTCTTCAATCTGCGAAAAATACTCAGTGCGAGTCTGGCGGTCGTCATTCGCATTCCTCTTATCAAAGACTTTACCGAGACCGACTTTTTGTGTATGTCCCCCCCTCCTCCCCTTTTTGTTTTCCCTTTTTTTTTTTTTTTTGGTTCCCTTTTCTTCTTCTCTCTTAACCGGTTATCTGTCCATGGCAAAAAAAAAAAAAAGAAATGGTTTTGACCGACCCGTGACAAATAAAAAGTTGCTACCGCTCGATTCGGCCTGTGGTCAGCCACGGAACAAGGCCTGGCGATCATGGCGGGCAGTCTCATCACCCTCCGACCCCTCGCGCGAAAACTAGTCGAGGTCCTGCGACTGACCATATCCGCCTCCTCGCAACCCCTCAGTGGGCCGCGAGAGAGTTCGAAGGTCATCAGTGCTGATAGTCGTGGCATTGATGGGAGATACGGCGGCGGCGGTGCTTGGAATAGACTTGATGGAGGACCCAGCGATGCGATTAGTCTGCGGGGATTGAATTCCACTGCTACGAGGTCGAATGCGGATGTAGAGGAGGAGAATGAGGCTTTGAGGCAGTCGGATGCGTGCGTGTATCATTGGGCCAAGTGAAAGCTGTAAAAGATTCCCAATTTCCTAGGGAACTTTAATGTCTGGATGATGTATGATTCCATATTTTATCCCTTTCTCGTTATATCTGCCCCGGATTTGTGATTTGAGGATAAAAAGCGCAGCGATATAAAGTTAGAGCGATAGGACTATATTGATAAACTGCTTTTGAATGTGAAAGTTTGCTTCAATCCACAACGCACAAGGGCGCCTCACTATCGCGATTTGCAGCTGTCACGATGCTCCTAATTCAGTCTGACGACTTACTTCACTTACGCGAGGCCCAGCTCCTGAATAATCAGATCCGCAGCCTTCTCGCCAATAACACAGGCAGTGTTAGCAGTATGCGCCCCGACATTGCCAGGCGCAATACTTAAATCCGCAACCTTCAACCCCTTGACTCCATACACGTTAAGACTAGCATCCACGACGCCCTGCTTGTCACGGCTTCCCATCTTGCACGTGCCCATCGAGTGCCATGTCGTCGCCACGTTCTCGCGCAGCCATTGATCAATCACCGCGTCGTCTTCAGGCGTATATTCAATGTTGGGTAGATTCGCGGGCAATGCCTCCGTCGTCTCGATGCAAGCCGCCTTGGAGTCGGCCGCAAAGGGCGGATGGCCTCGAGCAACCTCTCCGCGGTAGACGGACCTACGACGCGCGATCTCTCGCTGAACCTTGTACGCCCATCTGCATTTCTTGATATCCATCTCGCCGGCATCGCCGAAGAAGCCTGAGTCGAAGTCGATCTTGTCGCTTAGACTAGGTCCCGTGATATGGACGTAGCCGCGAGAGTCAGGGTAGGGACTGAAGATGTTATGGCCGAAGTACTGCGCAACTGGAAGACCGATCGGCGGGCCAGGGAAGCTGGACTGAATGTTAGAGCATTTTCTTGCACATGCCTGAAGCTTATATATCCTTACGCGTTGTAGACGGCAATGACCGCCATAGGCTTGTTCGGATTGTGTTTCCACTCCTTCTCCCAGACCTTCTGAAATTCAGGTCCTAGTGCCGCGACGTCGCTCTCCGTCGGTCGTAGCTTGCAAGTGACGTCCGAAGCATTCCAGCCCAAGAGTTTTCGTGTTGCGGGGTCTTCCATGTCAAAACGGCCCCCGTTGATCGAATCATGCGTCTCGTCTGGGTTCAAACTCGACTTGTACGGGTAGCCTACGAGGTGATGGTCTTCGTATCCACTGCCAACCCCCGGAAGGTCAACGATAGGCTCCACGCCGGCTTGCTTCAAGATCTCAGGACTGCCGATACCAGACCTCTCTAGTATAGCGGGGGTGCCAAATGCTCCACTGGAGACGACCACCAATTTCCGAGCCTTGATAGTCCGACCCTCAGAGCCGGCTTCGGCACCGCTTGATCGGTAAACGACGCCAGTAGCACGTTTATTATCATCGAGTATGACACGCTCCACCTTCGTCTCCACGAGGACATGGAGATTCGGGTGCTTGTCGCCCTCGAGACGGGGATGCAAGTAAGAATGAGCGGTGTCTTGCCTCATTCCATCTGGAGCTACATAGCGCAGGGCACGCTGTGCGCCATTGCAACTATCGAGATCAGCCAAGTCCTCAATTTCAGGGTAGCCCACTGCCTTCAAGGCGGCGAAAAAGTCGTTTTCAGCCCTGGTGGCGCGGTTGGTGCCACTAGACACGATCAGTGGACCGTCGGCTCCGTGTAGTTCTTTCGATCCTGGACCATGATAGGTTTCAAGCTGAGAGACTTTAGCACTCGTAGAAGACAAGACAAGAGAGACGTAAGAACAACAGGTGTATTACCTTTCTCATGTATGGTAACAGATCGTCGGCAGACCATCCGGGAGTAGACCAGGCGTCCAAGTCACTTCGCTGAGCTCGGCTGTACAATGCAAAGTTCACGGATGAGCCGCCGCCGAGAACATTCCCAGCTGGGACGAGAAGCTCTCGATTACCAAGGAACTCGGACTTGCGGCTAGCGTAGAAAGAGATAGTCTTGGTGCCAGGAGCTAAGTTGGCAAAGAAGAAGGCTGGATGGACAATGAGGGGATTGTTGCGGTTGTTGGGGCCGCCTTCAATGACCAAAATGGTCAGATTAGGGTCGGCATCTGCGAGTCTAGCGGCAATGATGCAGCCGGCCGTTCCACCTATGGCTAGTAGTCAATATACATTCTTTTTGACGGTGGAAGAATGGGTCAGCATTACCGCCAGCGATGATCACGTCGACCTCTCCAATGGTCTCGGGAAGCTGATTGTATAACCCCATCGTGAATCTGCAGGGAGAAGGGCTTGGAAATCAGGAATCTGGGGTCTCCACGTGGATGTTAATTTGATGGCGGTCTCAATGGCTTTTATCGATCGGACGGCTTCACAACAGACAAGTGAGAGCTTAGGAATCTTTCCAAGCAACTGACGAATTACAACCGTAACTTAACAATCGTACCACTTTCATCGAACCGATGGGTTGGTGGATATGTGCCATTGACCGACGACCAACAAGCACCAATCTAGGGATGAATGCCAAGTCTTGTCGAGCACGTTGCAACGTGCTGCTTACACTTCTGGTCCGTATTGCCTCAGCCTGCGTGAGATGACATGGCAATCGCGGTTAGTCGTTGCGGCATATATAGCGTAGCATCATTGGAGGGTGCTTACGCTTAACCTTTTACAATCCGTGATATTAACCGGCGGCACTGCAGCTCCATCATGGCACGAACAGTACTTATTTTGGAGCGCCTGGTTGCGACCTACACGTAGGTATGATGCGTATGATGCACTCCTCTATGCCCATCATAACCCCTGTCTTGGGTTATAATTATGTTGTCGAGAACATATTCACCGAAACCCTCCAGTGAGACTTTGAGTGAATGACGGGAGGAACACGCTAATCGGCCTACCTTGTGAATTAGGGCTGACACACTCGTGAGCGATGTGCCTTGAGGGTGCAAAGACAGGTATACCTACGGAGAGTGTGTTAAAGCACTGGAGATGCCTCAATAGGTAGATCTATAATAGCGCCAATCCAATGGATCCTCTGGGTCGCTTTTAGTCCATGATTTGCGATACCACTCGATAGTTTTGGCTGCTCGTCTGCTCGTCGGATTATCCCAAATCGTCGCCCGATTCGATTGGTACCGCTCATGTAGTCGGATTTGAATCTCTAAACGCGCGTACACGTTTAATGTGTTATGCATTCTGCAGCCGAGAGACTTTTAACGTGAGCTCTGGAAAAGGTGCTGTTCTGCGACGAGTCTTCGCTGCATTGTCGATCGGCCTTTGCTGAGTCAATGGAATTTGCCAGGGAATGCGCAACATTTTGATCCACCCAATGGAAACGATTGAAGGGAATAGCTCATCCTATGGACACTATAGTTAGCAAGCCACCAGTCCACCGTCAACGATACCACCTACTGCGTGCCATGAAGACTGTTTGACCTTTCAACCTTGACCCTGGTTTCGGTATATCTGTCATAGACCCTCGTCAAATGGTGTTTGGTAATATAATTCGTCTGACTGATGCTGACAATCCCCCTATATCATGGTACTTCAGCCCACCTAAGGACCAAGGCCATCATGCAAGAGACGCCGGAGGAGCGTGGCCTCGTTTTAAGTCGGCATTCCCTGGGGAAGTGACAGAGACAATTTTCATGTGTTAGTGAATCGGTGTTAGATAATATATCAAGGATACCCGTAATTCGTCGTGATCAGAATCTGAGGGATTTGAGCGTCACTTACACGCGACCAGTAACAATGCTGACCTCAACTGGACTTATGGGTACCTGGCTTCCCACTTGATGCTCACGGCTTACTTCTGAACTAATTTTTTTTTTTTTTGCCGAGCTTAATTATTCTCAATACTCTCTTGAAATTTGCGGCATTCGAGGGCGGGCTCTTCTTCGTTATTTACGCAGCTCCAACACTCCTATGTCACGATCGAACGCAGCCGTCCAACTGCAACAGTACCCCCCGCGGCGCGGTCACCGCCAACATGGCTGCTCAATTGACCCCGGGCGACATAGCATGGATGACAGCGCATAAAAATGACACGCTTGTGCCCAACATCTATGCGTGCAGTGCTGCGGGTGCTAGTATTTCCGTTGTTATTCTGATCCTTCGAGTATGGTCAAGACGCCTTGCTCGTAAACGCATCATTATCGACATTAGTGACTGGTTTATCCTGTTAGCATGTGTAAGTCCAACAGTAGAGTCAATTAGACTCCAACATCGTGCTTTCAACGGGCTGACTTTGAGCTTCTTTCGTCTAGGTTTGCTATATCGTCGCTCTCATCAGTTTTTCGCTCTCGGCAAGATACGGGCTCGGGAGGCATGTTATCTTCGTCACGGACGTGAGGTTGTTTTGGATCGTGCGTATGCAAATTCGCAGTCGGCGTTTCGAGCCAGCTAATGGAATCTTAGTGGAGCGTTAACCTCGAAGTATTCTACTACTTGACCATAGGCTTTATAAAGCTTAGCATCTTGAGCTTCTATGGCACGATCTTTACTTCGAGGCAATTCCGCCCGTATCTTTGGGTCGTAGCGATTATCGTGATTGCTTGGTCCGTCACGTCACTCACTGTGTCTATAGCCCAGTGCTTGCCACTTGAGTATGGCTGGGACAAGACCATTCCGGGGGGACACTGCATCAACTATGGTCAGTTGGTGCTTAGTGCCGGCGTTGTCAACGTCGTGACTGATTTCGGCATCCTCGCTCTTCCTATTCCGCTAGTCCTGAAACTTCAGATTCCTCAAGGGAGGAAATATCTGCTGGTGTTTACCTTTGCATTAGGCAGCAGGTGAGGATAACGAACCATCGCTGCATGCCCTCAAAGATAGCCGCTCTAACCGCAGAACGCCAATCACAGCGCTTGTATCGTCAGCATCGTCAGGTTGGCGTACAGTCTTATCATTAGTTCGACAGCGGACGTTAGCTGTGAGTCCAATTCCCGAACACGTAGTGGAGATGAACTAGCAACTGATTTTCTCTTCAGGGAACAATGTCAAGCCAGGGTTCGTATCAGCTGCTGAATTGCTAGTCGGAATTCTAGCGGCCTCGATCCCGACATATAGGCCACTCTACCGGCGTTATTTCCAAAGGTTGAAAAATGTTAGTGGAAACTCTGGCAACGATTCTAACCCCCCCGGCAAAGGCCAACTGCCGTCTCAATCTCGTGGTGCCAACATATCAGCCAGACAGGGTGTAACTGTTAATGGGCCCGGAGTCCATGTCACCGATGAGATTGAGCTTACCAGGCACACATTCAGAGATGGAGCATGGGTTCGGTTAGCCGACGAAGAAGCGACAGAAAGTCGGCAGGTCTGATGAAGAAAGTATCTACACGAAGCGAGTCTCAGAAGGATTGAGAAAAAGGGGGTTCTCTCGAACCGACACTTCCAGCGACCACAGATAGGTAGATCGGAAGCCGGGGGAGGACCGTTATCTGACGTCAAATATAATAGTGGATGTCATCGTGCGGCGACATGGAGCATACCTGTACATTATCATCCAGAACTGCAATATATAATTGGTTTAGCAGCGTATTGGGGGAACTGATCAAAACGGAACGGTGCTGTGCAAACAGAATATTAGACAGGAGACGAGAGACGAGAGACGAGATGCTGAGGGACAGATTTCATCTCAGTGTGCTCAGACCATCTCCTCCGAGCACGTTGTGGCGGATGTTGTCGTGTGGCTGGTGGGTGTTCCCGAATCCCGCGGAATACCCGGTGCATTCAGAAATTCTGACCAATGGCGATTTTATTAGATAATAATCATTTTGATTAGTGAGGGGCGTCAAGGGGCAGTTAGTCATCTGACCAATACGCTAACCTAAGTTAAGAAATCCCGCCTGATAAGTTGAGCGTCGCCCCGCGATCTCTTTGCCCTCGATTTCCCGTGTAGACATACCGGCCCTGTGAGATCACATCGCGAATCCATTGATTCCCCCACACCTCAACACCGGTCTTATCTTCATCGCGAGAATGCCGAACAGGAACAGTCTAATTACTGTACTCTTATGTCTGTTATGCTGCGGCATCCGATAGTTATGTTGACTGCCAAGGCAATGCCCGTAATAATACATAAACTCCTATATTTGGCGACAACGATGGGCCTCCCATTCCTCCGTTGCACCATCGTTGGAGTGCATTTAGTTCAAACCTGCCTCTTCCTTTCAATTTTTTGACTATTCTGCATCATAGCTGGTTTCAGATCAACGGAAAGATATGGCTGGTGTCGCATCTGAAGTCGAGGCAATACTCTCGCAGCTCCAGACAGCTGGCGTTTCGTACGCTCAGCAGATGCCAGGTGCGCGAGAGAAGCTCCTGAACCTCAGTCGCGAGCTGATCTCTACCCTGGAATTGCCAAGCGAGGCACTCATGAGAATGGGATGGGCAGAGGTCAGTTGAGAATGCCCAATTTCCAAACAGGCCGCTGGTCCGAGCCGAAGAGAAGGATGCTAATGAGATGAATGAAGCCTGCAATGATGGCCAATTGCCGAATCGCTGTTGATCTCAAGATATTTGAGCGACTGAGAGGGACTGACAACACTGGTATCACCACCAAAGCGCTTGCGTCTCAGTGCGGCGCCGACTTGACTTTGATCTGTAAGCCAGCTATACACTATAACGAAAACCAGTGTCGGTAATTACTAGCTGACCCGTGGGCCGTCATAGCGAGAATCATGAAACATCTTGCCGCAATGAACGTGGTCAGCGAGAAAGCCGAGGATACATATTCCTCCACCCCATTGACTGAAGCCCTTGCTGAGGCCAGTTACAGCGATGGCATTATCTTTCTGTCAGTGACACCGATACTGACACCTTTTCAGAAGTTCGCAGGGTTCTGATTGTCTCATAGTCATGACATCGCCGGCCGGTCGTTTCAACACCTGCCCGAATATCTTAAGAAGATAAATTACAGGCTCCCGACGGACGTAACAAACGGGCCATTTCAAGCCGCACACAAAACGGAGCTTTCCGCTTTCTCCTGGCTAGATCAGACCCCTGCCCATATCCAGGCCTTCAACAACTACATGTCGGCCTACCGGACGGGAAAGCCGTCATGGTTAGACCCAGGGTTCTATCCCGTGACCGAACGTCTAATCGACGGCTTCGACTCTGGCTGCAGTGATGTCTTCCTTGTCGACATTGGCGGAGGCAAGGGCCAAGACTTGCACGAGTTCAAGGATAAGTACCCCGAAGTCCCGGGCAGACTCATCCTTCAGGACCGGCCGGCAACTGTTCTCGGCGTTGGAAACGGCGTTTTCGAGGCCATGCCTCACGACTTTTTCACGGCCCAGCCAATCAAGCACGCGCGAGCTTACTATCTGCACTCTATCCTGCACAATTGGGGAGATGATGAGTGTGTTAGGATACTACGACATGTGAGAGCAGCGATGAAGCCGCAGTATTCTCGGCTGCTGCTCAACGAGATCGTGGTGCCGAAACAGCATGCTACATGGCCGGCTACATCGATGGACCAGTTGATGCTTGTGCTCGCCGCCGTGCAGGAACGAACCGAGGCGCATTTGGCCAAGTTGCTGAGGGAAGCGGGATTCAACTTGGTGAAGGTCTACGGCTGCGAGTTTGGTCAAGAGAGTCTGGTAGAAGCGGAAGTTTCCGAGGAAGAGCAGCAACCGTAAGAAGTGGGAACTCTCGCGCGTGAAATTCGTTGTCCTTCGCAAAGTATTCTAAGTAGGGGTATAATACGGTAGTATCATAAACACTATACCGGTGAGGAGTTCAGCGGTGAGCATGTCCTGCAGAGAATCGAGAGCGACATGAGGTCAACTACAGTTCCCCTTACTTTGGTACAATCCATCAATGCTCCGCTGCACGGCAGCATGGTACCTTTTTGGGGGGTTATGGTGGCAGTTACAGCGGAGCGGCACAGCCAAAGATGACTCTAGAATCGCCGTCTCTTACACTCAGCTTACGGAATACATTGTGCATTGAGTTTACGTACAAGAATACCATCCGCGGACACATCTAGATTGTGGCTGAGGTCGCATTCGAAGGGGAAAGGCCGTACACTACACCATGCCGCAGTTTGGGATGGCACCCGACGTGACATCGACACCACCACCTCTGGCCCTTGAGGGAACAATAAGAGAAGGATTTATTGGCCCATCCCGCGAACACGAACACCCCGCCTCATCCTTGCAGAATACCCACCGTTTGGCCGCCCGACGTGATATTCAATCCGTCACTGGAAGAAATGAACCCGCCCCGATTCGCCCAGAGCCCCGAGGACACGATAGATTCAGCGGCCACTTTTCCGATCTCACTCAGCAATTCTCATCACCCGCGTTATGAGGAACACGATCGGCGAAGAGTTGCCCAATAACAATCGTAACCCACGACATCTGTTTCCTTTCGAAGTGGAGATGAGGGGCAGCAAACATCAGCGAGAGGGAATGGCCGATCTGACCGGGTGCTCCAAGAGGGGCACAGAATCCCGGCGCTTCCTCCACGGGCTTCACCAAGGTACTTGTGCATCCCATCGCATTAACCCCCCAGCGACCCCCAGCGACCCCCAGTGAAAAACAAGTCCAGGACTCCTGGCCCCACACCTTGGGAGATCCTCGATGGATCGGTAATTAATGAAACCTCAGATTATGATTTGCCCTTTATTAAGCTTAGGCTGCAAAGACAACCACCTAAGCGCTAATGTATGGGACAGTCTTACCTTGCATGAAAAAAAAAAAGAAAACGGGACTTTGGAGATCCTTGAACAGGTTATCATCGGTATTGAGTACCTAGTGACTATCACGCTTGACACTATGAACTCGACCCCCGTGCCAATCAATAGCTTTGTTGGAAGCCTGAGAACCAAAGGAAACCAAACCGAACCGAACCACACCAAGCCAAACCAAAGCGACTACCAACCTGGTTCATTTGCCGCTCCACTGAAAAGTAGAGAATGAAGCCTCGTACTTGTAGGCTTCCTTCTCTATGAGTGACGCATGATCGGCACTACGAACGATCGCCTTGACAGGGAATGGTTCCCGAAGGGTCTGGTGATTGAGTTTCCGATCATCAATAGGTCCATCCTACAGATCTGCGTGTTAGTCGACAATACCCATGCCGTCCGTCCGTCCGTCCATCCACCTTCAGTAATACAACCAGGGGTATACTCACCGGAGTTAAGTCAAAACAATATAATAAGCGCGCAAAAGCAAGGAACAGAGCTTGCTGGGCCACCTTCCAGCCCACACAGATCCTGCGGCCCCCGCCAAAGCCCCAGAAGTTGGCTGTTGCGTTGATCTCTGAGCCGTCCATCCATCTTTCCGGTCGAAACTCATCCGGGTCGTCGAACTCATGTGATAACGCGATCGAGTTGATCATGAAGTTGGTACCCGCGGGGATATAGTACCCGTCAAATTCGAGATCTTCCGTGAGTTGATGGGGCGGGACGACCGGGACAGTCGGTCGCCAGCGTAGTACTTCTTTGATCATGGCTGCGATGTAAGGCATATCCTCCAGATCAGTCATCTGGGGCAGCCTCAGTGTTTCCCCGTCTGTGCAAACGCGGTCTACTTCTGCCCGGGCACGTCGCTGTGCTTCGGGTCGTGCTATCATGGCCATTATGAATGTGTTGATAGTCATTCTCGTATTGTCGCCTCCAGCCGCCATGACGGATGTAGCCAGATACATGGCCTCTTCGTCGTTTCCTGAGAATTTGACATCAGGGTGGAGAAGAACGTCGCGTACAAAAGACGCTGGCGCCGACCCGTTGCTCACGGCTGCTTTAATAGGCTCCCACCATTGCCAGAAGACACGGCGATGGAACGAGCCCATATCGGCCCAGTACTGGCGCCAGGGCTGTAAGAAACGAGGAAGTCTGTGGAAGGCGGGGAAGAAATCCACAGGACTGCGGTTTATGCTCGTCACGAACTCCATCGTGACCCTCTGGTAGTCGTCGAGTTCAGCCTTAGTTTTATTCAACGGGTAGCCCATGACGATTCGGTACAGCACCGACGTCGAGTAGCGGAAATTGTGCGCAAACCAGAGCTTGGGCTGTCGAAGATAGAGGCGCAAGAGGTCGATGCTCTCGAGCTCTTGCATACCTGCGTAGACTTTCAGAGTCGATCCGCTGAGCAACTGGTGCATCACCCGACGTCCTTCTCTCCAGTCCTTTTCCTGCCTTATAACAGTGCGTTTACCGTTGCTCACGAGATCGCTCGCGATGGGCATGTAGGGTCTTTCGTTTGTGATCTTCCCTCGCTTTCCAATGAGTTCGGACACGACTCGGTCTGAATTGAGCACGACCCAGGTCTTGGAGCCCATGTGAAGCGTCACCATCTCACCGTATTGAGTTAATGACTCCAGCTATGGACCGTCAGTCTGGTCTCTGGGGTACAGTACACGATATGGGGTCGCAGGACTCACCCATTCATTGAAGGCACCCGGATTACGACGGGCTTGCATCATTTGCAACAAGTTTCCCACGATCGGCTGGCCTGGCGGCCCCTTGGGCATTCTCCAGGATTTCGTGCGCAGAAGCCATTTCGAGTCAACGGGACGGAGGAACTCAATCACGGCTAGGCAGAGAGTACATAGAACGAGGAGAAGTCCATAATGGACGCTCAGTGAAGAATCCATGCCACTCTTGGCAGCGTGTAGAACCGCGACAGGTAGTAGGTTAAATGAGTTGATACTTGTCAAGGCCTGAGTGCCGAGTGTGGGCGTATAGCTGCCGTCTCAAAGGGTCGGAATTTGGTTTCAACGAACGCCGACTCTGTAGCCCTCATACAACTAGTTTATTAACCGAAATCAGCGCGATCGTCAAATCTCAATCCCCAGTCAAGCCGACGCTTAACTGGACGACAACAGCAAGGACAAGCAATGAGGAGGCAAGGGAATGGTGGAGAATGCAGGTGAGAATTACATACGTCTTCTGGCTTACTGGGGAACCCGGCACTTAAGCAAGCCTTCTAAGCGAACGACGGAACTGCCAGCGGTGTGTCCGTCAGAGAAGATGGTATGTATTACGTGTTGGGGTGGATGCGTATGTTCTCCTCATCCCTCAGTCCATTCGCTTGGGTCGGTCTTATGGTATATGGTGTCTTATGGTATGGTGTCTTATGGTATGGTGTCTTATGGTATGGTGTCTTATGGTATGGTGTCTTATGGTATGGTGTGGCCACTCGCTCACTATGCAGTTGAAGCCATTCGTCCTAGAGCCATGCAGAAATCCTTTGGCGGCGGCATTCATGCGATCCTCCTCGGCAAGTGGGAATCCAACAGCTTCACGTCACCTTTTCTCCCTTGAACCAGAGCCTCGTATTACGTCTTGCTAGACGTGAGGGTGACGATCTTAGTTCTTCCCTGCCCTGCCCTCTGATATAATAGATCGGCATCTTGCTGCTATGTCCCATACCATGTCCGACTACCGGTATTATATCATATCACTGCACTCTAATATACCGTTATGCTGAGTTTTCTGCATCTTTATTCCGCATGATACTCGATATTTCTGGATTTCCTGTCTCACCGTTTCTAGGAGTCCACGTTTCGTCAACCAACTATTTTGTTGGCTCGTCAAATCTCGTTCTCACTTTTTTCATGGTCCAACAGATCTGATCTGCCATGGCCGTCGCAGGAGGTTACCAGAGACCAACTCACGGTATCTTCCACTTCATCCCCAACCCATGGGTTCCCTACGCGGAACTCATGCGCCTCGATCGGCAGTCCGGATTCTGGGCTTTCTACTGGCACTACCTGATCGGACTCGGCTTCGCCATCAACGCCGAGCCCCTTTCCGCCGACATGGACTTGAAAACGCTGCTGGGCTTCGCCGCGTACCTGTGGCTGTGGACCACCGTCTTCCGCGGCATCACCTGTGCCTGGAACGATAACCTAGACCAGGACTTCGATCGCCAGGTCGCGCGGTGCCGGACTCGTCCCATACCCCGCGGCGCCGTATCGACTCTCCAAGCGCATCTCTTCACCGCCGTGCTGACCGCCGTCGGAGCCTGTGTCCTCGCCCCCTTCCGGAGCTCGGTTCTCCTGCACGCTTTCGTAGATGGCGCGCTGCTGTTCGTGTACCCCTTACTCAAGCGCTTTACCGATTTCCCGCAGGTCGAGCTGGGGTTCGGCTTGTCGTACCCCGTCTTCATGGTATCTTCCATGCTGGGCAAGGATCCGTTGGCGCCGCTTTACGAGCGCTCTGGCTCGGTGGATATCTCCGTCTCTGCACGCTTGCACCAAGTGTTCGAGTCGCCCCTCGCGCGAGCCGCCGGGTGTCTTTACGTCGCCGGCATCCTTTGGTGCATCATCTTCGACACCGTCTACGCGCATCAGGACTACGAGGACGATCTGAAGGCGGGCGTCAAGGGGCTCGCCGTCCGCCTCGGCAGGGATGGAACGAAACCCGCGCTCTCGATCGCCGCTGCCGTCCAGGTCTACTGCCTGGTGCTGGCCGGTCAGTACAGCGGGCTGGGACTACCGTATTATGTGGTTTCCTGTGCCGGTGCTGCGATCATGCTGGCGACGATGCTGTGGGCGGTACGATTACATGACGGGAAGAGTTGTGCGTGGTGGTTTGGTCCGGGAAGTGCGTATGTAGGAGCTACTGTCACCATTGGCCTTATGGCGGAGTTTTGGTTAAAACAGGTTTAGATCAGCATTGTTTCTCCCATACATACTCGACTCGATCTGCATCAATGTTTCCGCACCTCTTTTTTTTTTTTTTTCCCGTGCTGTGCGGGTACGATTTGACATGCTTAGATAGATCTCGTTTAGATTGGACAAAATGAAGCTATTCCAGCCTGCATGTTCGGTTAGGAAAACTACCTCCCTACCCATGTTCTGTCGTGCTCAAGATGCAGAGGCATGACATGTATTATGCGAATACGGCTGTCATTCCAGATCAATGGGGCTTCGATCTGGATTGTTCAGGATGCTATGGCAGGATAGCTTTTATTTATGCCACGCGGGTTGACCACAGCGAGCCGTGGTGCTGCAGGCTTTGTTTGGCAAGTTTATAATTTATATGACGATGTCTATAGTCGCAGCCAAGCGCCCTTGCAGAGATAATATGTTTTGCGGTTCGCAGATTAGGTTAAGAGGAAACATTGCCATCGGCGTGAACGTGGTGGAGGAAGAGGCAGTCGGTGGCGTATCATCCGAAGCAACATGGCACGGAATCTACGCGGTCCACGTAACAAAGCATCCGCAAATGCCAATGGTCATGACGAGAACAATTATAGCTGCATTCTTTCCAAGCTTGGAGACAAAATAGTCTTTCTAGGTAAATTCAAAATTAGGATCCCACACAATTCATTATGACTTGGGAAATGACAAAGGATATGACGACAGATTCTGCTCGACTTTCTTTTCTACAGAAACCATCTGAAGTCCGCAACTTTGGGGCCATCTCGCAATCTCGAAGTAGGAACATCTCGCGCGTTGAGCTTCACGCCCTGCTTCTGGTTCCGGCGTCTATTGTCGAACACCATGTACAACCCCAAGATAGCGGCGACGAGGCATCCAAACGCACCGAAGCTGGCGGTCGTGATGAGCGCCGTCTGGTATCGAGGCGCATCCTGCTCACGGAAGACGTTGCTCGATACCAGACCCATTAGGTTGGCCAGGGGCACGCCGACGGATGTCAAGGCCAGTCGCTGGCCTTCATGCGCCACGTTGTTGTTGTACCACTGAAGTCTGATTAGCATCGAGGTGGCTCGGCTTATAATATTAAGTGGACAGTTATGATGTGTTCATTGACTTACAGTGCTCAGTATGACAGAAGGAGCAGACGTTCCCCAGGTCATCATGAAAGTAGCAAAGTAGGCCACACGGGTTTGGTTCAGAACATCAATGGAGGCATAGATGATGAAGCCGGTGAAGGAGAGTAAGAATCCCAGACAGATGAAGGGGAAACGGATTCGAAGCAAATCCGAAGAGAATGCCAGAATCAGCAGCGTAACAGCACCCTAATGAATTGTTTAGTCTCTGTCAAGCCTTCTCTCGGGACTAGGTCGTCTTACGGTAATGTTGGGCGCTACTGTAAATAGGTTCACCTTGACAGTGCCCGTCACGATTCTCTGAACAATCTGCGGCAAGAAGAGCGCAACGGATTGAATCGGAACACCCACTGTCAACCACGGCGGTCAGTAATGTTCTTTCTCCCAGAGTCGCTGGACAATCTACGAATAGTCGTGTCGTATTGTGCAGATTGATCATCGGCACATGTCTCGCGTGAATCTTCAAGCGAGACGAACGGCTGTATCGAACCCGGAAATAAAAATTGAATGAAAAGTACTTACGAGCAATTTCGATCAAGAGGAAACCATAAGTGGTAGGCCTCTTGAATATTTTGAGGGATTCCTTGAGATTGAATTTTTCGTTGACGATAGAGGAACTGTCGACACGAATTCGATGATAAGCAAGAGCCTTTTCGTCGTCGGTGAGAAAGCTGGCATCGGCGGCGCTCTTGGGCAGATAGAAGAAGGCAAAGATGGCGAAAAGAAAGGTGAGGGCACCCTCAATGATGAAAAGCCATCTCCAGGCGTGATCTATTAAGTGGGATTTGATCTGGAAGACTCCGAAGGCAAGCAGGCCACTGAAAGCATTGGCTATGTTCGAGGCCGCATAAAATATAGCTAGACGTCGGGCAAGCTCACTACGTCTGTAGAATGTAGTAAGATAGAAGATGACAAGTGGAAAGAAGCCACTTTCCACGGCACCCAGGAGGAAACGCAGGGCAAAAAGACTGCCAAAGTTCCGTGTCGCCGCCACGAGCACTTGGGGAAGAGTTAGCAGTGTATCTTTTAGTTAAAACACGAGGCCCTGTTCAGGGAGTGTGTTTAAACTCCTTCACAGATGGATGGCACCAAAGTAGGCACCTTTGCCTGCATTGACAGAAGAAAGCGATTCTTGGTGAGACTCACGGGTGAAGCTACCGAAGCACATCATCAAAATAGGGAGCATAAATGATGGTCCGAATTTTTTGCCAAGGAGAGATATAGGCGGAGCGAATACAACCTAAGCAACGTTAACATTTTACTCATAACGTGTGCCGAGCCAATTTCAACAGAGCTCGGCAGGGGCAAGATATTCAACTTGGACATACTGAATCGAATGTTAGTGAATTGTTCAGCGTAGATATTGAAGATGACCCCGTGAGACAGGGGTAGAGACGGTAGACATACCATAAGGGACGAAGAATACTATGGTATCAAGTGTTAGCGAATTGTCTTACGTCTTGCACCCTTAATGCACTCTTGATGTGTAGGCATCTTTGGCCGTCGACGAGTGGCACATGTGGGTGGATGGGGGAGCAACATTACTTACTGCCCACGATCAAATTGTATTGGCCGGGTTTGAAATGAAGATCTATTGTGTGTTGTTAGTGACGTCGATGTGGCTCAAGCCCCAACTCATGGTGAGACTTTACCTTTCGATAGACCAGCTGTCTGAGCATTTCCAAGGTTTCCTTTGTCGAGGGCATTGAATAGATACTTGGAACTATGTTAACAACTCATCTCGGGGAATCGCTATGTTTCTCATCCAAACAGATAGGGAGGCGGGTGGTGTGCGAGTGAGACGAACCATGATGGCTAGGATGGGCAGTAGTCGGAAATCGAACTTGCGACAGAGAGCTCTCTCCGCCGCGGCGTCGAGAACGTGAACTGTTTCCCCCAGGACATCTTCGTGACTTGATTTGCTGTCATCGATGCTACGATTGTTGTCCCAGGCAGTGTTTTTGGTGCCATGATCGGAGCTGGCAGAGCGCTGTGGAGAATCCGACGAGCGCGTAAGTTCCGCCATGGTGATGGACAGGGAGGAGGGATGAAGAGCCGTCAGAATTCTAACACGACGAGGAAAATCGACTGGAGATCGACTGGAGATCGGGAGAAGATCGAGGGCAAACGTGCCCTATGGTTCGTTCGATGAATTGGAAGTTGGTTGATGGAGAAGGACAGACCGAGTTGCAACTCTGAAACTCACAAGAAACAGTTGGGCGGAATTTGACAGCTTATCAAGATCAGCAGCGACCCTTGTCGGGTGCATCCAACCTTCCCATGTTGTTTTGTCTTATAATCATACGCTACAGCAGCAGAGCACCTTCCCTTCTCCCATTCCTTGCATGAGTGGGGGGTGACGATAACACTAACTACCATATGGTATACGATATCTATATACTTATCGCGATATGCGCGACTCGAGTTTATCTGCCTATCGTTTCACCACCAATCAATCAATCCCACCTCCCGTCGATGGATATCAAGGTGGTATTCTGTACTCCGTCTTGTCGGCTTGGTCGGCTTGGCCAGCTGACAATACAATCGTTGATACTGGTAGAAAGAAAGACGTCTGAAAGGAAGACTTCTCTACGTGTCGATGTATCATAATGAGCCACTATCCGTAGACAGATAGTATCTGGGTAGGTTGATTGCAGAGATAAGATAAGATAGTGTCATGAGATATAGTGAAAGTATTGGGTTAGTCCCGTTCACACTAACTCGTGAACTACACTAGAATCATCAAGTAGATAACACTACCTACTTAGGTAGGGGACTTAGTTAGTGGTAGATAAACTAGATAGATTCTGCCTGCACTAACGAGGTTATCGAGCAGCGCATACGTACTTGGCCTCATGAGAGAGTTTGTCAGGGAAAAGTTTGATAGCAATGAGGTTGGACGTTTTCTAGATCCGACTGTATGGTTATCGCAGTTAGATCATTCATACCAAGGGTATGGTAAGCGTTTTGATAGCGGAGATTTTGTGCTGACCATGAGTTAACTAGTGGCCGTCTCGGTTACCTACTGGTATAACTTCTCGGGCTGGGCCCCGCGCAGGACCCGCGCGTTGCCGCCGCCCCACCGATACCCCGGCCCGAGTAATACTGTCCAATTGGAGTGCAGGTATCACTGGAACAACCCCTGGTACGACAACGTCCCTGAATTGTTATTTTTGGAAAGAAAAAAAAAAGAAGGTGAACACTATGAGAGGAATTATGGATCTTACGCAGACTCAATCGCATAAACCCCACGAGGAAGAACCCGCCATTGAGATCGATTTCTGGGGGATGATTGGTTTAGTGTATCGGTATAGTTACAGGGTCTTCTCTGCTACCCCGGACGCTACCTAACTACCAACCTATGCTAGCGGCCTCCAATTGCGGGGAACAATCCCGGCGTTTTGTGGAGGCTTGGACCCCCACCAATCTAATCAGAGCCCAACCTTCCTGCCGATTACGTATCCCAACGGCCCCCAACCTCTTGACCCCCAACTTCCACGCAACTTTCAATCACCTCTCACTCAATTCATACTAAAGGTGTCCTCGTGACCCTGGCGTATTGAAGACGATTAGATGTTAGGTACTCCCGTAGGCTTAAGAATACCTACCCATCATGCGTCGCATCATACGTGGCGTGTATACCCACGTAATCAATGTAGTGTCAACTGGCAAGCAGATGGATGTGATTCGGACTTATCTAATCTGTAGATAGGTAACCTAGGTTAGTGTAGTGTAGATAATAATTACCTAACGACTGCTACGTGGGGGCGGTGACTGAGTGGGGATTTTCACGCCATACTGACATCAGTGTGAAGATAGGCAACCTTAGATAGGTAGTTCCCCCCTCTTCGTCATCCCCTCAGTGGGGTATCAGCACCGAAGCATCTCGATACCCAAACAGAGTTGAAGGTCTCATCACCAAACGGCAGCGACCGTCCCGCCTGACTAATCACCCGCTGTTCAAATTTTAAGACAAATTCGCAGTGTTCGGATAACTCGTTAACAAAAATAATTGTAAAAAAAAACAATTGAAAATTTTCATCTGCCTGACAAGTTTTGCTTTCCTTTTTCCTTCCTGAAGAAACTGTCCAGTAGTCCATCTTCATCTCATACCGATCTCATCATCAACACGTCGAACTACTCGTTATCTCGTCTCACTCACCGCATCCAAAATGTCTAGCAAGACCCCTGTTGTCACCACGAACGCCCCGAAGGCCCTGCCGGGTATCTACAGCCAGGCCATCAAGGCTAACGGCTTCGTCTTCGTCTCGGGCGCTGTGCCCATGGATGCCGAATCCGGCAAGATCATCCCCGGCGATATCCAAGCCCACACCGTGAGTTCTTCGAGACTCCGACCCAGTCCCATTCATTCATCCATCTCTCCCGCCGCTGAGCGACTTCTGCTGAGCGACTTCTGCTGAACAACTTCTCGTCCATAGCACCAATGCATCAAGAACCTCACTGCGATCCTTGAGGCCGCTGGATCGGACATCACCAAGGTCGTCAAGGTCAACGTCTTCATTGCCAACATGGACGACTTTGCCGCCATGAACGAGATTTACACCCAGTACTGGGGCGATGTCAAGCCCTGCAGAACGTGCGTTTGCCATAAATCTTTGCCATAAATTCTATCAGACTATTTTTCCATCGAGATGGGCGCCAAACTAACTTGAACTGTAAATAGTTGCGTTGCTGTCAAGACGCTGCCTCTCAATGTTGATGTTGAGATTGAGTGCACTGCCACATACTAGGCGGAGAAATGCTACAGGCAGTAGTAGTTGGTATAAGTATCGTGGAATATGGAAACAAGAAGCCTACTCAGATGCCCTTGTCCTATTATCTTGACCGACGGTGAAAGGTTGTCGGATAGACCATAGGTGCAAGATAGCAGTGCGGTTCCCGAGAGCAGCATGAACTGCCCTCGACCATGTGTTGAGGTCACGAAGAGGCGCCCAATGGATTCATAGAAGAGTCATATGGAGGTAGCCCTCCTGGGAGTTTCTTGCTAGGTATTGAGCTGCGATGACTTGATCCCGCCTTATTAATACCAAAAAGTTAAAAAAAATTTGTTCAAGTATGATGCTATTCGATGACGTTCGTGTTTGCCTTGATTCATGATGAGCGATGTGATCCAAATAGACCTATTGGCGAGGGAGATATGGAATGGGATCATGGATGTGAAGACGTACCCAGATTTCCGAGATTCGTCGTAGCAGTGACTCGACAAACAACATTACCGCGGGGTCCCTCGATTAAATGATGTGAAGATATCGATGGTGAGATTGACCATCTGTTGCCGGCTTCTCCGAAGCCAAAGGTTCATTGTCTATAGTCGTAGTCAGGCCTTTACCCGACCGTCGACCGGGTAAGAGTGTTGAAGGTCAACGGTCAGGTATAGGCCTGGTCGTCGTATGGGGTATTCTAGCGAGCCTATCGAGGGTTAATCGTTGAGACCGCATCTCCGGCCTTCTCGGTCCGAGTCCCGCAATGAGTGACCGACGAAGCAAACTTTCCCCCCAGGTCCCTGTGAGGCGAGTTGAAGCATTCAGTCTAGATCGTTTTGCTGGAATTATTTGCGTGCTCCCTGACCGAAAACAAAAGAAAAAAAAAACAGAAAACTGTTGGACTTGGTGAAGCCGGGCTGTAATTAGTGTATAGAAAATAAAATAAAAACCGCAAGGAAAAAGGATCTCCGACACGGAATCGAATGGTAGGGCTTGAGTATCAACGCTGTCAGAGTTGGCGTACAAAAACGGGTCGTAAAGAAAGAAAAAAAAAAAAAAAAAAGAGAGAAAAGGGGGCAAAAAAGCTACCGCGTGGAATTGAACCCCGGGGACTTTACCTTGCCCAAATCCCCCCAAAACACCCAAAGTATATGAGGAAACCAAAAGGTCTCGAGACTCGAGAACTTTGGGAATAGAGGCATCAAAAGAGATCAAGATAAAATAGAGAAAAATAGAAAGATTTCCAAAAAAAAAAAAGCTCAGAAATGGATAGAAATCCAAGTTCCTACGAAAAACCGCAACGTTCGGTGACTTCTAGATGTCAAGTTACGGGCCCCCCCGGTCCCGTTCCAATTCGGAAGACAGCCTTTGCGGTTCTTTCATGACCTCATAGTCACCCAGGGATACGTCCTTTTTGCGGGGTCGGTCTGTTACCAACTCGACCATCTATCCAGACTTATATTCTTTCCGGCGGCAAATGGGAGTAGACCTTCGAGAGCGAGCTCGGGCCCCTCCTTGAGGCCACGGGGTGTTGACTACTGCAACAATTGTCTGTGGCTATCTTGCCATGGACAGCGTGCTTCTCGAAATCTATGGCGGAGATGGGTGCACATGGATTTCCATCGAGGATATTCAGGGGGCCTTTTCGGTGGAATTGTCCACGCCTGCGATGAATACATGTTATCTTATGCCCTGTATCTACTGCCCTTAACTCCAGCACGTGCTGTGATACTTTTTTTTATCTTTTTGAATCCGACTCTAACTTCTGCAACAGAGTACACGAAGCGTTACCGCACACTAACTTATAATCTGAGATTTAAATGCTATCTGAGCGATGATACCGACCAGGGATGACGGGCAGATATTCATCTGTCCTCTTACCCAGTTATCTTCGCATCCATTCTTCATCGAGTCTACCTCCTCAGACCGAAAGCCACACAGAGGAGAGTCCCCGGATGCCGTCTGAAAACAAAGCCTTGGAATACAACACATGAAAGCATATCAAGAAACTCGACCGTGGTGCCTGGCCGGTCCTCGGTACACAACTAACGGTGGAAAGAGTAATCTTTACAAATTCTTCAGCTTCCTGGGTGGCTGTCGCGGGGATACAGTGACTGCGACACACTTCAAATCGATGAGATCCCACGAGTCCGAGCCCCTCGCCGCCCCATGCGAGCTCTAAAAACGCATGCGGCGACCTGACGTGGCGATCGTAATCCCCCGGGAGCCGATCTCGCTGCTCGGCGGTCAATGACGAGCTGGAGTCGAGAACGACGAAGTTGCGGAATAGTAGCGAGGAGACGGGCGGTGTCGACGTTGGCGAGATGGATGATGGATCTAGAATGAGAGGGCCCAGCTCTAGGACCGAGTTGGCGCTTTGTGATCGAAGAGTCAGGCTTTTTTTGACCGCTAGATACAGATTGAATTATGTTTATGAGTCTTTCGTATAATTATGCCAAGTGTAATTGATAGTTCATGAGGGTGAACGTACCTTGTACGTCTGTTAATATCGGATAGGAAAAGCTGCTCAGAAGCCAGCGCTCGGGAGTAAAGGCGCATCTGGAGAAAAATCCCTTGGTGAACCAGGCCAGTATTTCCTCGTCGGTAACACCTTTTTTGAGATGACTCGCGGGGATGCAGACGGTATAGTTCTCTTGCGAGCTGTGGTGGTGGCTTGGTAGGATGAGCGATACGGGGAATGAACCTAGATGCGTTGGACTGGCCTTCTCTTCGCGACGTGCTTGATAGCGATGGAATGGTGCCAGTTGAGTTGAGATGGCTAGTATGGTCAGGCCGGCTGCGGAACAGCCGATTGCAGACCAGGTGCGAATCGCCATAGTCTTGGAAAGAAAATTTCGAGGACGCCGGGTAGGTGGTAGATATGGTTATGTACAAGTCTGGCAACCGACGGTCAAAGACAAGATAACGAGAAGACGGCATTTTATTCTAATCTTTCCTTTTCATCTTGAACTTTCTGTTTTTCTGTTGGCGCGCGACATGTTACCGCTTTCGGGTTTCTAACGTGAGAAATTAAAGATGACAAGAGCGCTGAGCGGGAGAATATCCGTACCGACGGATGAATATTTGTCTTACATGATAACTAACAGATTGAGTCGACTTCGAGCGCAATATAGCTCTATCTTTGCGTGTAGACTAGAGACACGATACTCTGTACTGAGATTTAGGTCCTATTTAGAAGAGGCACGATCGCAGACTTTGTACGTATACGAGTTTCTGCGGAGCTTGGGAGTGACCGCCCAGCACTACAGCTACCCCCTTCCGACCGTTTTATCTATACTCAAGTTCGTAGGGGGATACGCTCAAGGATTGCACACCGCGACGGTGTCATCATGATCATGCCGATCATAGTATAAATGGTTAGAACTGTCGTGATGTCGTTGGTTAGAGATGCTCGAAATACGATGGACACTCTATAGAGGCAGACCGTAGCTGGAGAGGTTCAACATACGTACGGTTGAAAACCGCCTGATGAATTGAATAACATGATATATCTAGCAGACGCACCTGCTCGCTTATAGACACATGGAAAGGCGCGGTAATAGAGAGCGACGTTTTAGCAACTCATTTTCGTTCGGAATCATACGCAACTTCGCAAGTCAGATGAAAAAATTGGACTTTCCGCGTCGTTTTCCCTGAGATCGGCAGGAAATAACCCAAGAGGGTCCAGGGATAACAAAGCACAACATAACACAATCAAGCACACTTCCGGATCTACGGACAGCCGGCTTGGGTTCTTAGTCTAAGTAGAACTAACGAGCGAGACGGCGGCGGGTTCCGCGATCGATCATGCGTTTGCTGAAAAGTGAGGGCGGTCCTGCAGACCACCTACCAGGTCGACTGACCCGCGCGATCTAGACCTTGAGCGTCTGTACTCGTCATGGAGATCCGGGGGCTGTGTGCGAGGCAGGCTTGGAATGAAGAGAGAACGCGTTCTGTATGGATCGATCTGGGTTGTTACATAACCCCCAGTGATTCTGATACATATATGGTGAATTTGGTTAGGGTTAGGGTTTGGGTTCGGGTTACATCGTTGAAGCGGCAGGTTCAGGGTTTATGAGCTACCCAGGAGAACGTCGATTTCTTGAGGGTTAAGGTTCTTTTCTCTATATTTTAGGGGATTTCCATACGAAATATAGAGATTGACATGTATAAAAAATTCCTCAGCTCTAATGACAGTTAGGGTTAGGGTTGCGAATCTGGAGTTTACGCGCAACCAAGATAACTTACTGTTTTCATCAGGGCCAGGGTTAGGGTTAGGTCTCTAGAGATAAATTTTCAGGGTTATTGGCAACGCAAAAAAACTTGATGCTATCATTAGGGTTGGGGTTAGGGTTACGCTTACGTCATTCAAGATTTCAGGGTTTTACTCGCAACTCATACGACTCGGCGCTTTCATCGGTGTCAGGGATAGGGTTAGATTGCGTCTGAAGATGAAGGTCACGGTTTTCTCATGAGGGTTAGGAAAAGGGTTAGCACTAGAGACAGAAAAGGGTACCATTTAACTTGACTTTTTTTTGTTAATTTCGTACTTTGTTGTTGTGACGTCGCGATAGTGAGCCTAGTCAAATCTCCACCTGTACCGTCAGAAAAGCAGAGAATCTTCTCAGGTAATGGATATACGTGATCGGCTGCGTACAGATTTGCAAAATTGAAAGTAACGGCACTCGCAGGGTTTGCGGAAATCCGCTGGTCAAAAGTTCGCGCGCTGGTGGACAGTTGGTCCGTGCCTCGGCTCGTGGATCGGATGGCGAAACCGGGGTGATAATGGGAAAATGTGTGAGTGCGCGATGAAATTTTACGCGTGAAGTATTCTCATCTATTTGGAATCGAAATCAGATCGTATGTAACTGGTAGATATATCAACATGCGCTCAAGTCGTCAGCATAATTTCACCACCATCTGAATTCCCGGCGTCTTCTACACTACACGTGAACACTCACACGACGATTCCAGAGGGTAAAAAGTACACGACGCACTGCCACCAATTCCTTCAATGATTCATTCTTGAGCAGAAACCCACGTCGTCTATTTCTCTGTACAGTTTCCTCAAACGTACCTTTAGCTCACCAGCAACCCCATCGGCGCACGAGCGTGCGTGCTTAGGTTATGACCATGATCATCTAGTCGGGTACATATCAAAGTTCGTCGTCGAGCACTAACGGAAACTCTTAACCTGGGGTGCTATTCAAGCGTACAGCTCCCTCCCCCCAAAACGTGACCTGAACAAGTGGTATGGCTGGACCCATCTAGGACCTATAGTGTGTCTTGCGCCGATACCACTCTATACACTATGTAGACCACACGGGTTGTTTATGGTAGATAGGATTGCGCATTCAAAAGATGTTAAGGGTTATTTTGGGATCTCTGTAATGGGTAGACAGGTTATAAAGGAATAGAAGAAACAAGACCATCGTGAATGCTATCAGCGCTAGATATCACGGCTAAAGAGCACCGGTCATCGACGAAGCATTTTCTCATTAGCGAGTAGTTGAACAGACTTTACACGGCTGCAGTCAGTAGATAACCTACCATCTAGTATACAAAGAATCCCGTGGGCGGTCGCCGGCTATTTCATCGGGGAGGCAGCAAACGACGAACGACGCCAAGGGTCGGCATTCATCATCGTCAGAGTCTTTTACTCGACTCTATTATGACGAGTAGAGTATGGAAAACTCACGAAGACAGTTGTGCAAGACCATCAAATCAGTATTAACGATTCTCCACATTGTATATATAGGAATCCGGAGTAGGACTGGAGTTTTGAATATACATTAACATATAATATATACAAATTCTTTTGTTGGTTTTGTTTTGTTTTTCAAAAAAACACAAAAAAAAAAAACGCATCTAAAATCTAATTAATACATTCAACACGCTTAAAGTGTTATAAAGAAACCATTCACAATAAAAAAAAAAAAACAGAAATCTGCTAACGATACTAGATTCTTACACACGGCAAAGTCTACCGTCACTCTGCTCATACCAAGCATCACTTCCCACCGCCGTCCGGGCGTAGAAAATGTCCCGAGGATCGTACTTCCTCTTAATCTCGAGCAGACGGTCATAGTGAGCGCCGTAAAAGATGAACTGGAAATCAGGCTCCTGGACATCGGCCTCGTTCATGTAGGCACCGCCGCTGCCGGGGGTGAGCGCAGCCAGAGGCGGCGTGAGGTCGTTGGTGATGTGGTCCATCGCAGCCTGGTCGGCGGTGGTAGAGGTATAGTCGGTAGCGAGACCGTAGAAAGCGTTGAAGAGAGAGGTGCGGAAGTACGGGTTTACGGCGACCTCGTCGGGCGAAGAGACGGACTGGGAGACGTTTAGGCAGACGCCCGAGAAGAGACCCTCGCTGCCGATGTTGCGGATAGCAGCGATCAAGTCGTCGGTCTTGTTGAAGACCATCTCGCGGTCGATGAGACGGCCTCCGGTGTTGAAGTCGGACACGTTCCACATCGTGGGTAGGGCGTTGTAGGCGCCCAGGAAAGTGGCGTTCTCGCTGGAGGAGTAGCTGAAGGCCAAGCTCAGCTCGTTCAACTTGTCGACGGCTGGCTGCAGCAGCGCGTCGAGCTCGGCCTGGTGCATGCCAGGGGCGAAAGCGGGAGTCAAGGCGAATCCGAGAGAGGTCATGGTGAAGAGGACGTAGACGCCCTTGTCGACAAGGGAGGGGACAGTGCCGGTCAAGAAGCTGGCAAGGAATTCGTAGATGGTATCGGTGTTGGTGCCGTCGTCGTTGACGTTCACGGACATGGCAGCAGTCGTGGCGTAGGTGTCGGGGAAGGCCTTGACGGTCGCGGACAAGACAACACCGTAGTTACCACCACCACCACCTCGCAGAGCCCAGAACAGGTCGGCGTTGGATGTGTCGTTGGCGGTGAGTATCTGGCCGTCAGCAGTGACGATTTCAAATTCGAGGACCTGGTCGGCGCCGAGACCGTGCTTTGAGGCCAAGGGGCCGTGACCACCACCGCTGGAGTATCCACCGGCCAAACCGACCGTCGGACAGTTGCCACCTACGACCTGTAGGCCGTGCTCGTCGGCAAAAGTGTAGGCATCGATGGCCATAACACCGGCTCCGAGCTTAAGGGCAGGGCCAGAGTAGGTAGGTCCGTTGAAGTCGATCTTGTCGATGGACTGCATGCCGTGAGTCCAGATAGCAAGACCGTGAGCACCAGTCGACCGACCCAGGTAGTCGTGGCCAGTATTACGAACGACAAGCCGTACATTGTGCTTATTAGAGAAGTTGATACCGGCCTGGACGTGAGCGGGCTCCGTTACGTTGATGGCGTACGCAACGTAGTAACCAATAGTGCACGGAACGTCAGGGTCAACGAAGGGGTTGCAGCTGTTGTTCGTGAAGGGGTAGGCCATAGGCGATGAGGATGTAGGGTAGTGGGTTTCCGGGAGGAACCATACATTCTTGAGGGCAGCGCAGGCTTCCTCGTCGAAGGTTGATACGCCGTTGTATGAGTTGTGGCAGGGAGCGCCGATGGGAACCGTGGCAATCAGTTGGCCATCAACGGTCTCGTTCAAGGCATTCCATTCAGCAACGCTGGGCCATGCCTCGTCTCCGGGGATGGCTCGGCAGCTGACGTCCTCCGAGGCCGTACTGAGGCTCATCAGGGACAGGAGCCCCATGGCACTGGTTTTCGTGCTGAGGAGCATCTCGAGAGACCAACTGTTACGACTGGTCAAAGGGTGAGGGAGAAGATGAGAATCATCGACCAAAGATCTTCGTCCTAACATACAGGTGGAATTGGCCGTCGGGGTCTTCTTATAAGGCTTGAGGCCGAGACTTAAACATCTGGTACTCTCGGGAGGGCAATCAACAAAGCCATGACCTACCTACTACCTACTACCTACTGGCTCCTGCCTACCTTCACCTTACCTACACTGCCTAGTATACAAAGTACATGGCGTAATCCACAAAGAGCGCCGCCTTTGCGCGTCATGAACTCGTGGACAAAGAGGTTAGGCACGAACTTCAAAGGTTAGTGAGCGGGCAGTGAGCTCTGAGCAGGCTTAGCACAAAGGACTAAGTCGTGTAAGTACTGCATAGGCCACGTTCACGAGTCGCCGGTGGACCTCGGACGGGAGACCCCATGGAGAACATCTTTCGATCCAATCGAGAAATTCAAAGCTAGATGTGCCACTGCCACGGTCAACTGTGACTGTGAGCCGCGGATCGTACTATAAAGTATAAATGCAACGTCGGGCCAGGACTTCATTGCTGGGCGGGTCATTATTGCTGGTCAGTGGCGACGAGTCCTGAATCTGCCGTATTTTGCCATTTTGCCATTTTGCCATTTCGCATTCGAGACATGTCATATAGGTAGAGCCGGCAGGCTGGAGGATGCAGGATGATGCCCATGATCCTCTGGAAAGCTGCATGTCTCACTCTTTGCAGTTTCCAGAAGTTCCCTAGGTAGGTATCTAGATTACTCCACGGCGCGGAATCTAGATTCCCCATGTAGGCAAACTATCTAATACCTGCGGTATCAGTAGATAGATAGGTATCTTACCTTTATGGTAGAACTAGACAGCTTTCACTAGTCGAGTCGGTGTTGAATTCTTCGCGCGAATTGCTCTCGATACTACACTACAATTAGAAACAACAACAATCGCGAATGATGCAAACAACTTACAAGATACGATATCTACTATGTAGCCGTGACTCGTGGCCTAGAGACTGACGCCAAGGTAAGTCCTGAAGCCCTGGAGCCTTGGTATAGTACTTTGATACTGCCTAGTATTAATAAATCCTACATCACTTGGCATGTATGAGTACCTAGTAGTGCTAGGTATGTGTAGGTAGCATGTAGATAGTATGTATACATAGTGTGCTTACTTCTTACATACCTACTTATCTACTTAGAAAGGCGTTGCTGACAATCTGGACGTCCTTTGGCGAGATTATTTTGCCCAGAGAAATAGACGCCGTAGACTAAACTCCACGAGACCATGGCAACTTGGCGGGGCGCGAATCCACGATGTAAGGCGGAGTACGATGTACACTACCTATACTATGTAGGTGTGGTAGGACGCAAGACAAGGAAAAAAAAAAAAAAGGTGGTATGCCTTATGAGAGACCGATTTCGACGATCGGGAAAACCGGGTTCCTGTAATCCCCGACGGAGAACGGAGAACAGAGAACGGAGACCGGAGAAGGACGGCCGGAAAGGGAAGACGAATTCGGCCGTGTCCAACCCGATATGCATCGTTCCTGCCTTAATTGAGGTCTCAATTGATCCTGTGACGCGATGGATGCGTGGGTGCCAGTATAAGGGATTCAATTAATTGAATGGTGAATGGTATGTATGACTATGATGGGAAGAAGAAGAAGAATAATAACTAATAAGGATAAGGTGGTTATTGGACAGTATACGCATATACGCCCGCAAGACATCGGGGGAGTCCAGCCACGTTATTTGGGCTATCTAGGTAGAGTAGACTAAATGCTGACAGGTTTCCACCGTTCCGGTTCCGGCCTATCCAATGACTCTCGGCAATATGACACCGTTGAATTCTTGGCGTCGCGCCACACCTTCTAGCGCTGTGCGAGGTCTTTTCGAGTATTGCATATCCCCCGGACAAATACATACATGCTTATGCACTCGACCCGGCAAAGCGTACCTAGGGACCATTTATCCCTATACCGGTTTTCCTCTGCCCGCTGCGTGTAAGTCATTACCTTTCATCCAACTCTTAACTTATTTCCACAAGATTGGAGTTCTCAGGAAGTTGATCGATATGGGTGGGTGGCATCGCCTTCCCTTCTCAAAAGCACATTCATCCATCGACGAGAAATGAATCTGCAAAAGCCTAAAGGCACAGCAAATTGAAGTGGTCTGGAGTGATCGATCACCAAACAGATGGAATGGTTATCTATCTAGACAGCTCACAATGCGGCTCACCTATCTAGCATTTCCATCCCGTCCCGCTACCTACCTCCTTCATCCTATCCATGCATCTATCGGTGCTGGCTATCCAGGTACAGTAATAATCCCGCCTCACAAACACCCGACCCTTTGATTGATCCTGATGGAATCCAGCTTGAAGATCCGGGGAGTGAGCGGATTCCCCAACCAAGGGAATCTCGAACCTTATCGACACCTGCCCTAATTATCGCCGGCGTCTCGTTCGTCAAAAGTATAAAAAAAAAACCTAAAAGAACGAGCACTTTACCCATATACGGAATAGGAACCCTTGTGGCTACATAGGTAACTGGTTCAGAAACCGCCGGTTTCAACTCTCAAGCCGGGTCTCATATGCTACAGATAGTCGGTGGGGTTCAGTAGATACTAGGTTAAGTAAGTCAGCCCGGACACCTAGAAGTCGGCCGATAGGTAGGGATATCTACATATATGAATTCACGATAGGCCGGGAATGGTGATGTGTATTATTAAATCATTCATCGAAAAGAAGAAAAAAGAAAAACCAGAGAACCGCGATAGGTAACAGTTAAGGTATCATCATTTCATCAAGAACAACACTAAAAAACAAACATAAAACCCGGGACCCGGGGAAGGGGGAGGGGGGGAAGGGGACATTCCCATGGTGACCGGTATGACATTGGAATCATTCATCTCCCAGATTTCCATTACAATCCCCCCCAAAAACAATCCAAAATTGTGAGAGAAAAAAAAGGAAAAAAAAAAAAAGAAAATCAAATCGCTCTGCTCATCATGGTGCATTGCCCCCGCTGGACATGGTCAACTCTCTCTCTTTCTCTCTTTCTCTCATAAAAGGTATTGTACCTAGGTATCTTTCTTTCTTTTTTTTCTTTTTTTTTTCGTTTTCTTACTTCCGTAGCTCACAGACCAAAGTCAAGTGTCCCGGGTTCGGAGCCAGCTGATCCTTCATGTCCTCCAGCACACGCTTGCCCGTCTCACCGGGAGCAAGGTGGAATCGGTACCGTGAGATGAGGCGCGCGGTAGTGATGCGCATGACGTCGATAGCGAACGCACGGGCGATGCAGCTGTGGTGGGCTGTTTTGACAGGGAGAGAAAGAGAGAGAGAGTTAGTTTTTGAAGATGGAGAGAGGGTTAAAGTAAGAAGTAAGAAGTTTAAAAAAAAGAAAAAAAGAAGACACGTACCGGTACCCCAAGGACTGTAAGCAGCGATATTGCGAACCATTTCACGACGAGTAGTCCATCGCTCGGGGATGAATTCCTCGGCTTGCTCAAAGCAGTCCTCACCTAGAAAGAAAGAAAGGAAAAAAAAAAGGAAGATTAGTCAGGGCCCTTTTTTAAAAAAAAAAGAAAACGTAGTGGTAAGAAGAAGATTAGGGAGGGAAAAAAAAGAAAAAACTCACGTCGGTGGATAGAAAATCGAGGGTTGATGATCGTAGTGTAAGGAGGAATATACACGCCGCCGATCGTGACACCGTTCTTGCCGACCTTTCTGGAGCCAGCGGTCGGCAGCACGGGGTAGAGGCGGAGGGCTTCCTGGATGACGGCATTGAGGTGAGGCAGCGTGCTCAGCGTCTTGGAGTCCGTGATGTCCATTCCAATCATCTCGTTGTAGACGGCCTCGATCTGCTCTGGCTTGCGGGCAAGTTCGGCGAATAGACCGATCAGGACGACGGGAACAGGCTCACTACAGTCAGGAAGAAGACGAGGGAATGAGTACAGGGTACGGATTCAATGGCTCAGGGTGGGTTAGCGTTGACATACCTTCCAGCGACGATGGCGTTGAGACTGTCGCCTCTCATCTTGAGCACGCTCTCAGTGGTTCGCGGTCCTTCGCTCTGCTCGAGCAAGTAGTGAACCAGGTCCGGCGTCGGCTGCTTCTCCGGGCCGGCCTTCAAGCGCTCGCCGATCTGGACGTGGGTCCATGCCGTCATCTTAAACCAGTCTCCGATTTGATAGACACGGGGAGCGACGCGGAAAGCGATCTGGATGAGCCACGGCGCGGGACTGACGGGACCGAGAAGCGCAAGAGCTCGCTGCAAGTTGATGACCATGTGGTGCCATTTGCCGCTGCTGAGCATGTCGAAGGACTTGTTGAAGACGAAGTCGCCCATGACATCGAAGCCGAGCCAGTAGAAGAGGTCGCGCATCTGGCAGGGCTCGTTGGCCTCGATTCTCGATTCGATGAGCCTGTCGAGAATGTCGACGTGCTTTAGGGTTTTCGCGAAGTGGAAAGAAAGAGCTATAGAAAGGGGGGCGAATTGTGAGCGCTGCCCTCCTCGATCCATGGTCCATTCCGCATCCCTCATTCCTCATTCCTCATTCCTCATTCCCTTCTTGACCGAGAAGTCACAAGCAGGGGAGACAGGACTTACCTTGAGGGCTGAAGCACATCTTCCAGTTGCGTCGACGCTCATCGTGAAGAGCGCGATCACGTGTCGTAAGAAGAGAACTCTCGGGCCATAGCAGGTCATACCATTCAGACTTGATGCACTCCGTCTTCGGGCCGTCGGTGGCCTGGAAAACATCGGGGTGGAAGATGGTGATCTCGGAGGGTCCTGACATGCGGATGATTAGCGACGGTGAAGGCATTCGAGACGGGACAGAGTTGAGTTCATTTACCAGTTCGGATGAAGTCGCCGTACTCCTTGTTCAACTTGCCCATCAACAGGTGGTTCTTTGAGGTTCTGCATTGCCACACGTGCCAGATCTTCGACGTTCTCATGTACAAGGGACCATCGAATCCGGCCCGGGTCAAGGGGTGGAACCAGATACGGTAGGCGAGGATGCTGGTAATGAGAGACACGAGATAGCAAACGGCCACTATGAGACCGAGGAGGCACTTGTCGCCCGATTCGGTGCCGCGGTAGACGAGAGAGCCGGCCGATAGACCTCCGTAGAGCATCATATGCGAGATAAGGATCTCCGGAGCGCGCACATGCCATTCTCCGTTGATGAAGAAGCCATGATGAGCGATTAGGCCGAGTCCTACACCGGCGCCGGCCGCGAGGACGCTGGGCGGCAAGCCCGACAAGGGAGAAGCCATGAAATCTCAATGAAGAGTTACCTAGCTGGACGGATGGGAAACACTGGTGAGAAAGCGTTGAATGAGAGACGAGATGAAGGGAGTGCTTTGGCGAGGGATGGCTTGATATTATGCGTATCTTGTCAGGGAGATCTACTTGCTCCTCTCCCTACTCACTACTCACTACTCACTACTCACTACCCACGATATGTGGATGCATCGCTGCGCCGGCTTTGCCCACATCACTCACTGACTAGACAGATATGCTACGCTTAACCCAAGCTAACATTGCACTCCCCTTTACATACATGACAATGTTCCCAACTGGCATGTCCATTGTCAAGCCGGTGTCTGGCACCGGTGTTGATCATTACTCGGTATGCTTAGGTACATTGTGTCTGACGATATACATCATAGCCAAGGGCGCTTTGGTCTACTTGTATGATTGCCAGCTCTCTTTTTGCGGTCAAGATACATAATGCTAGGCACAAAGACCGAAGCCCTCGTCCCCGTTCTCATCCTCCTTCCTATACGAGTAGAAATAATAATACCTACTACCACTTGTAAGGGCATGAAAGTAGCCATGTAGCAATACTACTTACACTATAAAACCTGACATCTTGAAAAGTATAAGTAAGTATAGGTAGATTGTCAAGCTACCCAAATAGACTAGATAGATAAGTCTATGATGACCCCATTGCGCCTCCATCGGCGACACTACTTTTGCACTCGGATATTTCCATTAAAAAAGTACACTACTTACATTTTACATGATGAAATAGCCCCCCCATTCCCCATTCCCCATTCATCGCTCCCCAATCCCCAATCCCGATAAACAACTAGTCCTGATCCTCCTGCGGGACTTCATGCCTATGTCAACTTACTTTCAACGCCATGACACCAGGGCCAGGCTTGGCCAGGGCAGTGTCGATATATGCTGGTATAAGTAGTAGTAAGTAAGTAGGTAGTGCTTAGTGTATCTACTTACATACATACTTGATACATTCGTGCCGGGTTGTCTGGTAGGTATACGTAGCGACAAGTAGGTCAAGTAGGCACTTAAGTAGAATGGATACGCTATCAGCGCCATTCTAAGTAAGTAAGTAGTGTTAGTATTAGTAGTCAGACCTAGCAAGTAAGTAGATACTCACATAGTAAGTAAGTAAGTAAGGCTGGATCAGGACTCACCGTCGCCCGGATGGATATAACGCCGTCTTCTTTCCAAGCATGGCTCCTGTACGAAGAAGGAATCGCATAGGTAGTTTATGTCTCCGGCTATGTCATGTCAGATCCAAAGCTGTTCAAATCGGGGTTCTTGTTCGAAAGTTCCAAAGATTAGATAGTTGATTACTGTTGTATGCTACGTAGGAGACATGGTGATTCTTGGCAGTAAAGTCCGAGGAAGTGGTCGGAGGGGGGTGGGTGAATCGAAGCGATCGATTGTTCATCGTCCATCGTCCATCGCCCATCGCCCATCGCCCAATCTCGCCCAAAAGGTATCAGTATATAGCGACTGTTTCAAAGACACCGGCGCATACTAGTCGAGTAGTTTATCTGGGCACAACGAACACGATCGATCTACCCAGGTAAGCAGATGGTCTAGATAGGTATTCCAAGTACTTATGGGCTAATTATCATTGTACCTACACTAAGTAGGAAGAAGACTAAGTGGGAGAAGATCAAAGGGGATTTAATCTCCATACACGTGTACAATGACTCGTGATGGGTCATGTGAACAAGACTCACGAGGTCAGGTACCTTTTGACGATGAAGTCTGAAGTCTCAAGTCTGGAGTCTAGACAGTGGCATGTAAGTTGTGACTTTTAAACTGACTTTTAAACTGACTTTTAGTTAGCATTGCTAATACTAACTTATCAAGGTGCACTCGAGTGATGTGGCTCGATCCATCACCAAACTACCTCTACCTCTACACTCTACCTATGCCTCCTACACTATGTTATTTTGTACACTACATACAGATATCACGCTCGCTCTAGGTATTGAACAACACTACATAGTAAATATCCTCCCTCCCCCCCTTTATAGTCTATAGAAGACCCTTGGAACCCAATGTCATGAATAGCGTGCCAACGAATTTATCCTTCTGGGCCTTCAGCTCCTCGACGTCCCAGTTAGCCCAGACACAATGGCCCCTTAGGAAAGACGCCTCGGGACTTGCCAGCCAGACCATGAAGTGTGCGGGAAGCTGGACTAGAAATCGGGGGGCCCAAAGTCAGCGAGCGATCTTTACTTTTCTTTTCTTTACTTTTCTTTTCTTTTCTTTACACTACCGTAGCGTGCGAGATGGACGGATTAGACAGAGCTCCACTCACCTTTGTCCATGGGCACCTTTTCCGGGGTGGCCCCGGTCCGGTAGAAAGTAGGCGTCTCTATCATGCCCGGGTGCACGGCCGCGACGAAGATGTCATTGTTCTCGGCCGCCAGGAACTCGAAGATCTTGGCCTGCGCCAGCTTCGACGAGATGTACGATGACAGCTGCGGCAGGCCGGCCGTGGGAATCACCGATGTATCGCTGGCGACGCCGATGAACGCCGCGCCGGGGCGTCGGGCCGTAGGCAAGAATGCCTGGGCCGTCAACAGAGTTCCCTTGACGTTGATCTGCAGTGACGGTTAGAAGTAAAGCCCAATATCAAGTAAGTGGCCCGGCACGTATGTGCCCTCGAGAATCGGTCCGCCCCCTTCCCCTCCCCGTCTGGCTGTGGTGCTGTGCTGTACTCACTTCGTATCCCTTCCACCATTCCTCCACGTCGCCAGTGCATATCTCGCTGGGCTGGGGGCAGTAGGCAGACGCCAGCACCAGGATGTCCCATGTGCCGAGTAAAGCCGCGGTGCTCTGCAACTGCATCTCACTGGTTATATCGGCAACGTGCACGGAGACTGAGACGGACGATCTGCCGGTCTCTTGGATTCGGGCAGCCGTCTCGTCAAGCGTGGACTTAGTGCGGCCTAGGAGAGCTACTCGAGTGGCCCCAGCGGCCGCGAAGGCAAGCGCCGTTTCTCTGCCGATGCCGCTACCCTGGATATAGCCATCTAGTGAGCGCCTGAAGAGGGGAAGATGGGGAGGGGGAGGGGAAATCAAATGGCAACATCGCTCAAGGCGGTGAGGGTGAAGCTGAAGCTGGAAACTGGAAACTGAAATCTGAAATCTGAAATCTGAATCCTACTTACAGCTCCTATAATGACTACCGTCTTCCCAGCTGTGCTGAGCTCTGGACGTAATGGGGAGATGTTCTCATAGGTATCCGAACGCCATGTTTTAATCGGGCAAGGGAAAGGCGCAGCCATCTCGTAACAATTGAAGAAAGAATTCCCGAAAAAAACTCAAAAAAAAAACTCGACGTGATGCTTAACGATGGAAACAACTCTGGCAATGACTTTTGTTTTTTTTTCTTTTCAAGATTTGACAAGACAAAAAGGCAGATATCTATTTAACGATACCACCAAAGGATAAAGCAAACAGAGCAAAATAAGGTTTCCCTAGGATGTAACGCTGGGGCTCTCGCCTCCTTTCTGTCTCGGATCTAAGATCTCTCCCCTCTCCCGTGTGTCCACCTCGTTTGAGAAAAGAAGAAGAAAAAAAAAAAAAAAAAAGAAACATCCCGTACCCTCTTTCGATACAACGGTGCGACATAGGTATGTAACAGTGAGACAAGTAAGTAAGATCTATGGAACCCCTCCCGGTCTGCTCCGGTCTGCCCCGGTCTGTCTTCCCCCGGAATACAACCTGAACAGTAAGGCGGGAAAAAAAAAAACAAAAAAAAAGGTACCAGATGGGATCATGGGTACATGCTGCAAGCCAAGACGTTCATCGTATAGATCGTCAGTCTGTGCCGCATGTCTTCGGAGCATAGAGGTAAAGCTTGATACCTATTTCGAAAAGTCCAAAGTTCCCAGGTAAGGTATAATACGGCTTACTTCCCCGCCTATTCCTCTACGACTGTCAATGCTAGGTATCATAGGCCTTGTCTTTCGAGTCGGTGTCCCTCGATACATACGGCGCATTTTCAACCTGTGATAGGTAGATAAACTTGGCGTGTTCATCGGCATCTTAACATGGTGATTGTGATTAGGTAGATTAGCGTGTAGGCATAAGTCCGGATCAGGCAGGAGTTAAAGAAAATTCACAGTCGTTCGGCATTGAACCATTCCCAGATTTCCCGCCGATGTGGCTCTGACATCACATAATAACGGTAGCGTAAAAGTAGGCAACTTAGTGAAGAGACCAAGGACCTGGCATTGACAGATCCGGAATTACGTATGCTTGCAAAGTTTTGCCACCGATACTACATATCTACGGGCGGGGGAATGTGTTATGTGTGTGGATAGGGGCTGTCAGATAGGCATGATGATGAAGGTGATGGTGGTGGTGATGATGACGATGACGATGACGATGCAGAACCCCACGCGAGATCATAGATGCGGTGAGCCGGTACGATGACGACTCTCCAGTCAAGCTTCGAAAGTTCTTGGAAGACCACGTTCGTCAGGAATTGCCATCATCTCGGCCAGCATACGCACCAATACGAGCACATACCATGGCAACGGTGAGGCTTCTGCGCGTCCCGCATACGCTGTACTTATACGCTGTGGATAATAAATAGCCTCAGTGGGTTCTCACAAAGCCGCAAGAGGAAACATCGCCGGTTACCTATACTTAGGCGGGCGACGCCCCCACCCGGGCTGCCGTCACTGAGGAAGTCTTTGATAGATTTTGCCCGGTTTACCTTACCTTGCCTGTCCGGTCCAGCATAAAGTACACAATGGCGGCCACGATGGATATACCTAAGGTTACTACGGAAGGGCATGTTGGTGCTAAGAGTCCTATTGTTGTAGACACTCGACATGTCTCATTCTCATGGCTATCTTTAGTGGTGTAGAATACCTATAAGACTACCAGCGATACCTACCTGCCTAGTCTGATGGGTAGGGGGACTATGTAAGTGAATATATAATACCTACTAATCTTAGATATCTAGTGTAGTAGATATATATCTCCGTGGACCATTATCTAGATCTATCTGGTTTCGGTAGTGATAAAATACCTCGCCATGTAAATATATTATCATGACTTTACTTGGGGCATGAGTAGGTGTAGGTGGATGTTTTGCGTCGTCGGTTCACGCTACTCACTCATCTACCTACAAAGTCTGAACCCATTAATACAATCCTGGCTGTCCAGATACGACTGTGTACCTAGATAGAACTTCTGGCTTTAGGCACTGGTTGTTGTGTCGAATCTACAGATTACGGCCGGTGGATGTTGTTTGGTGACAGACAGGGTGGCAAGTCACCAACGCTACAGCCATCGGCACAACACCATCTACTATGTATCTGAGTATGTATATCTACCAGATACCTACTGATCACTACCAGTAAGTAGGGAGAGGTTGGGTGTGTCCAATCCACCATACCATAGTTATCTACCAGCGACATCGCATTCTAGATAGTCTGTAGGTAGTTTATAAGTATCTAGATAGTGTAGAGACCTAATCCATCCACCTACCTAAACCACCTCTCTGTCTACTTACTTATACTATCTAGACATACAGCGCACTAAACAACACACGAGAGCCAGTGGCGTGGTGGATAACCAAGTATGGTGTATGTACATAGTAAGTAAGTAAATACGTTAGCGAGTTGTTTGGTCACTCGCCTCTGCGCAAGTCGACTATCTATCTACACTAAGTAAGAAATGTCAAAGAATCAGACGCTCGGTAGGTATATTTTTATCCATACTTAATTAATCGCCTGTATAAGAAATCGGTGAGGCCCGGTCAGGCAAGGGCAAGCCGACCCGGGTCTCCTGGGGATTCCGCATGCATCCAATCCCAATCATACGGCACAGAAAGACAATATTAGGGCACAAACACACCAGGATGAAGAAAGAGAAAGAAAGAAAAAAAAAAAAAAAAAGTAAGCTTAACCTTCCTTCCGCCCCGCGTACGTCTGCTCTGCGTCACTGAGCGTCAACTATCAGAGCGGGATGGAATAACACAAATGAAGCAGAGTATGAAAGACAGAAACATACCGCATATAAGCAGGAGGCAACAAAGGGATGGCGAGCACGCTACATGCCCACAAGGTCGGTGATGCCTGAGATTGAAAAAAGACAATCGGGAACTTAGTCTAGAGATTACACTACCTACACTACGTATAATCCCCTCACTCACCCCTCCCGATGAACTTATAAGTACCTAGACTAGATACAAAAGGCGCCAGTGTCCAGTCCAGCATAGGTATCCCGGCTTTTCACCGCTAGAGTCCCCCAAGTGCTTACAGCACACGAAGCGGAGCGACTACTTAAGTAAACAGCCTTGGCCCCGACCGTTAGGACTCGAATATTACATACTTACTAACTATAACTATCTAGATAGTTAGCAGGTAGTTACTTATCTACCCAAGTAGGTGATGTTGCTTGCTGCTTTCACATAGTACCTAGCATAAGTAAGTAAGTGGTGGATAGTTATAGCAATAACTTTAAGCCATTAACTACAGGGTATTAAGAGCCATAACTAAAGCCGTTTTTACTTCAGCAGAAATTCCCCGGTGGGAGAAAGAGGGTGTGCAGGGAGCAAATGGCCTGATATGTAGACGGCTCATAATCTATAATTAAGTGTAGCTGTAGACTTATACACCTGGCGCGAGGCAAGAGATCTTCAAGGGTCCCTCTTCCCGCTGAAGTATGTAACTAGAACTTTTTACCCAAGTTCAACGTATCTACACTAGGTTAGCTAGATGGATGGATGATGGATGGATGGATGGATGGATCAGTTAAACGCAAAGATTGGCAATGCATTGTAACCCTAGCTTTCAAAAGTTGTCGATATTTCTTATTTAACCCTCCCCTGCTTGTGCGGAAAACGACACGACGGGCACTGTCAGTAAGCAGACACACGTGAATATATTCACGTAATTCAATATAATATTATCAGGGGTAGGTATCTAGGTACCTATAACGGTCATGGTCACCGGGCTGGATATATACATATCATGGACGTGTAAGAGGCAGATAGATGGCATATAGCGATGCCTTGCTGAGTCGCAGTAACTATTCACAGTTGCCTGCAGAGGTATTACCTACCACCTGCGGTGACATTCCTAGGCCATCACTGACGCTACCAAAGCGAACAAAGGCCCCAAGGGCAAGATCGCTTTCGACTTTGCGCACTCGAGTATACCTATACATACACGGACATACAAGTGCCTACCTAACGAAGTCGATAGGTCCGTGGCCTGAGTATTTAAGTACAAACATACCTACCGGTAAGAGTGGATGGCACCATAATAGGTAGTATCAGGCATTAGGTAGTCTCAGCCGCCAATGCTTCGTCGGACGATTGATCTAGGTAGGCAAAGCGTAGGTGTCTATTATCGTTGCTCCGGCCAGCGCCATGCCGCCTGAGCCAGGTTAGAGTCAGGACCAAAGTACCATGCGTTGAGGTGAACCAAATTGGTGGGATGTTCGACTCGAGGGGCCAAGTCACTCCCTGCTGTTGCTCCGCCGAACGAATACCCTCTCAGCGTCTCAAAATTCCGACAAACTCCAACAGGGCAGTTAGCTACCGAGGAGATGGAAACCGTGGAAATCCGCTCTGGATCGAACATCTAAACTAGGTAGCTCATTTTTTGGATGTAGACCGGACACCGGCAAGGGTGAAACTGACTCGGCTTTCCTCTCCAATCGACCAGAAGTCTATCTATCTAATAATTACCTAGCAATACCTAGTATCCTCCATCACTTAGTAGTGTAACGTGGAAAATTCTTTGGAATCTTCACACCGGCGCCCGGGGTTCACTCAGATTTTGTGGGAGCGTAAAATCTCCATCTTATCTGGAATCCCACGACAGTACAGACGGCCATGATTACATACCTAGCTTTCCACCCTTTCAATTGCTCTCGACCGTCCATGGTAGGTAAGTCTAAAGAGATCTCCCAATTATGGGATTTCTTGTGTGTAAGTTGCTCGTATCTCGCTCCGATTAATCGTCGGCATTGACTAAGGAATGATCGGGGTCAGGAATCCCACGATGGAAATCTCCCAACGTTTTCTGGTTTTCAATGTCGACCCCTACCTCTCTCTCTCTCTCTCTCTCTCTCTCTCTGGCGCATGATGCACATATGCACGCAATTTTGAAGTTGCTACCCACCGCTTCCCACGGCTTCCAATGGCGCGGCTTCTTATCAATGTACCCAGCATATCAGTAACTATCAGGCACCTGGTGGCAAGCAGTCCAGTCCAGCCCAGTCCAGTCAATAGGTAGCTAACTGGGGCGTGTTACTTATGAGCTAATTAACTACTTTCCCAGGCTCCCCCGAAAGAGCCGCTCGACTCCTGGTCATTGACCAAAGTGGCCCAGGGGGGGGGGGGGCGAAAAGAGGCTATTTTCACACCAAGAGATGCCACCATGTTACCGTACTATACCTGTGTTTCGGGTCTGAGTTAGCGAGAAGTCCGACTTTCCAACGGCAGCGTCAGCTGACCCTGACTTGGCCGCTACCAAAAGGGAAACGAGGGAGAGAAGTTGGCGGGGAATCGATGGATCTACGGGGATGCTCGATTAAAAGCATATCTATGGGTTACTGCATATTGAGATTATCATGTTATTACAATTACACTGGATATCTGCATATGAAACCTAGCGTCGACGCCCCGGCCGGGCCTCGCTCCCGCAAACCCTGAGATCCAGCGAACCCTTTTTTTTTCTTTTTTTTCTTTTCTTTTTCTTACGAGATCGCCTAACATGATTAGGCCTCCTATTATGTGGCGACTTCGGCCGCTTTCAACGGGATTGATCCTTGTTTAGTGTTATATGTGTGAAGAGACTCGCCAAACCGTCGCGTGAAGAACTTTGGAACACTGGAGGTGCACGTGGCACCACCACGTTGTAATAGTAAGTCTATCTAAGTAGATAGAGCGAGGCTCGGATTCGGGGCCTGGAATTGAGCGGATCCCCCCAACGTGTAAGTAAGCAAGTGAAGGACGGGCAAGATACGCAGGTCAAGTACGTAAGTAGGCAGTAAGGAGGATGAATCGTAGAGGAGGTAATTATCGTACAATATATTCCAACAACGGGCAGAGTTTTCATTGCCCAGTTTTCCGCACCCGAATGCCCTCGTGTGAAGCTGGTAGGCCCAGACGAGAAGCACGCAGTGGGCTTCCTCCATTGGGCTGCACGAATCCACGATGGCCTCATCTGCAGTTGCCATGGTACAGACTACATATAACAATTTTCTGACGGCTCTGTTTTGCGTACATAGTAGTGTAAGTACGGTCTGTGAGTTTGTCGCTGCAAGACCAGCTAGCTTCAGTAAGCACGCCTGCAAATAACGACCTACTTACCTACTTACTACCTATCCATCTGCCTCTATAGTACAATACTTACCTATTAGTTCTGTTTACATACTTAGACGCGGTTGCGGTTCTAACGAGTTGGAGTAAAGGCCAACCAACAAGACTAACAAGGCGCGCCAGAAGGATTTAGACTATGCAGGCCCCTGTATCGACGTATATAGTATAGGTATAGGTAGCATCTACCTAGGTATCCTCACACCCAACTCGCCCACTCGCTCACTCGCCCACTCGCCCACTCGCACTCTCGCACACTCATCTTTCCTTAGCTTACTATGGAATCGTGCAGAGTTGCGGGCGCTATCTACACTATCCATCTACCAGTGGGTGCTGACCCAACAATTCCCGGCTTGGTGTATACCTGTCTGAGCCTGAGTAGGGATTCCAGGCTAGCTAGCAAGAAGGCTGATTAGCACGAAACGTAGGCGGCTCCTTGTGTCGAGCTTTGAAGCGGCATATCGTGAAAGGAGTGTGGAGCGAGAGGGTGGAGTGGAGGTCGGAAGCTAATGCGGTCGTATCAAACCGGCTATCAAGGATACGTAGTGTCCTAGTAGTGTAAGTAGTGTAGTGTAGTGTGAGTATTGTAGTGTAAGTAAGTCCATAGTAGAGAGGAATCGGTAGCTTGCTGCGATCAAGAAGATTGTCCGAAAGTTCCTACTTACATAGTAGATACTATACGTACCATGGTGGACGATAGCTAGCCCGTGCTTAAGTAGGCCCTCGTTATTTAGGCCCGGCAGCCAGCGTTCAATGTTGATATTAAGTTGTTGAGATCGTCGTCTTACCTGAACCTTCAAACCACGTCGTCTTTCACGCAGTCTCTCTCTCTCTCCGTCTCTCTCTATCTCTCTCTGTCTGTCTCTCTCTCTCTATCTCTCTCTCACCATACTCTCTCTCTCTCTCTCTCTATACTCCCTATACTTCCTATACTCCCTATTCTCCCTATTCTCCCATTCTCCCATACTCCCTATCCTTCCACCAAAATGCAGATGCCTCCGAGAAACCCCGCGGCCATGCTCTCACAACGCTCATTCCGGCCGTTACGGCAAATAGCATCCTATGTCGACATAACATGGGGCTTCATCGAGAGCGACATGTTTACTTTCGCCATTCCGAACACGGCTTTTGGTATTTTCGGCGCCTTCGCATCCCTGCTGTTAGTGGACAACGATGTATCGTCACTCGGCCCTTCAGCCATCGAGATTTTGAGTCGGTTGCCATACGTACTGGCCTTTAACGTCGGCAACCTTTTGATATTTGATCTTGCCAACCAGCGAGGTCCGCAGTCGATAGAAGAAGACCGCATCAACAAACCATGGAGGCCGATACCCCAAGGGAAAATTACCGGTGAGTGGTGACAATGGGCGATAAAACCTCTCCAAAACCTCACGATTACTGACATCGATATGTCTCTGAAGCCGACCAAACACGGCGTTTTATGTTAGCCTCCATTCCCGTGGTGCTAGCGCTCAGCTATGCCGTGGGCGCCTGGCAGCAGTGCGTGCTCATTTCTATCCTATCCTGGATGTACAACGACCTTGGCGGCGGCGACGAGGCAGTTGTGCGCGAGGTCATCATCTCCATTGCCTACGGATTATTCAACAGCGGCTCGCTACTAGCAGCCGTCGGCCCCGGCTCGTCTCTGAATAACCTCGGCCTCGGCTGGACATCGATCGTGAGCGGCGTCATCCTCACCACCATGCAAGTCCAGGACCTCAAGGACCAAGAAGGCGACAAACTCCGAAACCGAAAGACGATCGCGCTGTGCTTCGGAGAGCGCTTCTCCCGCACCTGGATCGCCTTCTTCGTCTGCTTCTGGTCCTGGGTCTGCGGGAACTTCTGGAACGCCGGCCCCGTGGTCTTCGGCCTCAACGCCGCCCTGGCCGTCGTCATTGCCGCGCGCGTCCTCTTCCTCTCCACCAAGAAGGCCGACGCACGGACCTGGCGGATGTGGTGCTTCTGGCACGCTTCACTTTACACACTACCCTTGGTCGTTGCAGGCGCGGCTCCATGGAGACTATAATACCCGTGTTTTACGATAGATTTGTTTTTTTTTGGGTTTTTTTTTTTTTTATAGAGTTAAAAGTTCACGATTTGACGGATATCATCATGCAGGACATGCAGGGCCGCTAAGCGATTGGGGGGGCGAGAGGACTTGTTGATAGAAAGCGTGAGCAGGCGTATTTCTTTTTTTTTTTTTTTTTTTTGGTTGGTTGGTTGGTTACAGAAGTTGGAATTTGGTGCCATATTTGGAAGGATCGATACCTTGGAGAGCGTACATTGTTTTGATTACTAAAACCATTTCTTTTTTTCTTCACTTGTAACAACTTGTGTTTTTTTTGGGTTTTCGGGTTTTGGTTTTCGGGTTTTGGTTTTGGTTTTGGTTTAGCGGAATAATGATTCATGTCTTGTTGTTTTCCAAATATTCGCGTCTACACTAGAAGCCATCTACGAGATCTACACTATCTGTACTACTATGCCCTACAAGGTGTTCAAGGTTTCAGAGCTCATGTGACTCCCTATAGAAGATTCTATCGTCTCACTCTTTCTTCTCCTCTCTCTTCTCTCGCTTCTTCTTCTTGGTGTTGTTTGAGCTTTGCCGGCTTTCCCGGGATATTCTCTGTGTAACCCATCGGCCCCACTCGAGTATAGATCTCGGTCCCGTCGCATAAGTGGGTCCCCTCATCCGGGTTTGTCCGGATGTCCGTACCACGAGAGGAGTCATCCACGGCCCCGGGCTAGGCATGCGAATCTTTTTCCAACGCATGAAGCCGTGGAAATGGCATTTCAGTGTCGGGTCGGGTCAGGAGTATCTCTATTTCTTCTCGCGCGTTCTCCCTGATACCCAGTAAATTTCGCCCAATCTCCCCTCGGCAATCAATGTATGAGAGTACCTACCTAGATACCTACTGGGCGTAAGATACGGTTAGGGTAGGGTGTATTCGGAAGCTAATTAACTTTTTCCAGCACTAAAAACTTTGAGCGGGTCAATTTTCCAGGTATGTATCTACTTACAAACAAGTAAGTCGATAAGTACGTACACTTTCCCAAGTTTTCCCCTCAGCAGCAACCATTCAGCTTCCGGTGTTTGAGAAGAATGCACTTTAAAAGACCGTCGGCTGGTTTCTGAACCAAAACCTGTGACAAACCCATGTGCAATCATTTAATTCCTTTTCTCTGGGAGGGCACCAGATCAGATTGAATTGTTGTCGATCGCGATACATACTATCAAGCCTTGCGTTGAAATGATGATGTTCGAAAAGGAAGACAGACAATTAACTAATTGGCCACCGAACGTATACATACTTTGACAGATTACAGGCTCGCTAAAGCGTGGAGCAACTATAGAATAGGAAATTACACAACTCTTTCAGAGCATTGCTAGATAGATAGGGTGTTAACAAACCCCCCAGATCATAACATAACGGGGGCGCTCTTCAGGCGGTCAGGTTAGTTAGTTAGTTAGTTATACGGAAGACGTGCGGAGGTGTGTGGCAGTGGCTTGAGCTTATAGTATGCCTCCCCCTGGTCTTCATCCTGTTACATAGTTAGTAGTCCGTCGCTCGGTTCTGCCCCGTTACAAAATCCATTGGAATTCCGACTTCCGTGGAACCCGAGAATCTTTACCGATGCTCCGCGAACAAACCCCCCGGTACGCCGGCGACCAAATCAAATTTGTTCTGACGTAACGCCGATGTTAAATCTAACTTGAAGTCGCATCCTTTAATTATTTTCGTATGATTGCGATGACGCAAAATGGAAGCTCGAGGCCGATTAAACCCAGCCATCATACCACGATTGCAGGGCACTGCTCAACATCAGTGCCAAGTATTAGATAGATAGTTAACCTTAGAACCATTAGCTATCAACACAGTTCGGCGCCGAGGCTACACGGGCGACAAGGGACGGACCAAACTGACTAGATAACCCCTTGGCGATGCTGTTCGATTAGCTGAGACGGGCCAACAATGAGATACGCCCGAACAATGATGCACTGACTGGGATAGGTAAAGGTTAGATCATGGGAATTATAAGTATGGTACAGATTAACTATCTCGCTTGCAATCTCTAGATACTTACTTGTATACTATGTAAAGTAGAGGGAGGTATTTATTAGCCACTACTTACTCACAAGTCTAGTGGCCGTTGCGGATCATGCCCTAGCGGTAACGTTGCCGTATCCCGCGGGTTACCTATTCGGTATGCTTATCATGTACCTAACCTTAGGTATTCGAGAGACCAGGGGACAACAAAGGAGAGTAGATACTCGGTTCATTGCGCAAAGGTTCGTGGTGTATAACTAATTAACTCTCATTCTCATGTTACCGATACGCAAATATAGATTCAACATGTTCGTTCCGGTTTACCCGAATCCCGCGCTGTCCTTTTTGCACAGCGTTTAAGAGGTTATTCCAACACACCGTTACCATATCATGCTCTTTCGGAAACAGTGGAGTCGTTATGGGGCCGCCCATAATTCATGATGGGGCCTACGAGCGAAGTTCTTTCCCCTTCTGAAGCCCAGGCTGCCCAGGCTGCCCAGCACTGCTGCGCCCGGCGTAACCCTGAGAGAGATCTACTAGATAGAACCAGTACACCGGCACGCCTGGATTCCACGTATTTGCCTGCGTGAGTGGTTTCTCAGATAGTATCTATCTAGCGGCTACATTTAGATAACTAAACTACCTGCCTGATGGTTGTGACCATAAAGCTAAGCCAGACTCAGGCCTGCGCGCATACCAACATTGCTCCGCAAGTCCGGCCGAGTCATTAGAGGCCAATTTCAAGAGTTGGATTGAATTCCCTACTTAGGTATCTAAATAGCATTCTCCGCGCCAGTTCAATTCAGTTCCATTACCGTTGCCTACGTGTTCACCATGTCACCATGTCACTTGCACTACTACCTAGATAGTCACAAACCAATGCGAAGCAAAACTGTTACCGCCGAGTCCGGAGACATGTGACTCCGGCCTTGATAGTTTCCCGACTTCCCAACTCGCCTACAAAACTTCAAACTCCGTAGCCTGTGTACTATGTAGATAAGTAGGTGCATTTCCATGATTTTCAAGTCCGGCACGGCACATCATTTTATTAGCTGGACCGCGAAAATTCAGAGTTGCTGTATCAAAGTTGCTGTACCTATAGGTAGTCAATGACCCTACTATGTAGTAGCGATCTGAGTCTTGTACTAGGTAGGTAATCGAGGTTGACCTGCCTTCTACTTAAGTAGTGTACTTGGATAGATCGCTGTGCTAGTTTTCTGTTCATCACTACCTACGCTATAGCAGGCACATGCACTGCTGGCTCCGCCATCGACAATCGTATACTTCCTACCCGACCTACCCAACCGACTACCTACACTCATGCGCGAAGAAAGAACTAACTAAACTCGTTGCAACTTGTAGTGCATAGCACGAATGAGTTACAACTTGTATCGCAGCCCTGGATAAAATAGCGCTTTGTTTTAGTGATTGTTTTAATGCGGTGTATAGATACCGATTTAAGCCTTCACTACAATTCAAGCTTCGGTGAATTCTCGCACTTAAGTAGAGTTAGGTGGAGATGTTACTTTCTAGTAGTTATGTGTGCGGTGTTTCCACCATCAGTTCGGGGGTTAGGGTTAAGGCACATAAGACTCTGCGGTAACGGATATTCCCAACTCAGATAAGTGAGAGGAAGTTTGAAATGGTGAGATGGGTAATTCCTGAAGTTATCATGAGCAAGAAGGTTATCGTCCCGACAGTCCGACCGCTGGCCTCAGGGTTAGGGTTGGGATCAGGGTTACTGTAACCCCTGCCAGGCGCCCCCGGCTTTTAGTCTGGATCCCACGGGGGCGTAAAGGCCAACTACTAGATAGGTAAGTAAGTAGGTATTATAGTCTACCTACACGCCCGCCTCGTACTTCGTACTCGTAGATCAGGTATGATAGCGTAAATAGTTGATACGCGGTCTCTTTGCTGAACCAAACTGCTGGAATCTTGTAACATTGACGATCATGCGCAGCGCGAGACGCTTCTTACTAGTAGGAGTGATCATCAGCTATAGCGGAACCGTTCCATGTAAGTCCGCAATTCAGCCCAGAACTGTCGCCGATGCATGCCGTATACAGAATACGGTCTCTCTATTTTCGTCACCATACATATATATTCCATCACGTATTGGGTCCAATGGAGCAGGGCGATCCAAAGTCGGCTTCATCATAGTCTATGCTATATACTACTACCTCTGCACCTTCGACTCACTGACTTGACCGGTAAAAGGGCACAGTTGGAACCTTTGCCATTATTGCATGGTCACGCTTACAGTCTACTACATCATGATACCCCAACGCCGCAACGCCCAAGAGCCAAGGTAGTTGACATCTTTGTTGACACGGTTGTTTGGCGAGTGTGAACCCGGCATAGGAACTTTCTGTTAGGAAGCATGACAGCTCCTAACGGCATGGACCGAGATACGTGTACCTACACGTACAATAAGCATGCGTCCCGTATCCCCAGACTCTCGGCCACTATCTACCACTCCCAGCTGCCCGGTACAGGTCCATCCCCATAGTTCGGGATCTACAATAGTAGTCGATGCGTTGGACTTCACCTGCACTCCGCATCTGACATCATACTGTCGCTCGTCAGCTCGACAGCGTGGATGCCGAAGACCTAGGGAATGCATAACTTACGGCACACTCGCAAACTACTGGCCCTAGTGTACCAGACATGAAGCCCTCATGGTACAGATTACCGTTGACACTAGACAGGTTTGGTCTCTCGTAAGCAGCCGGGGGGACTGGGAAGTTCCATGGGTGGTAAGATACCCCTAACCCCCTACACTACACTACACTACACTATCGAATTCACCGCGACTGATAAGACCACGGGATCGCGTGTGTATATATATTACACCCACGGGCTTGTGTCCTTATCACTTAATTACCTATTACCCGGCCTCAAAGTACTGTTGGTTCTAATACCGGCTTCATGCGAGGTCCCCATGCGAACAATAGTATAATCAAGGGCCAAGACATCATACCGCCATTCGTACCGTATAATACACAATAAACAACGACCGAGGGCGACGTCTCCGGCTTCACGGCAGACCGATTCCCGCCCGATGACTGCCGTTCTTTCCATAGAGTGGACTTACCAGGTTACTGTGTGATGACGGCAGTGTAGATCTCAAAACGTCTGCATTATGCGACGTTGTCTCGTTGACATCATATTAAATGTTACTGCTGCATTTTGCGTGGGTTGTATCTAACCCGGCAGCGCGATCCGCGGGATACTCAATGCTAGCTCTAAGTAGATGAAAACGCCTTCGTCCGGGGGCTCCCTAACGATCATCAATACCTTAAGGGTCCGGGGCATGGTCATGTCGACCTAGTCGCGATGAGTTGGTGCTGAGTGAGGCCTTGTCTTGGCCCTTTAGCTTACATGATGAGCAAGACTTGCCTACCAATTAAGGAAAGTCAATGACAGCACTTTCACACCGCCTGGTTAATTAATCACCATACCATAACAATGCCATTTGTTATATGCAAAAGCATCCAGATTCAAGAAAAGCCCGGGTCCCCAAGGCAGTGATGAGTCTCTTCGATCTGTCGGACAACCTTTATTCAATGCAAGACTAGACGATCATAACGAGCAGTATTAGATCCATCATGCAAATGCGTCAGAAAAGCGTTCATACGTTGGACGAGATCGCCAGATCTAACTTGACAAGTCAAGTCCTGCTCATACATAGATCTAACAGGGCAGATATGACCGTAAGATTCGTATACACATTGACTTTCTTACTTCCCCGAATCAGCGAGTCGTAGATAGGCTCTTAATCATCACCAACCCCAGACCCCCCCGGACGAAAAACATGCCGATCACTCCCGGTGTTCATCGGAAGTTAGAAAATGGCCTTGGCAAACATCTCCAAGATATTCCTCCTCCGTCCTATGTCGGCGCCTTACTTACATCATTGAGTTTAGCGCGCTTCATAGCAGTAATCTGACCAGCCGGTAGAGCGACACGTTAGTCGGCCATTCTACCAGCTGCTATGTATTAATCAATCGGTATACCTTTTTTACAACCGTCGACTATCTAGATATCTACCAGGCACCGTATCGGCGTACCTGGAGGAAGCCCAACGGCGAGGAGATAGCCAAATAATACAAACGGGCCGTTTCCATAAGCGCTAATATCACTATCACCGTCTTTCCTTTCAGCCCTTTCAGTAGATTGTTTTTTTTTTCTCTTTTTCTCTTTTTCTCCTTTTCTTTTTTTTTTTCCTCGTTTGAGTCATTGATACTACCGTAGCATCAGCGACGAGCCACGGACCTGGACGCAGTGAGATTTTAAGATATCCTCACTTTACATCCCACTGTGGCTGACTGGAAAATTCGGAAGAGGTCCCATCCAGTGGGGGGGTATATACACTAAGAAAAAGACATGGGATGGGAGCTTCCATGCTTTTTTTGATGTGATGAGTCCTGATCACCGCGCGAGGATTCCTACTTTGGGTATAAGTAAGTAGATACATACTGACTGTACCTACCATGGTACTAGATGTCGGCCGGTACACATAGCTGGCCACCTACCGGCCAGCAAAGCATCCCAACCGGCCGACAGTATTGACAGGCTTGACCAAGCTCACAATTTCGACAGCAGCAACCCTTGGACAACGATAGTTAACTCCGATTCGTAAATGGAAAATCCAACTGCTTGAGTAAAGTCCACTGATACTTCGTATCGCAGTATAAGATCTTCCATCATGTAACCCTCACCGTCTGAAATCCTCCCGAAGATCGACATTCGGAATCACCCTCAAATCTAAATTCATGCCGGGGGGCCTCAACATCAATGAACTTTCAAGACAAACGAACTGACTGACGACCCTACCTAGACTAAATTCATACGTCTACATCGACGTCACCCAGTCACCCAGTCCAAGTCCAAGTCCAAGTCCAAGTTCAAGCCCGACATAAATCCAAGTACCTATTAGATAGATAAATGACGCGTTCCCCTCCCCTCCTCCCCCTCAAAAAAGCCGAGTCATGTCTTTCTCGAATGGAAATAGAAGCAAAAACTCCCACCCAAATTACCTCTTTAGAACCCTTCCCCCTTCCCCCTCCCTCCCCCTCAAACCATTAAATATTCCACTATCGTGCCGTGCCGTATCTTTCCACCCTTCCGTTTGAAATAGAAAAACCAAAAACCAAAAGCCAAAAATAAAAAATAAAAGATTGAAAAAGATTAAAAAATCTAAGATCTCCCAATCTCTCAATCTCCATCCAAATCTCACTTTGATCAGTATATTATTCTACATCTTGCTCGCGAAACGCTTCACCATAAGTCCCAATCTAAATGCAAAACCCCCGTCTCCCCCTCCCCGGTTCTATCTGTCTGTCTAGGACGAGAGCACATACCTAACCTACCTAACCTAGATAGCTATACGAGTATGAATCATGTACCTCTACGTATATTCGTTCGTATGTAGAATGAACATAGGTAGGTAAGTGCGTGCCATCCAACCAGGAAAATAGGAAAATAGGAAAATCCAATCAGAAACCCCCCCGACAGACAACAAGACTTCAGCACCCCCCAATCAAGAGAGAGAATCAACCCACACGGAACAGAGAATCCAATCGTTCAAAACGGTAGAGTAAAAAGAAATAAAAAAAAATAAGGAAAAATAAAAAGAAAACAGGGTGAATCGTGAATCGTGGTCACGTAATCATGCCCCGAGTTGTGTTTGGTTGGTAAGAGTTAATTGACCTCCCGCTCATGCTTTTTCGCCGAGGGAGAGGGAGAGGGAGGACAGGACCTAGTAAAAGCATACCTACCTAGGTAAATTATATATGACAGAGTTTTTTTTTTTTTTCTTTCTTTTAGACTCGAGGACCTTCCTGCGTTTGAATTCTTCGTTGGACATGAATCGCATTAGGCGGCGGGAGCACGTCGAGTTCCGTCTCATGGTCCATGTCGGACGTGATCTCCGTCGCAGTAAAGGCGTCGTTGCGGTAATTCTGCGCCTCCCACTTCTGCTTCGTGCTTTGGGCCTCGAGGTCGTGGAGCTGCTCCAGACTCTTGTTCATGGTCGTGTAGTTGTTGTGGTCGCGACCGCCGAGTCGGCCGAATGTCACCAGGCTGCGACTGGTCTTGACCGTCGAGCCGGCCGAGAATCTCGTCGTGATCTTGGTAATGACGGGCGCGATGTACGCCTTACCGATTGGCCCGAGGGTGGGGATGCATCCGATGATGATACATAGCCATAGCTCGAGCGTCGTGGTGAGAGCGAGAAGGGGCTCATGACGGACGAAGTCGGCGCTGGCGTTGACGACGAGATCGACAATTCTCCAGATCATGATGGCAATGGTACTTGGAAATGATTTCGTTAGATGAAAGAGACGTCCTCGGTGGAAAGGAACATCAGACAGGTGTCGGGGTCAGGACTTACATGAAGCCCAGACTGAAGATCAAAGTGACAACAATCTTGTTGCGCAGACGCATCTGCAAGTTCCAAAGGAAGGGCATCGGCAAGATGATGACGAACACGTCGATTGCGAGGTTCGTGCTCACGGATCCGAGTTGACCGATGTTGAGGTCACGGCAGAAACCGTCGGGTCTGGGATTCCATAGCTGAGAGATGTCGGGCGTGCAGGTGGTAAGGAAGACGACCATGAACGAAACCCAGTACCCAAACGTTACGAACATCAAGACAGCGGACAGTATCTTGATGAGATTGATGGTGAAGACGCGCCGGTACAGGAACAGCACCGACATCTTGAACGCCGCAGTCCCGGTCGTCCATGTCACGTAGGCAGCGGGGATCGTTTGCAGAGCGACTTGCAACTCAGTCACCGACAAGTCGGTCTCGAAATGGCCGATCTTACCGTAAAAGATGGCCCATACTACGGCACCGTCGAGTGCAACTACACTCGCCTAGAAACGCAAGAAAAAAAAAAGAATCAGCAAAGTTGTCTCCGGTGGAGGACGCAAGACTACCGACTAATGAGATGAGGATAAACCAGTCATCGAGATAGAGCGGCCGACGAATGATACGGGCTGCCCAAAAACGAAGAATAATGAATAGGACATCGAGAGCGGTGAACACTATTGTCCAGATGAGCAGATTGATGCCGCCCTGCGTTACTGACGCCATGATGCCCAAGCCCGAGATGTCGATGCAGTTGGATGTAAGAGTTGCATTGCAGTGCTTCCGCTTGCCACTGCGGCGACACATGGGGAAGGGGGTAGGTTAATAGTCGTCCGACTCAGGCACGCCGCGCTTCGGCTTCTCATGACATCTTTTTTTGGATTTGGACAGGACCGCCGGTGGAGCTTGGAGGGCACACTACTATGTAAGAGACCATGGAAGGATTCAACCTTGCCATTAATTCTGCCATTAAGCCTGCCGTTAAGCCTGCCGTCAAGTAGTCTTGCTAGGTATGGATCTTGCCATTAAGCCCAACGTGCGAGATGGCCTCGATACAGGCATTCCGGTCAGGTCGGCCATCTTATCGATGCGTTCCTCAGAAGGATTCAATGGGATATTACCTCTACCATGTAGGCTAGCGTGGAGACGCGGGGTCGGGGCGTATCTTGGTATAAGTAGAGTATCTAGACTCGGTGGAGCGTTGGTAGTCTGTATCTAGATAGACTACTAAGATAAGTAGGATGTCTATCTATCCAGGTACTTACATACCTAGTAACTGTTGGAGTCCCGTTGGCGAACGAAGCAGGGGTACGGTAGATTAGGTCGAGGCTTTGAATCAGGGTAGCATCCGGAATTCAGCTCAGGACGGGGGACAGGACGGGGGATTCCCCAAAGCGTGAGCTCCGATCACTACCGTCAATCTGTTAATTATCTTGAATTCGGACGGAAGCGACTCCTCTTGACTCCTCTTAAGTCCCCCTTGACTCCTCTTGAGGGGCATGCAAGGAACGTGGCCATGCGACGGCGAGGATGAGGGGGGGGGGGCCCATGAGGGATTAATGCAACCCTACCTTGGGACAGCGGCTACGTACAGTAGCCACGAGCCACGCGGAGCTGCCCAATGAGACTAACATCGAAAGGTCTAAGGTCTGAGAAGAGACCCTAAGTAAGTAGGTAGACCGGAAGGGCAGAAGACCAGAAGGGCAGAAGACCAGAAGGGCAGAAGGGCAGAAGGGCTACACGTCAGTCCAGGTATACTTACTTACTTCAGTCAAGTCAATACATCCATCCGTCTATACATCATGCAGGTACAAATAGACGATACCACCTGCTCACATCTCCTCGTTGCACTCGATACAACGTCGGTAGAACAGTTGTCGAGGTTCAAGACTCGACCTCGCCTCCTAGACGATCCGTATCAGCCCTTCTACCTGCGGTTTGTCCCTCTTTCTCCGATCTGAGATCAACCTCTTCGACTCTGCAGTCTGTCTCTAACCAAGCACTGCTCAGGAATCAAATCTCATGGCTGCTCTCAAGTCCATCTTCGCGCTGCTGGCCGCCGCGCCGTTGACTGTCCAGTCAGCGTCGCCCAACTGCCGCTGCTTTCCGGGAGATGACTGCTGGCCGTCTGCGGATGCCTGGAAGGCCCTCAACCAGTCTACCAACGGTGGTCTGGTCGCCACGGTTCCCATTGCCAGTGTCTGCCACGACAGCTTCCCCGGCGTTGAGTTCGATGCCGAGAAGTGCGCCGACATCCAGGCCAACTGGGCTGTGCCTGATCTGCATGAGGCCACCGAGCACTCACCCATGGCCGCTTTCTGGGCCAACGTGAGCTGCGACCCCTTCACCAGCAGAGAGTCCCAGTGCATCATAGGCACTTACGTCCCTTACGCCGTCAAGGCCTTGACTGCCGCCGACTACCAGGCGACCATTGCCTTTGCCCGGGAGAACAACATCCGTCTCGTCATCCGCAACACTGGCCATGACTACATGGGCAAGTCCACCGGTGCCGGTGCCTTGGCTCTCTGGACGCACTTCGTTTCGGGCACCACCGTCCTCGACTACGACGAGTCTTATTACACCGGCAAGGCCATGAAGATCGGAGCTGGCGTCCAGGCCGGCACGGCTCAGGCTGCTGCCAAGGAGGCTGGCTACATGCTCGTCGAGGGCGACTGCGAGACCGTCGGCATTGCCGGTGGCTACACTCAGGGTGGTGGCAGCAGTCCTCTTGGCAGCGCTTTTGGTCTTGGTGCTGATCAGGTTCTTGAGTGGGAGGTCGTCACCGCCGAGGGCCAGCACCTCGTCGCGACCCCTGTTGAGAACTCCGACTTGTACTGGGCTCTGAGCGGCGGTGGTGGCGGCACTTACGCCGCTGTCCTCTCCATGACCGTCAAGCTGCACAAGAACATGCCCACCGGCTCCGTCACTCTCACCTTCACCGAGCCCTCCGACAAGTTCTGGACCGTGGTTGCTGCTTTCCTTGCTAACCTCCCGTCTGTCCTCCAGGCTGGTGCCACTGTCTACTGGCAGATCTTCCCCGGCAACTCTTTCTTGTTGCCCCAGAGTTACTTCCCCGGTGGCTCTGCGGCCCAGCTTATGAAGCTCATGGAGCCCACCTTTGCCGCACTCAACGCCAGCGGAGTCCAGTATGGTAAGTGAAACATCCACTTCCCGGTTACTTCAAGCTTTCCAGAGCAGATGTTCGACTAACACAGGATCCCACAACACAGCTTCCACTGCTCAGGACTTCCCCACTTTCCAGGACTCCTACAACACCCTGAACCTTCACATGAACGTCACCGAGGTCAACCTTGGTGGTCGCCTGGTTCCCACCTCCTTGATCCAGAACGACCAGGGCAAAGCCGTCGCCAACGCCATCCGCACCATCACTGACAACCAGGCTGTCTTCGCTGGTATTTCCATGGATGTCAGCAAACCTCCCACTTCTGCCAACGCCGCCAACCCCTACTGGCGCCAGACCGCCTTCTTGGCTTTCTTCGGAACGTAAGTTATCCCCCCCAACTATTCTCGTCGTTCATTTTTCTTTTGGTTCGACACTTGCACGTGAGATCCACAAAGCTGACAACCATGGCAGCATCTACGACCGCACCAACTTCGCCAACAACTTGGCTGGTCAGAAGCTTGTTACTGACGTCCTCGTCCCTGCTCTGGCTAACCTGACCCCCAACGGTGCCGCTTACCTCAACGAGGCCGACTTCAACCAGCCCGACTGGCAACAGGTTTTCTACGGTGAGAACTACGCTCGTCTCCTGTCCATCAAGCAGAAGTACGACCCCAACAGTGTCTTCTACGGAAAGACGGCCGTCGGTAGTGAGGAGTGGGAGGTTGACGCTACCGGCCGCCTGTGCAAGGTCGGCGGCGTCGTTAGTGTTAATGCTGGATTGGACGAGATGTTCTAAACCTTTCCGTCTTGCGTTTCCTTTCCCTGCTCATTCAAACCAGAATACTAATAAAAATGTTAAAAACCCCCCGTACCTAGAATCTAATTAGTAATACCTAGTGTATACTAAACCTTTTAAAGTGTCAACGACTCGCAGAATCTGTTCGTGATGCCATTGAAAATCGACTGAACAGAGCTTCGTAGTAGGTCCTCGCGCCGATCGTATGTCGCGACTCGCTTGTCGTAGCTGTATCTTGTAACATCACCGAGGCTCGAAGTCGAAGGATGTCCACGTGTACGTCCACGTGCGCACGTCACTGAATGTTTGATCTGAGGTACATTCATAGTTCCGACGTGCTCCGGAGATTCAAGAATCGACGGTCTCCCGAGTCCATGCTATCACCATTCTTCATGATGTTGCCTAACCATGTAAGTAGAAGCCTAATAGGAAGAAGACACATCTTACGACTAGTGAGCAGATTACGCTACCGTAGTACCGTTCCTGTTGCTATACATAGTAAGTGTAGGCGCGTTCTGGCGTTCACTGCCCACGAGTAAGCTTATTGGCATTGGCAACCGCATTCGAGATGGTGCTTCAGCATCTTTCAGCGTTAACTCTTGAGGCCATCGCTTGTTTAGCGCGAAGCCCACATCTTTCAGAACCATTCTCTACATAGTACATACCTGCTTATAGCGTTGGGACTGGCGTCTCCCAACCTTAAGTATAAGTTGGTCAGGAGAAGGATCTGCTTTGTTAGCGTAGTCTCTCGTCCATGCACACAATCGTACCTACTTGGGTACCTAGTAGTAGGTATCTCTAGGTAGAGGCTCGGAGAGGTAGGTATTTTGCCCCAATACACTATTGCTGCTTGCTGTGGCATCGATACCTAGTGCAGACAAGTCTTTGAGACACGATTTCCCGGGGGATTCAAAATTCCCCGGCCTTACTAGTAGTATGAAGCTACACTGGACAGTTCGTCGCCCGACTCGCCCCAGAAAGAATCATTGAGGGGGTATCCTGGGCGAGAGCTAAAAGCAAAGTCCCTACTCACGGCTTGGCGGATTCTGGGTTAGTCTTCTCCACAATGCCATCCACTCCTCGTTCTCCTTCCCTAAACGTGGTGATGACTCAAATGTCGGCATTCGACGAATCGTAAGTTGGCCAGTGGATTCTTGTCGTAAGAACGAGGGACTTCGCTGGGCTGGAAGCAAGATCGTAGCCAGGGACCAGGTGAGATTCTGGGATCACTCGGCCTGGACCACAGACAGGAATATACGTAAGTGCTGATGTGGTAAAATAGTTTAATAGTTTACTGTTCGCATTCGGGTGTGAAAACGGCATGATTGGACACTACCTAGACTGTTGGGTCTTACTGACTCCAGTCTCCATCACGACTGAAACCGTTCAATCGCACCGTTTTCTGATCGATGCGATCATAAGTCCGGTGGCGCAGTGCGTATACTTACTACGCACTACACTGGTAGCATACAGAATCGGAACGTTCAATTCGAATTTCGAAACTGGTGGAAGCGGGACGGGCCAAGGCAGGATGGCACCGAAGCGATCTTTGTATGTCCTTTCTCAAGGTTCCGGGCAGTGGGCGCAGGCCTCGAGACTCGAAATTATGAGGAGAATGCCTACATCACAGTAGAGGGGTAGCATGGGATGTCGGCTTCAACTGATCTAATTTTGACGGCAATCTCGACCTCCAAGTCGACGAATTCCGGCGACTGTGCAGCCGATTCGACTGTAGTTCCTCCATGATGTCAAGTCAACACTGAGTACCTCCATTCAGTGTCGTGACGGCGCCTTTAAGCCGGACTCGACTCAGGCAGAGCCGCAGAGTGAGCCCCGATGAATGACTCAATACAGGTTGCGAGTTGGACCGTGGCCGGCATTGCTTGATGCGTCTTCATTCCGAGGACAAGGTAGTTTCTGCCTGCTCAGAGGCCATTCCTAGATGGTGGAAAGTTGCAACCAGTTGGAGCAACGAACCCAACATCCAGTGGTCACTGCTCACGACACCATAGGTAGTCCGTATACAGTGGCCCACGCGACCCTTTGCACCACATATCCCTTAAAGACGATAACCACGTGCGAGGCACACAAAGGGCACGTGTTGACTCCAAACTGGGGAATGATCCGTCTTGGCTAGCTTCGAGATGTATTTGGTCTGCCCTTGATTTCTAAGTAGTGGAGGAAGAGGGAGTTAACTGAACAGGCAGAACAGGTCTAGGATTCTTTCTTCAATTCTTGGCAGACTGGGAATAGGGTAGCATTGAGAAGTTGCGTTGCATCAAGTCATTTGATTGCAAGGAGACACGCGCTTTGCACCGCATGGATGATGGACCATGGCAACATGATAATTGCGGCCCGCGGGCCAACCCAACCTTATCTGTCCCAGGCTATCTAGCCCCTCAAAAGTTAGGACCGTGCAGAGTCCGTAGGGGGGGGGGGGGATTGGTATGACATTGTTTCGAGGTACCCGTCTCGCGTCTCGAACGTTCTCGACTGTCGTCAAAGGATTGGGATATGTAGTTAAGTATTCACGGTGAAAATTATTCGTCTATTGGGATAAATCGAGACTTTCTGATGTGAGCCACACTTGAGCGATTCTTAGCGTGCTAGGGTTTCGCTAACGTAAGCAGTGTGGCTGGCTAATAGTTGTGGCTAGTAAATACCCTAACCTTAACCTAAACACTTACAGTAAGGCGTTGAATCCACAAAACCCCAGCCACAGCCCTGGATAGGTGGTATGACGTCGAATCACTCTGTTGTTCCGCTTACGTCACTACAGCTACAGTCTGTACGCCAGGATTCAATCCAGCTCTCACCGGTATTCCTCACGATACATCCGAGTAAAAAAGTATTGATGAGCATGGCTTCCCCGCCTCACATGCAACTCGGATATCATGGGCCAACACCCATCGCACGAGGCTGCACATGCCTCCAAAACTGAGATTTTGGCACATCTTGTACGCTGCGTCGGCGCCCGCAAACCCCCTATCTATCAAACCCCTCTCGTTGCGGACTAACTACTAACGCATAGCCAACTCTCCTAGGCTGAGCTGTTCGCACGTAGATGTTACGAGCCTCTCGAGCTATACTCTTTCAAAGACAACTTCAAGTCCCTCGCTGACCGTCAGGGCGATGTGCGCTACCTCAAAGAAGAGACCATCGCCCGCTTTCTTGAGCTGCCCGACATAATTGCTGTATCGCCTGTAATTTTTCATATGATATCGTACATCGGTGCTTTCCCCTTTTTGCAAGATGCGCCGGTCATCTTAGGCTTTGAGCAGATGGTCATGGTCGTGGTCATCATGACCGAAAGATACACAAAGGCGCTCGCCAAGGGTGCTAGGAATCGAAGAAAGCTGCTTTTCCGGAGTTTGGCCGTTTACGATCGTAAACTGTCTGAGATTGGAGACAAGACAACCGCTTCGGATACACATTCAAATCACCGTGAAAGTGATCGTAGGACTCACGTCCCCGGCTTTGCCGTCGACCAAGCTGGTGACGATGATGAGGAGGAGGAGGCGGATGACGAGCTCGTTATGGCCGCCTTGGAATCACTCAGCCTTGACGATGCGTTTAAAACGGGCGATGCTCACGCCGCGACCACGCACGGCGCCATGATTCCAGCGGATAACCTACGTCGACTGATCATGCTGCTCCTTCTCACCGCACCGCTTGGGCCTCAAGAGAGCTTGTCGGCATACGCAGACAGGACCACAGGGTCTGCCCTTGACAGTCTTCGCGCGACCGCCGAAAACGTATTGTCAGCTTTCATCGACGTGGAGAAGTCTCCCGGTATCACCTTTGCTCAGTTTCGTAACGTGCTGACCAGGAGCCTGCCCTATCTCTTCAACGCTTTCAATGCGCTATTTGAACATTTCCTTTTCTCCAAGAGCCTGGATCTGTCGAAACGTAAAGGTAACATAGTGACTCCTGTCCCTGTGGCATTAACACCGCCACCCCTTCTTCAAGATAAAGGCGAGATCCTAAATCTGGACGTCCTCTCACAATTGTCTTTTTTTATTGATGGGAACGACTTATTTCGACGCCTGCGGCTTCTATACTCGGGCGCCGATGCAGGGTACTCGATGGGTAGTTTCGAGACCAAAGTATTCAACTGGCATGCTCCCACCATTCTCCTCATATCGGGAACGCGTCTAGACGACACAGAATCGAGCCGGGGATCAGAGGGCGTATTCATCGATTCATTGCCTCCGAAACGCTTTCCCAACGGTAGCGCTTCTGATCGCAGTAATGTGGTCTTCGGAGTTTTGATCAAGCAACCATGGCGGCTGTCGAGCAAAGACTGTTTTGGCTCCGACGACATGCTCCTATTTCAGCTGTCTCCAACTCATGATGTCTTCCCTGCCTCGACCCTAAATAGAAACTATGCGACATTCTCAAAGGCCCCATCGGCCTACCCAGGCATCACCTTCGGCTCACCGCCGCCGCCTACCACCGCTTCGTCACGGCATGCCCCAATGCGAAAAATTGGGCCAGTTGTACGTTTTATTCCTAGTGCCTCGTTTTCCGCTCGATTCAATCCGAGGAGCCCTTTGCTCATATTAGCCCCTTCTTTCTTCCCTTTAGAAAACCTATGGATCATGATTACTGACCCCGGATATTTGCAGTCCCTCACCATTGACTCGAGTTTCGAATTCGGTGTTTTCAACCACGACTATACCTCACGAGGCGGCGCATTCTCAACAAGTGTCACACGCAAGTTCGATTTCCAAGACCGCTTCTCCATCGACGACATCGAGGTCTGGGGCTGTGGGGGCGACGAGGAGGCCAGAATCCAGCGAGAACGTTGGGAATGGGAAGCACGAGAGGCCGAGGCTAGGCGACGTATCAACCTGGGAACGGGCGATATTGAAGCCGATCGAGCACTCCTGCAAATGGCCGGACTTATCGGGGCTAATCAAAGCGGCGGCTCGATGGGCTGAGAGATGTGTCTTTGTTTTATTTTACTTTCGCCTCTAATAATTATTTGTTTTCGTAATGGCGGGCGTTCTGGATTCGACGACTGATTGTCCAATTCCCGGTGTATCCGGAACTATGGATGGCGGCACACATCCTATGACTAGACGAACACGCCAACTTCAAACTTGTTTCTTTGACGACTGAGATGTATGTACATCGACACATCATAAGATGCCACCAATTGTGTCGAAGCCGTAGATAATCTTTTTCGGGCCTATATGAACATTGTGATGCAGCCAAAGTCTCCATTCCATTGGAGCAGTGCGATAATAAACAAGAGATTGTGCAAACGAAATAGACTTGACCCAAACGAACCGGCGCCCTTTTACTTTTTTGAAATTTCCCTGTAGGAAATATCACTCGTACAGCTCTTCCCCTCGTACTCGCCGCCACCAGAGGGGGGTTCAAGGGAGACAGTAAATAGGTTTATTTCTTCGGTGTTTCTGTATCTGTCTTATTTTGCTCAGGAGGGGGAGACTCCTTCTTCGTACCGAACCAACCACCAACGCCCGACAGGGCACTCAACACGCTCGAGCCCGTATTCGTCTCTTGGCCGTTGGCACCACTGTCCGGCTTAGCACCACCAACCGCTTCCTTAGCAGCAGTGACAGTGCTGGTGCTCGTTGTCGTGCCATCTGTTTCGCGCTCGCGCTCGCGGTCTCCTCTCTCAGCGAGCCTTTTCTCTTGGCGATCGCGTTTTCTCTGAATAGCGGCCTGCAACTTCTTGTCTTCCTCATCTCGGACCTCGAGCTCGTGTAGCCATTTCTGGTTGCGCTCCTCGGCGCGCTTCTGGGCCTCGAGCTTGATGAGCTCTTTGCGCTTCTCGCGGTCGGCACCGTAGTAGGCGCCACCAGCGACCATGGCTATGACGGTAAAAGCCTGGGCGCCGATACGTGCGCGGAACATGCGCTGCACGCCGGCGTGGTCGCCGCGGCGCATGGCGCGGGTGGCATTATAGAGGGCGAGACATGTTAGGCCAGTGCCTGTTGATGGGGGCAAAGAGGGAGCAATGCCGTTAGCACTTTAGGACGAAGCGTGCTCGTATATTTCGCGTTCCGTTTGGTGGCGCCGGGTAAAGCGATTCACCCGTACAAGGGAGGAGAAGGGGGCGTACCTAGAGGAATCAGAGGCTCCTCCCTGAGTTTGCGGGTGACTTTCTGCAAAATGGTCTCCTGATGTTCACTGATTGACAAAACAAGAACAAGTCAACCTTTTGTGTGAAAACTAAGACCGCGCAATTGGGCCTTGCAAGCACTGACTTACTTTTCCTCATCAAAGGACGAAGGGAGCGGTTGACTCGACATTTTTACTGATTGATGGGATTCGACTCCGCTTGTAAGAGGCGAAAATGCAAATGCGAAAGCACGTTGTCATCACCATCGAAGATCGGAAGACGGTAGATGGTAGATGGTAGATTCTCAATGACGATATGGAATGCGGACCTCGAGCTATCTAAGCTGTACCGGTATGTATACCTATTGATGATCCACCTTTGCCGTCATGACGCCCACTTGGGTCTCCGGCTTCAGATCTTATCTCCTGCCTCTCCACATTTGTGCCCCACATTTGATACACATTTAAGCAGTATATACAATTAAGTATCTAGACCTACCTGAAAATCCCGTCTCGGGAGATTCTGAACCTCAAAAGGCTTGCAGGCACATCACTCTCCACATGCCAGAACAGATGACAGGGAACTCGGGCTGATGGCTGCAAGACATATTAAACAACACTTATCCGATTCCGTAAAACGATGAAGGGAGGTTCGGTTGTTGCCGCGCAGTCATGCGGATCGGCTCCCTACTGGTCCATGAATGCAAGAATGGTCATTATTATGTCTTAATAGCAGGAACCGGGGCCCAATGGAAACCGGGAAACCCGACATCGGCCCCAAGCATTATGGCAACAGCTTCAGCTGCCCCACCATAAAAGTCACATTCCCTAACAACATCATGACGGGAGGACCACTGACCAGTCATCCTCCAATTCACCTTCATTAATGTTCCTTAGCTGGTAATATGTCTAGCGAAACACCTCTCACGGAGGAATCGTTCACCATGACCGACGACTCGCCCCTTGACGGCTCGCCGAATGGTGTCAATGGCCACACTTCTCGCACCCCTTCTCTCTCGGGCTTCTCTCTCACCGAGTATAGTGCGAACCCTACACCCGCTGCCAGGCCGATACGGAATCGTATAACGGATATTGTTCCGCAGGAGTTCATCCTACCCAGTGGGCACCCTGATGTTGGTTCCCTGGTGCCCGTCCAACTGGTCCGCCTATTCCAACTGACCAATGCGCATTACAGTATCTTCGGTTGATCCTCACCTCACGCGTCTATGCCGCCTGCAAGGAGACCTCGCTGATGCCCGCTATTAACTTATCGAATCGCCTCGAATGCAATGTTCTCCTCAAGAGAGAAGACGAACAGCCCGTTTTCAGTTTCAAGCTGCGGGGAGCCTATAACAAGATGGCCCATCTGGACCGGAAACAAAGTTGGAAGGGCGTTGTGGCCTGCAGTGCCGGAAACCATGCCCAAGGAGTGGCCTATTCGGCTCGCCTACTGAAAATTCCCGCCACCATTGTCATGCCTCAGGGCACGCCGAGTATTAAGCACAGGAACGTCTCGAGATTGGGTGGCTGTGTCGTACTTCACGGACAAGACTTTGATGCCGCCAAGGAGGAATGCGCAAGGCTAGAAGAACAGCACGGGCTTATCAACATCCCTCCATTTGACGATCCCTATGTCATTGCCGGCCAGGGTACCATAGGCATGGAGCTCTTGCGGCAGACCGACATCCAAAAGCTCGAGGCCATATTCTGCTGTGTTGGTGGGGGCGGTCTCATCGCCGGCATCGGAGTTTACGTGAAGAGGATAGCACCCCACGTCAAGATCATTGGTGTTGAGACGGAGGATGCCAACGCCATGGCTCAATCATTGCGACAGGGCAAACGAGTTGTATTGAAAGAGGTGGGCCTCTTTGCTGACGGAGCCGCGGTGAAGACCGTGGGTGAAGAGACATTCCGTATATGCCAGGAAGTCGTCGATGAGATCATTCAGGTCAACACCGATGAGACCTGTGCTGCTATCAAAGATGTCTTCGAGGATACCCGCTCTATTGTTGAGCCGGCAGGCGCCTTGTCATTGGCGGGCCTGAAGAAATGGGCAGTTTCCAATCCCTCGGGCGATCGATCTCGAAATCTCGTAGCCATTACAAGTGGCGCGAACATGAATTTCGATCGGCTCCGTTTCGTAGCAGAGCGTGCCACCCTCGGTGAGGGAAGAGAAGCCTTACTGTGTGTGAGGATCCCAGAACGACCAGGTTCTTTTGCCGAACTGATCAACGATGTCATGCCGCACTCTGTCACGGAGTTATCATACCGTTACGCCACAGATGAGGCGGCCAATATCCTGATGGGTATCTCGCTGCCAGTGGCATCGGATAGAGAACGGGAGCTGCAGGCGCTTATGGACCGTCTTGCTTCTTCCGGAATGACGGTCAAGGACCTCTCAGGCGACGAGTTGGCTAAGTCACATATCCGTTACCTAGTAGGCGGACGATCCGATGTTCCCAATGAGCGGTTATACATGTTTAATTTCCCCGAGCGACCAGGCGCGCTAGAGAAGTTCTTACAGACGTTGCAGCTCAAGTTCAATATTAGCCTCTTCCAATATCGCAATGGAGGAAGCGACGTCGGAAAGGTGTTGACTGGCATTCAGTGCCCGGACGACGAGGTAAAAGACTTGGAAAAGTCACTCAAAGAAATCGGATATCCCTGGGAAGATTGCACGCAAAGCGATGTATTCAAGACGTTTCTTCGAAGTTGAAGTATCTTAGAGGAAAAAAAGTCGAGCAGGGTCTCGTAGATCATAGTCAAGGCGTTAAGGAGAAGAGGCATTGGGCGTTGACGGCATTGATGAATTACGTGTAAAATTTACTGGGCGGGAGAAGTTATAGTTGGGTGCTTATCGGCGGCGAATCTAGAGCTTCAACATCGCCATTATCTTAAACCCAGCTGTTGAGAATATGATACACCATCACTCGCATCACAAATTCTTGATATCTTCGTACTGACGATGAAGCTATTCGGTTAAATTACGTAGAAACTGCGAAATAATCCTAATTTATTACGTAACAAGAAGAGCCTCATCTCCGCTCTTCCCATTGGCCCATTGATGCCCCGCTTTTCCGACACCGGGGATGTTGCTCAGTTTTCTGCTTCTCGTAAAACGTCCCGCGCACCCAGCAGCAGCACTCTAACGATTCGATTCGAGCTTACCGACGCTTTGGATCTCTACCTCTCTCTCTCGGAACGAAACACGAAAAGAGCCGAAGACCGAGAGAAAGAAAATATCGATCCCTAGATGGCAGCCTCGCTCCTCTCCTCGCTCAGGGCACTGTCCCTCGGCGCCAAGCCAGCCACAGCAACAGTATCCCGTGCCATACTACGATGTCAACAACCCGCCGTCGCTGTTCGATGTATTTCCCATAACGCTCTTTCTCTCACGCGATCAGCACAGAGACCGGTTATCGTCGCGCGGCCGACGAGCATATCGGCACTGGTGCAGCAGCAGCAGACGAGGGGAATGAAAGTACACAGCTCCGTCAAGAAACGATGTGAGCATTGTAAGGTTAGTTAGTTCGTATCTTCAGGGGATTGCGATGGGATGGAGAGAGAAAGAGAGAGAGAGAGAGAGAGAGAGAGAGAGAGAGAGAGAGAGAGAGAGGTTGAGCTGAGCTGACTTGGCGATTTATATGTAGGTTGTGCGCAGAAAAGCTGGCAAGCGACACCGAGGATACCTATACATCATTTGCAGCGCGAATCCGAGACATAAGCAGCGCCAGGGCTAAGTAACGGGCGGGATGGTTTCTATATCCATCTACACAGAAAGAACAACAATCAATTCCCTGAATCCGATGTACGGGGAGACGATGAAAGCTCTGCGATTTAGCGCCTACAACCCGTTTCCCACAGGTGTTGTCTTATACTACTACTACGATCGACCAAACCACCCTGCGTTAGTATGGGAGACGGATTGTGAATAATACTCGTAACGAATAAAGAGACGAGCAAAACCGAATGTCCTTGAGGTAGAGCAGGCATTCAGGCTAGCATCTCATGTTTTGCGATGTGATTTATAAAGTCTGCATGTATGTCTAGGAGGAACGACGACAACAGATCATAGTTATAAACCCCCAATATACCGCTCCATGCTCTGCCATTCCGTCTTTCCGGTAGACAACAAGTAGCGTATATGATCAGGATCAGTGACAGCCCGATGGCGCTCGAACTCGGCGCGCGCAAAGCTGCGTGTCTCGGCGCGGGTCGCTGGGTCGCTGATGTGTCGCGTTCCCCGTAGCACGGCGCGGTAGAGGGCGAGAACGCGTGCGCGCTGAAGGAACTATAAGCGCCGTGAATTCGACAGGAATCAGTACATCTTCTCTTATCCTATGGCCGGAATGAAAAGCACATTACGGGAGGTGCTGCCAGGGGATAAGAGGGAACTACTAACGTGTTCCAAGCTCAGGGTTTTGCCTAGCCGGGTCTTGGATGATGTGCTGGTCCCATAGCCTCGGAGTACGATCGCAGAACAGGCCCGGAGTGCCCGCGGGAATACCATGAGGTTGTTGCCAAGGTAGGTGATTCTACTGCCGATGCCGAAATGTTGCAGCAGCTATCACCACGACGACTCCGGTCGAATCGCAAGACACTGCGGATTATGTAACCTACTTGCTTCAGCCACAATTGGATGACTAAGCACCTTGAGCCACCCTCAGCCACAAATCGGAAGAATTCAGGGTACAGCTGCACCGAAGTGCGCGCATTTAACCTTGTAGTGAACGCCGTCAATCGGCATTGTCAATCGGTACAATCCGGAATACCTACCGTACGTGATCGGTGATGAGAACAATCGGCGTGATAGGTATACCGGTACCCTCAAATAATTCATAACCTTGGCTTGCTACCTCCGGCACTTCAGGCGCCTTACATTATTTCTGTTTTTCTATCTTTCATTCTTCATTTTTCATTGTGTTGTGGCTGTGGTATAAAATCCAATTACATACCTAGTATTCCGCTTCCTCCCGATTGTCGCATCTTCAGCTCAACCAAATCGCCACGCTACCTATCGTCTGAACGGTCGTCGGTCTCATTGAGATTTCATTAAAGATCGGGACGCGCAACTACGTCGCTACAATGGGTCTCATAGAAGAGACCAACGAAAAAAGCGACGATCAATTCGTCAAGGAGCATTTACGACCTAGGTAAGATAACGGCGTCTTTACCCCGACAATCAATCATATTCCCTCCTTTAACGCTCATATATATATTAGTGATCCATCATGGTCATCATGGACACATCCCAACCTTCACACCAAATACACCATTGAATTAATCGGCTCAGAGAGCCTAACCGCCACTGATTTCGAAGCATGCTTCGATCTCATCGAAGAGACAAGCCGTCCTGACTACGAATCCTCGTCCATTGGCTGGAAGCCGGCTCGAAAGCTTTCGGAAATGAAATCACCCGGACTCAGGTATATCCTGGTCAAGGATAGCACAGGCATGATCCACGGGTTTACCTCTCTGATGCCTACACACGAAGTAGGAGAACCGGTGCTCTATTGTTACGAGATTCACCTAAAGCCCATGATGCGACGGTACGTTTTGTGAGATCCCATTGTCCTGCATTTCGGTGTTGAAACGCTTGCTTCATGATATATATACTATTTCAATAGCCCTTTTTCATTAAAAAAAAAAAAAAAAAACTCCGCTTTGTTGATAAATAATCTTTTCTTCCCCCAGTACCGGCTTAGGGACGTTATTACTCTCTTTCCTCGACCGCGTGGCCGCTCACACGCCACCCATCGAAAAAATCATGTTGACCTGTTTCCTGAGAAATCAAAAGGCCTTCTCCTTCTACAAGGCGCTCGGCTACACCGAGGATCCATCCTCGCCCGCGCCCAAGATGTTGCGAAACGGAAGGGTCGTCGAGCCCGACTATGTTATTCTGAGTAAAGTCGTGGCCAGGAGGGATGTAAGTATGCTACTACCCCCGGCTCTGACGCGCCCGGCCGCCCTAGAAGCCGGGAATTTTCCTATGTTACAAAATGACCCAGACCAAAGAATGGTGCAAACTTTTTTTTTTCCCCCATACATATCCTGAAATGATTGATAGGTAGAGCATTCTAACAGGATCGCTGATATCTTGGCGGTAGAATGAATAGGTACCTACACAACGATTGAGATCCAAACGGCTCAATGTGAGGAAATGCCAGCTCCAATTCCATGCTAGCTAGGCCCGTCATGATCAAATACCTCCAAAGTCTTAGAGCTCGGATTCAAAAGTCCCAATCAACCCAGTCTACCGATCCCAAAGCCAAAGGAGCCATTCTTAACGGTCAATTAGAAGGACTTGGTATTATTCTATGCGCCATGCTAAGCATCTTCTGCCTAAGAACACGTCCCTCAGGCGAAAAAGTACTGGTAGACAGTAATACCTACCAACCACAAGCGACCAATGATCACGCGAACTTAGAAGAAAAAAAGAAAAAAAAAAGATCATGGCAGTGGAAGCAAACTGAAACATTGAAAGAACCGATAGATACCTTTCCCCATTCGGAGTGCCGCCCGTGGCCCGGCCAAGATGGGGGGGATCCCATATCGGAAGACGAAATTTCAATTTCAGTGATTCGATCCCCACGGATTCACCCGCTCATCCTTCTGGTGTTTTTGCCTTTCTTATAGGTAGCGGACCGGACCGCTTCTGTCGGTCAACACCTGTCGACCAACCGATGTGCAGCTCTGCCCTACCCACCATATAAATACGCCCTAAGAACATAATATACACTCACCCACGACCGAGAATCCATTAGGTTTTGACGTTGGCCTATGTAGAAACTAAATGCGCCCGATGATAGAGTTACCATGCCGCAATAATCATGTGATTGTTCAAACTTACTGCCTAAATAATTCGTGTAGATAGATCACTTTGTACGGTGGAATGGAACCCTAACCCTAACCCTAACCCTAACTCCAAAAGAAACGGTCCTTGTATGAAGTTCATCCAATCTGTTCTTCAATCTATTCCTGCGCCTCATTTCCATTCCATTTCGAACGAATATGACAGTAGCCACGTCATCCATAAACTACAATGGCCCAGGCGCAACTGAAGACATGGCAAGACGCGATGCGCATCGCGACACAGGGTAAGGGGGCCGGCCCCCTTGAAGAAGCATACATGAACAAGGGCGACATGAGATAAAAAAGTGTCTTAGAAAGAGGATTCTCTTTTTTTTGAAAAGGGTTTGACTACGTCCGAAGCGCTGTTGACTCTCAAGGAGAAAATATATCACCCGCAACATTTGCTTTGGGACACCGCGGTCGTTGCTAGCAATGATTATTTGAAAAAGAAAAGTATGCCGATTACCGAGAGTGGCCGGGCTTTGCTGTGTTTGCTGCCATCGCGTGCTCCTAGGTAGGGTTGGGTCCCCGGTGCCTGACGAATTTGACGAGTAGAGAGACATCGGCTCTAGTTAGTTACCTGACGATAGTCAATTCGGCTTCGTCTCGTCAGTCGATAGGACCGCGATAGAGTAGATTTCTACGCGATTCGTTCGTAGCTTGGAACAACGAGACGGGTGAACAGAACAGAGATATAATAGAATGTTTCATAGCACTGTCGAACCTGTCATCATATCGCTGATGGGTAGTGAAGCGAAACGGGTGCCAGGAAGAGTGTAAGTAGGGGGTTGCCCCTACACTCCTATGTTAGGTGGCCTCCACAATATCGCTACCCAAGGAGACTAGACAGCCTAGCACTTCCAAGGGATTTGAGGCAGTAATAAGCAGTAGGCAGTTAAACGAATGGCATTGAATTGATCGAGATATAGGTAGTAATACAGGTTAAACGAATGCCAGAAAAGAATGTCTGTGTTTATCCCCCGTCTTCCCCGAAGTCCTGGTCGGTCGAAGACCTAGAATCTATAGTTGATAATGGGCCAGTACGGACTTGACACCAAGACAGCGTTATAGGAGGAAGATTCTCCCGACATTCACGCCACCCTGCTTCAGCAGGTACGCTTTTACTCTATCACAACTCGCTGGACATAGTCAAGTTACTACAAAAAGCAGACGTCTCAGACCAGAGCTTGCAGTAATTTCTACCTTGTAGCTACTCGAGATACCAAAACTCTCTGTTACCTGAAATCCGTCATGCAGCCTCGGAGGACGTTTTATCAGAGCGTGATCGACGATACATCCGCAATGATAGATTTCATCTCCTCTATCCTTGAAAACTCCCATCTCTGGTCAAGGGCTGTTGAATTCGTCTACTGTAGCCGGGGATTCAATTCTCGGAGTTGTCGGTCTTTCATCATAGCCACGATGATAGCTTAATGCGATATTTCAGCGGACTAAAGACCTTTTTGATTGGGAAACGTGTCTTGTCTGGCTAGTTAGATGTGTGTCATGTCGCCAGCGACTACGATAGGGGATGTGCGATGTTCCCTAATCACGATATATGTCTCCTTCAGACACCTTCAATGGCTAATATCGTAGGCTTTCGCCGGAGATCAATCAATTCGAACATCTAAGAGATTTGGACAAAGTCAGTAAAAGCGCTAGTGGAATAGTGTATCAAGTATCAGGACTCTGACCTTTGCGATGACGAAGATCGATCTAACCTGCTCCCGCTGGTCGGCTTTCCAGGTCGACGGAAGCTCATCGGAAGCCCACCCGGCCTGTTTGTTCCAAGGGATGAAAGGCCTTACGCTGGACAAATCCCCAAGACGGGCATGGCGATGTATCGAGAACTCGATGGTGTGCTCTCCGACCGGGAATGAGATTCTATGGTCGTGTAGGAGAGTCAGCGCATCTAGAAGATCACCCTCGAGCGCGTCGATATAGCTCCGGAGACGGTCCCGGTCTTGTGAGAACCAGACATGCGTCAAGAAGTCCTTGAAACGGATCCGAATGTGGTCTTTTGGCATATTGCCGTCGATGAACCCGATTACACGCTGGGAGTCGAAGTGCTCGACAGGACGGAGGCCGCCATATGAACGAGCGTAGAGGATGATCATCAGGGTCAGCTGACAGGCGTAGCGTCGTTCAGCGACCTGGCAGGCGTGTCAGTTTACTCGGCATCTAGGATGGATAGGGAGATCTTACATGGATCCATGTCCTAGTCTTCTTTCCCGAGGCTCGACCAGTCTTTTCTATACGGGCAGGGTGTCGGCCCTGGGCCCTGGCTTTCTTTCCGGTTCCCGCGGAGGACTTAGCCCTGCGAGACTTCAGTGCTATTACTCGGTCCATTGCCAAACAATAAAAAAATCAAGATCGTCGGCGAGTGAATGTTCTGTTGGAGGCAGTGTTGAAAGCTCCAAAGTCAAAATAGGGTCAAGGGACAAAACTGTGGTGGTATTGGAAAGTAGCCTGATGGGGGAGAGAAGAGCTAGGCATCCAATTATCCAAATATTTCAAATGGTCAAATGGTCAAATGGCCTCGAACTGCTCGGGACCCATCCATCCATCGAATAAATAGATCTTATCAGATCCATATCAGTCGTTATCTAACTCTCAGATGAATCAGATGGAAAGAGTGCTGGTAAATCTACGGGACCCCTTTCTAAAAACTAGAGTCTTCCCCTGAGAATAAAACAAGGCGTAAAGCACAAAGCACAAAGCACGTTGTAGGCCATGCCCAGTGTATAAGGCAGCTCAATACAACATCTTCCGGAATTCCGAATCTACACTCTGTACTAAATACTTGGTCTGCATTGGTGTTCAGCTTCATGGTTAGTTGTGAGGTTATATCCATGGGCATAGATGTAGACGGAAGCCCGTGGTCCGTGGATATAACTGCTCGCCACCAGCAATCCAGGTAATCTGGCGGGATATATCCATCCATAACTAAGGCTGTGACTCTTGAGCTTTCTGAGTCCTGGACTTGAAGCCGTTTACAAGCTTCGGGTACCTGGTGTTGACAACGGTGATATCAATCTTAGGTAGGTAGGTAGGTAGGTAGGTAGGAGAATATGTAATATGTAGAATACTAACACGCAGTGTCATCATGCCCTCATCTATAATCTACCCGTACAAAGAAATCCGAAAGGGGCGGCCAACAACGGTTGATCCCCGACGCAACTGTTGACATTGTTGGCACTTGTGTGGAAAGTTTGACCTGTTATCTTCCACACAACGCTTCTTTTCCTGGCGGGAGATGAGATAACCGTAAGTCGTCGTTCGAAGACATGATAAGTCCTCCACGTCGGAGAAATATGTGCGAGGGGGCTCCCAGTCGTTACAAGCAGAAGCAAAGACGTGATCTTTCGGAGAGATGAGTTTAAAGGGCCAGAGCTTCTTCAACGTCTGGTTGGCCTGAGTATTAATATACTATCAAACAAGATACTTACTCGGGCGTTGAGAACCCATTCCGTGTTCGATACTGGTCATGTACGTGTCTATTTACATGCTTCCTTTCTTGACAATTCCCAATGATATGATCCTTGACGACCTGGCGCAGCCGCTGCATATGCGATGGAACGCTGACAGCATTCACAGGGCGTTCGGTATCTGTTATTAGTCGTCAGGGGTAATAAGATCACGTCTCTGTTCGAGGAATCTGACAGACATCCTCGTAACTCCGCCGCCATCGTCGAATCTCCGATGCGACATCATCTCCGTCACGGCGGGATGCTCCTTTTTTGATCTCGTGAAATGATAAATAAGTGCCTGGATAGATCTACATTCACTCGGCATTTGGTTGCCGGCACTCAACAGGCTTGTTCTATCCTATCCGCCTGTTGCACACTGGAAGGTGACATGGCAAGACATGGATGGAGTCTTACCTTTAAGAAGATTTCACTAATACATAGCTATTCCTTTCCCATCTAACAATCTTCCACTCAGTCAGATCCAACTCTGAACTGTTCTCAAAATAATCCTTACTATGGCTCAAGTTGAGGAACAGTCGCCGCCGCTCCACGACGACAGTAACGGCACCCTTGAACCCTTTAATAGCCATCATTCAAGTCCCAATCCAGACGTAGAGAAATTGACTCCGCCAGCACCCGCAAGACCACCACCGCCACCCAACGGGGGTCTGGTCGCATGGCTTCAAGTCGCATCCGGTTTCGTGCTCTTCTTCAACACATGGGGCATCCTCAGTAGTTTCGGTGTTTTCCAAAGCTACTACGAGTCTGGCCAACTCTTCACCGCTTCCTCCTCCAACATATCATGGATCGGTTCAATCCAGAGCTTTCTCCTCCAGCTGACCGGCCTTGTCGCTGGACCACTCTACGATAGAGGACATCTCCGCGGTCTACTACTTGCTGGCACGGCACTCGTACTCCTCGGTCTTTTCACCCTTTCCGCGAGCACGGAATACTACCAGGCATTACTCGCTCAAGGATTTGCTATTGGTATTGGCGCCGGATTGCTTTTCACGCCTACAGTCTCGCTGTTACCAGCCTACTTCAGCACTCACATCGGTCTTGCTGTCGGTATCGCCTCATCAGGTTCTTCGCTCGGAGGCGTTATCTATCCCATTGTACTGTCCAAGCTCATCCACCAAGTCGGCTTTCCCTGGGCCGTCCGCACCGTGGGCTTCATTGCCCTCGGCACCTTCACACTACCCCTAACATTCATGCGCATGCGCGTACGGGCCCCGAAACCGCGCTCCGTGATAGACTGGACGGCATTCACAGACGTCCCATTCATGATCTTCACGCTCGGCGTATTCTTCGTCTTCATGGCCAACACGGTGGTGATTTTCTATATATCCTACTACGCGCTCAGCAAAGGCTTCACGAGCCCGTCGCTGGGGCTGTACATCGTCGCCATCTTCAATGCCGGATCAGTCCTCGGACGTATCCTCCCCAACGCCCTCTCCGATCGCGTCGGCGTGCTGAATACGCTCGTCCCTCTTACCTTTGTCCTCGGCGTGACGCAATTCGCTCTGTTAGGCGTGCTCAATACCGGCGGAATGGTCGTCGCAGCCATTGCCACGGGTTTCTTCAGCGGCGTCGTGATCGCGTTACCCCCCGTGGCGTTCCGACTGCTCACCGAGAATAAATCCATGATCGGCACGCGCATAGGCATGGGATTTGCCATGTCCGGATTCGGTTTATTAGCGGCCGGACCGATCGCCGGTGCCGTTCTCTCAGCGACGACGGACCCGTTGGACTGGACGGGCGTGTGGGCTTTTGGCGGCGCATCTGCTGTTCTAGCAGCGTCTTGCCATACGGCCGTTCGGGTTATGAGGAGCGGTATGGCGTTGAATATTAGGGCTTGATTGAGGATGTATTTGTATTTCAAAAAAAAAAGAGGGTGTTCAGAGGCATCGAGGATCTGGTACTTGAGCGGGCCATACGAGCGGTACTGGCATCGAAACGTACTCAAACCCGTGCAATGAATCAAGTTGCAATATTGAGGGTAACTAAACACTGTTGCCGTCCTTCGAGTCACGGACATCTTCGACTTGAGTCTTCCCAAACTCGACCAAGGTCCATCGTTACCCTCAATCTACTTACTCTGCCTATTTGAAATCTTGGCTAGGTACCTATAACCATTGAAGGAATCTACATAGTTGTGTTTACCACGTTGTTGTTATTATCATTATGGCATCGTACGGAGGACTAGAGGGGCGAGCCATATGGTGGGCCATAAAAACAGTGCATAGTCACGAAACACTGTGGAAATAACACATACCCACATACATAAGTGGGTCCATTCTGGGAATAAATACGCTAATGCAAGGGTGCACTAGTGAAACTCACAGTGCGCTTCTGTCTAGGCACTATGCACTTACGTAAGGCTGCCCGTCACATACAATTGCCCCACATCCAAGGTCGAGCATTCGCAAGGGGAAACTCAACCTTTTTTCCTCGGGCACAGTCACCATTCACCTATCTCAATCTTCGGCATCACATCGCATTGACTATCCAGAGAATTGATTGAAAGAATCCTTCATAATTCTACTATTTGAGTCGAACTTTGTCATACCGTATAACCTACAACAATATACAGACTGTCCGTAATCCGTACTAGCCAAACAGTTATTGTACACTGCCTAATCCCGATCCCCTGACCAAGTTACAGTTACCTTTGGGTATGCCGTATACCAAAACATCATACTTACCTAGGGTAGTCTTGCGTCTACCTAACTATCTCATGAACTCATTCCCCTTCCGTACCCTTCCTTAGTTGCCCTAGCCGGAAAAGCCATTTCCTATCCAAGTCCTAAACTCCAGTCCCCAGCCCTAATATACCCCGATCATTACCCCCGTGATATTCATACAAGCATAACAATCGGAACAACCTAGCGACGTCAAAGAACCTCTTAAGCGCCATTACCATTGTATACAATCGAGTTGACCGTGCCATTCGGAACTCCGGTGATCTGGCCAGTGGTAGCCAGCGCCTTGATGCGAGCAGCAATAGCCGCGGGCGTCGACAGGCCCTCATAGGCCATCAGATAGAGCGCGAGGCCCGTCACGTGCGGCGTGGCCATCGAGGTGCCCGAGATGGTGTTGGTGGCCGTGTCGCTGCCGATCCAGCTAGACAAGACGTTGACGCCGGGCGCAGCGATGTCCACGACCGCGCCGAAATTGGAAAAGGAAGCGAACGCCCAGGTCGAGTCGATAGCCGCGACCGTGATGGCGGACGTCGCCGACGCGGGCGACGTGTTGAACGCGTTCACGCCCTCGTTACCCGCCGCGACGACGGATAGCACGCCCGAGTTATAGGCCGAGTCAACCGCGCTGTTGAACGCGGTAGAAAAGCCGCCACCTAAGAGAGGAAAAGACATTTAGACGCGATCAAGGTGAAATAGAATGAATGGTAATAAGTAGTGTCAGCACGGTCCCCCTTCACTTACCAAGAGACAAGCTAAGCACGGCCTTGCCCTGACGACCCTTGGAGATGATGTCGTTCACAGCCCAGTTGTAGCCGTCGAGAATCATAGACGTGGAGCTAGACGACCCCGAGAAGACCTTCACCGAGATCAGGGTTGTCGCCTTGACTACACCGTAGGTAGTGCCGCCAATAGTGCCTGCGACGTGGGTACCGTGGCCGTTAGCGTCTATGTTCTCACCGCCCACGGCATTGTACCCGTACGAAGCCCGCGTCCCAAACTGCGTGTGGCTAGTGAGCAGACCGGTATCGACGATGTAGGCGTAGGTCCCCGCGCCGGCGGTGCTGTCGTAGATGTAGTCGTTGAAGCCCTTGGCCATGTGGGAGATCGTTCCCAGACCCCAGGTCGAGCCGGCCTGTGTGAGCAGGGATCGCTCCGAGATATCGTGCGCCTCGTCGAAGAGATGCCAGACTTGGTCCTGCTCGACATGGGCCACCTTTTGGGGAGAGTCAGCATTCGCTACCTAGGTTGAGAATCTCGTTGGGTAGCATACCAATGGGCTGGCTTTGATCTGCTCGAGGGCCTTCTCATCCAACTCGACAGCATATGCGCTGAAGTCTTTCATGTTGTATGTCTTCTCCACGCCGGCCGTATCGCGGCGGGTCAGGCTCTGAGCATGGACACCGCGAGCCCAGTCCAAATGGCTCGCGAACTCGGCAGCACTGGTACCACTCGCCAGAGTGATGATGTATTTGTTGGGAATGTACTCGGGAGCCTTGGGTTGCCTGACCGTCGGAGCAGCAAGTGCAGCCGGGAGCAGGGCTCCGAAGAAAAGAGCCAGTCTAGAAAAGCTATGCATCGTGTATATCAGGATAGATGGGATGAAGAGGTATCCGTGCGTCTATGAGGTTTCGAAGCTGTGATGATAGCAAGGCCAGAACTCTCATTATTGCGGTTAGCACGTCCTCTTTATATAGATGGTCAGGTCCCCCCATCATGACGAAAGGCTCCATTAGGTAGAGCAGAAGGCAAGACGATGTTGCACTATCCGAAAGCTAAGAGATGGTCTGTATAATCCAAGATTCGAGACTCGCCAAGCGTCTTCCAATCCCATCTCGGGAAGAGATGTCAGACTATCTAACCCCAGCGCAACCCAAAAGACCTCCCCGGCTCGCAGGGCGCTAACTAGTCGAAATAAGGAAGTACTAAGCATTGAGGCTGGGATGAATGTACGGCCGTTGTAGCCTGCGATGGCGTTCCTAGTTCCCTCATTCGTAGCCTTGGCAACGACGTAAAGTGTTAGATATTAAAGAAAATACTCAAGCGGGGGGCAGTAAGGCCGAATAGAGGCACCCATGATCTTCGGATTAGTTACATATGACCGAGAAAGAACCCCAACATAATCGATAGCCTTTCGTGATATCATTGTCAGCTACGCATAGTCTATTCCACGATATCCCTTGTTGAAAAGGTTAGAGTGATTATCATCACACAGCGGTGCGGAGCGTCCGCAATGCCAGACCTGTGGGGGGTTTTTTTTTTGAATTCCAACAGGGGCTAATCGACAGAGGCGTTCAGCCACGGTGACGAAAGTGTATAAGTCTAGGCTATTTAGATTTGCCGTAACTGGATAATTACGAAATAGCCCGGATGGGAAGGAAGGCGAACCTCATAACCATAAGGCTCCTTTCTCATGGTGACCGCGAGTGAGTCCTCCTACATATCAAAATAATGGGCGGTGGGATCTGGGCCGCTTCATCACCGATGGCAAGGCTTTACTCGAAGTTTCCCTTATCATGGCGCCAGTTTCAGCCAATCCAGTCTGATGGATAGCCGGCTCTATCCTAATCCATACGTGTATTTTACAAAGTAGATATCAAACCTAGTTCTTGATGTGGCGTCTTTCACCTTCACCTAGCGCCGTGGTGTCATGTATGTAATAGTCCGTAGAGCAATACGTACGGGACACATCCAGAGACATTACCAACATGTGGCAGTTCATGGGTGTCCTCAAATTACTCCTCTGTATACAGTACATTCTGCTTGTACGTACAGATGCCGGGCCTTTTTACAGTTACGTGCCTAATCTGTACTCATCCGTTGGATTTCAACTTGGCCAACAACAAGCATCATGATCTACGACCAATATCACAAATTATAGCCAGTTACCGTTCATGTAGAAATTATCCAACCACGTTGCCATGTAGGTAAGTAATAACGATGTGGACGGATTGGGCATGAAGGCATGGGTTATCATTCTATAGTCCAATCATTTTCCTGAATATTGACCGTGGCTCACGAATTTGCAAGGGCTTTAATCAATCCTTGGGACGAGAGTGGAGTCGACAATCTGCGAGAAAAAGGATGGGACGGCGGGTAACATACGGTGAGTCGCGTGGAAAATGACATGTAATGTCGTTGGTCGGGTTTCCCACTTCCGAGTTTGGCAACAGCATTGCCGACATCCGATGCGAGGGGCAGGTTTGTCACTTGAAGATCTTGATGATAATATCGATATAGGTACGTCTGTACGGACTGTATCTGTACAAGTCAGATAGATGTCCAAACAGCCATCCAGGAGCAATCCTGTGACTTACAACAGCGTGGCGATCCGTGTTCCCTTACACATGATCTCATTGATTCTTCATTCCCCTTCATGTTCCACGTGCTGTTGCGGCGCGGCCACCTGCTGCGATCTAGAGCTCGGCCGGACAAGGGTCCTGACCTCAGCGCCGAGGATAGTAACGTTCCGCACGCGAAAAGCCCCCCGCCCGTTCCCTCTTCGGGAACATTTCGAAACCGACGACGGCTTGTTTGTGGCACGAGCCATCAAGCCGAAGGGGAGATCGGGTACCTCGAAAAGCCCCCGGGACGGGGCGCATAACACATCCATCCACGCCCGAGAAGAGGGCGGGATTCTCCGAGTCAAATAAGCAGCCATCATCTGACTGCACCCGCACCTTGATAAATCGGAAAAAAGGTCCGGAGTTAGGCTATTACGCACGCGCCGCTTTTGATCTGAGCATTGAGGTTACCTGAGACTGCAGCTGAACCGGCGCAGCACTCCATTTCGCCTTATTGTTCTCCTTTCTAGATTGGCCACAATTCACTCAGCTGAGTTATGAGCGACTGATAATCTCAGTCTGGCCGCCGAGTTCTGTGATACTCAACACTCAAATCTCTCGCGAGGTGCGGTCTCGACTCATGCGGGACGAGTAATCGAAGAGCACATTGATAATCGATCGCACTTTTTGAATGGGGTGTATTTCGTCGTTGCACTGTTCCAATGGTTGAGATTAGGAAACTCGCCGTCTTTGCTACCTGTTGATTCAGATACGCCGTAAGTTCCCTTAATCTTTGCCACGTCATCCTGTGAGAAGCCCGGCTTACCCGCGACGAACTCGCACTAATTACTGCTTCACGGCCCGCATGAGCACTTGTCAACAGTAACCGCTTCGGATTCATCGAAGTTGAACTCGGGAATTATTGTTGCCGAGGACATCTATGATCTCAATGAGCTCGGAGACCCTAGCGCACATATACTGACTGCCGATGTATAAACGCTGTCCGCTGTCAGTTCATGAATGACATCCAACTAGTGTCGTGAACGAGGAACTGGAGCCCCGAAACGCCTGTCCTATTGATTCTACAACCCTTCGTCACTTTCCCGAAAATAACCTTACCATCTTGACGACACCAATTGCCTCGAAACACATATCGCAGCGACCTATCTCACCGGCGACGAGCTTGGTCCGCATTTCAGTTATCAGCCGGCTGGATCACCACGTCAGGTCCGAATAAGGAATCGAGCACAGTGGGCTCTGGGCACGAGACCAGGATCTCGTGCGTTGACCACTCCGTCCACGAAGATAAAATGGCGGGGAAAAGAGCAATAGACAATATAGCTCTCGTGGTATAGCGATCTTCACGCTCATAACAGCTGGTTTTAAGACTCATATCGCCCTTCCTTGTCTGCCTGAGCATCCAATCGGAATAACAAGGTGTATTCCACACAGCATTGATACTAGGTGATGTTTAAGAATGTTCCGTGTCATGGACTCATGGGTCATGACAATATGACAATCTTCATTTGGGTTCTCTCGATAACCATCGTCACACTTCTGCGGTAACTGTGCGGGTGGCGGGCGAGCGAAAGATTTAGCGCCTTCTACGGCTTCAGCCTTAGAAGATTCCTTTCTTTCATTTGCACCTATTCCCTCGGTCGTATTTGGCAGGTCGAATGAAGTCTGGGATGGTGGAAGGAAGAGGTGTGATCGCGGCGCATTTCGTGCAGGCGGGGTTACTCCCTCAGCCCATTACGTAAGCGCTCAATTCCTACGTAGTATTATGCGGGTATCCAGGACGCAGTATGTGTTTATCGAGACTCCCTACTGGCTTAAATACATAGCGCACAAGTTCATGATCAGTTAAAGAGGGACTACTGTTTCAGCCGGGGATGCGTAGCGGCGGGCAGGAGCTTCTAAACCCACGGTAATCGTTATTACGTAATGGAGATTCCCTTACGGATTCGTAAGGCCTGACTGACTGCTTTGAAACTTTGCAACCTACACTACCTGTTCAGTTCTTCCCCTTCCGCCTCGTAAGAAGCAATGAACAAACAAACAAAATATTCCAACGCCTATTGTCTGATTCCTTGGCCACCATTTGACAGGCGATAGGCAACGATGCTGCCGTTTCTCACTGGTATTGTATACAGTATACTCTAACTCGAAAGCCGTTCTTCAATTAATTATCCGCCGTCATGGACCCATCCGATCTACCGCATGGTGAGCATGAGCACCTCAACGCTGCCTTCACTTTTGGGAGCGCGGCCCGCCCCAAGGCGCAAAAGCTTATTCATTCCATATAGATGTCTCTTGGTCGTCGATTCCAAGCGCTCTTCTCCGTGCTGAGCTGGCGCGAAGGCAAGACGCCAATGACGCCAAGAAACCTGCTTGCGGTTCTGGAGACAGAGGCGAATACGATACCCCGTTGCATATCTTTGCCCTTCTACTTATCCTCACTCTTAGTCTTCTCGGTAAGTCTCTGCGCTGAGAGGAGCACTGCGACGCATCTAACAACAGCACAACATACACAGCTTGCGGATTTCCTCTGTTCTCCCGCCAAACTTCAAAGGGCAGTCGTCGCGCCAATACCATCATCTTTCTGAGCCAACATTTCGGTACCGGAGTCCTTATAGCTACAGCCTTTGTTCACCTCCTCCCGACCGCCTTCGTGTCGCTTACAGATCCATGTCTACCCGATTTCTTCACCTCCAGGTATCCGCCAACCGCCGGTCTCATTGCCATGATCTCTGCTCTTATCGTGGTTGCCCTAGAATCGTACCTGACTACTAGGGGCGCCGGCCATTCGCATGCGCATCACCACGATTGGGACTCCGACGACGGGGCATCCGATGACGGCATGCATACCAAGTCCCAAACAAACGATGAGTTTGCTTCAGGAAGGACAGCGGTCCATTTGCCAGCGAACATTGCGCCTGACGACAATGCGACTCGCCGGCTTATGTCTAACGTATCCCAACCTTCGGTGAGGACACCTACTGTCTTGTCGTCACAACAGAACAGAAACTCCTCTCTTCTCCCAGATAAGGACGTGGATAGCGATAATGACACCGATGACGATCTGGAGTTGAACTTACACGAGCTCGATCCAGACGATGCGCAGCCTCTAGCCCATGGAAACCACGCAAGGCGGAACTCAGTAACCGGACTATCTCAGGAGGGTTTAACACCCGAGGAACAAAGAAGACGAATGCTGCAGTGCATGTTGCTGGAAGCCGGCATCTTGTTCCACAGTGTCTTTATAGGAATGGCCGTATCAGTCGCAACAGGCCCGCCATTCGTCGTGTTCCTGATCGCAATTGCTTTTCACCAGACTTTTGAGGGGTTAGCGCTCGGCTCGCGGATCGCGGCTCTGCAATTCCCTCGCTCGTCGGCTCGCCCCTGGCTTATGGTATTGGCGTATGGACTTACCACCCCCCTCGGACAGGCCATTGGACTGGGCGTGCACACTCTGTACGATCCCAAAAGCCAGGCCGGCCTCTTAGTAGTCGGCATTATGAATGCCGTCTCGAGTGGCCTCTTGTTATTCGCGGGTCTGGTACAATTGCTAGCCGAGGACTTCCTCTCCGAGAAGAGCTACAAGACGCTGAAGGGAAAGAGGCGGCGTAATGCGGGATTGGCGCTGTTTGCTGGCGCTGCACTCATGGCTCTCGTGGGGGCTTTTGCTTAAACATTGAGATTATGACCCTTTTTTTCCGTGGGCTTGTTTGTACGGGCATGTTCTACTTTGCTGAGTCCTTTTTTACACAGAAATAACCGCGGGCGTTTTTTTTTTTTGTTTCTATTATGCCATGATACCATGTACGTAATTTGCTTCCTTCAGCACTAGATAAACATCTGACGGAGATTCGGATGATTTGTGTTGATGTTTAATACCGATGATGTCGGGGGGGTGGATGACTTGGAGTGGTTATCATGTCATGAATTACCGCTCACACCCGACCCGTGTCCCCGCGACCTTTTGACGGTGGCGATGGGAACTCGGTACTGCTGCCGCGTTACTACCTACCTACCTACCTACCTACCTAGGTATCAATACCAAGTAACTAATTATCACTCACTACCGCCAGCATCATGGAAATCGATCGCATTCCCTCGTCCTCATACCCTCCTAATCGTAGTAGTAGCCTTAATACGTGCGACTGTGACCTATAGTAGATATATACGTATATACGTGATTTCTGTTTCGACAAAGCACAGTATTAAATCCCCCCAACCGCGCGGAACCAATCAACAGCGGGTTTCAGGACAGGAAAACCAGCCCGACGGATATAAAAATCAAAGATAAATGATAATTATGTCGTTGATGCCGCGCGAAGGCGCAGGCCCAATGAATACATAGGTACGTCCGTAGGTTACCTAGGTAATTAATTAATTAGCTATCTACTTACAGACCACATCGCACAATTCGTCTGCAATCTCCTTGGGTTACGAAATAGTTAATTAGTTAGTATTATATCATCATTCCAGGCAGTATATCTGATAGATAGTAGATACCTAGATAGCAGATAGGTAAGACTGAAGTTCAACCCCGGCCGGCACATGACTGACTACCTACCTACCTAACCTTACCCCCCTTCCCCCCCAATCCTTCAAGAAGTCTTCTCAATAAACTTATAGAGGGAAAGTTCACGAACAGCATCACGATTCACAATTAAAAAAAAAAAAAAAAACCAGTAAAAAATTTGAGCAGAGAGAAAGTCCACTTTATTTTGATTGTCCTTGAGCGTTACGCCACGGCTACGGCTACGGCTACGTAGTAGGGGTACACCTAAACCGTGCATACCTATTCACTTCCGTATGTGTGCATTTTCTTCCTTTCTGTTTCCGGAAGAGTCAAAAGACAATCATATCATGTATTGATGATGATATGGTTAAGTAAGGACTACTCAAAGAAGGGGAGAACCAGCCCATCTTCCCCAAGAAAAGAAAAGAAAAGAAAACCCCTGTTGTCGCGAAGAAAATACATGATAACTGTATTTTTCTTTCATTGCCCTTTTAAGAAATCTCAGCAGAGAAAGGTATACCGATTCCGCGCGGGGTCGTAATGTGTGTGTAAGAAAGAAAGAGGGGGGAGGGGAGGCGAGAATCTTGGATAGCAAAAGAAACTCGTTATGCCGAAATCGAATAACAGATAGTAGCAAGTGCGTGGATGAACCCTTCATTGTTTGTGTGTTGTCCGAGAGAAGAAAAAAACGCCTGAAAGTAAATGATTTCCCTTCCAGATTAGGGGGGTATCTCCTCCAACTTTAGTCTTCATGAATAGCCGCCTGCTCTACCAAACTCCGAAACCTTTTTCATGCGAGCCGCCCGCAGAAATGCCAGACAGAATGGGTGAGTGAGACGGAGGAGGGGCTACCTGAGCCCTTCAAGATAGGTGACTGTCGACTGTGTCGACTGTGATTGAATATGTACTGCTAGAAAAGGAAAAGAGAAAAGTCGTTTCGTGTTCAATCCGTGAGGGGGGTAAGGAAGGCCCTGTGATACCTTGCTTGGTATGATGCCTTAGTAGTAATAGGCTCGTCGAGCTTGGCCGGTAACGCGGGCGGCACGGGCCTTCAAAAATCCCTGAACGGAAGTGACTGGGACAATCGAAGTCGGGAACGAGATAGCGGGGGTCGAGGCAGCAGGAATTGAAGCCGTCTCGGTAGCCGTAGAAGACTCACTAGCGCTATCGGGTCCGCCACCAACGAAGACGGTGTTGTACTGAGTAACGGTGTGGGGCTCTGCAGTGACTGTGACAGTCTTCATACCGCTATTGCCGGTGGAAATGCTGGCGGCGGGGGTGGTTGGGGCGGAAGTGGCAGAACTGACGGGGGTGGTAGTACTAAGGGCGGAAGTAGTCGTGGCGGACTGGCTGGTAGACTCGCCAAGATTAGTAGGGGCGGGAGGACTGTTGGTACCGACACCAAGGGTGGTCGCCTCAATCAGTTCGTGCAGCTGCGATGGGATACCTGCACTCGCGATGTTGTCGTTTGCAGCAAACTTGATGGAGGCTTGCTTGGCGGTTCCGTTGAGGTTGATCTGTGCGCAAGTGGTGTAGATTTCGGTGACGTTCTGGGAGTTGGTGATAATTCTAGGCCAGTCCCAAACCCACATCAAGGTGTAAGTGCCTTGGGTAGGCAGGTCGGCGGGGAGTTGGAGGTCAGTCTGACAGAAGAGCTGGTCGACGCCGTACTTCGCTTTGCGCTCGGTGGCAATCGGATTGCCAGGGGCATCTTGAAAGCACTGGCCATCGTCGAAATAGTGTGTAGCCAGTAGCTTGCCCTTCTTGTTGCCGCCCTGGCCGTCGGCAGTCCATGCGTTGAGGACGTCGTTTATGCCGTCAGAGTCCTGGTGCTCCAGGGTGCCATAGACGTAGACATTGCCGCCGCGATAAGGTCGCAGGGTCAGATCGGGTTGAGTGACGTGACCGTTCTCTTGATACTGCATCGCAATGTAGCTACCAGCCGGTGCATTCAGAGAAGGGTATTTGGTGAAATCGCTGGACGACAGCGGCTTGCAGACAGGTGGGTTAGTCGAGGTGTCCAGGATCTTGTTCTGGTGCACATCATCGGATACACCCGCCTGACGGGGAACGTAGCCGATAGGGTAACCCGCATCTCCAGTGAATCCGCCGGTAGGACCGATCTGGTAGAGGTACTCGACCCAGGTATGGCCGTTGACGGTGGGTGCCGTAATAAACAGCGTGATAGTGGCCAAGATGGCCCCCTTTTTGAGACTCATCTTGTCGTTGTCGTGATTGTAGGTAAGAGAGAGACGGGGGGAATATTAAAAGTCGATATTGACTCTTAGACTCGCCGGCGAGACCGCGACGTTGGAGGAGAAGAGAAAATGAAAAAAGAAGGGGGTGTAAAATAATACTAGGCCTGCCAGTATTGATGTTGTTGAGAATGTAGATGGAACCCGGGTCGTGTAAGGGAGAGTGGTGTAAGAGTCGGAAGTTGGGCTGGCGGAAGACGAGAGTCCCAAGTTATTTGCGGCTCGTACCCAGTTAAAAGGGATGGAAAAAGAGAAAGGTATTTGTATAAAACGACGCTCGGCGTCTAGGGTCGGATTGAGTGAAAAGGAATAGAAATTGAGAAGAGTAGGTTCTTTGTGCCCAAGCCTCGCGATGCAAGAGCCGAACAATAGAGCCTTTGGACGAAAGAACAAACGAACCAAACAATGGCCAAAGGCGGGTCAAGGTGAGTCAGTCGAGGGCGCGAACCCAGTAACAATGAGTAGAAAGTCGTGAAAGTCGTGGACGTCGTGAACGTCGTGAACGTCGCGAACGTCGGGTGTTGTAGGTGGGAGAGTTCGAGGTGCCGAGAACAAGATGTGTGCACAGGGAAGAAGGGGACCAGATAAAGGGCGGGTGGGCGGCGCACTTGTAAATCGGAACATACGTAGGTATACCCGTACCGGTACGGACGTGGAGGTCACTCGTTAGCGGCAAACGGTCTTGCCATTTTAGCACACCTTCTCACACCTCCTTCCTGCCTTATAAGCTCCCTAGCCATCGCGTACCATCGCGTACCATTTGGATGCGACAGGCGACAGATAACAGCGCGTTTGATGAAGGCGGGGCAAAAGCTAGACACCTCAAGATCCAACAAGGGGCGGGGGGAGTCGACCCCCCCATCGCTTCCAGGTTCTCGGGCCGTATCAATCTGAATCATGGCGTCTCGAGGTGCAGGTCAGGCCTCCCGCTATGTAACGAATGCCAGGCATCTTTGGAAGCCAACATCACGTCGGTCTTTTCAAGGCTTTGTCTTTCTGGAACTATGTAGGCAGGTAGGCAACATGGATAAATACACATTTAGAATGTACGAGGACTCGATGAGACACACGCTGAGTTCCTACGGGCTCGGATGTTGAGACGTCGCAGTGATCGTGGGGAGAAGATGGATAATGTGTGTACAGGTCAGTCCCGCGTCGTTTGAGCTTTGACCGTCAATTTGGTGTCGTGAGGTTGAGGAAGCCGCAATCCGGTAGATATTAGAGGTTACACAAGTGTGGAGTCGTGGACACGATGTTTTTTCCGATGGAGCCAAGCCTAATCCAGCCCGGGTGATGATGCTGATTGGCTAGGAGAAGCCCATGATGTAACGGCTCTGGGAAGATCCTCAGTGGGGTTGGTCAGAGCGCAATGTGGACCTGGCAGGGTGCGTTTCTCGCAAGTACCTTCCAGTACTTTTGGTGGCTTTATGGGGTTATGGTGGCACCTTCCGTGGGCTACACTGCGCTACAGACTGTAGGTACCTTATCTACAGACGTATGTACCTACATAGGTATCTAGGTACCTTTTTGTCAGTCCGCCGACTGACAAATTAGCCCGCGCTATGGCGGTACTCGTGCCTTGTACCTGCATTCTCTCCATAATTACCCTCGATCCGACCCACCTTCTCACAACTGGTCTTTGTTCCGTGTGGCGCCCAGTCCTCCGTAGTAACTCTCCTTCCCCACCAACCATTGCTCAGGGTACACCCTCGCTTCGTGACCCACGCAACTCAACGACGCCGCATCGACGTATATCAACTCAAGACATCAAACCACGGCGGCTATCTCCATGACCGATGTCCCTGACCGCCGGAGCCAAGGTACGATCTGCCTCACATGGTGCATGCTAAACGACCACGTAACCAGAAGTACACGTACACGTTATACATGCCGTACATATACCTTACCGGTAACTCATCTTCGATGCGCGCGCCTACGGTTGAGACAGGAGTCAAAGACCTAGCAATGTTGGTAGCGAACCACAGTACCCTTCTCTTACGCGATGCCAGTTGAGGGCCAGCGCGTAACAATTCTGATTGCTCAAATGCCTAGCTAGCCGCTTGCAGCCCCACGAACGCTTGTTCATCAACCGGTCAGGAGTAGGTACCATACCTCCTGCTCTCACGGATGAACGCTCATCACCATCATCAGCAACACGGTTTCAATTCGGACAATGTTTGAGATATATTTATATCCCAGGCCTTACCGGTCTTATGAAGTGATCAATTTCCCTACAGTTTGAACGACTAAGGTTTGAACACGACTGCGAAGAACCCAACGCCTTTCTCACAATTGCTCGCTAACGATCGATGATTTCGGATCGTTCAGATTCTGGCAATGTGAGAAGCTGTTGTTCTCCAATGTGAAGTCCCCTGCAGCGCTGTAACATTCACCTGCATTGTAGCGACTTCATGTGCACAGCAATACGACCTAACCCGGGCGACTACACCGTGATGCATCTCGCCTTCTTGCAGTTGGGCATACGGACTGTACGATCTGTACGTCCGTATAGGTAGCGGCATTAGTGTAGTCTGCAAAGACGATCAGCCCTGGTTATAATGCTTTGTCAACAACCCCCTCCCATCACGTGATGAGATAATAACAATGCCCGCTTGGCTAAGTGGTATAGCGTGTCACTAGTAAACCATTCTAGGTGTCATGACAAGATCAGCGGTTCGATTCCGCTAGTGGGCATCTCTTTTTTTTTTTCCTCTTCTTTCTCCCTTTTTTTTTCTCACTTTCGCACTCGTGTTTATGTATCTATATACATGGCGCGCGTATATCTATCTCAACAATGCCTTTTTTTTTTTTTTTTTTTCTCATTCTCGACTCCAAAATGTAACGTCGAAGCCGACCACCTCTCTTTGTTGGAGTATGTGTGCCCCATCTCGCCTCAGGCCTGGCGTGGTCTATTGCGAAACGTGCCTCCACACTCACGCGCCCTTGGGTTTGATGAGAATATGAGTGATTTTCATCCATATGTCCAGCAACTCCATCCAGTATTCATGAAGCCGAAACGAAACGAAGGGATGGACATGGGATTTCTATAAACCAACGAGCCCCCCTTTTCCGCGATTAGTATCAAATCCCGAGCTCTCGTCGCTGTGCCTCTACCCACACATACACCAGTCAACTATCATCCGTGCTTCGGCCATTTTTCTTTTGAATCCTTACTTGTGGGATGGGTGTTCGGATTGAAACAAGGAACGAGGAACTGCGGCGCTGATTAAATGCGGACGATGACCTTGTTCGAATGTTGCTCCTGTCGCGCCTCCAGTCCATCCGCCATATTCCATTCGCTACCAATTGTTCTGACACGAATCAATTTCTCCGATGGATGTGAGGAGCTCCGGAGCATCGCACAAACTATCACGGGATATTACAGAGGGCATTCTCTCTCATAGGCTCGTGTCTTTTTCACAAAAGGTTTCAATGGCCCGGGTAGTTATCAAGAGCTACCTATGGTAGCCTTTTCTACGAACCCAGTCTTTGGTGTAAAACAAACACCATGTTTCATCAACCCGTAGCATGACTGGTTGAGGTAAAGGGCATTCCCAAGACCAATTATATCACCCCGACGCTTCTAATCATGGAACTTCTACAGCTGCCCTCGCGCACCCGCGTCGACCTCGCGCGAATTAACGAACTAACGATACAGTAGGCAATCCTGCCCCTATCGGATACAGTCGTCTCGCTACATTTTTTTTTTGAAGACGACAGCAGAGGGATAAATGCCGATGATATCCTCGAGTTGACAAGGTCATGATAACAACATCTCTCAGAAAATGACTCGAAGTACGAGTTCCTGCTTTAGTCTCACGAGGAAAAGAGAGGAAGAGGATCCAATTGATGGCCTGAGGCTTTGAATAGAGTCAGTCAGGCAAGCGGGTAAACACATTATACCCAATCATAGGTATTATACTGTCCCTCGAGGTCCCCAGGGCCACCAACAAGATATTGCCGAGCCTCAGCCGCACGACCAGATATCCTCCCCCCGGGCCCTTTCGCATCGTGTAGAAATACGTAGACAGATCGGTCGATCTCCCGAATCTATCATGATTACCAATTACCTGGTATACCGCGTGATACAGGGAATGGGCCTATTCAGAACTCGCGAGATGTCAACCTAAACAAGCAGTAACCCGAGACAATATCGGCCAGCTGCGACGACAATGACAAATCATCAGGGCAGCAAAGTAAGACTGTAGGCATGCCATAGGCAGGGTAAACACCTCATCACACGCAAGGCACATACATACATACATGCATAGCCTATAAGGTAGCCTGTAGGTTAGGTATGTAGATAGGTAGATAATTGGAAATAGAATTCTCGAGGTTCTCTCTCATGCAAGAAGAGGAAAGAAACATGGCCGGCCCTCCCTCCCTACCTAGCTATGCCGTCCACACCACACCATGCTCGGCACTTGCTTTGCTTCCCATTGGACTGTATTCGAAGCAGTCAGCAAATCAGCTCCTGCAAAGCTATACCTACATACATACGCGAAAAGAAAAAAAGAAAAAAAGAAAAAAAAGCAATATATATTCCCCCCCACCCTGGCTTCGTTCTCCAGAATTACCCACAAGGTCACATGGCGTAAGACCGACAGAATAAGCTCGGAGGGATAAACAGGTCGAGAACGTACACAGTCCGCATGCGGGCCAAGTGCATCGTACCCTAGATATCGTTCTCCCCAATCAGCCGTTGGCGAGGATACTCCGAGAGACGAATGATGGTTCTGGTTCGCCTTTGTTACGTACAATGATGGACTTGTGACTATGTAGATAGATAGATAGATAGATATTCCTTGAAAATAACCCGCGAATAGGCCGAGCATGGGTAGTAGGTAATTAGCATTAACCGTTAGGTGTGGCTTGCGGAAACCAGGAGATTGTCAAAATGTTCGCACATTCTTCTCTCGCTGTGAATATACTTACTCTAACTATTACGCTCCTAGCTCGTAATATGGTAGATATTCTGCGATTGAGCACTAAGGTTAGACAACCAGGTTTATCTGGGAGGTGAATAGCTATTCGTAAGCTTTCATAGGTAAGGTAGCAATGAAGGAACATATATATTGCCAATACCAATCCTTCCAAGGCACTTGGTGACCCTCCTTTTCCGAATAGGATATGCATTATATCTACCGACATGGACAACCCAATCCGACTCAACATCGACAGAGGTAAAACAGCGTTCTAGACGTCAATATAGACTGCATGCCGTCACACGTTCACATTCACAATATGACGGCATTGACCCTAGAATAGGACCCCAATTCTCCCCGGATATGAGCCGAGTAGATCGGCATTGAGTCTAGAGGCGGGCTGAATGACCTCTGTAGGACTTTACGGGACCAGGTCAAGCTCGATCATCGATGTACGTAGCTCATCGGTCTCCGAGAACACCATGTCGGCTTTGACGAGCTCAGTTAGGGCTGGACAATGATGATGATCGAAGCAGCATGGCCAAGCATGCAAAGGAAGAGGGAGCCTTTACACATGCTGACGACCTCGGCATTCATATTGTTTTGAGACCTGAAGGTCCCCGTAGGCGGTGAGTGAACGATCTAAGTATAAGAGCTTCGACTTTTCGCGTAAAATTCTACCTACCTCGACAGCGCCATCGACTCCCTCAAACTCACAACTAAGTTACCGGTGTAGCTAGACGCTCAACATGGTGTACCTGGCACGGCTCTTCCCATCTGCGGGATGTCTCTCATCTCTCTATCTCGCCACGCCCGTTCTGGCTCTGGCCCTCGACCCTGAGGCGAAGGCATTAGAGACACGTCAAGCCCCGTACCAGCAGATAATCCGCCAGACCGGGACGACGTTTTACCCCGAAAACAACGGAGTATGGCAGTTTGTCGAGTACGTATACAAAGCAGTGATCGCATAAGATGAGGACTGACTTACTAACGTTCTCCCTCTCTCCCCTCTCCCCCCCAAAACAGCGCGCAAAGCAGCGGTAGCGTCTCGGACCTCGCATACATCAAGACACGGCTCACGGGAACCAATTCGGTAGAGGTACACATAGCTTCCTCATCCTCCAACTACCAAACCCGCATCTTCGAAGCAGGCAGCACGTTCGGCGAAGAAACAGACGGCACCTGGCTCCTCATCCCCTCAGGCGACAGCAGCCTGCCCGATCTCGCCTTCATCAAGACGGCAAACACCCCGTCCGGCCGGGTAGAAGTACACATAGCATCGGGAGCCTCCAACTACCGCACCCGCACGCTGGAGACACCGACAGTCTTCCGCAACGAGAACAACGGCGTCTGGAGTCTCTACGACTACGACGGCGACGGCCGGCCCGACCTCGTGTACATCAAGACGCGCAACACCGGCACGGGCCGCGTCGAGGTGCACGTCGCGTCCGCCGCGTCGGGCTACAGCCAGTTCATCCTGCAGACCGGCACGACCTTCCTGCCCGAGAACAACGGGTTCTGGTCGCTGGCCGCGTACTCGCGTCCCGGCGCCGCCGATCTCGTTTACATCAAGGACGCGCGCACGGGCACCGGCCGCACCGAGGTCCACGTCGCATCGCAGGACTCGCGCTACCAGACGCGCATCTTCGAGGGCGGCAGCGCGTTCGGCCAGGAGGCGAACGGCGTGTGGAGTCTGGTGAACTGGAGCGGCAACGACGTGCTGGACCTCGCGTACATTAAATACCGGAATACAGGCACCGGGCGAGTAGAGGTCCACGTGGCTGCCGGTTAAGAAAAAACGGTTTAGTGCATCCTCAGCTGAGGGTATCGTCATCAATTAAAGAGCAGCGGCAATGGAGATGGAGATGGACACATTCACATCAGGTGTAGGTGTAGGTGTAGGTAGTAGGTATACGTACTTGTAAAATACCTTACTTACCTCAGTATCCACGAACCGAACAGAACAAAGATCAACAATGAAATGAATGAGTGAGAGAGAGAATCAGACAATGAGACATTTTTGAGTCAGTCGGTGCAAAAGCGCGCGCATGATTGTAAATGTACCGACACTGGCAAAGTTAGTGAGTAGAGAGTAGAGAGTAGAAGACTAGAAGACGGCAAACACCAGCAGACCTTCCAACTCAGCTTCACCCCAAAGCAAATCATGGGACCCATAGCTCAGCGGTAGAGCATCTGATTCCAGCTAGATTCTCCAGCTTGGAAACAGCATCCAGAAGGTCATCCGTTCAAATCGGGTTGGGTTCAATTCCTTGTGCCATAATTTGCTAAACGGAGTTATTCAATTAGCTTCGTTTCCGGGGGAAGTCTTCTTTTTTTTGTTTTTTTTTTCTCTTATCTACACTTATCTGATAGCTCCAGTACCGTGTAGATTGAGATACAGGGGACGGAGTACTTGAGGGGCTAACATGCGATGCACGTTGTATTGGCAGAAATAGGTACATTCAACAGTCACCGTGCAACACATACTGTATCAGGGTGATGACAATGAAGCAAGCTGGTGAATGAAGTCTGCGTGATTTTTTCTCGCGCATCGTGGTTTGAGTATCCGACAGTCACAGTAGAGTTAAATGAGCACCGGCAAGATAACTGTGAGATCTGCCACCAACCAGTGTGACATGGCAGTTAACCGCCGAGATCACTCGCAATAATGTCTCACGCATCGATCGATCCACGAATCATCAACACAAAATGGTCTGTTCTAGACATTGTCTTGAAGACTACGCATTCCTAGCTAGGATATTTCTAACCAGACCTCAAGCCAATTCCCTAATCAAACAGTAATACCAACTCGCAATGATAAAGCCGAATGAATTAATCAACTTAACCGTTGTTAGCCAACTCATCCGATCCAATGGGACTTATTATATCTCAAGAGAAGATCGAATTCAATCCAAATTGGAATACCCAACGGGAAAAGAAGAAAACGAGAAAGAAATTCACCGCCCGTCGCCTATCTCGAATCCCTTACATCCCGTAATCATAGAGGCAATATTCCAAAACTCCAATTCAACCGACAATTCCGCCGAAGTTCTGGGGAAAGGAAGCCCGACTTGTGCAGAAAGAAATACACCGCCCGGCCTTACACCCACCACCCCCCTTTATGATGACCGATTATGATGAATAAGAGAAAACACACCAAAGATACCAATGATGAAAAAACAGTTGAAAATCACCATTCTTCGAGTCGCCCCAAGGATGAATGAACACAGTCTTGCATGCCCGACACCGAACGGAAACGCCTAGGTAAGCTCCAACAGGCCCGAGTCAAAGGCAAATCGTGATACAGAGCCCACACTGTCGTGAAATGCCCTCATCACGGGAGATTCGCAGATACCTCCCCCATGACAGCCGTAGGCGCACTTCCATTTCCACTTCCACCTCCACCTCCACCTCCACCTCCACCTCCAGCAAAAGCGGAACTCGCATTCGAAGTCGCTTGATGCGAAAGCTTGCGTACAGAATGGGCATGATACCGCTCACCCTCCTCCCCATCACCATCCACATCAAGTCCAGCGCTTTCTGTCCGCGATCTCTTACGGCTAGGAAGCGTCGGGGAACTTCTTCGCTGTGTAGCCTGCGAAGCCAAGGGGAGTCCGTGTAATGGTGGATGATGCATATGTTTATGATTCCGCAAAGATGTCATTCCCGTACCTCCTAGAGTAAAAGACGATGATGTGTTCTCGCCTTCGTTGATCTCTGGCGTCCCCTCGTCCCACATACTGCCGGATGTCCCACGACTGTAACTCGGTGGGATACAGGGGACTTCCGTCCCCTGCCATGTGTTCCACGTGCCTTGGTTTTCTACACCGCCGGCGGCGCTCAGGTCCGCGTGTGACTCGCCCAAACCTTGGTGTTGCGTGTTACCCGCGGTAGCCGCGGCAACAGCTGCGGTGGCCCATTGTTGACCCGCCGTACTCGACGTCGGAGAAACGTTCGTGCTCACCCAATCTCCTACACTGGCATCCGATATCCCCTGACCAGCATCCATATAACGATGATTGAGCTGACCTAGCGCGTCTGTAGATGACGGCGGCTGGAAGTTGGGTATATAACCGGGAACATCAAGACCCGACATGAAGGGCTCGTTATGGTGGTTCGGATCGCTGCCAGCGGGAAAGCTGGCGTGCGTATGATCCGTGGTATTTGTGCCGCTCGTCCCATCCGACATGAAACTCATACGATGGTGCAGCGTATGGCTCGAGTCGATGTTAATATGGTTATTATCAAAAGCGCGAGAGTAGCCGTTTGGCAGCGGTGCACTGAGCGGCGGGGTGGTGAGTCCGTTGGAGTACCCTTCGAAGACCTCGTTTAATTCTGTAAGCTGATCTGTCTGCTGCGGTATATGTTGGATTTGACCGTGAGTATGACTCGGCAGTGTAAACGCTGTCGTTGGACTGGCATCGTAGGCAGCGCTCATATTCTCATGCATGACAGTGTTGATATGCTGAGCATACTCAGAATCCGGGCTCATCATGCTAGTGCGTGCCATAGCTCTTGACGATCCAGAAACATATGCCCGTTGTTGGTGGTATGACGATGTAGGGTCAACTTTCGTAAGAAAGCGCCAGTTAGTACCGGGGGGCACAGCTGTCGTCTTGCCTTTGTCATCGGTGGTCTCATACACCGGCACAAAAGTCCATAGAACCACGGCTCGACGAGTCCATTTCCCTCGACTCCGCTTGGGAATGGAGTCTTCGTCGCCGTTTCCGTTGGCCACTTCGCCTTGAGGTGCGGACCATATTTCTTGGTACATAGCAACTTGGGCGAGGAGATCTTTGGGGCTAGGCACTTTCGACGGAGGTTCAGATGATGAGTCTGCTTTATCCTTCTTCACGCGGCTTGCTTCACGGTCAGTCCGACCATTTTGAGACGTCGCCGCCGCCTGCTGGTCTTTTCTTTCTTTCTCAGCTGTCACAAAAGGTGCCAGCTTGATGAATGTGTTGGCCCAGCTACTAGCGGGAAAGGGGATGGAAATGCTGTCGCGATTGCCACGGGCGACGCAGTCACAACGACCAATTCCGCTGCAGCCCGAGCGATGAGAAGGCGTCACCTCGATTGGGTTGTTCTGCTCCCAGATGTCCTCCTCTTCTGGCATGTACAGCTCTCCAGGCTTGATAACACATGTCCTAGACCGCCAGATATGGCTATGGAGATCGGGTCTGTTGATGGAAAATTCAACAAGTCCATTCATGTCGGAACCGGACGGAAACTTGGAAGTCGAATGTAAATCGATTATAGTCTCGAAGTGAAAAGTATCACAAGGCCCAACAACGCAGCGGGAAGTCCGCTCATCAGATGGGCGAGTATCTTCGAGAGCAGTAGTGAGCTTGTGTCGCAGATCAGGGAACCTGACATCCCATTTGTTGGAGATATCTTTGACCGAGGAAGACTCCTTTTGAGCCAATGTTCGCGTGTATTCATGTAGCAATACAACAGGGCGACCTCCCCGACGTGAGAGCTCTTTGCAGTCCTTGCCCTCATTGAGATTCAGATGCGGGTAGTCTTCCTCCGTCAAGCATAAGCCATCTGGATGCTTCCCGGTGAGCTGCTTTTTCATCGTACCATCATCTGACGCGACAAGTCGCTCTTTGAGGGTTACCTTCGACGAGGATACAAAGATCCAGCACGTCTTGGGTCGGATGAACACATCATTCTCAGCATTTAGTAGCCGCTTGAAGTACTCATAATTAGGCTTTTCGTCTGGCAATCGCCCATTAGTGATAGAGATGAGCACACGGTTGTTCTTGAATGATTCGGTATCGACGTCTTCTTTGACGGCCTTTCGATCGTCATCCAGTCCATCCTTCTGCCTCGGAAAGACAAAGTGAACTAGTCAAAGCGGATGATTAGCGAGTGATAGTTTGTAGATGGAACGGTCAAGCTTACATGTGGGAAGCGTCGGGAAGAATCCTTTCAAGACTTGGATATGACTTGATACTTGCTTCCTTGACCTGAACATGGGGTGTCCACGGGTGCCTCTCGACTTTTCTCTCTCCTTTCTATTTGGGATTACTTCGCCCTCTGCGGGCGGGTGGAGTGTCCAATGATAGATCCATAGATATTCCGTGATTAACATATTCCGGCCATACAGGACTGTGTTGGCACTGAATTTCTTCCGGCCGAGCTGGGGAATCAGGAGAAGAGCTACGTTGACCTGTTAATGCATTGTCCTTCTGGTTGTAAGCAATGTTCAATATGTACGTACCATCGAGAAAAGCAACTTCCAGCCAGTCCGGCCAGACAGGATTCTCTTCGTCACGTTCCTTCTGCAGGACCTTGTTACGGTAGTCCGCAAAGTTCTTGTGGTGATATATCGGGTTTTTCCTAACCCTTCGATCACCGGCTGATAAGTCTCGTAATGATACATTCCGGTGTAGAGAACGCTCACTCCGAAGGCTAGTGCCATAAATCGGGGTCAAGGCTTGAGTCGGCAGTATAGGGGGGGCTGGGATAGAATGAATAGATGGTGGTAGAGAGAATTGATTATAACAGAAGTCAGCCGAGACAGGGAGGCCATGAGCCTGGATGTTCACATTTGATTCACCCAAAGGTTGCCGTGTCGACGTGGACGGCATTCCCTCATGATGATTCTCGAATGCGTAATCAGACGATTGGGCATACTTCTGAGATGGCAAGACTGACCGTGGGAGCTGCATCGTGAAGAATCGTCCAACGAACGACAAGAATGCTTGATGTAAAGATGGAGAATTTTAGGCAAATGCCTGACCAGACTCAAGAACGCTGGGAAGCAGATTTAAGATATGTGGAAAGGAATGGCAGTGACAGAGAATGCCCACGAAGAGACTATGGCCGAAGATGGACACACAACCAGAACTGCTGGCATGAAGGCAGATGATGCCATATCTTATATGAATCTTAACAGCCCCAGACTCGACAAAGGAGTACTCCAGCGAGGATCTAATGATGCCTTGGACACAAACACGCCCTTGGTAAAAGCCCCACTAGGGGTGATGTCAAGGGTGCCATGAGACACCTCGAATGGCGCAAACCCATGCTGTAGAGACATATTGCTAAAGAATATGAGCGCGCTATTGGAACGCAGGAGACTGGGATCAAGATGGTAAAGAAACAAAGTAAGACGTGTTCGGGAATGTTCTCAATTTGCGACGTTGCTAACGAAGTTCGCTGACTATCTCGACTTGGCGGCTCCATGGCTCTATGGATCTATGACTCGACGTGCTCGTCGGCGGGAATGTGACTTCGACTAACGTACCGATACAAAGGTAGTCGAGCCTGGCGGGGTATCGGAATGTATTCCAGGATGTCCTGCCGGCGACAGCAAGGGCTGTTCTGTTCTGCGTGCGCGCTTCTCTCACCTTTCCCGGCGTCCCATTGCGTACGGACCGTTTGCCTGGGTCAAGCCGGAGGTGGGGCTCCAAGGCTCTCTTCTCTATCAAGGGAGGCGGATGCGACCAATGAACCAGACCCTCTCACCAGGATGGTAATACTTGCACTCCTTTACTGATATAATTACAGACACAGGGAAGAATACTGGCAATTAATTGTCGCCTTTCAGTCTCCCTCGTCCCCATCCCCCCCGACATTGAACTTCTTCCGGCCTCGGCCGGTGAGCTCTTGCAGGGCAACTTTATTGACTTGTCCACCCACTTTCTTCTGCATTTTAGCAATCTCCTCTTCAGCATCCACCGCCTCAGCTTCTGCGTATTGTAATACGAGACGTCGGCCAAGCAGATGTGTTCCTTCCAACGCCTGCAGGGCTGAAGCCGCCTCCTTGGTCGAGGAGAAGTCCACAAATGCAAAACCCCTGCCAGAGTGATTGAACTTCTTGGGCATCCTTACCGTCTTGATCTGGGAATATGCAGAGAACAGCGCTTTTACCTCTCGCTTGCTTGCCTGGAAGGGCAAGTTTTTCACTATTAGAGTGCAGGTAGCTTTGTTAGCAGCGTCATCCTTCTTCTTTCGCTCTTCAGCGGCATCAAGTCCACGATGGGTAGCTCTAACGTGTAGCTTATGTCCCATCAAGACATAGCCATCCATAACCTTGGATGCTGCCGCCGCCAGGTCGCTATTCTCAAACGACACGAAGCCGAAACCCATAGATAGAGTTTGACCGGGCTTCTTCATGTCCTTTTTAGTTTTCACCAGGGCACTCTTGAACCCTTCCAGATGATGGAAGGCATCGGCCAGTGCACTAGTAGTCGTGTCAAAATTCAAGTTCTTTACAAATAATGTAGCTTCCGCTGATGGCTGAGGACTTTCCCCAAGAAGATCCGTTGCGGACACTTTCTCAACGACAACTGGCTGGGCCGCATAGTCCTGATCCTGTACGGGTACGGGTGGTGAGTCGAAGAAAACATCTCGAGGTGCTTTCTCCAAGAATAGTTGTGAAGAGCCAAAGCGCCGATAAGCTAATTTGGCGAAGGCCCGTTTCCCATCGGACGGGGAGGCGAATTGCACGATTGCTATCACACCCGTTGGAGGAAGTAAGACTCTTAGAACTCTCCCGTGCTCTTCGAAAAGACTTCTGATCTCCTCGGATTTCGTGTTTGCATCCAGGTTTTTGACCAAAATTACATCATCAGATCGGGGTTTCGACTTGAAAGAGTCTATATTGACACCATTTGCGGCGAAGTACGTCTTCGTGTCCTGTATTATCTCCGATTCAGCGAGGGCCTGCTTGACACCGGCATCACTGTTTGTCGGATCTAGCAACTCGCTCTTAGAAATCCCAAGGCGGTCGGCGACAGACGTATTAACAGCATCTTGGGACATGTAGAGTGAATTCCACGACCATGTTGAGGCAGCAGCCTTTTTCCTCTTCTTGATCAAATTTTGTTGTCTAAGCGGTAGCTTGGCGATGGCGAATTCATCGAGTTCATCCCTCTTCGCTTTCGCTGGTAACACGTGTAGAATCCTACCCTGAAATGTGGTGCGATCCGACTGGAATGCTTTAACAGCGGCCTCTGGATCATGAAACAAAATAAATCCCATCTGTCGAATGTAAGCGCGGTGTCCTGATGACACTAAGAAGAGGAAAACTTACACCACGATTGTTGTTTGAGGTATCGGATGGAACGTGAATCTATTTTCATTTTAGCAGGAATGAAAAGTCGAGCGAGGGATAAGTCTTAGTTTGACGAAGGGAGATTCTCAGAAAACAGATATCTACTAAAATACTGGCCCAGGGTTCACAACAAATTATGATTCAGCTGTCCCTATCTGGGGTTCATCAAAGAATGCAGGGGAAAACAAAAGCTTAAAGGGAAACCGTATTCTTACCTCTTCTACTTCCCCAAATTTTTCGAAATGGGTTCTGAGGTCTTCAGCTGTGGCATCATATGGCAGATTTCGGCAGAATATCCTCGCCGTCTTCCGAATGGCTTCCAGATTAGCCTCGTCTTGTGAGTCGGGCTTTACACTCTTGATTTCTTCCTGCACATGGGAAACGCCTTCTTCCGTTGTGTCTATGTCACCTGGGGTCTTGGACTCTAGGTCTGGCTCATCGACCAACCCTGACGGCCGTGGCGGCGACTGCGACCTATTAGGAACAGCTTCATTCACATCAGTTAAATCGAGCAGCCTGTTCGTCCTATTACGTAGCCAGTCATCATCGTCATCTGCGCCAGAAGTGTGATGTGCGCTATCGACAATTTGTGAGACTGGCTCGTCAACTGTTTCATTTACCGAAGCCACTTTGACCGTTGATGGTTCAGCAACCGGAACAGCCACAGGTCTCTTTGGAGATCGTGATGGTTTGACTTCAGGCGTTGGGTTCAGTTTACTGGATCGCGTCGGCAGAGATTGATACTCATCGCCCGATTCGACTTCCTCAACGACGGCTGCTTTTTTCGTAGGAGGCTCATAAAGAGCGTCATCTTCATGCCCATCTAGCCTGTTCGGTAAGCCGCTCGACGCCTGCATTAAATTCAGAAATTCTTTGACTTTGGGGTCAGACTCGTCCAGTTCTTCCCGCTTGCGTTTCTTCGTGGCAATTTCAGGGCTTTTTCTGCTCTCTTGTTGCGACGTAGACCCGGCTTTCGCCTGGGAGTCCGACGTGGTTTTGTGGTTGGCGAGCTCCGTTCGGGAGTGAGAAGGATCCGCTATCTGTAGACTCACAGTTAATTCGCATTTCTCGATTAGTCACTGAACAACTCACAGGTTTGGCCAGCTCAACATGGATCCTGGACATCCGGATGAAGGATCTGTTGAAGTATTTGACGGCCTCAGTAGCCTCATGTGGAGTTTTGAAGCCGACATAGCCGATTCGCCTCTGGGGGAAGCACTTGATGTCCGAAACATGGCCTTTTGCGCTGAAGTGTTTCCTCAGCTCAATCTCTGGGAAGGCGCATGTTAGCATACGCTTTCAAAGACGACTTGACGGCGACAACGGACCATTTATTGTTGGGGGCAGCCCACGCACAAATATGCGCGAAGATTCCATCATTGCATGTTGGCGGTTTGACGACGAAGCTTTCCAGTGAGGGTTGCTCGCTAGATCTGGAGAAAAAAGAATTGGGATAGATGGGCGGGTCGATCGCTCATGCAAAACTACTGCACAAATTTTGGTGGAGATACCGTAGCTTTATCATCACGTGATTAGAGCTATGCAACGCATTCATGGTACGATAAGGCTAGATAGCCGTCATTATGGTAGGTACATACCTACCTATTAACTAGGTATGTGGTTCCAGATTCGCCTACCGAGTTGCTCGGCCACTCAATTCATTACCACGTATGGCCCATTGGGCAGAGGAACAAAGGCGTGAGCTTGGGTGGCCGAGTAAGGCGGTATGCCGAACCCGCCTACAGGATGCCGCCTGCAAAGCTCCAAGTGCAAACCACCAATCGCCTCCCTACCTATCTAGAGCAGTGACCCTTACCTACAAGGTACCCTAGGTACTTACCTAGAAACCTGGTACCGAACCTACCCACCTACAAATCACGACCAACGCGACATTGGGCAACTAGGTACCTACCTTACAACCTTCCTTCCGACTCGCAACAATCATCCGAGCCTGAGAAACAACAATCATCCGAACGCGTAGCTAATCCTCATACTTCACGAACTACCTGCTCTCCTTGTAAGTCCGCTGTCTCTGGCCTCGCACGAAAACCACCCGCGCATGCCAAAGCGGCATTGCTTTCGTCTCTGCCCAGAAGTATTGCCCAGCTAGATAGCTCTCCTTTTTATTGACGTCAGATCACACCTATCGACGGGTCTAAACAGAATCGTCTCTAACTAACATATCTCTTCTGACAGGATTCCGAATCGTCGACTCTTACCGAACCTACCCGACCACGATGGAACAAACTTCCCCTACCCAAGCTCCCCGTGAGCGCCTCGACGGTTCGTGAACCCGACCCTCGAATGCCGTTGCCCACGAGGAACGTTCCCGGCTAACAGTATCCCTTACAACAGTTCAAATAAAGTCTGCAGATATGGTTAGGAGACCACACGGTTCCCAAACGATTTGGCTGAATGAATGCTAGTGCTGACGACTGTTAGACCGAGGAGATGCAACAGGAGGCCATTGACGTCGGTATGTTGACAACGTGGAGGTCCGCCAGTGTATACGCCCAAGATGTCTGACGGATGCTACTAGCTCAGGAGGCCATGAGCAAGTACACCATTGAGAAGGATATTGCGCAGCATATCAAGAAGACAGTGCGGTTCCTCTTCTATGAATCGCAACCTCGGGTGGGAATCGATACTAACCGCGTCTAGTTCGACGAGCGGAAAGGCCCTACCTGGCACTGCATTGTTGGACGGAACTTTGGCAGTTTTGTCACTCACGGTAAGGATGGCTTCCTCTCTCCATACCATACGCATCATGGCTCAGGTACTAATATGCCGGGTTGCTTAGAGACCAAACACTTCTTCTACTTTTACCTCGGTCACTGCGCCATCCTACTCTTCAAGACTCAATAAAGTCTCAAAGATGGACGGGCGAAATGTGGCCTTTGAGTCGGTCAATTCTCGGGCATTTTCTCCCCATTTGTATCTTTGGTAACTTGATTCTTTGTCTGCATCAATACCCTTCATAGACTATAAGAAAACAAAAACGCCAAGAGCATAAGAAGTCACGCCACGCTGTCGGGGGAAGACCCAAAACATCGAGTACTTGGACTGGGAATACCTGGCTGTTTGCCTGTCTATTAGCACATAGCAACACTCCATATCGGTCATCCGAGGTGGCTTTTCGAGGTGACTAGCGTCACATCGCCGACTGTCGCCGACTGTCGCCGGAAAACCCTATTGCCAGACAACCTAACAAAAAATTGCACAACGCGACCTGGGGCAGGTAGTTTTGGACGAGTTTTGGTGGTTCCTCGATACTCCTCACCCCTCTTGTAAAAATTGTTAAAATTTACACTCTACACCTAAAGAAAGAGCGGCGGTACGAATCAATATATAGACATTATCGCAGCTCTTTTTTTTTTTTTTTTTTTTTTTTTTCATAAAAGGCAAGGAGACCTGTCAATCGGACTTCCCCCCTTACGAAGGGAGTTCGCTGCTTAGGAGAAACCCATTCACTTCTCCCTCTTCATCCCTCCCTCCCCTCCCTTCCCTCCCTTCCTCCCTGTGTGTATATTATCTTGATAGACCCATCCGCATGAATGGTGCCTTTGACGTAAAGTCCGGCAATCTGCAAGCTCAAACTCAAAACCCTCGGCTTGGCCTGCACAGGGAGAAGGCCTGCTTGCATGTCATATGCGGGAAGATCAGGCAGGTATCTATCTACCTACCTAGTTATCTATCTAGTGTAGGTAGACGTGTACACGCCAAGCTAAAGGGGGGGGGGGGGGACTTCTCTCAACGACCACCACCACCACCACCACCCCCCGGGAAATCGTCATGATCGGCTCGTGACACACGTCGTAGATAGATAGTTAGCTGTTTGTTTCATGAAAAGCATCTCTCCGATGCGCCACGTTGCCAGCGCCCATCAGAGTACGCACGGTAAGTATAACACTACCTATCTATCTATCTATCTATCTATCTACTTACTTACCTATCTACCTATCCCACGTGCCCCCCGCGCCTATATCATTGGAGAGATAATCTATATTATCTTTTCTTTTTTTTCTTTTCTCCTCTTTGCGTTTTGTTCGCTCTTGTTTTTTTTGTTTTTTTTTTGGGGGGGGGGGCGTGGATAGAAACGAAGTTCCTCTTTTGATTGTTCTTCTTGGGAGAGGAAGATGAGATTAGATGAGATACAACTTACACTTATAGATGTAGGAAGGGGGCTGGGCAGGTAGGTAGGTAGGTAACCTATCTAGTGGGGGTGTACACTACCTACCTATCCTGCCCGGATACCAAAGTCGGGGGAAAGAAAAAAAAAAAAAAAAAAAAAAAAAAAAAAAAAAAAAAGACTGGGATATGTCCGAGGTTTTATAAAAGCAAAGTGGCCTAGGTTAGGTATAACTAGATCCCCTAACCGTATTTCACCGGCCAGTTGTGAATGAAATGCTACATTCGATAGATAATACCTGACTGGATTATTACATGTGATTCGGGGATTCGAATCGTAGGTAAGGTAAGGCAAGGTAAGGTAAGGTAAGGTAGCGATGGCGAACAAAAGATCTTTCTTTTACCTGTCTTTTTGTCTCATTTTATCTCATGTCTATAAGGAGTAATAACTACCGATTTTTTTTTTCTTTAATTCACTTTTTTGTCTTGTCTCAAAAAAAAAAGAAAGTAGTCTAGATAGGTAGGTATCAAGGTAGTGCATTGAAATTCTACAACAGTTTAATCTGAATCAAAAATATTTTCGATATCGAGTCAAAATCTCAAAACCTAAACCCAACCTCCCCCCCCCTCTTAAGACTAGATAGACATCTATCTTACCTTTACCCTCATAACGGTACAGTACTTTATACATACACCTGAAAGGGAGTTATAATAGGTAGGCAGGTAGGTAGGTAGGTAGGTAGTGCTGCTTGTGTGGCATCCCACTTACCGAAAAACCCAACGTTTCCGGTTTGTGAGAAAGCAACAAGGCCTCTCGATTGGCCCTGAACGGGCTGTCTCAGGGGTGGCAGCATGTGGTGGTGTAGGTGTGAGCATGGGCTGGACCCTCGAGGTTAGGTAGGGTGCAGGATGTACCGAGGACAGTGTGCGCTGTCTTGCTAGACATCCACGGTACTTTTCGGCGATGCCTACGAGTGGCGAGGAGGAGGGCTCATGTAGACAGCAAGTCTGCTTCACCACCCAATGCAAGGCAGAGAGAGAAACAGTTTAGCAGTTGCAGTTAGATGTTTCCGTTGTGCTGAAAAGTCTTTCCGCGGTCGACTTTCAGAGGACTGCTGCCGAACATGCGACCATGGCGTAGAAAATGGAAATGCTTTCGCTGAGATGGAACCGGGTAAAAGACTATCTTGTTTTGTTCAATGCAGACCGTTGGGTCGATCATTGCATCTTTTCTTTGTGATCTTCACTAACTAGGTTACTTACCTTATACACTCCACGGCGCTGGCGGCAAGGGAAGAAGATCGGTTCCGAGACGGGTTACTTGATTACTTACCGTCTTATACGAGCAAAACAGGTCAGTCTAGGAAGCATGGGTCGCGATGAAGAAACCTATCTAGCACATGTTGGTAAACATCGTAAGCCAACAAGTCCACGGTTCAAGTCTTACGAAGATATCCCGTCCCGAATCCGGGTCCTTTTGACTTTTCCCCAGTCCGCAATGCTTCAACTTTCGTCTTTTTCCTTCGTTAGGTTCACCCATCTCCGAGAACTTTTTTTTTTTTTTTTTTTTTTTGTCAGTAAACAAGTACGAAGTACACCAAAACACATCCAGCTAATTCGAAGTCAATTGGTCAATTCAATCATGGACTTCCCGACTGGTCGGCCAAAATAAAACCAGCAAACCCCCCTTGTCCGGTGAGCTCCACGTCAGCGAAGTCGCTCTATCATAAAAAGGGCCTCAATGATACCCAACAAACAAAAAAAAAAACAAGTAAGCAAGGAGGTATGTGGGCAAATTTTGGCCTCAGATTTGAAAGCAGAAAAATGGTTGCGGGCTCTGTCCAGCGAGGGGATGAGTTTCGGACTGGGCGGCGCCGGGCGGACATTGTTGTCTTGGAAAGTCCCGGAAGACTCATTGAAAGGGCATCATCAAGTTGGCATTCGCCGGTATGATGGATTTATTTGATCCTTGCCTCTTCTTTTGAGTCATACCGGTACTAACTATCAGGTATAAGCCCTACGTATGAGACGTCGCGTTGATCCTGCGGCCCGAGAAAGGATTCCTAGTCATACCGAACTTCCGGACGATCGGAGTTCCGGAGACTTGCTCGGGAAAAGGATAACTGCAGTACGTGGTTGCAAAGGTAGAGCGTAGAGCAGGCGTTGGCAATATCTACTGGCTTGATAGCAACTGTTTGATCATGAGTTCCGATGAAAATTATACGCTGTTTATAGTCATATCATTTCGTTGAGGCAGCCGAGTTCCATACCGAAGATGAGAAGGAACATCTTGACACACTAAGGTAATATCTACAAAGCGCGTAATCCAGTAAGTTTGGTTGCATGGCACTGACCATCAAGTAGCATTCCGTCTAGGCACAGAAAACCCAACGGGCTGCCCAGGTAAACACAAAAAAAGCCTTACCTGACAACAAACAACTGCCGTGGCCGAGTTATACTGAGTGCCAACGACATCGCCTGTGCCACATCGAGGGTGGTGGGATGTGTAGAGCGAGACGATTCCTATAGGTAGATGAAGAAGGAGGGGGGTGGTGGTCTCCGATAACCCAACAACACAGAGACCGGGCTCAAGCGACCTAGACCCGTACGACGAGGAACGAAACGAAACGAAACGAAACAAAAAAAAAAAAAAAAAGAAAAGAAAGAAAGAATTGTAGATCACGTTGGCAAAGGTTCCCGTACCACGACACGAAACGTGAGCGTGCCGAGAGAAACGGAATAGGAAATCGAGTCCGGTTGTACGGTACGGCCTTGTTTGATGGGCAGATAGATGGATGGAGAAAGTCAAACCCAGTTTCAGGCGATGCGGTGACCATTTTTTCCCTCTTCTTCTTCTTCTTCTTCTTACCGGGTGCCGCCGATACCAGTCGAATGAATATTAATATACCCTCCCCCCGTCTGACTCTGCCCACGTCTTCTCTTCGGGGAATGGAAATCAAGTTCCTCGCCGCTCTTAAATCAGTACCCTCTCACTCGTGAAACGATAGACCAACGCAGCTTAGGTAGATATAAGTATAGGTAAGTAGGTAAGTATAGTATCTATCTAGTGTGATCCCAGGTCGTGAAGAAAACCCAATCCCAGCAATCCCAGCATTGGGCCATTGGCATTCTTTCCTCTCGACCGAATCCCGTGACAGATCTCCGACGAGCAAACAAAACAGGCAAGCACCTAACCTTGGATACCTAAGTAGGTATCTAGACTACTTATCGAAATGGCTACATAGCTAGGTTAGCCAGGTAGTTGACTCCACGTAAACCTATCACGCGCTGTTTGCTTTGCATTCGCCAAGTCCCGGCCAAGTGAAAAGAAAAAAAGAGAACCCCAGATTTCTGGAATGAAAATTGGGGTGAGATCTTCGCGACTATCTAGGTACCTACTTATGTACTTACTTAGGAATTGACGGACGGGAAAGGTTTGTAGCATACATAAGGGCATAGCATGGGGGATCCGTCCCGACTGACTAGATAGATAGAAAGGTACACTAAAAAGGGAGCATTCGCTTTCTCTCTCTCTCTCTCTCTCTCTTGTCCCTTTCGTTCCATTTCGTTTCGTTTTGTTTCGTTTCATTCATTCGTTCGCGGGCGTGGTGGACAGGTTCGGTAATAGAAATCGTCGCACGCTTCGCTTCGGCCCGTCTCTCTTCTTCTCGTGTACACTATATATTGACTGACACTGACTTACCCGACAACTACACAGTGGTGCTGGGCTACACAGGGGGTCTCGAGGCAGTTAATATAGGTATCACGGACAACGCGTGTTGACGGTCCGCCACCGTTGGGGAAACGTCTCGACGGGTAGCGGCCGAGAGTCCCGTGCCACGGTGCGATACATTTTTGGTGTAGGTATCGGTTAAGCGCCCTTGTTGGTACAGTAGGTCATGTAAGTAGATAGGCAGTCAAGTGGAAATACCTAAGTAGGTAGGTAGGTAGGTAGGCAGACCCTACTTACTATGTATGTAGATAGGTAAGGTAGCCGGCGGAGGGACTGTAAGTAGAATCTATCTACATAGTAATTAGATAGATAGGGTACATACGTATATATGAACCTTCAACGGCCCGGTTCCTAACCTTCGCGGGGTATCATGTACCTTTGCAACAGTTATGTCGGGACGGCCACGCTCCGAGACACACAGAGGCTTGTTAGTCAATCACATGAGAGAGCACTCACTTTTCTAGATGGCACATGTGACTCCGTCTACCGAACAAGACATGTAGACTGTAGATAGATATAGATAGTACTTGTATCTTTTACGAATGCCAACCTTAACCTAGGTAGTCATCTTGGGCGCCAGCTGAATTTGTGGCTTCGAGCTTATTACTTATTACTTACTTAGTAGTACCTATCTAGATAGTTACTTATGTAGTAGGTAGTATCTAGTCCCGCCCGGCGTAACGAAGCAGGATGATCGAGGCAAGACCTATTACTACGTAGTATACTTGCCTAACACCCTGGGTTTGTCATCATACGCAACCTATGGAAAGCAAGAGTCAATTTGAGAAAAGAGCCCTGGTCAATGGTCGGCCCGGTGGCGAGTACCTACTTAAGATTATAATTGATCTGTTACGGCCGTCATATTCACAGCAGATCGCCTTATCCGACCCGTTGGGTAAGACATACATAGATTGGGCCCAAGCCGTAGCGTAGATTCCAGTGTTTCTTACTTATAATCATGTACATAGGGTATTGGTACAGTCCGTACGAGATACGCAATACGGTTGTAACCGCCAAAGTTGCTATGACGCTGAAGGGTAAGCAGCTTTAACACGTCCACCCCCTCCCAATCCAGCAGCATCGTTTGTCGACGATGATAATCTACTTGAAGACGGCTTTAGTTACGAGCAATGCTGCGAAGATATCGCAAATTCCAACCTAATTAACAACAATGCATTCCGTATATGTACTACTATGGGGACAAAACCTTGTATCTGGCGTACCTTGCGGAGATCATCCACAATGGTTGAACGAATGGATGGGGAGGGTTTGCTGCAACCCGTACCTTGCTTACCATGTACCTACTACGTAGTAGACTACCTGTACTCAATTGTACCGGTGGTGAGCCCGGAATATAAGTGCAGGTACCTATTTACCTACTTACATGATTACGCCAGTGGCCTATCTAGCGCACGACGCCATGACCGATACCACTGTGGACATTTGGACAATATTTACACTACTAGTACTTCCATGGTGACCTGACAACTAACTAGGCATGTATCTATCTAGTACCTAACTAAACGGCCCTTGATATAAGTAGGTTCAAGTTGTTCCTTGCTTCGATCGAGTAGACTGCCATGATCAATCATATTCTCCGGCTATCTAAACGATACCACACAGTAGGCGGAATCTTCGACAGAATGCGGACCAAAACGGTCAATAGTTGAATTGAAACCCATCGCCCATGGCCCGGAGGATAATGTATGGCATGCATTGTCAACGGTGGTGTCCTTCCCGTCGTAACGTTAACTAAGGGAGATAAAGGTACAGCTGTTCCTCGCATGGCCTCATGCGCCGGCCCTACGCTAGTGCACATATCGTACCACTTAGCAACTTGTACTTAAGTAAGTATGTACGGAGCGTCTAGATACTTAAGATGTTAAGTACAATGTTATGTAGATGCTATGTAGATGCTAGATAACGTACCTATGTGGATGAAGTGCAAGTAGGTGACTATGCACTTGTCAGAAGCAGTCCTGGAATTTGAACAATCATTCTGGGCAAGGCAGCTGTACGCTCAATTGTTGTAATTCATTCTCCCGGCGTGAACAACGGCACCGGAACTAAGACGATTCGGATGCTTTGTCAATTCGTAGAGGTAGAGTACAATGCATCCGTACATCGAGATACTAACTATGTACCATGTCCGGAGAGTTTGCGCTAGAGCTCCGGCTCGGCTGTACTGTGCTGTAGACTACCTACTTACAGTACAGTAAGGCATGTCCGTCCGTTATCTACCTACCCAACCAAGACAGGCAACTTTCAGCCTTCGTCGACTTCGTCGGCTTGTTTACAGTGTAATGTAGTTGTAAAGTACCGGTACTCCCATGTACTATCTAGTACTCACTTCAGAGTCCACAATGTTCTATTCCGTATACTGTATTTTCGATCGAGATTTTTGGTGCCCCTTTTGGTTCATAGTTGCGCGTTTCGGGGCAAGTCCGAGGGTCCGTCCGGGTTGCTGTGCAATTACTTACAATTGGAATTCGCAACGATACCCCCCGAGCCGAGTTGCACCTTCCACCCGCCATAACCTTGTCACCCCGAATTACTTCAAGAAGAGCGCTCCTGCTGAATAGGTGGGAATAGGAAGAACCGGGGAAGGTGCATCCCAAGCGAACAAAAAATACATAAACACATAAACTCATAATAAACACACATAATAAACACACAAACACAAACACACAAACACACACTGTAATGGAGAGTCGAGTCGGTCAGGCCGGGCGTCTCCACGACAGTGCAGTCAGAAACACGGACATTGCCATGTTTCGATTTGAGATTATCAAGGTAAACTCCGCAATTAGGTACGGATAGAGAAAAAGCTCGACACGAGCTACTACGATAACAGAATCCGCATGGGAAATCGCATGTACGTCGAATACATGGTGCTATGCCGAATATGGTCGGTCCTTCGAGCGATACTGGCTGGCTGGCTGTCCGGCTGGCTGGCTGGCTATCTACTGTCTGGCATGGGGCAAGTCCCAGACCAGCTCTTCTCGCTCGCCGTGTGGCTGGCTCGGTTCTTTGAAACGCAGGCTGTTGCTGACGAAAGGTTTCGGGTTCCCAGATCCCATTCCAACCTGTTACCAAAAGGCATTAATTGACAAGCGAAGGAGGTGCCATTCGATTCAAAAGCGGCTACACAGCACGCCATAGACCGAAACTAGGTTGTATTTCGCGGTTCTAGCCCAAATGCCTGCCTATACCTACTTACCCATATGCTCGTGGTAACCTGTTCTGTGCAAACGTTTTTCTTCTTTGCTGTTTAGGCTGCTTAATAAGTGCCCCCCCCGCAGAACCGCTAGATAAGTTAAGAAGAGCAAGCATTAGACACCTGCCCTAGAGCGATGAGTGCGTAATGTATTAGTAACGGCATAGCCAAAGCAAAGACGGGATCCCGGAACTTGGAACGGATGTCGGCGGTCGCAGTAGTCAGATAGGAAGTCGACAACGCATGTGGCAATGCGGGCAATGCCCATTGGCTTCCGTTACCGCACTCAAGCAAGCTTGTAAGTTGCTTCCCACGTCGCTCTTGATTCTTTGTTGTTTGCCCATTGGGGCTGTCTGTTTTGTTTTAACTTGCTATCGGTCTTGTTTTCTGTTTGTTTCAGGCCCGCCGTGACCACGTCGGTGTTGACACCATACATAAGTACATCATCGAGGTAGGTGGGTAGGTGGGTAGTTGGGGCGTTTGGGGCTATCACACTACCTACTGTACCTCCTCCCTCACGCATTGTAGCCACTCACATAGCATAGAATTCCCACCTTGGGTATGTGCAGGCGCTGCTACCGGATTCCGTAAGTATGTGAAGTGACCGGGTTCCCTTATGTTTGCTTTTTTGCTTTTTTGCTTTCCTGCTTTCTTGCTTCGCTCAGAAAATAGTCTGGCATACTTTTAGGTAAGGTAGGGTAGGACTTAGTATTGTGGATTGCTTACGTAGGAGATCACGCGGAGGGCTTACACATATATCACGTAAGCACACGAAGACACTCTGTCTAGATATTCTACCCCGCCCTCTAGTCTAGCTTCTCTTCCCTTCTAATAGACATCGTACACTTCAGATCTGCCGGTTAGTCTCCAACAGTGAGGCTATTCAGCAGTAGAAGCGCGTACGTGAACGCACAAATAGCTATTTGCTGCAGCTACACAGCAAGCAAACAAGTCTAGGCACCCTCGCCAGGTCCTAGCACACCAGAGCCAACCCAAGTCCACCAATCCAAGTCCACATCCATCCTCCCATCCCAACCACCCACCTACTCCACCATTACCATGGCGGCAAACGCTACTGCAGAGGAGGTGGCAGCCGTCTCGGCACAGGCAATGATAGGCATAGCCCAGACCAATCATGTCAACAACGCCCAGCAACGTATTAACGGCCTGGCACACACCACTGACACCCGTCTTGGCCGCCTGGAACTCGGCATCCAAGATACCAGTGATCGACTAGATCGTATGCAACAAAGCATCCAGAACACAGATGATCGACTAGATCGTATGCAACATAGCATCACCGACCTAGCACTCAACCACGATCAAATCATGGAGCAATTCCGCGTCCTTACAGCCCAGATCACGGACATGAAGGGTGGGGGTGGAGGCGGACAGCAGAGTGGAGGCGGACAACGTGGCAGAGATTCAAGGCGAGGAGCCGCAGGCGGTGGCGGACCGGGAGGAGAACCCGGAGACGATGGCGATGATGGAGACGAAGGAGGCCCCGACGGTGATGGGCCACCAGGAGGAGGAGGCCATGGGCCCCCGAGAGGTGGCGGTGGACCACCGGGAAGAGACGGTGGACCGCCCAGTGGTGACGGAGGCGGCGGCGGACCATCAGACCCTCCAGATGACCTTCTTGGCGATGATGGAGATAGTGAATCTGATACCTTGGCACATCGTTATACCGGTCCCTTGAGCCCGGCAGCTTACATGAGGCAGCCAAAGAACGTCCATAGCCGCAAACGCCTCCATGACAACACACTTAACCTCCACCGGTATCACCACGCTGAGGTGGCCTTCAATGACCAAGAAAGGAACGTCCAACTAGTGTTCCCCCAAGCCATCCTCCGCCCAGACTCTCAACGCCTCGGCAAATGCGAGGCACGCAACAAGATCTCTTTCCCGTCCCATATGAAGCTTATCAAGGCAGATGCAGCTGTCCTCGATCTGCTGCGGGAATTCCAGAGACGCCTCGTTGCAGCGTTGGTGCCCTACGAGATGTGGGCGATGCGTGTTGCACAGGAGATGTACGGCGACTTCTACGTCGTCAGCGAATTCATCCAAAATAGTCGTTCTCCCAAATGGATCGATCTGCTTGAAGCGGTTATCCAAATATTGGGCGAACATAACGCTCTTCACAGCCCGCTGACCACTTTCGTCAGCATTCTACCCGCCCAAGGCGAGTCCTATGTCAATTACTTGTGGCGAGTTCGAGAGGCATACCAGCGCCTGCAAGGCAACCAGAGGGATACACACCAAACACGAGATGTCATCATTGACAAGCTTCGTGCCTACGCGCCCTCCATCTGGCTTCATTTGGAATACAGGGCGGCAGACTACAATAATGGGCAACTCGTGGAGGCAGCCACCCGTCTGGCAGCCACTATTACACACACAGCCATAGAGCCAAAGGTCTACGGCACCCCGGAGACCACTGTTCAACTCCAAGGCACCACAGCGCCATTCTTCGACTATCGTATAGGTGCCGCCACGACTGACCGTCCAGCCTCAGCCAAAATAGTTCCCTATGACCACACCACAACAGTCCCAGCTTCGTTGAAGCCAGTCATCTCCGATCCAGCCACAGACTCCCGCGAGGTCAGCCGAGTCACAGAAACCGGTCACAACGCAGATGACATCTCCGAAGGCACCGTCGACATCGACACCAATGACCTTCGTTACGAAGACCAAGGCTATGTTGCCAGGCCCAGCGATAACAAGTGCTTTAACTGCAATAAAACAGGGCACTTTGCCAAGGATTGCAAACAGAGGCCCAAATGGCCTAGAACAAACACGTCCTCTTCTGGCCCCAACAACAACGGTCAATCCGTTACAATCAAGGGCCGCCTATTTCGCAACGACGTCGCCAGTCGTTTTAAGTCCAATTTCAAGGACAAATACAAGTCCTTTCGCCGTAAGGCGCCCATCCGCAAGTCGGGATCCAACAGAGTTCACTTCACGGATCAACCGGACTCCGATGGCGGCATGGAGATGTCGCCAGCCGATAGGTACGAAGATGACGATGCAGTCATCGAGGATGAACTGCGCGACTTATTCGACGGCCTCGACGAGTAGGACGGCCGCGTCCATTTGGCTGGTGTGGACGAGGGCAAGCTGCCACAGCCCAACAGCGATGACTCAATTCGCGATGGTTTTTGGGACAAACATAACCTCTTCCAAGCACAGCTCCTCGATATACCCCATACCGCCACACCACACCCGTTCACACTATTTTGGGACTATGGCTGCACCAGTTGCTATATATCTAATACACTTGCTTCACAATTGCGACCCTATAATTCACACCGCCCTGGAACCATGACCGGAGTGGGCGGCAAAGGCCCCCGTATACAACAGGATTGCCACGTCACCTTTAACCTCATATCATCTACGGGCCACCTTATACGGCCCATCTCCCTCGTCGCCGGTGTCGTCCCAGACGGCACATTCCCAGGCGACCTGACCTTGGGCAAATCCAAATTCCACGAACTGGGCGTAGTATGTACTATGGAAGGCCCTCGACAGGCCCTCAAATTGACAGCCTTTAAGACGAAGCCAGTGTCATACGGACAGTATATTTACCTATATCGCACTGTCACATACACTGTGCTTTACCTATACACACTTACACATTTACACTCATTCATACATCTAGCCACAGACACCCACTCATACATACACAGTCCACTCACACATACACAGTCCACTCATACATACACAGTCCACTCATACATACACAGTCCACTCACACTGTCATACACACTGTGACTCACCTATATACACTTATCATACATACACAGTCATGTACCTATGTACACAGTTCACTCACACTGTCGCACACTGTCCTCCACACTGTGCATCACTCATAAAGATGTGCACAGCCAGAAATGCCTTAGCAGGAATCCATACAAGTCTCGGCGAGCCTAACCATTTCGGCTCTAGTGTATTTTAGCTTGGCCTCTTAAGAATGTCTGAGCTCCCTTAAGCGGGGAAGGGAAACTTCTTCCTGTTCAGCACATTCTTGTGGCCCATACAACTTCATAACATGTGGAATACACTATTCTTCCCTCATACATTCTGGCTTCATTTCCAGTGCACCACCCTATAGTGTATTGAGCTACAGCTCCAAGCCCCAGCAGACACTGGCCCTTGTTACATATGAAGTTGTACACGCCCTAGAATCTGTTATATTATTCATCACGGTGTCAATTCAATCTATTGCAGAAATAATTCCGCCCTCCCGAGCTTTATCAGTTCTTTCTATCAAGTCTTACCACTCTCAAGTGTCGCCCCAGAGCTAGACTCATATTGATGTACTAGCAGTAAGGCTACACTTGACTTCAGTGCCTAAAGTGAAAAGCGCCCCAGAATGGTCTCTCTACTCTGGGCTACCATATTGCAGCTTTGTCACAGTTTCGCTATGTCACTTCACCACGTCGTCATAGGTATGATTGCCTGATTGTGGCCTTATTACGATCTTGCTACGGCCTTGGTACGCCATCTTGCTACGCCATGGCCTTACCTACAGAACTATAGAAGCGCTTCAACACTCTGTTCTTTTACGAATTCTCAACACATTCCAAAGTCCATATCTCCGCCACTTTTGTTGCTATTGCAACGGGATTAACGCCATCGCGTCCGCGCCGTTAAGAAGAACGGAATGGTATATTCTCCGACCGTAAAAAAGGGCCCGGCGCCGTCCTACGAAAGTTCCCACGATTCCAGCCTGGGAACCCCAATATCCCGGTGACTTCTTAGCCCATCAAAATGCGGTCAGCACCACAAGACTCAGCTCGCTGCGCTCGTCAGAATGGCATGTTTTTCAACTGCAAAAGTCCCTCTAACGGCGATATTGACAACCCATCACGTTGGCTTTAATATGGAATACTAGGTTATAAAATGATACTGTTACCACAATGCCATTACGTCGTCACGGTATTGCAACGCTGCCATGGCTTCGCAACCTCAGCCATGGTCTCGCAAATGGTCACAATTTCAATTACCTAGTTGTCACTACTTCTTGACCTGATATCTCAGCCACTGTTAGCTCTATCCACAAGCCGTCTTCACTATCAGATCCGCTGGCTTGAGACCATCAAAATGACATATTATCCGACAGGCAAACCCTCCTGGTTGGCATGGAATTGATGACTTTGCTCCAGGACAATACGACGGCCATGGCCTTGCAACCTCGCCACGGATTCGGTTGCATTTTCACAAGCCAGACGGTTTTGCAGCTTCAGTCACTACTTTGCTACGTCGCCACGATTTTAATTACCTCGTCGCGTCTCGTTACCTCGCTACGTCGCCACGATTCTGTAGCCTCGCTACAATTCTGCAACTCTGTCACGGCTTTGCAACCTCGCCGCGGCTCCGTCACGGCTTCAATTGCCTCGTTGCAACCTACAAGCTTGTCACGTTGCCATGACCTTGCAACGTGGATACGATTTCGCAACGTCGCCACGGCCTCGTAACGTGGTCACAATTTCGCAACGTCGCCACGGCCTCGTAACGTGGTCACAATTTCGCAACGTAGTCACGACTTCGCAACGTAGTCACGACTTCGCAACGTCGCCACGGCCTCGCAACGTGCCTCCACGGTCCCAATAGACTTGCCGCAATCCTGCAACCTCGCCACAACGTTGTCACGGCATTGTCACGGCGTCGTCATAGCTTCAATTGCCCCGGCTACGGTCTCGCAACATTTGCAACCTCGCCACCGGCCTCCCTTTCAGGGTCGCCACGGCCCCAATAGACTTGTCACGGTCTTGCAACCTATGCAACCTAGCTACGCTGCCACGGCTCCAATTACGTCGTCGCAATCTCGTTACATTGTTTTGCTACGCTGTCACGGTCTTGCAACTCAGACCACGGCTCTGTAACCTCGGCCACAATCTCGCTACGTTGCTACGGCTTCAATTACGTCGTCGCAGCCTTGTTACAACTCTCGCTGGGTCGCCACGGTCCTAATAGACCCGTCACGGCCTCGCAACCTCGCCACAGCCTCGCTACAGCTTTGCCACGGCTTTGCAGCCTCGTCACGGCTCCAATTAGCTCGTCGCGGCCTCGCTACCTCGCCACGGCCTCGCTACCTCGTCACGGCCTCGTTACAGCTTTGCCACAGCGTCGCCACAGCTTTGCAGCCTTGTCACGGCTTCAATTAGCTCGTCGCGGCCTCGCTACCTCGTCACGGCCTCGTTACAGCTTCGCCACAGCGTCGCCACGGCTTCAATTAGCTCGTCGCGGCCTCGCTACCTCGTCACGGCCTCGTTACAGCTTCGCCACGGCTTTGCAACTTTGCCAGTCTTGCAACCTCGCCACGGCTTTATAACCCGGCCCCGGTCTCGCAATCCTTGCAACCTTGCGACGGCTTTACAACCTCGCCAGTCCTGCAACCTCGCCGCGGCTTTACAACCCAGCAACGATTTTGCAGCCTTTGTAACCTCGCCACGGTTTTGCAACGTGTTGCCATGATCCCAATAGACTCGTCACAACTTGGCAACGTTGCTTCGTCACGTCGCCACGGTTTCAATTGCGTTACCACAGCTTCGCAACTCTGCCACGGTTTTGCAACCTCGCAGTCCCGGAACGATGCCACAGCCTTACAACCCCATAACCTCGCAACAATGCAGCCTTGCAACTTGCAATCTCGCCGCGGCCGCCGCTGCCTCAATTGCCTCGTCGTGGTCTGCCCCAGTGCCTTACTTTGCCCTTTTTGCATTTTATAAGCAGCTAAGTGTCATACTGATTTGCCTAACATTAACCACTACTCATTGCCTTGATTAAATTAACTAACACTATTCGGTTGCTGCCATCCCTACTCGTGGCTGTCACATAATTAGGGATACAATGCCTTGACTCCGACCTCGTCGTTCCAACCTCGTTATTTCAACCTCGCTGTTCCAATGTCGTCGCCCTTTCGACTCTACAACCTATCATCATGCCTGAGGACAGGCATGAGGGGAAGAGGAACATAACAGTACCCCAAGATCATAATTTTGTCACTGGATTATAACGTTATTCCCTCGACCTCGTTGTCCTTACCTTGTTGACCTCGTCAACCTTGTCAACCGTGTCGCCTCCTCGTTAATCTCGTCAACCTCGCCGACCGTGTCGCCCCCTCGTTAATCTCGTCAACCTTGTCAACCGTGTCGCTCCCTCTATAATCGCCTCTTCCCTATCACGTCCTCTCCTATCGCCCCGACCTTGTCACTCCAACTTTGTTGCCCTGACCTTACTGTCCTCGTCAACTTCGTGGACTCTGCCATCCTTGTTGATCCTATCACCTTGTCGCCTCCCTGTTGACCTTGTCGACATTGCCGACCTTGCCAACCTCTCGTTGACCTCGTTGTCTCCTCGTTGACTTCGTCGACCTTGCCGACCCTGCTGTCCCTGTTAACCTCGCCACCCTCGTCACTCTGTCACCTCTATATTTCCAGTACCCTTGTATTCTGCCTTTCACCTTGCTACTGTTTAAATATTTGTGGTATGCCTGGCCAGTATACTGCTTATACTTCTACATTAGCATCCCGTTACGCTCTTGCCCTCTCCATTCTATTGCGTCTTTCCTTCCTATTGTGTTCTTTCTCTCTATCGCGTCCCTCTCTATCGCGTCCCTCTCTATCGCGTCCCTCTCTATCGCGTCCCTCTCTATCGCGTCCCTCTCTATCGCGTCCCTCTCTATCGCGTCCCTCTCTATCGCGTCCCTCTCTATCGCGTCCCTCTCTATCGCGCCCCTCTCTATCGCGTCCCTCTCTATTGCGTCCTTCTATAATCACTTCTTCCCTGTCGCGTCCTCTCCCTGTAGCGTTCACTTTGTTGCCCCTTCTGTCGCTTCACCATAGAATTGACGTTCTCAATCACTGGTTGACGGAAAGATGTCAATACGACACTTCTTTGATCCCTAGCGGCTGTTAGGAGAGCCCACGAGCGGGCTTCTCACGAGCGAGCTATGGTCCTCTCAGTTGCGAAGGGTTGAGGTATTGTGGTTGTGGTTTGAATGACTGTCTGGAGAGTTCACGAGCGAACTTCTCACGAGCGAGCACGTCCTTACAGTTATGAAGACCCGGACCAATATACTGGGGGAGAGCCCACGAGCGGGCTTCTCACGAGCGAGCAAGTCCCTTGGTATGGAGGTTAGCCATGAGTTAAGTTTTGTATTAACGTAACACTTACCACACCTAAGACTTGAAATGTTGTTTCTGCTTCACACAAGCGTGCTGTCGCCCCCGTGCTCATCAGTCCACCTGCCACTACAGCATGTAACTGACTCTTAGGCACTCTCGCTATGTCTGGCCAACATACCGTGTCTGCTTCAGTGTTGGATTCTCATTCACGCTCCCATTACATTGTGTACCTCGTTTACACGTATTTTACTGCCGCAACTCCCCTAGCATTGCAACTTTTCCGTTTCTACCACCCTCATTCTGGCATTCTCAACCTATTGCCTTTTTCCGCAATCTCCATTGCGTTACTTTTGCCATTGCCTCGGTCAGCCTAACTACCCTACTGCTGCCACTATACCAGTGTATTGCTACGCTTCTCTTGTCATCGCGATTCACACCATTGCGTCTCTCTTATCGGTACGCCTCTCTCGCCACCGCCACATTACATTCTTTGCTACCACATCTTCCTCATTGCCGTGTCCTTATTATCCTGGCCTATCGTACCTTTCATCTGTTGGAAGGGTTTTTCCTTGACCATGGTTTATCACTTCCCATGAGGGAGTGTTTTTACATGGCAGAGGTTTTTTCAACCCCCCACACTGCATCTCGGCTTCTATCCTTGCCGCATCAGTGCCGGCTATTCCAGCTGGACAGATTGACACTATCACAAACGTCGTTGTCGCCGTCATTATGCCGCACTTCTCCCGTTGCTGCGCCTCCTTTATTGCTACGCCTCTCTCGTCGCGCTTTCCTCTATCATTGCGCTTCTCTCGTTATCGCAACTTCCTTATTGTTGCAAACCTTATCACCGCGCCTTTTTCGTTATCACATTGCGCGACCGATACATTTACGATTAAGAAATTGCTACCGCTACCTGCCGTAGCTTCCCGATATACGTTTTCTTGCCGCAACTTCCCGACGCACATCTTCTCGTCGCAGCTTCCGATTTTGCGCATTCTCGTTGCGCTTTCCTACCGAGCCTTCCTTTAAGCCTTCCTTCTCCAGAAGCAAGCCTTAGGGGAAGAGGAACATAGTGGAGGATTTCTTTTGTGGAGGACACCCCCTCTCATCATCAGCCATCCATTAATCACTCTCTCTTACAAGTCATTCTCCATTAGCCATTTCTCATAAGTCATTATCCATCACCCAGTCTTTTATCAGCCTCCCAGTTCTCTCACTAGCCATTACCAGTCACCTCTCAAGATTCATTCTTCATTACCCATTCTCTCTCATCAGCCCTTCATTAGCCATCATCAGTCATTATCAGTCACCTCTCAAGATTCATTCTTCATTACCCATTCATCTATCAGTCCTCTGTCAGCCCTCTATCAGCTTTCCAACAGTAGCCTTCATCATCTCTCATCAAGTTAAGACAGCCAGTCTGCTCATCTCTTTTCGTGCTTTACGTTCATCTCAGCTTCCACTCAGTTGATTCACAGTCTCTCATAACCAGTCAGTCTTAGAACAAGGTGTCAGCAAGCAAACACTCAGTCAGTCATACATATACAAGCATACATTCAAGAAGTCTCAAGCCACTCCCCCTCTCAAGCTGGTCAAGTCAATCAAGTCAGGCCTGAGTGCCAAGTCAGTCAAGCAGTCATTTAGGCCATAGTTGCCAACCAGTCAGGCTACAAATGCCAACCAGTCAGGCCATAGTTGCCAACCAGAGTCAGGCCATAGTTGCCAAGTCATTACAGTCTCCCTGGGTTCTCTCCTTTATCCTTGCCATCTCATGCCAAACCTCACTGTTGCCAGTCTTACCTCAGGCCCCAAGGGTAGTGGGTAGAGTCTATGTGGCCCCCATCAAATTGCGAGGTACTGAGGACTAGTTAAATGGCTGATCTCACTGGTGCTGATGGATCTATCTGGGTAATGCTGATTCCCACAAGAGGGTAAGCTCCAGAGGTGAAGGCTCCTTTAGGGTGAAGCATGGTGATAGTGAATTGTTACTTGGTCAAGCTTAATGTGTGCCACACGAGGTGGATAGAACATGCATTAGGGGAGGTCTTGTAGCTGGTTGTTAATGCTGAGGTCCTTCTCTCTTTTCTCCTGGTCCTCTCTTAGCCATTCATTCACTACTATGCTAGGTCATAGTGGGTTATATGTTAGGGGAGGAGCAGCCTACCTGAGGGGATCACAGTCATGAGTACTGTGGCAATAAAGTGAGGTTACCTTCAGTGAAGTACACACTCTTACTACAGAAGACAAGACAAGACCATAAAGCCCATCAAAGCCTAGTAAGCTTGGGGACCAAGCTTGGGGAAGAGGAACATATGTCATACGGACAGTATATTTACCTATATCGCACTGTCACATACACTGTGCTTTACCTATACACACTTACACATTTACACTCATTCATACATCTAGCCACAGACACCCACTCATACATACACAGTCCACTCACACATACACAGTCCACTCATACATACACAGTCCACTCATACATACACAGTCCACTCACACTGTCATACACACTGTGACTCACCTATATACACTTATCATACATACACAGTCATGTACCTATGTACACAGTTCACTCACACTGTCGCACACTGTCCTCCACACTGTGCATCACTCATAAAGATGTGCACAGCCAGAAATGCCTTAGCAGGAATCCATACAAGTCTCGGCGAGCCTAACCATTTCGGCTCTAGTGTATTTTAGCTTGGCCTCTTAAGAATGTCTGAGCTCCCTTAAGCGGGGAAGGGAAACTTCTTCCTGTTCAGCACATTCTTGTGGCCCATACAACTTCATAACATGTGGAATACACTATTCTTCCCTCATACATTCTGGCTTCATTTCCAGTGCACCACCCTATAGTGTATTGAGCTACAGCTCCAAGCCCCAGCAGACACTGGCCCTTGTTACAGCCAGTTATCACTCCCATCGACGCTCACCACGTCCATACAGCTTCAGAAACCGCCTACGCCACTACTGGTGAGATCGTCGAAACACCATACCTATGCGACAATCGCGATGTCGAGGCCAACCCACCGCCTACCGACCCAACGCCTATCCAATGGCACAAAGCTACCCCTAACACGCCCTGGGTCCAACAACGCCTCAAGCAATATGCCCTAGATTTCCCAGAGGTCTTTGACATCGCCAAACGCAAGCCTTCCCGCGTCATGAAGACGCAACACTACATTGAAACAGGTGACGCCAAGCCCGTCAAACTTCCACCCCGTCGTTACAGCCCCTCCCAAGAGGCCGCTCTTCGCGACTTCGTGAAGGCACACGACAGGGTCCATATCCAACGCAGCAAGAGTCCCTGGGGTGCGCCGGCGCTTCTGACTCCAAAGAAGCCCCCAGGCGAGACTATCATGCCGAAAGTTGCGAAGTTTGACCCTCCTCCACTCCCAACTCGCATGCTTTTCGGCCAAATGACTAAGACCGAACGTTTGGAAAGGGAATTACAGAAAATAATATGGCGAATCTGCTGCGATTACCGCGAATTAAACAAGCGAACCAAGAAGCACGCACACCCGCTACCAAACGCGTTCGATCAAATTCAGAAAGCTGCGGGCCGCAGATACTACTGTTTCTTTGACCTCAAGGATGGCTTCTGGCATATCCCTATCTACGGTCCACATCGCGAGAAAACGGCTTTCTGTACCCCATTCGGTATTTATGAATGGCTTGTCATGCCTTTCGGCCTTTGCAACGCGCCCGCCACGTTCCAGGCGCTCGTCTGGGAGATCGTCGAGCCCTTCATGGAGTGGCTGGCCGGCATGATGGATGACATCGCCATCTGGGGTGACACGCTGGAGGAATTGGACACGCGTTGCCGCGCGTTGTTAGCCCGCTTCAGCGAGTACGGTATGGTGGTCAACACCAAGAAATCGCTTATGTTCGTCGAAGAGGGTATATTCCTCGGCTTCCACATCTCCCGTAACGGCATCAAGGCAGACCCTGCCAAGGTTGCCGCCGTAAGGGACAGGCCCATGCCCTCTACCTCGACCGAAATACGAGCATTCGTCAACGCTGCTGGGTATTTCCGTCACCTCATTAAGGACTATTCCCTGCTAGCGGCACCTCTCACAGAGCTCGCCGTCGGCAAGAAAAACGCTCCCGTCACGCTGACCCCAGTCGCAGTGACCTCATGGCGCACCATTCGGGACGCTGTCACCACTATGCCCGTCGTCAAACCCTTCAACTGGAGATTACCCTGCATCTTGGACGCAGACTCAAGTGGCAAGCATGTCGGCGCATGCCTCATGCAGCCATACCTCCACGACGGCAAGTCGGCACTACATCCCGTCGCCTACTTCTCTAAGAAGCTTTCTCCAACCCAACAACGCTACTCCGCACAGGAACGCGAGCTTCTCGCCATCATGCTCGCTTTGCAACACTGGCGCCATTGGGTTGAGGGCGGCCAGATCACAGTTCGTACAGACCACCAGTCCCTCCTCACCCTCAATACGAAGGCCGAGCAACCTGCACGTATGGTCCGATTCTTAGATGCCATAGAACACTATGGCATACAAATCGTCTACCGAACTGGCAAATCCAACGTCCTCGCCGACTGGTTATCACGCCCACCAGCAACGGCTGATGCCTCACATCCAGCCCGAGAGTCTCGACCAGATTGGGCAGCCGAATTACGACACTCGACTCGACAGCACCGCGATATGTTGCCTCAACAACTCAACGGCATAGACCTGCAAGCTGTCTCGGAATATCTTCGTTTTGGCACCGCACTCCCTCCACACATCGGGTCGGACTGGGCCACGAAGCACTTCATCTTCTACCAGGGCAGAATGCACAAGATCGTCACTCACACACGCTCGCCTGGCGCACCGCCGCATGCCATCGGAACGGCGCCCCAGGCTACACAACTCGTCCCTATCCCCGACGACGAGGACGCCCTACTCACGCAAGCCCGCAACACCCACCTCGACCACGGCCACGCAACCGTCGGTGTCACAATCCGAGAACTTACGAAGAGATTCTGGCACCCAAATCTCGTCTTGATCGCGCAACAGGTCGTTGCCGAGTGCAGGCACTGCCAACTGATGAAGCCCCCCAACACCCGGCTCCCCAACCTCATGCCCATATCTCCCCCCGTGCCTCTCACTAGGTGGGCAATGGATCATACCTCCATCGAACGCACCATAATCTTTCTCTGTATTGAATACGCCACAGGTTGGGTCGAGGCCCGTGTTGTCCCCGACAAATCCTTCGACCACACCCGACCCCTCCTCGAACATATTGGCGCTACCTTCGGCTTCCCGAGAGAATGGATTAGCGATAACGCAGGCGTCTTCACGAGCGCCGACGCCACGCGATGGCACGCGAGTAGAGGATCTGTTGTCAAGCCAACTACACCCATGCGCCCCAGGGGTAACGGCAAGGCCGAGCAAGCCAACGCCAGCATCAAGCGTATTATTCTCCGCCAACGGCTCGCCCACGGAGACGCGGCTGACATGCCGACTCTCTTGGCCTCCGCCGTACACATTCACAACCGTACCCCTAAGCCCAGCGGCTACAGCAGCTTCTTCCTCATGTTTGGCACCCAGCCCCCTCAAGACGTTCCCGCCGCTAAGGCCTACATTCGGGAAGAGACAGAGGAGGAGGAAGAGGAACACCAAAGGCACCTGGCACAGCAACATGAGGCTCCCCTGGCACGGCAGCACTTCGCCAGCCTGAAGACGGCGCGCGACCAGGTTCGAGCCTAGCTACAAGAAAAGAAGGGTCTAATCCGCACATACGCCACTGGCGACTGGGTCCTCAGAGTACGCCAACGGGCAGATAAGTCGGAACCCTACTATGACGGCCCGTGGGCTATCGCAAGTTGTCACCCAGGCAATACGTACCAGTTACGCAGCCCAGGCGGTGTCGTGCTCACATCAAAATACAACGGCACGAACCTATTCCCAGCGTACAGCGATGACGGCCATCCGGTACGATCGCTATGGTACGCGAGTAAAACACTCCTGGAAAGGGACAGAGAGAGGCTCAGGGCAAGGGCCGGATTGGACGGCGTATAAGACGGTGATTCTGTAATTTTAGCTACACTCTTAGCTTTCGCGAGGCGACGACATAGTTGGTGATGACTGGGACAGTCATCTAGGCGAAGGGGGATCATGTGGATTGCTTACGTAGGAGATCACGCGGAGGGCTTACACATATATCACGTAAGCACACGAAGACACTCTGTCTAGATATTCTACCCCGCCCTCTAGTCTAGCTTCTCTTCCCTTCTAATAGACATCGTACACTTCAGATCTGCCGGTTAGTCTCCAACAGTGAGGCTATTCAGCAGTAGAAGCGCGTACGTGAACGCACAGTATTACCTATTTTTGTTGTCAGGTGGTAACATGCTTAGGAGGCGCACAACGACAGGGCGGCACTCAATGATGTAACTACCTAGCCAAGGTACGCCGGGCGGCCGACGGGACAAAGTCTGCGGTGCGGGCGAGCAGCCTGACAAATTTGTCGGACGATTGATTGACTCTTCTTTCGGCCTTCCTTGGAGAGCATCTCCTTTCTCTCCAGTGTAATTGAGCTACATGATGGTCCAAATGTCGGATTGTATCAATGAAGGAGAGAGGTGGTGGGTATGTCACAACAACACATCCCTAGTTCACCCAAGTGATTACATCCGTATTAGTCATATGAAATAATATCTGTGGTTGGCCATCCGCCACTTTTAGACGACATCTTCCCTGATCTAATGAGCCTACATACATCATGTACCCCGTATCAATGTGTGTGTATGTGTGTGTGTGTGCGTGTGTGCGTGTTCAGACAATTCACAGACCAACAAGCACTGGCTGCTCTACACTAGAGTCACTTTCCTCTCTTCAGACACAACTACATGATTGTCTCTACCTAGTGCAGATAGCATGGCAGAAGTCAATCACATAATTATCCCGTGACTCCCGTCAGCTATGGAGCGCATCATAAGTAGGCACGGGTACTGCGCCATGTGGGTGTAGCGGAGTGTACCCAGTGAGCTACCTTAGGTACCCGTACACTAAGTAGAGTCTAATAACTCCCTCCACTAAGTAACTCCCTCCACTATCTACTATGTAGACCTCCACCAGGCGCTCAGCGCTGGCTGACCAGTGACGACGGAGAGTTTAGCGGGATTCAGGGCAGGGAAGCCAGGGAAGGAGCCAGGGAAGTACCCGGCGCCGACCAACCCATCCGGGGCCGGTACCTACGTACGTACGTACCTACTTACTTAAGTAGGTGCTCTGCATCACAACAGGTTTGCTCTTTCTCAATGTGCCTATTTCATACTTCAGGAAGTGTGACTAGCATAACTGACTGCCCCATCAGAGCTTGAGTTCAGGGAGAGTGACGCAATGGCACACGTACATTTCATACGTGCTAACCTAATGCATGTGTGTAGGTGATGTAGTGTAGGTTAGAACCTCCGACGTAAGTAACTACGGGTAGGTAGGCCTATACTTACTGTACACTAGGTACCTACCTACCTAGGGACAGGCGTCAGTACACAGTACGAAAGGTTCGGGTTTGGCAATAAAGGTGCTACCGTATGCTACCGTAGTGCGTGTTTGCTCAACAGTGCCAGAACGGGAGTAGTGTAAGTCTGGTGTAAGTGCAGCCTGTACTATCTAGCAGGTAGTCTTGTGGTAGCCACACTAGGCCCGCTAAGGTCCACCATAAATACAGTGAGCTGTAGGTGCTCCCGGTACCTAACGATGCTGTACATAGCGTACCAACACAAGGCCTGTGTGGCTTGGCTGCGACTAAAATACAGGGCGTACCTGGTCAGTAGCGCAAGGTACCTCCAGTTCCACGACTTCTAGCTCCACCTCCAATCCTCCCTCTCCATCCACTCACTGATCCACCCATCCAACTCATCCGTCTTCCTCTCTACCTACTGACACTACCTACACTGCCATCTCCATACCTACCGACTACTATCCCATCCATCTTTCCAGTCTCTCTCGCCTGGCATTGTGCCTCAACCTTCCTACCATCGGTCTTTCGCTGCTCACCTGACGAATAGTGTAGCTATTCCGTACAACCTTGTCCTTCCCGACATCCTGCCTCGTCATTGTCGTCTTCCTTGTCCTTGTACTCTACTAGAGCGCTCTGCGCAGTCTCTCTAGAGCGCTTCGTTTCCCCCGACCTTGTGTCCGGTCTTCCTCTTCCTCCTCTCCCCCATTCTCCTCGTCTGTCTCTGTGCCTGCTATAATACTACCTTGGCCTCGCGGGCTCTTTTGGCACAGCCTACTGGATTGCGAGAATTCATTCCACACCATGGGATACGGCTGCATGAAAAGCTCCTTATTCTACCGTTAGACTCTTGACAGTCTGGTCCGGTGCAGAGTTCTGGTATTTCACAACAAACCCTGACGCGTATCACGAAACCCTCGATTTCTCGATTCCTTACTTCTATGCTCCCGAGCGAAACCTCTACCATGGCGACCCTCACGGTTCCCGACGCCGGCTTGCAGCTGGAAAGCCCCCCGGGCTCCAGAGACTTCCTTCCAATGCAGGCTTTCGGTATAACTCTGGACGACGGCATGATTGAGGATATGATAAGATGTGTGCAGAGTGGGCAAGAAGTTGAACTGACGCTGGGCAATAATCCCGTGAGTTGATTTCTCCTGTTCTTTTTTTCGGCCCTGGCGTCCAGCTGCGATCAATTTTGCTAGAGGGCATTCTCGGAAACCATAGCAGGTCGAAACGGCCTCCAACTTGCAATCGTATATCGTCTGCCATGTCTCTTGGTTCGAGAGAATACCTGGCGATCTTTGCGTGATCACCGTACTAACCATTCATTTTGCGATTAGTTGTTTCACTACGGATCAAACGAAGAGAAAGTTTCGGCCGATGTAGACTCTATCAACTACGACCTGTACCTTACGGACCCTACGAATCCCGGGAGCAAGACACAGCGCCTACCGCATCCCACAATGTCCATTTTCAAGAAACCTCCAACCTCGCTCACGACAAAAAAGTCGACGAAGGTGACGTCGAAGCTCACTGGTCGAGCTTCATTCTCCGGCGCCGACTCCGACGCAGATGCTCGGATTGATTCGCATATACGCGGGAGTGATAAGGGGTACAGTACCTTCGGCTGGGTCTCATCACGCGGAGCTAACGATATACAGGTCAAAATTAGCCAATGGCGGCCCCAAAAGTAAACTTCTTTCGGCAGGAAAATCTGCGATGGCGAGCGTCTTGTCAAGTACAACGAACCGATCATTGCCCTCAAGCCCTGCCCTCAACGGTGTGTCCTCGCCGAATCCCGCCTTTTCCGCTTCCCAGCAAATACTAGAAAAGAACAAGGGACAGAGGTCTGTCTTGGTTCACGAATTAGCTGTGCGAGATCAGACATTCCAGCATCTGCAGGATGTCTGGACTTGTGCCGAATCGGAACTGAAACCAACCGTTGTGAAGGTCGCCGACTTCAACAATTCCACAGAGAAGTGGAGTTTGAAGAAGATATTCTGGAAAGAGCTGGACGTATGGAATTACGAGTACAGGAACGCCGAAGACCGTCAGTCGGCCATCGACAATGCTATCAAATCGTACGATAGGCAACGGGTGGTATTATCCGACCCGGTGTGGGAGAGGCTGCTTCCCAAAGAAGACAGGAACAAGGGTATTGTGCTGAGCAAGCTGCAGGCTACGATAGCTAAGCAGAACACAATTGCTCCAACTCCCAAGATCCAGAAGACGGAGAACGGGAACAAGAGCGATATCGACTCGTCTAAAAATAAGGGTGAGGCATCATCCAAGTCGAACGCTCGGTCAGCCGGCAATAAAACCAAGAAGATCAGTGAACGCGAGGCCCAGACGAAGCGTCTCTTGTCGACCAAACCCAAAAAGCCTGCGCCGAAAAAGCCAGCCCCCAAGGTTAAAGTCGCGGAAGCGAAAGACAAGCGAGTTCTTTCTGAGGAGTTTGTATACGACACGGAGACCAGCGAGGAGGATGCCCCACAGTCGCAAACTACGAAGACTGCGCCGAAGTCGAAAGCGTCCGCGAAGGCGAAGGCGACGGCGAAGACGGCTAGCAAAACAAATGAGAAGCAGAAGGAGCCGGCCGTTCCTCAACCCACGCTCAAACCAAAACCCAAGCCTATCGTTCGAGCCCCTCGTGCGCCTGCGAAAGCACCTGCGACAGCAGCTAAATCGCTCCCAAAGCAGTCCGCAGAGGATGAAGACAGTAGTTCGAGCTCTGGTGCTCCTCTGAGCAAACGCAACAAGCCAAAACAGCCACCGGCGAAGCCGAAGCCGAAGCCCGCCGCAGAACCTAAAGCAATAAAGCATCGGGCTTCTGACGCAAGCCAGAACTCTCGGGGAACTAACAGTACCGTATCTTCCAGTCTCACAATGAAGAGCAAGAACACGTCGCCAATCAAGTCGTCACCTCTCGCTACGTCGCCGCCAACAAACGCTTCCGATTTTGACGAACGCAATTCGACCCAACGACCGGCGAGTCGCTCGCAACAGCTCTCGGCGCAGCAACGCCAGAAAGGAGAGCAGGATCGGGAGGGTGAGCGTCGTCGCGGTCAAGCTCATGTGTCTAACAACGGCGGCGCAGTGTCTAACTCGGCTACGACATCCGGATCATCTGCTTCGGTGGCTAGTAAGAAGCGCAAAGAACGAGAATCGGTGGACGAGTCGACTGATACCACCCCGACTCCGCCCAGTAAAAAGGCTCGTCTCTCAAAGGATATAATGGTGCAGGCCACGAAGTTCGCTCGATTCTATAAGAGTTATGAGACGCTCCACTATGAGATAGCCGCGTTGAAAGAACCGCCTGAGGAAAAACTTGCCGACCTACTTGACATGCGTGAAAGGCTTGTCGTTATGAAGCGCGATATCCAGCGCGCTGTCGCAGCCGGAGCTTAGATTCACTCCGGGGCCCGGCCATCTCCCGCGGCTGAGCCAAACTGCCGATGTGAAGATTTCCGAGAAGAGGCGAAGTTGGTGAAGAGGAGTTTATGGGATACGACAATAGACAGTTCACACAAGTCATACCCACGACACGACAGACGTGTTTGGGGGTATTATCACGCATCTGGTATACGGCATGAAGGGAATACGGAATCTCGGCTAGCCTTCTCCGAGTGTTTATGTGTTTTCATGGGGAGGTTTTCTCTGAATTAATTTTTCTATCCAGCTCGCATGCGGATAGCAGCATTTCTGGACGATTGAACGGAAAAACAAAGTGCAAAGAAGTAATCAGCGCGATACTTTGCATATTCTAGCTTGGCCAAAAAAAAAAAAGAACAGATTGGGAGTAAAGGTGACCGGACAGGAATATACAGTCGGCACATCCATTTGCACATGAAATTCAGGCTCTTTGTACCTCGGTGTATAGGGGAAAGAAATACGGGGCGTATAAGTGTACGCCCTCAAAGTTAGTCAGACCATCCGCGGGGGCTTTGTCTCCCCCCGGGTACCCCTCCCCTCTTCAGTACACTATACACATGGCAGAAACATGTTTAAATATGTTGATCAGCCTTTTCTCAGAGCTTTTTTTCAGGTAGCTAGGTAATTATAGCGATTACTACAGATGTGCCGGGTTGGCAACAGAGAATTGAGACCGTCATCAATGAATTTGAGTTCCTGGCGCAAGCCTGTGTCCGTTATATGTCTTGATTTCATCGTGGTCTTTGCTCGGTGTCGGTGATGGTATTAATGAGGGGGTACATGGATGGATGGATGGATGGGTATCGAGCGAACAATTATTTTTATTATAAAGCCTGACTACGTATGTACTGTCTAGATAGCCTTACCTGTACGTTGGTTGCTAGAGGCAGGGACGGACAGACGGACAGAGACGGACGGATCAACTGAAAGGCTGCGTGGAGCTTCGGGTTATGATTTCGTTTTCTCTCTCTCTCTCTCTCTCTCTCTCTCTCCCTCTTCCTTTTTTTTTTTTTCCTCCTACTTTATCTCCTCCTATTTGGACTTTTAATCTCTGCTCCTTTTTTGCTTCTTGAGGTATGATTGTTAAGTTTTAAGTTTTTAAAGCAGGAGAAGGGAGGAGAAGCTTTGGCGTTTGGAAATGTGATTTGATTAGGTTAGGGGGTATCGTTAGGGGGTATCTATCCCTATCTAGGTTTCGTTGGCTGTCGAATGGGGAAGGGGGGTGTGTGTCTTGGTTGATTTTTTGTAGGTAATAACCCTTTAGGTAGGTAACTATAGGTATAGGTATAGGTGTAGTTGTAGTTGTAGTTGAAGTGTACGTAAAGGCGGTGTTACATATGTATGCAGATTCGGAACCAGGGAGAAAGATGGTATGGATCCATTTCTCGTTGCCTACCCAGATAGATAAATGGATGGATAGATAAATGGAAGGATAGATGGATGGATAGATTTGAACTTACACTACAGTGCTCGTACGTAATCTATCCGAACATTGCAGCAATGTAACTGTAACCAAGATCGGACGGGGACGTAAAGCGGTTCCGAAATTTTTAAATTTCTTTTTTAATTTTTTGTTTTGGGTTGTGTTGGAGATGAAACTGAACCCGAACCCGAACCCGAACTGGAACTGGAACTGGAACCTGAACTGGTTGAGAAAGTAATGGGTAGGTAAGGTAAGGTGGCTTGGCTATGAGATAGATAGATAGGTTCCCGCCATTACATCTATCTATCTATCTAAACTAATCCATTCCGAAAAGGAATTGAGAACCGACAGTCGCGGGTAGATATAGATAGGTACCTAGGTAGGTAGGTAGGCATGTTACCTAGCTAGATATGAAGCAGATGCGATCATGTTCCCCACGAGATAATACCTAGATAAACAATCATCATCAAGGGCCCTTCTTTCTTCCTTTTCCTTTTCCTTTTCCTACTCTTTTTTTTTTTTTCCTTTTTTTCCTTCCTTTTTTTGTTGGCGCGCGCAAGTCGGTTCTTCTTGATACCCCCCGCCCCCCCCCCCCCCAATGCGAATGCGATGCGATACGCCGCCACATGCGATATGCGCGCAATGCAAGGTGGGAAGATGAGTGCCCGAGTGAGTGGAGCCCCATTAACTTTACATACATACATACATACATAAACAAATTTGATCGACGCAGCCCGCAGAGCGCAGCACTTAATATAAAAAATGTAACATGTAATTAATTAATTAATTAATTAATTACTTTGTTAGAGGGGGGAAGAAAGGAAGAAAGGAAGAAAGAAAGTTAGTCTTTTCTTTTTCTTTTAACGTTTTTGTAGTTAATTAACCTAACCTAGGTATATATATATAACGCTATCTACCCTCCGATACACCACCCTACGTTAACCAAAGAGGTGTAATTATCTAGAACTCGGTTCACAGCTCAAACGCTTCCACTTCGTGATACGACACACGTACCGTTTAGTTGGTTGATTGATTGGTTGGCTGGATGGATATGTTATAATTATTATATTTATGTCTACCTATGTAGTCTAATATATACCTACCTAGGTATTGCCGTTGTACTGCGTTCCTGCATCGTTCTTTCTTTTTCTTTTTCTTTTGTTCTTTTGTTCTACTTCTTATGACTTGTCATTTTTCAATAGACCGAGAGAGGACAACCCCCCCAAAAATGATCCGAGTGGTGGGGGTATTTCTTGGACTTTTTTTTTTTCTTTTTGGTTGGTTGATGACTAGTTACTCCCCGGTCTCATCGGATAGGTCATACCTACTGTATAGATAACTACCACCTACCAATAGACTGTTCCTACCTACCAACCAACCAAGGCAGCTCAGCTGGATGCTTTGTTCGTCTGCCTACCTATCTAGTGATACAGTCTATCCTTGTGATGACAATCGAATCGAATCGAATCGACTTTCTTTGCGCAGGAAGTAAATAGCTAAACCTAGCTGGATTGATCCGCATCTCATCTAATTTAAATAGCAATACATAGTTACGTACTTAGAAAGCGCTTAATAGTGTGCCTATCTAGTGATGTTACGCTGACGGACACGCGCGAGCGTCAGCAGGCAGTTTTGGACAGCAGCCCGCTTCGGGCTTGGTGGTGCGTCTCAATATCAGGATCAATGCCCACTGTGACAAGAAACAAGCAGATAAATCCTCATACTACTTGGCTAAGAGGCAGAAAGAAGCGACATACCTAGCCCATCCGGGCAAACGGAACACATTCAACGCTTGTGTTATCACACATGTTAGTGTTCATAGCTGAATATGTAACCTCCGTCATTGGATTCTTGGGTGGTCGGATTAGTACGCTTCCGGACAACGCTATGTGATGAAATTGTGACCGAGTCCCCGGATGACCGGGCTTGTCAGAATCCGGACAGCAAGCTCCTACCGATACAGCAGGTACGGTGATCATGCACGTGGAATTCCGCTGAGGCCCGGGCCTTCCAACTACACTGTACACAGTCTGTACTCATGTAACGGAAGAGCGTGGCGAGATCACACAAACGACTCTTGACCCCAAGCTACAAGCCCCGAGTGGGATGAAGTAAATCCCCACGAAACATGGACAATGTACATCCCAACTACTCGAACGAGAGTGTGCCTACCCATACGTAAGGCAGATTTCCCGAAAATAGAATCAGAAGCCCCCCACGCCCCCAGTGGCGCGCAGTCATATACCGAGGTAAAGCATAGCACATTGAGGGGATTCATCAACCTCATACACCAAGGGTTAAATTTAATAGTATCCCGGGCCCAAGATGAGGTAGGACACGGAGCCTTTCGCAGGTCTCGCGAGGATTCGCAAAAGGGAAGGCGCCCCCTTCTCCCTCCGAACCGAACCATGAGCCGGATAATGTCGGGGCCGGATCCGGAATGGCGAATTAAAACCTGGCCTCGACCAAGCGACAACGTCCCCGTTCGAGCGCGCCTCGCATCCAACCACGGAATCGTGTGGTTCAAGATTATTCAGAGGCGAACATCGAATCCGCGATCCTGGTTGTCGGGATTGGTTACCTAAAGGTAGTGTAGCGGAAATAGGGCTGTCTCGCCCTCAGTTCGTGGCGAAGACTATTTAGCCAAGTCCACTATCCGTACCTCATAAGATAAACGACGGCATTGTCTAATTAGTCACCTGCCATGTACGACACAACGTACAGGTAGCGTCAGCTAAAGCTAGATTAAAGCTAGATGGATATCCGGATATGAAGCAAGGGGTGCAAACACATTCAGCAGACCCAGCTGATTAGTCTCCTCTCCGGTTGTTCCGGTCTCGATTCCACCATCGTTCATAGGGCGTGATAGCGGGCAGACATCTTTACATACGAACAAAAGAACGCAAACCGCGTATGGTAGCGGCTGCGACACGTGAGGTTCTTACTCTGTAGCCATTCCGAATATTCACCGAATCCATCGTCTCCATCACGAGATGCCAAGCATGTCGCAGCCAGTGGACGTCTTTGCCAAGGTATTATCACGCTGAGACTCGCAGTGGCTCAATATAATTGGGGGCACTTAAAGCCCCTGCTGTTCCGGATCGTCGGGACCAACATGGCGGGGATCGTCGCGCTTGGCAAGGTGGGTGGCGTGCGTGGCAAAACCGAAGGCAAGCGCAATCTAAAAGCAGATACGCAGCCGTCGCGTCTGCACGCACTTGGTCATCAAATTGTAACGCTCATCTAAACCGTTCGCACCGGATAGAGTGTTTCGACAAGGCGTTGGAACAATAACTCTCTGGTCTGGCATGTCGCAGTGCGCTGGGCCAGGCTGTCACTGAGTGAGTCAGCCGAGGGACCAAGGGCGCCCCTAGGACCACCTAACGTCGGAAGTCGGAGTTGTAAGTATGCCGTCGCTCTCCGCGCTTCGAAGCGGGGACAAATGGGCGACTACGAGCTGAAAAGAGCAGAGCAAATATCTCTAATTAGACGGTCCGGAAAACCGATTGCGCCTTTTTGATCTGCAAATGCAAGGCAGGGTGTGGGTGATTCCCCATGACGCAGCGCGCCATCCTTCGCTAACGCCATGCGCGGATAGTCCCTTTCGGCGCCGCCTATCGTAGTAGCTATACATCCTTATTGGACGTTTGCTTAGATAGGCCCTGAACTCCGGGGGGGTACATGGACAGGGACACTGAGGATGTACCTGAACTTAAATCATAACCCTTCGAAAGTACCATGCGGTAGACCCCATCCTGACAGGAATGCCAGTGCTTGTAGCGATCCATGGTTACGTGGTAAACAATCTCTTCCAATCAAAAGAGCAAAGGTTTGGACGTGGTGATCGGTTTTGTTTTAGTGTCGAGCACAAACCGAATTGTTTGTTACTGAGGCAACAGTCCTAGACAACACGAGATATCGTACGCTAGCCTGTTTGACAAATCAAGGCTGCGCAGTGTGCAAGGATAGCGTCGGGCGGTTCGGTGCCTTCAAGCTGCTTGTGCCTCTGGCGAGTTGCTTTCGTGTTTGTGTAAAGTTATATGGTCCAAACGAGAAGACACAAATACAGGCTGGTAGGTGGTGTGGCGAAAGCAGAATGGACGCTGGCCATGCTTCCATGAGGTTCAGAAGAGATTATATTCCAGTGGCCCTGGTCATCCAAAATGGGCAGGGTCGGGGAACGAGAATATATAGCTAGAGTCTGGCCTTTATTAGATCTTGAAACTTCGATGCTTCAGATAGAGTCGCTGCCAAGTTAGCATTCCTTGACTTCATACGAGGTTGTATTGGACCGTGCTGAACAGCATGCATGCCCGTCCATTCTACCTTCACCCCTATGCTCAAACCCGGGGGAGCCACAGCACCTCCAGTCAAGAACAACGACGAAGGCTTACTCCAGAATCAACGTCAAGAATGAACCACCCCGACGTCACGGTCAAACGAGGCCCGTCAGATCCAGCCGTAGCAAGAATGATGGCGGACATGAAACTATCCCTCGCAGCCAATCAACTAAGCGAACAGGTCAAGGAGAGCATGGGGTTCTGGCGTAAATTTCAGAGCGAGTACTCGGCGGATGTGAACAGTATCAAACTATACGCCGGAGGAGACGTGTTACAGCAAATCTGGCGAAAGAAGGTGGAGCATAGCCGCAAGCGTAAGGGCGGGGATAAGGACGACGATCAACGATTTGACATTCAGAGCATGAAGCTGGAAAGCTGTCTGAATCAAGTCGACGAGGCCACACAGCTACTAGCGGAGGCCTGGTCATCTGGCCACAGTAGCGACTATGATTCTCGACATCATTACTTGGAAAAGTTGCGGAGGACGGGCGACTTCGCTATCAGCCTGAGCAAAGAATCTAGATCGAAGGAAATCGCGTGCAGAGATCTTCTGGATGAGCTAGCCGAGTTGGAAAAGCTCCTCGATCCTAAAACCTCCACCAACATGTTGCATCGCTTCAACAAGCGTCAAGCACAAAAGTCACCCAGATCAGGAGAGTCGAGGCACGACGGTCATAGCTCAGACAGATCTGAGCATGAGAACGCCGACAAACTGGAACACAACTCCTCAGATTGGCCAGGTGATGGCGAGCAGGATAGCCCTAGCTGGGAAAACAATGATTGATCGTTGGAGGCGAATAGCTAGAGATGGGGTAGTCGGGAGGGACATTGTTTCGTTAGTAGTATCCTAGACCCCGAGAAGAAATCGCGATTGTTATCACATAACGTACCTGAGGAAAAAAATGTGAAGCATCGTCCCCACCAGAGTGATCGGAATTGAATTCTCTGTTGATGGCAGAGGCTGTGTATCGCACTCAAGTGACTCGCACAAGCTTCATGACGACTCTCCCATAGGAACCAACCTCAGTCGTCGTCCCCTGACGGGTATACACGAGAGGGAAGGCCCTGCGTCTCTGATGCCAATCATAGGCGTGATGTCACGCGAGGTCCTTACGGACAGGCCTGCGGAATCCCCACACAAGGCGAGGCACAGGCAAGATTGAAGCGTACTCCGAATTTCTCACGGGCGGGGAAATGCAGCTTTGAGCTCCGAGGAGAATAAAGCTGGTGAATTGCTGCAACTAGCACAGCAATTCTGTATGTAGCCCAGAAACACAGCCTTGATGAGGACGATGCTTGAGGAAGGAAAAGAAGAGGAGAGGAAGGCAGGAATTGTAAATTTCCAGGTCAATATACATGGCTAGTGGGAAGCTTTTATCGATAAGGAAGCTCGGACTGCTGAGTCATAGGTGGAGCTATGTAATCTACTTCCGGCATATGCATATTATTTATAGATGCATAAGCCAGGCTAGCTGGGTAAGCCCGGTACTTGCATAGAGGAATTCCCGTGCTATCTCCACATCACAGGGTCCAGATGCGGCTTTATTTTGACATCGGTCTAGAGGGAAAAGATAAAAACCCAGGTAAGCAGCGAGCGTGGTGATAAGGAGTCTCCCGGTTGATGGATCCAGAAGTAAGTCTTCTCAGCAATTAACAGGAATTTTCGGTCATTCTTTTGGAATTACCATGTCTCGTCTTCGGTGATCGAGCCTTTTGCTTTGCGTCTCGACTCCAAGCCCCTATTTCGTCTTTCTTTTTGGAAGCAGCAAAAATGACTGAACCCTTCGCCAGTCCAGATGACTTCCCACAAGTATGGCAGAAGCCATCCTTTGAGGAGCTGCTAGCTTGCTTAAAGCAGCTACATGTCGACCCTCCAGTTTGGAACTCGAAAGCATCCAAACAGAGCGTTCGGGGGAAATCAGAGAGTGCACGCTATCGGCGTGGGGTCGTCTCCTATCTTTGCAGCATCGTCAGCAACGGCCTGCGATGGATAAATGACGATGATCAGAAAGAGATCCTCTGGGAGGAGGCAAGCCGTTGTCTTGCGCAGCGATGTGGTCGAGCAGGAATGGGAGAGATTACTCGACGGTGGCCATTGGAGACCAGGCAGGTGCCCTTTGAATTGATCGTGCGGGAGCCCCCCATCACCGGCGATTCCTTGGGTCATAAAACGTGGTGTTCTTCTTATCTCCTGGCACAACTCCTAGATAGCATTGCTGCCGAATCCTTAGCTCACCTTTTAGGGCCAGGTCGTCGACAACCCTTGAGTATCCTGGAGTTGGGCTCGGGGACGGGTCTCTTGGGAATCGCTGCGGCTGCCATGTGGCAAGCTGAAGTCGTTCTAAGTGACCTCCCCGAAATCATGCCAAACTTGGATCACAATATTGAACAAAACCGTGCCACGGTCGAACAGCTTGGAGGCAAACTCAGCTCGGGCACGCTAGTTTGGGGCTCGGAGGATGGAAATAATCCAAGGTTCTCTCTCAAGAACCAGTTCAATGTAGGAGTGCCCCTGTCTCTGTGATTTACCAAGCTGATGATCTCTAGATTGTGCTCGTCGCAGATAGTATCTACGACGATTGCCACCCGGATCTCCTAGCATCAACAATACAAGAACAGTCTTGTCGGAACCTAGACTCTCGAGTCATTGTCATGTCGCCGATAAGGGATCAGACAACCAAGAAATTGGTTGCGCAGTTTCGCTCAAAGATGGGCAACGGTGCCCTTCCTTTTGTGATTCTGGAGGAACATACTCTTATTGGGGAGGACGATTGGGGGAATGACGAGGAGTTTCAGACAGTCGAGTGCTGGTGGGCCATCTTCGGGAGGCAAGCGCCTTAATAACGGAAGTTGTATAATTCATTTATCAGTCTTGAGCATATTGGATGAAGTTAATGTACAACTCGTTCACGATAATATTAGGGGTTAAGTACCCACGCATTGCACACGTGTGGATTAATACATGCACCAAACAAAGAACCGTCCCGTGTCGATCTACATCAAGTCGGCTTCACAACGAATTTGGGTATCACTCAAGCTCGATGGTGAATATAAGCCCTTAGCTTTGACCGCTAGCCACGGCTACTACGGGCCGGGGGGGAACATCCGTCACTACAGCAAGTTTGGATCAAATCGGCCGGAAGGCAACCATCTCGATCCTCAACGAACATCAGCCGAGGCACACAATAAGCATTTACTATATGTTTATCAACTTTTGTCACGATTCACGTCACGTTCTACCCTTGATGGACCCCATTGGCTTACCCGGCTGTGATTCATCGACTCCGGAAGAGCAGCCAGCTGTGTTCCTGATGCACTAATTCGTCTCGACATAGGGACTTGGTGCCATCCCAGCCTCGGTTTCTAAGGCCGATATCCGGAGGCGGTAGGCCCGTCACGTCAAGGAGGAATTATCACGTCACTTGTCGAATATGCCCTCCGTTATACGGTGCTGCCCGTCATCATACTTGTATACGGTTGAATGTGGCCACATGGCCGATGACTTTGAGGCCATATATGCTATTTACCTAATACACTCGGCTTCTTAAGACGTGATTAGGACTCCTGGGCAGTGAAAAAGGGTTCCAGTCTGAGTAAATGCTAGCTGGAGGAGTGCTTTGGGAAGTACGGAGGAACACGTGCTCTGGCAGGTGCCGCTCTTTTCAACCTCATAACAAAACGGCAACTACCTTGATTCACCAATTTCTATCTGGCAAGCACGACTATTACCGGCGCCTACCAAGAAGACCGGAACCAGAAGCCCGTCGCCCTTCTTACGGCAAGTACGCCAACAGAACTCTGCCTTCGCTCTTGCACTCTTTTACCTACAACTCGTCACCCTCCATTCTACGCGGTCTATCGACGGGAAGATAACGGGATCCCGGATCTTATCCCAAGTCCCACCTCTAACATATTCACCGGCAGGCGGGGATCCCATCTACCCTTTCTCTTCCTATTCATTGCATTTGTTGGTGATCACAAACTGTCGTCCGCCACTCCGAACTCGCACTCAAAGTCAACAACGCACACAAAAGTCGGTAACATCTTCGCCCCTATACTAACCATAGTCATTTATATCTTCCAGATATAGAAAACTAATCACTCCTCTTTCTCCCGTCTACCTCTACTCCACTACGCAATCTTGCTTGTCTACAAAAAGCCCGTCGGCCTAGGCCCCATCATCCATCCTCCTTTTCTCCCTCACCGTCCACCAACCCCTTTTAATACCAGAGCCCGAACATATCCTTTCACACCTAACGCTTCTTGTTATTCACAGATTCCCTCCTCGTATAATCTGTCGACAGTCAAGATGGTTGGCACTACCAAGTATACGGAAGAACAGATCAATTTTATCCTCGACCGCACGGTGAAGATAATCCCACGCGGTAAAACGTCCGAAGTCCACCACCGAACGGCCCGGGAATATGCGGAGCGCTTTGGTGACCAAGACTTTAATGTAAATCAAGTGCGTTACGTAACCGAAAGATACGGAAGCGACGCGTTGTACGGGTAAGGGGGTCCCCTCTGGAGGCCCATATCGGCCATTGCTTTGACCACGTTATGCTGACTGGCCTGAACTCGCAGTAACAGATGGGCGAACCTGGTTAGGGACACGGAAGCTGTCGCTGTCGCATCGCCGGCCACCCCAGGCTCCGACCTGGCTATACAGAATCCAGGCGGTATTAACGCCGAAGAGAAAGAGTACGATGGAGATGATGGCAGAGATGACGGAGGTGATAATGGAGGTGATGATGGAGGTAATGATGGAAACATGGCTATATGCCAGACCTGTGATGGGTCGGGCATGATCCCCGATGGCTCGCTTCACTATGGACTCCAGCCACCTATGTCTTACCACGCAAATGACTACGGTGGTCATCGCGCGGGTACCTCATATCAGAGCCCATATCCGATTCACAACCAACCGCTTTCGTTTACGGGTCGCCAACCTCCTACAACTCCCAATTTGCCTGGAATGTACGAGAATTCCACCGCTTACCACAGCCACCTGCCCACCGGTGATTATTCCTACCAAGCACATACCGAGCACGGCGGTCCAGCTGAGGGATTATTCGAACCATACGCCACTATGACGCCCGCGCCGCCCGCGCATCATTACCCGGCCAACGCACCACCTTTTGAGCTCAACCCTAGCCATTTTCCAGCTGGCAGCGCGATCACTACGTCGACTACCCCGCACTATCCCGTGTCTGAGGTCGCGAGCGCACCCATCGACCATCGCACCTATCAGAATTTCCCTCCTCAGGACAATTTTGCCTTCGGAATGCCGCAGCCTAGTCTGAGGGCCCCAGGTCTGGTACCCAACACACCTGCCATGCAGACGCCTCCTGCCGGTACCTATTGGGACGACCACAGGCAGACGGCCTCGGCCGGAAATCCCCTGGCACCCCTCGCAAGCATGACGACCTACGACGGCCAACTTGCCCCCATCCACCAGCCGATGAACGCAGACTGGCAGATGAACACCCGTTCGATGCCAGATATCATTACTACCGACAACACGGATTCTGGACATCGCCGCGTCAATACGCCTTCGGAAGCAGGTCAGCGCCAATCTTAGTTCGACGCCTCAAGTCGCCGAACCTGCCGACGCCGATTAAACCTCGTTTCCTACAGTACTCTCCTCTCTAAGTAATTAGTATATATTATCCACGGTCTACCTTAATAAACGAGATGATAACAATCCACCAACGTAGTGATGATGAATTTAACCGTGCACCATGTTATCTCTCCAGTCCGCGTCCTCCACGCGTGAGTAGCAAGCCCTGACTCCTGGGTTTTATCACCCTCGGCCCAGTCTCGCAATATCCAGGCCCGAAGTCTTTTGCTTCAACCCGCTCGATTGTGCTGGGATTGGTGACATTCCATTGAACTATTCAGTATTGGTCTATTTAATGCGAAGTGTGAACTCTTCGAATCCATTGCAAGTGCCAAGGTGCCATGTCCGATAGTACCACGGCACAAACTAATTCCAGATCAAGGCATACAAAGACCATTAAGGTGCTAGATAGTAGATTGTGCTTCTCATTTGGCGCCCACAAGCTATGCTGTTTAGATTACGCAGTTCGGCATGCCCATTCAGGTACAGGCTCCCAAATCCTTCTTAACCCGACAACTCGCGATACATGGAAGCCCTGCGGTCTTGTGCCACGTCCTCCTAACCACCACAAATATTGCCGTTTGGACCTGTAGTATATGACCATATAGTCGTAACTCGTGATATCGTATCAAAAGAGAGACAAGAAAATAAAGCAAAATAAATAGAGCAACTTCTTCATTGTGGTAAAGAAACCAACCTCCCCTTGGCGCCCGCTGATCGACTAAAAACGAGGGTATCATCGACATAGGCGTATGAGCAAAGAGAGTAACAACCAAACTGGTCTGAATCCTTTGTCCTATGAGGAATGCCGTGCAATTGCATTCTAGAACATATACGGCCACTGCACTTTTCACCAGCGTCGAGGCTGTCATTGGTTCGTGCTGTATTTTAACGACTAAACCGAAATGCTGCTGTTCGGATGAGAATCGCTGTCTTCTATGTGAAAGCCGTAGACGATCCTGTATAGGTCTCGTAAGAAGTCGAAGTTGTACTGGCTAGGCTGGTCCATCATTACAGCCACGCTCTTAGCCATGTCCATGGCAAATACACGCCTTCCGCGCGGTGGCAGAGACGATGCCTGCCGGAAAGAGGAGTCGGCGACAACTAGGCTCTTATAGTTCTGAAGAAGCGTTGCGTGCGATGGCAAAGAACCGAAAGAACCAGCCGACAAGCGTTTAACAAAGGTTTGCAGAGAGACTGGGTTTCCATGTGCGTCGGACATGGTTTCGCGTGAAAAGCCCAATGTCATCGCTGCCTTCAATATAAGGACTTTAATTCGCATGATATTGATGTTCTCGGCTCCAGTGGTGCTTTTCACTGTACTGGAAGTTCGTTGACTGCTTTGGGAATAGCCCGATAGATCTGAAGCGCTGCTCGACCACCGCCCGCCTCTATGGCTCTCCGTACCAAGCACCATTATCTCGGGCGCTCGAGGTGACTGAGGGTCTGGTGAGAGAGGGGTATCCTCAAACTCAGTGACCGGTGTTTCTGGTACAGGCGGCGGTTTCCGGGGTCTCTCTGTCGAGCCTCGCCTCGAGTGTTCTCTTCTGGACCGATTCGACGGCCTACTTGCTTGATCATCCATGTCTGTCTCTCGATTGTACGAGAAGAAGCCGGGGAAACTGGATCGTGGCGTGGATCTTTCTGGCCGAATTTGCGTCCATCCCTCTCTGAAAATGTCGCAAAGTTCCCAGCAAGCTTGCACAGCCGAGCCTAGTAATTCTTCATCGGGTGCTTTGCCGTCTCTCTTGTTTTGACGGAGACTAAAGAGCATCTCTGCGAGAGACCAACAGGCGCGGAGGAGGGAATTCGTTTCTTCTGACACCTGGCTACGCTGCTTCATCAGTCGGTGACATAGGGTGATATAAAAATCTAAGGTTCTCTCCCGGAAGGCGTCAGGTAGATTGCGATTATCCTGCGCGCTGTATAGACTACTCTCAATGTTAGCGATAGAATAGCGAAAGAGGGTAAATAAAGGCTACCACTTACTGGTTGTTCAACTCAAAACTGACACGTAGCACAGAATCGGATGACTCGTCTTGACGCGTTCGTACGTCAAAGAGTGCCTGGCAAAAGTCCCTACAGAGGTCAAGGTTCTCTCTCACGTTGAAAGATTCGTCGGTGTCCTCTCTACTATCATAAAGTCGTTGACAAAGTTTCCAGCAGCATTTCCATGCTTTTTCACGTCCATTTGAGGTACCGGATGCGCTGAAAACTCTTTCTCGGTGGTGAGTGCTCAAGCTCGCCAGAGTGTTGCATAACGTCCAGCACTCCTGTAGGGCCGTCCGTAAAGAACGGATCTCTATATCCTCCAGCACCTGCCCTCTGATTGGAGTTGGATAGTCTTGGTCGTTATAATCCTCGAGTTCTGGCTCGACGTCCGTATCAAGCTCCTTGGCTTCAGGAATAACTAGACATAAGTTAGCTGTATGACGGTGACTGGTGTTTATAATACCTACGCTCAAGACTGCTTGCACTGCTCGGCCGTACCCGCGATGAGTCGGCCAAGACTTCTTCCAGAATTTGTGCTCGAGGTGTTGCGTTATCATTATTATACCGAACTGGTTTGATATCGGTAGACAGGGGCGATGGCGCCGGTGGTTCATTTGATTTTGCCTACATGGTCAGCACAGTCTACGGAGAATGCCGATTGGTCTTACCTCTAAACTCCGATCATTTGGGGGAGTGGTGGCCCTTTTATCGAATTTGGGCGATTGCTGTGGCGAGCGTCTCCGGTTAGACCCTAATTGTTTTGAATGAGGGCCAGATCCGGCCTATGCATAATCAGCATGCTTGTGGCTACGTGGAGATCTTTCGACTAACCCAATTTTGAAAACTCTCAGGGGCATGGATGACAGAGAGTGCTTCCTCCCCAGCTGTTTGGCGAACCTGTTCGGGTGGGTTGATATACAGCTAGAATAGTTACTAGCGTCAGCCATTGCCATGTTTGCGTTGATAGTGGTACCGACCCGTGATTGAGACTCCAGACTAGGGGAAGTCGCTTCGTCCGACGCTTCGTCATCAATCTCAGTTACCGTCGTTCCAACTGATGTGACGGGCGAAGGGCCAACTATGTCGACAGGGCTCAAGATAAGATAAGAAGCGGAAGATGACTGAGGACCAGCGGTCGAAGAGGGCCGGCGCGAGCTAGAATCTGCGGGACCCGAAGACCTGGGGAAAATCAGTCATAAGTCATAGTTGGACAGTACCAAGCCGCAAGGCACGTACATTGGGCGAAAAGGAAGCTGAAGAGCCTGCGAGTCGGTTGACGAGAAAGACATATCTGAGCGAGAATAAAAGTTGGACATTATATTCCTCGCTGTCGATCTCAGGGGGGCCTCGAGAGCCATGACCAACTGATCCGAGCTCGCGTCGCGGTCACCAGGTGAACGGGTCAAGCCTTGGAGAGGGTATAAACGGCGCTTGAACGCGGGCTTGACCGCGTCTCTAAGCGCCACGGAGACGTTCCGATTGCCTGCACCACGCGCTTATTCAATAACCGATGCAGAAAGAATGACGGGCAAGTCAAGAATGTCGGTGTGTCGGGCAGGACTGGCGCTATGCAGTTCGCCGCCTAATAAAATTGAATTGGGTAACGCAGACTGCCGCGAAAGTCGGGGAGCTGGTCGTGCAGACGTAAGCGCCGGGGGAATGCTTGGTAAAGCGCCCTGTTGCCAGATGGTAAACCGTCTCGAAGCTATGGAGTTGGCGGTAGATGGTAGGCCGAGGAACCAGGCAATTTGTTACCAGCAATTATCGTGGTATGTAAGGGACCTAAAGCAACACGCCGATTTGCGAAGGCGAGAACCAAAACAGAAACCGAGTCTTCTAACCAAAATTATGTACGTGAGGAAGGGAAAGATGTCCAGGCGTAGACCAGCAAGACGCCAGGGACAGGTATGCAGCAATATTGGTTTGTAACAACGATCCAAGACGGGCGAGAAGATTGAGGAGAAGGCAGCGGATACCTATTATACAATGCGCTTGCAGTCGAAATGCAATACCGGTACCTAACTATTAGATAGCCAGCAATCAAAGGCGGCTACCTAGCTCCACCGTCGAGGTTGTATACAATGATACATCCCGCGGCCAAGGGATCGTGTGAAATAGGTACAGACAATACTCCGTACCTAACCCAAATCAGGTCGGGATCTGGAGCCTCGAAATGGGCGGCATGGGCGGACCCGATAAGTCTACGCCGGTTGGCCGAAAGCTGACGAGCACAGGATGCAACGATGCATGTGGTAAGTATGTGTTATGTGGCGGCGCTGGGCATCCTGGTTCAAGACATGCATCGAAGTTATACCACTCAACTGTGTGTATTCAAGTTCAAGTTTGTAGGTATGTAGATAGGTGGTTGTAGTGTAAGTGCAAGGAAATGCCGCCGGCCCTGCGATGCCAGCAAAGAGGCAGTCGAGGACCTCGAGGTGGGGGAGAACAGGAGCGGGAGACAGTCGCAAAGAAATTCGAAGAAGTGCAAGCAGGGGCTGTGAGTGGATTGCACGGGGTCCTGTATAACTTGAGAGCAAGACGACATTTATCCGCGCAACTTGAGCGTTTGATGGAGGCTCTTCGTCATATTATGCACAGATAGCGTTCTCTGATTGGCTGCATGAGCCTGCATTACTCCTGGCCTAATCTATATCGGGTTAGCCCTATAATTGTGCACTAAATATGCGGAGTGGCTCGTGCAAGAGCAACACCCGAGGCGTCGGCGCTTACAGCGGATCCACTCGTACGGATCTGTACCTTACCTGACCAGACCTGGTTACAGGTGGGTGGAGTCTGGACCACACGTTGGACGAGGCACTTTAAGATAGGAAGGCGGGACCTTCCCAACCCCTCTCTCTCATTACTCATTACTAATTACTCCTCCTTTGAGCATCCTCACAATCACAAAAGAACAGGGCAGATGTCATAACCCGGAGATATAGACATCACGGCCCTTGACGGGTTTCAATGCCTGTCTACCCTCGTCTCGGTCGTTACTACATAGTACAGACTGTATCTAGTGTAGGACTGAGGAGATGGGAAATATCCCGCGGCGGCGGTGTTGTCAAGGTGTGCCTGCTCGCATAAAGTGTTGGCACTAGGTGAGAATTCATTGGGCATCGCATTTCGAAGCCTCGCCCATGCTGCCTTATTATCCCCAAGTACTTTTGACCCGCGTGCTAACCAATAGCACCCTGCTGTAGTAAACAGAATGCGCGACGGTGTTCCCTGATGCGGGGAGATTGCACTTTGCACGCATTGCCAGCTGGACAACACCACTAGGTAGCTCCATGGTGAACCTTTGTTGGTGTCTAGTTGTGTCCCGACACTCTGGCTCTCGTCTTTATTCGGACTAGTTATAGATAGGGTGACCAGCCTTCTGACTTTGTGGGTCTTGGAAGCCCTCGATCGATCGACCGAACACGAGGACGTTTGGGAATAGTGCACGCTACTCTACCGGCAAGCTCACTGAGGTGTGCCAGGACAAGGTCACCCGAGTTATTATAAGGTGGAGACCCTTATTATCCTCTCCATCGTTAAGCACAGCAGTTCCCCTGCCAATCGAGGACATTGGACGCCAAATTCGAATATAGTGTCACCGATGAGTGCCTCTTCCGGAACGGCCTAAATGCAGGCCTCGCTCATCCTATCTGTTGTTCGCACGGGCTATGAGCTTGTCTCCCAGAAGGGCAGGCCTCCGGGATCATAAGCAAATGATCATTTCGTGTCCTCCCCCTTCGCAAGTGCAACACGACACATGATACATATCCCTTGACTGACAACCCAACATTCCTTGGGTTGGAAAATACCTGTGACGGGGATGAACGCCAGCCCTGCTTGTTTTCGTGGTGGCCAAAGCATTGCCCTCGGCCTTGGGGGGACCTATTGGCAATAACACATCCGTTATCATCCAATTCTCTTGACGATATCTAGCGCTCACCCAACGGGACGGTACGCCAGGGATGCTCGGAGCCCAAGTCAGCCAGTAATATCATTGAACGCGGCAAAAAGGCCTGATGCCTAACGGGCTTGGGACGATCAACAAATATGACGAGTGATACAAGTGGCACCGCAAGCTTCACACAGCACCGGAGCTATGTGACAATGCAGGGGGTTTACTGAAAACAAACAAACATCGAAATTTCAACACGGAAAAAAATACCTAAAGCCCTAAGGTTTTGCCCGCGCCAGAAGAATGGGGACTTCTAGAATATTTCTCTTTTTATTGGTCTCAGTGTGCGTAGACGCCATGGTCGCATGCATGAATGATCCTTTACCTGCGAAGCTAACGAGTGTCTGGCATGCACAGGTGCAAAACGTGAACGCCTCTTGATTACTCTGGGCCAAGGCCACGACAAAAGTTCGCCGCAAAGTGTCTAAGGCAATTGTTGGTTCCATACTGAGACGGCCTGGCCGAGCAGCACCGTCTAGAGATGTCAAACAGCCGAGTACCATGGGAACGGTAATGGCAGGGCAGTGAAGTCGGGGATCGCAAGCCGTGGGATTCAGGACCTCCCCACTCCTCTCCAACAGGGAGAAGCTTCGTACTTCGATATAACCGAAGCATGGGTTTCGACTTACAATGAGCGACGATTTTTGACGCCGCAGTGGAGTTTAAACCCTACAAATGGACCCATCGAAGTCCAGGCCGGTATGAGTCGCAAAAGTTCCACAGATGAGGGATTCTGATGGCATAATGCCATGGGTTATATCGCGCCGAGTTGGACGTCTACCAATGGGTAACCATATCCGTGCAGATTTGTATGTGCCCAAAGTGAAGTTAACCAAAATGGTATTATCACCCGTTGCTGCATATAAACATTTTGGGGCTATCAGATTTCAGCAACTTTTATCACTGAAAACACCAGACTTCGCCAAAGCCGCTAGCCATGAAGGGCAATCAGCTCACTGTTATCTCGAAGGCGCAGCAAGACTATGACAAGTCTTAAGGGACTTGTATATAAGCTCTTAGAACCCCGCCACCCTCCCAACGAGAATTCATGGTACGCTGCTGCAAGATCGATCTGGCTGAGTACCAACAACTCAACTTTGGGAATAGTGCGACCCTAGGTTTAGCCTTATATGGATGCACTGCCAACGAATTACGACGACTAATTGAACCCGTATAGCGAGCTCACGACGTTATCATGCTTCACTTGGGGAGCCGGCGTTATTTCGGCTTAGGAAAATAAGCACTCCGCTGCCATTGTGAGCTTGGAGACGGGATTCCGGGTAAAATCTGCCCAATTTGAATCATGTTGCTGATGCTGAAGCAGTCGCCTTGAGCGAAGACGCTAGGCGTCATTGGCCACCGCCAAGTCATGTACAAGACCAAGTCGGAATGTTCAGGATCTTCGTAACGCTTGATATGTGCTAGTAGCAAACTTGTGATGAGTCCATATCATCATGGCGTTCACGTAAACATGATTTCGTGAGTCCTGTTCAGTTCAGAGGGGAAGGTGAACGTTTGGGAGGTGCGGGGTACTCCCTGTCGTAGGAACAAAGCATGGCATAGACTTTTGAACTTTTGAATGCATAGTAATTACAACTCACGAGAGGACTTTGAGTTGCTAAGATCCGCACGCTCAAAGAACACGCAATGAGGACTCACTTTTACCACACAAGGACGGCATTTATTAATAAGGTAAGGCACATTTGCACATTTATTCGTTTATCGTGTAGTTTAAAGCGAAAGACAAAGCCGTCGCTTCTCGTAGGGACAGGCCTCCCTCCTATGCGCCGTTGATGCCATCGCAAGACAGAGGCTAGATAGATCGACCACGATATCACTTCTGAGCCCGGTATGACTTTCTATCCAACGTAGAATCCACTTCTGCGTAGACATCTCACGGGGAGGGCGTAGGAGACTCGTGTCCGTCGCGTCTTGCGTATGCCTGAAACAGTAGGCTGATTACTCCTGGGAACCAAACGCCAATGTAATACCCGTGCAACCGAACGCCTTCTAATGCAAATCTCCGTTGGCCTGATCGCGAGGCCACGTCTGGGGCAATTCTCTAGTGGCATCCTAATCATCCTTTCCCAGCTGGAGCTTCTTCTCATTTCGCCCGTCCGGTGTGTACCTTGCCTACGCGTTAGTAGCCTGTCCTTCCACTCTTTCCGTTCTGCGCTGTTGAGGGATGGCTCGGGGTTATAGGAGGGGCTCACTTCAATAGCTTTTCGATGAGATCAACATGGGTCATGATCATACGACGGCAGCAGTATCTTTTCAGTCCGAGTTGGTCCATCGCATCGCTGGGGGTTCGTCGCGTCAGTTTGCTGTTCTGCGATCGGAGGTAGTTAAGGAAACGAACCCATCGGGAATACCCTCGTCTATCAATTTAAGATAGCGCTCCCACAAGTCTCCGGTAACCTGGATCCAATGGTTAGCATTTAGGCGTGGCGCGAATGTCAAAGGGAAAATCTAACCTTCCCGCAGGAAAAGCAGCGAATGGGAATAATCATTTTCTTCGTTCGGTCCTTGACGTGTACGAAATAATCACGATTTTCGTTTCTTAAGGTGTACGATGTACTTGCGATTGGATGATTGGATAGCGATGAAAGGTCGTGATAATAGGCAGATGTTCACTAAGTTGGGATCTGGAGATGGCGAAGTGATAGTCGTAGGCAAACAATGAAATAGGTAGAGGACAATGCTTTTCCAAAGATTTCAGCGGCCCCATACGATACGGGTCTAGATGTGGGTCGGTGTTAGGTAAGCATGACGCTAAACTACTGGTCGCAGAAGGCGTAGAAGGCGCTCTAGGTGCACGCATGCATCTTATGCATAAGCTACCTATCTAGATTTGTACATTCATTATTACATTACCGTGTGCATTATGTAGATAATGCATTCTTATCTATACATGCAGATTTCTTATCGCGCGACTTGAACTGACCCGCAAAAGATCTGTAAAACGTTCAGACTGCGAAGCTGCCCGTGAACTTTTTGCAACAATAACGCGAGAGGGAGCTCGAGACCAGTGCTGTTTGTAATTGCGACGACAACCCCTATTTTGTTCAACCATGGCGCCCGTGACGGTAATGGCGGAGGAGGTTAGTCACAATAAAGTCGAAACGAATCTCATTGTTATTCTGGAGCATTTTCTAACTTGTACTTCAACCAGCTTGTCGCCAACAAGCGCAAGAGAAAATTAGACGAGCAGGGCAACCGAAAGCGGAGGAAACGAGATGTGAAGGCTGGTGCTGTGAATGATCAGCCTCCTGATTCAGTTGCCGAAATTGAAGCCAATAATTCCGAAGGAAAACCGACTCACGAGACACCGAATGCCGATGCCAGAGTCGACGCGCAGAAGAAGCCTAGCCGTCGCTCGAAACCCCGGTCGGGGAAGACTGCCAAGGACAGCACCCGCAAATGGCAGATCTCAAAGCCGATAGGAGGCAGAATTCTCAATATAGATCCCATTTTAACCGACGACGATAAGTAAGTATCATGAACCCAACTGAAATATCAATCCACAATCTCCTTACAGGCGCATAGACACTTGATCCTCGCATACAATACATCCCTTCAACTGTATTCCACATCCGAGTCGCTCCTACTGCGCAAAATACAGCTTTCGTTTTCAACTCGACATGATCAGATCGCCGCCATTTGCCCTTCGGTTGTGTCCCCCAGTTTACTCTGGGTGGCTTCTCGCAAAGGCTCTGTATGGCTTATCGACTGGACCACGGGTGCTGGGTCTGATGAACCTGTAACTTTGAGATGCGACCGAATACACGATATGTTTGTCGACTCCGTCGAAGTCGATGACAAGCTCCAGGACATTGTATACACTGCCGCCAAAAAGGAAACGGAATGGCGCATAACTGCGCATTACATTCGGGATCGCGAATTGATTGCTTCTAAACCTTTCTTTTCCTGCGCTACGCCGATTGAAAACCTGAGAGTTGCCCAAAGGGCGAACACGTTTGCCGCCTACACTGAGCGACAAGTTATTCTCGGCTCGCGAGTTCGAAAGGCCGGTTCCAGCTTTAATCACCTCGACTATGAGGTAATAACCTTCGATGCGAGCGACGACATTACCTGCCTAGATGTACAGGTTACCAGTCGTGTACACCTCAACCGTAAATCACAACGTGAAGCGAGCGATGTGCCAATCATGGATTTAGTAATCGGTTGTGCTCGAGGCGCTATTTTCGTTTATAACGACCTTCTACCCCAGATCCGGTTATTGGATACCTCCAACACGCGCCATAATGGTCTTCAATTTCGCCAATACCACTGGCACCGCAAGGCTGTCCATGCGGTAAAGTGGTCTCGAGATGGTAAGGGACAAGCTAGATTATAAATGTCGGAGCTAACATTCCTAGGAAACTACATTCTCTCAGGAGGCTCGGAATCAACCTTGGTACTCTGCCAGCTAGATACTCAGACGATGGACTTCCTGCCTCATCTCTCTGCAACGGTTGAAAACATCGTAGTTTCGAAAAATGGCTCTGCCTATGCCGTCCATTTAGATGACAACTCTGCCATGGTGCTTTCAACTGCAGAAATGAAGCCTATTACGTATATTTCTGGGATTCAGACCATACTTTATCCTCGACCTTTTTCCAAGGATGATCGAGTTAGGCGAGTTGGACAGTACACCCTGGATCGACTAACGAGTATACCGGCCGCTATGTCACCGTCTAATCCATCGCAGATGTTGCTTTGCGTTGGCAATGGGCAGCCGCATAGTTACTCTGGAAGCGGCCCGTCAATGCCCCTAATGCAAGCCTTAGATCTAACTACTATGCAAAGTATCTCCAGACAAGCTTTAACAAGGACTAATCCGACGGATACGAATATTACATCTAAAGGATACCCGATCACTGAACCGAGAGTTACTGCCATAAAGTACTCGCATAATGGTCGCTGGCTTGCTACAATCGATGACTGGCAGCCGCCTTCGCGGGATATAAATGGACTGGATGGCTTGTCTTCGGAAAGAAGAGAAACCTATCTGAAGTTCTGGTCGGTCTCTGCCGAAAACCAGGGTCTGGAATTGATGACTCGTATCAATGCACCGCATCATTCTGGTCTAACCGAATCTATATTCGACCTGGTAGCCGACCCTAAGTCAGAACGCTTCGCGACGATCGGTGGGGATGGCATGGCTCGTTTGTGGCAGCCAGTCCTAAGGCAAAAGGATGGAATACAAATCAAGGGTAAAGGGGGGCGTAAATTGTACTCCTGGAGCTGCTCACAGGCCATTTCTCTTTATGGAAATGAGCCTACCGGCGACGCAGGCGTATCCAATCAAGCCTTACAGACCTCTGGCGCGGTGGCCTTTTCCGAGGATGGCTCTGTTCTCGTGTGCGCTGCGGTCCACGAACAAGGGTCGATGGTTCAAGTCATCGATACAGAGAGCGGCAAGATTCGAAATTCACTCGGCGGACTCATCACGGGCAGTATACAGGGTATCGCGATCATTTCGACAAATCTCATTGTACTATCGGATAATCTTATGGTATACGATCTGGTCCTCGACGAACTGCGATATGGAGTCGAATTGAGGAAGAGGAATAGTCATAAGCTAGGTGTCACGCTCATGACCCATTTAGCAGTCGATTCTCAGACGAGCTGTTTTGCTGTCGCTGTTTCGCGAAGTAAACTAGAATCAACCGAAGTGCGCTCAGAATTGGCTATTTATAGCGCCGATGGATTCGAACCCGAGCTGGTGCACAGCTTTCCGAAACCTATCACATCATTGGTGTCCTGCACGGGTTCGAGCGGCTTCATGGTTCTGGATGCAGCAGCACAGCTTTGGTCTATCACGGAGAGCATGGACACGAAGGCAGTCGCGTTTGCTCAGCCGCTGGCTGATCTCAAGCTAGACCAAGAGCCAATAGCAAACGGCGATGTGCGGGCGTTGATAGCCGCGGAAGATGATGACGAAGCCAGCGAAGATGGTATGGATGTCGACATGACCGATGCGAACGATGGCGATGCGAGCTATCCAGTTGTTGTTGCGCCACAGAGACTCGCAGAGTTGTTCGATGCCGCTCCTTCCTTCGCCATGCCGCCTATTGAAGACATGTTTTATAAGGTTGCCAAGCTGTTTTTCACCAAGACGGGCGCTGCTGCGTCGTGAAGTCTCCCCATCCGGGGAAAGCATCCCCAGTCACAAAACATGCCGCTGCTTCGCGGTTAATTACAGCTGAGGCCATTGTCTACGCTGTGTCGGTCTCCAAACAATCATCTGCGAGAGCACACTGGTTCCCACGGCCATCGGCACCATAATGTCTGGACAACAGCCATGGATCATGATACGGCGCGGATGCACCATTGGCTTTCTCTAGACCTCATATCTCTTTCACCGTATCATGGGGCAGGATGAAGCGTCTCAAAATAGGTCCTGGTTCATACAAAAGTGTTGGCTCAAGGGTCAACTGTGAAGGCAGTGTGAAAGGACATGAAAAGCAGAATATGGCTGTCGCTTTAGCGGAACGGTGTTTGTACTTGATCCGAGAATGTGATGCATACCCCTGTGAAATAATCAGGGGCCCAATCTCTTTTCTTTTTTCTTTTTTTTTTCACCGCGAGGGGATTGAAATACCAAAGTGGTACTTTTCAAGCAATCGTCATTGCTACCTCATCTACTACATAGGTAGCCGGAATTAAAAAGGAAAAAAAAAAAAAAAAAAAAAAAAGAATCATTAGAACTTGAACGAACTTTCTTTTATAAAGTATGTGAAGAATCAATATGCATCTATAAGATTTAGAGTAGACTCGTCCCGTCGTGAGTCCCATACCCGGCCGTTCTAGATAACTAAAGGTACGAAGCACACGATCAAGGGGGCCCAATCACACAATATGAGGAGATCGGCTAGGTCAGAATGAACCCAGGTAGATAAAACTTGAACCCTTCCAATCAGCGTCCAAGGTAATGTTTCTCCGACTTTTCCGGCGTTAGATTTTCGGGATGTTGTAGCGCCGGGGGCGAAAGTGAGTGGGGTAAAAAGCGGCCGAGGAGGAGCGGATAATGCGAACGAACACCTCATACACTATTTATCTGCTTAGGTTAAGGTGGCCTACACTAGATGATACCTGCCTACCTACCTACCTAGTTTTGCCCAAAACCCAACTCATCTATCTACATCATCTATCTCTTCTTTTCTGGCAAATCATCTTGAGATTCGGCGGGGCTTCTGTTCTTCTCCCTTTGTTCTTCTAGAAGGCTCGCGAGTTATTTGAGGATTTTGGTTTCTTTTCTTGTTTCCGTGCTCTAAATTCTATCTTGTGTCTACGTACGCAACCCGTCTCTTCCTGAACGGCAAGCTTTCGTCCGGCAGTGACTCACGCCCACACGTTAAGACTCCCAGATAGGTTACGTATGCAGTAGGTAGGTAGAAACGTCTTCATCGCATCTACCACAACCGCTACAAAGGGTCAAGGGTTCACGCCGACATATAGACGCAAAAAGCCGGGCACACACAGCCACCTCGTTATACCCAGCTAGCCAATCCATCGAACGATATCACAGCCATGTCCTTCACCTCGATCCCCATCCTCGACCTCGCACAGTCGCGCGACCCGGCGACAAAGCCACAGTTCTTAGCCGAGCTGCGGCATGCGCTTATGGAAGTGGGCTTCCTATACCTCAAAAACATCGGGATCCCCGCCGATTTGTGGCAAGAAGTCATCCATGAAGGGCGGGCATTTTTCGACATCCCGCGCGAGGAGAAGTATGCAAAAGAACATTCAACCAATGTCCTGCTTTCGGGCGCAAGGGTTCAGGCTGACATACAAGGCCACCAGGTTGAAAATCGAGATGAAAAATGCGCCATCATTCCTAGGATACTCGCAGCTCTCAGCCGAAATCACGGTCGGCGCAATCGACCACCGCGAGCAAATCGATCTTTCAACGGAACACCCGCTTCCAGACCCCGATGCGCCTGCCTGGGACAACCTCTTAGCTCCGAACCAATGGCCATCGGCCGCCGTGCTACCCAACTTCCGGAGGGTCTACACCGATTACATGTCTCGGATGGGGGCAATTTCGATCCAGTTTACGTCGCTCATCGCCGAAGCCATCGAACTTCCGGCCGACGCGTTCGACCGATATTTCGAAAAGGACCAGCAGCATAAGCTCAAGATCGTGAAATACCCCGATATCGCGGAACTCGGCCTGGGGGACGATGTACAGGGTCAGGGTGTCGGGCCCCATAAAGACAGCATGCTTACAAGCTATCTGCTGCAGGCTAGCGACCATAAAGGGCTGCAGGTCCAGAACATGAAGGGCCAATGGATCGACTGTCCGCCGATAGATGGCACAGTCGTCGTTGCTATTGGCCAGGGTCTCGAGGCCTTGACCCACGGGGTGTGCTGTTCGACAACCCATCGTGTACTATCCCCCAAGGCGGGCGCGGGGGCACGCTTCTCGATCCCCTTCTTTCAAGGAGTGCGGGGGAGTTCGACATTTGAAGAGCTCGAAACAGTCGGCGTGGGCAAGGTGCCCGAAACTATCAAGGAGCAGAGACGCAGGGTGTTGGAGGCGAGTGGTGGTCGACTAGATGACGTCGAGTTCACGTTCCGTAGCGGCGGCGTCGCGAAGACATTAGGCGAGGCGACACTGAGAAATCGCGTCAAATCACATCCGGACGTTGGCGAGAGGTGGTATCCCGAAATACTGCTGAGTATCCGTGAGCAGCAAGCTAGGGAGGCGCAAGAAAAGGAGCAGAAAGCAGAGCAGGCTGGCGTCCAGAGTGAGGCCGTAAATGTCAGCAGACAAGCCGTCGAAGCACATTAAATCAAGCAACATTCCCTCCTAGTATGAAGGGTGATAATGAGTGCGCTAGGTTAAAAGCACTTGTGGTTTGCCGTGTAATATCAATAAATTTTAAACCGATGATAATCCGCCCGTACGCCTCAAAATAGAATTGCGCTGAACACCAGAAAATGCGCCATCACTCTTCTTGAATCTGCCAGTAGTGCTCATTTTCTACCCACATTCCTATGCGACATAGTCTAGGCGGCCTGATAGCCAGGGAAGCAGTCGAGCAATGTCTTGCTATGCTTGTTGGTAGCATGCTCAGTGAGCCTAGATAACGACCTGTGAGCGTGGGCTCCTTTTAACGCAATTTTGTGTTTACTGATCAAAGCGTATGCGATGCCGAGGGGGGGGGGGGGGGGCAAAATGAAATTTCGTGGAAAAGAAACAGGAGACGTACTGAGGAGCGCGCGTGGTCTTCAGGAAGGTGGACTTGCAGATGGTGCATTGAATGTCCATCGCCTTCGCATTCTATATGTGTAGACGTTAGCGAAATCTGGCGCGTCAAGAAAAGAATAGAAAAAAGGGATTTTCTTACGGTCTTCAGCTGCGACTTGGCGACCTTGGTGTCCTTCGCGTTGCGCTCGCGCTTCTGCTGAGCTTTGGCTCCCTGTATATGGGAAAACACGCGTTAGCGGAGCATCGTGAAGTTGGCGACGACGCGGTAATTTTGGACTTACGTTACCCATTTTGATTCAAAGTGAAGTACGGTCTGTACGGTTGAAATTTTACCAAAAATATGATATCAGCTGGAAGGAGATATAGTAGAACAGTGTTGTCTTTGCTGTAAACCTGTAGGGCTGGCGGTGAGGATCTGCAATAGAAGGAAAAAGAATGGAGGGGCTGAAACGTGAGGGAGTTTGTGGAAGTCGAATTCGGAACGATTTGCGCGCGCCAGGATAGGAGAAGCCCCGTCTTTCGCATACCCCTCTACTCCGGTTTCTGCATAGTTTGGCTCATCTTGCACTAGCGCACACTAGGTAGGTACCTAATTAGAGTCCACTATGCAATGTTCTAGCCTTATGAAGTTAGATAGAGTTACCTAGTTAATGGTGCGGCACTAGTGCCCCGGGCACGAATTTATTTGTGATATATCCGTAGAAACCTCATTCCGGCCAGGTTCAAAATGAAAAAGAAGATTTGTGGATAAATGGGAGACACCGATATATGACATCATTTAGGACGAGAGGCGGCAGGTTCAAAAGATGAAGAAAGTGTGTGTAAGGGACGTAGTCGTAACAATTCTATTGAGGGCCGCGAATCGGAGTTCAGCCACACCAGCCAATTGACTAATTAGAATACCAGCCACACCCTGCCTTAAAATGTTCATAGTGGCTACACTAAGGGCGTGTTCGCGGAGAACTGAATTTGCGAAAAGCGGTGGGGCCGGGGAGAAGCTTAGCTAGATCGGGCATAGGCCAGACCGGACACATGTACCAATACCGACTCATATGACGGGTCCTATTGAACACAGTTGTAGTGTATAAAATGTCATTTAACACTTCTCTCATACAATTGAGGGTGCTTGGTGTAGCGGTTAAGCTACCATGACCTTAATTGGCTCGCTAGTGAGAACAGCCTTCGAATCCTGCTGAGAGCATAGTAGATTTCAACAATCATAAGCGTAATTGCTGTGGGCTATGTTCGAGGACGGCACTATTGTGAAAGGTGCTACACCAGGCATTTAATTCTTATTTTTTAGTGCTTTTTAGCGGCTTCAATCACTGTAAATCCGCTGTAAAAGATTGCCCACCTAGCGCTCAGTACACCTGCAGTGTACTGCTACCTGTCCTGAATTCGGCCTACTCCCCATCTAGCTAGACTCCGGCCCGGCCCCACTATCTTTCGCAAATTCAGTTCTCCGCGAACACGCCCTAAAGGTGGCGGCGGCGGCGGCGGCGTTCGCTTTCGCGTTGAGTTGCTGGTGTTACTTCATTCATTCGTAACGAGTCTTTTACACTACCTATCATGTACACGAAGTTGGAGTAGGTAATGGTATACCTAGGTAGGTATGATTGCTGTGCGTATGTATTGGACACCATATTTACGTGTTTATTCCGCGAGTCAGTCTCGTCATCGGCATGTATTGATTGAATCACTTTGTTATCAAGTGAAGGCCCATCAATCATCGTTTCCCGTGCGGCCCCGAAGTCTCCAAATGGACGCCGAGAATCTCCCCGAAAACATCTCCAAGGCGCGGTTCAATGAAGTCCTGAGCCGCTACGAACCGCTAATAAAATCCATTTCCCAGGACAAAAGTAAGTTGATAGAGGATGGGCAATGGGCCATTTATTGCTGACGAGTCTCTAGCCTCTAAAACCCCCGGCCAACCATCTCTCTTGGAGCTTGATGAATTTAGATATAAAGAAGCTACCGAGACGCTTCGATCCGACAACCCAAAGCGTAAAATAAGCCATCAAGATGTGAAAACCTTAGTCAATTGGAAGCTGTGAGTGCCATCACACCGTCATTGGGTGCCGACTAGGTTAGGTACCTAGCCTACACGCCTTCACTGCACCCTCCAATAAGCTCTCATATTCACGTCAGGCCACCCTAACATAGCTTCAGGCGCCATGGGAAATTCCGGTCCACTCTAATGAAGCTTGTCTCATCTAATGATGAAGCTGTGCTTGAGAAGACCATTCAGGAAGCAGTAGCAGAGTACTGGTCCGACAAGGACGCCACAAAAGCAATGAACGCTATCAAAACATTGAAGGGAATAGGCCCCGCAACAGCTTCGCTTATACTTTCTGTTCACGACCCTGAACGAGTAATCTTTTTCTCGGACGAGGCCTTTTGGTGGCTATGTTGCGGTGGTCGGAAGTCGCCGATCAAGTACAACGCGAAGGAATACCAGCAGCTCGCCGAACTCGCTGTCAAGATGGCCAAGAGGCTCCAAGTAGGAGCTACGGATATAGAGATGGCAGCTTATGTGGCCATGAAAGACAGCCCATCCGAATCCGAGCCTGCTCCTGAGTCCAGGCCCAAAGATGACATGAGACACCGGGCACCTGCAAAAAGGAAAATTGCCTCGGTTACAGACACGGATGTTGGGCCACTCCGACGCTCTTCGCGACACAAGACATCGTGAACGACGTGAAAGCTTCGACCCTGCAAACGTAGCGCCCTTCCCGAAGCTCGAGCAACTCACAGTCACTAGGGCCACATGAATACCTACGTAGAAACTATCATTCCTCATAATGCCTGACTGACAGCGAGGGCTTCATTTTGAATGCTATACTACTAGTACACTACCGGAACACTACACCTAAGCTGGCGCAGCTTTTCGTCCTTCACATCCTTCGCATTCTACTTACGGAATGTGCTTCAACAACTGCCTATCTACGGTAGTATAGCATTCATCTACATAGTACGGGTTTTCTCTGCGGATTCCGCCCTTACACCAAAGGCCGATATAGGCAACTCGACGACCAAGAACCCCCTTCAAGTTTCAATACCTATTGTACCTTCTCTAGCGTAGGACGGCGGATGATGACACTATTGTACAATGGTCTGTATCATCTTTTACTGCCGTCTTGGCCTGGCCAAGTTGACGGCTCTAAGTACACTAAAAATAACCCCCATACACTACCTCGGTAACGCGTACCTTTACCTAGTGCACATCCATGGGCTTACCCGCAACGGCCGGCGTCGACGCCAACCCTTTCAAACGGGCAAGATCTACAATATGTGCCTATTCCCGTGCATTCCAAGCGCACTATTGAATGTTATGTCGATCTGATTAAGCTACTTAGGTAGGTGTCCAGATCTTGGGGTTACCCCAAGTGATCTACCTGCCTATCTCTCTATAGCAAGTGAGTAAGTCGTATTACTTACATAGTATGAATAAGTTCGACTACGGATATAACCTCAAAACCGAGGCCCCTGGCCTCCCCTCTGGGGGTGCGGAAAGTCCTTGTTTACAGGCGGAGCGGCTAACAGTTTGACGCCTCCACAACACCAATCCGGATTTGGGGGTAAAAAGAGTCCTGAGAAGAAACGAGAAGAAAGACCCTTGTGACAAAAGAAACCCTTGGTCCTCATACTACGTAAACAAGGGCATAAGGGCACAAGGGCACAAGGGCATCAGGGAGCTAACGTTACTCAGTTGCAGCGTGGATGGCGGGCACAACATTACGTATGGCCAGCGTCAGTGCTTCCTTCTATCCGACGGACCGAGGCGTGACGAGAAGTGTCTAGGCTCATGTTGAATCCAAGCATAAAAGGGAACGGGACTCCCACATCCTAGATAGAGGGCCCATGTAAGGCAAAACCCGGTCCTATCTTGCAACCGAATTCGCCAATATGGTTCGACCGCTGAATCTCGCATCCGTGTTGGGCCTGGCCGGACTGGCTCTGGCCGGTCACTTCGATGACCGACATTCCGATGACCGACATCCCGATGACCGACATTCCGATGATCGACACCCGGGTGGACGACACGGGCCTAAGCACGGTGGCTTTAACGGTGGCTCTACCAGTAGTTCTACCAGTTTTGCTACCAGTGTTTCTACCAGTGTCTCTACCGGTAGCTCTACCAGTAGTTCCACCAGTTTTGCTACCAGTGTTTCTACCAGTGTTTCTACCAGTGTCTCTACCAGTGGCTCTACCGGCAGTCCTACCAGTTTTGCTACCAGTGTTTCTACCAGTGTCTCTACCAGCAGCTCTACCAGTAGTCCTACTAGCACCCCTACCGGTGGCTCTACCAATGGTCCTATCAGCCGTCCTGTCACTACTATCGACCGTTCAACACTGACCGGGAAGTTCATGGTTGGATACCAGGCATGGTTCCGCAAGCCGGGTGAGGATGATGGCAACTCGCACTGGACGACGTAAGTCAGATGGCTCTCTGCATACTCCTAACCCGGTTGCTAAGCTGCCATTAGCGACACGCCAGCGCCAGAAGTTGGCCACGGTAAGCACACGTGTATCAGTTTGCACACGTACCGGTGGTGCTGACGTCCTTCTTTAGTTGGCGTTGACATGCTCCCGAACGTGACCGGATACCCAGCCGACTGTCTTTTCGATTCAGTCTTCACGCTCGCCGATGGCAGCCCCATCCCGCTCTTCAGCAATGACTGCGACGGTGTCGTAGACCTCCATTTCAAGATGATGGCGGACCACGGGATCGACGGCGCGTTCTTGCAGCGCTTCTTTGGCTATATTGGTGAGACCGATGGCGGCTGGATCAATGTACGTCATGGCATGGTCTTGATACATACACGCCGGACAACGTTTACTGACTCCGATATCTAGATCCTGAATGCAGCCATGACAGCTGCAGAGAAGTACGGTCGTGGATTCGTGATAGAATACGACCTGAACGGTGCAGCGGGCGCACCGAACATCACCGAAACTTACCTCGAAGACCTCGCTTCATTGAGTAATCTCACTTCGTCGCCCGCCTACATGCACCACGACGGTAAACCTGTTGTCGAGATCTGGGGCTTTGGCATTGTTGCAGGAGTGACGGTTGAGCAGGGCATTGAAGTCGTGACAACCCTGAAGAATGCCGGTTGGTATGTGATTCTCGGAGTTCAACAGGCCTGGCACGCGGAGATGGTCCAGGACGATCCTGGTTCGTTCGGCCCGGTGTATGCCCTCGCCGATATGCTACAGCCCTGGACGGTCGGATCCTACGACTTCGACGGCTACCCGGGTTTCTTGAGCGGACGACAAGCCGTCGAGGACACCGATGCTCTCCAAGAGCTAGGCATTGACAGCAGCATTGTCGTATGGCCCGGTGGTTCAAACGCCAACTCGAACCCCGACGGAACATTCGACCAGCCCTCGAGAATGAACGGTTCGTTCTACCAGGAGCAACTCACCGGCGCCGTCTCGTTGAAGCCGGTCTTCATCTTCGGTGCCATGTTCGACGAGATGAACGAGGGAACCGCCATCTTCCCTCTCCTCAGAACGAGTGAGCTCCCTACGAACCAACGGTTTTTGGGTCTTGAGGATGACACAGAGCCTGATGTGTACCTCACGATGGCTGGAACCGCTGGAGCACAACTCGCCGCGGCCTGGGCGCAGTAAAGGGACTTGTTTAACCGAACAAGAACAAAACTCTCCACCGCCCTTGTTTATCGAGGGTGGACTTGCATAATTTCGAGTATATACTTCTACATAATGTATCATTGACATAGGTGGCCAACAACTGGGTCACGTTGGGGCGTGTATACGGAATACTTTGGAATAACTTTCCCCAGGAATCTTTTCCTACCGTATCAACCAGCCCAATATACTTTATTTCCACTAGAAGTGGGAATTTCTGACCGTACTCCCGCTCCCTCCCACGGTGATAATATTTCCAAAAAAAAACCTCACTATGACAGTTACTAACATCGAAGCTGGGAGGAACCGGGGGGGCCAAATTCACGGAACGATGTTCCCAGGCAAATAATGAAAAGTTATTTTTTTAAAAAAATCGACCGTTCCCGCTCCACACCTACCACCAACCTTGCAGGAAGACAACATACCATCGCATATCGACCCGCCGGCGACCCTCTGCATAGCCATAGCACGATTCCCCCGAGTAACACGCCGAACAGGCCCGGATTGAAAGGACAATACGAAGCCGTCGTCTTCATCAACACGGGATTAATTGGGCATGAAATTGAACTGGAGGGGGGGGGAAGTCAGTTGATTTCTTTTCTTGGCGAGAATGACTTTTGTCGCAATTGTTACGCTATATATCCACAGTATGATGAGGTGCGTCGAATCGTTTTTCACTGATAACTTAGATATTCCACAAATGTACGTGCGAGGAAGGAGGGGGGAAGGGAGGATTGTAGGTGGGAAGAGAGAGAGAGTCTCATATTATGCACGGGGGTTTTTTTTTTCTTTTTTTTTCGAGGGGGGTTTAGTATAGTTCTCTTTGCTTTTCTCCTCCCATGTAGCATTAATCACTCATTTACTGCCTGGAACAGAATCTTCGAGCTACTCGTATATTGTGTCCATCTCTTTCACAGCATGTAACCTTGTGGAATGCCCCTGGCCAAGCCATCGGCAGGGCTCGCCGCCCTCGCCGCCGAATTTCTCATGCAGTGGAGGCTCAACGCACACTTATGTGGGCAGGTGGTAGAGAAGACCGTTCATGGACAATACCTAGTAGGTGTGTTTTGAGCCTATAACCCCCTCGGTATTAACTCGTCTTAACGTCCAATCTGAGGGGCCTCTCTGTGTGGTCCCCTCCCTCCATAAGACCCTTACAGGCCTCCCACGACATCCTGCCTCGACTGTGAAAGACATGTCGAAGCTTGGCTGACTAGTACTTTGGGAGTTTCCCTTAAGAGGCACATAGCAGGTGATAAGTGTTGCAGAGGAAGTAACACTATGACACAATGGGATTTTCCATAACGAGTCTATTCACAGTAACCTAGGGACTTTTAGAGCTCGACATGTAACATCTACCCTCCCAGTTCCTATTCCGTGCCTATGATTGCTACCATAACAGAGGAAATCCGGTCCAAACGGCCGCGGCCGGAATTCTTTTTTTTTCTTTTTTTAATTTCTTAATAAACGCCGTAAGTAATTGACCCCTTTTTTGAGATAGGGATAAAGCCGCATAACTTCTTTATAGAACGGGAAAATTCAGAGTAGGTTAGGCTATGAATTTTCCGGGCGGGATTTCATAACAAGGGTTCATTGGCTTCTTCTTATGCCCTCCCCTTGATCAATAGTGCCATGCGCGTGGTCGTAGGTAGTAGAAGTGGTGGGGGTCCTCCCGCCTCTTACTGATCAGCTTCTACTCCCGAATAGGTATGTAGCGTTCAGTCAAGTCGCCTCGTCGATAGTGAGGTTCATAAGAGGTTGCATTCTGTTGTTGATCTGTCTCGTACTAGCAGTGCAACTGAACTGCGCCCATATGGACTGCCGTGCTGATTGATATGCTACATAGTATAGGTAGTAGGTATACCTACCTAAGGTATGGGAGTAGGTAGGTTAGGTAGTATACGCTGACCACATTCCATGCGTTTCGGGGTACGGAATTCGAGCGGAATTCGGATACTTGCACAAGTGTCCACAGCGTGATGCAGATAAACCAGCGAATGCACGTACCGTACAGACACACCTCTTGTAAGTGCATAAACGTTGTCGAGGATTAATCCGTATAATTACTGAAAAAATCCCGAAATACCGGATGTACTACATGAGATAGGCCCTGCCCAACTTGCCCCTTCATAGCCTTTATAGGTATATAGCGTCATTTACGAACTTTTTTGATTAGGATAAGAGACGGCCCTTCTCGCCATTCTGTCTTCGGAACGTCAACCCGTAGATAGCGGCTGGCGATTAGGACGGTGCCGAAGCCGTCTGCATCCATCAATCATCTCGTTGATACTGCTATGATATCAACCACTGCCCAACAAGGAAAGAAGATCGCCATAACACCCTACTCGGGCCACTCGGCTCAGGGCTGTCTGCACCCAGGGTTTCAATGAGGCAAATGCGGGAGAAGGCCTGCAAGTTGCAACCGCGTAGTCCGTCTGGGAAGCTGGGAAAGCAGAGAAAGCAAGGAAAGCAGGGAAAAGTAGGGAAAAGCCAGGCGATGCAACCTCGTTGGCGTTGCAATCCCACCCGCGATCTAGGCCCCCCCCCTTCATCTCTCGATATGGCCATACCCACAATCTCGGTAGGGGCTAACCGGGGGCCTTGCCAGGCACGCGCAACCGACGACCGGTGAGGCGTGTATAATGCTACTCACATCTTTGGGAGCCCGGAAGTCCTCCCCATTGGCCCTGCGATGGGGAATTTTCCGACGACATGGACTCCGGTTCGACGGCCCGTGGATGCGCCTCTCCCCCCACGAGAAAGCCGTCTTCTTCGGTCCCTGCGGTGGCCTCTATCTACAGTACCACTTTACTACACTGCTACTGTTCACTTCTTGACATGGAACCGTGATGAAGACCACTACATGACAAAGGCTCACCCTTGATTATCTCTGCATCTTCATTGGCGATACAGGTATGTGAACCGATGACGTCCATAAGGACTGGAATACTATGCACCGTATAGCAAAGATCCGTGTCGAGGTTGTGGCAGCCAACCGCAAGCTACATAGTAACAAGACCGATCATCATCATCGGGACCTCCTGCCGGCAAGCAACATGTCCACCTGTTCCTACGTGCGCTTGTTGGGACTTATACGTTAGCGAAATATGGATCATGCCTTTCGTCTGCCTTTGAAGCGCTCAAAATGGCAACTGTTTCGTTGGCTTTAGACACACGAATCTACTACGTTCTTCCTATCAGCCGAGATATAAAGAAGCATGCCCTTGATACTCTCAAGAGCAACTCGGACTCTCATGAATGTCCATTTCCATTCCCCTATCCTTCACTAGTCTCGACAAGCCCTGAGATTCGCATTCGTATCAAGCCTTCTCAGGTAAAGTATGCCTCATATCGGGCAGTCCCCGTTCCATGCAGCGACAGGAAGCATGTCCACATCAAACAACATCACGTCGATTTTCGACACCGCAGAACCCATCTCCCTCTCCTCCCGCTTCGCAAAGCTCAAGCGGAACATGATTGCCTGTCGTGAGAAGGACGTAGCCGACTCCTTCTACCGCTTGCTCCGCGCCCTCACCAAGGAAGCAAACGACATCGCTGTCCGAGGTTCAGATGTCATCCCCACCATCGACTACATCGACATCGACGACAGCGAGAAGGCATCCGCGTTCCGAAAGGCGCTGAGGAAACGCGGCGTGGCCGTCATCAAGCGCGTGGTCCCCGCCAGCGTCGCCGAGACCTGGAAAGAGGAGACGCTGGATTATATCGCTGATAACCCGCAGACGACGGGGTACCCGTCTCATGATCCGCGACTTTGCAATCTGTACTGGAGTCCGAGTCAGGTCCGTGCCCGCGCTGATTCCCGTCTACTGGATGCTCAACGCTTTGCCATGGAGACCTGGTATGCTAGTGATGAGCATGCGCTCGTCAGCGGAGATTACCCCGTGGCCTATGCGGACCGGTTACAAGTACGGACGCCCCACGACGGCTCCCTTGCCGGCGACGTGCACGTGGACAACGGCAGCACGGAACGCTGGGAACCAGACGGATACGGTCGGTCCGGGACGTATAGTTCTGTTTTCTCAGGCCGCTGGGAGGACTACGACCCCTGGGACAGCAGTCCACGTCTTCAAGCCTCGACTGACCTATACAATCGCTCCGGATCCTGCAGCATGTTCCGGATGTTCCAGGGGTTCCTCAGTCTCTCAGCCATACCGGAAGACAGCGGCTCACTGACAGTATCCCCGATGCTAAAGCTGAGCACGGCATACCTCCTGCTCCGACCCTTCTTTACCCCAAGGTACCAGGACCCAAAGGCAAGACACCACACGATAGCCGCCTCCGACGTAGAGATGGGGCCCGGCACAGGCAAGAAATGCGACGTCGACTTCCTCCATCCCAACAACTGGAATCTAAACGTCTCGCAAACCAGCATCCTCCACGGCGCCGTGCCAGGATACGTACAAGCCGTGAGCAACACGCTGCACCCGCACTTACAAGTACACCGCACCATGGTCTCCATCCCCGACATCTCGCCAGGCGACTACGTAATCTGGCACCCAGACCTCATTCACGCCATAGGCGGCACCAACCGCAGCGCCGCTTCAAGCCCGTACTCCCCCCCAAGTTACCACTATCCTTTCCTCACCACCCCAAGCCCCACCCCATCCTCCTCCTCCTCATCATCATCCTCATCACCATCGTCACCACCCCGCACAACCAGACGAACCCGCAAACAAGCCCAAGCCCTCCTCTACATCCCCGCCTGCCCCCTAACCCAAACCAACGCCCTCTACCTCTCCCGTCAACGCCGCGCCTTCCTCCTCGGCCTACCAGCTCCCGATTTCTCAGAGTCCGGACGCGCGTCCGCCGGCGAACGTGATCATACCGGTCGTTCGGGCGTCCAGGACGTCGCCGACGCCGGTGGTGGTGAGGGACTTAGGAGCATGGGGCTTGCGCCGTGGGAGGAGCGTAGACCGGGCGTCCGCGGGCGCGAGAAGGACGCGCGGCTCCTGCGGCTTGCAAACGAGATATTGTTTCCGGACCGGTATGATGGCGTTCTGGGGTCGGGTGGGAGACGGCGGGAGATGAGGTAGGTAGTCGTGTCAAATCAGTCAGTCCCCTATTAACGAAAGTGTGTGTTATTTGAGCTCTTTTGTTTGTTGGTTAGGCAAGGCGTTTCTATGGTAGTAAGGATGGGACAGGTTGGTTTATTTGGTGATAGAACCACGATTGAGATTGATATGGAATAGACAAGGTCGTTCAAAACCGAATTATATTCTAACCCCGACTAAGACGAATCGCTGCAAGACTAGAGAGCATTGTGAATGTAGCGCAGGTAAGTGGCATGCACGACGCCTCTGTCGCCGGCTGATTAGCCGACTGAGGACGCCGTTCTTAATTTCATATATGCGTGCCTGGCAATACGCACGATATTCACCTGCTCCTGTAGGATACAGCGTACCAATCCGGCTTTGATGACCGTTCTGTGACCTTCCAGGAATCCCACCCCCCCCCCCCCCTGTGGACCCGACACCTTCTTTCTCGAGGTTTTTGTACTCCACGCCCTTGACCGTTCCCCCCTCTAGATTTTCCGTTCCGTTTGAGCATGGAATGAGAGGATAACACTTAGCCCAAGAAAGAAGCTGAACCCGGCTTAAAACGCCAACTGGAAAGAACAGCTGAGCTGATTGGTAAGCTTGAGCGGACGTGATCTTGGTGACATAAGCCCTGTCATAGATCAAGCGACGCACGGGAAATTCGCTTATTTATCTTTGCGGCTGCCAGCAGAAGGTTGGGTCTCGCCATATTTGTCAGACAGGCTGTTGTACTCCCGGGAGAGACCCTCGGCCTGCTTCTTCAGGGTCTCGACGTCGCGATCGCGCTTTTCCAACTCCTCTTTGAGGGTGGCGATCTCATCAGACTTGCTGGCGGAGAGCTTCTCGGTTTCCTTTGTCTTCTTGTTGGTAGACTCGTATTGCTGGAGCTTCTCCTCAAGGCGTAGCGTATCGAGGATCATTGTGTATGTCCGGTTGAGGATCAGGGATAGGAATAGTGTGAAGCCGCACAAGTACATATTGCGTTGGCTGTAGAACTTGCGGGCTTGAACTTCGAGTCGCTCGTGACCCATGACAGCGCTGTTGAAATCGCGGTTAACCCAGTTCAGTATATAGAGCGTTTGTGCCCAAGCAGCGAAAGGATAGTAGGAGCATGTTCAAGAACAAGAAGGCAGCATAGGGACGCAGGCCCAAGAAATAAAGGGCAAGACTTACGCTCCACCCTTACTCGCATCTGTTGCGGCAGCCAGTTCTACCTGGACGCGATAAACGCGGTTTACACTGTCAAGGAAGAGGATTAAGATGAAAATGAAGGTGATTTTGAGGCCATATTGGATTTTGGCTATGATAGGGTTCTCGGAGAGGAAGCTGAAGAGTGAAGTGTTAGCTAGATAATGCTCCGAAGCTCACTTACGGAACAACGACATTATTTTGCTCGGTATGACGTACGTGAACATTCGGCGTTTGAGAGTGAAGGGCATCGGAACGACGAGTAGCATGAAGATCGACATCTCCGCTACAAGGAGCATGAAGACCTGGCGATGGAGTGTTAGTGTACAGCTTCCTGTAGCTAGAGAATAGCAAGCAAAGTTATGAGGTAGCGGCATACGAGGGTATAGTAAAGCGTCATGGTTGACGATGTTGCAAGTTATCGTCTCAACAAACGGATGCGGAGCTGTGCCTGAAGCTTATTAAAGAACGCGCAGGTGGTGGTAGCGTACGCCGGTCGAATGCTTCGAAGATCGCCTCGACACTCTTGTTGGGGTGGGATGGGGAAGAGAGTTGGTGTTAACAAGCTGTGATGTGAACTGGAACAACAAGAGCTTAGGGTTGGTTTGAGGGATGGGGGTCTTGGGAAGTGACGACGATGTAGGTAATTGTTTAAGCTGTAGCCTGTGTGGACAACAAGCTGACAGTGGGGCAGGGTCGTAGTGTAGGCACACTGGTGGCAAGCTAAAATAGCTACGTCATTTCATTTTGTGGCTTGGTCACATCTAGAATCCTGTAGATAGTGCATAACTCATGGGATCTCATACATAAGTCAGTCACACTGTGAGATAACCCTCCATAGATTTTAGTATGCATAAGTTATGCATTAATATTAGGCAGATCCCGCTAAAAAGCCACATCGACGATCGAGTGGCTCTGGTACAGACTGTAGTCCGTACAGATGTAACATTCGACAACGTCCGATGAGTCTACACCACGCTTACAGATTACCTCATATCGATAGATCAAAGTCGGGCAGAATTCGGGTTTATTGTCATGTTCATTTCAGTACCTACAATCGGTCCGGCGGCGCAAATGCAAACGGCCATCTTAAACTAAGGGACGGATACATATCCGTTCAGCCACGGGCTTGTTCTTTCATAAAGGGAGCATATCCTCTGGGTTGTGTTCATTGCGCCTTTGACAACTTGATACCTCCGTCTATGTATGTGTACACGTACCTAGTAGGTAGACTGTGTAGTCTACCTACCTAGTAGTTGTGAATAGGAACAAAACTTTTCTCATCATAACATCTTAGCGCCTTTTTTTCTCTATCTCCCCTCGACCCGCCGAACAATATGAAGACAAACCTAGCATAAAACCGGATTATGTAGAACCTTCCTCGTCTTACCTCTTAACCCTCTGCGTCGATCTCATAGCTGTTGGACTTATGCTTCGGCTGGAATGAGAAGTTCGGGTGTACGGGGCCCAAGAACATTTCGCTGGACGCAAATTAGCCGGGCCACTTCGAAACAATATCACATTCCTCTGCATGGACATGGGCGAAGCTTACCTGATCTTGATCCAATCTTTGTAGTTCGTACTAGCTAGCAGAGTCTCCAAGTCATCACGGCATCTATACTTCGGCGGCCGGTCCTGGATATTGGGAGGAAGGTGTTCGAGGACACCTATCGGAATGTATCGGCAGGTGAAGCTCAACCACTCCAGCAAGAACCGTCGCGTGTGACCAAGACCAATCTCGTCGCTGCCCCAGGCCTCGAGTCCGTATCGGACAAACTTCTCGACGTAAGCAAGCCGCTCTGACGCTGATTTGTCGAGGTATTGCCCCTTTTCAATCTCCTCGAAGATCCATGGTTTTATCATGGCACCTCGTGCGATCATAACCGAGTCCACCTTTGCATTGTCGATATGAGTGAAGTAGTCCACGTGCGAGTAACAATCGCCGTTTCCGATAAAGTAAATCCTACCATCAGACGTGTTCGCCTGCGTCCTCTCGTCGGGCTCCATGGCTGTATCTGTAAGATCACGCTTCTTGTCCTTGTATGACTGAACGAGTGCCGCACACTCGGCGATATACTCCCAGTTAGCCTTCTTAGTGTACCGTTGTTGTCTACTACGTCCATGTAAAGTCATGGCTGCAGCCCCAGGCGCACCGAGCCGATCCCGGGTATCAGCACCGCCGAAGGCGAGTCTCTCGATAATTCGTTGCACGGTCGGTTTGCCATCCCGGACACCCGTCCGAAGCTTCACCGTTATGGGCACCTCCCCGGAAACGGCGTTCATGCCCCTGACCATCTTTTCCAGCTTGTTTGGCGTATCAAGGAGCCCAGCTCCGGCGCCTGTTTGGTAAACGAGGTCAATGGGACAACCACAATTGAGATCAATAACTCGAAGATGAGGGATAAATCTCGTCAGGGCTTCTGCAGCTTTCATAGCCACCCATGCCTGATTGCCAGATATCTGGGCACCCCACTTGAGATCCTTGGAGTTATCATAGCCTTCGACAATATTTCCAGTTCCGGGTGTGAAGCGCGGAGGGGCCAGCTCGCTCTCGTGGGCTTTCATGAGAGCCCATTCACCCTTCTGTCCCTGAATTAAAGGCAAGCTCATGGCCATTTCGGAATACGTGATTTGCGCACCGAGATCACCGCATAGTCTTCGGAAAGGAAGATTGCCTTGTGTTGTGAGTGGGGCTAGCACGGGCGTTTCTCGCCCGAAATAGATCTTTCGCTTCTCGGACGGCTTGAACGGAGGTTCAACATATTGGGCTCTGAGTTCGTCAAGCTCGTTGGGGTTTGCCGGCTTTCCATCGGGGGTCTGTTTCAGGTTACAGATCTTGTGTGTGATATCCCCGTCCTTGTCGAGCCATTTGGTGTAAACTTCGGCCTTTTCCAGCACGATTTTCTTCCGTGCAAGGTCCCACTTGATGTCGACTGGCACGACGTTTACCACACCGGGCCTTGCATCTGGATTCTCGTCAGGCTCCGGACCGTCGCTTTCCCGAATGAGCACAAACTCCTTGCGCCCGTCTTCATGTTGGATCTCCTTCGAGTGGCTCTTGACGAAGCGACATTTCCAACCCGATGGACATCGACCATACGCCTCGAAGACCGGGCACTTTCCTTCAAGACATTCGACATCTGCGCGCCGACCCTCAGCAAGATAGGTACGTAGGTCATGGCAATTATTACAACGTTCGCCGAATTTGCACGGCTTGGGAGAGAACTCATCGCTTTGAGCGCGACTGGTACAGAGCCGTAGCTTGTCCTCGAAATGACCGAATGAGCGGTTGTGGTTCTGGCCCTTCTGCTTCTTTCTGCCTTTCTTGTTGCCCCCATCGCGCTGATCTGGATCGTCATTGTTACTGGCGACAGTAGCGCCTTCGGCAGCATCATAATCAGCGACATCCTCAACCTCTAATGAGATGAGGTACCTTGTGACAACGTGTTAAGTGACAAAAACTGGAGCATCAGGCTTGGGGGATAAACTCACTCTGGCTTCACGGGTGCGATGCCATGTCTCCGTTCGCGTTGGTCAGTAGTTACATTATGGCTGATCTTCTGTCGCTTGGATGAAGGTTCCTCAGTCTCCGGTACAGAAAGAGGTGGTGGTTGCTCCAGTAGGTCGTCCATTGCATTAAAGCGAACCTCTGTTCTTACGCTCTGTATTCATAAGGGTTGCGTCTATGATAAAAACGAAACGAACACTCCAAACACCAGATACGTATTCTCAATGTTTGTATGGTCCGAAGGTGGGTTGTCCTGGGAATTTTTGTCGGCAGTAACGTTAACGATTTTGATTAATTGATGCGCATTACGATTGGACCAGGTAATAGGCGGACCCACAAGTAAATGGTGAATCAAAGGGCTCAAAATTCACGGGCGCGCCATAATTAATGGAACCCTCGATGTACTTCTGGTAGCCCCACGGCTCGGCAAGTGCTGCCCTTCTCGTCAACGTAGTAACTTCCGTCGGCAATTAGATATGCTATCCCGTTTTTTTACCCAGGTGAGTGCCTAGGCAGCCTATTCGTAGGTACCTGACTACCTAGTTTACAAGTTGCCAACCTTCAAACAGGTAATACGCTTATCATATCTCAAGCCATCAGGCTTAGCCAGTCGGCATATTGGTTGTTAGAATCTCAACATTGAATGTTGTGCAGTGTGTGCGGAGAATTGGTACCCACGGCCCGCGTCCAAGCGTCTACGAATTATGACATGGTCCACTAAGTCAGCCGGCCGTTACATGTTTCGCACCACTATCTAGATGACCCACCCCACGGTCAACCCTTCGACCGTAGCGAAGATGGCGTCAAAATCCGGCCTCAACGGACCCGCTTTTATCGTACATCTTCCCGAATTCCATTCCGTATTCCGTACTAGTAGGGGCATTTTCGTTCACCAAAGCACATGCTCCAGTTTGGCCAGTGTAAGAGGCCTAAAATAAGTACCTTCAGCCGAAGTTCTCAAGCCATGGACGTAGAACAAATCGTGCAAGTCAACAATCGCAACCCGGGGCATATATCAGATACTTTGTATCTGGGTATGTACTGTAGTCCGTCGGTGTTCACCTGAAATACTATTCTTTAAGTATTTTGAGTGCGGAAATAAGGTACAAGACCTCGGGACCGGGCTTGAAGGATCGCAATCCTGGTGCAGCAGATCATCGAATTTGAGGATGGGTAGGTACAACTCGGCTTTGTGGACTTAAACGACGCCACGGGAAACCGGAAATCTTCAATGGAATGAACTAAAATATATAACGCAACGGCAATTTACTACGCCTATAGTCGCTCAGTTAACGTAATTTGCAAGTAACTTCGATACACAGAACAATCTCCCTGGTTTATCATGGCAGTCATGGCACTTTTAGGCCTGTACGTCCGTACAGGAATTCTACTAAAAGTAGTCGGGAATAACCTTCTCCGTAGTGCGCAAGTAGGCATTGACGATCCCGATTACAGCTGCGATCCCGATACGGCTAGGATGCCGCCGACGGTGTGGAATATCTGACTGTACGGAGTACCCACGGCCCCACAGGTCATGTGATGCCTAGAAGCCCTCCGACTTTTCTATACTCTAGCTTGATTTGTACTAACGGCGTTATGTCATAGAATGTATTCACTATAACCACCAATCTAGCGCACATTTGGTGCCGGTCTTGTAGGTCTTAGCGCGCATTAGTCTACGATCCGGACAGTTGTCTAACTAAGGTAGCGTTGATACCGTTATACGTAGTGGAGGGTTTATCGTTACGAGCACCGGCGCGGCGGCGCTATGTTATCGGACTTGCCTAGGTCCATACGGAGGTACCTTTAGGTACGAAATAACTGATCTCTCGCTCTAGTGTAGGGCTTGTATCTGTAAAGTAGAAGAGGTCAAAACAAGATTTTCTCAGAAGATAAAGGCAAATGAAGCATCAAGATCGATTCCATGGTGGAATCGTATGCGTTTATGAGTGGAGACACGTGTAGGGCGGGAGGTGGGTGGAGATGTGTGCATCTGTATTGCATTCAGCCGAATCGGTATCCCCTTACGCCATACGGAGCCGTACACGGTAGGTACATGATATACATTATGTGCATACTATTATGTATTCCGCCGTGCTTCAAATATTCCGAAAGTGGAGCCAAGGATTTGTGCCCAGTGCTCGATCCCCCACCACCTCCTCCTCCTCCTCATGACCACTACAACTCTTGCAGGGGTCCTCCATACTTGACATCAAAACAACCTAAAAGTCTTGCCCACGCTATATTACGGCTTCTATTTCCCACTGCATAATACTCCCCTTTATTCGACGATATTCTCTTTCCTTGCCTGTCCCGTCTTCTCGACAGGACACTACGCTGGTCCCCGGTTCAAGTGCCTACTAGGACATTAGCTACGAGGTAGTGCTGGTTCACCGACAAATCTACATCATCTGCCCAGCACCATCCTTGTCGACGCCCTATTTTTCCATCCTGAGAAAATCCGTGCACGTCGTTCTGTGAACCATTTCAGCGGTGTCTTTGATGTTATATTTTCCAGAAGCCTGGGAATACGCAGAGAGATAGCCACGCTTACCTTCGCTCGACTTCATGCCTAGCATAGCGTACGACACCTTATATCACTTTGCAAATCGGGATATACGTGGCTTGATCGGCCATCTCCAGACGCCAGCGAGACGAATCACGGCTCCTTCAACTCAAAATCTCAGAAAACCATCCTAATAAATTTCTTTGCTGCTATCAAACTCGCTACGCCGTCACAGCAGTTGGACCGTTGGGTTTGAGGAGTCTCACAAATACATTTACAGGGGTCATGTCTGATTTACCACGATCGAAGACAGAAAGATCCAACAGTCAGTCACGGACTATGCGCTCACAGAAGATAGCTGGGTCCGAATCTCAAGTACGAAGTGAAACCGCTGAGGGTAGCCTACCCCTTCGCAGCCGGAATTCCTCCCAGAGCCAAGTCGGAGGTGGCCCGTCTGTGAGCGCCCGACACAAAGCATCCGAATCCTCCATGCGTCAACACACGCATTCCACTGCCAAATCGCCCTACGGCCCTTCCCCGTCCCAACCGGTCCCGACTTCTATGCCTTCCTTACCTGTGCTGCGTGATGGGGATGCTCACGAAGACTCTCCGGCGGGCTCCGCGATGAGCGGCAAGGACTCTGGATCCAGCCGCCAGTCAGGACAAGTGACGTCTGCTATAGCTTCTAAAGCCCCCTCGTTAGCTTCTCAGGGTCTATCAAGCTGTCGAAGGGAGGCATTATTCTCACAAGAGCCTTACACAATTTTCTCCTCGTTCCCGCCTCTCCAAGACCCCTCGACGGCAGCAGATGTGCCCGTGGCACCATCATCTGGCATGTATTGGCAGCGTGCACCCGTGTCTGGGCAAAAGCCGGTCCAGGCACACACAACGACTCTCCTGGGCAACAACATATTTGTTTTTGGAGGTAGTGACAATCGGGCCTGCTTTGACGAGTTATACGTGTTAGACGCAGATGCCTTCCATTGGAGTATGCCCAAAGTTACAGGCGATATTCCCACCCCTTTACGCGCCATGACATGCACGGCGGTAGGCAAGAAGCTGGTCTTATTTGGGGGTGGTGACGGCCCGACCTACTACAACGATGTTTATGTCCTGGATACTGTAAACTTTAAATGGCACAAACCCCGAATTATCGGGGACCAGGCGCCAAGTGTACGCGGTGCTCACACTGCCTGCCTTTACAAAAATGGCATTTACGTATTCGGTGGCGGTGACGGCAACCGCCCGCTCAACGACATCTGGCGTCTCGATGTTTCCGATACAAGCAAGATGAGCTGGCGGCTGATCTGTGGCCCCGACCTGGGCTTAGATGGAGCCAGTGGTAATGAAGACGCGCCAATAGGCGTAAAAAGACCCCCCAAGCCCAAGGCACGTGGCTATCACACTGCCAACATGGTAGGGGGCAAGCTGATTATTTATGGCGGCTCAACCGCCACGGAACGCTTCAACGACGTTTGGGTATACGACGTGGATACTCGAGTCTGGAAGAACGTTCAGATCCCTGTCCCGTTCAGACGGGTCACACACACCTCGACACTTGTTGGCTCATATCTGTTTATCATCGGCGGACATGACGGCCGAGACTACTCCGACGAGGTCCTCCTGTTTAACCTGGTTACGATGTCTTGGGACAAACGCCGCGTTTACGGCATACCCCCTAGCGGCAGGGGGTACCACGGCACAGTACTCCACGACAGTCGATTATTGGTCATTGGTGGCTTTGATGGCGAAACGGTCTTCGACGAGGTCTGGATCCTCGAGCTCGCTGTTCATGCCTACTATTCACAGATCAGCCACTTCACCATAGAGGTGTAGAGCCAGTCATATTACTGGTTCAGCTCTACCCCTTATCGACGCTGTTTCAGGGGGAATAAATCCCCCTTACGAATGGAAAAAGGGGGCGGGAAAGCATCTCACGGCCAGATCACAGACATCCGGTTCTTTATTGTTATGCACACAAGGGGGCTACCTAGCCCCCCGTGCTTCCAATCGGCGGCCTTTTTCTCTGTTTCCAGAATAACCAAAGTCATTGATTTCCGTTTATGTGCTTTTTTCCCAAGCGGCGGAGTCGAGGTTTTTTCTGGGAACTCTGGGGGAGGGAGGGAGGGAGGGAGGGAGGCGGAAAATGAAAACATCAGTATTAAAGCATTTATTAAAGGGAGGCTTTTTTTTTTTTTATAATCATCGTTCGTTAATTTTCTATTTTCTTTTTTTTTTATATATATAAACTTTTTTTGGTCCCTATGTTTTTTATTTTTTTTTAGTTTTTTTATTTTTTTTATTTTATTTTTTCAGATCGCGAAGGAAAGAAATTATCTTGGATGACTTACTTATGATGAATTTGATGCAAAAGACGAAAAAGAAACCAAAACCAAAAACAAAAAACAAAAAAACAAACGTTCGTCTTTATGAATCACTTTTGAAATGAACTTGGGTCAAGAGGAAAACTGTACGTACCTAGTGTAATTATTAATTCATAAAACAACCAAAGAAAAGAAAAACAAAGCCTGGGGGGGTTTTTTTTTTTTTTCTCTCTTGTTTTTGGTTGCAAATGTTAATGATTTTCTTTCTCATGAGTCTTTTTTTTGATTGTTCGATCGTTTTGATTGTCTTTTTTTTTCTTTCTGGAATGTATTTTATATATATATACATGATCCCCTGTACGGGCTTGAATACCGGGTGTTTATACCTCTTAAGCTGTCTATGCCGATTCTCGTTCCAGATATGAGGAAGTCGACGCGTGGGTATTGTATCGTACAGATTGTACAAAGCCGCCAACAGGGAGAGGAGATAGGGGACAGGTTTCATCGTGCAAGCGAAAAACCTAAGCATGGTCTCAACATTTTAAGACAAACAACCCATCCGAACCCGTTCAAACGCCTGATTCCTCTTCTTGATTTTTCTCCTCGTCGTCGGAAAAAAAAGGGGGGGAAACCACTCTCTATCTCTGTTCACTCCATGTCAAAGACCGTGATGGTCGAAAGGAGTACAGCCCTGCCCGTATAACCCTCGCTCCCTCTCCTTTATTTTTTTTCTCTAAACCCCGAAACCGGTTTAAACACCCCCTCAATTCATACTACCGGGATCAGTAGAAAGGAATCTCGAGGGGATGGAAGTGATTCGTTTCCTTCATGCGCTACCCCGTTCTAAAACAAAGGAAACACCGTAATGCTCATCTCGCCTGGCTGATACCAGTCGTGGTATGCTGTATGGGTTGTGTGTGATAATAGTAAAAAGGTTACCCCTTAAGTCGTCTTCTCGGACGGTACGGGGGCAGCGTGTTTCTTCACAGAGGCCAACCGGCGCTCCTCGGCGGCGACCATGTCGCGCCAGAGGTCCTGGCCCTGGTACTCCTCCTTGTGGATACGCTTCTCGATGAGCTTCTTGTGTTCAGGGTCGTTCGGGTCGACGACCATGATGGTCTCCCAGCGGCCCTTACCCTGGCGGGCATCGGCGGTCTCGAAGATGGCGGAGGCGACCAGCACAGCGAGCGTGAGGCCTTGCGCATACATACGCGCATGCACGAGCTTCTGCGAAGCCGTGAGGTACCGGTTGCGGCTGACCATGCCGAGGGCGACACCCATGGAGGCGAGCCAGGAGGTGAAGACGATGCTGTAGCGGTTCCGCTCGCCCCACTCCAGGAAGCGCTTCCAGGAGGTCTCCTGGGCGCGCAGGATGTCGGCGTCGCGCGAGGCCTGGTCCTTGTAGAAGTTCATGGGGTTGTTGGCGAGGTGGAAGTTGTTGGAGTAGCGCTCGGCGTTGACGATGGCGCCGAAGGTACCGACGGAGGAGACGAGGAAGGCGCGGAAGGGCAGCGTCAGCGAGCGCACGGCAGGGTATCGCCGACCGGCGACGACGACGGCAGCATAGCCGATTCCTAGACCGAGAGAGCCACCGATGGAACCTCCCGTCAGCACGGCGTTGTAGTGCGCCTGCTCTTCTTCTTGACTTATCACCTTCATGTTGTTGCTGTTGGTGGACTGTTTCTAAAGGGTGTTTGGTAGGGAGGAGGTGGGCTGGTGACTGTAGTAGGTAACAGTAGCTGTGGCTATTGTAGTAGCGATTGTAGTTGGGTGAATGTAATTGTCGGAGAGGGGGGCAATGTTTGAGTGTCAAAAGTCGTAGAGATGATGTCTCGTGATTATCGTGTGATGTTTCACTGGGTGAACTCTTTGTCAGAAACGAATGCAATGTGAATCCAATGCGGTTCTTATATCACTCTGTACAGGCTTACATGTAAGTTAGGATTGGCTGTCGTAGAAAACTCGGCGTATGCTGAGTAAAACGAGATTGTCGAATGCGTGAAAAAAGCGTTGTTGCGCGGGTCAGTAATGAGAGAGTGGGGTTTAATTCGGGATTGTGTTCTCCAGGAAAATGTCAGGCAACTGGGATTCAAAAGTGGCACGACCACCACGCTCGGCGCGCGCCACCCAACAGTCAATTCCGGGCCCTAGTTTCAAACCCCGAACCTCCGGGACTGAGGCTGGTGAGGCTCACGGCGTCCGCCGTTCACAATCAATTTGCCCATTGGCTCCGCAGCATCCATCGCTGTCACCTCGAGCTTATTTTTGCACCTTTATTAAGTACGTCATGTGCAAATACCCTCTTCTTCTTCTTCTTCTTCTTCTTCTTCTTCTACGTGTTCGCCGGTGCACTGGCGACAATGCGATCGAGCCAAGCAAGACCCACCATGACACCTATGATCTGTGATCTGTGATCTGTGTTCTGATTATACGACAGTATACACTACACTATAACTCCCCATTACCGATGCACACTGGCCATTCATAGTGGGATTTGGAATTGATTCGCTATAGTCATAGTGAGAGTCCGAGGCGAGTATACTGCTGTACTTGTAGTGTGTTTGTCAGGAGGCCATGACGACTTGGTGTCCCTGAGCAGATGAGTAGCCGACTAGCCGTAGCCGATAGTTGGGCCACACTGTGCTGAGACCGGAAATGGGTTGGTTCGCTTGAACGAGGATCCACAAGACTATGTACCTATTGTATATACCTAACTAGCGTACACGCTCGGCTTCTGCTTCCCATCGCCATTTGGTGCACCGTGCACTTGGTGAAGTACAGTCTGTAGATACAAGTTGACACAGTTGAGTTTCCCCAAGAGCCCAAAATCAGAAATCTAGACTCGACACTAACCTTAAACTTGTTTTCGTGGCGTTTACAGATCGGCCACAACAAGTTGCGCTAAGGACAATGGAGAAGGTCCCTTTACCGATAAATCCGCGATCATTTGTGCGGGGAGTGACGTAGGGGAACTTTCCATGTGACTTCACACACCGTAAACGATGTCTCCGGCTTTCGCCGTTTCGGTATTTGCTCTCCGCGGTTCCATATTATCGGCCAACACCCGCCGAATCTGATCCTCGTGATCTCAGCATTTCCGCTTTCTCCATGCCACGCATTTGCATGAAAGTGAGGATACGTTTATTAACATTTACGAAATATGTCCCTTACCAGCAACTCTTCATAAAAGACTCAATGATAGCGTATAAGGCGCGTGCGTCGCGATTTCTATCAACTGGCTATCTGAATCTCCACGATATTCGCCCCTCCGGAAATCCCTAACACCGACTACACTCTGACTTCAGCAAACGGCGGAGGAAGAGCCCGCAAGGACTCATCGTCGGACTGCTCGACCAACATTACGTTGAGGTATCCCCAGCGCATATTTGACGGTTCTTAGAAGAGTACCCGTGTCCCAACGAAATACTTCTGGGGGGAAGCCTTCTTGGCGCATTTAGATTGTGCGCACGGATGACGGATAATTTTCTGGACGACAGACATCTTATTTTCATCATGCCCGGATTGGTACTCAAATTGTTTGGGTCCAGGCTTGCCAATGTGACGCATTCACGATTTCCCAACCAGGTGTTCTAGGGTCTCATGGAACTGCTGGATTAATACAATGCCGCGTCAAGCCCTGCCCCGAAGACATCACAGACAGTGACGCTGCTGACGAGGAAGCCAAGAAACGGCTCTGGCAACCCGGAATCCAAACGAGGACCCGCGGCGGTCGGCGTGGTATCTGGGACGTACAGAAACATATCTATTTTCAGGGTTCTCACGCAATCTGTGTCAACCCGCGGTATTTCTTCCGTTTCGCAATGGGCGCTTACGGGTATCTATTGTCTATCGTTAACGACCTCACCGAAACGACGGGTTGCTACCCTATTTCTTAGGTACCGGCGCCCGGCCGGCGAGACTGTCAGTATCCCACACGTCCGTTGGATTGCTCGGGCAAATCCCCCTAGCCGCCGAATAGACGTCGTCTCAAAGTGAATATCGCAGTGGCCAGTTGGTACCTAAGATAGATTGATCATCCAGGCCGATCGATGAGCCGCATTGCGGTTTTTGGTCACCGTATTATGTGGGCACCTTTTCTCACCAATATCGCGAAGCGGTCCCCGAGAAACTCGGACGATTTTCTACTATCTCCCGGGTTTGGCGGTGGGAGGGAGCTGAATTCAAGACGTCCCTCGGGGCCTCTCCATACGATAAAGCTCTTGTGACCCTCTCAATAAAGCTGGCGAACGTCGAATGGGATTTAGTCCTCGTAATATAAGCGAGCGACCATTTTCTATCGATGCTGGATGCTAGACGGGTCTCCTAGGAGTCTAGGACGGAAGGATTACCTTACCGCTTGATGAGTGAGGTATGGTCGGGATGCCGCAAAATTCGATGAGGATACGTATCGTATATTGTCTTTTCTTTGCCTGCCGCATGGCTAGGCCATCTGACCTTATCAGCAACAGGCTGAAAACGAAACTCCCTCCGGGTGAGTGGGTAAGACAACAGGCCGATCGCGTTGGAAAAACAAAGACTGTAAGGTAGGCCCGGCTCGGGTACAGTCCCTCCACTTGGTATCTAAGTAGGCTTTGATGAAAACAACAGTGATGCATTCATTATTCTTACTCTACAGGAATGTCCGTTTTGCCGGCATGTCTTCCGGTTCGACGCTCACATGGATACCTAATAAGTCACGAGAGGAGATTCGAAACGACGAATGTAGAGCTAGGCATAAGTAGGTACTTGGGTCTAGCCCATCTTTGCCGCCTACTTACTTGTAAGTATGGCTCGCACGTCACTCACTCACTCACCGAAAACCCTCCGCCGCCGCGGCTCAAGCTAGTTATTAGGCGCCCGATCAATGCAACGGTGGGACGATCAGTGCAGTGCAGGGTAAAGAGACGTTACAGTACTTGCCTTTGCAACCACGCCAGTCGAGGTAGAGTACCGTGTACGGTAGTGTCCACTACTTTACGTAGGTAGCAGGAAGCTCCACGTACCTACACTACCTACACTACTTACGGTAGGTACATGTTTTTTTTTCCGAGCAGCCAAGATGCGAACGAATAGGTAGGTAGGTAGGTAGTGTACCATACATAGTACACATACCTAAGTAGGTACACTACTTACTTACTTACACACAAGGGTCCGAAGAACGGGAAGACGGCGCGGCGGGCTAGATAGCTTAGTCTGCATCTTCCGGTCTATCAGGGCAAGCACGCGCGATCCAATGGGAGAGGATGCCAGAAGGATCGCATAAGTAAAACCTATATAAGGTAGGTAATAGGTATCAGTACCGCCGGGACGGGGCGATAGCGGAGCACAAAAGAGGAAGAAGAAAAAAAAGAGATTTAAGTAAGTAAGTAAGTAGGGAAGAAAAGCGACGGATAAGGAATACATACCATCTATTCTACTTACTTAGGGTTCCCTCCGTTCCCTCGGTCGACCGGGGGGGAACGCGAAGGCTTGATACATGATACCTACCGTAGGTAAATGGTATGAAGCTGAGCTATTCATTTTAAGTAGAGAGTTGGAGAGAGAATGGATACGGGCCGATGATGGGAAACAAGGTCTCGTTTTTTCCCCCCCTCTCTCTTCCTTCCCTTGTACGTATGTAATAAGTAAAGTCTTTTATAAACTAGTAAGCCTGCCGAGGACTTTGTTTCCTTTAGCTGCATGATAGGGACACTACCGTCAACCGGCGTGGATGCGGTCCATGTAAGTAGGTAGGTAGTATAGTGTAGAGTGGTGTGTGCAATTCCTACAGTATCTACGTAGTAAGAGACACACTAGATACCTACTTGTATAATACTTTACATTCACATAAAAAATATGATCCGGGAGAACTGTACTTGAGTATGAATAGTATGGGTAAGTAAGAGACAATTCCTGTATGTGGTCGACCCGTTATCACTCACATCGGGTGTAGTGTGCCTAGTCTGTAGTGATGGGGGTGATATGGAGATCCTCGGTAGCGAAGCCAGAGGCCGGGGTTAACCCTCGGGTCGATTTCGACGAATACCTAGCATGAATAGGCATTCGATAGGTAGTTACAGTTCTCACGATGGGGGGGAGGGAAAGAAAAAAAAAACACTCGATAGGCAATCTGTAGATAGTGTACTGTAGTCACGTAGCTAAAGTGGTTTCCCCCGATTCTCGCTCGGCCACCTCAACTGTTCAACATGATGCCTTGCGAGGTATGAATCAGACTATCTCTAACCGTATGGCTGACTGAGAAAAGAAAGCGTAGTGGCCAAGCAGTCTGGCAAGTCAAGCAATAGGGCTGACAGACGAACAACCAAACAAACAAACAAACAAACGATACATATTCGACCGTACAACATGGTCTTTTGGGTAGCCGATCTTGTTAACCCAGGACATTGACTTGGGTAGCGTAAGCTATGCACACACACACACATATATATAAATATATATATCGGGTGGTAATCAGTACCTACAATATCTACCGCATGGCTACGAGACATGACCACTACCTTAGATACCACCGTACCAACCTACCGCACACCGAACTGCCAATTACTACCCATACGGGGCATTCTTTTGTGAAGTTTCTTTTTTACAAGTAATTCAAAATTCAAGATTCAAAAAAAGAATATGTGTGAAATACTTTCATGATACCTACCGCACAACAATTTCTACACTACACTCCACTACCTTTGCCTAGGTAGGTAGTAACACTCGAACTCTATTACTTACACTAAAAAGAAAAGAAAAGAAAAAAGAAAAAGAAAAAAAAGGCAAAGAATTGAAATCTAGGTTTAGTTGTAGAAGCATTCTAGAAATCTTCCCGAGTCAGATAGGTATCTAAAGCATGGCGCGGGCTGAAAACTAGAACACGGATTCCGCACATTCCGTGGATAATTAGTGTCAAGTATGTACTTACATACTCTCATGGACGACCAACCGACCATAGGTAGTGTAGGTAATTACCTAGGCATAGGGCTAGGTGGTAGAGTCGGATCGAAAGTAAGTAAGTACCTAGGAATTACATATGTATGTACTTGTGTTATTCATTTTGGATGTTTAGATTGGCTTTTGTGTTGGCATATAGGTAGTTATTAGTAGGTGGATAGGTAGTGGAGTCTGGAACCCTTTTCGACCCTTTTGGCGAAAGGTCAGCTTTAGATGCTGAGTCGTCGTCTTTGGGAGGGAGGAAGGTCGTGCATACGCCCATGAGAAGCGGTGAGTCTCCTCTCCTCCGTTCGCCCACGGTATTAACCTTAGAGGCTGGTAGGGCTGGCTCGTCTCTGCGTGTGCGCGTTCGTGTCGTGGGAATCGGAATCGGAATCGGAATCGGAATCGGAATGTGGGATAGGGAGAAACAAACGAACATCTTACCACGTGTTGATGATAAGTAAGTAGGCCCACTGATGAGAAGTCTCAGACTTTTTTCAAAGAGATCTGGCAACTTAAGTACGCGGGTTCACGTGCTTCTTAGTCACTTTACAAGTGGTTAGATCGACTCTGACCCCTCTGGGCACGAATGTAGATTACTGAGTTGTATGTATACCTAGATAGGTAGATAACTACCTAATTGTACTCTACCTGGGTTGGCAAAGGCTGAAACAGAAATCCTATCTTGCCTTCCTACAGGCGTTCGCCTATCGTATCTGGCTAATAAGAACGGCTGAGAGCGTTGTCTCGCTTTAATTTTTAATTTTTCAATTTTGGATTTAAACAATCCTCGGTTTGCCAACCGCCGCCCGTACCTGAATTCCTCCCGATGAACCGAAGAAAATATGATTAGTTTACGGGTGACTGTCGGGGTTGGCTCGGGGATGACAGCATGCTTTGGCTACCTATCGACGGTTCAGGTTAGAATGGCTAAGGGATCATCTACTTAACCTTACTTAGTGATGTCTTCCCGTCTCTACTTAGGTATAGGTATAGGTATAGGTAGATATATAACTACCTAATCTTAGGTATTTGCCTGACCGGAATGCACACTGAAAAAAACGGGCCGGTAGAGTGTTGCGCTGCACCAGCGTAGATAGACCGCGGCAATTTGGATGCGGATGCCGAAACCCACTCATATTCATCAAGTATCTCGGGTGCGAGGGTGATTCGGAACTCGTGGGTGAGAGGCAATATGCCGGCTCGGTTTGTCACGCGGGTCAAGGTGAAACGGACATGGGCTTACACCCACCTTATTACCTGTTTGTTTGTATGGGTTCTGTATTTTCTGTATGGGGTAGGAATCGGGGGTCTCGGAATGGAACAGTAATAATACCCTATCATACCAGGCTTATAAACTAGGTACGTTGATTCCTGACGTTTGCAAGTGTAGACTAGATAGATAGATAGGTATCTATCTACACTAGGTGGGTAAGCACTTGAAGTGCCGTGGTGAAATACCGAAGAGACAAAACCTGTATATGGACCGGGTGAGCTGTAGTTGTTGCTGGGTCAGATTGCAGATCAGCAAGTATACTAACCTATAGGTGGCTCGACAAGTAAGATTCGTGATCACGAATTACTAGGTCGTTGTGGCCGAGACCATGGCGAAAGATTCTCGGACAAGAACGTAAGAAGGCAGAAGGGAGATGTCGGACTTAGCCACCACCGGCACGCCGCCCGGCATGGTGGCTACATCTAGGTATTATCTATTAAGTCTGAGGTAGCAATTGAACTTCAAATAAACCATGTTTTTGTTTGGTGTATTATGTAGCCTCGGTTTTCCCGTACATACCTAGATGTACTAAGTATGTACTATGTAATGATACCCAATACGACGTCCAGACGATGGATTTCAGTCACTTACCAATGACCATACGGATTAAACGCGCCCCCGAAGAGATACATAGGTAGTTACATTTCCAGGGGTTAATCCCTTAATGTACTTTACAAGCAGCTGATTTGACTACCATGATCCTCAAAGGTCTTGGCATGGGCCGGAATAATCAGCTATTGGCCGCAACTGATTGTAGGAACCAAGGGTAAGCAACGCATGAAGCACACTTGGACTACCTATAAAACCCCAAGGTCTATCTAGTTAGTTGTACAATTATAAGTAAGCTTTTCGTCGTATTGTGGGCGTTTTGATAAATTACATAACAAAGCGCGCGGGTAATCGGAAAGAAGCAGAAGAAGAAGAAGCAGAAGAAGAAAAAAAAAAAAAGAAAGATGCAAACCAAACCGGCTGGTTTTCTATCTATCTACTTACTTACTATGTACTATAGTAGGCCGTTGAACGCTAGATAGTAGATAGGAAGCCCGCCGGATGAAGGGGATTCACCATCGTGCGCATCGGCTCCGACACGGCGAGACCCGCTCTACGGACTCTGGTACTTGCATATCCCGATTCCCGATTCCCGGCCTACCTTGCACTCAACTATCCCGCTACCTAGGTACGGTACCTATAGGTACCTCTTAGGAGGTAAGCAAGTACCTAAGTAACTATACCTAGGTGGAACTCCATGGTGCCGACGGTACCGACTACACACGAACAGTGAGCTGAGAGATGGCGCTCTGCTCTCATATATTACCACATATGGAATCATCTGCAGAATACGTATGTCGTATGTACGAAGCTGTATGATTGATTGTTTGGATCACTTGTCGACCGCGTAATTTAAAGGTATCACAATAAACCTCCTGTGTGCATTGCCGTCGGTACGTTATGGACGGGTCTGGTCTGGCATGTTCTTGTACAGATACATGTGCGTGAGTTAGGTGGGCAGCCGGCGTTTCAGAGACACTGGTCTCATACGAGTAGCCCCGTTGTCGATGATGTACCAGCTCGTACTTGTACCTGTACCTGTACCTGTACCTGTACAATGTAGGCGGCGGGTAGGTATCTAATTTATGCCCATTCAAGTCGTTACCAATAAGAGTAGGTATGCAAAAGAGGATCTGTGAGTAGGAGTAGACGAGGATTGATCAGGAACCACGTACCGGGTCGCAAGCATGTCGTCCTCGAATTGAATGGTGAGCCAAAAGTAATTATTCCGTAGACTAGATTGCAGTTCAATCACTGTTCAACCGACAGTTGATTTGGGATTGGTCTACGTCTGTCGGTCGACGGAGTCCGTACACAATCCTGCGTTCCCTTGATGTAATTAATATCCTGCTTGGTTTGACATCTCGTAACTCGACCAAAGCCCCGTCCATCTTTTCTCGTTTCCCGTTTCGCGGCGGTAAGATGAAGTCATTGGACATGCGACTCTGCGTTTTACTTGTATGGTGTTTGCATCATACTCGCTGCCTATCATACTGAAGTAGGTAGGTAGAGAGCTGATCCTGAGGGGAGACGAACGACATGTCGAACGACGGAATACGCGAGCCAACACCCGAGCTTAGGAGGCAAACCATTCGCTTGTTTGCCAAGCACCAAACAGATGCTCTGCCCTGCCATAAGTACAGCAGCGCCCGCGACGAGCGCATGTCGAAGTACCGTACGTGTCGATGCCGAGGTTCGGTAGTCTACCTAGGTAGGTAGGTAGGCTATTAGGTATTAGGTACGGACGTACTATAGCAGCAATGCCGCTGCTAGTCAGGGTTTCCGGGCAGAAGTCCGGGGATGGCACGTTGGTCGCAGACTCGTAGTTGAGCCGATCCGAGGGAGACTGCACGTGCATTGGCCATTCTGCCACGATCAAGAAAAGAAGACAGCGGCGGCAATCCGGTGTTGTGTCCCGACTTCCATGCCAACTTGACGGGTACAACTAGTGTACCCGAGCTGGGCTGGCAATGAATGTATGGGCGATGGGCCGCCGGCCCCGTGTCGGCACTGGGCAGTGGGCACTGGGCAAGTCCGTTCTCATTATGTCATTTATCCGTGACTGTTCTGAATGGGTCTCATAAAGTGCCCACGACTCGCGGATTGCATATGGTCTCGGCATTCCTGCATTCACTGACAGGTCATCATGATGGTGGCCGTAAGGTGGTAAAGCGGTTGAATACGGGCTGCACGGGCTGCACGGGTCTGTACGGGTCCGTACATGCTAAACTGTGCAAGGCACTAGTTCGTTAACTCACTAGGTATGTAGAGTTATGTAATCGGTTGTGGATGCCTATGGATTATGTCATGACTAGCGCCGTGTATTACGCTACTTAGGCAGGCGCGCCTTAGCGAATCCGGTTATGTATGCACACTTTATAGCATGCACAACTACCTTATCCTTTGTACAGACCCCGGCCTTGCTTAGGTACACCTGCCTCAGTTCTGCTCAGGCTGCGTGTGCATAGATAGGTAGGTACTTACCTAGGTAGGTATCAGTAGATAGGTACAATAGGCGCTGTAGGTGTACGCTACCGTAGCAGAACCGTAGCAGTGTGCCTGCGGTGCTCCTACTTACTTACGCAGCTCCTAGATACCTGTTAGCACACTGTACTAGTACCACTAAGGTGCCCATCGCGAGCCGTAAATTCAGGCGAGGCGGGCGGGCAAGCGGGCAAGCAACCCGTTCATCACCTCATCACTCCAGTACTCTTGTTACATGCAACGATAGGTAACACACCTACATCACGGAAATACCATACCTACACCATTGCAACCCGTCGCCCTCTTATCTAAGCTGTCAACATTTCTCATTTCCCATTTCCCATTTCCCATTTCCTATTGTCTTTGTCTACTTATCGCAGACGCATCTCATTACTTTGTAGTATGAGTCAGAACAGACTGCTGGAATATTCACCCCGAGACAGACAGACAACGAATTACGGCGTCAATAACGATCGCATCATCCGATTACCCAAAGACGACCGATTGATGGACCGATAGCGATTTGAACACGAAAATCCTCGAGTTTCTTCTTGATTTTTACTGTCCCGGACTTTCCAATAAGGGAGCAAATAAGGGAACAGGCAAGCAGCATCTATCTAACTTGTGCTTGTTCCAAACCTCTGCTCGTTCCAAACCAAGTCATAACGACGTCGGTAGCATCCAAACGGTATTAGACACCTCGACCAGAGTTGCATCGACGATTGAATACCTAGTTGCCTAGATTGGCGACACCACCACGTCGTCCGATCGGGGGTGGAGTCCGTATTTATTAAATCAGCATCTCCCTTTGGCTCGTCACTGCACTAGACCCTCGAAACCGAAGCCCGCGATACGTTATAATTTACATAAGCGACTGGACTTGGTTGTCGGTACTGACGGCAGACACGCGACACGTCCCGACAAGTCCCACTTCCCACTCGCTACATAGGGCGGTTCTTGTTCTGCATTGTCACCTCGAGTCGAGCACAACACGACAGGTATAGGCACAGGCACAGACACAGGCACAGGCACAGGCGGGCCCGTCACTGCAGGTAGGATAATTGCTTTATTGCTTTATTACCCCATACATATCTACTTCTTCTCAACACTTCTGCTTTTGCCTGTCCATGTCTTTCACGACGTCGACTGCACCCACACTGCCTTAGGTACCTTTCGTGGCGCCCGCCGTACAGTATATTACGCACCGTAAGTAGCCCGGTAGGGAAAAGTAAGAGAGACCAGGTACCCCGTACTCTGCGCTGCACATGGCCCTGCACCAGCGGCCACCCTGCCTAAGCGGGTAGGTCGTACGCTGGGATGTACCTGTAGAAGGCGCTGGGATGTACCGGTACATGTGCTATACTCGTCACTGCACAGCGTGCATTCAGGCATAATGTACGGCGCTGGTAGTCCTGCGCGTGGCGACGCTGCATGGGGTACGTCCTGGTACATGAGCGCGCAGAAGGCGCTGTCCACTGCAGCGCAGTATCGCACCGTCCCCTTCACTGACACGCTTGCCCAGTCCGTTGCTGCAGCTACTGACGTTGAACTCAAAAGGCACCAGCTGTGACTCAAGCTGCTACCTGGCTGCTTCTGTTACGCCGCCCCCCCGCCCTCTCAGCCAGCCCGTACCCTTTTCATCCACGCTCCCAGCTTAACGCCGTCGCCATCTTGCCATCATCAAAGTTATCTCCACGACGCCTCTGGGTTGGCTACCTCGACACCAACTGCATCATTCTTAACACTCCGTACCATCCGACCGGTCCCCTTTACGCGCCTATAATTTCTATAATTCACGGTCGCATCATCTTTGCCATCTCACTATCCCCATACCCACACTACATACCTAATTGTAAGTCGTCTCCAGATCTACCTATCTACCTCTCTGTACCGACGCAACATCTTTCAGCATCCTTCGTCTGCAGAGTGCGTATAGTCATGTACCCAAGTAGCGCATGCCAACCTCGCGACAACTCAAAATTGCCCGATTCCATTCCACCAACCTGACTGCCTCTTCTCTTCTTCTTCTCTTCTCTCCTTCTCTCCTTCTCTCCTTCCTTTTTCCCTCTCTTCCTCTTCTTTCTAGTCGCAAGTCTCCATCCAGACTCTTCCTCCCTCCTAACAGACTGCCTTCACAGCAGTACAGCTCTCACACTACATAGTACGGGTCGGCTTCGGCCACCTTATCTGAACGCACTGTTCTTCGCGCGCATCTCTTGCAGTCCCTAGTCTGGTTCTGTTGAGCCCAAGACAGTCGTCCCCTCTCGAATCGACCACTAGCATCGGTGTTGTTGTCCAGTAGTGTACAGTAGTGTACCTCTACAATATCCAAGGGCTCCACCAGTTCCACGACTCACGACTCCAATCATGAACCAGGGCCTCTTAGGCCAGTGGTTTGCTGGACACTCCGTCTCTGCCTGTCCTGACACTAGCACCCAGCCAGGCCCTTGCACCGACACGCCCGAGGACTATTACAGCAATCGTCGGTCCCACGACGAGAGCCAGGTCACGATCCGAAGTAATTATAGTACTTCCAACCACCACACTACCCATAATAATATTTCCTCTCCCTCTTCTTCCTCCTCCACTACCGTCGCCGTCGCTGCTGCCCCGACTGCTGCTCCCACACCTGTCTCTTCACACTCCCTTTCGTCCCCGTCCCCTTCGCCACAGCCCGCTACTCCTGTCGATCATCTCGGTGTGCATCGCATCGACTCCTCTTGGACCTCTTCCAAACTACTTCGCATTCCTAACCCACCCAACGTCCACGGTCCACACTCTATTTCACCCCATCCCGCCAACGAATTTGAATTCGATTTTCTCGCAACCGGTGACGACGGCAAGTCATTTAATAACCTCGACTTCGAGATGACTACCGGTCCTGCATTGGACTCGGCCGTCGGCCGCAGTCGCCAGGACTCGTTTGTGAGTGCTGGCCCCAAGCCGATCTCTATGATCAATCCAAACCGCGAACATGCAAATCGCGCGCGGCGCGAAAGCTTAGCGGGTAGCTTGATGAATGGAATGAGTTGGGGTGGTCTTTCTGTCGGAAGTTTCATTAGAGATGAGTATGTTGTTTCCCTTCTGTCCAACAAGTTCGTTTCCCTTGCATGACCAGTGCTATTCTTTGCCCCTCCTAAGGGAGACTAAGGGAGACATGTGAGAAATGTCTTTTGAGGTCTCAGACACTTTTCTCTTTAGCCCTCGCGGTCGAGTATCTACACTTCCTGTGCATTATGTCTAACCACGTGTTTCATGACAGCCTTGCGATGGCGGGCACTTCGCCATTCGCCGGCGCGGCCCAGTCTCCTTCGTTTCACTCCAATTCATACATCCCCAAGATGGAGGCTGAATACCTGCGCGATTTTGTATGTTGTGATCTCAAACTAGACACGATGCACGATCTTCTTCGTCACTACGAGACGGTCCATACTGGTGCGAACGCCCACGGCAGTCGAAACGGCGCCAGCATTCGGATGCCTCATAGGCTCTCCGTCAGTAACAGGCCTTCCATCTCTATTGGTTCCGGCCGCCCAGACGCTCAAGGCTTTCAGAGTCAGGGCCAGATGGGATTCGGTCAGCAGAACCGGATGAGTGGGGTTAACGGTGCGTCTAATATGGGCTTCGGTAGCATGCATGGAGGCCGGCAATCCATGAACATGGACTCCAAGCAACCTTCATTGACCAGCATGCCATCCAACGACGACATGGATACCGTAGGTGACATGGAGATGGATGATGCTGTCGGTATGATGGAACTGGACGACAGCAGCCAGCGGACGATCCAGCAGATGCGCCAGATGTTCGGTCCACAAAGGCCCCAAATACAGTTGAACAATTCCGGTCTACCACAGGCTTTACGAACCTCGCAGCCACCGACGCCTGGTACCTCTGGGTTCGGTTACCAGAACAACCCCACGGTATCGTCCGTCAACACCCCAACGCTCGCGACCAATCAATCCGCCATGGGTAATGCACCTGAGGCAGTCGTCGATAATTCGGCCTTGGACTTTATGGATCTCAACAGCGCAGTTGGCAATCTAAACAGCTCGGCCTTATCAGAGTACTTCATTCAGGACCCCGCGAAGAGACTTTATAGTCCGAACGGCACCTCGGCCAACCAGCAACGAGTCCTCCAACAGCAGATGGCGCAATTCGGCCTTGATCAGAGCCAGTTTCCTAACATTACCGACCCTACCCACCTCGCCGCGTTGCAAAGGGCGATAGCGAACCCGGAGACATTTACTATGCCTCCAGAAGAAGACAAGCCTTTCAAGTGTCCGGTCATTGGATGCGAGAAGGCTTACAAAAATCAGAATGGTCTAAAGTGGGTTTTCATATTCAATGCATTAGTCGTTCAATATGCCGCAAGAGTTTTGTTTCTAATCGCATGTACAGATACCACAAGCAGCACGGTCACCAAAACCAGCAACTACACGAAAATGGCGACGGCACATTCTCTATCGTCAACCCGGAGACTTCTGCGCCGTACCCCGGTGAGACCGGGATGGAGAAAGAGAAGCCTCACAAGTGCGAATACTGCCATAAACGCTATAAGAACTTGAATGGGCTGAAATACGTAAGATTATACTCCGTGGACGCTAACATGTCGGCTTTTGACTAATACAATTCGCATTAGCACAAACAACATTCCTCAGCTTGCGAGATCCAGGCCCAAGCGGCAAGTATCCGGGCGAATCTCTCGAACAATCAGATGACCTTCAACCTGGGGAATGTGGCTTCGGGGCTACCTGGTATTGGCGAGGAGATGCAGATGTGAAGAAACTCATGATCTCCTCGACCGTGGCACTAGCCGCACGCTTAGGGGGGGAGCGTTTGGGTCGGTGCACGATGCGAATCCTATAATGGCATTGCCCACACGCATAAGTCGATCACCACCCAATGACCCTAGTCATCCGAATCCCCCTCGGGCCCCCGAAACGGCATTCGATTCGCACCTCTGCAAGCTGGATTAGTTGTCTTGACAACTCAGCCTCTCGCCCATTTCGACTGTATACCATAGACCTTTACGTATAGACTGGATACCCCTTCCTTCGTCTCTTTCCTTTTTCGTGGCTTGAGTTCTGGGTTCGGAAAAGTTCGCATTTCTCACTTCGGGCTGGCGTTCGTCTCTTTTTCAGCATAACGGTCTACTTACAAAACTAGCTCCCCGCTTCATCTCGATTAAAAACTCTACCACAAATCTGCCGTTACCACTTTTCGAGGGGTAGACCTACGATTCATGACACAAAAGTAGAATAGATAGTTGTCCTCATCGTCGAATCCACGGGGTTATCTGTACCAAACTACCAGGAGGATGGGAGGAACAAAAATGAATTGATGGTATAGACAAAAGATTGAAAAAAACTGGATATGGGACAGAAAGAAACAAAAAAGACGAATGACGCGACTATGGATAATAGGTAGCGGAATGCGGGCTCGTTTTGCGACCACACATCACGACAAAACGACTCGGATCCCCCTTGCGTCTTTCCCCCACCCCCCCCCCCCCCTTCGAAACATGGTTTATGAATGGAATTGTGGGAAAATACGGCTTCACACAATCGCGTTTCCTTAGTTCTTTAAGGCCCCACGGCTTTTTTGAATGGGTAGAAAAAGAGAGAGGAGAAAGCGGGCTTTGCTTGCAGGAGCACGGCCGAATGTTTTCGATGCTGGGACTACTCGGGGTGTGCTTGTGTCTGTCTCTCTGTGTCGAGATAGCTCTCGAGCACGCGATGCTACGAGATAGCAAGACACAGACAGGCAAACAACCCCCTGAAGTTGTGTAATGGGGTCTGGGTTATTTTTCGTCGATCTATTATTTTCGCCAAATCATTGATACGAGCCAGCGTTTCCTGTCTACTACCTACCTACTACCTATCTACTGCCTACCTACTGCCTACCTACTGCCTACCTACTGCCTACCTACTTACTACCCGTAACCCGTACCTAGCGTTTGCCATACCTAGGATAGGGGATTTTAATCTAGCAAAATTCCGGTTTGAAACTCTTTTGATTGTTCTTTCTGCTGCTTCTCGAAGGGTTCGTGACTAAGGTTCCGAAGGTGAGTAGGTACTAGGTAGGTAGGTTTGAGAAAGCTTGCTCGTACCTAACCTAGTTTGTCTTTCTTGAACCGGATGGGCTTCATTTACACATGTGAAAAACGGTTTAGGCTTTTATTTGCGTACGTATCCCCGGGTAAGGCTTCTCCGCCTTAACTTTAGTTTGAACTTTCTATCAGGTTGGATGTATCTATCTAGTGTGTATAGGTATGTGTCTGCGTAGGGTACCGGTAAGGCAGTCTAGTAGATAGTCTACCTAGTGTCGGGTCAGCTCCAAGAACGAACGAGCGACGTCAGGGCTATAGCGTGAGGCGAGACGAGGCGAGGCGAGGCGGGAATGGGGGAAGGGGGGAAGGGGGGAAAGGGAGGGAGTGGGTGATTAGTTAGTTAGACAAGTTAGTTCACGGACCCCAGACTCGAATGGATGGATGGATGGGCTTTATCCTTGTTTATTTGACCCGTGTATGTAGTTGGAGGTAAGAGCTTGACTATGTGAGTATTAGGTATCAGATACTATTATGCCTAGGTATCTACATAGGTATTGATTGCTAGCTAACCTAGGTAGCTAAGCTGGCTCAGCTGGTCTGGTCTGTCTGTCTGTCTGTCTCTCTGGTCTGGTCTTGTCTGGTCTGGTCTAATAGTCTCGAGGAAGATAAGTTATCATCAAACGACGGGGGGGTCCTGTCCATGTGTTCATTCCCGAAAGCCGGCCGCGGGATATGCAAGGATTATCTTTCTTGTCATTTCGGGAACGTTGAGTATGTGTGTCTGTCTGTCTGTCTGTCTGTCTGTCTTTTACCTATCTAGTCTACCTCCCGTTCGTGTACAATACCGGATGTCCCTCCCGATTCGTGGCGTTTTTTTTTTATTTCTTTTTCTTTCTGTCCAGCTTTAGCCTAAGACTTGGGGAAACTTGCGTGTTTTTGTGAGTCATGTTTTGATACATCTTACATAGTACTATCTATTATCTATTATACTTAATGTAGTTTTGTGGGAGGGGCGAGGGATTTCCCCATTTTATTTATTTATTTATTTTTTTATTTTATTATGCCTTAATAGGGTTTTCTTTTCTTTTCATCTTATTTCTAACCCTATTTTTTTAAAATTCTAAATTCTATATCACAAGCCGAGCCAAGACCGCCTTCTCCGGAGGGGTGGCTTTTCTTTTTTTTTTAGGTTTGGGGGTGGGGAGGGGCTTTTGGTCGGGTTCCTGGCCCGCTGGAGGGTTTCCGGGGACTTCGGGACGGGAGAGAAGTTGGGTTGTCTTTTTTTTGGTTTGCCTATCCGAATGTCCCGAGGGTGGGAACTTTGTAGCGTTAGGTCGTTTGTTAGGTGCCCTTAGTAGGTAGGTAGACAGGTAGACAGGTAGCAAAGTAACAGGTAGGTAGTTATTTGTCTATCTATCTATCTGTCTGTCTGTCTGTCTGTCTGTCTGGTAGAGGGTAGTGTAAATTGGGCAAGTGTCTGTCCCACGTGTTTGCTACTCCTCCTGATGAGACACTGCAGTCCCGGCGTAGGTTGGCGATTTGTCTCGTCTGTATTAGGACTCAACGAAGCTTAGGAGAAGAGGGGGTTTGAGCTCGAAATTGGGGAAGAAGCTCAGATGTCGATTAGGTAGACCACTTGTCAGATCGTCTATATACAATGCCCCCGGATGAGATGGGATGGAGTGAGGAGTTGACCGGAGAGATGACTTGACACTCGAGCTTCAGGATACGGTAACCCAGGGAACCACAAACCCCCCGCCGATGTCTGATGGCTATCTTATCCCCTTTTGTCTCAGATACTTGGTATCACTCCATTTCAAAGGTTGAGTCCGGGGCAAACCGCTTCTGCCTCAAAGACCCATGTCTTAGAAGTAGGTGGCTCATGTAGGTGGCTCATGTAGGCATGCTGATCGAACATGACCTAAACAGGTCCACGCGGTGATAAACGAACGTTGTGCCGCAGTCTAGGTTGAATATCAACGCTCACAAGAATCTGCTTGCTCGACAGCCATACACATGAAAAGTACTATTGAACAATGTCATGACAAGAGGCGTGCCAACACCAAAGTTCCAATAACCACCGCATTTCGTTAGAGCAGGCTGGCGATGTTGTGAACAAAGATGTGTCGGAACTTTTGATTAACCAGATACAATACAATACAGACAAACAGATCCGAGAACGCCTAACAAGCAGGACTTGTCAGCCCCTAGATAACGTACCAGCACAAGGCAAAAAAAAAAAAAGGCGCCATCCAAACCGTGATAATGATACACAGTAGTAATACTCTATCTACTTTATAATAATGCTTGATAAAAAACTCACTTGGCCTACCTGACCTCGATCCCTTAGGTATGAGAACCGTATACCCCAACCCACGCGATGAAAGAAACCCAACCCGGCACTTCCCGTAGCAAGCATCCCACGAGCTCCCAGATGTTTTTATACCCTCTTGTCCCACATAAACTCCAGCGCCCGGGGGGGTATTTGCAAGCCTGTGCAAAGCCACCAATTAAACAGCAAATAAAGAAAGTTCCCTGAAGCACCTGGTGAACGCATAAAGGATTTTACTACTTGCGTTTGCGACGGCTGAATCTCATGCGACCTGAAACCAAGCCAACGCCGTTCCGGATCCAATCCAAAAAGCAAATAGGTAACCCACCCGTCATTGACCGTCGTAAGATATCCCAGTGGGGGAGCATGCGGGAAAAAAAAAGAAGCAATACAAATCGTAGCCGGTGGCAACTTATTAGCCTCCCTCTTCCCCTCTGCCGATTGCCCATTGAGAGATGGTTTAAGCTAGATCCATGCCTTCAGAGTCGTTCTCCATATCAGATGGCAGTGCTTGGGTACGGTCGCTGCCGATGCTGTCTTTCCGAGAGATCCAGTCATTTCGACTGCGGCAAGTGTCAACGTAATCAAGTTCCTCGCCGCCAATAACTCGGCCCTCCATATCAATTTCCTGTGATAGTTCGACTAGGGCGGTGCGAGGGAGGCGCAAGAATCCTTGGGTACGCACAATCCGACCCCAGTGCGTCAGACAAAATGAGGCGGCTCTCTTGCGTAGCCAGTCCTCGTTCGCTTGGTTTGCGCAGTACCAGATGATGCACGAATGATCAACGTCAAGCTCCTTCGACAACCGATTCACACAGAGAAGCCGGAGGTGCGGGATGTTGTAGATATTCGACATCACCAATAGCCCAGCCACATTAGAGAGGTCAGCAATCCCGTCGTCTGCGTGAATACTATCCGTGTAGAGGTAGTAAAGAAATGCTTTAACAACAGAATAAGGTTCGGGGATGTGCATCTTTTTGGTGTGGAACTCTGCCATTTGCGCATTATAAAGGCGCGCAAAATGAGGCCAGCGAGCCTGTAGAATGAGCTTGTGCACGTAGATAGGTGACGACGTCGGAGCATCTGGCGCAAGCCAGTTTTGATCATCTGGAACCTCGCCGGCACGGATAAGTCCTGAGCTCATCATGTCATCGTCATCGTATTCGCTGGCGAGCGCAGTAATGACAAAGTCGGTCCCACTGCCTGTCTCTGGAGGTTGATTAAAGAACTTCGCCAGATCTAGTCCTAATCCTTTTGACGGTTGTTCTTGCATGCGTGTATGAGGCGTGGGCCGGCAGAGCTCCGATCGAGGTTCTGAGCCCATGTTGTTTCCGAGGAAGCCATAACGTCGCAAATCTATTTCCATAATGTCGCTCAAATACTCTTCAAACCCATTCGGGCCCATATCGTTAGTAGGGTCGGTGGGGCATCCCAGCAACCAGGCTTTCGTACCATCTTCATTCATGGTGCAATAGTGCCAGCGGAAACCTGGTTTGAAAATCTCACGGCCTTCAGCCAGTTTTTGCCAACGCAGAGAAGCCAAATCCAACGCTGATACAGAGCACTCCTTCGAGGTTATTGTGGTGGCTGGCGTCACGAAATCAAGCAAAGTGCCTGAGGAGTAGATGTGGAAATGCGTCCCGGGTACCTGAGAGGGCACGTTAACGCCAGAGACAAACTTCAAAGACGCAACTGCGCCCGGTGCCTGAGGCGCGTATGTTTTGAGTTGGAACGAAGGTGTGTTGACCTGAGCCGTTCGCGAGTTGGCGGCATATCCAGAAGCGCCTATAACTGGAGTTGACCCAATGGAATAGACGAGGCGAGATGGGTCAGCTGTGCGGTTGATCACAGCGTGTCTATCCGAGACCGACCCAATGTGGGACGGCGAATCGAAGGCAGGATTTCCCTTAAGATCAAGCCACCACAACTCGCTGACCTTGTCCATGTCCTCGCTAAGCCCCCCGAAAACCCAGACTCGGTCGGCCCTGCAAATATGAGTATGCAATCAAGGGTCCCAAGCAGGAGCAATACGCACCATATATAGGCCGAGTGATCAAACCGACCGACGAACCGCCAGGATTTGGACCAAGTATACGTCTTCAAGTCTAAGTAGCAGATATCATCCAGAACATAGTTATCGTGTCCCGTGATACCGCCTATGATGAAGAGCTTGTCCTCGTGGAGGACAGCTGCGTGTCTCGCTCGGCCTTTGGGCACAGGGCCTGTGACGTGCGGTTGCGTCCAGTGCGCCGTCTTGAGATCGAAGACAATGAGGTCGGATAGATACGTGCGGTGCTCGTTCTCACCTCCGAAGACAAGGAGCTTATCGCCCTGGTACAACGTCGCGGTATGTCCTGCCGTTCAAGTAGTGAGTTTCATGGGCCCGGCGAGAAGAGGTGCTATTTCTATTGGCTGTACGTACCCATCCGAACCCCGGGGATGTCCCCATAGTTGTCGACCAAGCTCCACTGATGACTGACAAGATCCAGCTTCAAGACGTGATTGTAAACTTCATCAGTGTATTGATCGAATCCTCCAAAGGCATAGATCTGGTTGTGGCCGCAATAGGTAACCGAAGCGTTGACAAGACAAGCCGGCCGTTGGCCAAGGGTTCGGGTGACTTTAGGGCGGTAGCCGTCCATCATGGTCCTGTTCTTTACAGGCGAATTAGGCATGACAAATGTATCGCCGGAAGAAGCCATAGACGGCGGAGTCGGCGCGCCTGAGGTGGAGGAGGAGGGTCCAGAGACGTCCGACGCCGGATGACCGATTGAGGCAAACGGGCCACCGAATAAGGATTGCATGGAGGCGGAGGGGGTCGAGGGGTGAGTCATGGTGGTTAATGGCGGTATTCTGTAGGTCGCTGTAGATCGTTAGCACTGGCAGGCAGTGAATAGGTTAGAGGACGGGCGATGCGAATTACAGGGGCGATGTTGGCGGCTATTCCATCATCATCTATGAGTGAATATGGCGACAAAGAGGCCGCGCACTTGAAACCAGCGACCGGATGTACTGTCTCGTTGTGTTCGTTGTGTCGCCAACACAGTCTGTATGCGGACCAAAGAAAAGAAAGAAGAATTCGGCACGGGTGAGGCTGATGATTGCTCGGCTTGGCGCCTATTGTAAGTTTACTAAGGGATGTTCGATGGACATGGATATGAATCGCTGCGGGAGGGTCGAATCAAGATGCTTCCGTACAGTAAGAAGTACAGTGCCTAGACAAAGGTGAACATTGGAGCTCGACTGGTGATTGGAGCAAGAAAAAGTATCCTTACAGTGTTGCGTGGAACATTTTACTGTGGGTAGCCGCCACCATACCTACCCACAAACCTGTGTAGCGGTGGCAAGCACGAACTGTAATTTGCAAATCGCAGCGCCAAGTCACCAACCAGTGACTGACACCCTTCTTAGGCGCACGGCGCGCACCGAGCGACAGGAGGCCACTAAAACCAATGAAATTGGGGGATTCTGGACGCAAAGGTGCACCATCATTACAATGTACCATGTAGATACTACGTATACATACACCATGAATGCACAGTTAAAACTTCATATGGACAACATACCTACATTACCTATCTAACTAGTACCTAATCAACATAGATTAGGCACAGCTACCTACTACTACAGATTCATTGTGTTGGCGACAAGAGAATGAAACGAATGAAGGCTTCCAAGTTCCGAGATGATTACTTATTAGTAGGGAGCTATGTAGGGTACAGTGCATCTGTGGGACGCACGGTGTTGCAATTCGCCTGGCAGGTGGCTCGAGCAGGACTTGAGCACGGACTAATGCACAGTGTGGCGTAGATTTCTACACATACGGAGCAACACCTTCGATGCCGGCCCCTTTCATGGTACGTCACTTCTTGGCCTCGTTGCCATATCAACGCCCCACTTTCAATGTAAATAAAAAGGTGCACATCGGCAAGAACTCATCTTCAGAACTCTTCTCTCCTTCTCTCCATCAGTCCTCAACATCCGAACTCCCTCCAACTCTCTCAACGCATACTGGCTTTTTGCTATTTTACTACCTTCTGTCACGAATTCCCTTTCGAGTCCACTAGATCATATCACTGCTACAGTCATTTGATCGCCCCTCCGACTTGGAGTCTATTCCTGCTGAAAGGCGCACTTCGATTTATCGAACATTTCACCGACACCAAATACCAACCCAGCAACATTCCAAGAACCATTAACTTGAGTCTCTTGGAGCTCGTTCGATTCATCGGAGCTTCTTGTACCCAATCACTACTCCTTCGAGACCTTAGTTAAAGTTCGACGGAGCCAACAGTTTCCCTCGCGATACCTCTCTAGAGTCATACACTAGACAAACAGACACTATGGCATCAGCTGCAGTATCGACACCCATCAAGTCCCATAAGGGACTCTTTTCCACCCGCGTGGCTGGCGGTCGCATGCCGTTGACCCCTTCTCCCCGACAACGCACAACCACCGCTGCCGGCCCCGCGGCCTCTTCACCCTACACCCCCGAGACACACTACGATGTATCTCGGCTTAGCAAGCCGGTGTACGGCGGAAACTTGTCTTCGCACTTCTCCAAGTCTGCAAGATCTTCCCACCGCGATTCCCCCAAGTCCAACATTGCTCGTGGTGTCTCCAGCCCGCGAAAGGCCCTTGAGCTCGGTGTGTCAGACTTCACTCTTGTTGGCACTGGAAACACCAAGAGTCCTTCTAGCACAAAGACCACCAAGGCCCCTCTCCGTCAGAAGTCGACCAAGACTACGTTGACTTACGCCGCTGATCGATTCATCCCCAACCGAAGCAATAGCTCTGCCATCGCTAATGTTGGTTCTGGCAAGTTGGATGTTCAAGACAAGTCACGAAAGACCGGCAGTACAAGCGAGTCCTCTTCGGTTCTGTCCTCGGCCACCGATGCCGCCATCGCTTCCCTCGAAGGTCTTAACATTGACGAAGAGGACGAAGCTGCTACGTACACGCGCCCATCGCCAAACTCTGTTGCTTACCAAGATTCCCTCGCCACGGCCTGCGGTGTTAACCTCAACACTCGAATCCTTCAATTTAAGCCTGCCCCTCCCGAGTCGTCCAAGCCCATCGACCTCCGCCAGCAATACAACAGACCATTGAAATCCGCCAACGCCGGCTCTGCCCAGTTCAGACGCCGTATTGCTACTGCACCGGAACGCGTCCTCGATGCTCCCGGCCTGATTGACGATTACTACCTAAACTTGCTCGACTGGAGCACGGGCAACCAGGTTGCCATCGGCTTGGAACGCAACGTATATGTCTGGTCGGCCGATGAGGGTTCTGTCAGCTGCCTCCTAGAGACCAGCCCGGATACCTACGTCAGCAGCGTTAAGTGGTCTGACGACGGAGCGTACGTCGGTGTTGGTCTTGGCACGGGTGAGGTCCAGATTTGGGATGTAGCAGAAGGCGCCAAGATTCGCAGCATGTTTGGTCATGATGCTCGCGTTGGTGTTATGGGATGGAACAAGCACATTCTCTCCACCGGTGCCCGCAGTGGTTTGGTCTTCAACCACGACGTCCGCATTGCTGAGCACAAGATTGCCGAGCTCGTTTCTCACACCTCAGAGGTGTGCGGCCTCGAGTGGCGATCCGACGGTGCTCAGCTCGCCACTGGCGGCAACGACAACCTGGTTTCGATCTGGGATGCTCGTTCGCTGGCTGTTCCCAAGTTCACCAAGACCAACCACAAGGCTGCCGTTAAGGCTCTCGCGTGGTGCCCCTGGAACATGAACCTGCTTGCCACCGGCGGCGGTTCTTACGATCGCCACATCCACTTCTGGAACACCACCTCCGGCGCCCGTGTCAACAGCATTGATACCGGCTCCCAGGTCACCAGCCTTCGCTGGAGCACTAGCTACCGCGAGATCGTTAGCTCCAGCGGTTTCCCCGACAACTCCCTCAGCATCTGGAGCTATCCTACTCTCGTTCGCAACATCGAGATTCCGGCTCACGAGAGTCGTGTTCTTCACAGCTGCCTCAGCCCTGATGGACAGATGCTCGCCACAGCAGGTAAGATGATGCCATTCCCGTCTCCTACACCCTAGACAGTCGACTAACTATGGAATAATAGCTGCCGATGAGAGTTTGAAGTTCTGGAAGATCTTCGAGAAGAAGGCCGGATCTGCCGCTAGCTCCGGCGCCGGTGCCTCCTCCAGCAAGGCCACGATGGCCAAGCAAATGACCATCCGATAAATACGCACCCCACTCACTCTCACAACCGCGATGGACTTTTAAAGAAAAGCTTTCGAGCTTCAACGGTAGGTATGCAGTTTCGTTCTGGCATTGTCTGGTACCGGGCGGTTATGAGGTGAAATTCATTAGCGAGGCGTTTGGGGATTCCGGAGCCGCTTTGACGGTTTTCCCACACGAATTACGAACGACGACACTTTAAAACGCTGCTAATCTTCGGGATGCTTGCATGGATCATGGAGGAATTTGAAATTCTTGTTATTATACCCGGGAAAAGGATATAAATGCATTGCTTTTGTTATTAGGTATCGGCGTATCACCCAATTGGTAGCGGACTGGTGGAAAGGATGAATGCCTACCTAGATACCTACCTAACTAGATAGGACATGCGTGTTCATGTTTTCCCACACCATAGGTAGTAGATTCAGTCAACTTCAAGTTGCCAATACTTGCTAGTACCTACCTATCTACTTTAGTGACAGCAGGTGTGCATTCTAATGACGATGTAAATGGTTGTGTATGGAAATGTGCGCGTATGAATGATGATAGGTAATTGCGCATGCTTTGGCTCGCTCGACCGATATTGTACAATCAATCAAGATGTCTTGGTTGCCGACTAATGAGTGTGCGTACACGAGAATTCAGTGCGTAGGTAGGTAGACTCTTGGTGCAAATTCGGAGATACAGGTCATCAATCAGCATCGCAGCCATCGGCCGGATACGGCCTATTGAGCATCCCACGGGTCGAATCTGGCCGGTATACCAGGCTAACCTTAGGTAGTTCTACTTACTTACTTAGGTGGTTAGTTCGCACCTGAGTCTCTGTGGCGGTGTCCGCTTTCCCAGTACCTACTTACAGTAGCTTTGAGCTTTTCCTATGTTATATACTGTGTGGGGCCAACTGTATACATACTTCAGTAGAAAGAGCAAGTGGGGCACGCTTAGCTAAGCAGGCAAGTGGACTCTTGACCTTTTCCTTAAGGAATTGACAGGACCTGGGCAACTTGACCCCAACACCACCTACCAACCTAGTCGTAGCTGCACCGCCCTATACAAAGGACGACGCAACTCGCACCCGGATCTCGAACTATCCCATACGGAGAGTACACCAGCGACACCTGACATTGAACAAGTCAAGAATTTACTATTCACGGGTACTGCGACGCTACGAGGGGAGGATCTTAGGCCGAAGCCGACCCGAAAGAGAGTGGATTGCAGCGAGGTCGCACTCCAACAATCACTCCTGCGTCCTGACTCTCTCTCCCTTTTTCCCCCGATCTCTTGCACGCGCCCCAAGTCGTCTTGACCACTGAATCCCTTACTCCTGCCGGTGCATCGCGTTTCTTCAACTGCTAGATTTTCCGTACCAGGGAGAACATTTGGCAAGGCGTAGTTTCGGACAGCTCAAGTACCAGCATCCGCCCATCACGCTTCCGAGCACTCACCGCTCGACATCCATCAGAACGACTCGTGCAGTCATCACCTGACACGACTTTGATCAAGATGTCGAACTCACAGGTCGGCGGCGTTTATCAGCAGATCATTAACGATGTAATCACTGCGTCGCGGGTTGATTTCGAGGAGGGCGGCATTGACGAGGCCGTTTTGGAGCAACTAAGAAAGGTAAGCAGCTGAGTGTGCACGCGAGTCCTTTTCCTAAAATGCATTACTTCATCGCGATCGGGCAAAATGCGACAATTTCCCTAGCGAAATATGCTGTTTCAAACGCAATGCATTTGAAAGGGCCGAAAATAGCATGGTTTTTAAAGTGCTGGACCTTGGCGTTGGCAGATGGGAACTGTCTTTGTCCCTAAGGCCGCCGTCAGTCAGCCGTGGGTGAGAACGGCGGGTTTGAGGAGGGGGCGGGCGGCACTATTTGGGGCTTTTATCCCTTCCACCACCTACAACCGCGCCCCGGTGACTCAGACCGCGCTCATTGGCCGTCCGTCCCTTCATCTCCACTCCTCACGTGCTCCACATTGTCGTACCCCGTTCTCCACTTCCCATTGACCTTCCGCCCTATTTCGCTACCTATGTATTTGGCGGTATTTCGCACGTCCTTCCCGGTAGCCGTAGCGTTACCCTTCGTCCCCATCTACTTACTAGGCGGATGCTTCTCGATCCATCCCCACCTGCCTTCTTTTCTCTCTGTTTTTTCCTGTCTCCCTTATCTAGTGGCGCTATTTGAGGCAAGTCTTTCGGCCCGCTAACACGAATCTCGCAGGGCTGGCAGAAGAAGCTATCACAGCAACAGCTAGCTGTTTTCCCCTGGGACCCTAAGCCTGACCCTCCTCCGGCTGCCAGCACCGCTGCTCCAGCACCCCAAACTAACGCTGGACCGTCGGCACCTACGCCTGCTGCTAACGGGAATGGCTACACTCAGTCACAGCCGCCCACATCGCAGGCGGTCCCCATTCCCATGCCCACCGGCCAGTCAGCCGGCGATGCTCGCATCAAGAGCGAGCCTACCGTGAAGATAGAGCCTGGTCTTGAGAACAACCAGATGCCGCAACCCATTTCTCAGGGTGATACCAACAATATTGCCCAGCAGCGTGTCATTGCCCAGCTGCAGAACCAATATGGCGACCGCGCAGCTGCATCCATCAATAAGCTGAGAGAGCAACCCGGTGGTGGTGCCACACAGCCGCAGACTCAGCAAAGAATGGGAAATCAAGCAATGCCTCAGGGATATCCCGCGCAGTATCAGAACAATGTTCAGCAGCAGTATCGACCAAATACGCTTCATAATCCTGCGGCACAGCAGCAGCAACAGCAGCAACAGCAGCAGCAACAACAGCAACAACAGCAACGTATCCCCTTGGCCAATGGCCAGCGGCCCCCTTCTTCTCAGATGGATGGGGCTGGCGAAGACGAGGGTCAGGTGGGCGTTCTTATCCAACAGACCCGCGATGGCCAGACCGTCGAGATGGGCCGAGTAGAGATTGACAGTATACTTCATGCTCATATGGCTGCGCGAGCTAAAGCCATGGAGGGAGGCGGCCTTATGTTGCCACTCAAGCGTTCGGACAAGGGCAAGGGCAAGGCCATTTCTACTGGCAAGGTGCCTGACAATGCCGGATCAGCCCAATTCGATGGGCCAGGCGATTCTCTCAAAGAGGAAGATGATGCTGATAGTGATGAGGATGCGATCAACTCCGACCTTGACGATCCCGATGATAACATCGAGGAGAACGAAGATGATGATGATAACGGTCAAATCATGCTTTGTATGTACGACAAGGTCCAGCGCGTCAAGAACAAGTGGTACGTTCCCAGTCACAAACATTCTCTTGGTATCCTTATGTTGATATATTGACAATTTTCTAGGAAGTGCGTCCTGAAGGATGGCGTGCTTAATGTTAATGGAAAGGACTATGTTTTCCATAAAGCGAATGGTGAGTATGAGTGGTAACTCGACTACACTGAATTGCATGTGCAAGCGAAATGGCATGCTAGGGCAACACCTGCTCGACCAGTTATTAGGTGCCCATTGATACCTATTTTGATTCATGATGATATTATCACTGGATCCCGAAAGCATCGCAGGAGTGTGAGGGTGGGTCGTAACGGATTGAGGGTGAACCTAAGTTCAGTTGCATTCGGCACGTTCCCCTCTCTATCTTGAGCCTGGCTCTCCACGCATTTGCCAGGCATTCTCGCAAATTTGGCCCCGTTTGTTTTGTTCGGCGTAAGGGGAAACGGTTTCCTTTGAAATCAGCTCGGGGGATCGCAAGATAGAAACAGCAGGACGTAGTTACCTTAACCACCGAGGAATGGAGGGTATGATGTTGACCGGGTGTTTTCAGTTTCGTCACGGAGGGCCGGCATACTTTTCCTCGACAGTATAACGCAAAGGTAACATCGAACCCCACTAGGTATCCTCATTCAATGGAACAAAACGTCTTGCTTTAGTCTTGTGTATCTTGTGTATCTTGTGTATCTTGTGTATCTTTACTTCGTGTCTTGGACTTTGTCACATTGTGGTTTACATTGTCGCTTGTGAGTATGCATGTCTTTGAGATGGAACGTATGACTTTTCATTCAAGATGTTGTAGATGCTGCTGCTCAGGTGGAAGGAGGCTTGGTGAAGAAGTGAAGAAGGCCTCGTTTGTTTCACTGTATCCAGAGCGAGATCCATCATCATGCTGTTAGTGGATGAATCATGGGAGCCTCCTATTCTTAGCTTCCTTATGCCGTCGACCTAATACAGTAGGTAGGCACCTAAGGCACCACTCATTTATAGTAGGTACCATCGCACCAACTCACCGACTTCATCGTGATTCTTTACGACGGGTCTGCTTAGCTCATGCCCCTTTCTTCTCTGTGAACCTTTTGCGACCCCTTCAGGTGACTATTGCCTAACATATCTTCCCCAACACTGGCTTGACTAATTTGTTATCCGGTATGGTTCACACTAACTACTACGATTCATGAGGTTGATTCACTCTTCCACCCCTTCCTTAGCTCCACGTTGTTTGCTCTGGCATGGGAAGTTCGTTGGATATCCATCCATTATGGACACATCGGTTGGCTAGTGTGAAAGACGGAGCGAGAAACTGGTCGTTGGGAGAGTCGCAAGGTATCGATCGCGTTGTGTTTCCCTTCTTGCAGCAAGTCCACCTAGATATACTTGGACAGACATGGCTACGCAAGTGACTCCCCCATCTCCTAACCTCAAACACGAAGCTGTAAAAGATTTCACGAACCACTTTCGTCCTCGCTGCCGAAGCTAGCACTCGAAAGCTACTGTATGTACACCACCAACAGGAGCAAGTAGTGTGTCCCTCGTCCCTCGCTACCACCACGATGGGAATGAAGTCTGGGATTGGAGGATTCGGCTTTGACGAAAATATTCACTACTGCAGAGTATCCTTTTATCAACTAGTGCCCAGCGATACACTACCTACCTACCTATCTAGGTAGGTATATCATTATGTTTGGGTATGTTTGGGTATGTTTGGGTATGTATGTTATGTGTTGTATGTACTTAGAGACAGGCGTGACCCAGCTCGAATGAACTGGCTGTACGTGTTCCATCGCGTGAATCCTCAGCTGTGATGATAATGATGATGATGATGATGATGATGATAATACTGATGGCTCTTTCTTTGGCCCCCCCCCCTCCTATTGGCTCCGTACTATCATCCGTCCTACTGTTACAATATGCCTAGGCGGCCTCACGAATCCAACAGACAAGTTCCTCCAACCTGAGTTTGACGTACCTAGACGGATTACCTACCTACCGCACCCACCCACACACCCAGCCACCCACACGTCTGATGAATGTTGAAAAACGCCGTATAAACGTAAATGTACATCCCGCTTTCCCCTCCCTCCCCTTTCTCCCCTTCTTGTCCCTCCTTTGCCAGATGATTTGATCACACTACCTTGCCTATTTGGATTTTGTTGGCTTTTTTTTTTTTGGGGGGGTGTCCCAGTGAGTCCAGTCAGCCGACCGCAGATCCAACGATCCAACGATTCATTCATCCGTTTCGTTTCGTTCATTACCAAGCTTTGCAAATTTCCGGTATGCCAATCCAAGGTAGATAACCCACCGTCACGAAAAGCACGAAAGAAAAAAAAAAAAAAAAGAAAAAGAAAAAAAACGAGCGCAGACCAATCTGTCGGGACCAAACTAAACCAAGGTAGGGTAGATAAAAAAAAAAGAAAAAAAGAAAAAAAAAGTATTACATACATAACTAGTATGTTATCAGGCTTTTTCACGTTGAAAACCTAAAGGGTTGATATCATTCTAGGTATTTGCCCCCTGCGGCTCCTAAGTAGACAGATACATGAGATAGAATGAAATAAGTATAGGTAAGGATAACTTCGTACTTTTAATGCATGTTATGTAGTTAGTTAGAAGAGAGCTATTAAAAAAAAAAAAGAACAAGATGAGCCGGCGGGCAGTCAATCACCTAGATACTTTTAGGTAGGGTTGTGATTGTGACTTACTACCTAGACTAATAGGTATATAAGTACATCGGTTTTCGTTTTAATGTTCCATTCATAGTTAGGCGTCCAGGTGCAATCCATGGCTCTGGGTCACTGGGAAAAGAAAAGATGGAGACATCTCCAGGCGGTGTGTGTGTGTGTGTGTGCGTTGTGTCCCTCCTCCAACGTTGCCTTGATGATGATGATGGTGATAGAAAAGTCGCAAACAGCGAAAAAAAAAAAAAAAGAGAGAGATACCTATGGAACCCCAAGTATCAGACACTCTATAGGTAGGTACTGCTACACTACGCTATACTACGGATTTTACGCTAAAAGACTGGGACTTTTTTTTTTTTTTTTGTGTTTCTACGAAAGAAAAGAAAACTAATGCATCGTTATGGAGGAACCGACATCGTCTAATTTCCCGGGGTTTGGGGAGGGCACCCGGGGCGGCAAGGGGGGGCGTTGAAAACGGTTGAAGAAGATGATGCCTACCTATGATGAGGTTCTATCTACCATCTAAGTAGGAACTCATGTATGTATGTATCTACTATCTATTATAGTGCACACTAGGTAGACTTGGGTAGATTACCGGGTTCCTTACTTATACACGAACCTGGTTATAATAAGTCCACTATATAGGCTCAAGCTTGTCGGAGCCACAGGAAAGCAAAAACCGTTTTGTTTTCATTTTCTTCTTCTTTCGCGCCTGGCCCCTCGTCTTACAATTTCCCTATGTATAAAGTAAAGTAAAGCCAATACATACAAGGCAGGGAGGGAGTCCATCTACGGACGGTACACTAGGTTGTCAGAAAAGCTAAACTTAGAAAAGTCAAGAAGCGACAAGAAGCGACAAGTTATTACTATCTATCTAGATATCGAGTAGGCGTAGCGAATGTACCGGTACGTAGGACTACCTTTTAAGTAACTCCTACTTACTCACTTACTTAGCAAAACCTAACCTGTCCTACCCTATCCTACCCTGCTGAATCCTGATACCAATAGTCAGGTAAAACATGGTAATTAATCCGGCCCCAAAGTTCTGGATACGGCACAAGCACGGGTCCCCATCGGAGCTGAAGATGCACCTACTTACATACCTGGATAGGTAGTTTACCTAAGTTTTATGTACCCAGTGGCAGTACAGATATATACAATAATTACAATACCCATCGACGATTTGATTCATCTCCCACGAAAGGAACCCCGAAAAAAAAAATTTAAAAAAAATTCCACATTTTGAAGCAGGAAAAAGAAACTAGAAAGTCTGACAGAATATCTATCTATCTACTTTTGTTTTTCCCCTGCGTCGAGACACAACCTCCTTCGGCGCCCCAAACGTGACGTGACGGTGTCGCAGGAGAAAAAAAGCCTTTTTTCAAAGTCAAAAGCGTGGCAAGTTGGCATGCCCACTCGTAGCCCGTCGCAGGCCTCCGGAAGGAGGAAAAAAAAAAAAAAGAACGAAAAAACCGTGTCGACCACGCGAATAAGAAATTTGTGCCAGGGATGGAGCGACCCGAAGCGCTGGAGACGGGTCGGGCAGGATTTGGACGGCCACGGAAAGTTTTCGCTACGGACTTTGACGGCGGCCTATTCTACTTATCTAATACCTATCTAGATAAGGTATCTTGATACCTCCTACCACCTACCTAGGTATGTACCAACATAGTAGGGTTCCGAACTCTATACAGTGAAGAGCGGATGTGCGCATACTGTGTACGGGTTGGCAAAGACAACGCAACGCCTCTTTTCCTCGGGCTTATGTGGAAGCTTGATTGGCAAGGAGCGTGGTGGGATTCGTAATTACATTGTAGCCTTGTTGTTGTTGGATACATATTAGTTAGTTGAAGACTCGACCGGTCACATCATATGATCATGCAACGTGCGGGATACTTCGTGTGTGTGTGTGTGTATGTGTGTGTGTGTGTCGCCTTTTCCGTTGCTATCGCTGACAGTCCGTCCACCTATACTACCTTAGGTAAGGTGGCTATCTATCTAGGTCGGGGTGCTTTGTGCTAGGTAGGTACCTATTTCGCCCTCGAATCGCCTTCGTAGCTTTCACTATCAAGATTATGCAGGGGGGGTTCCAGACATAATAGAGACTGCCTATCGGGCAGACGCTATTGGTGTACGTTTAGAAATCGATTATTTCAAGACCAATCAGGAACCCCATCTTCACATCAACATTACATTACCTAGGCAGGTATCTAGTATCTTCTCTCCCAGTCCGCCAGTCCCCTGGGCGCATGGAGATGGAACTTTTGACCTCGGATCGCGCGGCGCGGGGGCGTAATCAGGTGTCGTCTTGCTAAAGACCCTTGCTAAGACCCTGCTGGCGCATACGAAAACGTCAGCGAGTGTGTAGTTGGTAGCTATGTACATAGTAGATGCTGGCATCAATCCGGATGCTGCAAAGCGGTCCGATCTCCGCCTCGCGTGGTCAGGATGCCCGAGGAAGATCGGCGCATGTGCAATACCTAGGTTAAATCCTTCAGCAAAGTCACCCAACTAAGTAAGATACGCCATCGGGGACGGACAGAAGGGAGTGATGGGAATCATACACTACCTATCTAGATAATCTACTGACCGTGTTCAACCTACAGTATGGAGCCGGCACGTAAACACGGTAGCACGACACGGCTAAATTCCCACGCAAATGGGTTGACGACCCGACAGTCTGGCACGGTGGGTCCGGGCTAAAAGTCTCACCAATCATGCCGTCAGGCTACCCGGCCTCTTATCCTAGTCTAGAAGCTCAAGTCAGGCGACCGTTAGCGCGCCATTAGTGGATACACCCCGCCTAGTGTACTACATAGTATGTACTATGTTAGGCTGGTCAATGGTCAAATAATCGCGCGGCGATGCAGTACTGGTACTGGTACTGTCTTGGGATTCGTTACCGATGGGTTGGACGACTGTCTGGCCCCAACAAGTTGCTGACATGGCTACCAACTCTCCTCGAATACCGCAGGGAGACCTGGGATGTCCATCGAATGTAGCGGTGACCGAGTTGTACATATACTCACGCCCTTCGTAGTACATACCGATATACCGTGCACTGGAGAGTATATTCGCGGACTACCTATTTGCAGTCTTATCTAGAGTCTGTCTGTAGTGCAGAGAACTCCCACTACCATGACGTCCACGAGTATTCCGTAAACAGGTAGGTATGCTATGGAGGTAGGGTGACAAAACTGCCCCTATTCTGCTCTGCTTGTTGATGTGTTGTAGGTATCTCACCACACCTCGTCTGCGAGGTGCGGTGGCCGAGCAAAATGGTGTCGCAAATGGTGCGATATAACTGGTTACCAGCTCATATTATTGACATGACACTAGGTATGCAGCTGTGCAGGCGTTTCCCCGCCCTTCTCACTGGCGTTTCCCCGCCCCTCTCACGGGTATCCTTGACATTCCTGATAGCAACACCACCAAGTCATCGACCTCCTGTACCAGGGTGCAGCAGGCTGGATTGTTGTCCTCTGGCGCTACAGTACTAGTTAAGAGTTACTGGATGGTGTATCATCACGTATCGTCACGTATCGTCACGTATCGTCACGTATCGTCACGTATCGTGCGCTGGCGGCAACTTGGCTCACGATCCCCACTTTGACCGGGCTTCGAACGAATCCGTGACACCAACATGATGGATACAACGGCATCTGACACGGTGGGATTTGCTTGTGCTTGGTTTTATTGTGGTGAGAGGTGACAGTTCTCCGTAACTATGCATCACTGCCGTTGGTCGGCAGAGTAGTAACAAGCAACGATGAACTGGATGTTGATGGATCGAAACTGGTACGAGTTGCGACTGCTAGGTCCATCCCGGTGCGTCAACACCTGGATAGGCAATTATTCGATACGTTTCGCTGATGTAAGGCTGGTTGGTCGCCACATAGGCCATCGCATTCAAGAAAATTGGTTGCCTTGACGTCTGTCCGTGGCCGCGCTGATACCGAATACAGACAGTCGAAGCGAAGTTGAATCTTGAGCTTCCATGATCTGGCATGATCCGTTCTGCAGTTAACCGACGTCTCGCAGTCGAGTTAGGGTTATACTCGCCGATACACCCACTTGTATAGCGTCCGGCAGCGGAGGGGAGTGTCTGTGGTGCTGAGCAAGCATCTGTCTACTATTACAAGTTATGGTGTGAGATACTCGATGGCGGTACTTGCAGTTCGCTATCTAGGCAGACAACACTCGGAGGTACCCAGCACAGTGATACTTGCTGTGCTTCTTCTAAACGACAGCCGTCCCAGTGCCGGCCTGGCACGAGCGTCTAATTGTTGGACGCACGCTTGTGCCACAGCCATGGACACCACACCATCCGGTCACTGTCCAGGGAAGGTGTTCCAGATCAAGACTGATGTCTCCACACCCACTTCAACCGGGCTGGTCAGTTTGGCAGACGATCGAAGCGGGGTCTTGGAGCTCGTTACCGTATTGTCGGGAGGTGATTGATCCTGCCATTGGTCATACGCGGGCGAAAGTTCCCGCCCGCTTCTGTGAATCAACTGAGGACACCTGTCTAGACCGTCGACGTATTTCTGCCATGTATCTGTGCGCCAAGGCCCAAAGGACAACATCCACTGAGCACATGCGTTCGCTGGCGTCAAATTGATATCCTCTTGGGTCACTAGGATTGAGGTCACTAGGATTGAATCTTCCTTCCCGCTGAAACGTATCATGGAATTGGTCCACGTTTGTGAAAGGCAACTTATCCAGCCTCAGCTCCAAGCTCTCTAACATTCCGGCTCGGACTGCCAACTTCCGGCGCCGGTGTCTTGCTACTGATTAGGACGTGGATATCTTACGGCCCGAGTATAGCATTGCTTGACCGCTCCTAGGGATACCGATGTTGACGTTTCGGTAGGCCGAGCTGCGGGATGGATTCTGTGACGAATGGAAGGTCGCATTGCATGGCCATTGAAGGCAACTGACTCAATTAGTTGTGTCACCCGTGAGCCAGGATGACCCCGAATATTGAGACCCAAAAATGGTTTATTGGCGGGATGTCCCGGTGGTGTGGACAGATCCCCGTCCGGTTTGCACCCTGACAGTTACTGCTCTTTCTCTGAGAACATGGGAAAAAGATAAAACCTGATTGGTGCATTCTGACCAGAACTGTAAGTAAGCAGACTCCAAGGACGCATGAATAGCGAGTTTGGCGTTAATGCTTGGTAAACCGAGAATGAACCGTCGTAGACATTTCCGCTTAAATGAACGTCGATCACCGACTTGCCTCCAATTCATATTGGCGAATAGCGTGTCATCGTAAGCTCGTGCAGCTCTCGTAGTAAATCTCGCAGCAGTTCTGCGAATTGTTCGACGTAGCTATGAAATCCACCAGAGACTTCATATAGTAGAGCTACCCCAGGTAACACGCCAGCCCTAGAAGCGGGATCGAACTCCGCACGTGTCTATGGTGCCATGCAGTACAGGGAGATTGGTAACGTTCGCGGCTTTGTAAAATAGGTAGACGGCCTCATGTTAATAGGTAGGTAGTTGCCATTGATCTGTAGTCTGTCTCAGCCCTGAATCATGGATGTATACGGGACGACAAGGGCATCTGACTCCAATGCCACAATTGGCTGCTATTTCAGGCCGTTTTGCCTATGCACGATGTGGCCACTCGCTATCTAGGTACGTACGTAGTTGGAATACCACGTGTTACCACCAACAAGAAAGTCTCATCACCCCGCCCCTTGCGTTCCCTGAATGAGACTGGAACATGCCTCAACATGAGTGTTGCTGGTCTTCGAACGGCGGGCAGATGAGGCTGACGAAAGTGAGTACTATCAGATGACTTTGCACAGCTATACCGGGCGCGCGAACACAGCCGGCATATAGTCAGTTGAACCATGCACTTTCGTCGGGGAAACAAGCGGGCTGAGGACAACTGTAGGAAGCACGGGGGTAAGTTATTCGCCATGCCACTCGACCCACTAGGCCCATAGACAGATCAGAAGACATTCCTTCTGTGGCTTTGCGGGACAGACCGTTGGATGCTGTCGTGCATCCAAGTGTTGCCTGGCCTGTTCGACTGGTCTGGTAGAGATGTTTGCTGAGGAAACCTTAAAAAGTAGGTGGGAAGAAGTGGGGATATCGAGGTGAGCAAAATGCCGCGGGCGGTAGGTCCGTATTATACTGTACGGACGTATTCATGATAAACGATAAAGTTTACGTGAACACTTCAGAACGGATATTCCATAAGGAGTCCGCAGTTGCAACCATTTTGTGCTACGTCAGGACGTTTGGCAACAACGCTGCCTCCTGACATCAAAGTAGGAATAGGTGGCACGTAGTCAGTCTACTGTACCGGTATTTGCCTACCCCCGTGGGCTATTAAGTCAGGTATAGTGTGCATAGTGCATTGTCTGTGCCTGGCATCCGGGCCTAACGGCTGAGTCGGAAAACACTTACATGTTCACACTGCAGTATTGCTCGAGGTATGGCACCTACATAGCTAGGAGCTGTTCGGTCGTCTCACTTCTCAAACGGTTCAATAGGGGCACCAAGCTATAGGTATGGTAGGTGCGGACCGCCTTAATGTCCAATTACTTCATGCATGCAGGAAGTGTAATTAGTAGGTACCGAGGTCGGAGACAAAAGAATGGAGACACTTGACGGCTTCATGTCGTCTATAACACCGTGCGGCCATAAATCTGGCTGCTTACGGATAGCGAGGTAGTTGCCAACAACAGGGATCTCTATAGCGGCGTGACACCCCGGAACTGATACAGATACCCACACACACACACCGTGTGGTGCTGGACTAGACGTCTTGGCGGCTCTTCATTCTTTTGTCTTCAATCTTCGTACCTACTCTAGAAGGTTAAAGCTGTTGGCTGCACTTATATGCTACGTCATCACTGGGGGTGCGGCCTACCCTGACTATGGACTATCTAGGCATGTCAGCTAAGCTACCTACTTACCTTACCGCATCGTCGAGTAGGCTACATGGCCATGCCACGGCCCAGCTGGCCTGGTACTTCGTGTGCCTACGAAACACGCTAACTGGGTGCCTTCTTGCGGCTAGTTGTGAGTACATAGTAGGTATCTCGGTGTTCGCCAGGCTGTTGACATGGAATCCAACGCTACGGCAGACCCAGTATAGTGTGGTGGAAGTAGGTAGTGTAGTACTGTGCATACCAGGGTTTGGGGGCGAGCTAGCATCGGTAGTACGATCCATGATGTAGTGTAGTCTAGGTAGTACAGGTAGCTACGAAGCAGAATTGTACTTTCCCGCAGAACACCCAGCTACGCTATACATACATCATGAGCGGCTCTCGGTAGCACCTGCACTCAATCCGCATGCGCTAGGGCACATCAGGCAATACATTTCCCTACATTTTATTCGCATTTTACGGTCTTTCTTTCGCGTTGATTATGTTTACTCTGGTACCTGGCCCTGCTTGTCGTGTTGCTGTACAAGTACTGCCGGATTTCCTGTCGCTCCTTAACCTTCGCTCCCCCCACCAGTCCTTTGAAGGTTCAACAATCCTGGATCAACCCCTTCGCGACCTCTACATACGCAATACCAGATACCACGCTGTCTTCAGGGTTTTTTTTTTGCTTAAATAATAGATCACACTCTCCTCGACATCTCACCGGTTCTCTCGTCTTCGGTCTCACCCATGCCGCCTCTCCCCGATATCCTTTCCTTCTAGTCGCGCTCTCTGCTCCTCGGAGGCCTCTTCTGATCTGCTTTTCCCACTACCATCGATCCCGTGCGGCGGCTTCTGCTCGCTTCTGCCCCATGCATTACTCCCCTGCCTCTATGCTTAAACGACATCCTCGAGGTTCCCGTAACTGGTATCTGCCCACTCTGGGCCTAATCTGAGCACACGCCAAACTCCCAAGCGATCGCTATAATTGACCGAGCACATCTCCACACCCACGGGCTCTGTTGGACATAGGCGCGTGGCTGGGTCGAACCCTCCTGAACCATCTCTACCATGGCTAATAACCGCAGTAATGGGTACGCTAAGTAGAATGCGCGCCGCTTCTCTTGTTCTTTCACTTGCTGATTTCATTGATGACCACAGCTTCTCTAGCACAGCGACCGTTGACCAGCCCGACGATAGGAATTACCCCAATTGGTGGCACCACTGGTATACTCTTCGATGGGGTAGACATTACGGTACCTTTCGGCAAGGCAGGTATCTTCTACCATGCGACGATGTAAGCCTTAGGCGTCCATATACCGGTCCCGTCTCCTGTTGACATTTGCGCAGGTGGAATGCGATAGATTGGACATCATGCACAAATTTTTCTTGGTGGTCGCGCAGTCTACAGGCACCCTCCTCGATTCGCTTCCTTCAAACAAACTGCCAATTCAACCTAAAGTTTTGGATTTAGGTTGCGGTACCGGCATTTGGGCGATCGATATAGCCGAGTTAGTGAGGCCCCCGCCACATGTTGATCATCTCTAACGGTAGCTAGCCGCCTTGGTGGACATGGGAACTACCATATCGAAGGCTGGGACCTCAACATGATACAACCTGAAGCGTAAGTAAACCCACCCAAAACAACCAAGAAAAGGAAAAGAAAAGAAAAGAAAAGAGCCGCGGGCTTTCAACGCATACTGATAGGACCGCAGAATCCCACCCGGCGTTGTTTTCCGCCGCCGTGACATGGAGGATCCTTGGGACGGGGTGGAACCAAATTCATTTGACTTGATCCATATGCGCACACTGAATGGCAGCATAGAGAATTGGCACCTGCTTTATAGCCAAGTGTTCAAGTATGTGCCCTTGTTTTACAGCGTGGCTTGTTCAGGGTTGCCAGCTTGTCTCAACTAACCCGTCCATGCTAGACATCTAAAGTTAGGCACGGGGCGCCTAGAACAAGTGGAAATCGATTGGCGGCCTCAAAGTAATAGCCACCCCAGAGAACTGGCCACTTCCAAACTGGCGGAGTGGTCGCACAGGGTACATGAGGGTTTTGCGCGCGCCGGAAAGAAATTGGACATGGATCCGAACACTAGGGCCATCCTCGAAAATATTGGCTTCACTGACATCGAACATCAGGAAATACGCATAGCCTTCAACCCTTGGGAAGACCAGGAGGAAAGAAAGGAAGTAGCTAGATGGTTCAATCTCGGGTTGACCCAGGGCCTGGATGCATTGACATTTGAGGCCGTCATAAATCATCTACGTTTCCCGGAACAAGACGTGCGCGCCCTCATTGAAAGGGTGAAAGAAGACATCTGCAAACGCGAATGGCGGACATATTGTACATTGTAAGTCTTTTGCCCGTTCCCTACCCTGCGACGGCCGCCTGACCTAAGTACTAGGCATATATATGTGGCTCGGCGGCCACCCCCGCCACGACGAGTCTGAAAAGCCTGTGGATACTGAAGACCTGCCCTTGCTTTGGTATGAATTCCACAGCCAACCAATACGTCCTAGCGCTACAGATGCTACGGGATGTAGGTGCCTGAGGTGGACCGTTTGTCTACAGCTCTGAACTTTAGTTTTTATCTTGCCGTATGGACATTAATATATCGGTTCTACGGGAACCGCGGACTAGCCCAGTGACGCTACCCAACAGTTTATTGCGCCGGAGAGAAGGATAGGGTCGACGCGTTCGATCGTCGACGAATATGCATCACCGGGTCACATCAAATTCCAATGGAGAGTCGTCCCAATCAGCGCATAATGCCACATACGCGAGAGAATATGACCTACCTAGGTATGCTACTTCGCACTTCTTTAGGTATGGTGTACTCATACGCAGTATACTCTCCGTGCTAGTGCCGCGACCACACAAATATCTCGTCTCGCCCGCTCTACGGATCAACAGAGGAAGCGAAAGAAGGAATGATGTTACATGGCTGCTTAAGGTGGAACAGAAATGTCACTTCGGGACGAATCATGTTGCTTCTCAGGGGTTGCACTGCCCCTCAGCACTCATGGACAAAGTGCGCAATCCCTCCGTGCCTTGGAAGGGTTGGTAGGGCAGCGCTGGAGAGCCATTGGCTTATTCGCATTGTTCTGGTGGAAGTCTGCATGGTGCCCTACATGCATCGTCGAATTCTACCGCTGCCGAAACGGTCTGAAGACATGTTACGATACCAACCGGGCCGCAAGATCACCCTATCTCAATATAGGGAATAGGACTGCCTAATCCTCGTTGGGAAATGCCATCCCGCTCGACGTTTTATTCGGGCCATTTGGACAAATTGAGTGCTGCCTCTTATCAAGTACAGGCAACCAATAATGAACAAATGGAATACGATGTATCCTGCATTTACACCATCACACAACCGTCGACCATTCTTGCGGCCTGCAATTTCTCATCAACGGGAATCCCAAGGGATCGCGGATCCATAAGCGCTGTACCTACCTACGCAATATCCAATGCGGCCCCTTCATGTCCGTAGTATTTAACACAAGTTTGGGACCCTACGTCCTGTTCACGTTGTTCCACCGGGTCTTTTGTCCCATCCCGTCTTGTATCGATGTGATTGGATTTGTTGTTACGCAGTGGTGACCTTCGTCACCGGGCTGTTGGGTTTGAGAGCTCTCTTCCTCGGCTGACCCTCAGCTGTGGGTGGGCTCCTCCTCGGGTGGCTGTCCCTCTTGTTGTGTTGTAGAGTAACCCTTGGAAAGGCTTGTGACTATCGAGCCCTGCCAATCAATGCTTGTAATGCCTCACGTTCTGCAGCACTACAAGCACCCACCCAGTGGTATGAGTGGTATGACGTGCCTGACTTTGCGCGGGCCACGACTGAGTCCAGAACGTGGGATGCTTGTGTCTGTCTACCTACCTGTTATTATATGGGAATCGTGGGACAGAACATGGGGAGCAAGTCTCTGAAGATTGTCAAATTACAAGGCAACTAATAAGCTGAGTCTGACACGAGCAGCTTCCCGTGTAAGCGTCGCATTACTGCTGATACGGATTATGGGCAGACTGTCCGTATTCCCTGGTTTAGAACAGCAGCTTCTTTCCCGACCCCACTACGATGCAGAGGACATCCCTACCAGTCTTATTCATCTCGAGCCCCTGGGGATACTATAGAGCTGAAACTGCGGCTTTGGGATTGTCAAGAACCGGCAATTTTTACACGGCGTCGAGTTGTAGCCATCATTCTGGCCGAATAAAAGAGAGCCATGACATCTATCTGACCTGCTTGCCCATCCTTGGGCGTCACTAACCAACTAAATGTCCACGACCCCCTTGTCTGCACGTACGTATTTGGGTTGCGATGGGGTCGAAGTGAAGACGTTACCTTCACAGTGGCCCAGCATTCGTGTGTCCTCTTGACAAAATCCCCCCCAAGCTAATAAAATCCCGTCCAATGAGGAAAATTCAAATAAGTCTCTCGGCTAATCTGGTCCCTCTCTTTTGTCTAGGTAGTACAGATCTACGACACACACTTCCTGTTCTTCCTCCTCCTCTTTTCTTGCTGGGAGTATGGCATCGTCATGTAATTGGTTCAGAACGACGGAAACAGGGAAGAAATCATTATAAGCACAATGACCATCTGACTGAGCCCAAGTCCGTCCGTCCGTCCGTCCGTCCGTTCGTCTGTCTGCCTGTCTGTCTGTCTGTCTTGTTGGTAATACGGAACCGGAACCATCCCCGCCCACCTTCTTCTCGTTCTGTTTCTCCCTGTCTCTTTTTTTTTTTTTTTTCTTTTTCTTTTAGGATTATAGACACATTTTACACTTCTTTCTTGGGGAAGAGGGGATATGCAGTTGGTTCAAGGTTGCAATTATAACCCTTCTTACTCACCCACGGAGAGGGGAAGGAAACAAACAAGAGCCATGGCCTTGGCCGGGCCGAACTTACGGGCGGTCAGCTGTCTACGGTGGGGAGAAGAGGAGGGGGGGGGGGGGGCCAAAAAGGCAAAAGCAAAAAATGGAAAAAGAGGGAGATAGAGGCTTTGAAAGGGCCGGCCGGCTGTATGTGTGGGTGTGTGGTAGGTTCGATGCCGGATCTGGGTACACAGGCGTGACGAGGCAACGGGGACTAGATCTAGGATGGACTAGAATGGAAAGGGGGGGGGGATAAAGGGAAAAGGGAAAAGGGAAAAGGGAAATGGGATTGGCTGATCCCACGCTGAAGATTAACAACGACTTTGCTGGCGAATTATGAGAAACCCCTGGTATGTTATGGGTTTATCCTATCCTGTCCTAGTTAGGACCAGAGGCCCGATGGGAAAAGGCCTAGATGAAATGAGAAGAGAGGGTCGTCGTTATGTACAGTACCTATGCAGGTAAGGCATCGTGGGGTGGGTATGGTAGAGTAGATAGGGAACTGGGTATTAAGACTGGTCAAGTTCGGGCATCTCTCTGCTGCTGCTGCTACTGCTACGTCGTGACCCTAGGTAGGCAGCCCATTCGACGGGCTACCTATTTGATGATTTCCGTTGTGTAGATATGGCTGTGAGGAGGAAAAAGAAGATGGTGTATGGCATGCATGGTGCATTGGGCCCGCTGACGCTGACGCCGAAAAGGGGGGTGTGGGGTTTTTGGGAGTTGGAGGGTGGGAAGGAGAGTGAGGGAGGGAGGCCTTCTGTTTCCGTAATGAGGTAGTAGACCACATGGAGGACAGCGAAGAGGTAGGTAGGTAGGTAGGTAGACCAGGGGGTGTGTCAACGGCAGAGCCGGACTCGCAGCGAGTGAAGCAGGTAAGCGAAACTCAGACCCAACGATACTTGACACATCAGGCTGTACAGGCGGTAGTAAATAGGGTGGGTACGTCGACTCAAAAAAGAGGAGGGGAGGTAGAAAGTAGGAATAGGGAAATAACAATGAACAACAAAACACGCTTGTTATGTTTGACTTTTTTGGGGGCCTTGTTTTTTTTTTTCTTTTCTTCTTCTGAACGACAACGTATAATATGGTCGACCAAGTTGGCCGGGCCGGGCCGACATTGGCCTGACCTGACCTGGTTTGGGGGCCAGATTAGCCCTTACCAGGTCGCGGCCGCTCAGGCTTCGCGCTAGGCCTCGACTTTGGGCCTTTTGAGTCAGAGAATCACGGCCCCTGAAGCGAATTGGGCGAAAGGAGACGGGCTACGGCCCGATGGCATCATCGTGACGCTGTTATAACCCTTCAGGCATGCCTTGTCAGCGGGGGGGAAAAGAGTATGATGACGGTTGGTAGTGAGATGGGGAATATCGACCGAAAGCTGAATGCTGCATGCGATTTGGATCTTGGATCTTTTGACAGGGCCCTATATCTAGGAAGCATCGAATAATATTAAAAGAGACCATGCCTGCCAGGGGGAGACGTGTAGCTGGCATGGGCCGGGTGTCAAAAAAAAAAAAAAAAAAAAAAAGAAAACAAGCAAGGAACGTGGCAGAAAGGCCGGATTAGGCAATGAATTAATGATGTTGGTGACTTGATTATACAAGACGGAGATCATATGGGGAGGGGAAGGATTGAGCGCTACTGTCGGGTGGACAAATGCAGAAAACCACCGAGAGAGGGCAGAAAAAGATTATAGAGTATGCTGGCAGGGGTGGTCATCCGTTAGTGTTGAGTGCTTCGGGGCGGTAAAGGAACGGGACGCGGTGAGACTGGATAGGTAGACTAGTCAGGCACGGGACGAGTCCGTATAGTGAGTGCAATGTTGCATCTCAAAGTCGAGGTGTCTTCTCTGTGCCTTTGACAGTCTGGCTTACCTAGGTGTGTAGAAACGTGGTGATGACTGCGGACGCTCGAGCATATGCGGGTACAACGTGGCGATGTGTCTCTTGAACAGCCTACATCCTATGCCAAGATGCAGTGGCGTCTTGGTCCCGGTAAATACTGCGATTATACACTGATGTTGAGCATAACAGATAGATAGATATACACACGCCAGATGTCACATTCCATTTAAGGGAGGCCGCGTTGTGTTTGCGTTCCATACTTAGGTCATATGCTGTCGAATCCTCATGTAAGTTAGCAAACAACGACGCCAGGCCGGCTATTTGCATACATGATGCAAGGCTTGGAGGGAGAAGGTTCGCTGTTCCGGCTCATTGAAGAATCCCAAGACGGAGCCTTGCCGTTTGTGAATCTTGGCCATTCGTCCTTACCATGCACATGAATGAGTTGGCTTGATGGGTTGTCCTATATCGAAAAAGCGCTATGAGCCGATAATAACAAACTGGGGAAGCTCGAAGAGTTCATCATCATTATACCATTGAACTGAGCGAAACATAGATTTTCTGTCCCTTTGGACCCTAGTTGAAGAGGTGCCCCCCTGATGTCATGTCAATTCACATGGCTGTCGCCTGTCCCGTTCGGACCGATCTCGGGACTCGTAATCAGTCAGCCATGCTTTATGCGCCTGCAAACGTTATAGGTCTAGGATAAGGGGTCTTGGGCAGGCTTTTTGGACATTCTGCAGCAAATGACAACGCTTGTATGGGTACCGTTGGGCAAATTGATGGGCAAATTGATGGGCAGCCAAACCTAGCCGGCTGTAGGTCAAGCTTGAAGCCCAGTGAGGCACAGCTGCATATCCAAGGCCAATAACGGGGGGTCAAGAAATTACTTTATTCACCAACAGGTCCACCCTATGCAATTCAACGAGGATGCGTATGTGTACAGGACGACAAAGGAAATAGATGGATTGATGGATTGATGGATCAGAATAATTCGGTCTATGTGAGAGAGCGCTCGGAGGGCGGATGAACTGTAACAAGGCAGAAGGTCGTTTTCAAGTTCCGGAAAGTCCTTGTAACGAATTTCCCTCTTTCCCCGTCGACCGATAAGAGGCAAGCTCTGGTAACATATTATGTGTGGTAGAGCGAAACAAGTGTCGTCTCCGGTCGCGGTCTCGTGATGGGTCGTATCTAAAATTCCTTGCGGTGAGTGGCGGCAACGGTCTGGTTCCCTAGTGGGGGAGGCAATTCCTTTGCTGTCTATGAGCTTTCCATTCACGTTAAATGCCAAGCAATTCCCAGGCTAAAGTCCTTCAGACACGGCTTTTTCTTCATTTTTTCTTCCTTCTAATTTATCCTAGTGGTGAGCAGCGGTCTCGCCGTGGTAGCCGATGATTTTGAAGCGTCCAATCATTTCACCAACTGTGAAGAAACCCAAGCACTCGGCAGCAATAACACCGCCAGCAGCAAGTTGTGCGCGGCTCAAGTTCTGAATCCGTGACAGAATGGAGCTAGGCTGCTGGGCAGTCTGGGCGCCGCTCTGAGCAGCGCTTTGAAGAAAAGCGCTGGGGTTCTTCCAGATGTTTTGGAAGTAGGTTTGGAAAGTTTCCAATGATCTACAAAAAGTGTGTTAACGAAACAAATTCTAACTAGGTACTTGCGCACCGATCATCGGCCTCCCTTCGAACTACTTACGGTGGTGACATATTCCGGCCACGGAAGACGATCTTGGCGACCTCTGCGCCGACCTTTGAGTAGTAGATGACAAAAGGAGTTTGCTCTGGTGGTCCCCGGGTTAGTTACGGTTGTTCTGGGTTAACATTCCGGCCGATGCGGCCGGTAACAATTGTGACGCAGGAGTCTCGGGGAGTCTCGGGAAACTCTACGTACTCTCAACGAACGAAACGAGGCGCGCAGTACGGCCGCCAACTTTGCTCAGTGATTTGGCAACGCCCTGGGCGGCACCGGCAATAGCGGGCCCGGCAGAAGAGGTGACCTTAGAGAGGCCCTCCTGAGCCTTGGAGGCATATTCGGAGGCTGAAACGGAGGCCTTGGAAGCACCCTGCTTTGCGGTCTCGGTGGCCTTCGCTGTGGTGGATTCGAATCGACGGGCGGTCATGCGACCCCAAGCTCCGGACTGCCGGAGCAGGGGGCGCGCAAGAGAAGACGGCGACATAATGACTCTCGAGGAGTTGTATTCGCAGGGATATCCAGGGAACGATCGACCGAGGGAGGGACTGAGTGGCTCCGAGAAGGACAGAAGACTCGAAAACGGTCGTTTCGTCGTCGAATTGCGGACTCGCTTGGTCGTCTCGCGATTAGAAAGAGTGAAAAAAAGGGTAAAAACACTCAATCATTTGAGGTCTTAGCTCAACCCATCGAACGTGGTCGCTACTAGTTTGGGTACAAAGCACGTTAAGTAAGCCGCCCCAAAAAATTCGGGGGACCCATCGTTTCGTTTTGTGGCGGAAAAATCCGGACCGGCACTTGCGCGCAATTGACCAATCAATGAACGCCCTCAGACGAGCAATCTGACGTAATGGTATGTGGTATGTGAGTAGATCTGTATAAGCCAATAATTAGTCATTCTTGGATATTTAGCCAGTGCATGTGGTTATCGGGGTTGAATATTCGCTTCTGTGCATAAGGTTGCTTCATGCCCTCAGAGGTTCCCATCTTTGCTTCTTCACTTCGCTTCCTCAATTCCTCACTCAAGTTCCCAATTTCTCAGTCCTTTATTCACTCAACTACTTCTCCAATCCTTCCTTCGCTTGTTGCCTTGAGATTGCCTACTCTTCTTCGTCTTTGCATCGTGATTATCGGCAAAGCACTGGGCACCCGCAACTGTCACCGGCCAAGGTGCAATGCATATTTTGTCTTCATTTCCCCTTGAATTGGGCATGGGTTCTTAAGACCCTTACATAACACATTTTATACATGATTCGACAGCGGACATACGGAAGCCGACGTATCCTCGAAGTCGACTGAAAGTATGAACCTATGCTGCTCTTTATCCGTGCTCGGGGATATCGACGCGCCGCTCATTTGATCGATTACCCTGCTATGCGCTCTCTTTCACAAATATCTACAAGTTTTCTTCATTACGTTTCTCAAAGTTTTGTTCCCACACCGACCAATCCCACATAATTTCGTTATAAAGATCCCTTAATCGTCGTTCTGGATTTGGACTTTGATAGCCCCGGTCTTAGGGTCAGCCGCTGTCTCGAAAGCCTTGACGGCATCCTCGAGGCGGAAACGGTGGGTGACAAGGCCTGAGAGGTCAATGACGCCGTTCTCGACACACCGAATAGCACGGGGCCATGCGTTGGCGTATCTGTATTGGAAGACAAGGTCGACCTCGCGGGTGCTAGCTCGCATGAAGGGGAAGTTGAGCTCGCTCTTTCCGAGACCGATGACGAACACCTTGCCGCCAAACTTGGTGGCCCAGATGGCCGAGGAAATACTGGACTCTACACCAGTGCATTCCATTGTTACAGCGGGCTCGATGCCACCGAACGAGGCCACGATGCCCTTAGCAGTATCCTCTGCGGACATCCGCTCAATCTTGTGTGTTATGACTGAAGGGCAGATCTCCTTGGCAAACTTGAGGCGGCCCTCGTCAATGTCCGTGATGACGATGGGGCAGGCTCCGGCGGCTTTGACGCAGAGCAGCGTAACCAATCCAATAGGACCAGCACCGCAGACCAGGACGGGGTCGCCGAGCTGGATTGAGGATCTCTGCATACCGGCCAATGCGACGGCCAGGGGTTCCAACAAGGCGCCGTTCTCATATGACATGTCGCCGATCTTGTGGCACCACATAGCTGGGTGGTTCACGTACCTCCGGAGTAGGCCGGGCACGGGGGGTGTAGACAAGAACTCGACTTTCTCGCAACCATTGTAACGACCAGTCAGGCAGGGCTCGCATTCACCGCAGATAATGTTGGGCTCGATGGCTACTCTGTCACCGACCTTGAGGTCCGTTACGGAAGGGTGCACAGCGATGATCTGTCCAGCGGATTCGTGGCCGAGAATGTGGTCACACTCAACAACCATAGGCCCAATGCGGCCGGCGTGCCAGAAGTGAACGTCAGACCTATAACATCATATATGAGCACTTGGTTTGACACGATGGTGTAGGTGCAAACAGCAAACAACGTACCCGCAAATACCAGTGCTCTTGATGGCAATGGTGACCTCTCCAGGCTTGAGGTTGTTGCTGTCCAGTACGGTCTCTATCGATGGCTCAGCCTCGCTGACGAACAGCTCGTGCTGGGGGTTGGTGAAAAGGCCGATGTTGGCCTTGGAAGGCTTGACGATAGTAGCGCTTTGGCTCATTTTCACGGTGGGACGAATGATGCTAAGAACGAGGGGAAAGTTACGAAATGGCCGGAGAACGGGGATGCAGCGAAGAAGAAGAGCGAGCTTATATATTGAACGGTTTGGCCCACGACGAACCTCGGATGGGTGTGGACTCGTGGAGGGTGGCGTGCGGGTGAACGAGCCAATTGTTTCTCCCGCTTGACGCACTCGTCCGGAACCGCAGGCTTCCCCACGATCTCTCTGTTACCTGATACCTAACTCTAACGATTTTGATTTCCAATGGAAATATCCTTGCGACCACGCGCCGATTGGAGCGAATGCGGGGTGTCGTGACAGATTTCGATACAGCGCCTTCGGTTCCTTTAGCCCCGACAATGCCATACTATGCGGGCTAGCGACGTGGGACTGGGTCGAAACATTTACCGCACCAATGGTCAGTGATCTACATGATCTATACCCTTCTTAGTCGACCTATCCGCGAGTAAGTTTGCGACGGCGTATACGGCGGCTCCGTCATCTACCTGGCCCCGTCATCTACCTGGCCCCAGCCTGAGTTTAGGCTCTAACACATAGTAAGCGCACTACGTATCTACACAGTAACCACCTGATGTGCTGGTGATAGATCTAGATCAAAACTAATCAACACCCTAGCCCGCATAATTATGCGGTCCATTCCGCCTTGTTCGGTTCGGGACGGCGTTGCTACCTTCTCCAGAAAACCGGACCTGCTGTTCGAGTCTCACCTGAGATTATGACATTTTCACTCTTCTCATCTAGATGGGTAAAATGCATCGTCAGTGAGAGCTGAAGGCAAATAACTCACCGGGGGGATCAAGCACACTTCCTCACGACGCACTCTCGACTGGGAACTGCCTAATGTACTCAAGCGGACCAACTTAGCATGCAGATCAAGCTTGGTCAAGCCTTCTTCTCTCTTGCTAATATAGGTAGCTATGCGTAGCTATGCTCCAACACATAACAGTGTAGTGTAGGTACGTGTTCACCGTTGTGACGATGGACGTGTCGTCAGCTACACTAAACGAGACCATCGTCGCCAAGCATTCCTGCCTATCCATCCCCACACAAACCCCCCAAATCTCGCTAAACGAAAGGGCCAAAATAGGTAGAGTAGGCCAAACCCCGCCGAGTTGGCTGCTCATACTTACCAATACCTAATACCCACGGCCGCTAGTCTAGTTGCCGGTGTCGAAGACCTCTCCTCACTTGGAGACTGAAATCATCTCTCTCTCGACTGTGCGGGCAGTACGTCAAGAGGACCATCCTTCCACCGGGCATGGGCGAACGGCAAACGGCACGGCGCGATCCTTCTGGAATGGTATGGTAACCAGAGGCAGCCAATTCCCCTGCAGCCTCACAGCAGGGTGCCTATCCGGTAGCCACTAAGATCCCGGTGCCTTTGGCAGACGCGGACGAGGACGAACACATGACTTCCGATAGTCACGGCGACCTTGGTATACCTAGAAAGAGAGAGGTAAGGTTTATATTATATTCTGAGAAGGCGTGCATGGCGGATGGTCGAGTATTATACTGTTATCTGTGGACTATGCGACGATCTTTGTGTCTGGAGAGCAAGAGTGAGTCGTCAGACGTATCAATGTCTATGGTGGAGTGAGGGCGACTTGGCCACGTTGCATCCCACTTACATCTCATCTCACTTACGAATGCAAGCAAGTCCGGCTTTCTCCCCGAGAGACTACCTAGACTACCTTTGCATCGGACATCACCGATGCCCTTCGATGATCGAACACGCACGTGACACTTCAACAGCCCTTCACAAACATCGTGGGTTCTCCAAGTGCTCTACTTTCGGAGCTCACTACCAGAACAGAATCGTCTCGGCGCTTAAACCCGCGTGATCAAAGGCGAGGGACAGAACAAGACAGAATCAAGGGGATCCGTCTTTAAAGTCCCACTGCCATGACTACGGAGCTCGATACCAAAACAGCAACGCGTCGGCGCCTAAACCAGGGATCTACGCCTCCTCACGCAAAGGAAGCCAAAAGAAAGAAAAAAAAAAGAAAGAAAGAAAAAAGCTAAACACCACGTGTTCTCGCGATCTTTTCTTCACACTACACTTACATGTCTGCCTAGGTCGGTAGGGATAGGTAGGTAATGGGGCCGTTCGAGGATGAAAACCCTCTCACCGACAATGGAAATTAGCGACGAACCTAAGTAGAATTGTACTTACTTAGGATTCGCCGACAAAGTCGGGCTTCCTTTAGTTAACACGCCGGTGTTCCCCAGCTTCCCCAGTTTCCCCAGGTAATTTAGTGGCATGAAAATCTAAGTAAGTAGGTACCTACCTATCTACCTTAGTCAAGACCTGGAAGTTCATACGGTAGGTAGAAAATTTAAGTAAGAAAATCACTTGTATACCTAGTGTAACTTAGTTGCCTAATATCATAAATAATATATAGATTGGTTGGTCGATGCGGGCCTTCACTCACTCTCTCACTCTCTTTCTCTCACACACACACTCTCTCTCTCTCACACACACTCTCTCTCCCCTTTTTCCACATAATATTATTTTTTTCCTACACAAACGGAAAAGTAAATAAAACGCTCTGCGCAAACTATGGATTTAGCGTCGGTAGTCTGTCTAGACACCCCTCCCGTCCCCTCTCTCTAGTCTTCCTCCTCCTAGGTAGGTATTGAAAGTAAACCGTGAAAAAGGTGTTTTTTTTTTTTGGGAAGGTAAATTTTCATCTAATTCTACCTCGGTGATTCTAGACTATATTGTAATTAACTATCAGGCTGTAGGTATTTAAAAAGTTGAATCATCATTCCCCTCTTCCCCGCCCTCTTTCCTTCTTTTTATTCCTTGGTTTCTATTATTAAAAAAAAAAGAAAAAAAAAAAAACTTTTCTTCTTCCACAAAATTGCTGAACTACCTGAATTATAGAAAAAAGAAAAAAAAGAAATGGGGACTTGAATGGATGGGTTAAAATATTCAAGCCCAAATCAGTTTTGAAATCTTATAGCGATTTCCTTTCTCCCCTTACCAAAGACTGTGTCTTTTTTTTTTTTTTTTTCCCCTCAAACGGCGCATATATTTTATTAATTACTTATTCGTGACCAAGAGAGGTTCACGGGGAGACGGAGGAATAATGCGCGTTGAATCGTGACGATCGACTTTCGATAGGTAAGCGTCGTATCCCGTCTGCTGATGATCAAACCCACGTAAAATTATATTATACCGCAGCAGCTCTTGCTGAAAGATCTTTGCTGCGGTCAATCGTAATTGTATTGGGGCCCATGGGTTAGGTAGGCCCCAAAGTTCAGACAGGGTCGTGCTCGACGATTATCGACGAGTCAGGGAGCGATGAGCGCTCCCGAACGTAAATCGCAATGCCCATGTTCCTCTAAGCGGCTTGCTTGCCCCAAAACAGCTCATGTATGTTAAAACAACGACTCAAGAAAGAAAGAAGAGAGAATAGGTAGATAATAGGTAATTAGTTATGTTCAGAACCGGCGCCGTAACGTGATTAAGGGGGAAAAAGTCCAGACCAGCTCGCATCAAAACTTTTAATTCCGATACGTCTTCCAATACTGCCACCGCCACTTCTCCGGCACAAAGACGATTTCAAAGCTGACCTTATCAAAGACACCCACGGCAGCACAGATATCGTGAAAGCCCTCCAGACCAGTAACGGGCAAGTCCTGATTCTGATCCGTCTCCTCGTGGAGATCCCAGCGCCCACTCTCGACACCGTCGCGCGTGAAGAAGATCTCCACCCTGATGCCGCCGCCAGGGGCAGGGATGAACTCCATGCCCAGACCCAGCGTCTCGCCGCGACGAAAGGGATGCGTGAAGGACTTCCCGCCCCACCTGTCGTTGATGTACTTGTTGCCGTCGTCGCCGTGGACGCCCAGACTAGCGCGGTGCCAACCCGGTAAACGGAAAGGCGGGTACGGTGGCGCGGTGTAGCCTAGCGCAAGCGAGACCTCGCTCCCTGAATCCACGAGAATGCGGACTTCGTAGTATATAAACTTACGCCGACCCGTGGCGAGGGGACTGTGTGCCGACACACTGTACAAGGGTGGATAAGTAGCTAGATGGGTATCCGTGCCTCCTCTAGGGGATTGCCCGCGCCAGACGCCAACGGCTTCGCGGTTCAGAGTGCCTCTGTAGAAAGGCGGCGTGAACATGTTGATGTTCCCCGAGTTCGTGGCGTTCAGGTCGGCCAGGGTGATGCTGAGCGGGTAGCTCAGGGGGAACTCCCGACACCATCGCTCACCGGCCTCGGCTTCTTCCTCTGTCGCGTTGTTAGCCGGCGACCGGTCAAAGCCGCTGAAAAAGTTGGGCGGTGGTGGCAGGAGTGATGTGTCTGGGACGGCAGTCTCCCAGTCATGACCCCCGGCTTTCTTTGAATGGGATGGCGGAGGGCCTGGTGGAGGCGCGTAGTCTTGTGAGGAAGGCGGAGGCCCTGGTGGCGGCTGTATATTATCATCGTAGAATGGGTTACGTGTAGCTTTAGACGGAGGAGGCCCTGCCGGCGGCGCGTAATCGTGGGAAGGGGGTGGACCGGGCGGAGGAGCATAATCTTCAGCAGGCCGGTGTGAAGGTGGTGGTCCCGGAGGCGGCGCGTAGTCGGTCGAAGGGCCGTAACTCTGCGAAGGCGGCGGTCCGGGCGGTGGTGTGAAGTCTTGCGGCATGTATGCTTTGGATAGTCGCGGCATGCTAGCTGATGGCCTCTGTTCTCGCTGCGGAATCTGTACGGGTCTTGGAGCTGGTTCGTCCGAGCGATCTGAGTTCGTGAAACACATGGATATGTCTTTTTATTCTTTCTCGGCTTCGACGTTCTTTGTTTCTGCTTGATTTTGACAGGTCGGAAACGACTCGAGGAATCGGAGGGTGATAGCTTCTCTTATTTCACGGAGAGCTGGCTGATTATGGAGATGACGTGGATATGTAGAGGGCAGGGGACGAACGGATAGAACACGGATTAACTAAGGACTAAACGGAAATGCACAAACACGACAAATGCGGTGATGTACTGTTAGTAGGCTACCATGACAATGAAAGCTGAATGAAGACGGTGAGCATTTGGAATGGGAGGCCGCCCAGAGATGATGTAGGAAAACAGACTGCACGGTACAATGTAGATATGGAAACCTGGTCCGTATTCGGTTACATCCATACAGTCTGTAGATACATATGTACAGTCCGTACGTCGACCCGGATGGAGACTGGCCCACACCACTGGCCCACCCCATTGGCCGACCCCACTGTTCGAACCCCTATCTAATCTAGCGGACAGTTCTAACCTTTATCCATCTATCTAGGTATTACCGTAAGTATGTACAGATTACATAAGTAGATAGGTAGCGCATTGACAGCGGCTTGTAAGCCGCACCCCCTGGGTCGAGCAGTACGGCCGGCAGGGCAGATACGTTTAGTAGTATGTAACTTCGCCGTCAGCGTGAGATGGCATCAAGTTTCTGGTGTACTCAGCCTCATTCGGTCAATTCCCAGATAACACTGATTAGTTGGGGCAGGCTGTCTTTCTATTACTAGACATTAGGCGTCATTTAGTCGTAGATACATGATGCACTACCAGGCAAAGTTAAAGGCGCCCTCAAAGCAAATCTGATCCATTTACACACAATAATTATCCGCCAAATGACACGGGGCTTGGAAGCACAACACATTCAAGCTCACTTAAATATCACGTAAAAAAAAAAGAAAAGGACATTTCATCAATCACAAGTAGATAAAACGAAAAGTATTCATTAAAAACATGTCTATCCGTAGCACTTGTTTGCATGTCATGGCGGTTCAAGTTGACTGAGCCTTCGCTCACTCCTAAGCCATTCCTTCCGAGTGAGTCTTTCACATAACGTCGTTACTAGAACTAGATTTCTCAAGCCGTCGACAGTGACATGCTCAGCCCCATAACAACCGGGAAACACTCAATAGTCAAGTCTATTGACGACAACTTCAAACCCCATCAGCCATGCCTCTTAATTGCCGTAGTGGCAAGTCAGCGGGAGACCGACATCCTAGAGCGCACCGAGGCTAAGCCGGAACATCCTAGGAACTTAAGTCGTTGGCCTCGCTACCCTCAGGATAGAAAAACGCAATAGTGCCGATAATGACATAAGTAGCCACAAGCAAAGCTCCTTCGAGATAGTTGCTCCGGCCATCCAGGATCAGAAAGTTGATGATGAAGGCCGACACGAACAACGAGACAGTCTCGAAAAGGGTAAAATAGAGCGTCATAGGTTGGTTGATGATCCATCCGATGATCACCACCAATGGCGTGACGAATAGCGCAATCTGGATCGAGCTGCCGACTGCTACGCCGATCGCAAGATCCATCTTGTTCTTCATCGCCACCGTTATGGCCGTCACGTGCTCGGCTGCATTACCGACGATCGGCAGAATAATCAGTCCTATGAATATCTCTTTCACAGAGCTACTCGCCACCACGTCCTGGATCGAGTCAACCAGGAACTCGGCACACACCGCTACAAGAGCCGTCGTAACTAGGAGCAGGATGACGGCCGCCAGACGTGAAAGATCATCCTCGTGAGCCTCAACGGCTTGCTCGGGGTTGTCGGCTAATGATGCTGGTGGAATCCGAGAGGGCAACATTGCACCGGGAGGTCGGACTGGATAATGGTGATTGAGCTTATCCGGCAGCGAATTTGTTCGGCGGATACCATATCGAATGCGTGGGACTGGACCGAGAGGGACGGCAATAGCCTGCGCACCGCCAATCTGTGACTGCTGGGTAAAAACCGGAGGGGCCAAACTCTTGGCAACTGGTCGGAAAGATAAACTGCGCAAATTATTGAACGGTCGCCTGCCCCCGCTTTGCGGCGATTCAGCAGCATCTATCACAGTTACGAGGTCGCCAGCGAAGTCAATACGGCGTGGTTCTCCCTCACTTATTTCAACCTGCACAGCTCCTGGAATAAGACCGGCGATATTTTCCTCGGCAACAGCGGGTGCGTCCTCGACTTCCAAGGGAGCTGAGTTCTTTCGGTGACGATGACGCTTGAGCTTGGAATGCTTATGGCGGTGCTTTCGACGACCTTTGTTGGTCCTCTCCTCTTCTAAAACTTCTTCGCTTTCCGCCGAGTTAGAGCGAGAGAAATTGAGACGACCACTTGAAGACTCTCCGTTCTTGGATCCGTCAGGACCCGGGCTCACATTGTTTGAAGAGGGCCGGGCTCGTGCTAATTCATCATCAGTGTCTGCTGATGTAATACTGGACTTTCTGCGACGACGGGCGCGAATTGCTCGCTTGACCCGACGCGACATGGTATTCCTCGAATGAACCGACGAATCAGAGTCCGAATCAGACGAGGAACCGTCAGAGCTTGAAGTGTCCAGCCAAGCGGCGGCAGGACCTGGTGTTGATTCCTCATCAATGATGTGTTGAGGCGTTGATTCATACATGTATGCATGCGACTTCAGCTGGAATAGAAGATACACCACGTAAACCAATAGTAGAATCTAATCACTTGTTAATAACTGGTCAGGCCACGCTCGGAATATCGAGACATACAACGCTTGTGCCGCGACTAATCTTCAGAGACTGTTGATCGGCTAATACCGTATTTTTGAATGATGCATGGAATGCAGTCTGGAAACCCGGTTAGCAAGCCTTTTGCGTATTGTACAAAGATCAACACTGACTGGCAAGACCAGACTGATAACGCTTAGACTAAGCAAGCAGGCGCTCATCTGCGTCACTGTGCTATTGTACATCTGGAATAGATTAAGATTAGCATCGCGTGCTTCATAGCCAGGAGTTTGACAACGAACCTGTTCGCGAAATCGTAATCCACCCATAAAGAATGCTCCACCCAATATGAGCAGGAGATTTGCAAGGATTGAACCTAGAAGTGATGCTTGCACGACACGAATTTCACCCTGAACGCAGTTAGCATAAATTCTGCATTCACTTGAGGGAATGAAACAAACCTTGACCAGCGCAATGCTAAATTTAGGCATATCATGTTAGCAGAGTATAATAAATGGTTGAATAGGATTCCCTGCCAACTTTCGGGGACCGCATATATCGAATTGGTTAGACGTACATGCTGTTTGCTTGTTAGTAAAACCGTGCCTCTTATGATGTTTCCATAATGTATCCGCAAGGACGGAATCGTGGAGGTAAACGTACAAAATGATTAATTCTACAGCGTTGCCGAACGTCACATTAAGCAACGCACCAACGGTGTCACCAAGCTTGCGAGCCACAGACTCAGTGGCATAGCTGAGTAGCGCAGCAAGGGGGATGATGGCCACGGCATTGATTCCAAAAGTGGCGCCGGCATTCGAGTTTGGCATGCGGGCGACAGCAATACCGACGGGGACGAAAACCAGGCCAAGATTGATCCAGCTGTGGAAGAGGATCTTTTTGCTCGTCTCGTAGAACCGGACGGCGACATTGGGTTTCTTTGCCTCCGAATTCGCGGACTCTACGACAGACCGCGACTCTGCATCTTTAGATGCCGGACCCGTTGGTCTATTGGCATGTTCGCTATCCGGTCCGGCGTTTGCACCGGAGCCAGTGCTATGGACTTGATCGCCATGGGGAGCGGGAGAGGGTTGGTGCGAGGTGTTTGAAGGTTGTCCTTGCTGTGACTGGGTTGGACGAGCGTCGCTTAGGGGAAGCGTAGGGTTACTGCTGGCATCAGTGGACCGTTTAGAGCCTCCATACGCGTGACTTCGTGCCCAAGAGCGTACGCGATCTGTATAAGGCGGCTGATGGGGAGAGCTGTCCTTCATCGATATGTGGTTCTTTGGCAATGGTGACGCCAAGGTCCTAAGGTGTTCTGGTTACAGGAACAAATGGGGAAATGGAATGAGAGAGAGAAGGGCAAAGGGACAACGACGTGGTCGGTGACTAAATAAGTAGTAGAGTCTAGCCCAGAGAAAGAACGAGAACAACAGCTGGGGATGAGCCACAGTGGGCACTGTGTGAGTACTATGTAAGTAGGTATCCAGGCTAGTGCTGCGGTAGCCTATCTCGCACGGATCTTTCCCTTCTGAGTGGACATCCGCGACTAGCCCCACTTTATTCAGGACTCATCAGGGTTGCCGTCTAAAAGACAAATCCGCCGTAGACCGTGGTACCGTATTACACACCGATCATGCAGTTCATCCGCCCATCGCCTTACCAACCTCTATCATCGGCGACGTCATTATCTGCGCTATGTGTCGAATTTTGAGTCTGCATGCGTTTGATTATTTGCGTTGACCAGCGTTGCATGCGGAGAAGCCAAAACTTTGCATCACGTGTGATGAAATTCCAATTTCGAGATAGGCGACTCCCGATTTTGTATGGCACAATGGCGTGGGCAGATGAAATGTGTCCATGGACGGACTAACTGGTGAGAGCCATCTTTACAAACGGAGCCCGGCACATCCTAAACAAAGTGGGAAGAGGCGTGGTCGCGTGGGCAGGTATGCCTGCAGACTAAGACCCCTTCGTTCGTACCCATCCAGAATCCATCCGAGGGATTGGGTACGAACATCGGACCCGAATGGAGCGAATCAAAAGAGTATCACGATGGTACATATGTAACTCATCGTGCCTTCATCTTCCCTTACCGTGATTGAAGATGAGATACTGAGAAGAGCAAGACCTTTTCGGACTCGCGTTGTAATGTAACTAGGCAGGGGACCGGGACCGAAACCGATACCGAAACCGAGACATTCAATTAATCGACCTGTGGAATCTGAGGTTCCAGTCCCTTTCACACGGGCTGCATCTAGGTATATGCCCGGTACCGAATACCACACCGTACTCAGCGGTAACGTGAGTGGCTGTGCTACAGGGACAGAACAGGGAGCGGTGCAACTGACCTAGCCAGTGGGCACCCACAAGTATGTATCTAGGTATCAAGCACCTCGACGCTACAAGACCCGTCCGCCTGCAGGATGACATCAGCAGTCCGTCCGCCCATTTGCTCACCGATGTCCGATGTCCACGCCGACGTCAGCATACATGCCAGTGTCAGTTGCTCATTTTACAAACGAAAACAAAGCAGCCACTTTGCTCCGCGCTGCAGAAGCCGATATAAAAACACACACAGTATCCGTCTTCAGTTCCTGCGGGGGAGAATCCAAAAAAAACCTGTTGTCGGAGAAACAAGGCGCAATTCAATTAAAGCGGGGAAATGGATATGATGTCGTAATGATGACTAACCATGACTCTTATAGCTATGGGTAGCACTCGCACGGGAAGCCTCATAACCTTTGGGGCTTGTGAAGAACTTCCCTACGAATCTACGGGTGATAGATAGGTAGGATATGTACTGGTGTCGGTGCCGGGTCCCCGGTATCGGCATCGGTATCAATAGCGGAGAAATGTACCGAAGCCTTATAAAGTCGTACACGACGTCCGGCGGTGAGCTGCCGTACACCAGCTACAGTGAGAAACTGTGGCCTTTGAGAATCGACCGGGGGGTTGACTACCCTAACCACAGACCGAGGTCAAACTTCACACATTCAAAGGCCACCTAAGCAGGCCCGATCATGGTACAGTCAACTCCGGCTATATTCTAATATATACGTTATGTACTAGCAGACATAAATTTACGAGATGGTGGCAGCAGCAGTGTGCCTGCCTAAGAGAAATGGAAGAGCTCTGCCGCCAGCTCTGTATATACAAGACAAAAACAGGCTCGTTCGAAGGGCAACAACCAACTCCTTAGCTGGAGAAATGGAGAAATGAGAACTTCCGCTTACGAATCGTACCAGTTCACGAAGCGCTCCTCGCCTCTCTTGACGAGTCTCAGGGGCACGTGCAGTCCGTTGTGCAGCTTCAGCGTGATGCGCGTCTCGCACGTAGACAAAATTTTCCGGGATTCATCGATCGACTTCTTGTACATCTCCGTCCGCTGAGCGCGGTCCGCGCGCTCGATCTCCTCGTCGGACGCGTCGACTACGTTCTCGATGCTGTACTTCTGGAAGATGACGGCGAACACCGCCAGCAACTCGACGATGGCGATGCGTCGGCCGAGGCAGGACCGCGCGCCGTCGGAGAACGGGATGAACGAGCCCCGGACCGGCCGGAACATCGACGCACTCGTGTCTGAGCCCGCAAAGCCTCCGAAGTCCTCCGCCTCGGGCACCTCTGAGTGCTGTGTCTCCGCCTCACTGATGCTGGACCGGAACCAGCGCTCCGGCACCCAGTCGTCGAGGTCGTCCGCCGCGCCAGTAATCTTGCTGGGCTTCGAGGGCCAGCAGCGAGGGTTGCGCGCGGCAGCCGACACGCAGAGTCCGATGTAGGTGTTAGGGGGCAGCGTATATCTGGCGCCCTTGATTACGATGGGCTGCGCTTTCGTCGGTCCGACTTTCTTGGGCACCTCGATGACCGGCGGCATCATACGCAGCGTCTCGTTCATGACAGCGCCAATCATCGACGCTTGCATAGCATTGACCTTCTCCTCATAGTTCCACGTCGCAGGATCAGAATCCGGACCGAGAATGGCGTCGATGTCACGCTGAAGCTGTCGTTGCGTCGCCGGGTTGTTCGCCAAGTGCAGCAGCGTAAAGTGCATCACATTGCCCGTAGTCTCGTGGCCTGCCAGGAACATGATGAACGCGTTACCGATAATCTCCGAATCGTTTAGACGGACGCCAGCCTTGCCATTGTCCTGCTTTTCCTCGTACGAAGTCTTGACCAGCGATCCCATGATATCCATACCTATTTCCTTGTCTCCTCGGCGAACATCTTGCACCTTGTCCTGGAGGAATTCACGCATGTACAGGTCGTAGTTCTCTCTGGCCTCCTTCGCAATCTTGAACTTGGGGTGGGGGATGTTGTCTGGAAAGGCTAATCAGTATTCAAAGCTCACATCATAACTGAGGGGAAACGCTAAGCACATACTTAGAAGTATGGGTGGAGTCATCAAGAGGACGAGCAGTTGTTCCAGCACGCCGCTAATGGCCGCTCTGAAAGTCAAAGTATGTCCCGCTGGCGGGTCGAAGCTCGCGTACTTGGCCATTCTGGAATCGGTGTCGGCGGGTAGTGGCTGGCCCGGCCAAACGAGCCGTAGGCCAAAGCCAACATAACTGATGATGTTTAGTGCCAGGGACATGGTATCCTGTTCAATGGTGTCGATCTTTCCAGCGGTCTTCTGGGTCTGGAGCCAAAAGTCGGCCATGCCTTGGGCTAGATCAGCGGCCGCCTTGAACACAAGAGCCGAGTTCTTCTCGTTGAAAGATGCGGAGGTGACTTTTCTGTGCATGCGCCATTCGGCACCCTCAGTGGTCACGACGTTGCGGCCGAACATGGCAAGGATGCCGTAAAACTCGGTGGGCTTGGGGAAATCTTCGCGTTTCGACGTAATCTCGTGGATCAACTCTGGCGTGGCAGTGTGCAGCATCATGATGGTCGGCGTGACGACAAGGATGTTTTCATTCGTCTTGGCAAACAGCGCAAAACCCTTCTTGTACTGCCAGCTCTCTTCACAGACCCTTTATCATGCCACCGCCGTCAGTCCTGTGTTTCACGAGGTTTTCGCGGTATAAAAGGGAGAGACCTAGGTCAATGAGGCCACACATACTCAATGGCGCTTTCCCAGTAGCGCTTAGGGGTCAACTTCCATATCGGGACCCAGATACGGGCGAAAGCCCGGGAAAAGTTGCTGAAGGGATTCACAGCTGGAGAATGGTGGTGAGCCGCAGACGAAGGCTAGGATCAGAGCAGGACTCGTAACTCACGAACAACAAGGTAGGGCAGGCCAGTTGATTTCGCAAGGGCGATATTGCGACGCAAGCCGGTAACATACCGGAACACCGACCATGCCACAAATGCGCCGGCGACTAAGAATATAGTGGACATCATTTTTGGGGAGGGTTTTGTTTTTTTCCTCTCGGCGGCGGTCCCGGTGTGGTGGTTGGCCGCGGACGGCTTATCGGAGTTGTTCTCGGTCGCGTGTACCGTCAAGCTTTATTTCCCTATTATTACTTTGTCGCGATCGAAGGGGTGCCAATATTCCCGGTTGCCGGCCAGGGAGAACGTTGTTTGTTTGTATTCGTTTATTGTCGGGGTGTTTTTTTTTTGGCGGGCGTGCCTTTTTGTAGGCCGGGTTTTACCTTGCTGGGTATGAGCAGGTTTATAGTGTAGAATTTCCCTTCAACAGAGGAATTATAAGTACCTATCTAGGGCACGGAAAAGTTGATTCCTATATCGAGAGAAAATTCCGTAGTAGGTATATAGTACGGATTAAGCGCAGAGACCCACGGTCACCTTACCTGGTTGGCACGAGGTTCCAGGATAGGATGGGGAGCCTATTTTAAAAGCGACTCCCTACCAATGGGTGGCGATGGTTCTTCTGGGTTCCACTTCTCATCAGCCCCGTTGTCGTTATTGTTGTTATCAATTTGCGGTAGTTAAAATCTCGGTACAGTCTCTAAAAGCCGGAGAATTCGTCGGGACACGCGAGAATGGTTATTCCTATGACCAGGTCCCTTCCGAGGAACGAGATTCCGAGATGAAGAGTTGTTGATGATCTCCAGTTGGAAAACGGGTTTGAGCGTTGTTAGTTTCCTCTCCAAATCTACCCAGGTAGGTACAATGATAGGGAGGTATTCTACTTAGGATAATTTGCTCCAATCTAACTGTTCTGGTTGAGATTATACTTAATTATGACACTAAGTAGGAAGTAGGTAGAGAACTCGTAGTGTAGGTAGTGTCGTAGTTGGTACCTTACTTACTTATGTATAATATACCTACCGCTACGACATCTTGACACACAAACCCACGGCCGTAACTCCGATCGACCCGGTCGGTGTCCAGGTAGGTACACCCGTTCCTCTTTATCCGTTCGACCACCCGGCGCACATTATTGAAGCCGTCGTTGGAAAGTGTAGGGAGTATAGCCGTGTCACAGGCCAAGGCCGAACGGGTGACGTTTTCTATACCGAGGTCAAAAGTGAAAGAGGACATTTATATTATAATAGGTAGTTAGTTAGGGCAATTCCCAAGATAAGCAATTCCTGAAAGCAGCCACTTATTCGTTCCGGAGTGTACGAATCAGGAGGGAGATAACTAGTATTTTTTTTTTTTTTTTTTTTTTTTTTTTTTTTCCTCCCTTCAGGCTTCAGCTGAAGTGCCGGTATGCGGAATTGATCAATCCCGTTCCAAAAAGGCTTGGAGGCTTGGCTTGACACATGCCTCGCCCTCGGAGACATTCCCACTTTTCCCAACTAGTCCTGGCCCTTGGAGGGGTCAAGGGTTTTTGCCTGCCAATGCCTGGGCCACTTGGCACTGGCGACTGGGAATTGGTCGAGACGTTAGTGCCGCGACGCCGGGAAGAGACTAGGTTAGATTCATTAAGGTTAGTGTCATCTCTCGGAACGCCCTGATCCCGAGGGAGACTTCGGCGTCTGATAGGCTGAGACAATGAGCGCCTCCGACTCGTGAGTTAAACGGGAGGGGAAGAAGGGGCAAGGGGAGAAGGGAAGAAGGGGAAGAAGGGGGAAACTATCTAAGGTACCTATGAAATCTACGAAACTACAAGTACCTAGGTACCTACCCTACCTACACTATCCAACTCTACTTGTTGTTTTTAATTTCACCTTTCTCACGCATTCGCTGGGGGGGCCTTGATCAAGCCGAATCTGGTTGTCCGTAAGAAGTGTAATTGACTCTGCGCAGGGGATTACGAGCCTACTGAGGGAATAACCATCTAGAGACGGAACAAAATGAATTCTTATGGCGAGAGAAACGCTTCACGCCGGTGACCCACTCTTCTTACTGACCTAGAAGCATCCCTTATCTAGGTATCTCTTCTAAGGTTAAGTCAGGTACTGGTGATGCGGTGCCAGGTCCCTGCCTCCGTAAGTAATAGGTAGATAGATACCTACTTGCCTCGGTACGTACGAAAGAAGACAAACGTCCCTTTAGGATGAGGAATCTGGTATCCGTATGGACAGGTATGTGTCTAATCTGTACATAACGTAGGGATTCCCACTGTCAATAAGTTTCCAATCTTCTTGTTGCGAAATGATTTACAAAAGTGGCGTTGGGCGTTATGTAAATGATGGATCCCGACAACGGTGTTATTCCGTGAACTTTCTAACGATGCCTTCCTACCAAATAGGTATTCATAGGCAATTACAATATAAGCTGAGATGGACTACCTATTGTCTGTCAAACAAGCATCACTCCTTGTGTTAAGCTTATCCTCATGAAGACATACGGGTGAGTATGTAGGTACCGTGTAACCGAGGTGAGTCTTTGTTTACCGGTCTATTTATAGATGGCCTATAGTGTAGTGTAGTGAGAGAACCAGACGATGGCTTCTCACGAAGATAAAAGTTACGAACTCCTGCGCCTGCTCTTAGATAGATTCTGATCACGTCAACATCCTGTACAACTTCAAGCTTGGATGCATTGTACGGGTGGATGTCCTCGAGTGTGCTCTTTGACCAAAGCTGGTTCCAGCTGCGCATTTGATACGATGGCAGATAATTAGCGGTCACCATAATTACCTACTTGGTCCCCGCTGGAAGCCTATGGCCTCGGAAACGGTCTGAGAATAACGTCATAGTAGAGCTATAATCCATACAATTTTGACGCCGTAATGTTTTGATTCGTGTAATACGTATCGGAGCCGCGGAGCCGCAGAGCAATTCTTTTCTTTTCTTCCAAAAGCAACCTTCGAACGCCTCCAATGCATATATGTAGTATGGGTCGCAGGAAATGGCAGCCTTCCGCGTCTCTTACGCGGCAACGTAAGCCTTCATGGCGCGCACTGCGTCTCCGTCGTAGGCTTTGAGCAACTCGATGGCTTTGGTTTTCGGCAAGTCAAGCTGGTCGACCTGAGACGCGGCGTTAGCAACGTTGCTCTTGAGCCCCCGCCCCACATGTAAAAGCAAACTCCCCCCCCCCCCCCCGTAAAAGGAAAAGTGAAAAGGAAAAGTGAAAAGGAAAGAGGCCAGCCAGGGAAAAGGGCGAAGGGCGAAGAACTTACAAGCAGCGTAACATCGGCAGCATCGACTTTGACCTTCTTGACATCTTTCTCGACAGGCCTCGCGCTGCTGAGGTTGTTCGTAGCCTTACTGAGGGCAGCAGCGTCAACTTCTGCACCCGCAGCGCCTTCAGCACTGGAGTCTAGGCTCGCAAGGGCAGCGGCTGCTTTGCGGTCCTCGGCCGACTTGGCCTTGGTAACCTCCTCCTCGACGTCGGCCGGGTCGGTTTCGTTGACGGTACTGGGTTGTGGCTCGGCCATGGTGCTGGACAGTTGACAGGGGAAGCGAGCAGTGAACGTGGTTGTGCTTTTGAGTTTTTGAGGGCAAAAGTCAAACAGACAAACGGAGAGTCAATTGCGACGATATCCGCGATTGCGCTAACCTTAAGTGGAGCCTATCTACAGTTTTGAGTGCGCGTGATTACCGGGCGCGGAATAATGCGCTGTAAGTTATCGATTTATTCACTAACCACGCTGAGTGTTTAGCACCCATTAGCGCACTGTACAGACTAGGTATCTAGACCACAAAGGTTCCATTTACACTTCGAATTCGCTGCTCCTCAAGTCAAACACTATCTACGTCTTTTCTTTTGTGAGTCATCCGTCGCTCGATGATTCTTCTCCAATCTTCACAAGGGAGCCCTCAGCATCCAACAACAGAAAGCGGGAATAAAGGGTTCTCAGTCAACAAACCCACAAGATCCTATCCGCCTGGGATTACTACTCACAGTACACAACGTACAGTGGGTGTCGAAATTAAACACGCTGTGCATTCCTGAGATAGGTTTAAGAGCTCAAGCTCAAGACGGACAAGAGGGACAAGAAAAGCCAAGGACAAAGAAAAGTCAAGTCCTGGTTTCATCACACCAGGCAAGTCAACAAGGCAGACCAAACATGGCATTGTCGACAGAGCCCCCAAACGGCCACCGGGCCAGCGAAGACTGGACACCGTCCTCCTGGCGCTCAAAGCCTATCAGACAATGCCCTGAGTACCCGGATGTCGCCGCCCTGCGCAAGGCCACGGGAGAGCTCAGCCACCTACCGCCCATCGTGCACCCGCACGAGATCGAGAAGCTGAAGCAGAACCTGCGGGATGTCGCCCGCCGTGAGGCTTTCCTGCTGCAGGGCGGTGACTGCGCCGAGCTGTTCGACTACTGTCACCAGGACGCCATCGAGTCCAAGATCAAGCTTCTGCTGCAGATGAGCCTGGTGCTGATCTGGGGTGCCAACAAGCGCGTTGTACGCATCGGCCGCATGGCCGGCCAGTACGCGAAGCCGCGCTCTAGCCCTACCGAGATCATCGATGGGAAAGAAGTGCCGTCGTTCCGCGGTGATATCTTGAATGGCTACGATATTGATGACCGAGAATTGGATCCCCAGAGATTGGTCAGGTGAGTTGCTTCTCCTGTGCTCTCCACACTGAGCACGATTTATTGCTATGATATCGTGTCGTTAACATGGCCAGGGCATACAACCATTCGGCGGCAACACTCAACTACGCGCGAGCTGCCATCTCAGCCGGAATAGCAGACTTGCACCGGCCGTTGAACTGGAGTCTGGGTCACGTTAAGGACCCGGTATTAAAAGAAAAGTACACGTCCGCGGTACGTTCCTTACAGGATATGCTGCGGTTCATGCACACGATCGGGGCGGACCGGAGTTCCAAGCTCGACACCATCGATCTGTTCACGAGTCACGAAGGTCTACTCCTCGAGTACGAGGAGAGCTTGACGCGGCTTGTGACTGCGCCCTCGGCACCAGATCAGGCGGCCCAGTCCACTACGGAGGGCGAGCCGCAGAAGAAGTACTACAACACCTCGGCACACTTCCTCTGGATAGGAGATCGCACGCGCCAGATCGACGGCGCCCACGTCGAGTTCTTCCGGGGGATCGCGAACCCAATCGGCATCAAGGTTGGACCCACGACGCCGACATCCGACCTCCTGGAACTCCTGAGGACATTGAACCCGACGCTTGAACCGGGCAAAATCACGCTCATCACGCGCTACGGTGCGTCTAAGGTCGGGGAGCTGCTGCCGGCGCACATCCGCGCCGTCGAAGGCAGCGAGTACAAGCAGACGGTGATCTGGCAGTGCGACCCGATGCACGGCAACACGCGGTCGACGGACTCAGGCATCAAAACGCGGCGCTTCGACGACGTCTTCTCGGAGCTAAAGGAGACGCTTCGTATACATAAGGAGGAAGGTAGCTACCTCGGCGGTGTACACCTCGAACTCACGGGTGAAGCAGTCACTGAGTGTCTCGGCGGCAGCGAGGGACTCAACGAGGATGACCTGTCCACTAACTACACGAGTTTCTGTGACCCGCGCCTTAACGAGCGCCAGGCGCTCGAGCTGGCCTTCCTCATTGCCGATAACTACCGGAAGGAGAGGGCGCTGTGATACAGCCGGGCGTCTTCGTCTGTGTCTTACTAATATTCAGAACGGGTAAAAGTCTAGAGACCAAAGCGATTTAGCGAGTTGCCATACGTAAAGCCAGTTAAGAGGGGCCGGGACCGAAGCCGGAGTCCCGTCACAACTGCCTACGAAACAAGACAAGATAGCCCCGAAAAGGGGGCACCGTCACATCTCACGGGAGGGAATAAAGGAGTGAGGCACGTTGGGTTATATCTACCTTCCCCGCAGGTAATTAGCAGGAAGGGACCACATGGGGGAAAAAATCCCGTTCCGAGGCCATTGGGCACACGACGTATATATGCCTCGGAAGCAGCGAGGTGGATGGTGATGATAGGATAGTACGATATTCATGAATGATGACGTTCGTCGCTATTTTTCGCGAAAACTTACCCCATGTCTCCCTAATCTCGGTGATCCATCTCTTTACGTGATAATTGTGTATCTGTGTATGTGTTGCCGCTGCTGCTGGTCGGGGCATACCGTGCGTGACCGCCTTACAATCCAATTACTCCCAGCATACCTGATCATCGTATGAGACAACCCTCAAAGAGGCCATGCATGGTACATATCTCTCGATCATTGCTCAAAATTACCTGTATGTAAACTGACTACATGTCCACGACGAAGCACAGTTGCTGTCGAGACCTCGCTGCCCGTCTTATCCAAACATCACGTCGTCGATCATTGACCATCCAACTTTTAAGCAGCCACGTAGTCTTGAATGAAAGAAAATGACATGACTTCAAAAATGTCCCCCTTCCTTCATATTACTCACGGATATTCACGACAGCCTTTCAAGGTCTCTTACTCTAAGTAGATAGATATGTCAATGATTAGCACAAACCAGAGAGGCCTTATTACCTAGCAAGCTATCGCCATGAATAGTTCTTCAAGCTAGATAGGGACACTATTCACACATATTTTACATGTCATCAGAAGCAAGCGAACGAACAAACAAACAAACAAGACAAGGCATCTAGCCAGTACCTAATCTATTCCCATTCCTCATCCCCATTCCTATCTAATGTACCTACCTACTTGCACCTCACAGGAAAGCAGGGTGAGTAACTCCCCCGTCCCAAACAAACCAGTCCCTTCCCACGGCCCATATCGCAACCACAACCACAACCATGACCACCCCAAGCAGTCTCCTAACTATCGAACTACCTCTCAACAAGACGCGAATTCACCATTCACCATCACATGCCAACAACACTCACCAATCGAGACAAAACAAGACAAGACAAGACAAGCAAAAGCAAAGCAGTGTATAAAATAATCCTCGTTAAAAGTACTTTTCTTGAATCTTCGTACAACCCGCGCCAAATTTCATTTTCGGCGGAATCTATTAAAACAACTATAATTTCTGTCTTTCCCTCTCCCTCTCGCTTTCGCTCTCGCTCTCGCTCTCTCTCGCTTTTTTTTTTTTTAAAAAAAAAAGAAAAAAAATCACAGAGCAAGCGAAATTCACAAAGCTCTTCCTCCTTCCTTCTTCCTCAACACCAATCGGTCTGCACAACACAACATCTTTCTCTCTCTCTCGTTGGAAAAAAAAAAAGAAAAGGAGGGGGGGAAGAGAGAGAACTGCCGACATGACTGCTATTTCTCTCCTTGCAAATCGTGTAGTAAATAATCCCGACGCATTCATTTTCTAAAACATCTCTCTCCCCTCCTCCCTCCTCTTGAAATCCCACTAAACCAGTCACACACAATCAATCTTCTATGACTTTCAAAATCAAGGATCAATTGCTTCGCGATGATGATTATTTTGACATGCTATGAGATGAGTGCATCGAGAGAGAAGTGAGAGAGAATAGGGAAGAAAAAACAGCACCGAACTGATCTAAACCACCCGGTCCAACTCCCATCCGAATGCCTGTTTGTCGAAATTTGAAGGGGATAAGCTCCGATTCGTTCACTATGGTCACGTCGCGTCATCCGTAGACCCAAAGCTATCAGTACGTGTATGTATGTGTAAAAATCGGCTCGTCAATTTTCTTCATAGAGTGCAACTTCTTTTACTCTGTAACTGGCCTTTTTTCGATTGATAGGCAGTGATGGTGACATCGTAGCTCGGATCAGGATACAGCCGTGAGGCGCCAGCTCACACGTAGCACACTTGCCATCTGGATGAAGTCCATCAGATGCAATGCATGGACTGGGAAGAATTGTCGGCTCGTCTGCCTAAACCTCACCACCTCGAGCCCTTCCCCTGCGTCTAAAGAAGTCCATAACTCTCTTCGCCGCACCACTACTTCCAGCGTGGTCGCGTGATCTGCCATACTCCTCTTCTTCGTACGCATCCACGAATCTCTTGTTTTTCTGAAGTACCTGTCCTCCTTGCCGACTGCCTGCCTGACGGGCGCCATATTGGTCCGAGTCATCATAGCCAGACTGATAAGGGTTCGTGGTCGGTGGCCGCTGTTGTGGGCGGTCAACCGATGACTCTGAATCCGAGTTCAGTACAGCCCCTTGTTGTATATAGGAAGGAACTGCAGAGGCTTGTTGCTCTGGGCGGTGGCGGGGACTGGCGTTCGAATCATGGGCGGTTTGGGGCGCTGAGCCCGATTGCGGCTCTCGAGGGTGTCCATGAATTCCATCACTATTGTGCTGTTGTCTCACATTACCGCGGTCCCGAGGTGACTCGATATATCGGCCCTGGCTGTCAATTTCTGGAGGATCCTGAATTGGCAAATCCGGTTGTGATACATCTGGCGGCGGCGGTGTGGGTTCTTTACTTAGGCCCATAGCCTTCATTAAGGAGAATCGTCTGTTGTTGGGTTGTCTTTCGGCTGAAACTTGGGACCTCGTCATACTCCCACTGCGTTTCTTGCCGATACCCAAAGAAAACGATCGACGGGATGCGCGCGAATCGATAGAGGTTCTTGGCTCGCCTGGCATGGTGTTGGACATACTGACTGGGGGATACTTCTTGGTTTGTTTCTCCCCTGGGTCTGCACGTTTCTTGCGAGTACCAAAGATGGATCCGCTACGACCGAAAAGTTTATCACCGATCTCACCGATGGTATTCGATCTTCTGTGGCCCTTTGCCTCGACTGGTGGGCGTTGGGTTTGGTTATTGAACCCAGAGACTGCAGCGAATTTGGGAGGCATGTTACCGCTCGGTCGTCCTACATCCAGACTATCTTGTGGGATGGGATTTGATATTGTGTAATTCTTGGAAATCTTTGGTTGTTGTATACTTCCTTGTGCGTTAGTACCGGCAACGGTAGGGGGTACAGGTTGACCGTACGACGCTCGTGATGTAACTAATCCTCTAGAACCTGATGAATGCATCGATCCACCGGTGGCAGGTCGTGACGCAGACGAAACGGCGGCGGTTGGTATATGCGGATGATCGGGAACGAAACGTCCTTGGTTCGCTTTCGGAGGAGGCATGTCACGTCGGTGCGCGCTCGGCGGCTTTCTCGGTTCTCTGGCTGACCCATTGTAGGGATCCTTTACGGCCGGCGGGTCTCTCGGCAGCGGCTTCTCGTGTTGTGAATGGGCCTCGGCAGGGCCTTGGCTAGGGGATCGAGCCTTCGTTTTGCCACGGGAAGAGGCATGATTATCAGACTGTTCGGCCCCTCTCTGAGTCTGTGTCGTGGGAGCGACATATTCCACTTGTACGGTCCGACGCTTATTGTCCTTCTGCTGTTTAGCATGCGTCGCCTCATTAGCATCGACTTTACCCTGTTTCCTAGCCAAATCACCCACAGCCACAGCAGTAGTAGCCTTCGCCTTGCTCGGCTCCCGAACAGAAGCGCTTCTCGCCAAATTGACGGTCTCAACGTCTTCAGAGGGCACAGTAGTGTTTTGAATTTCACTGGATGTCGTCGTAGTGCTGGTAATAAGCTCTACTACATGCGCATACTCACTAAGCCAGCTATGTCTGGCAACTTCGAACAGGTCTGCACGCTTTCGTGGGCTCGGTACTAGGATGCGGCGAAGCAGGTCTCGAGCGTGCGGCGTCACGTACTCGGGGAATGTGAGGGGCGTATTGACGATATACCTATATAACAAATTGATATTATCGCCCTCTGGGTTGTCGGGATCGTCGTCAAATGGCAGGTATCCGGCGAGCATAGCGTACTAAAATTGATATCAGCTTTTTAGACTATTCAAATGTCATGATTCTACGTACCAAAATAACACCACAGCTCCAGACATCAACCTTGCGACCGGTGTACAGTGAATCGCTGACAACTAGTTCAGGCGCTGCATAGCATGGGCTTCCACAGCTTGTCTGCATCAAGTCACCCCTACGCATGCCGTTTTTGGTTTTGTCTAGGCCTGTTCGTTTGACAAAGTCGCGATCTGACAAATTCATCTCCTCGTCTTCTGTCAACTCGTCAGTTGGATCGAACTTGTTAGCAAATCCGAAATCGGTAATGATGATATTGCGATTGCTGTCAAGAAGCAAATTCTCAAGTTTAAGATCTCGGTGGACAATGCCTTTCTTGTGCAAGTATCCCACGCCGGATATTAGTTGAGCAAAAAGTCGTCTAGCAGCATAATCCTTCAGGTACCGATGATTCAAGATATAGTCGAAGAGTTCGCCACCCGATGCATACTCGAGAACAATGCCAATGTGGCGTTCGGTTTCGGTCATTTCGTGTAATCTGACGATGTTGGGATGAGACAGCCCTCGCAAGATAGCGACTTCACGATATATCTTTTCTAGGCGCGACGGATTGTTGCCTACACTGTCGCGTCGGATGAGTTTAATGGCAACCTGGGATTGTTGGTTAGTCTTTGATAAACGGAATCGTCGAGGTCTTCTTCAGCGCCTCACCTGAACGCCACCATCTTGCTTCCAACCCAACTTGACTTTTCCGAACTCGCCCTCACCAATTGTGTGACCTAAATAGTACTCGCCAAATCGGGATGACTTCTCTCGTTTAGAATGATCGTGCCGACTGCGTCCACCGCGGCGGTTTTCATCTTGTGTTTCATGCATGGGGATTAGTGGTGGTGGTGCGGCAGCGTCCTCATCATCATGCTCATGTTGAAGCGCCGAAGAGGGGCGAGGTTGGGCTGCCCCTAACCGCTCCCTTTCTCTCTCTAGGTCAACTTCTGGCTGCGAAACTATAACGCGGTTGAGCACCTCACTAGCCTCACGAGATGGCTGCTTAGACGATGGCGAAGTTGCATGTCGGTCTCGGGTATGGATGGGGATTGTAGTCGTGACAGAGTGACGCTGGTCCCTGTGACCATTCGGTGGGTATGACGCCTCTTGGGATGCACGTTGCGATACAGCTCTTTTTGTGCGCGAGCTTGCTTCCTCATACGGAGAGGGGCCGGTTTCCGAGTAACCATTGGCATCCATGTTACCGTTCTCTCCGGGTGTTCGGTTAGGGTGGTGTGTAGCACGTTCCTCAGCACGCCCAGCTCTGCGAGAGTTTGATGGTCCTGAGCCTGAACTACTGCCATGTTGCGTGGAAGAGGTACGAGGTGGCGCCACTGGGGGCTCATGCCGCCGCCAACTCGTTGTGGGTCTTTGGTGGTCTGCCGAAGTGGTTATCATCGGAGCTGGCGATGCTACTGCAACGCCTGATGTCATGGATGGTGATTGCGACGACTCCGCGTGAAGCGGAGCAAGGTTCGTAGCGTTGGCGCTATTTGCACTGGGTCTTCTAGAAGAGCGTTTTGGCGATGTAGTAGATGAGGGGGGTGGTTGATCCCTGCTTGCATAACGTCCTTCGCGGTTCGGAGACTGGGCTGAAGAAAATTGGCCGTTCGACGGGGGGCCAGATGACGGATGAGGGTTTGAAGGAAGCGACGGCGGCTGATGAGGCGCAGACTGCTGCAACGCAGCAGATGACATCTTCTACGCCTGCCGCGTATGAAAAATGAGGTAGGAGTTGATAACAAGGCGCAATAGGTATGAGGTTTCGATGCAAACAGTAACGTGCAGTCTGTTGCGCGATACTCAAAACACCGAAATCAGATCGGCCAGGGGAACAATCAATCGGGCAGGTATGCGATGCAATCAACGACACATACACATCAAGAAGGAAATGGCTAGGTCAGGGAATACTCGGGGCGGTTGTCCATGAATCGTCCACAAGGCTGAAAAACGCGCCAAGCTGATCAATGCAAGGAATGTCAGGAGCGGTCTGACAACTTGAACCCGTAGCTCTTAAGAAAAGCCAGCCCTTTGGTGTGTATTTGTGACGAGAATGACCTATTCGTTTGATCTCCCACGCTCTCTCTTCGATTGAAATCGAAAGCACAAGAACGGGGTTCGTGGACGACGCGCCCGATGCCGTACAGCCGTCGCGTTCTTTTTCGTTTTAACCCTATATGGGCCTGGTTTTGATTCTTCGATAGGCAACGATACAATACCTAATTGCAAGGGCCACTTGGGACGGTGCAGTGAGTGTAGGACTATTTGGATGAGGGCTATTGCCTGTGTTTGGGTCTTCGATGACTCGGCAAGTCTACGCAAGGGCACAGCGTCGGTGGCTTGGTTCGTCGGTCGCGTCGAGTAAGGCCAGGTCGCTCGTTCGTCGGCCGGAGTTGTTTACGGACGGAATAGAATCGGTTGGTTGATGGATGGCGGTGTTGACAATGGTGGTGTCGTTTTGGTGTCCCCGGCAGTGTTGTAGCAATAGCGGCGTGTACCACTGCTGGTAGAGTTATTCGTTGAATCCTATTGCTCGTTGGCGAATAGGGGTGGGACGATGGGGACGATGGGGACGATGCATGCGGACCAAATGCGAGGGGGAGAAGAGCAGACGCAGCTGCGATAACAATAACATCAACAGCAACGCCAAAACAAAAAAAAAAAAAAAAGGGAAAATGAAAATGAAAATGAAAAAGGTGTGACAACAAACAACCACTCGGGCACTCTCTTTCCTTGGCCGTGGTATGGGATCTAGGAATCGCACGGGAGAGAGGAAGGAAAAGGAACTTGAGAGGGATAACAGTCTTCATGAATCCACTTGGATGGAATACAAGGAGCACCAATGTACACTTCCCGATTACGTACTTGGAGAGTACCTGCCTCGCGACGGGGCGTCCTCAGCAGGCATGAAGTATCTCTAAGGGTTATCCGGCAGACGGGTACAAACCTGCAAGCTTAATACGGGGGCACTCAAGTGGGATACCACAGGTGGGTGCCCACCTGTAACGTGCTCGTCCTAGGTACCTTGTAGTTTCAGGGGGGAGGGGAAGAGGCCAGGGGCATAATGTAGTGGGTGGACCACGTGTACTTAACATGTACGAACCACACCAGTTGATCTAGCGCGAATTAGCGTATATTCATGATGCTTCGTATCTCAACCTTCATAGACGAGGTAGATTCTTGCCTGATGTACATTTCGTAGATAGAAGAGATGGCTATGAAATAGGTGCGCGACAAGATTCGTCGCAGTCTGTCTGCTTTGTTGAGTTGCAGCGCGTTATACGGGATAAATTACGTACGATGGTCCTGGGTTAATGGGAAATGCTCGGTAATCATTGGCCCGTGTTGGATAGCTCTGTTTGTGACTTCCCTACGGACTACTTAACTTACCTGCGAAATATCCACTATAAAATTCGCTCTCCTTTCCGGGCATCACAATAGGGACTTTCTGCCCCACCGCGTGTGTACACTACACTACTTATACTATCGGCAGGTAATGCTTTCTGCTGCTATAATAACACTTGGTAGAAGAAAAATCACCCTTTTTATCCCGTGTAGATAACCTGCCTACCTACGATATTTACTAAATATACCGCGTACACTAACTGTAATAAGTACTAGATCTTACGGATTACGACATGGGAAATTACAAGACGGAGACACGAGAAAGTGCCCAGGACTGCTAGGTACTGTACTAAGGTGAACTGCCTGGTATATAAGTACACTAAGTATCTGGAATGCAACAAGGGTCCATGCATAAATGGGGCGGCTGAAGCAACGGTCGAGGTCCGCCTGCCGTGATTGGAATAGAGGCCCCGCATAATAAGTACGCTAGTACAATTATGCTTACCTGGAAAAGGCAGCAATTTCCAAAACAACTGACGACCAGCTGCCGAAGAGTTCGACAAAAATGGTGCGAATACCTATCCCACAGGCATTGCTGGCTACGGAGTACCAGAGACAAATCACATTAAAAACAATGAGCAGGGCATAAATGTCTAGATGGCTAGGATTCTAGTTCTGCATAGATTCTTAATTTTCCAGAAATGTGCGTTAGCAACCCGCAAGAGAATATGAATGGGCTTTTTGTCGTCAGCAGATTGATTCAAAGCCTGGTGATCTGATCGCGTCGCGGTCGGCCAGCTAAACTAGGAAAGAAGGGTTTGTTTATGGTTTGTGTGGGCCGGAGTGGGGGAAGGGGCTAGCCTGAGTCCAAGGGCCCACAGAGCATGAAATTGACCAATTGGGTGCTGCGGACTTTTAACAACAGCGGCAGAAAGTATGTTTTACATCCCGTAGGTTGCAACTGCCATCGTACATAGTGAGAATCCTTCAAGTTCATGACCCACGCCGCTTTAGCCAGAGCATCAAGCGACTCCAGCCCGAGATGTTCGAGGTCGAGCAACCCGTATTATGGAAACGTGCAATATTTCTCTGCAACTCGGAAAGGCTGTCATACCCACGTCCGTATCACCATATAAACTCTCGGCGTCGATTCCCTGCACCTTTGCACAACCGCCGGTCCTGACAACAATGTTTGGTATAACGGAGAGGCGGCTGAACGACGCCTAACTGCCATGTCTACAGATAGGATCAGCGTGAAAGGGAGCAACGGAGACAAAACTCCTGTCCGGCAAGAAAGCCAGTACCGTGTTCGTCGACGAGGGCAACTCCACGCGGCGAGAAATTGACGAGGACATGGGGTTACCTCTGATATATGGGTTGCCAAATTCATGACTGCAAAGGATGCCATTGAGCTCCTCCAGGCGTTGCAAGCCGAGAGCAGCTACCCGACGGCTGTGATTGACGACTGACCTGTCAAAACGGAGGGCGAAAAGGAACAACAGCGTTTCCAGCTTTAAGATTGAGCAACGAGCCTTGTCCCATCCTCAACCTCGTCTTCGAGCCTCTCCATCTTGATTTTGGCCTCCTCCCAGTAGCTATCCCGACGCACAATGAACTCGTCTCGGCGGAAAGACGGCTGTGACGACCCTGCCGCGGTCACATTCCACCCATATTCCAGGTACATCTCTCTGACCTTTTGCAGCGCCTGCCACTCCTTGTAACCCTTCTGCCAGATCAAGCGGCTACGCTCCGTCCAGTCTGCTGGCCCCAACATATTGGGTCCCAACAAATCGACAAACCCCTGCTGCGTCTCGAAGTCCACCCTGCCATCAACTCCGAGGTACTCGAGCTGTCGGTATGCCGAGATGACTGGGCCGAACACCTCCCGCGCCGGCTTACCAGGGACATGGCGGTAGTCGATAACATCCTCTAGGTCTTCGAATGGCTTCCATGGATGGACGAGTCCTGCACGGCCATTGAATTAATTACGAAATGGCGCTTGTCTGAAAGCACTCGGAGAGGGAGATGAAAAAGGGGTGGTGAAAAGAGAAACGCGGACTGTCAACTTGGGCACTCACCACTCGCCGTGTCATATACAAATATGTAGTGATAAATGTTGGTGAAGGAAAGCTTGAAGGCCGACGGGGGGATCAACTCGTCGTTGACCGAGGGGAAGATCCCCCGGTCAGCCAGATAGGTTTCCGTAAGATCATCGTCATCGGCCGCACCGTCCTGGGGCCAGCAGATGGCCGACGTATCCGGCAGGAACTCAAAGGCCTCGTCTGAGAGATACGGAAGCTGCAGCAGCACATCGACAGCCTCGCGCGTGTACCCGGCCTCTAGCAAGGCGTCGACGTTGAAGGAGTCTGCTGGATGCGGCGGCAGCAGGACTCGTGCGTCGTCGGGCAAGATGGCTAGGGTGTCTAGCAGGGTGTAGAGCTCCGTTAGAGTCGAGATGAGTTCGCTGTGGTCGGGACGCATGATTCTCAGCCACAGCATGATGGAATAAACCCATCCGTACATGGTATAACCGAACGTAGCGTCGGTAGTAGTATATGCTATCTAGTGTATACCGAACTGTCAGTACTATGTAGAGATCACGGAACGATCCATTTTAGTGGCTTCTTTCCAATGAATCCATATCTAGTCGTGGTACTCGGCCGGTCTACACACTTGAGACTAGCGACATAGGCTTAGCGGATAAAGGAACTGAAATTGTAGTGGAGTGGACAATTGTTTTCTCTCTTCTATATAAGTACCTACGAGTCCGTAACCCATGAAATACCAAGGTTACTTTTTGATAAAGGGCTGTTGGTCTTCAGTGACGTGACTGACGGCTGGGTGAGCACTTGAGCCGAGCTTGGTCCTGCTTGGAAGTTGGGGCCTTGGGCAAGAGGCAGCGAACACGCTAGATAAGCCCGGTTTGTGATGTGCCACTTGAAAGTGTAAAAATCCGACCGCGTACCGAATGTGTAACCAGCGCTGTCGGTGTACATTGTATTGCTGTGCAGTTAAGTGGACCCGGCCTGACTTTTTCTCCTGCCATCCCAAAGTTCAAACATCCGACAACCATTAGTGCAAAAGGCGCGCCCCCCCCCCCCACCACCACCAAACCAAACCAAAACTAACGAGAATTGATGCCCACGTTTGGCATCGTTTTTTTGTTTCTTTCTGGCGTGTACGCTAGGTATCTAGTCTAGTGTAGGTAATGTACTCAGGTAAGTATGTAGGTAGGGAGGAAGAGTTACTTACTTACTTATCTAGCCCGCACGTACTTTAAGTATGTCTGTAATTAGTTACCTAACATCGTACTTAAAACGAATCCAATACCCGACGTATGCAGATCTTTTTTTTTTTTTTTTTTTTTTTTCGCCCTCAGAAAATCATTCCTTTTCCTTTCCCTTTTTATTTAAAGTAACTAGTAGGTATTGCACTAAGTAGGTAGTTACTTGAGATACTTGCTTGGTGGGTAGACTAGATAGGCACTATTTAGATAAGTAGGTCTACACTACGGACGTGAGTAGGTAGGTAGGTATTCGTGCGTCTCCGGGTGAAGAGCGCGGCAAGTATCTAGTGCGGGAGGGGAGAAGAGACTCAGAGGCGTCAAAACCCCAATCAAGTGAATCGAAACCGCGTGCCCTAAGTAGATAATAAATGCAGGTACATAAGTAAGTAGGTTAGGTAGTTACGTGATCGCTGCATAGGGTGCTAAAATAAGGTAGGTAGTTCCGGCAAGTCTTTGCAACTTCACCAATGCCCGCACTTACACCGAAGTGGAAAAAAAAAACAAGGAAAAAAAAAAAAAAAAAAAAAAGCCAAGCCAATGGTAATTATTCCCTTTTAATGGTGTGTCCATTTAGATAGAAGCGGCGTTGAAGAGAAGCTCTGCTCTTTATAAGTGGTGGGTCGCCGCCTTTTGCAAATTGTTTATCTCATTCTGGGTGTTAAATCACCCAACAAAGATTCAAACTGATAACTACTAGTCTAGTAATAAGTAAGGCGGGTTAAAGAACAAAAGTTGGCGCCAAAGTTGGTGATTTGACCTGCTAACAGGTAAGTAGTTATACCGGTACCTATTGTTGCCGTGGCCGGAGGAAATGTGCGCAGTTATCGCTTCGTAAGTAGGCGCCTATCAGGAGATGAATCGTGGGAATTGTGGACCGATTATAAGTACACCATTAGGTAAGTAGATAGGTAGATAATCACAAGTCGATGTAACCCATCTGCTTTGTAGGTACGTCCGTACTTAGGTAGGCATCCGTCGCGAAGGAAGCGAAGCACACTTTCCTACTTATCCAACTAAGTAGGTAGGTATTTATAAATAACCCTCGGCATTCAGCTTATGTGGTCTGCATCGTAGATACATAGTACACTACCTACTTACCAACAAGGGCTGCCCTACATGGAAGTGCTTCGGTATTGCTGTTACCCGATTAAAAAGTTCAGCTGATGGCATGAACTTCGCTACAGCACTTTGTAGTGTGTGTAAGTACGTGTTGGTACTCCTACGTAATTACAGATTACACTGCTACGCTACGTACATTGTAGGCGCCCAACAAGGTTCAAGATATCCACTTCATTGTCTTACATAAGTAGTAAGTATTTACTTATCTAGGCCGTGTTCGATTAGCTAGCTATTTGAAAGGTCTGTAAGTAGATATATAGGTAGGATGCTGTTCACGGCTGATCAAGTGTTCAGTTCAGTCCCAGATAGGCGCCAGATAGGTAACGCGGTTCGGTATTTGAACATTTTTGTGATTCCTTCCGTAGATAGATAGACGTGTCTCTGACGGGCTATACATAGTAGGTGGGTGGGCAGTTAGGAACGTGGCTTCGCCGTTGGTATTCCTACAGGTAGGTATGGCCATCACACAACTATGTACCTGCTGTAAAGTCCTTAGTATAGGTACGAACTCCAGAAGTTACTTAGGGGCTTGGCCGATAAAGAGGCTAACTGGCTTCAGTTAAAACATCGTCATCAAATGTCCATGCTAATACCTAGATAGGTATCTAGGTACCTACAGTGGGTCACAGAAAGTGACGCTCGATTTTTTCAAGCCGAATTTTGGGCTCGAATAAAAGCCACGATGGAGGCACGTAAAATGTAGATATGAGTTATAAAAAAGGATCTATGCAATTGCCGGTCATTTTTTAATGCACGCCCAGTTTTCGAGGGTATTATATTGTCATTTGCACGCGCGGTGTTGATTCTGAAAGGTGGTCTTTTTTGCAACAAGTCCGAGCGAGCGTCACTTTCTGTGACCCACTGTACTTAGGTTGGTATCTAGGGGGTTTGTGTTGTTTGAACTTGTCAATGATTGAGGCATAACTAATAGGTATCTAGTTACCTACCTACCTGCCTACCTAGGTAGGTTCCTTTCCCCGGACCCGTATCTAACAAATCCAGTGTACTTCATCTGTAACCGCTCGGTCTTCCAGTAATCCCGCCCCAGGCGCTTCCATCTACCTATAGGTACTCACTCAGCAGCGCGCGTCAAAAATAACAAAAATAACAAAAACAACAAAAATAACAAAAAACATGCAATTCAGGTTTCATGTCATGGTTCCTCCCTGATCTCACGGGTTCATGCATCAATATACAATACATAGGTATCTAGATAGTTACCTACATACATACATGGCTCTGAGTCCGAGCACTTGTCTCAATCAAGTACCGGTTATCGAGAAGATACATATAACTATAAGTAACTATACCTTTGACTGCCCGCCAACCAGGAACTTGCCCTACACTACCTGCACTACTTACACTAGATACGGGTTCTGTCCGAGGTCATGAATTCTCATCCGGGGCTCTTTACATAGTATACATACTTACTTACATACCTACACTGATAATTGACCGGGTTAAGGAGAAAACGAGAGAGAGAGAGCTAGGTAGTTATCCCTTTTCAATTTGCACGCCAAGTACAATCCTGGGACCTGCACTCCCGGTAGTATCGCTGTGGCTACTTAATGTGTTAAACGTTTTCGATGAACTACAATACCTTGCCCCTGCCTTCTAAGTAAGTAGTAGTAGTAGTAGTAGCTAGCTAGCTATTGATGGATGTACCTATCATGCACCGTTCGGTATAGGTAGGTTACAGGTATCGTACTTGCTCGGTCACTCCACCCTGACGACGAGCCCTACGACAAGGGACCTGGACATCCCCCCTCCCCTATTCAATAACTTGACTTATCTATCTTGCTTTCCCGGCGCGGAAACAAACAGGGCACGGGTCATCCCGGGAGAACGAAACGAAACGAAACTCCTTTTTTTGGGGGAGGGGGGGGTTTCTTTTTTTTTTCTTTCGAAAGGGGAAGAAGTATCTAAATAACTATTACTTGTCTGATCGCAGTAAACGTTGGGTTCGCTTCTCGAGTGGCGCGCCTTTGATAGGAGTGTACTTAAGTATGCAATTATCTTCTAACCTAGCATGCTTTCCCTGGCTTTTTTGCTCAGGCTCGTCGCTCGGTTCACTCTGCGCTCGGTTAGTTGAACTGAGGAATCTTTTTTTTTTAACAAAAAAAAAAAAAAAAGGAATTCGCTTTCCTTTACGAGAACGGTTACGAGTCGATTGAGAATACTCTCGATTGATAGATAGATAGACCTATCTATCTAGATAGATAGTGCAAAAGATCCGACCAGACGGGATGTGCTTTACGCGCGGCGCTGTTGACGCGTCACGAAGAAACAGAAACGTCACCTACCAAGATAGCTTGGCGCTCTGCTGTTTCAACACACTTGAGACCTAGGTTAGATAGATAACAAGTTATGATCGCGTCCAAGTAGACTTGGGTTAGAATAATTCCTTTCCCCATCAGCGAGTAAATCTTTCAGAAGGCCATCGTGCGATCCTTGATTACATACCACGATGCTTTCGTTCTGGTGAGAGTTGATCGGAGCATCTCCCGCGTACTATCTAAGTTAGTTAGTTAGTAGCTGGGCTTTGGAAAATCAAGGAAGGGCCGGATCTGAAAAGTTTTCTTCTCAAGAAACTTGGAAAGTGTCTGATTCATTTTTTTTTTCTCAAGGAATAAAATATTTTGAAGAGCTCTTTCGATTACTCCATGGATATCCCTATGTATGTTCGCATCACATGCGACACCATCGTGCGACAAAATTCACTCTTATAGGTATACCGGTGGGTAAGTTGGCGACTATCTTTTTTTTCCCACCTGACTCGAAGCAGTCCTCCTACCACGAGTCACAAAAATGTAGATTCTGAAAGATGTATTCCGTTGTCTCGCGGTCGTACATGATCATGATATCGTCCACACAGGTAAGATAGGTTCGTTCTCAACTACCAGAGCATAATATATAGTGGCACTTTATAATACTTTCATCGAGAACAACCTCGAAAAAGATATAATGACCTACCAAAAGAGCAAACCGATGGCATGACTGTACAGTGATGGATCTAAGTCCCAACGCACCAACTTGTTAAGATTCCGCAACCGTCTCTCCCCATCGTGACATCGTTGGGAAGCAGGCAGGGAGGCCGGATGTGGCGTGGGTCCCGAAGCTCACGTATCGAGTCCCGGGAATAAGAAACCCTTTGACACGATCAGGACCAGGCGAAGATGGCTGACGGCTCGGGACGCTCAATGTACCTATTCTGAGGAAATATCTATCTAGTCGCGGAACATTGTAGACCCGAGCTCGGCACTGATACGGGCCCCGAGGGTCGGAATGGGCATCGTGCTAGATAGTCCGGGATCCGGATCCGGATCCGGATCCGTACGTGTTCCGGGTTGGTCGGCTCTCATTGACCCGGTCCTAGACGACCGTACCAGCAGGTACGGCCCTGAATCAACACTCGTCTTCATCCATCTGTTCCCGGTTGTAATTACAGATACCTTTGCATAGAATAAGGGTGTCGCTCGCTCAGGGTAAGTCAAGTCGTCTCGGGCAAAAAGCGACGTGGCGTGGCGTAGCTCAGGAAACTTCCCGCGTCATGACGATATGAGATAAAAAATGTAAAAAGGAAAAAAAAAAAAAAAAAAACCCGGACGTTGAAAATACTGCGGCTGCCATCGTTTTGAAACCCAACCATCCCGTAAACCTAGGTACCCTCTTTACCACCTACACCTACACCTACACATCCCCTAAAACAAACATTATTTCTTCTTCTTCTTCTTCTTCCACATACACATACATACAGACCCGTAGGCAAAGTGTAAGGTAAGAAAAGTGCTCGTGTGCGCGCCGCAGCCAGATTACCTCATCTTGACGATATTCAGAGACGATAAATGCTGCCTCGCCCTATCTACATTCTCCTTACTGCCCTGTAAAAAGGTCATGAGTCGTGGTATTTCGATCTCGAAACATGACCCCCCCTCGGGGGCCTCCGGCGTTTATATGCGCCCCCGAGCCGGCAACAGGGTTTCTCCTACTCCTTAAAACGTGCTCATGCTGGATGTTGAGCGTGCCTGGCGGCGCTTTCATTATTCCTGTACCCGTGTGTCTGGTTTAGGAAGGACATCCTTGACTCTCCCGGTTCGGCATTGGAAATTTGATGGAATCCCGTCTCCTCTAGATCTAGGTTATGTTATGTTACGTTATGTTATGGGCCGGAAGTGGCTATTATCAAAAAAAAAACCGGGTTACGAGAGTTTTGACTTTCTCGCTGAGCTGTCGTTCTCGAGGGAGACATGGCCCATTATCTAGGCGAGGTGTTATTATCCAGATGTTTGATCCTCCCCCCCTCCCCTCTCTTTTCCCAGATGACACGAATGCTTCCCACTCGGATCGGTTTCGACGGACCTGCCCAGGTTCCTTGATCAGCGTTCTGGAAAACCACCGATGCATGTAATTCCCAGGTACCGTGATATCCACATGTGCGTCACGGTCCTTGGAAGAAAGCTCACCGGTCCGTGGCTTCGAGGGGCTATTAGCTTAGAATCACAGATTAGATTAGATTAGATGATGATTTAGATGATGATGATGAGTGTCGTGTCGTGTCGTGTCACCGACAACGGTCGGCGTCGAACCGTTACATTTCTCTCGCCGGAAGTCCAGAACGAAACAAACCTTATTCTTATGAGTTCACTAATTGATCGGGGGGTTTTTTTTTTATAAAAAAAAGTCGATTGTAACGTAACATTATCATGGCAATGGGGTAGAACACACACATACAAGCTGCCATCAAGACGTAGCATACATACATAGAGCTCGGCACAGATCCCCCCCCAAAAAGAAAAAAGAAAGAAAAAAAAAACTGCTGTGATTCCCTACCGAGTTTCAGACGTCTCTAGGTCAGCATTCTCGGGGCGGCAAAACCAAAACAGGCTCACCGGAGCATCATGCCATAATTATTCATTGAGATTAGTAGTATCTTACAAACAGGTCGGCTCATCACACCAGTGTTGTCTTCATGCCCGTCACGCCAGGTACGGAATTAGGTATGCAGAGCTAGGAGAGGGAGGGAGGCAGGGAGGGAGGGAGGGAGGAGGGGTTCCTTCATCTATCAAAAACAGAGCTAGGTTATCTAGATGACGCCGACGGCGGTCCTGTCATTCGAATTTATCATGCAGTCACACTACAGCATCATCCAAGGGGGAGAGGGAGGGGGAAAAGGGAAGGGAAGGGAATAGACTGGGTTATCCCAAGCAGAAAAGAAATAAGAAGTACACACACATACACACAGAGAGAGGGGGGACGAAAGAGAGAACAAGAGAATGAGAGAAGAAAGAGAAGAAGCCGGCGCGGAAAACAAAAAGCCATCGTCGCACTGCGTCTCGCGGCTCGCTGCATATGTGACCGGCAAGGCTTCGGGGAACGCCACAAAGCCTCTGTTTCGGGAGCTGTCGCGTCACTCGGAGGGGGGGAGGGGAGGACTACTTCTCTCGTACCTACTCTCCGTACCTGGCAGACGGGGCGTTGCTCACTAGGTTAGACACGTCGCGTACTTATGTCCCGGCAGGATCTAGGTTTCTTTGCCAAAGTCTTATACCATACGAGCGAGGATTAGTCTAGGTTAGCAAATCCCCAAAGGGAGGATAGGATATCCGACATCTCCGAGTCCTTCTCTTTTTTTTTTTTTTTCTTTTTTTTTTTCGGGAACAAGACTTAGATACGAAAGCTTTTTCAAAGTTTCCCGTCGGGGAGGGGCGATGATGAATATAACCATTGTTTGACCTGCCGAGTCAGATTGTCTACGTGTAAACGAGGGTCGGGACGGCTTGATCAAACAATGGTACAACAACATAAACAATAAACAATAAGTCAACAAGTCAAATGGCCCCTTGTCAGCAATCAAATCACAGAAATAATGAAGATATGAGGAATCTCCCTCCCCCAATTACTCACATGATTGTGTCTCAAGGATGATATGATAAACGCGTAAAGCATGATTCCAGAAATACCTCTTCTCGCTCTACTGAGCCCGTTATCAAAAGAGGGAAGCTGGTAAAAGGGGTGGGGGTAGGTCAATGGTCTCATATGAGAAAGATGAAGCGAAGGTCCCTCCCATACGCTCGACTTTCAACGTTCGCGACGGCGCTTTCGCCTTCTGATCGGAGGGGAGGTAGATACTTGGACTGATGGATATGTATTCATGTCCTATCGCGCTCCGGAAATAAATGCTTCGTGAACTGGATCGGAACAATAGACGAGCTCACTCAACGTATGTGATTGTGTGCGAAAACATGCCCTTCATTCACTTTTGCTCCGTTTCACTGAACCCTCCCTCCTCATCGTCGCACTTACTCGTCTGCGTTCATATATATATATATATATATGTAATCTAAACGAAAACCCGTCCGACTCGGGTACTTATTCAGCGGTCACGGAATACTCGGGAAGGAATACATAAAAGCCCTCATCATCAACAGTATTAGTATTAGTAGTACCTACGTGATCAATGATCCATACTATATCTACATACAATGCTAGCCTGGTGTGCAGTACCTATTATCATCATTATTATTATATATGTAATTCGAAGTCAAGGGCATCCAGCGCGTAAAAACAAAAAAAAAAGGTTTGTTATCTAGCTTGACGTGCGCTATCCATGGGATTGATGAATGTTACGACTCTCAAACAGGTAGAGATCTCGCGGGGTCGAATGAGTGTCGCTGGGCATGAAAGGTCAGTTCTCCCCTCCCGCCCCAAAAAAGTCCGTGACGCACACGCACACGCACAGCGAGGATCTGAAGAATAGGACGATTGGATCAGAGGAATATGAGAAGACAGAAGGTAGCGGATAGGTACCTAGTGTACACAGACGTGACGAATGCGAAGTCAGTCTCTCCTCCAAGGATAGGATAGACAGTCCCATGTATACGACGTGACGTCCGTCCTGACGACTTCTACACCGCCGTGATATAGAACTGCAAGGCAGCCGGCGAGCATATGACGACAGTCCGGGGAATGAACGGGTTCCATGAGAGTATTACGGCACATAGATTGAGCGCCCTTTGGTAGATCGTGGTCATAGTACTAGGTAATTATGCTCATTCATTGAAGCAGTGGTTGCTGGACTGTGAGATCCTCCCATGACGCGGTGATGAGCGGGGTTTGAGATTCCAGTTCATCAACACCTTTGACAGTTATCTTTGCTATCCGAGGTATTCAATGGGCGATCGACTGCCCGTATCCTGTTTTTTCTTCTTTTTTTCTCCTTTCGTAATGGGATTTGTAGTCAGTCATGTCTCCCGCGAAGCGGCTACTCGAAGCCCCTTGCTGAAAGAGTCTGGATTCCCAAGACATTACAGACCGTTGAGCGTCGAGGCCTTTCCGGCCGCGTATCTAGCCTTCAACTTTGCAAAGGGAGGCCTCCGCATCCTTGCTGGTGTTATGTTCCTAGACGTTACTTACGCAGTCGGTCGATGGCATTCCCTTTTTTTTCCCCCCCACTAGATTATGGGTTGCAAGATACGACGAGGGACGGATTACGGCCGACGGAAAGCCCCACGGACCGTCGGCACAGAGTTGGTAATCCGGAAACACGGCTGCTGGATATGGGCATGATCCCGACTGCTACCGTTACCTGTGGCCCCAGCGGCGGGAGGGCGGAATGTCCGGCGGTCATCCCCCGGTAGATCTTATCTACCCCTTGGGGAAGTCTAGAGGTTCAAAGCCCCGGTCAAGTCCACCATTTGTATACAAAGTCGTTTACCAAAGGGGGGGAAGGGGGGGATTTTCTGGCGGCTGATGATGATGATGATGATTATAGAGAAAACCGTCTGGCTGTCATTGGGATAGTTTCCTTAATGAGTATTATGGCTTAAAGACAGCTTCTAACAATGTCCCCCTTGAACGTAACTGAAAAAGAAAAGCACACACCAAAACCCCACGATCGTCATTGAGAAAGAAGCCCCAAAAACCAAGGAAATTGACCGAAACTCATCGGTCCAAAACCAGTCGTCACCCGTGCCAAGTTCGGCCTCGGTTCGGCTCTCAGGACCGACCAGTCGGACAAGTAGTTGCGCCGGCTCCGGTAAGATTCCTCCCCCCGTCCGTGTGCGACTACTTGCTACCTATAGCGTGTGTGTGTGTGTTTGTTTCTATCATGCTGGTCGAGTCAGGGTGGTAGTATAATGATAATAGCACTGCATTCATGCGGCCCGTATAAGGAGAGGCAATAATACGTATTGTAGACCTACGTGTGCGATTTAGTACTACTACCTACATTGATCTCGAGAGTTACCTTCCGCATCTATCCAGGTAAGTCTACTTTTGTACAGGCGAAATTACTGTTGGATTCGTGTGATGGGAGTAAGACTGGGCGTATTCTTTTCGAGGAAGAATAATATCGAGCCGAGAATGGAGGAGGTATTTGAGAGCTCACACTGCGAAGTCGTATAAGGATACACCCCCCCTTAGATAGAGTGTTGAGGGAAGAGAGAGGGGCATCGTTGACGTGAGATGGACTTTTGTCCAGTTGAATGAAGAAAGAGTGGATGGAGTAAGTATGGGGGCCCTGGATTGCGGGCAGGTACCGTTCAGGTATATCCAGAAGCAGTCGAGGACAAATCTCATGAATGAGAAGAAAGTCTTTCTCTCAATCTCTCAATCTTTGACTAGACAGGTACGCTAAAACACTAATTACATCAAGTTACTTTTTTCTTTTTCTTTCTTTCTTTTTCTTAAAAGATATTCTTCTCGTTGCGTTGAGAATGTCATTGCTCGCCGGTGACGATTGTTGCTGCGCTGCGACATCAAAAAAAGTACCTATTTAGGGAGTTCACTGTTTTCCCGGCAACTATCGCATTAACGGTGCTGCTGCTACTGCTGCTACATTTCTTAATCCTTTCACTCCCTCCTCCCCTTATGGATACCTATCTAGCCGGTTAAGTACGCCCCTCAGTTTTACTGGTTTTCATCGTCTCCCACTTTTTTTTTCTTTTTCTTTTCTTTTTTTTTTGACATGTTACATAGGAATAAGTCAAGCCCCGTTTATGTATTCATCGTGCGATTTTCATGCACGTCGTCGACGGTCCGAACTTGGATCCAGCCTACCGGAGGAATAACTCTGACGGGTAGCTAAGCTAGAAAGGGAGAAGTTCCCGCGTGTCTCCATATAACTAACTGGCTCGTGATATCTTTTTTTTTTTTTTTTGTTGTTGCCGATTTTACTAGCCGTCGGTGACTCTCTCCCTCTCTCTCTCTCTCTCCCCCTGGTGTAATTAGTATGTTAAGGGACTTGGGAGGAGGGGGGACGGCTGAGAGTTGTATTATAATACGGGGAACTCGCACTTCCACTCATGTCAATCGAACGGTACTGAACAGAGACTAATGTGGATAGTCCAGTAAATAGTTGCCAACTACGTATAACTATGCAAAAGGTACATGAGCATAAAGCACAGTCAACCAACAAGCATACTAACCTACCTAGATAGCCTGCTGCCTATGTAACAGGACCACCAGCTGGACACTACACCGGCAACTAGATATGGCCAAGAACTAGTTAACCACCATCTACCTGTCGATGATGACCGGAGGCGGACGAACCCGTATCTAAGTAAGTAGAAAGGGGACTGTCGGTAGGCCCCGTTTGGACATATCATATCCGCCAGCAGAGAGATACATAAGACTTAGCAAGCGTATGGATAACATGATTGCTTGAGTCAGGAGATTGACAGACACAGCATCTTTTCGACCCTCATTCCTATGTAAGCAAAGCCTCGGAAACCGCCACGTCGTCCTGTGTGCACAGTCTGCGCCGAGGAGTAACCAGACAACAAGTCTATGTACAAGCAAGGGGGATAAGGCCCTGTACATACATACAGATCCCTACCATGGGGGTAGTTATTCAGAAACCATTGATATCTTGACACATTCTATACGAGGTTTCCGATGGCTACTCGGTGACAGTGACAGTGACAGTGACAGTGACCATTACATAGATACCTAACCGGCTTGCGGGCTGGGCAAACATTGAAAAAGAAAAGGGGGGGCCGGTATCCAGGATCATGGAGAGCAGCCCAAGGCCCAGATTGGCGGCCCATTCATTCCAGGGGGCCTCGCAGGTTTGCTTACAGATCAGAATGATGCCTCATTCTTGTAACCGAGGTAGTCCAATAGCCTAGGGGGGGGGGATGACGCTTCTGTTTATACTTACGGCTCGTCTACCTCTATGGTAATTATACCGTATACCCTGAAGTTATCTAGCCGGTTGGAGTCTTGCTAGAACTGGCTATAACCCTTATGTGGGAGTTCTGGGAGTTCTGGGGAGAGTAGGTTATCTTTTCAGTGTGCTAATTTACTCTCGAGAATTCCTGCCTTGATACGTACAGTACCTAAAAGTAGGGGCCCAAACTTGTCACGCTGGATCAAGTTGGATTTGTGGGTCAGCTCAAGGTGGCTGGACTACCTACCTATATCTTTGGGCCTTTTTTTTTTTTTTTTTTTTTTTTCATCTTTCCTGTCGATGAACGAGCTTTGAAACAATTCATATCCATGCCCATCGTTTATCTAGTGTATTTCCCATCGTATAGCCATTTCAGTCTCCTTATCGTCACCCATCTGGTGGCGTTCGAAACTCTTGGAGAGAGAGAGAGAGAGAGAGAGATCTGCAGTTACTCGGACCCGTCTGGCTCAGGGGTCCGTATCCCGACTGTCAACTGTACACGTGTTGGGTCTTGCACACCGTTTTTTTCTTACGCGCGGGCTGAGTCGTTCAGCTCGGGAGAGAGAGAGAGAGAGAGAGAGAGAGAAAACGAGTTGTCTCAGAGAGTCCCCTCCAAGCTTGGTTGTCGTGACGGTGAATGGTAGGCGGAAAGCCGTATCTATCTAGTTACGTGGCAGAAGTAGGTGTGTAGGTCTCGGGAAAGGGAGGGGATAAGACCTATTCTACTCCATCTACCCTACGCTTGAACCAATCGCCCGTTTTGCTCACAGCCATAAGAGCCAACTCGACAACCAGGTCATGGGTAGGATACATCGACAGCTTGCTATAATCAAGATGCTTTATGATTAAGTAGACGCCTTCATGACTCGGAGACCATCCTTGCCCCCTCCCCATATGAGCATGAGTAATTTATGTATACCGGTTGTCTTGAGGTTTCTTTACCAGGACCGCATAATAAAGATACCTATGTATACCTAGGCAAATCGCATACTTACCTAGGTATAATTCATAGGTAGCATAACTAACGGACCAGAATGTAACTACCTACTTACGACGATACTTGTTTTTCTTTTTTCTCTTTTCGGTGATTCTCGGCACTCAATGCTCCGCAGATGACTACATATAACTAAAACTTTCCCGCCCGCTAACTAACTAGATAACTAGATAACTACTTAATACCTACCTAACTTAGTCTATCTTATCTAGTGTAGAGAAAAGATTCCGAGCCTCATGGACGAATCCCGTACTATCCCCGAATACCTTCTTCTTTTATGGATCTCTCTCTCATGGAGACGGGAGAGGAGAGGAGAGGAGGGGAGGGGTGGAACTTTTACGCACCCCGTCTTGGTTTTTTAAACCCTCCAACAAAGTCGAGTGTGATTCAAGCAAATACGCAGAATGAAAAAAAAAACACCCTGCATCTATCAAGTTTTTTTTAGTTTTTTTTTTTTTTTGGGCTGCCTTTCTTACCTCGGCACGTATTTTTTTAATATTTTTTTTTTTAATCTCGAAATCGGTTGATCGTTGTTTCTGCCTCGTAATTGCATTAGATACTTCAAGGACAGTCCGTATCTCCTCCCCCTCATTAACTAGAGGTATACCGGATGCAAGACGCAAGACGCGCGAGATGACTAGATAGGTTAACCAACTAACCATCTATCTATCTATCTATGTACATGAGAAATACTCGGTATAGGTAGTATAGGTAGTCGGCGAACCTGAAGTCCGGAATGGGAATGGGAATGGGAAATCACCTATGGAGCCAACTTAAACTATATGGTTAACTGATATCTAGTTATACACATGACTATCATCATACGTAGTCCTGAATCGAAATGTTTTCCCCTTCCCTCGACTCTTACGATAGGTTATAGTTTGACAGGCAAAGCCACGCACTTTTTTTTTTTTTTTTTTTTTTTGGGCAACTAAACTCAGAGTAAAGTCAGACATCAAGTCTCTGATATATGTGTCTAGGTAGACACTGCAGATACTAGATAGACATAGCGACTATAGACATGGATAGAAAAGACCTCTCCCTTCATCCTCTGTCATGTTACCCCCTTCAAAAAGCACGAGTCTGGACGGACTACATGTATACTCAATACCTCCGGACATCACGCTCGCCGTCCGTGTTGTTCATGTCAAGTGAACAGGGTGAGAAGATGGTAATTATCTCGTGCCCTGAAAGGCCTGGTTAGAGTCATCTCATCGTTACTTGGGAAAAAGTGATCCATACACTCCTATCTCTCGCCCTATGATACTTCCCTCCTCCTCCTCCTCCTCCTCCTCCTCCTCGTGTCAACAAGGTAACATGGGCACGATGTTCTAGTGATGGCCGCTTGCATGCATGTAATCTATCTGTGGTGCACGTTGTTTAAGTTTGTTTGTTTGTTTCTTTGTTGGGAAGCAGGGAAGCAGGGAAGCAGGCAAGTAAAGTTGACGGAGCCGTCCGTCTACGTAGTTCGCCCTGTAAGCTGTTGATTGTACGGACGGATAAGACATGTAGGTACGTGATATAGGCAGGGTAATGTAGATCTACTCTACCCGACATACGATGTCAATACTGGTAGTTGCTTTGTCTTATGTGTGCGTATGCGTGTGAGTGTGAGTGTGAGTGTGAGTGTGTGTTTTCACACATCGAATTGCGACCAGGCAATCTTGTTTGAGTATCAGGCAATATGTGAGGATAGCAATACGATGCGCCGTGTAAGATACGACCCCGTGACCACGCTGGGATTTCTTTCCATCAGGCGAATCGCAGAGCCGTCTCCAACAGTTCCCCAGACGAGCACCATTCATAGACAAAGTCGTGTTAGCGTGTATTTAGTAAGTCCACGAGAAGGAGGGTTGTTGTTTCTTTATCCCCCCCCCCCCCCCCCTGGTTGCCTTATGCGAAAGCCACGCCGGACTTGCACATCTATTAATGGGCTATGATGGAGAAGCAGGCTCTACGGATACACGAGACTTGGATGGCGATCTGGCGCGGCGAATAGAAAGCTGATACTGGGATGTCTGAGATATATTGTGTAAGGCATCCTCGAATCCGATGGCCCATATGATGTAGATCGAAGGGCTCCTTGAAGCCACGACTTGGATTTTTCTTTCTCCTCGGGATGGGGGGGGGCGTCGTCGTGGAACGCCGGGAATCGAACCTATGGTTGTCGAGTTACCCCTTCACTCAGGGCGAGATGAAATTCTCCGAGTACTACGTAACCCCGTTGGTCAGTCCCGCTGGGACTCACTTCAGGTGACCTCCTGCCGTCCAATCACCACTTTTCGTTGCGGGAGGGGTGATGGTCTTGTCGCCAATGGTTGCAGTCGATAGTCGCAAAGTGCCGCGTAATGCCATCCCGGCGGGAGGGAACCCACGATGACTCGTGCTCCATTGTAGGAGATTGTAGGGTTATGACGAGAGGGCGCCTATCAAAAATAGGGGCCCTCTCATCATTACGCCGCGGGGGGGAGAGCACAGATTGGTTGGGGTTGGGGTCGGATCTGGCATCGCCACGATTCTGAAAGCCTCAAATGCCGATAGAATGCCAGCTTCATCGTCTCGTGCTGCGTGCTCTGTGCTGCGTGCATTGGGGCAGGCGACGTCCACGACGACGGCAGTACGCACAAGTGATCGGAGGAGCTGGGAATGCGGTAGATTAAAATTAAGCCATAGGCAGGCAGAAGTCGTCGCATCTGGACGGTCTCTATCGTTCCATCACGCTGCCGTCGACTTATTGAATCGGGTAGGCATGGCGCGATGTGACGCTCAGGGTTTGTTTTGATGGGGGTGGGCCAATTGGTGAGGACAGAGGACCGTTTGCGGTGGACTTGTCTTGTGGGAAAAAGGTAAGGTAAGATAAGATGTGAAGATCTTTTTTTTTTTTTTTTTTTTTTTTTTACTTCTTTTCCCCTGTGAGAGCCTTGTTGTCGTTGACGAATAAGAGGTTATGAGTGAGCTGCAGTCTGCAGTTCGTGGGGCTCCGATGTATGCGGAAAGGAACTTTTGTTAGATAGATAGATGGATAGATAGACAGATAGATTAACATTACATATCCTCCAGGAGATCGGCATCGGCATCCAAGTTCAAGTCTAGAGTCCAAGTCTAACCTAGACTCTATCCATCTAGTCCTGCACCAGGGGCGTCGACTTTCCGTGCAAAGTACCTCTACTCACCACGACCGTTTAGAGGTCACTGCACAAGTTGTCGTGACTTTGTCTGAAGTACCGGATTATCACAGTCAAGAGGCGTGCATGCAACTAAAGCACCTACACAACCAACAAGCAGCAAGCAGCAAGCAGCAAGCAGATGTGCGATGCCGAGGACTATATTGACACTTATATCCGATACGACTGTACGTTACATTGGATTGTCTGAAGACTCAACTCAGCGAGTAAAGTATCTATCTAGGTATTCACAGTTCTGAACTCTCAGTCTCTCTGTCTGTCAGATGATTCTTCTTTTTTGCCCCCCGATATCCTATTCTTCCTGCTCTGCTTTACAAAAGTACATATATATATCGTTTCGTACTGGTGGAATACTTACATTTCGGGCAAACGACGGCACAACCCCTGATGATCTTCCACTAGTTAGTCTACTTAACCAGAGCTACCTACTTTCCTAAGTATCTAACTAGTTATCTACTTAAGTATCTACTTAATGGTCCTCCGTAAGTGTAAGTACCGGTAGGTATCTACACTATTGACGCCGGCGATGACTTCAAAGCTCGGGCTAATTAACCCCGTCAACTTTACACTAGATAAGTAGATAGATAATAACTAGATACCTACTTACTCAAGTAGATACTTAGACTATCTAGATATCTACATAGCATGTAAGTACTGTAGCTTTGGATCTTGCTGGAGCTCGCCATAACTAAAAAGGTAAAACTTGGCGTTGCCCACCCTGCCGCACGGGTGGGATGACGATCTAACTTCAGTTGGTGAATCCTTGCGAAATCGCTCTCGACTCTCTCGAATAACTACTTACCAATTTACATCGTGTCTACAAAGTCTGCCTCACTTCGACGTTTCATCGTCTTATCACCTCATTAGAGTATAGACCACAGTTTATAGATAGATAGATAGATAGATAGATAGGTCGTTACTCGAGAATCATCTGAGCTTCAGACATTTCTCCGAGTCCTATCAACTATGCGGGTACCTACTTATGTCCCTTACAAACCCATCTTGAATGCTAGATAGGCCCGTCTCGGAACCGGATTTGTCGTGCCCCACAGTCGTTTTTCTGCCCCTCCGCCAAGATTTTGCACAAAGTCACGATACTTGAATTTTTTTTTTTTTTTCCATCTCTTAGTTTTCTAACGAACAGACAGTTCTACATTCAGGTTGTATATCATAGCTGAGAGTTATGAGATATTATGTGAATCTGGATATACTGGACAGACTGGTAGCTATCTATTACTTAACGTTATAATTTACTAGGTTACGTGGATTCGCGATCATGATGATGGCCGACCCTCGGAACAGTGACGACCCGGCGGCCGGAGTTGCGGCGGCCCTCATGCTTCGGCATCCCTAAAGGAGCAGACGCTGCATCGTGGCGCTCTTTATCCTCATACATGACACTTACTGTAGTTGCCTACCCATACTTACCTCTATCTGTTAGTTCCTTCATTCATCTTACATAGGAAAGCCGTGAAGAGGTACGCTACTTGGGATCCGGGGAGGTGGTAACAACTAGATAGGCACAATACATAGCCAACCCCTCCCCTCTTTCTCGCCATGCTGCATCTCACAAAGTCGCATTCAGTATATGTGTGATATTGCCCTCTGCCCTGACCTTAACGTAGGCGCCGGCCTGACCTCGACATCTTCTACACATGACGGACATGTAATTGAGAAAAGCATCAAGAGAGTTCCAACGATTATACTTACCAAGAGTCAGAAGCCTCGCAGCACGGTCTAAAGAGTTTGACGATATACCGACGTATAGCAGCGTATGTACATCAGCCTTCAATACGACTTTCACGATGTCTAGACTCTAATACTATAGTATTAGGAAGTGTGATCACGCCGCATTGCATCTTGACATGCCTGTCTAGCGTACCCTACTAGAACCATACATGCCTTACTAACACTCCTCTTCTTACCTTCTCACTCATGGGAATACCTAGATACCTATTATACCTATCCACCCGGAGTTTTGACCCTCTTTCTATTAAGCGCCAGCGAAAGAGGATCCTCTGGCAATCGGGAGGGGGGGAGGGGGGACGCTCAAGCGCCCCTCTCACAGAACCTCATCGCATCGGCACTAGGTATATATCTCCTTCATACTACTATGTATGAATCACTCAAGACATAATAATCATAATCCGTGAGCTATTATCAGACATTAACTCGTAGGCTGCTTCAACCGTAAAAGACGTAGATACTTTAGAAAGTCTACCTACCTATGATGCTTGCTGGCAGATAGATAACGGCGGAGGTGAGGGTTAGGGTTAAACTTTGTCAGGCTCTTGTTATCTTCACTAGTAGGTTCTGTGTGAGGAGTGGAATGATTTACCGAGCTTCGTCGCTCATCGTTATCCTTCATCAATTACTCACTACTTGTCCGGGTTGGAAGATATGTGATTCGTGACTAATGATTTACAGATCAGATACTATTATCTGGCGGTCGCATTCGCATGTTTCAACGATACCGATTGGCAGTCGTCTTTCCTCCAAGCTATGCCCGTCTGACGATGATCCCCCAGCTGCTCCTATCCGATGACCATCATCCCCGAATACGATTATCCTCTGTTTCCGGCTCCGTGGCTTCTCGTCGTGAGCGATGACGGCACGCACCGGTCCTTAAAAACCGAGAGACCGACCCCTTTTCACGCCCGCCCTTCGAAACTGCTTTCACTTCCGGGTACCAACCGCGGCCCGGGGGTTAGGTAGTCAGCAGTGACTGACTGGGTCAACGGCGCCGATGTTGACGAATTCCTTGTATACTAAGCTGTAATGCGCCGACTCCCTTATCCGCAGTAGGGTCCGCCTAGCAAACCCATCCGCCCCCGCTCCCCTGGGATAATTAATAGCTTTAGTAACAGGCAAAGCTGCGATCCGAGTCTCATCCCCGTGGTGGGCGAGAGAAACGTGAATTGGTCCCGGGTTCAACAATTTTCGGGAGAGATCTCTTCCCTAAGCGTTTGAATCTCTCTTTCTCTCTCTCTCTCTCATCATTGTCATCATCGGTAACTAGCTTTCCATCTCCTATTGCTGTCGAATTGGAATCTCGATTAATACGATGATGAAAGACCCGCGGGGGGGGGGGAGCCTGTCTGTCGGACGAGGTTTTTGGCTGCTCTTTTCCGTGACAAGACGATATATCGTAGATTGGCAATATCGCCGCCTCCCTCACGAGCCACGTTTTCATCATTCATTCATCATTCATTCATCATTCATCGTTAGAAAGAAAAGAAGAAATAAAAATAAAAACTTCCCTTTTTGGACGTATTCATGTTTCAGGACATGTACGTGTACGTGTACGTATGTATGTATGTATGTATGTGTACGTATATATACTGTGCGTTGACACGCAACTCCATTTACGGAGAGAGAGAGAGAGAGAGAGAAAGAGGTGAGACCGGTCGCGTGACGGAGGGGAAGAGAGGGGCGGTGGAAGGAATGGTTTCAATATAACTATCTGTCACCCATCCCGATCAGCTGCCGATCTCTTCTCTCTCTCTCTTGCTCTCTCGGGGTTTCAAGAAATTCTCGGCCGGCGGAAGGGGTAGGTAGGTAGGCAAGGGCGGAGGGGAAACGGTTTCCAAACCGAAAGTGCCGTGTCACGTAGCCGGACAACAGTGTCCCTTCCTCCTTCGACGTGCAGTGCAGATACGGAAGGAACGAGATTGGGCGGACGCGGGGGGGGGGGGATACGGAAATACGGAGATACGGACGCGGATGCGGGGCGGTAAGGAAAGTCGTGGCTCAACCACCCCAGCCCCCAGCCTCAAACAAACAATTAAAAAAAAAAAAAAAAACCAAATAATTTGCCAGCCCCCCGGGGCTCGGGACCGACCGGTGTTTTTTTCCCCGTCCGGCATGGCTTTTTTAAAACCCGCTACCCCCGGGTAAGACTATAAGTAAGTAACAATGTGCTATTATAAGTAGACGTGGGTAGGCGGGCCGTCTAGGTGAAGGTAGCTAAGGGTAGCTAGCTAGCTAGCTATCTAGGTAGGTATCTAGGCCGAAACAAAACGAGTATCAAGGGGGGGAGGGGGGGATTAGGGAACATGGGTAGTAGAGATCTCGGGAGGGTTACATGGCACTTTAAAAACGACATGGGGCTGGCTAGCTAGTGTTGCATGGTGCATGAGACAACCGGAATGGGGGAGGGGGGACAAGGGAAGACACTTCTTTTCTAATCTTGACATGTGTCAAGATCTGCCCCATGATGGGCCCTGTCAAACCCTTTTTTCAAGGGTTTTTATTTCATTTTTTTTTTTGGAACCAGGTCAGGAGAGAGAGTAATGTGCAATGCAAGTGGTGTTCGTAGGTAGGGGTCAGGGCTAAATACTCATATGTGTAGGGAGAGAGGCAAATGGATAATAAACTTGAACTTGCCCTGCCTGGTTTCCCGTACCTGGTACGTTGCCCGTTCGGAGAGTAATACTGGTACTCTGTCCTTTTGAATTCGGGGCACTCATGTTAGCTCATCAAGGTACCTCCTATGGATAGAGCAGATTTGGACTTTGTCGTTATTTCTTCTAACTATACTAGTCTCGGTGTCTCATGCACGCACACACACACACACCCTTCCTCCTCTCTCTCCACCGAGACAGCCGCTTTGATCGACGTACATGAAGGACTAGAAGAGCCGGAACGCTCATGGCGATGGTTCGGGAAAACCATTGAAGGGCGGGGTGGCGTCCGGAGAAAGGGTCCCGCGCCCGAGTTCTACCTATTTTCCCTTGATGCTGAGCCCATGATAGACCTATCATCATCGCCAATCGCCTAGATATCTGAAGACTACACGCGCACATGCGGATGGCTGGCTGAACTTTAAAGCCCGTGTTTAACCGTTTTCTCGTCGGTGATGAAAAGAGAGGGAGGGAGGGAGGGAGGGGGACACACGTTTGGTACAACTCTCTGTGCTCTTTCGACATGAACATCCGGAAAGATGTGTACCTACATGATATTACCAGCGAACCTTATTAGCTGATAATAATGGGGGCAGCATTTTGTTTACGTGGCCGGAAATGCATAGTCTCCATCTCCAAATCTTTGTCTCCAACGCCTCGAACGGCTTCGCAGACTGCTACTGCTACTACTACTGCTACTACTACTGCTACTGAAGACTATAGGTACTTACCAACCACAGCACACCACAACTACACTACACGACACCGGAAAGCCGTGCAGAAGCGCCACACGGTCTCAGACGCAGGTCCAAGAAGATGAGGACAAGCGTAACTCCTAGGGTTTCGAGTCATGTTTTTTTTTCATTTTATTTTATTTTATTTTATTTCGTATTTTATATTTTATATATTCCATTTGTTTTTTTTTTTCGGTTTATTTTCAACAAGTAGATTCTGTATCTTCTTTTGTCCTTTTCGGAGGGGAAAGAGGGGGAGGGGGAGGGGGTGTGGGAGTAATGTCGAGCTTCCTTTAGCAAGCGTGGCATTAATTTTGCCCGGTGAAGGAGATCTCATTCGTTCCCAAGGTTTGGGACTTTTACTAAGTACTACGTATTAACTAGTAGATATGTATGATGGAAACGCGGCCCTTTTGTCTGTCTGTCTACCTACTTACCTAAGTTGTAGCGTTTTGAGCCGGTCTAGATAGCATTAAACAGAGTTATAATAAACAACCGAGACTACTTAGATACCTATCGTAAGTAGTGTAAGTAGTGTAGAGTAAGTACTTAGCGTGCGGAATCGAATCGAGATCTGCCGTTGCCGGCCATCTACTTAAGTATATAACTAGCGGTAGGTACATAGCGCCGTCGATGAGAAGCCGTGACTATAAAAAACAACCGAGATCTTGCTCGGTCTTGCTATCTACATAGTAAGTAAGTAGGTAAATTCTAAGTAAGTGTAGTGCGCTAGGTATAATACTACCTGCCTAGGTAGTTACTTACTCTGCACTTTTACTGTACCTACTTACGTAGCTAATAGTAGCCGCGAGTTTTAGTTGGCGTTATCCCCCCTCCTCCTTCAAACGGCTACTAGTGTAAGGTAGTTAAAAGTAATGGCGACGATTTTGGAGCGGAGAAAGAGAGGTGGGGGGTTTAGAGGGTCCGTACCATGCTCCAACAATCATATGTATACACATACAAAGATTCAACGTTAATGAGCCTTCGGTAAGTGGAAGCTCGCGTGGTAGATGGATGGGATGGAATTGGGGGGTAGGGTGGCGATATATCACATGGTTATATTTCCGATTTTCATAATTCCTTCTCACGTTTTCAACACGAGAGAGTTCAGCTTGGACGTGTTGTTATACGTGACAGACCGATGGGATTTGTAGTTCCAGAGCTTGACCCAAGGTGTGTGCGGCGCGTGTGTGTATGTGTGTGTTGTTATGGCCAAGACTACTTAGGTTAACGTATAATGGCTAGGTTAGTTCCTTGAGAAAATTGGAGAATGAAGAAATCGGTTGGAGAAGAAAGCCAAGAGAGGAGAAGAAAGAGAGGGGGGGAGGGGTGTAATCCGGAGAAAAAAGAGGAGCGGGGGGGACTGACCAATCCGGTTTCTTCGTCTTCCAGGTTGTCTTTACCGAGAAGTCACCATCCACAACCGACAAGATATCTCAAAACAAACATAAAATTAAAAAATTAAAAAAAAAAAGTTAGGCCGATCACATTTTTTTTTTTGCCTCTCTATGGCTGCGAACACCGAGTGTAGCCGGTAAAGAGAGTAGGTATACGATATGAAGTGTCGCTTGCTGAACGCAACGGACGGAACGGACTTCACAAGGAAAACCGGCAGGTGACCGGAACGCAATCGGGGGGCCCAGAACGCTCGCTAAAGAAAAAGGGCCTAACCGGACGTGATTGCCTGCCTATTTTTAAAAAATCGGATCATCCTTCGCTTGTCCGTCCTTCCGCATCCGACCCATTTGCTCTGGATACCTACCATACCATACCATACCATACCATAAACATGACCTGCACTACTGTAGTTAGATGGACCCAGGACTAGGTACTTAATGAAGCCGGATCGAAAGGGCAATAGGTAATACCTACGTGGTGGGCAACGGACACGGAGCCGTAGGTAGTAAGTATCTGCCTATCTATCTACTTACTAGATACAGGTTTCGCTGCCGACCAATGCGGCTGCCGTCTCTTCTCCCTTCAAAGGCAGGGAGGACGGGGACCCTCCCCTTCTCTAGCCGAACCGTTTTCGTACACATGGGAAAAGCGTTGTCAACTTGATCTTCTGTTCTGTTTGGATTCTTGGCTTCGGGGTCCGATTTCTGTCTCATCAGTTTCCAAGGGGCTCTTGCTCTCAATTCTATTTGTTCGTTTTTCACCATGGTACACTACATACATCACATATGTAGGCCCAGGTGGCAGTTCAATCTGTAGACTAGGTTTGTATCTAGTGTAGGTAGTTAACCACAAAGTTCCCTTGAGCGGCTGACCACTTCGAGACAGTGTGAAGACAGTGTGTGAGTGTGTATGTGCACTGTATTTAGGGTAGTGTAATTACCTACTACTACCTCCTAGATCGTAGATTGTACTAAGGTTAGTACACTGCTTACACACGCCATTCTCCACCCACCAAAGTGCTGATCTACCTAGGTAGGTTAGTGCACTACATACTAAACCATGGCTTCATCTACCGACCGTTAAGCCAATCCCTCGAACCGATCTTCATTTTCATCTATCTAGGTATACCCCGCATTGCTGAAACTGAATTCTGAATTCTGAATTCTGACTTTCGACTCTCTCTTCTGTTGGCGCTAGTGAAAAGGCCTACACATGATGCTTTCGTGAATATGTCCGGACAGGTGTGCTCGCGTGATAAGCTCGATAAATACCGGATACGAAATCTTTTTTTTTTTTTTTTTGGTGGCGTCGCGCCAAACCAAACCAAACCATTTTTCGTTGTCGATTTGTTTTGGTTTTTTGTTTTTTATGATCTGTAACTAACAGGCCTGTTTTTTTTTGTTGTTTTTTTCCTTCTTTTATTTCCGGGAGGCAGGGTACCTGACTAAGGTAAAAATGCTTCTGCGTGTTGTTATAGGTGGCATCTAGGGTAGATAGGTCATGCAAGGACTGCCGAAGCTGCTCCCCCCCCGTTGTTCGTTGTTCGTTGTCTTTCGAAACAGGGGGGTGGAAAGAAAGAGGTACCTTATCTACTTGTTCTTGTGTTTTCGTCTGTCTGTCTGTCTGTCTTCATGAAACTCCCTTTCCCCCCCTCCCTTTCAAATCACGACTTACACGTTAACGTGGTGATTTAAAAAAAAAAGAAAGAAAAGAAAAAGAAAAGTACATTGCATTTACATTCCAACAACCGAGTCTCCGAACTCGATTCTAACAGCTACCCTAGCAGGATGCTAACTACCTAGGTTAGATAGCAAACGGCGACACACCAACTTATCATATCTGCCGGAGGCGAGAGTAGGTGAGTAGGTTAACCTTGGTGTACTTGACATAAATAGCTAACCTAGCTGGAAGAAGGAGGCTGCAGGATCGGCGTCTAGGTCTTTAAGTAATAGTCCGCGAAGTTATGCGGGTGATCGTGCATCCCCCCCCCCCCCCCCCCCCCCTCTCCAGGGTAAGCAATAGATAGGGTCTTGTCTCTCGTTGTACGTACCGGGGGTGTCCGCTGTCCGCTGTCCGCTGGCCGCTGGCCGGGGGGGAGGGAGAGAGAGAGAGAGACAGAGAGGGCAACACGAATCCGGCATAATTAGTAACGAAAATATCATGTAAGTGTATATAAGCAGATAGTGCTTATATTTCTTTTGGTTTTTTTTCTTTTGTTATATTGTAGGTAGGTAGGTGTGCAAGTTCATGCGATAGGCCGACGACAAGACCCCTTTCGCCAGCCAGCTCGACTCGTTGAACTCAAAAGAGTGAATGAATATACGGATTGAAAAACTTCGACGAGAGGATGAGTCTTAAAAAGAGGACGCAGGCTCAATCCTGTGAGCTTTTCGAGAACAAAGCTGTAAGGTAGCATAGGCACCGAGGTTAGGCTATTCAATAGTAAGCACCTGTAAGTTTATTATCATTTGGCCGGCTCAGCCAAAAAGGCATGAGCCAAAGAAAGAAAGAAAGAAAGAAGCATCAACATCAATTTCAATACCGTCTGTGTGATTGAGCGCCGTCCGGAGCAATGTGCACCTAATTATGAATGCACATCATGGCATGGTATGGTAGTGTAGGTGAACTGAACGTCCAACGTGGTTACCGGGTGGACAATTGCCGGTCGGGTTCCGGGCGCTTGCTGGGAAGACGAGGACGGGGGGAGTGCTTACTTGCCTGACTTACTAGGACCTACGCGTAGGTCACCCGGTTAGAAACGCGCTCACTTTGAACAAAATGATAATAATAGTGTGAACCGTGAAAAAAAAAGAAACTCCCTTGATCGCAATACCTATGGTACCTAGCTATCAGCAGTCAGGCTGGCGCACTTCTCTGTATACACATCGTCTGTCCGTGTGTCTGTGTCTGTGTGTGTGCATCTCCTCCTTTAATACCCAGGACAAGAGAGTTAGTAGGTCCCTTTCCTTATCTCCGTCAGAATTTCTCAATCTATGGCATTCGTTCAGTGTCTCATTTCCCCCGTTTCCGTTTCCCCGTTACTTCCCTTCCCGTAAGAGTTTGGAAAAAAAAAAAGAAAAAAAAGAAAAAAAAAGAAAAAGAAAAAGAAAAGAAAAACAACCCATTCACCACTTTCCTTTGCTTTGCTTTCCTTTCCTGCCCTGCCCTGTCCCACCTACCCTATCTGATGAGAGGATAGATATACCCGTTTTTCCCCCTCCCCCCCACACTTCCCGCACTTCTTCTCTTTGGCCTGATCCCTAAAAATCCCCTCCCTCAGGAATCACATGCCATGCATTAGTTGTATTAATCGCCTTTCACTTTTTTCTTTCTTTCTTCTAGGCAAATCCAGCAATCACCGCAATCGATGATAAATCCACCTTCGTTCCAGCGGTTGGCTTCGATCCGGAGTTCGGCTTCTGTCCAGCGGCTGGCTCCGAATCTGTGACTGGTTCCGATTCTGCGGCTGGCTTCGCTTCCGCGACCGGCTTCGCTTCTGCCACTGGTTTCGCTTCTACCGCTGGTTTCGCTTCTACCGCTGGTTCCGATTCTGCCACTGGTTTCGACTCTACCACTGGCTTCGACTCTACCGCTGGTTCCGACTCTACCGCTGGCTTCGATTCTGTGACTGGCTTCGATTCCGCGACCGGTTTCTTTCCTGCGCCTGGTTTCGATCCGGAGTTTAGCTTCTGTCCTGCCACTGATTTCGATTTTGCCACTGGTTTCGCTTCCGCGACTGGCTTTGGTTCCGCGACTGCCTTCGGTCCTGTGACTAGCTTCAGACCAGCGATTGATTTCTTCGTCGCCGTCGTCGTCGTCGTCGTCGTCGGCGTGGTTGGCGCGGCCTTCTTCTTCTCCTCTGGCAACCGAACTGTACCGTTGCGTGGCTTCGTGTTAATAACCTCGGCCAGGTCGTCGGGTCGCTTGGCCGGCGTCGCAATGCTGTCGCTGCGGCGGGGACGAGGCGACATGCGGAGAGCATCGTTGGCATCACCGTCAGGACGACTACCCCAGGAAGTCTGATTGAAACAAAAAAAAAAAAAGTTAGCAAAAGAGAAAAAAAAAAAAAGAAAAGAAAAGAAAAAAATGTCGTATTTGGATTTCCATCTCCGGAGATGAAAAATGCCAGGGAGGGTTTGGGTTGGGGTTTGGGTTTGGACATACCATGTTAAGCGTGCAGAGCGCATAGATCTTGATGAGACCGTGGAAATAACCGAACAGGATGGTCACGGGAAGATACATGAGGTCGCTCGGGCGGCGTCGGAACAGGCCGACCAGCTTGATGACTTTGGTGAATCCGAACATGAAGATGAACTGCGTCCAGAATAGCTGCTGTCGGGTCACGTCGTCGTATTCTTCGGTTCCCCACCAGAGCGTGAGCAGCAAGAGCGGGTCGACCAGGAAAGCAAGAGACGTGAATGTTGCGAAGTGCAAGGCGTATGTGCACCAGGGCTGTTGACTATATGATGGAGGGAGGTTGGGTTAGGCTAATCAACTGCTTCCGGCGGCTCAACAAGAAAAAAAAAAGGGGGCAAAAAAAAAAAAAAACATTGAAACTTACGTCCAGACATATCGCTCACGAACTAGGCTGGTCCAGTTGCTGCGCCAGTTGCTGCGAGACCATCGGGTGCACTGGTAAAGGAACTTGAGGCCGTTCTCCAGAGTCGTCTCGATTTCGCACTCGGGCTCGTACTGGACCCAGGTCTTCCACTGGTGATTGACAAGCCAGCGAGTGACAAAGTTGTCGTCGTCAGCATTGAGGATGTAGTGGCGCCAGCGCTCGGTCTTGAAGCCCTCGAGGAAGTCGTGGCTCGCCAGGATCTCGGAGCGGTAAGCGCCGGTCCGGCCAGACATGCACGAGGTACCGCCGTCGATATTGTGGGTAGCGGAGATCTCAAAGTTGCGCCGTTCGATGTAAGCGGCGCCTAGCCAGTTCCAGATCTGGGTGGACCAGGGCGCACCCGGCTCTCTCCGCACGCGCTGGCAAGTCCCAACCCCGCCCATTTTAGGGTCTTCGAAGGGAGCTAGGATCCACGGGATGAGGGTGGACGGCCACGTAACATCGTCGTCCGCCATGATGGTGATGGCAGTCTTGACCCGAGGCAGGCCCTCGCAGACCTGGAGCCGCTTATTGGCGATTGGCGTGCAGAGGACACGAACATTATCCGGAGCCGAGAGAGTCTTGGCGAGTTGCTGGAGGCCCACAAACTTGCCCACGGTGGTGACAAGGATCAGCTGAGCGGGCTTGCAGGCCAGGATGCTCTCTAGCGAAGGGCGGAGCTCCTCAAAGACGTTGTGAATGGTGGGGATGATTACTGTCACATCGTCGGCAGTGAACGTCGGTTTCTCAGGAATAGGCTTCGACTGGTAAAGCCAGTGCGAGATGGTGTGAACGATCAGTCGCAGATAGCGATGGACCCTGGTGATTTAGTCAGACTCGCATTCCGGGCGGATGTGGCCAATGGGGGTGTGTGCCGATGCGGAAGATAAACTTACCAAAGGATCCAAAAGACGAACCACCAGAGACTAGCGGGCGAGTCAAACCCGAAGTTCGAGGCAATGAGCCCCTCCAGGATGCCGAGCAACATCTTGGGTATAGCTCCGTCCCGAACAGGTCAAGGATGGTGAGCAACGGGGCAACGGGGCAACGGGGCAACGGGACAACGGGGCAACGGGACAACGGGCAACAATGGGGTTTCGGAATGCCCTGAGGATGGCCAGCTTTTTTTTTACAGGCAGTCCAAAGGATGATAAGATGTCGATGGCAATGGTGATGGTGATTGGCGACGAGGATGAGGATTGGGTAAAGTTATCCGAGTACAGACACCTGGAGGGTCGTTCTTGTGTAGGGGGAGAAAGTGAGAAGGAGGGCGCCGAATGGACGATGCCGGGTGTGCTTCGACCGAGGTGGAACGCTATCTGCCGGATAGATGGGCAGAGGGTAGATTGTCCAGTGAGTAAAAAAAAAAAAAAAAGCCAGGCCAGGCCAGGCCAGGAAAAATATACCGAGCAAGAACGGGTATTCGTAGACGACGGCAGGAGGGTTCAGCGTCACGGGGGACCACTAGATATTAAAAGCTGCCTGGTATTACCAACACCTGTCAAGGTAATGAGGTAGGGTTGGGACTGGAGACCGAGGAGTGAATGGGAGGGAGGGAGGTCGAATTTCGCGGTGAAATAAGAGTGTGGTCGGTCACGACCAGCAATTAGGTGAATGATAGCCCACAACCAACAATAGGTCGTCTATGGGGGGAATATGATTAACAGCTGTCAATGGCCGTATAAGAGCAAACGAGTTTTGAATACTTCGTCCCGAGCCCCCTTGCCATTTATTCACCCCCTGGGGAAGAGAGATAAACCAAAGGCTTTGAGTGAGCAGGCGAGAGAGGAAGGCCGAAGATGGGGGGGGTTTCTCGAGCGCGAGAGAAGTTGGCAACTACGTAGTATATATAATACACGGTATGCTACCGGCCCGACTTGAATCAAACGAATGGAGTCATACCATTAGACAATAGACAATGAGACAAACAATGTGACTTAAGGGAGGAAGAGGAGAAGAAGGCGGGAGAGGATGATGATGAAGAGGAGGCGGCGGGAAAACAGACATCGAAGGCGAACGAAGGAGGTTGTCGAGGATGGGGATAGATATATGTGTCCCAGGCCAAGCAAGTCCCAGGCCAAGCAAGTCCCAGGCCAAGTCCCAGACCAAGTCCCAGGCCAAGGGCCGAGGGAGGCAGTACAGGACGGGGACCATGGTCCATAGGACGGAACCCATTAGCCAACGGGGCGATATCAGCAACTACCGGCTCGGCTCATTCTGCCACTACCTACCTTAGAACGTCGGCTCGACGATGGAGTTATGCATTGAAACGTACCAAGTGGTCTTCCATGAGGCGACTCGACGCTGCCTACCCAAGTAGGCAATGCCTAGTCCGACGTATCAACCTGCAGCCGTTGACTGCATCTGAGTGTGATCGAGGGATGCATGGCCCAGAGTCCTTTAGACGTGCCTATCATGTGTTCCGAGGATGGGAATGGCTTGTCTATGCGAGTGGATATACCGTCCGTACCGTCTGTACCGTCTGTACCGTATGCACGGATATATGCAAGTGGATGGGCTCTGGATGTATGGGGTGGTATGTGTATATAGGTTTGGGTAGTGACTTGAGATACATGGCGCGCTGGGGGACGGGTCGGCGATGACGGTACAGATACTTGTAGCTCATGTACTTGCCGTCGGTACAGACTACGGGCAGCATATCCACCAATCTATACTATATACGGACACTGCTTTGTTTTTTTTTTTCACACGCGGTGGGTTTTGGAGATGCGACAGGGTTTAGTATAATATGTGGAGGTGGGGTGTGTGTGTGTGGACTTGGCCAGGGTAAGATGCGTTGATGGTTGATGGTTGATGGTTGATGTGAAGAGATAGATATGTGTGCCGTGGTGTAGTGTAAATAAGATAAAATCAAATCATATAATATGGAATGAGTTAAAATGCTGTAAAATGCTGTAAAATGTTCACCAAGACAAGACGATGACGGACCAAATGAGATAAAAACTGATCAACTCTCGATTCGGGGACTACAAATGAAAAATGGGACACATCAAACTCCCCGGGAGCTTGTGATTTGGTCTCTTCACGGTGGACCACTTGGACCGCCAATACTCGCCGGAGCTCAGCACACACAACATCATTTGTAAGTAGTTGGTTAAGCGTACACTAACTACCACGTACTTAGGTGCCAAGACCGCTAACTAACTACCTAAGTACCTACCTAAGTAACTACCTAAGTAACTACCTAACTAGGCACCCAACTACCTAACTAGATACCTAACTAACTCCCTAGGTAGTGCTGCTATCATCGCTAGCACTGCCAGCTACGGTGCATCATGTACCCTGTCTGCGCGATAGGCACAGCTGCTGCCAATCCAACAAGTTCCAATCTGTTTCCATTCAGCCCGCAGGCTAGATAGCTTGTCCGCGTTCCCTTTGACGAATTCCAGTCCGGTGGGTTGAGGCAAAGATCGATACGGTAGTGTAGTATAGGTAGGTAGGTAGGTGCCTGGTACCTTACACTCACTTACACGTGTAGGAATTGTATAAACATTGCCATATAAGGTCAAGCATCAGTGTGCACTACATATGTAAAATGTAAATGTAGTGTACGAACATCATGCCAGGTCTCGTTTACTTACTTACGTACGGACTGTACATGGCATTGGTCGGTTGTCCGGGTCGCGAGTCAAGAAGCAGAAGACAATCACAAAAGCACCTACTGTAAGTGGGTATCTCGTATGTACTTGTGGACCTTTTGTTAGCAACCAAAGACAGATAAACAGATAGACTGATAGACTGATAGACAGATAGACTGATAGACCGATAGACCGATAGACCGATAGACCGATAAACCGATAGACCATGAAATGATTATCTGTACTCGTGAGGTGAGAATAGAATGGCCGACCTACTATGTAGGTACGGACTGTACACAGGATGGTACTTAGATGGTTAATAGGTAAGTATAGGTATACCTACACCTACACCTACACTTACACTTACACTCACACTAGCAGCCGCTGTGGGAGGGGGAGAGCAACATCAAGAGCTCTAGACTGGCCATTCTACACGTGTACGTATGCCGGTTAACTTATGAATCTAGAATGAGAGCCGCTAGTGTGCAGCATAGGGTAGCAATTAATGACAACAGTAGCATAGCATAACGACACACTCCTCTCAACTATCTATCTATCGATCTACGGACTACGGACTAAGTACGGGCTGTAAGTTAACCATCTACTATCTAGACATGTTCTAAGTATGTACTATGTAAAAGATGGGTGATCCACCCTGAACTGATGTCCTACTTATAGCAGGTACTTGCCCTGTAGCTAAGTAGACCGGTATCTACCTACCTAGGTATGGTAGTATGCTTTTTTGTAGCGTGCTTCTCGGACGACCGTTGGAGGCGAGCGCCCGAAGAGACCGAATTGGTGAGATGCACGCGAACCAACGTTGGGGGGGTGTCGATGGAGCAGACATGGGAAGAGGTATCCATATGTATCAGAGGTACGTACGGAATCATTGACGATCGTTTCGACCACGCAGGTAGTGTTCCGTAATTTCCAATCTTTGAAAAGGACGCAGGCAGAAGACAGCTTTCATCACTTCGCAGCGGTTTTCTTTCTCTATTTGCCAGCTTGCAGCTGAGTTCATTCTTGGCATCCTTCGCCGTTTGCCCGGGCGTCTTCGTGTTTCTTGCCTGTTCTTGGCCGATCGAAAACTGATGCGCCGGCAAAGGCAAAGGCAAAGGCAAAGAAAAAAAAACAAAAAAAACATCCAAGTTACTTTTCCGTAGCGCACGCAAGGCGGGAAGATTTCGACGGGAAGATCCGACGATCACTCGCGAATCCATGCCCGTTAGGGTACTAAATTGCCAAGGGGGGGTGGGAGAGGGGATACACTTAGCGCACCTACGTTACTTATAGGTAGTAAACTTCTCGGCGCATCATTTACTTGCACCCGTGGATGAGGAGGAAGAATATATCATCATCCAAATTTTAACTAACTGTGTAAAGGGATCTTCATCAAATCATCTTCGATGATGATAACGCACCTCTATACGGACTGTACATGTAGCTGTAAGTTGGATTCAGCTGTGACCAGTCTATGCTAGAGTACGTTTCCGAGGTTCAACGTTCCAAAAAAAAAAAGGGCAGAACCTGGGGAAAATAGGCAGAACGGGCCATCCCGAGTTCCGACCGTGATGCATTAGACTACCATGTCCGTCTGCAAAAATGATGGTAAAAAATAATAATAAAAATAATAAAGGTTCTTTGGTTCACCAACTCCAGCTCACTCACTGGAAGAGTGGCTGCGTATCGTGTGTATTTATTTATTACAGCTCAGACAAGATCAGCTCACTTAGATAGTTGTTAGTAACTATCCCACTTACAAACAACATTTGACTACATATGAATGTACCAAAAGTTCGCATGTTGGTCTTAGACTTTAATTCCCTGTAGTATAACTCCTAACCTAGGGACCGACGGCACACCCCCCCTCCCTGACGAGAAATCCACAAACCAGGTAAGTCTTCCGTAGCGTACGGGATGCTAATAAGCTTCTACTAAGCTACTGCATGTGCAGTAGATAGATGCTACTCACGGAGCATCTGCGCAATACTTCCCTGTCTATATTCCGCATAATAATTCTCTAAAATCTAATTTTTTTTTTTTTTTTGGTGAATCCCCTCTCTCTCTCTCTCTCTCTTTCTCTTTCTCGCTCGCTATCTCTCGCTCTCTCTCTTTCTCTCGCTCTCTCTCTCTTTCTCAGTCTCTCTCCCACACAACCCGGGCCGATACAGTCCTGTCTCAGCCGTGACAGCCCGCAACTAGTGTAGCAACGAAAATGCCAAAATAATCCCCTCCCTCCCCCTAGGTACTATCTGCCCTACGCATCCACCCTGAGAACTCACCTTGCGCCCAAAAAAGGACTAACAAGGGGCAAAAAGGATCAACTTGACTAGGCTCAGCAAAGGGGGGAGGGGGAAAATTCAAGGGCAAAGAGAGAGGGTCCCAACTATTAGAGCGCATGTTGGTTATTACTTGGGTAGTGTAGTTTTTATCTGGTTACCAAAAAAAAAAAAAAGAGCTAAACCCGTTTTCTCATAGGTATCACGATCGAAAGAACTGCGGATGGACGGGATTTGTCAGGGCCAAGGAGCGACAGTGACACACCGTACGGGGGTGGACCCGAGGTGGAGAGTGTGTGTGTGTGTTGGTGCAAAACAAAGCAAAGCAAAACAAGACAAGACAAAACAAAAGAGCAATCGGAGAGTGTGGAAAGGCAGCAGGATCCCTCTAGAAACTGGGACTGTGACTGTGACTGTGACCACCGGCAGCCAGAAGACTGGGCCACACAGGGGAAAAGAAAAATGGCAAGGGCAGGGACGGTGCCAGATGTCACGGAGGTTTCGCCGTAACCAGACCGGGGGGAGCAAAGCGCATAGGCGTAAACTATCAGGTAGGTAGGTAGACTTATACACTAAAGTCATCGTCCGTCTCCGTCTGTCTGTCTGTCCATCTGTCCGTCTGTCTAGACAGTCTACCTAGACGTCCTCTGTCTGGCTGTCTGTGGCTTTTTATCCGGCTTCGGCGTGGGCTTTTATCCACCCGCCCGCATGCTACCGAGGAGCCCAGCGAGAGAAAGATCCGTGAAATGCGTAGCTAAACGACTTTTGCGTTAGTTCCGGTGTCCTATATAGTAAGTAGAGACTGTAGCTCGTCTATGATAATACCACCCTTCACGTCGTCACCCACAAAGGGTTAGTTGGGGAGACAAGAACTAAGTAGGTACCGATATCTGATAATACAGTCTTATTCCCTCAACGCCGAATGTACCGGTAGTCCCATCCTCGACCGGGCAAGGCATCTCAACGGCCAGCGAAATCCAGGTTTGCTGTGTAATTACCTAATATTTAGGTAGTCGACTGCAACTCGCTGTTGTTTCGTTACACTACGTGAGAGAACAACAACAAGGCTTGAGAATCATACGAGAGCCATTGCAGCAGGGCCCCGTCCGAAAATGATTGATTTACCAGACCGAGGCGGTCCGGGTTTTCTGCAACGAATGATAATGATAATAATGGGCAACCCGGGGGGAGAGGGGGGGGCTTATACGTAGCCTAATATGATACGATAGGATATGGTACGATATAGAGATAGTTGGAAATAACCTATTCCGTATTCCGTACATGAAGGCTGCCCATCCATCTTTCAGCGTCGAGGGCAGGTGATATTCGTTTTCGGATAATATCGCCTAATTAACACAGTATCACAAAGTTTGCATCTGGTAAAAGCCATCTATCCATCCCGCACACACACACACCGTCTCTCTCTCTCTCTCTCTCTCTCTCACACACACACACACACACACACACACACACAGACACAGACACACAAGGGCCAGGGGCACAGGGGCACAGGGGCACAGGCATTGCATTTTGCCCATTTACACTGCCGAAGGGCTTTGCATGAGTCGCTTCTTGGCGACTTTTAGACCCCAGGATTCGTTCATTCAGTGTTTCCCCCCCCCTTTCTCCGTCACGCCGGCGTCGTCAAGTTTTGGAAAAAATAAAAAAGAATAAAAACAAAAAAACCAAGTTCGATAACCAGCAAGCCCCAAATCACATACTTCGTACATCGGTACTACTTTGCCTACTATGCGCGAGGCAATAAGTATATAAAACATCATGCATCGTCGTGTGGGTGGAGATGTTCATGTACTTAGTGTAGAACATGGCGCGCGCGACGGCACTCAGATGCCGAGCCGGATCGAAAGCCCCCAAGCAAAATGAACTATGTAGTGGTGATCATGGGGGAGGAAGGAAGGAAGGAAGGAAGCAGCAGCAGCATAGCGTCGAACTGCCGTTTCCATAAACGAAAAGCGTAGGAGACTAATGCGACGGCGGGTTCGACGACGGGTTAGACGACGGTCGAACGGTCACTTCAACACCGACCAAGGCCCTCAGTCTCCCCTCTCCCCCTCCCCCCCTCCCCCTCTGGAAACCTTCACCGAAGTCGTGTTCAAACATCACTGGTCCAAGAATCGGGTTTTCTGTCACGCTGAATGGTTGGCTGCACCTTTACGATAGAAAAGCCTCACGAAGGCTCTGCACCCTTCGTAAACGAGCTTTCCCCGTCCGCCCCCAAAGGGCTTGTTGCGGGAAGTTTGACGGCAAGGGGTAGTGACATGGTAATTTATGCAGTAGGTAGGCGAGGAAAGGGAAAAGAGTAGTTGGGGGAAAAAAAAAAGAAAAAAAAAACCTTGTCTCCGTTCAAGCCGACTTATTTTCCGCCCTTCCTTTTTTTTCCCCTTCTATTTCGTGTCCTGTAAGCCAATCATCCAGTACTATGTTATCGTTGATATTATAGTTGTGGCGGTGTTGAGAAAAAAAAAAAAGAAACAACTCAAAAACAAATGTGCGTTTTTCATCGGGATCCAAGGATTGGCCGAATCTCGAAGCCATTGGCCCCGTTCTACCCGCTCCGGAGCCATCTCGGCTAACCAAGCGCCCTTCCCAAGAAAAAAAAAACAAAAAAACAGTTTAATACTTGACCGATCCTAGTTATAATAGATAATTTGCGACTTCCTCAATTCCGCTGCTGTGCCTCCGGACCACCTGTATGCCATCTCGGGGTCTTATTGGTGGCGAGCCCGATGGGGATCATGACAATCCTGGCATATAGGTAGATATAGGGCAAGTTGTTTGCTGGACAGACGACCGCCCATGGTTTTTTCCCGTCACATTTTTGACCGTAGAATCGAACTTTTGACCGCCTTGATAACGACCAAGCATTCGCCCATCATCATATTTGCCGTGTCTGCCAGCCAGCATGCCGGAGGGAGGCGCGGGTGGCTTGGCTGGTCCTGAATATTTGCGGAGATGGCTGGACGGAAGTGCCGATCGGAAGAACTCTGTGAAAAAAAAAAAAAAAGACCGCCGGAGTACAAGACGTATTTGTTTGTTTGAGCTTACATTCCAAGTTCTCTGAAGCTGGAAAAAGAATTACATATTACTCGGTAATTACGGTTCAGAGATGCTTATCTGGGGAGGAGTTGCGAAGAATTTGCACGTCCGATTGTCTTCAACTAGATACTTACAGTCAAGCTGGACGAGTAACTACCTAGATAAACAATATAAGTACCTAACCTAGGTATTATCTAATCTAGGTATGTTACCCACCAATTAGGTTAGTTGCCGGTAACTAGGTAGGTATCTAGGTAGTTATGTGGGATGTTGTTCTTTTACTAGTAACGCTTCATGCCCGTCCCGCACACTAAAAGAGTGGCCGGCTATATAGACTACTGCAACCACTACTATTAGTATCCTATCTAGGTTACTTAAGTACATACGGACTGTACTAGGCATACTACATAGTAATACATGGTAGATATGTAAGTAGTAGGCTGACTGCGACGTTATTTCACACCATGCATGGGCACACATGAGGCGATGTGTTGCTGTCGTATAGGTATCAGAATATTTTTCATTGCCGAAGCTTGAGCGTGGAAATGAAGGATGCTGGACGAGGTGTGTATATCACAAAGCTCAAAGGACAGGTACAGACTGTACCTACCTACCCAGATATCCACAGTTGTATCGTAGACGAAATCATATGTGTACATACACGGATATAATACGGACTACGGTATGGTATGGAGATTCCCTTTTGAGTATTCCGCAGGTTCGTCCCGGCAAGGTTCAGGGCTACAATGTTGAATGGTGAAGGGCAAGTGGCCACAATGAGACGTCCAATTTACCAGTACCACGGATGGAGCAGGTTACCCTCGCAGGATTCTTCACCGGTTGTCTTCAGGTCGTGTAGGTAGTGTAGGCATAGGCCTGCTGTGCTGTAACTGTAGCGTAGTAACGCCCTACTTAGATAGCGCAGTGTGCGTGTGGGCGTGTGGGCGTGTGGGGGGGAAAAGCAGAGTCCAGACATTTTAGAAAGTTACCAGCTAACTAGGTAGGTATGTAGAAACCTACCTATCTTATCTACACACATAGTCACAGCGAGCGCAAGATGTAACAGCTAGGGGGCAGTGGGCACTAACCAACCATCTCCCTGCAGTGATTCGCCCTGTCGTTATTGGCCTGCAGCATGCGAGGGCGGAAGAAATCATCTTTGAGTTTTAGCAGAAAGCACGTCCGTACAGACCGTACGGACTATCTAGGTACGGACTAGTCAATCGAATCACTCTTACCAGGTTAAGTATCTATGACTAGGTATCTCTGTGTGTTATGGACAGCTTCCAACCAATTCATTCTCGTTAACAAACGAGCTACCCGTGTGACTAACCTAGATAGTGCAGCCACCACCCAAGTAACCACGCTCAGGTAAGTATCTAGCTTAGGTACGTCCGTACTGTATTTCATGGTCGATTCTAATGAGCTAATAGCGTCCGGAAATCGGATTTAAATATCTTGCGCAGCCAAGACCAGCTGAAGTCCACTGTAACATCAGTATGCAGCGCAAGACATTCCAATCCGTGATCTGGATAATATCACACAGGAATACGGACGTACACAATTTCCATAATCCCATGATCCCACAATTCCCTGGAAGCAGTCATGCGCAATGTAAATTGTTGTGAAGTGAAGAACCAGAGGCAACTATTACCGTAGAATAGATATTGGCGTCGTGAAATGATTTTTCTCAAAGGTTACTGTCGGCAGGGCATGCCAAAGAAAGTTAGACCAGATTCGGTTAACTCGGGCAGACGCCAAACCCCATTCCTTTCCTTTGTCGATGGCAACTTCGTTTGACTCTGTAATTATAGTAGGTAATCTGTACTTACTTACAGACTGTACAGATTAGCAAACTGTAGATAGGTAGGTAGCAACTAACCATAACGACCCATCTACATAACACAGGTTACATTCAATCTCAACCTTCATCAACCGAACAACTCCGCGGTAGGCAACGCTCGTAAGTGCAAATGCCCCTGCCATCTACTGCAGATAGGTAATGTATTGGACTTACTCACCGGCGATACCCATAAGCATTATTAGAGGCTGCGTAGATGAGCAAGACCGACGCTTCATCAACTCCTCGCTTCAATAGGCTGCTTCAACCTGGTACCGACCTCTCTCCCTCGGCTTTCGCAAAAGGACAACGCAACACGCCATGCATCTCGACTCATTCTTGCGTATGACTATCTCCCATTTGCATGGTAGAGCTCCCGTGTTCGTCGTCTTGCCGAGGATATCCACGCCATGCCATTCGACGGTACCATAGTGAATAGGTAGGTAGGTAGGTATCTATTAGTAGTGAAAAAGCCCGTCTTTTCGGACGAGTCTTTCCTCCACTTCCAGCCCCTTTGACCAAGGTGTTTCCGTGCTTCGCCCGCTGGGGATCAATGGCCTGTCAATGGCCTGTCAATGGCCGCGCTTCGTATAATGAAATAGCGCTGGCGCATTGGCCTGCATTCGGTACCTCCTGTTTCTCCTGAACTAAATCCCAGATAGTCTCGCAATGGCCCGTCGCGCGGGAGGGTCGGGGATGCGAAAAGATACATCCGGTTTGGGGGGGCATCACATTTAGAATGATGTGCATGGGCAGAACTTTTTGCGGCAAAGCTAAAATGTACCTACGACAAGCCATCAGCTTGGGGCGGCTTGATTACTACGGGCCTGTATCCCGCGGTACTCCGAAGCCGAGGAAGCCGGGTCTCTCCAATTCTCTCTACCAGTCTCTACTTACCTCTGAAACCGGCGGCGGGAGACAGCTTGTGTCTCCCTCATGGGTAACCGATCTGGGCAAAGTCGTCCCGCGGCTGGTTTAGATATAGGTAGTAAGATGCGAGATAATGACCGTTTTGCCCCCCTACGCAATATGCAATGCGGCGGCAGGTATCAGTGACGGGAAGAATTCACATGCGCACACTGCTGCCAAAGTCTTTACCCGGCTGCCTGCGCCCGCCGTGATGGTCGCCGCGACTGTCGGCTAGATACCTACGGAGCTACTCCTCATCAAAGGCGGAGTCAGCCAAGGCAAATGAGGGGAACAGCAAGCATGGCGTGGGAGGAACAGAAGTAACTCCTCCTTCATATTTTCCCTTTCATTATTTTTACTCACACTTGCAGGTTTGCCTCCCAGACTTCCCATGCAAAGCGACAGTGTCCAAATTGCACATTACAAGCGACTTTACATTGATCTCACCGATGCCCCAGGGTGTATGGCGATTTGAATTCTGAGAGGACCGCATCTCAGCTGGTCACATCTCAGCTCGGTATCCGCTCACCAAACTCCGAGTCGCCCATTTGCGCAGCTGAGGTGGACATCGGCGTTGTGATTCGGTCGAACTAGCTGCCTGGTCTTGTCGCTACGCATGACCCCTTTTCTTCACAGCTACGCGACTGTAGAAGGCCCTTCTCATCGAAAACGGTGACAGATCTTCGTGGAATAGATGACCGAGATGTGGTGCACATGACCAGACCGGGACCCATCTTGTTGATGGGGATGAGATCAGATTACCTGAGACGTCTTCCAATAGGCAAATGGCCTGCCGATTTGGTACCAATCAAGAGCGCTGGGAGCTAGCTTGCTGGGCCGTCTCAGCTGGCGACAGTTTATTCAAACCCACTCATTGTCTCCGTATGGAACCCACTGGACAAAAGGCGGCTTTTTTCGCTCCGATTGCATGGGGGGGGCGCGTCTACAGAAAACCGGGCTGCTACCTTGCTAATCATGGGCTATGGAACAATGGCGAAAAAGAAGAAGAAGAAGAGGAAGAAGAAAAAAAAAAAAAAAAAAAAAAAAAACTCGGAACGCCTGCGGCTCGCTCCGTTCTGTCACGGGAAGCGAAAAAAGAAAATTGTTGTTTTGAATAATTACACTTTGTGGCACCGCCGTACATTGCATTCCCTTTGGTTTCACGGTCTCAAAGGCCGTGGCCGTGGGTTGTTGTCTAGGTCACTTGCCTCCGTTACCCATAATGAGCTCGTCATTTGCTATTCCAGCTGGATGGGGAACCAGAGATCGTCGTGATATTTCGTCACTGTGGAGGGGTATAGAGTTGACAGGTGACCACCGACAGAGGCATGTAATCGCCTTCCTCCAAGGGGCCAACTTCGGCGCTGCGGTTGAACGTACGAGGGTCTTGTCATAGGTCTCGACCAATGCTTACCTTGTAGGCCCAGTGGTCCGACGCGATCACTAACCCCCTGCCAGACTCAGCGACAACCCCAGTCGAAGAAGCGAATGGCAGTTCTCATCCAGGTGACTCATATTTCGCCATATTTTGCCTCAGGAGCGGACGAGAGGAAGGGTTGACTTCATTCGTCGGATAAGGGAAACTCACCGCCAAGAGCAGAGATTCTAGAGAGTCCACTTGAGTCTGGGCCCCTCTACCAAGCACAACCCGGCTGCGTAAATGAGTTGGGAAGGTGTTGGTGGCAAAGTCGAAAGATGACGATCCAGTTTGTAGTCGACGCTGGTAGCGTGTAATGTGACTATCAGGTCGGCATCGTCTGAGGGGGGATGGAGCTTCAAGATTGGAGGGAAGCAAACAACCGTTTGCTCGTGATACGACAGCATGCCGGAGGGCAACGAGGGAAAAAGGCATGTGACCTAACCGCCCGGTCTCGAAGTTGGCGATCTCCCTCTGCCCGGCTCGGTCGAATTTTCTCGATGGGCGGGGAAGAGAAGCTGCAGGCTCTTTTCCTTCTTACCCCCTTGGCTTCACGCCCTTCATCCCTGGCGCGTACCCTGGGCAAGTCGACAGGGTTGTCGCTTGAAGCGTTTCCTCAGGGCGTCTCTTGAGTCAGTGATCGACAGTGCGCACGGCCGCGTCATGTTTGTCATGATCCAGATGATCAGAATGATGAGGAATTCGATGACATGATCGACAATCGAGACCATGTCGGTTCTTGGGGATGCACGCCGTTACTCTCTCGTAAGTCTTACGGCAGAGAACAGAAAAACTGCATATCGTATATTTTTTTGAAGCGTCAGAACCTTTCGTGCCGAGATCACAAGCCGCTGATAAACGGATTCACACACACCCCCTCCCTTTTCATCCATCATAAGCCTTGGTATATCGCTTGAACTCGCCGAGGTAGCCGCTGTCTTGAACAGAGAGATCAACTTTTGTATCAAATACACCGAGAGATGGTAGACATGGTAATCTGGGAAGAACCTTCAAGTCGAGAACTCGGGGTTCTACTTGATGCACTTTCTCCTCGATATGTCGATAATAATTGGGTCTCTGACGTTCTCCCGGGGAAGGTCTACACGATCATCGTCCACAAACCTGTTACATTGCCACTTTTAGGCCCCCCTCCCCAGATGTCAGGTATCGGTCCCGCGCCCGCTCCCGCTCCCGTGATCATGATTATCTGCGCGATGTATGGTGGTGGGCACGAGGACCACCCATGGCACACGGAGAGAGACGAGCGTAGCCCAATGATAATCCAAATATACCGCTAGTTGCCAATCTTTCTCTCTGCTCCCCATGTTCATCGGCAGCCGATCATCTTTTGCGCGGGACAGAGAGATGCTACCCCACGACTGAAGCTATCCCTTGGAACAGCTTCACGCCGATGACATACATGTACGTAGAGATGAATTTGAAATGGCTCCGTCTTCCCTCACGTCGTACGCCTTCCCCTTCCTAACTGTATGCGGGCAATGATACCCAACCAACTCGCTTATACAATCTATTCTGCGGATCCAACGACGGGAAGTGCGCGTAATCAGATTTAGTGAGATGAGATGTGAGAGAGAGAGGCATTGAACTGCGGTATTCGTGTTACATGATCACAAAACTACGCAGAGGAGATGAGAAACGAAGAGAACCTGTTCGTTCGTCTGTCTACACCCATGATCGAATGAAAATCCTTTCACGCGCTCTAACCGCCAACAATCTATTCCCATTACCTTTCTCTTTTTTTTTTTTTTTAACACGGGATTGGAATCTATTATCTCACCTCCCGCCAAAAAGCGCAGGTCTATCAAACTTAAGAGATACACCCACACGTATATTGTATTCTTGGAACTTTTTCGAAATCCAGAAAAAAGGAAAAAAAAAAAAAAAAATCATCTATTGAACACGGATCGGGACCGGACTGACTGCGCCGGGCGGTCTTTCGTATATAATCCATCTAGGTCAGGTGCCACAGAGCCCGATCGGCTTTTGATGCGAGTTGCCGGGGCCGCGACTTCCGCTTCCTTGACTGTCTTACTACCCCCGACGATGGGATCCGGCTACTAAGACCGTGCTTACCCGTCAGATTTCGGATGTGAGGGTACCGCGCTCCGACCGTCTCTATCCGGAGGAGGGGGGGAGAGACACGTGAGAGATCCGTACGGGTTTTTCCTGTTACCTATCTTTCTCATTCATTCATTCGTTCATTCATTCCTATCTATGTCTATCCTCTATATATACTAGGTTACCTGATCTTCTATTTGCGAGACGAGAAAAGGGTGATCGTATAATTTTCCCCCTTTTCTTTTCTTTTCTTTTCGTCTCCTGCCGTGTGTGTAGGTGTATGTGTGTGTGCGGAGAGTCCAGGTGTTAATTGGACGTTGAACTGGTCACTTGACCTGGACACCCTCCCCCAACTCCTAGGCTCTATCCGACAACCGCACACCACGCCATTCCCACTACTACCTTACCTTACCTAAGGCATGAAATGTGCAAGTCCGGGGGGGGACATTCGTAACGCACTAACGATTATGCCAAGCTCGTCGGTTGGCTAGGGAGTTGTTACCCAACCTACTACCGGCTCTCGGGGACGGCGATTCTCCAACGGAAACAGGCGGGCAGGACAGAGAGATGCTCCGAGACACGCTCCGGTCTAGGGCGGACATTGGGGAGAAAGGTGAGAACTCCCGACCGTCTTGGCTTTGGGAAAAGGGGGGGGAAGGGGTTAACCCTGATATCAAATCGGACAGAGATACTCAGATATCCTATGCGAGACGGGCTTTTCTGGAAAGGACCGTTAGATAGAGATAAAAGCAGCCCAAATTCAAACAAGCCCTTTAAGTCTTTGTTATTCGCATGACTGAGCGTTCTCCGTCAATGGCCCTGCGGCCGGTCTCCTCCCTTCTCGCATTAGCTTTTTGGTAACTTGATTGCGCGCCGCGACGAGTTTTCGAAAACCGGGCAACTAGAGAAAGTGGCATTCAGGTCGGTCGCATGTCTGCTCGTATAGCCTAGTTCACCCTGATTCAAAACGGCATTTTCTTCTCCGAGCTAACCTGGAGTCTGGCTTGAACAAGGTATGCTTCTCATCACGGAGTTGGATCCCAAAGACTTGATGCGATCGACTGTACGATGCGAAGAGCGTCGCAAGCTACTCTGTGGATAACGGCAAATTCGACAGGTCATCGAGATTGTCCAAATGCTGGCGCTCTTGGATTGGCAACCCGGAAAGTTGATTCGGCACCTTTGCCTTGATGGCCTGCCGTCGAAGGCGGATGTTTCCTGCATAGGCACCTTTCGTCTTCACGGTCGGAGGACAGCCGTGCCGGCACGAGGGAGAGAGGCTCTTGTTTGGCCCCGGCTGTACGGGATCTGTCAGTAACAGTCACAGCTGGGAAGTCCACTTTATTCGATCCCGGCATGTCTGCTCAACGAAGACGAGCGGTCGGGCACGGGATATTATTTGGGACTTTTAACTTGTATAAGGTCTTTTCCTCACGACTTGGTTATATTTGGCGACTTCTCTACGGAGATTCAGCTTAAGCGTACATGAACGGAGTCGTAGCCCAAACATAGTTGATGGAAATAATATATATAGACCTTGTATATTTCCTTTTCCCCGAATTAGAGCATCGCAAGAAACGGGGAGTCCAGCATATGTACTCGGGATGCCGTCAAAAGAAAAGAGATCCGGGGGTTTTTTTTTGTTGGGCTTGTTTGCTTGTCCTTTGGCTAACCGCGGACCCTCTCCGAGATATATATTATTGGCGTACCATGATAATCTTCGACGGCGTGTGGGACCTGACTGTGATCGACCATCATTTTTTTTTTCTTTTTTTTCTTTTTCTTTCGCAAAAGTACGCCAATGACGATGCGTGAGCACTGACGCAATTCACAGTCGAGATCGAGCCCGTGAAATGAGATGGGGGGGACACCCCCCGCCCCAGCCGGTTGCCTGACGAAAACGTAATTATGTCTCAACTCCAATTTTGCGTGCGGCGCTATTCGACGCGGGACGCGCATATTTGAAGAGTTTACGACGTCAGTATCACTCCAGTGCCCGGGCGCATTACACGCGAATGCCGCAAATGACGATGCTGGGTCTCTCTGCCATCTGGGCCTCTGGGCCTCTGGGCCTTTGGGCCTTTGGGCATCTGGGCATCCGAGCCTCTGAGGGAGTGAAGATAGATGTTTAAACTTCAGAGTCGAGGATGAAAGTCGCGGATGACTCAGAAAATCGAGGATGATTACCTAGCTGCCGAAATAACCGCCATGCACGCAATAAAGAGCTTGAAACTGCATGTCTGTGACATAGCTAGTACATAGTAGTAGAATTTCGGCCCGTCAGGTTTCGGCAGGCAGTATCGGACCTGTCTACAGGTGCCCCGTCAGCGAGACATTGTTAGCGTGGCACCGTTGAGTGTTGAGTCTTTGACCGTCTCGGTCTCGGTTGGGTCGGTTGGGTCGGCTCTGAGAAGCAACATTACATTGTACTATACCGTAACTCTTGTCTAACCGAGGGCGTCCCAAGGTCGTTGTAGGTATTTACCGGGCAGCAATGAGATCGGATCCACGGACCATGGGGACAGCTCTCATGAAGCTCAATTTCAAAGTACCCAGGTACCTTATAGCTAACGTACCACACTAACTTATAGCGGCATTTAGCGCACCGCACTATACGTGTTGACGGTGAAGCTCTCGGGCACTGTATCAAACCCCCAACACAGTGGTTCATCACTATCACAATGGATTCTCAGCAACACTCGCAGAGACAGAGACTATCACGGAACGTTAACCCGAGCGTTGCAGACTAGGTAGAAGTCCCCGGCTTCTGTCTGAGCAATAACTATCTAGTGCTTCTAGAATGCGAACAAGCCGTTGTTAGGACTGATCATTATTGTTATCTGTTCGGCGCCACACACTATATAAGTCCCTATAGGTACTACCAATACCTATATGGCGTAGTGTAATGTGCGCAACCGAGAGTTCGACCAGCCACCAGTCACTAGCCTCATACGCTAGGCCCTTTCCGGCATTCAACGTAGGCGGTCAGAGGTCCCACTTATCACTGCCACCCAAAAGCTCGAAAGCAAAACCAGACCTCCGCGGCAGGTACCGAGGCTAGCTGGTCCGCCCAATGACCTGCCGCTGTGGCTTACTAATAAAGTGTACCAGCGGGGTACGCGGGGCATGCTGCTGGCATGGTGCAGCTTGGGGCCAACCGACTATCTCGCACAGGTAGCAGTCGAGTACTTCTAGCTAAGGGGTTGTCGTCGGCTCCGGTGAGAGGTACGGAATACATTTCACTTGCCTGGCCTGACACTGAACTTTGCCATCCCACCTGCCCCATAACTAAGCAGTAGACCTGTCGCCGTGTCCTGATCTTCCCCTCTTTTCTGACTAAAAGTACTAACCTTAGTACCATGTAAACAAGGCCCCAACCTCGACCTACCCTTCCACGTGCAAGCTCCAAGCCAAGTAATCCGTCTTGGACAAGTTGGACTTCGGTGGAATCTAGATTGAGCGAATAACAGCCCGGGAAAGCTATGGCATGAGGCTGAAATTCTGAATAAAGATCATCTCTTATCTCTTTGCTCTTCTCATCCCGCTTGCTCGCCTCTCCTCTCCCGCTTCTTCCCCAGATTCCCCCGGCTGCTTTTTGTCGTTGTTGCGTCGTTATTTTGTGGTTTGCTTCTGCTGTTTTTTGTTTTTTTTTCGTTGTCGGCCCGGCTTGTACCATCATCCATTATCTACCCATTACCCATTACCCATTACCCATTACATACACATCAGTGATCACCCCATCCCATCACTATCTCCCCCTGGCTACCCAGTCGGCCTGGGTCGGAATCGATTAACCACCTACACTATCTACATAGTGTACATACCTTGTCGCTCGATCTTTGTCAACCCTGTATCTTAGTCTACCTATAACCGACCAAGCCGAAAAAGCAACGTCTGTTGGACTGGCTTCCCCTCTCTTCTCTCCGCCTTCTACGGCTCTACTATTACCTGCCTACACTAGGTAGCGCGCCATCACCGCCCCTTTTCAGTTGACACTATTATCCAAGGTTAGTGTGTTCTCGTCTGAACTATCCGAGTATTCCGTCTTCCGTCATTCCTCATCATCCATACAATGCCTACAGGTCTCCTTTTAAGTCTATGACCAGGTCCACTTCTGTCTACCTACCGCACTACTATCTATGTATTCCCCGTGTGTCCATGATCCTTTGTCCAATGCAACATCAAGTTTTTAGTCATCTATCCAACCTACCTACTTATTAAGTTGGGCTATTGGTTGTCTTAAAAACTCCTGCTGAGGCCGTCTGCGTGATCATCGCGTCAGCCATCATTTTGAAGCCGAATCAATTGGCCAAGCCAGGCGCTCCTTGATTTATCTATACTCGTCATGAATATCATACCTAGTCATTCTGCATGATCCGACTCTGTTCTCTGTCCTCCGTCGGCTTTCATTTTGCGTGTCGGGTAGATCCTACCTTGTTATCTCGTTAACCCAATCGCCCACTGCCCCCCCACGTCCCCGGTCGGACTCTCGGACTCTCGAGCTCTCACTCACCCTGCCACCTACTAGGAAACTTTCGCCTGCTACGTGCTTAATTTCGCTCGGCTTGCATCTGCTTTATGTATCTAGCCTAGCGATTTTACCGTGGCCTTGTCGCGAGCGCGAGCGACAGAGAAGCGACCGGTCGTGTCTCGACCACTCACACTTGGAGAGAAAAAACCCAGTATTACCTATATATACAGCCCGAACAGGCAATTAGGTATATATTGTTTTCTCCAAAAAAAATCTTTTGCTGTGATGGCATCCTTACCTTCTTTGCCTGACTTTGGGCTGCGTGGCGCAAAGTACAGGAACCCCAAATTAAGAGGCAAATCAGCTGCGAGACCGTCTCTTAAAATTTGGCCGCAATCCGAAAAAGAAAAGCCAAGTTTAGACTTGGACAGGGCATGGGATGAAAAGGATAGACAGTACGGCAGTACCCAATGTTGGGGTACATCCTTGTCTCCATCTTTTCGCAACCAGTCGACCATAGCCAGCCCTGAGCCTGCCAGTACTTTTGCTCCTGGAGGAGGTGGAGCGCCGGGAACATCGGGAGAAGCAGGGCCAGGGATGCTTGGAGATACTCCCTCCGTGCAGCCCTATGGTCACTCGAGATCAACCAGTGCGACAAGTCACGGCTCAGTTGCGATATCTATGAACAGTAGCAACGCTATGCCTACCACCCGTCAGGCCGGAGGAAGCTTTGTGCACCCCTTCCAACAGACGCCGCGCACGTCAACCCCGCCGTTGCTGTCATACGCAAATTCGTCGGCCTCGATAGGCAATATTCGCGATTATTCACCACCTACTATTACGGAAGACGAGGACGACGACACCGTTATCAACAGCACGAACCCCACTATCGCCCAACCATATAGCCCCAACGGTAGCGGTAGCGGCAGCGGCAGCCACGGTGGCAGCCGCTGTAGCCATAATAACATTAGCGACGGCCAGAATCACAATAACCACACTAGCCGCGGCGATTATATTCACCACACAAACCCTATTGTAAAAGATTCCAACTCACATTCACATCCTGCATTAACTGTGCAAGAACCTACACTAGCTGCCCAGTGCGCATCTTCCTCAAATCATACCTCCAAGGTACATTCCTCCCACCCAGCACCACCACTACCACCTCCACAACTACCACCACAAATACTACCACCAATACTACCTCGAACCAAACCCTTGCGCACGTCTCCCACTATTCCTGCACGCCCTTCTCGCCTTGTCAACGTATCTAGTGGCTCTGATCAATACCTTAACCGAACTGTCAATTATTCTCCGTCTTGTATATCGACAATAACTACGCTGCCATCGCCTACCTACCCAGTATCACCGATGAGTCCTCTCCGTCACTCCTTGGACGGCGCCGTCCCCCGCTTGCGGGCTAAGTCGGAGCTCGACGTACTCACTAGAACTGAGTACGTCCGCGAGGCGCGCCGAAGATTCGAGGAGCGAGAACGTGTCAAGGATGAGAAGTTTGCACGAGAAGAAGTTAAGCGCCGCGAACGTGCTGAGAGCAAGCGCGCACAAGAGCTCGAAAAGAAACTGGCAGCGCAACACAAGGAAGAGCTGGCCGCCAGAGCCCGAGAAGAGAGCGCCGAGCTCGAAGAGGCCTGCCAACGCGGAAAGCAGAACAGAAAAGTCAGCGTTACCAGCAGTGGCCGTCCTAGCCTGTCGATCCCGCGACCTAGCTTGTCTTTGGGCCGACCTAGCATGTCCCGCAAGAATACTTATGGCCCGACTGGCGATGCCGAGAAGTTTATGAGTAGCAGCTACGACAACGTCGCACCCCGACACCCGCCTGCCTACGGTACGGAAGCTAGACCTGCCCCCTCTACACCGATGCCCCCCAAGCGCAAGAGTACGGCAAAGAAGAAGACCCAGAATGCTTGGACCTCATTCATCCTATGGCTCAGAACCAAGCTTTTCCGCTTGAGCCGACACTGATTCACCCGCTCAGCTCCAGTAGTGGCCTCGATGATCTCCTAAGAAAGGAGAACCGACAACCTCAACACCCGATATACGAACACACACACACACACACACACACAAACACAAACACGACAAACATCACGTTTTGCACTTTTATATACAAAAGGCGTTTTTCACATGATCACGGCGTCAACGGATCGAGGCGCTATAGGGTACGGCACATTGCATCACCAGATTTCGGTATACTGATTCGACATCACGGCGTCTTGTGGCTACCATTTCCTCGTTGAATTGAAAGTCTGGAGCGGGGCTCATGCTTCGGATTTGCTTTGATTGCTTGATTTCTTTCCGAATGCGAAGAACCTGCCACTGAAGATCACGCCTCCAAACACTAGCTGGATACGAAACTTCTCACCATATCGTACGACCGACACGCCTTTGTTCCCATTTATCCGCACTGCTCAGACACACTGAGAGTTTTTTCTGGTTGGCTTAACTTGAACGCACAACCGAAGTGGCATTTCCCGAAACAAACCAGAGAAGAGAAGTTAGGACTGGAAGAACGGGAGGAAGGGGATCACAAATCTGGCTATCCATTTTCGCACCACTCGTTTGCAGTTTTCTCGTCGCTATATCAAGGGTTTTCTATTTTTGGCCGTCTCAAGGGTTCTCTCAGGAACATCGCTTTTCCTCTGCTATAGGTAGACAGACAGACGCATAGGTCACCAAAAAAAAACATGGCTGCATCCTCGCAACCTTGCAAAACAATTTCCGATGTCGCACCCTTTGCATTGATCGTGATGACGTCCGCGTGAATCTTAAAAAGATAATGTGCATTTATTAACTTGGCTATCTGCTCCCTGCTTGGCCACCTGGCGCATGAGGAGGGCACGTCATCCAAGCTTTTAGATGCTTATCTTCCTACCGAGTTGGTCCTCTGACAGTTCACATGTGATTATGTACGTTTTATGGACTGGACTACATACTTACGGACTACGGAAGATGGGATGTGCGATTAAGGCGCCGCGGCGGCCCCTGATACTGGCGGAGTATGCTGCATACCGGGTACCCGGAACGCATGTATGTACCCGGGGTGATCGATCCACCTTTACGCGGCGATCCGGAGTCCCGTAAGGGATTGCGTACATGGCAGGTGCATTACATGATAGCTATCTAGATGGCTAGGTATGTAGGTATGTATGTATGTACACTATTTAGATACGGGGTATCTCTAGGTTAGGTGCGGATCACTGCGGCCGAGAATGATGGGGGGCGATGTGCGAAAATCTTACGTTAGCAGTGTAGATCGTCTGGTATGGTTGGGTTATTCTTGGTGGTGAGAACGCGTTTCCTGACGCGTCTTTTTTTTTTTCATTCGGGGGTACGGAGTAGCAAATCGACTATGTATCTAGTCTAGGTGCCTAGATACAGTCTATAGACATCTATCTAGATAGATAGATAGTATCTAGTAGTAGTACTAGTAGTAGTAGTAGTAGTAGTAGAAGTAGTTACGGACTTGTCACCGACAAAAAGTGAGATTCTCACCGTTGCGGAAACATTACACATCGGATTGTTACCCCTAATGGTGTCGTCCCTGCCCGATGGTTTCTATGGTAGGCGTTGGGTTCTTGTGATAGTTATTGGGAAGGGGAAAATGGTTGGTGCCAACCCAACCCACGGGGTTTCACTGGGTTTCAACCGTTCCCAGTGTTGCTGGGCTCTCTCCCGAGTGCCTCTTCGCTCGGTCAGCAAACTAACTACAGTATCTATCGACACTAGATAACTACCTATCTACGCTACGCTCAGGGGTTTCCAGTGGATCTTCTGCGCTAGAACTCTGGTGGTGCACTACCCACATTGGGAGGGCCTACGTAATTACACTACGCTAACTTCGTGTCGTCAAAGCATCCCTCTAGGTACTACCTACCTATTCAGCCAGGAACCAGCGATTTCATCTCAAAGAAACAAACAAAACTCCAGAAATTGTGTGACTTTTCGGTGGGCTTTGGTAGTTGATTCGGTATAGATACTCGAAACGTTTCTGTGTTGGAGTCAATGACCTTGGTCCCTCCCTCCCTTTCGCCATCTGTACTGTACCTACGTGGCTACAGATGTATCGTCCATGTTTATTGGTTGCTATTGGTGGGACCGGAACGCTTGATGAGGACGGTGGCAAGTCAGGGTGGTACTTCCCAATATAGGTAGAGACGCCAAGGTGTCTCTCAAGGACATGCCTTTCGCTCAGACGGCTTCCCCACACCAAAAGATGCACACTCTGTACTTACTTAATGGCACTGCTTTCAATAGTCTGCTTTCAATGGTCTGCCATTAAAGGGCATGGAGTGTATTAGTAGTTATATCTCTTCCTGGGGTACGGACTACAATAACTACAGCTTCGTAGGCAGTGTACACGATACCTATCTCAGATAAGTATCGTAGACGCCAAGATGATGATGTGTTGCGGAAGCTAACCGTTTCCCGATCTCCTTTTGCTTGGCGCTTACGTAGTTGTCGCGTTATTACACGTCCTTTGGGGATCTAAAGGCACGCTGGCTAAGCGCTTATAGGTTAGAATGGTGTTGATGGTCCACATATGTCACAGGCTAATGTCTCCTGAATGCACCCCGCTGTAAATTATAGTGTAGGTATATGGAGTCGAGAAGTACAATTGAAGACACTGCAGGACCTTACTGCCGGTATGTACCTACCTGCCTATCTACATGGCAGGTAATCTGTACCTACCAAAGCGGCCATCTGGAATACATTTAGTGGAAACAAGTCGCTTATGTAATACTGGCATGTCCCATCGGCCCATCGTTCGTCGCTGAGGTACATACCGTTCGTGACTGTGGCTGTGCAGCCAATGGTGAGATTCAAGTTTCAGGGGCGCAAATCCGCACCTGTTGCACCAATGGCATGCCAGTTACCGATACATTATAGCGCTCGTAGCGTAGGAGAACCCCTATGACGGACCCACCATAGCCTGTGCGGCGCACCTACCTTCATCGTTAGCGCGGCTTCAAGTTCTCCTAGCCTGTCGGGCGCTCGGACGGTTGTTCTCTCTCTCACCTCAATCCATTAATTGATTTCTTTGCAGTGCTCGTTTTGTCTGTATTGTTCAACAACCACACGCAATCGGCCAATCCATTGGTTCCCCGACGCTCTTTTCCCTTGTTCTCCCCAGTACCATTTTTACGATTCTCATCACTCGCTGTCGTTTGCGTACTTACTTCATCACGTGTTCTCAGTCGCCGCATTGTACCCATCCCCTTTTCCCGTTCAGCATCGCCCTTTCACCCGCCTTTTGTTGACAGCCGTCGCATTAGCAACCCCTCGTTCCTTTTCCGTGCATTTGCGACTGGTAATCTGCACTTCCCTCTATACGGGAATCGCACTATTACACACTAGAGAAAGACGATCGTTCCGACACTATGGTCAGGTTACCAACCACGCTGCTGGCTGCGTGTGGTCTCCTTGCTGGAAGTGCCCGAAGTGCCCTTGAGGTCGACCTCACCAATCCAGGTGCGTGTGCGCCTGTCCATGTTTCCTAATAACAAAGCTTCTAAATCTAACTATTTCCCGTCTTATAGAGTCCATTAAGCAGGCCGCTGCTCTCGTCGCCGAAGACCTTCTCACCTTCTACCACGGCGATGAACCAGGTTGGGTCCCAGGTATCCTGCCCGGACCTCCTCCAGATGGTGACTACTACTGGTGGCAGGGTGGCGCTATGTGGGGTGCTTTGTTGGATTACCGAAATGTGATGGGAGACAAGAAATACGATGATACGATATTCAAGGCTTTACAGTTCCAGGTCGGTCCCCACGACGACTTCATGCCGCCCAACTGGACCGCCTCCATGGGTAATGATGACCAGTCCTTCTGGGGCTTCGCTGGCCTCCTGGCTGCCGAGACCGGGTTCACCGACCCCCCGGCCGATCAGCCACAATGGTTGGCGCTAGCCCAGGCCGTCTTCAACGAGCAGACTCACATAGATCGACGCGTTACCGGTGGAAACTGCGACTGGGGCCTACGTTGGCAGGTCTACTCGACCAACAACGGATGGGATTACGTCAACAGTATGTATCCTCCTAGTCAATCCGAATGATGAAGTCTGTGCGTGACTGACAGGCGATTCCATAGCTGTCGCCAATGCCTGCTACTTCAATATAGGCGCCCGACTTGGCCATTACACCGGCAACACAACGTACAACCAGCTTGCCGAGAAGTCATGGGATTTCATTTGGAACCGCACATACATCACTCCGGACTATGATGTCTATGATGGTGCTCACACTCCGACTTGCTCGGAAATCAACAAAGCTCAGTTCTCTTACAATGCTGCTATGCTGTTGCAGGGCTGTGCGTATATGTACAACTCGGTACGTCCCCCAATCTTTTAAAGGTCTTCATATAGGGTCTCTCGTCGTTGCCGTTCGGATTACCAAGCCACTTTCTTGGAATCATGCCCGATATTATACTCATGTAGATCCATTTGAAGACATACACTTTCTAATATATCAAAACAGACCAATGGTGACCCGAAATGGAAGGCTCGTCTGGATGGTCTGACCTCCCGGATGAAGGAAGTCTTCTTTAAAGATGGCATCGCATACGAACCATCCTGCGAACCCCCTCCAGGTTCCTGCAACTCGGACATGGAATCCTACAGAGGCTATATGCACCGCTGGATGGCCAACGCGGTTCAACTGGCGCCATATCTATACCCCGAAATTATGCCCACGCTCATATCATCAACACAGGCAGCGGTCCAGCAGTGCACAGGTGGTGCCAATGGACGCATGTGTGGCTTTCATTGGACGACTAAGCAATATGACGGCTTGCAGAGTGCCAGTTTGCAGATGAATGTTCTTGGCGCATTAACATCAATACTGATGCCCACTGTTCCGCCTCCGTTGACCAATACTACGGGTGGCACGTCACAGGGTAACGTTAATGCCGGTCAAGGCCAGACTGAATTGCCGACTTTGTCTCCCATCACAACGGGTGATAAGGCGGGCGCTAGCATCCTCACCATTCTCATTGTTACGGGTGCTCTGTCGGCATTTACATGGATGAGCATTGACTGAGATAGTCTGCCAGGCGATCCCACCAAGTCAGATTCATGCATCTTCGTTCGCATCTCAGGCAAGCGAAGGAATCACATTACGACTTCCACATGCGACCCTGTATCTCCGACTCAGAACACTCTAGGAATAGAGTGAACTGAGGAAAGGACAGTGAAGGTCCTCCTGGACACAAATTCACATGGTAAATCTACGGCAGGTTAGGGGGAACAAAACAACCTATGGCGTTTATGTGACAATTGGAGTGCTTTTTTGCAAACACTCAACTCAGGTTCATTCATCTGCCCGACCGGGAAAGAAAAAGAGGAGAGACATCAACCTCATATGAACGGCTAGATAAAGGCCCATTTTAGCAATTAGGCTAGCTTTTTTTTTTCGTGGCTCTGGTAGTTTTTCTCGGGTTTCATCTTGAACCACGTCCTTGTAAAATGGGTAATTTCTATTGTTCCGCGCGAAGTTCGGAGGGCTCTCTTCTCTCGATTTGATTTGTCTCTTGCGAGTGTGATTGATGTGGCGGCGAGGGAAAAGGGGGAAGAATTATGCATGTTCGTACGCCTACTTCCTTCCATGATGATTTGTCGTTGAAGGTTTTAAAATTGCTTCAATGCTACCTTGTGTGAATGATATGTGACGACTTGGTAATGCTGAGCCATTGATGGTTGTTAGAAGTTTCATTTTGATTTCGCCCGATATTTGTTTTTGTTTTTTTTTTTTCGAATGATGGTACCCAGAGAACCCAGCAAAAAAAAAAAAGACTTGATACCTCCCACAGCTCGCTGCATGCTAAAGATCGAACATCAATGTATCAATTATGTTCACAGACATGGAGACATCGCCTACATGGTTGAGACTGAGTACTAGGTATCTAGCTGGACATACCGAATTGTTTAGAAATCGAATGAACCTGTTGATAGATAAGAGCTTCCTTTTCCTCTCTTGCTCCCGATACACCTTTTTAGTTCTCCCTCTCTCTCTCTCTCTCTCTCTCTCCCCCCGTCGTTCCGCCACGTTTTGAACGAGTGGATGGGTGATATGAAAGAACGTAATTAATGGGGGACTTGATTGAATTTAGTAGGTACCTAGGTAGTGAAGGTGAATATTGCGATGGGAAAATCTTATTTCTTCTTCTCCTCCTCCTCGTTGACTAGGTAGGTAGGTATTTACTAATACACCATGCTACGCTATTATGTTTTATTTCGTCCTTGGACGGTTAGGGTGAGGGATGGGAGATGAGAAGGCAAAAAGAAGGAGAAAGAAGAGGGGAGATATGCTGAGCTGCTCCGTCATCCACATACGCCAGGCTGTGTACGCATAGGTCGTGAATAATACAGAATGTATTTTGTTTTCACGTTGATACGTACGTAGAAGCACGATTTTCGACTGCTTGATATTTTGGAGGAAGCGTCTTTGGCCATTATAAGTGAAAGTATGAGCAGTGGAAGGAATTTCCAAAAAAAAAAGTTGAAAAAAAAGTTGGAGTTCTGTGTAAGCAGCTCTATGCCTCTGACTGGTCTTGGACGGTTTTTTGTGCGGATTTCACTATGATCACAAGGCTCGCGGTTGTCTACCTATCTACCCGCGCGAGCGAGATCACGTAATAGAAGACACTGATAAAATACAAAGGTTATTCGTGGTGATGTGTGAGGCTCTCTACCGGTATGGAGTGCACTTTAAACCACCTCGTGGGTATGGATGAATACCGTAGAACACAAGCCGACACCAGGTTTGATGCCCGTTTAGACTGGAGTGTCCATGCAGCAAAGCCTTCTAACGTGTCTAGATAATCAGCATTTCAGTCGCATAAAAAGTAGCAATGAAGCCAAAAATGGTTTTTTTTTTTTTTTAGATTAGCCCCTGCTTTAGGAGCTTGAAGCGTGAGTCGATTGTTCTCGAGATAATATGCCTATCAACCATGGATTTATAGACTGGCCGAGTAGGTACCTATCACAGTAACCTCGGGTTGAATTTCTCTGCTTCTTTACCCAAGGGGTCCTTTCAGATTGGACATCTCCATTGCACGAATCTCGAGTTCGTTTGGGTATCCGTGAATACAGCCCTCATTTCTCCCGACCGAATTGTGCGTACCGTTCTAAGGTAACTACCAGGATGAATAATACTGGCAAGGGGCAATGCTCTGCCATGGGTCTTCAGTGTTCGCCTTAACGCCATTTTTTCCCCTGCCAATTCTCTATGAAGCAGGGTCAACGGGTTGCCTGCCAAAGTTCCTTTTTGTGCCCGTTTCGTCACAGCGCTCGCTCATCGACCCTTAAAGGGGAGCGAGGGCTGGCTTATTTATCGCGATCGCCACCGATTCTTTCGAGTGCTTCGAGCATTACGACCGAGTTTCCTCGAATGACCTGTACGAGTAAAGCGTGAGAAAAAGCTCTCTTTGGAATGGAAAGGATCGTCATATATTGATTGTTACGTACAACCATCCCTAACCGGACCTTCTCACCACCATCCTTTTCCTCTACCGCGTCGTCTAGGACAATGTTCAGGAAGACCTAGTATAAAGGTCAGCGCGTCATGTATTTGGCATAGGACTTCCGTGTGAGAGGCGACGTACATCGTAACCGCGAAGGACGCCAATGACTTTGCGGCTACCATTTAGTTGGACGAAGAGTCTCTTGTCGAGATACTGTGGGGGAGCTGGTCAGTTATTCAGCACTAATCTGGCGCGTGTTATGGGCAACTTACCTTCTTGAGCTCTGGCTGGGCTGGTGCCATCTTGGTGTTAGAGAGAGAGATTAGATTTGTAGATGGATCGCGAAAGAATCGTGGTAGACGTGACAAGCGTTGGCCGGCTCAGAAGTGGTTGGCAGCTTTCTTGGGCGAGGTCGCTGTTGGCGGGCATCAGGTGCTATAAGCGTTTACATAGTGGTACTTTACAGGTACCTGGGGCAGCCTGAATCCAGGTGGCTTCTATCTTGTACCCCACCTGTACCCGGCCCAGTGACTCCGACGTACCTTCGATAAGCGTCAGTTGTCCTTTATCGATAAGGATTCGCCCGTAGCTATCCGTCCCCGGTGATGGCAACCCAAGCTTGGAACGTAACCCTTCCTCCCGCATATACATGACATATTCGCTCCCAGAAGACCACCAAAAAAATGAGTTCGTTCGCGGCAAAGAGAAAAGCACGCAAGATAACTGTTGTAGACGACGAAGAAACACCTTCGATCGAATCTTTAAATCCTCCACCCGAACCACAGGAACCCGCGCTTCAACCCACATTCAAGAGTCGGAAGCCGTTCAAGCAATCATCACTGCGGAAATCCGTAAACTTCAACGACGAATCCCTGACGGACGAGACTAAGCCATCGAATAGCCCAGACGATCCCGAAGATCAGGAAGATGGCGGCGCTCCAGTACGGGTGGTGCGTCCCTCAATCACCAAACCGGGCCTTGCAAAGCTAAAGAAACGGCAATCCGGCTCGCGGCTGTCGTTCGGGCCGAGCGAGTCGACCGCAGATGGCGACGACCCCATGGTCCTAGGCGAAGAGGTTTCTACGCCGAAGAAATCCAACCTCGCAATGTCTGCGGCCGAGAACAGAGCATACAAGCGAGGCATCTCCAAGAACCTACCCCTTGGCCGACTTCCCATGCGATCGATGGAAGACGATGACGATCGGCCGAGATATAGCAAAGAATACCTCTCTGAACTACAATCAGCTACACCAAACACGCCGCGAGATCTCTCTAGCCTACAAATCACTTCCGAGGAAGATGAGAAGTCTCTGGATCCCTCCGAGCTCGAGGGCGCCATGATTGTGGATACGACTACCGCGTCGCTAACTGCTGTCCATTCCGCGACCGCGAACACAGCAATATTGACAGAAGCCGAGATCCGAGAGAAGAAAGAACGGCGGGCGCGTTTTGCGAAGCAAAAAGGCAGCCGTGACACCGATGATTACATTCCACTATCAGACGATGATGATAACCACGACGAGCGGAGGGCGGGTGATTCATACATCTCTCTATTATCACGGAAATCCAGCGGGAAGGCAGATACTCGGCTCATAGCTGAGGATGAGGACCTAGGCGAGGGTTTCGACGACTTCGTGGAAGACGGCGGGTTATCACTAGGCAAGAAAGCAGAACGCGAGGCGCGCAAACGACACCGCGCCGAGATGGCGTCGTTAATATCGGCTGCCGAAGGCGCCGGGTCGGACGGCGAGGCGGCCTCAGATGACTCCGAAGCAGAGCGACAGGCCGCCTTCGAGGCCGCGCAGACCCGTGCTGGCATGGACGGTCTTGCCGAGGAACGGGAGCAGCAGCGGCGGCGACTGGGTGCTCGCGAGGGCGTAGTCCCCGTGCCACCCAAGATCACGCCCCTACCGGACCTGAGCGTGCTCGTGGAGGCCTTCAAGGCCCGCATGCAGCAGAAGGAGGCAGACCTGAACCGCATGCGCGCCCACATCGCCGAGCTGAAAGCCGAGCGGGAAGGCGTGTTGAGGAGGGAACCAGAGGTGCAGAAGCTGTTGAATGCCGCAGGTGAGCGGTATCGCGCTGTCATGATGTCCGGGGCCGCAAATACTAGTACTGCTGCCCAGAGTGATAATAACGAGGCTTTGGCAGATGGCGGCGCCAGCCTGAACGGGGAGGGCACTGTAATGGCGGCGAGGACATTGCTGGACCAATTTAGAGATAGGCCCGGGACGCCGGGCGAGAGGGGGCTGGAGAGTCTCGGGACGACGCCAGTACGACAAGCGCAGATGGATTTATGATTTATGATACCCCCTGTCTCTTCTTTTTATAGAGAATGTAAGCATTGGATTGCATTACTTCACAAATCTTTCATCCGTGACATGTGGAGTTTGAAGTGCCATGATCCATTCGATATATGGAATATGTATGAGAGATAAAAATATCATAAGAGAAAGTTCAACAAGAATAGACTGATGCTGCATACAAAGCCCATTCCTGTACCAGTTACATATTGATACACAGAAATTACCCATCTGGCCTCCCCGAACCGTCATTCTACATACTTTGGAGTTCCAAGGGCTTTGCTTTATATAGTATACAGACATATAGCCTTGAGCCCCTTGTCCAGCGTTCATAGACTTCATGCACAACAGAAGCTCCAAATTTCACCGTAAGCCTTAAGGTCATTAGATGGTCATAGCCTATTTCGACCTCGAAACACCAGCGCCAATGACACCGGGTAGTTTCTCCTCGCCAACGTTGAACAAAAGACCGATGGAGAAGGCAATCGTGCCAACAAGGGTAATACTAACGCCAGCGAAGAGCCAGAAGGGCGTGCTGATGTCTCGCTTCTGGCACATGCCGCCACCCCAGTGGAACACCTGCTCGCGGCCCTTAGAGTCCGTATCGACGGTTTTCGCGCAGTGGCAGAAGAAGCATGAGTTGTCCGTGGCGTCCTTGCCCCAGCGGTCCACGCATTGACCGTGGCCCGAACACGAATTTGTCGCCGTCTCGCAGGCGTTAAAGGATGCAAAGCAAGTGGGTACCGTCGCGGGGCGGCCAGCAAGGGCGTCGAAGCCCTTGTTAGTGCTTGAGCCGTGCCCACTCTGGACAAACATGCTCGAGTCTGACGGCGCAGCCATCACCTTCTCCTTCTGGTATTGTAGTTGACGGCGTTGTAGTTTGTCGTCTTCCGTCTCGGGAGAGGCGCTCGGGTCGAGGAAGACAATGGTCGTCTCCATCAGACCTTCGTTCGCGTACGACTTCAGCGTAGCGAGATTGGCGCTGAGCTGCTTTATTACGTTGTGATCCTGTAGAGAAATTAGATGGTGCTAATTGGTATAATGTCAGGGAAGTGCGGGTAGGCGTCCTGCTATACCTTTGTAGCATCGTATTGGAGATACTGTGTCGTCCCAGTCCAGCATTTACTGGACTCTTTGCCCTTCGGGTTGATGGCGGATCCAAACGCACAACCAGAGTTGGCCTTGAGGGGTAACCGTCTGAGATCGGGGGCTGTGAAGGCAAGCGGTACGTGGGGCATGGCGGCCTTGAGTTGCTTGTGTTGACTGGGAGCGACACCTGAGAAGGCGATGACAAGTTGTCTTGGTTCCTCGACGTCTGAGCTGTCGAACAGGGAGCGCGTGGGTTTCCCGAATTCATTGACATATGAGACGACTTCATCTTGGTCCAACGATTGAGGGACCTCGCCCAATGCCGATGGTCGGTCGGGGGAGCTGAGTCGCTGAACGAGGATGGCTTCAGCGAGGGAATTCGGTATCGACGGAGGATTCGATGATGTGGCGTGTTTACTGTGTCTGAGCATGTATGCTTCGGCATGCTGCGGTGTCGAGTCTGCGGCAGCGACACCAGCTAGTGCTGGCAGCAAGAAGCTGTTAAGCTTCATAATGGGTGGCGTTGCGTGGCCGGTAGCGCAATTCACTGGTGTAATTATCGAGGAGATACGGACGATTAAGACGCTCCAGCGTGGGCTGGATGAGGTATGGACGATGATAGGTGACGCTTGAGAGATCGAGATAGGTAGGCAGGGGAGGCAGTTGGCAGTTCAAGCGCAGATGGTGCCTACTGAAACCACCTGGCAGATGTTGCTCATTGGCGATAACTACCAAGTCTAGAGTAAGACTAGTCTAGTTAGTCTGTGCATCCACAGCTGTCCCCTGTGTCCCGATGTCATTTCCTATCGCCACGTGATCTGTGCTACCTGGCTTATACATGGAAAGTTGACATAAGCAGGCAGCGCATGCTACCTGCACCCCAGTGTACAGACTGTGAAGTAGTGTACCTGGGTAGAATGGCCCCTCCGTCCGAGTCGCTGGTATCAACTTCCATTACCCTGCTGGTACATCTTCCTGCGATCAATACGCGACGATATCCTTCAACCCACCCACTCTCAAGTCAATATTTCCGGATACCTGAATCCACTGCGCGCACTCCCCGGCCTTTCTCACTTTCGTCTTTCTTTTTGTTCCTCTCGCATCGCGCCACCTAATAGGTTATAATCCACCGGAACAACATTCCATTCATCTTTAGTCGACTCCCCCGTTCCTCGTCGTTCGTTGCCGACTTGTACGCAAAAGCGTCATCTGAGCCCTTCCCGGCCGCCGGGTCGCCGGTGCGCCTCCTTAACTGCCCATCATGTTTCGACTATTACGTCCTCGACGATACCTGATGGCCCTCGCTGCTCGAGCGCATCCCAAACACACTCCTCAACCAGAGATTATCCGAATACAACGGGTCAGGTTTCATAGAAAGCGCAAGATCATGTAGGCACATTGTTTCGTTCACTTATTGAGTACTCTTTCGTCCTGACCTTTTACCTACAGCGAATACCTCCTTAAATTCGGCATTGCCTATGCCGCCTACAGGGTCGTTACTCGTATCCTGGCTAGGGCAGTAGATGACGAGCTATCCGAGATGACCGAGCAGGAGCAAAGAGCCGTCGAAGCACTGGATGCAGAGCCCATATTCATACCCTTTCCCGGGTTCACACAGGAGGTCTACCCGCTGCCATACCGGGGCTCAGATCCCGAATGGCAAGCCTACATGAAGATCAATGAGCATCCAGACCTTCTACTATCAGTACAGAGTAAGTATATCTGAGGCAACATACGAGGCCTTGCGCCTACTAACTATGGTGTAGAAAGTCTTGCCGAGGTCGTGCGCCGAGTCGTTGTGAAGAACGCCATCCAGCAAGGCGACTCCGAGGCACAAATCTCCAGATTTTGGTTTGACGTACAGTATCCCCCCAGTCCGCCACCACAGTTCGTTCGACGAGGGTATGCAACCTCCCCGTTGTCCCCATGGCGCATCTCGTTAGCTAATGTATGCTCTTAGATTATCGATAGGTGGCGAAGACGGTATAGCGTGGGCAGAACGTCCGGTCACTTCCACTGCTGTGTTTTGGACGAGGCGCGCTCTCTGGCCCTCCGCCCTCACAAGTGCACTCTGGACTTTCACACGCGCTCTGGTATCGCAAAATGTTGAGACCGTTACGAAACTATTCGATTCTGAAACTCAAAACCTCTCCTTGACGGATGTGCGAGGAATATTACGAAGGATCCGGCGGCAGTTGAACAAGTCATCGGAGACCGGTTCAGTATCGTCGCCCATTCAAACTCAAGACCGTGCAAGCAGCGAGTCAGCTGGTAGTTCATTGCCTTCCGTAGATAAGAGATCCACGGGCTCAACAACTGCGCCAGCGACTCTTGGTTCAGGCTCCAGTGTCAATAATGCCATGCCTGCCATGTCGAGGGCGCCGGAGGGATCCGTGCTTCGTGCGCTGCTGGATCATACCAGTGGCCCACGATATCAGTTCAAGAAGAATTTTCGCCAAAGGTGGCGCGGGCCGACTCCATACCCGCCTCGAGGCTCAATACGTCTGACTGGCCTCGTTGAGATCATTACCCCGCGGCATGTCATTACGGTAGACTGCGTTGCATGGTGGGATCCCCAGACGAGGACATTCGATGCCAAATCGATGAGACTGGTTTATCGGGGAGTTGAACTGAGGTCACAAGGCCCGCTCAGGTAGCCTCGACCTCGGTCTGGGCCAGGGAATTGGATAGATCAAGCAGAAACGTAGCGTTGTAATTTTTTATATACCTATCATACATGGCGCTTTGGGAGAGACAGGTGGTCATGCGGCATCATCGGCAGGGCATTTAACGCCACCCATCAGACAGGCTTGAAGACTGGCTTGAAGACTGGCTTGATGCCACTGGCACAGCTGTCTCTGGCAATGGTTGTCACCCTGACAGCCATTTGGCTTTTCTTTTGGGATCAAAACATCGCACAGCAAGCGGGTTTGATGAATCTCCAAAAAAAAAAAATAGAGAGCACTGTGTAGGAATACGATACTGTAGATAGGTAGGTTGAAGACGTGTGGAGAGAGAGGCAAAGAGATGTTTGATTTTCTAGCATCATTGAAGTTTGCTAGCTAATTGATCGGATTCGACCATGATAATCTCATCTCACCGTTTTCTTTTGTATCCCAAACTCATGGCAACTTGTAAGTTGTCACTCCATTCGTCCAAACTGGGAAGAAAGGGAGGTCAAAGGGAGAGGATCAGATGCTAAAAAGGATGCCAAGTTCTAGACGGAATACTTACCTGGTGACTGATTCAAATACCAACAAAAAAATGAAGCAGAGTTATCGTGAAATCATCAATAATAAGTATTACACGAGGAGTCGAAAAAGAATGGTCCCAGTGAGGCTTGAACTCACGGCCTTCGCATTTACTAATGTTACCAATTTCTTGCTAATATTAGTACGACGCTCTAACCAACTGAGCTATGGGACCCGCTTGTTGATGTCTCGATCATGGCTTAGCTAGCATCAAGTCAGTTAGTCCACCTGCTAAACTCGGTTAGTCGGGTTCTACTCCCGTATGGAGCAGTTTCTTTGCAAATCGGGATTCTGGATCATGCCGTCGCCATGGTTGCACGTGACAATGTTTACCTCACAATGTCTCCTAGCTCGATGATTATAGTTGACCCATGACTTTTTGGTCGCAAAAACTCGACTCGCCCATTTCGACCGTCAGCAAAATGTATTCCGGTAGGTAGGAAGTTGCCGATGTTATTTTTGTTGGCCTGCCATCGGTTAGGGGAACGATAGATATGGTCTGTAAGTATTTACTATCATAGCCTCGGTTGTGTATCGAACTTTAAGGGCAATTACCGTTGATAATGCCCCTAAGAAGCCTCATTAGCTCGATGCTTAATACCCAGGGAAATTCCGCTCGTGCGGCTCACTCTTTGAAGACGCGTTAGGTACGTGATATTGGCGCGGACCACTGTTGTGATGATACCACTGCGGATAAGGACGTTAGCTTGGGAGAAACTGGCACCTGCCTCACGCAGTGATTAGTGTCTACTGGCAGGTACTTCACGGCAGGTCTAGTTATAGTTGTAGTTGTAGTTGTAGCCGACACTCGTAGAAGATAGGTGGATAGGTACCTGCCGACGGGGCAGCGACGCGACCCTTCGTTATGAGGCCGCTGCAGCCCGACGGCCTCTTTTATAGGGAGAAGGAACAGAAACTCTAGTGGGCACCCGAGGTGACTCAATTTAATACTAAGTACCTGTAGGACATTACTACACCTGTGTGCTTTCTCTGCTGTAGGGGAGCCCGTCGTAGAAACCCCTAACCTGCCCACACGCCCGTTGCTGCCTCAACGCCCACGTGCTAAATTACGTCCAGTGAATAAATGGCCTGAAAACAGAATCAAACGGAGCCGGGAAGCCGTTCCTTCCTGGGAACTATCTAATCGATTCGTCCGAACTGGCCGTCCTTACCTCTTACCAAACTGATCCCTCCCGGTCACTGTCAACTTTACTCCCCTTTGTCTTATCCACAACATCTTTTCCACGGACCATCGCGCCGTGCATTAGATGTTAATAGGTAATACTATTACCCGCATCAAGGCCGACAGCTCTCCAGCATTGTCAAATCATCACCATCACTATCATCATCATCGTCGTCTTGTTACATTCTTTCCGGCCGCAGTACGTCCATTGGATATATATATCCCGGGCCTGCTCACGTCGCCCATCACTTGATTGTCCTTATTCCTTGCTTGCCGACTCCATCGGCAACTCTATTCAAGGATTTCAAGATGGTCAGAATTATCAAATTCAACACCCGCCCGCGCTCTTTCGCAAACGACGAGCCGGAGTCGCCGCCGCTGCCGCCGTCGCCGCCCAATGGAGAAGGAAGCCAATTGTCACCTAGCATTGAGCTAGATGACAATGACAATGACGACGACGACAACGAGGCTAACATCAGTTGCACCTACCTGAGAGTTGGCAATGCTTTGGAAGGCCTGGTCGGTAAGTCGAAGCTCCCATTAAAAGACCATTTGCAAGCTCTATCCCTGCCGCTCAAATCACTAACCCGGTCGCGACGCAGCGGCCACCAAATATCAGAAACCCGTATGGGATCCGAAGCATGAGACCGTGGTGGCCACCATATCCCACCCGGCCCTGGCCAATCGCTCTTTAGATATCCCCTTGAGAAGAATGGTTCCCAGCGGGAAGAATCACACGCAGATGATGCACCATGGCGCAATATTCGGTGAAAAGAACCTCGATTTAGAGGAATTTGCGATAGAAGTCAATTACTTCAACAGGCTGAAAACCAGGTTGCTGGACAAACATAATCGTTACTGGGAGAAGGGCGTCTGGAGACGCTCCGGCACGTACAGGAATGTTTTGCTTGCCGACACTTTGGATGTGGCCATGCACTTGCACACCCGCCGGTCGTATGAAGATGTTAGTATCATAAAGTTGACCCTGCACTTTGTGTGTTGCTTATTAGATCGCTAACCGGTGTTGTCAAAACAAAAAGCTTTCAGAGGACGACTTACTACTCACAGCTTCATTAGAGCTGCTCGAAATATGCCAGCTTCTGCGGGAACCATGGAACAAAGATTGTGGTCCAAAAAGTACACCAGTGCCGAGCCTCCTTTCTCGCCAGCTCAACATCAGCGTGAGTATCGGCCTCGTGAAGCCTCTCAAACGCCATATCCAGATCCTTATGACGAGGATCTACCACAGGGATGAAGACTTCGGCTGGTACAGTTTTCATTTATTCCTGGTGACGTTTGTGCTGCTACATAACGTCGACTTGACCATTACTTACTATCTTAATTCCTCCAACGTAAGCATCACCGCTTATCCGTGGGCATGGTCATGACAAAGCCCCCCCCACCCCAAGCAACCAAGCAACCAAGCTGACATATTGGAGCAGGCCAGTAGATCTAGCGCGGAAAATGTCGAGAGCCTGGAGAAAGAAGCAAACAATCTGCTCCATTGCTTCCACGGGCTTTGCGAATTGCACCCTTCCATTGTGCCCAGCTTTGCGTCGATGCGTGAAGCGCAAGCGCCTTTCCTCGACGCGCAAGAGATGAATTACTTGTCCCAGGTTGTGAAGTTCGTTGAGAGACCAGGTGCGAGAGGCCAATCCCCTTCCAGTCACCACTGACGTCTATGGCTAACGGTTGGTAGGCGTTCAAATTGATCTACGAAACTCGCGAAAGGAAAAGATATACGGCGATGACAGGTCTTACTGGGCTATTCAGCTCTTTGAGTCGAATTGGGAGCCTACGCTGTTCTCACCACCGCGTCGAGGTCGCAAAGCGGTTCGCTTCGCCTGAAAGGGGGGAACCAGAGAGAGAGGGGGAACGGGGGGAAGTGAGGCTAAGGCCTAAGTAAAGCCTGTTAATATGACAGGCGAAAGCTCTGGAAAAGCTCGGGATGTCGATATCATCACGGTGGGCTCTTTCATTCGTATCAGTAATAGCTGCATGATATTCAAGGGCACCGTCACATTACCTGGAGACATTGCATCGTTGAAGGGGTCGATGATGTTGTAAACTATAGGTAACACGGAATAAATATGGCGTTTCGAGGTTAACACGCGAAGTCGTCGATGCTCAGAAGGGGGTCGAATGACATACTTTCTCGTGATATATCCCGTTCTAGTCATCTTTCGGCTGCCACGTGCTTCATCGTGAGTACAACCGTCGCCATGTATCTGAAGATGCCAAAGCTCCAGACGACAATAAATGATTACCTTATACGCGAGGTGCCTACCAAGCCGTGATGGCATGGCTCCTGCATCAGTGACGCGGACCTTTGCTACGCAGGCCCGGATGTAGCCGATGATACGGCACCCGTGGCTGCAGTCGAACCCCTGCTCTATAGGGCAACGGGCGCTTGGATGGGGTTGAAGCTCGCGACTCGCATGCCCGTGAGCGTGAGTATTTGCCACCGGGAAAAAGAAAAAGTGGCTTCCGGTTCCTTGAATTTCGCTGGGGGCTGCATTAACTCAACTGGAGGCGGGGATTGTATATCTCCTCATGGCCGTTGTTTGACTTTTCCCATTGTTTTTGGTTGTGACCTGGTCGTAAACCTTACCTAGGTAGGTACCTGCTCAACTTGTCTTGGGCAGACCTTTTGAACTGTGCTGTCGGCTGCTCCGAAGCTGGCCCGCTGTAGCTATACCAGGATCACCTTGGCTGGCTCAACCTTGGCAGGCAGGTTCTCCGAACGCACATGTTTTCTACCACCGGAGACTTCCTCTGTGACATGTGCATAGTATGGCGTAGGTACCTAGGTAAGGTTAGGCAAGGCAAGGCAAGGCAAGCTAAGGTGATGTCCATTGTGAATACCACAGGTAGTTTAGTCTCGTCTAGGAGGTGTGATGAGGGTTGCAAAATACCTACACATTGTATGATTGTAGGGGAAACGACAGGACGAAGGGGGAGCCCCGGTTGTAGATACCTACCCTGCACTGCTTACCGCTCTCTCTCTCTCTCTCCCTCTCTCTCTCTCTCCCTCTCTCTCTCTCTCCCTCTCTCGCCACACTCTCTCTCTCCCTCTCTCGCCACACACGAGTTGCACAGCTTTTCTTTACCGGTCGTCCTCACCTTGGCTCGTTGTCGTCCGCATTGGGCTCTATTCAGCCAACGTAGAAGGATCATGGGAGCTGAGGTCGAACCGACCAACTGGGCTTGTAAACTTTCCCGCCTTTCTCAACCGAATGTAAGCTAAGGTAGGGATCAATTGTAAACAAGTCGTCGAAATAACAACACGCGCCGTTTGTGTAGACAGATATCCACATCAGAGATCAGAATACTTTCGAGGAAAACTTCACCATGCAGCAGAAAATGCCTAACGTGAGGTTCCCGGGTCGTCCGCTTATTTCGTACCCGGTCCTAAGGCTTCTCTACAAGGCCCTCTACACAACTACCGTCATCGCCCGGTTGCCGTTATGGATCATTGGTTACTCGCTTTTCCGGGGCATGAGGCCGCTCCCGACAGTAAGTAATCATTCGGATGTCACTTCTCCGCAAGGTACAACGGGTCCCAGTTCGAGGACATCATGTCTCTGTGGTTTTCCCTGTTCCTGGCGCTACACTTGCCCTTGGCCCAGACTACCATTAGCCAACTGATTGCTGCAGTGGAATATCAGACAATCTCTCATGATTCGGATCTTCACCGAATCTCTTATCATGTCTAGCCGCACAGAGACGCCGGTGCCACAGCCACTGAATCCCGGAGAGGAGAAAGACAGATGGGAGACGATGGCGTCGTTTCCGAACCATGTATACCGCGGTCCTTTAGAGCACCAAGACGTCAAGCCCGCCGCCATCGGGGGGACGTGGTACCCCAAGAAGCCCAGCGATCCCGCCAACGCACCCGTGGTAGTCCTGCATCTCCACGGGGGAGCATTTGTGTTAAGCAACGGACGCAGTACGGATTACGGCGCCATGTGTGACCGGTTCCTCCAGTACGGCAATGTCGGAGCTATATTCATCCCTCAGTACCGGCTATCGAGTCGTCCGACGTCGGCTCCGTTCCCTGCGGCACTGCAGGACTCACTGACGAGCTACTTGTACCTCGTGCGCACGCTCGGGATCCCGCCGTCTCATATCACGATTTCGGGCGACGGCGCAGGGGGTAATCTGGCTATCGCGCTACTTCGGTACCTTGTCGAGTACGGCGTAGAACTCGAGATCCCCCAGCCCAGGAGCGCCGTCATCATCGCGCCGTGGGTATCACCCGTCAAGTTCCTCTGGCCTAATATCACCATCATGAGCAACCCGAACTTCTACACAGATTTCCTGGGCCTGGAATTGGGTCGTTGGGGCGCCAAGTCGTACATTCCCCGCGAGATGTCGCCGGAGCACCCGTACATTTCGCCGTTGGGCCACCCTTTCCACACGTCCGTCCCGCTTCTCGTGACGCTGGGTGAGGCCGAGATACTCGCCGTTGATGGCAGGAAATGGATCGATGAGATGCGCCGCGTCGAGAAGAACGTTGTCGAGAGTTACTATGAGTCTGGAGCACCTCATGCTACTGTACTCTTCGGCCACATCCTCGGCTTCAAGGCGAGCGCAGCGGCGGTGGCGGAGAGAATCGGGATCTTCATCAGGAAACATGCATAGTAGTGGGCAGTTGAAATATGAAGCCAAGCCATAACGTTGTAGAATGAACCGGTTGGTCTCTATGCACTGGCTGACTAGTACACGCCAGTACCTACTATGTATGTTTAGTGTCGCGAATGTGGTTTGAGGCATTTATTTTTATCACGATTCACTTTTGTACCATTATTGCTCTTGGGTTTTCTGTAGCCATTCTCATTAGAGTTGTCATGCTGAAGGAATGAATCAATCGCCGAGCCTATCCATGATCTGACTGAGAGGGTTACAACTAAAGTGTGCGTGTGCGTGTGCGTGTGGCTTATGTACCAGTTGTAACTTGCCAGTTGGATTTGGCGAAGACGGTGGCATAGATGAGCTACCTATTCGTCCGAGTCGAGTCACGATGTCATTAGCTGAATTCGCTTCCGGTGTAGGCGCAAGCGAGTCGCGTTAGTACTGATAGGAACAAACAGGTTGCAACTAAGTAGGTTAATAGTGTTTTACAGTTCTGTACAGACTGAAGATTGTAGGTACACTGAAGATCTTGATCACTTAAGAAAGAGATGACAATCTCCAATGCTGGTGGGGGAAGGTTGCTGCTACCCATTTTTTGAACCCCGAATCTAGATAGGGAGTCTTTCTCTGGTGAGTCGTGACAGGAGACCAACCAATCAAATGTTATTCTGTTCGCTGACTAACTACTCGTACGTATGTACCGATCTAGATGGGGCTTTCTCCGGTTAACTATGACTAATATTCTTACTTAGGTTAGTTGCTCACATCCATGAACATGAGGGGCCGAGTCGAATCTCAGCTTATCCTCGAATGGTAGTAGTACCGGTATCTGTAGAGGTCGTACACTACACAGTCAGAGTCATCGTCTTTTCGAGAAAAGTCGCGATGGGAATAGGATAAAGCCAGCATCTGATACATCATCATTATCATTATCATCATCGCCATCGATATCAGCATGACTAGCGACTTTAGACCCGCGTTGATCATTGTCGATATGCAGGAAGACTTCTGTCCGCCGGTGCGCACCTCTGCCCATCTCGTGATTCCAGGCTAAGGAGAATCCGACTGACAAAAGTGAGGTCCAAGAGTGGCTCACTCGCCGTTGACTCGGGCCGCGACATCGTAGCCCCCCTGAACGAGCTGCTCTCGCTGCGCTTCGTCCTCAAGGTGGCCACGAGAGACTGGCACCCGCCGGACCACATCTCTTTCGCGGCGAATCACCCGGGCAAGCAACCGTACGTCGACAGCGTGACTATTGTGAACCCGTACAACGCTTCCGAGAGCTACTCGTCGCAGCTGTGGCCGGTGCATTGCGTGCAGAACTCGCCGGGCGCGGAGCTGGTGCCGGAACTGGACGTCGCCAAGGTTGACAAGATCATCGACAAGGGCACCGACCCCCGCGTGGAGATGTACAGCCCTTTCTACGACCCGTTCCAGCACCCACGCGCCTGCGATACACGGCTGGCGGCGCTGCTGCACGAGCACGCTATCACGGATGTGTATGTGGGGGGTCTCGCCGGTGATTACTGTGTTAAGTGTTGTGCCGAGGACGCTGCGGCCAAGGAAGGTTTTCGGACTTACCTCGTTGAGGAGTGTACAAGGCCGGTGAATTCGGCCAGTTGGGCCGAGTGCAAGAAGGCCATAGAAGCATCAGGCGCTAAAGTTGTCGGCATGGACAGTGATGAAGTCCGTCGCCTATACACTATGGCACCATTGACATATACCAACTAGGTAGGCAGACACCTGCACTTTGTTGTAGGTACTGCATACTATTAACCTAGGTACCTTAAGACCTGTTCTTGTTACTTGGTCATAGAGTTGCGGAATACATACATCAAAGGTCGGACTCGGGCTCGGAGAGACGATTCGAGGGTTGTCCGGCAGCTGAGCTTACGCCTTGGAAGGTGGTCAGCTACGTATTGTGTGAGAGCATGTCGTCAGCCCTTATGTAGGTATGTAGTACCTACTGTACTTACACAATTAACCTAGGTTAGTTGGGTAGTAGGCACTAATTGTTGTGACGAGCCGCACGTATTGTGGTGTAGGTACACTAAATACGGACTACTTACTTACCTATCTAGGTGCAAAAACACCAGAAATAGTCATTCAACGCAGGGTTGGTTGGTGTTGAGGCTTTGATTACAGATTGTATTTAGTTTGGCGAGATGAAATACTGAGGTGAGTTCAGATTTCAACGCGTCACATCACATCGCATCACATCGCATCACGTATTCGTATCCGGCTTCAGGGCGGTTCGGTAAGGTAAAGGGAGTGCTTGCCTTATCGTGCTGTAGCGTAGGTACTTTGTTCATGCTGATCCAATCTTATCCCAACGTTCGAATTCGCAAAGATATATGTGTCATTTTCTCTACCTACCTACCTACCTACCTACCTACCTACTAGTTTACCTTAGGTACTTATTGGCCGCGCAGGAAACTTGTTGGTTTTGTCTTTATATTTTCTCTGGTAGTGTGCATAATGTCGGTGGTGTTGTTGAGTCTTGTTGGGCTCTGGGCCGTACGCTAGGTAGCTGGCAAGCACTGGCGACAACCAGGCGTGGGCAATTCATGCCCAGAAAGGTAACTCTCCGGCCATGATAGGTACCGTGCACTAGCAGCCAGGCACTACCGGTGCACTAACCTTATCCCTGAATAGCGGTTGTGGGGGCCGCTATGAGTATATCTTGAGACTAGGTTTGGCGTGCCACTTTAGCGTAGAAGTGCACTAAGTATGGGCTTGTAGGTATTCCACAACTCGTTCCACACAACTGCCTACTCGGAGATAGCTGGCAAGGTGTCCAGGATCGAACTTTTGTACATACCATCCTAAGGACTGCATGACTGAGGTGATGAAGATTGCCTTTCGGTAAAGCCGTCTCTGTCTCGATATTCGACGCTATCGCCGGAATAGGTACGGTGCACCTGGCTATGGCTACACCAGATATGGTCCGACGGTAATCTCGATCTTGTTCAAGTTAGCGGGGCGCTAGGCTCAGCATTGCATGTATGCGACATGAGAACCCACCCATTGATAGCGGTCAAAGCGGACCCACAATTTGGTCCTTAGCCTTCACCACGTGTGTTACCCTCGACTTGACGAACCCACTAAAATTTCTCTGCCATCCCAGCCCTCTTTCTTGTCCTCTCATAACCTTCTTTATTTCCCGCTCACCCTGTCACCTAATCCTCTGTTTTCTCCTGTGCTTGGTTTGCCTGTTACCAATTGACCGGCCCTGCGCGTTTGCGTCCTCCAGGTTCGGTTCATTCCCCAACCGACAAACCGCGGACGTACCTGTGCATGCCGATAATCGCATTCAGACGAGCCCTCCGACCACTCACCGACGAGCTGTATCATTAATCCCAATCGAATACCTGGTTCGGTTGTGTTCTACCTATTCCATTGGCCGGGCGTTGACTTCCCCAGCGCAATCCATTTGTCAGGTACGATGCTTTCCCTTCCTTTTTCTCGTGTCTAGTTCTGGTGTCGAGACACATTCTCTCTCCATGCCATGCTCTATACCCATCGTACCCATCGGTGTATGCCGCGCGTAAGGAGAGCGGCAAAGTATGATTGCGCAGCACATCAAATCGGTTCGCGTTCACTAACACGGTCTACTCTGTCACAGTCACACATCATCAAGTACCCCCTAATGCCGTCACGATAGTCGCAACATGCTTGCTGCTGCTTCGTTTCTCCCCTCCCGCTTTCGCGGTGAGCAGCCGAGCGACACCCCAGCGCCTCCCTCGAAGGCGAACAAGAAGATCACGCCCGTTCTGCAATTCTTTGCACGAGTTGCCTGCTCTCACCCAGTCCATACTATTGTCACTATCGCCTTAATTGCCAGTAGCGCTTATGTCGGTGCTATGAGAGAGAGTCTCTTGGACGCAACGAGGAATGTCAGGAATACCAGGAATGCGGAGTGGTCTTCACTAGTGGAAGGTAGCCGTGTTTTGAGCACCGGTCCCGAGGCCGGTTGGAGGTGGCAGGCCTTTGATGCCAATGACAAAGTCCCCCAGGATGCTGATCACCAGGCTCTGATAACCCTGGTCTTCCCCGACTCCAGTGAAAATGCGGCGCAAACAGCTCCTCTGGCGCACGTCGTGCCTATCCCCAACAACCTATCCGTTCACCATCTTCCATCCACATCGAACTCCATCACAACCTACGCGCAGGACAGCGCTTTGGCCTTTGCTGTCAAGTATAGCGAGGCCCCTGAATTTGTCGCCGCTGTCCAAGAGATTCCCAACGATAGCCCAGACAAGCAACCGCGCCGAAACGACTTAGGCCAAGATGAACAGAAAATGTGGATCATGAAAGTAGCCCGCGGTAATTCAGGAAACACTCTCGTGCGTTGGGTGCAGAATGCTTACTCCGAGTTCCTTGATCTCCTCAAGAACGCTGATACGCTCGATATCGTCATCATGATTCTTGGTTATCTTTCTATGCACCTCACCTTTGTCTCGCTTTTCTTATCCATGAAGAAGCTGGGCTCAAACACTTGGTTAGCCATCAGTGTACTCTTCTCTTCCACCTTTGCATTTCTCTTTGGTCTCAACGTCACAACCATGCTTGGCGTCCCCATCAGCTTGGTGTTGCTATCTGAAGGGTTGCCTTTCCTGGTGGTCACGATTGGGTTTGAAAAGAACATTGTCCTCACCAGGTCGGTGCTCTCCCATGCGCTCGAATACCGGAAGCCTGAGCAAGATAAGACCACCGGTAGTACCTCGAGGGTCTCTAGCACACACGATGGTGTGATTCAGTACGCTGTTTCACGAGCTATCAAAGACACTGGCTTCGATATTGTGCGGGACTATCTCATCGAAATCGTAATATTGATTGCTGGGGCTGCTTCCGGCGTGCAAGGAGGCTTACAGCAATTCTGCTTCCTGGCGGCTTGGATTTTGTTCTTCGATTGCATCCTTCTTTTCACATTCTATACCGCTGTCCTGAGTATTAAACTCGAGGTCAACCGTATGCGCCGCCACCTCGAGATGCGTCGAGCCTTGGAAGACGATGGTGTTAGTCGACGAGTCGCCGAAAAGGTTGCATCCAGCAATGACTGGCCTCGACAAGATACTGGGGACCGTGCCAGTGAAGCTCTATTTGGAAAGAACGCTAAGAGCAACAGCGTTCCTAAGTTTAAGTTCTGGATGGTTGTGGGGTTTTTCGGCCTTAACCTCATCAACGTCGTGACTATTCCTTTCAGAACAACTGGCCTGTCTGGCGTCAGCTCCTGGTCCGGTGGTCTGGGTGGTGTCGTGAGCATGCCGCCTCTAGACCCCTTCAAGGTCGCCTCCAACGGCCTCGATGAGATTTTGTTTAACGCTAGAAGCCACTCGATGCCCACCATCGTTACTGTTCTTACGCCTATTAAGTACGAATTGGAATACCCCTCCGTGCATTATGCAGTACCATCTACGGCGGCAGAAGACGGCCTAGAGGGTGACCGTGGCTTTGTTCAACTTGGTAAATATGGCGTGGGCGGGCGTGTCGTCGGCGGCATTTTCGAAAGTTTAGAGGATCCAATCCTATCGAAATGGATTGTGATAGCTCTTGCCATGAGCGTAGCGCTCAATGGATATTTGTTTAATGTTGCACGATGGGGAATTAAGGATCCCAACGCTCCAGACCACCCCATCAACCGTAAAGACCTTGCGGCGGCCGAAAGGTTCAATGATCCTCGCGACCAGGCTATGCTTGGACTTGGCGTTATGCAGGCGAAACGGAAAGGTGAATTACCCATTACACCAGCCGAAACCGACGACGAAGGCGCTCAGTCAAGGCGTCCTCCAAGGCCCGTGCCTGCCCCGATGGAGCCTCCTTCGTCACCACCATCACCGGACCTTATGCGCAGCCGAGAAGAATTGGACGTTTTACTCAAGGAAAAGCGGGTACACGAAATGAGCGATAGCGAGGTTATTGAGTTGGCTTTGATCAACAAAATCCCTGGTTACGCTTTGGAGAAGAGTCTCAAGGATTGTACACGTGCTGTCAAGATTCGGCGATCGATCATCTCAAGGACCAGAGCCACCACCGGTACAACAAGTCTTCTGGAACGATCAAAGCTGCCTTACCAAAATTACAACTGGGATCAAGTTTTAGGCGCTTGCTGCGAGAATGTTATCGGATACATGCCCCTACCTGTAGGCGTTGCTGGGCCCCTTGTTATTGATGGTCAAAGCTATTTCGTTCCCATGGCTACAACTGAAGGTGTCCTTGTTGCAAGTACGAGTCGTGGTGCGAAAGCTATCAATGCCGGTGGCGGTGCCGTAACGGTCTTGACCGGCGATGGTATGACCCGTGGACCCTGTGTCAGCTTCGAGACCCTGGAACGTGCTGGTGCAGCCAAACTCTGGCTTGACTCTGATGAGGGTCAAGCCACGATGAAAAGAGCATTCAATTCCACGTCTCGGTTTGCTCGTCTCCAGTCGATGAAAACTTCTATGGCCGGAACGTATCTCTACATTCGCTTCAAGACGACGACTGGTGATGCCATGGGTATGAACATGATCTCGAAAGGTGTGGAGTATGCCTTGAAAGTGATGTCAACCGAGGCTGGCTTTGAAGACATGGACATCGTTTCAGTATCAGGGAATTTCTGCATTGACAAGAAACCGGGAGCATTGAACTGGATCGACGGCCGAGGCAAATCGGTAGTAGCTGAGGCGATCATTCCTGGTGAAGCGGTTAGAGCTATTCTCAAGAGCGATGTCGACGCTCTCGTTGAACTCAATATTGCCAAGAATCTGATTGGTTCCGCCATGGCGGCATCAGTTGGTGGATTCAATGCGCATGCCGCCAACATTGTGGCGGCTGTTTTCCTTGCAACGGGCCAGGATCCTGCGCAAGTGGTTGAAAGTGCGAACTGTATCACCACTATGAGGAAGTAAGTCATAATATACTACGATGCTTACAGTTAGAATTGACTAACCTTAAATAGTCTCCACGGCTCTCTTCAGATCGCCGTCTCTATGCCGTCGATCGAGGTCGGCACGCTGGGCGGTGGAACGATTCTAGAACCTCAGAGTGCCATGCTGGACTTGCTAGGAGTCCGAGGCTCTCATCCTACCAATCCCGGTGACAACGCCCGTAAACTTGCTCGGATTATCGGCGGTGCCGTTCTCGCTGGTGAATTGTCACTTTGCAGTGCACTTGCTGCTGGTCACCTCGTCCAAGCCCATATGGCTCACAACCGATCTCAACCTCCTACCCGAGCTACGACACCGGCCCCTTCAGCAAGTGCGCCCTCTCAGCTCTCCATGACGACTGCTGAAACCGGTAAGCGGTAAACTAAACCGCGATACTATGATGGCATCAATAGTCATATCATCCCCCTTCTATCAATGGTATATATGTACACGGGTATGGTCCCACCCGGCGTTTGAAAAATTTGGAGAGCGGAGCTGTCCACAAAGAGGGCTGGCAACCTTGAGTTTTATCCCATGCCGAAATCAAGCTATTGCAGAACCATAAGAGTCCATTTGCCCAGCCTCCGGGGGGGCATTAGGAGGCTTGGGGGACTAATATAGCCATGGGAAACTCGCACGAAGGGGGAAAAACTCTCTAAAAAAGAAAGAGAGAAAAATGCGTATTAGACGGAAAATGCCATGCCTGTAATGCTTGCTCATGACCTTACTGAACGAGGACGAAGATAAATTTATTATATTAATGCATACACATGCAACTGACTACTTGCGTTTGTCCTTGACTGAATGGTGTTTTTTTTTTGAGTTGCCTGATCATTCATTTCCTAGTTGATGGACTAGAACATGCCCTAAAATTGGCCAGATTTCTCATCCCCATAGCTATGATACGTAGATGGAATTATGAGCTGGAAGCAACAAACAAGTTGACAGAGCAAACCCTCCCTGCTAAACCTTTAATTCTAGACAATAAAGATCCGATCCGTCCTCAATAAACCGAAAGAACGTTATTACACGTCACTGTCGATGACCGTCGCCAAGCTTTCACCGCGCCAAAAAAAAATAAAAAGCTTGTGTCGAGTAGACGAAGTTTACGGGCTAGACTAGGTACATATGTGGTCGCCAATGAGAGTCGTGGTGCGCGTCGGGCAGTATGATTACCTACTCTTTGCTTTCGCTGGCTTTCGTTTCTCTGAGTAAGGCCTAGACTAGATAGGTACGTTCAGCGGTTTGAAGTGTGGCATGAAGACCATGGTAGAGAGAGGTAAGGTGTCTACACTGTCCTCATGATGCGGATATGTATAGTTGCGATACCTGGTATTCTTTTTCGTAGAAACGGAAGCAAAATGCGTAACCATTCCTTCTGCTCTTCAGTAATGATCACTTACCTCTCAACCTCTTGACATCACCAGAATAATTGTCACTTAATAACGGCGAAGCTGAAGTACATCACGAATACATCAAGCGGAGCAACTATTGGGAGATTTTTTTTATCAATTTTAATTTCTTTTCATTGAGGGGTCGTTTCCCCTCGTCATCTTCAGTCTTCCTAGTCTACCTGCATGTGCGCCAAGAACCGGATGAATGGTCGCGTGAGAAGTTGAAATGGGTGGAGGGAGGGTGTATGAGAGAGTTTCGGAAGAAAAGCGTGATTCGTCCCAGAAGACCTGTATGTTTACCTCGTACATGTATCAAGGCACGTCGAAGTTATTCCTGCTACCTTCAGGATGCGTTCGTCGCTCACACACACACATACCTCGAAGCTTTGTGTGTGTGGACGCCGCCTTTACGCAATCTAATCAGCGCCCGTTTTTAAGTCCCATGGATGAAAAAAACCGGAAAAAATCATTTAACGCGCTTATCGTGAAGACATGGCCTTGGTTACCAGTCTCTTGAGAGCTAGCTCCTTCTTCTTGAGGTCATCGGCAGTCGAGTCCTCAAGCTCGAGCTGACCCATGGCTTCGCTGAGGGTCTCCTCGAGCTTCTCCTTCTGGCCACGCTTGAACTTGAGGGAAAGCGTCGGGTCGGAGATTATCTCTTCAACACGGCTGATGTAAGATTCCAACTGTTGCTTGGCCTCGAAGCGCTTGCTGAAGGCCTCGTCGCTGTTCTTGAACTTCTCGGCGTCTGTTTCACATTAGTATATTGCGTGAAATTTAGGCGTACGTATGAGATGTCTTACCGTTAATCATGGTCTCAATCTCAGTAGTTGAGAGCTTGCCAACGGAGTTGGCAATGGTAATGTTGGCGCTACGGCCGGAGGTCTTCTCGGTGGCGGTGACCTTGAGAATACCGTTGACGTCGACCTCGAAGACGACCTCGAGGACGGCCTCACCAGCACGCATGGGGGGGATAGGAGCGAGGGTAAATTCACCCAAGGAGGTGTTGTCCTCGCAGTTGACACGCTCACCCTGGTACACGGGGAACTGGACGGTCTGCTGGTTGTCGGCAACAGTGGTGAATGTCCGCTTCTTGATGGTAGGGACGGTCTGGCCACGGGTTACGACAGGGGCGAAAATGTTACCCTCCATGGCAACACCGAGGGACAGAGGAACGACGTCCAGGAGAAGGAGGTCTGAGGTGTCAGCTGAGGTAGCCTTTCCAGAAAGGATACCAGCCTGGACGGCAGCACCGTAGGCGACGGCCTCATCGGGGTTGATGCTCTTTTCGAGCTTCTTGCCGTCGAAGAAGTCGCTCAGCAGCTTCTGGATACGGGGGATACGAGTAGAACCACCGACCAAGACAATTTCGTCAACAGCGCTCTTCTCGACGCCAGAGTCCTTGAGAACCTGAGCAACAGGCTCCAAGGTACCACTGAAAGCCTTAGCGTTGAGGTCCTCGAAACGGGCACGGGTGATCTGGAGGAAGAAGTCGTCACCATCGAAGAGGGAGTCGATCTCAATGGTGGTCTGAGCGCCGTTGGAGAGAGTTCTCTTGGCACGCTCGCAAGCAGTTCGGAGTCTGCGGAGAGCACGGGGGTCGCCAGAGATATCTTTAAGTAAATTAGTTTGCGTGTCTGATTATACGGAGCGCTTTAAGTCTCAAACCTTTCTTGTGTTTTCTCTGGAACTCCTTCTTGCAGTGGTCCAACAGGTTGGTGTCGAAATCTTGACCACCGAGATGGGTATCACCAGCGGTAGCCTTGACAGTGAAGACACCGCCCTGGATGTTGAGAAGAGAAACATCGAAAGTACCACCACCAAGATCGTAGATCAGAACGTTGCGCTCCTTGTTGGACTTGTTTGAGCCCAAGCCGTAGGCAATAGCAGCAGCAGTGGGTTCGTTGATGATACGGAGAACATTAAGACCGGCAATGGCACCGGCATCCTTGGTGGCCTGACGCTGGTTGTCGTTGAAGTAGGCCGGGACAGTAATGACAGCCTTCTCGACCTTCTTGCCAAGCTTGGTCTCGGCAATCTCCTTCATCTGCACCGCGTGTCAGCAAGTGCGCGTCCGGCCATAGTAGCCTCGATTAAATGGGACGTACCTTGATGAGAACCATGGCAGAGATCTCCTGAGGGGAGAAAGTCTTGGTCTCGCCGAGGTATTCAACCTCGACAACGGGGTTGCCGGAGCTGCCCTGCTCAACGACCTTGAAGGGCCATGATTCGATGTCCTTCTTGACGATAGGGTCGCTGAAGGGACGACCAATCAATCGCCTACGAAGACAGCGCATTAGCAAGCGGTATTCAGGCGAAATGATAATCGAAGATGAGTGAGCGGTATAATTGCCAACCTACTTGACATCGAAGATAGTGTTGCGCGGGTTCATGGCCGCCTGGTTCTTGGCAGCCTCACCAATCAGACGCTCCTTTTCGTTGAAGGAGACGAACGATGGGGTGGTGAAGCTACCCTGCTCGTTGGCAATGATCTCAACATTGTTTCCCTCGTAGATGGCGACACAGGAGTATGTGGTACCTGTGAATGGGGGCGAAGCTGAGATTAGCTGTGCTCATATATCGAGGAGCAATCAGAAAGGACCACATCGTGATGATTTGCAGATGAGAGATGAAATCGCGCTTTGGTCGCAACATACCCAGGTCGATGCCGACGGCACCATCGTATACTTCTTCAGCCATCTTTGCAGTGTTGTCTACGAAGAGCAGGAAGGGGAGGGGAATTTCCGAGGAGAACGGGGAATTGTCAAGGCAGAGGAACTCGAAAGTCTGCGATTGACCCTGGGATTTGTACAAATATCGCCCACTTTGTGGAGGGGACTTCTAGTAAAAAAAATTCTGCCCCTCTCTAGGCGGTGGGTGGTGAATCAAAAATCCCCCACCTCCAGGCCGCATGTAAAACAGCCAGTCGATAAGCGTCGATAAAACGCGATAGGGAACGATAAGAAGAGCTAAGCGGAGATCAAACCGTGCAAAGCTGAGTCAGGAGAGAGTCAATACAGATTATGTGCGGGCGCATTACCTGTGCCACTGTGTGGTAACTTTGGTAGAAGGTAGATACGGACTGTGCGTCCATATTTGCCCATCTCTAGATACCTACCTAGGTTAGTATTTATTTTACCTAGCAGCACGCGGGGTACCTGTTCCCTCGGACCTATCCCCGTCAGATACGGTCTAGTTAGGTACAAGACTCTATAGCCTAGGTAGGGACCTAACGTACGGTAAATAGGCTGCCAGAACACGATCACGATGAGCGAATAATTGCCCAGGACACTCATAGGTAACCACACGTGTCTGCTGCAGAGGTGGATATGGATAATGGGAGAGGGCAATGGGCATACACAGGTACGATAACAGCTACGATAAAAGTAGATCACGAGAATAAGTAGGTAAGGTACCTTACAACTGGTAGTCAAGTACAGTCTGTACAGACGTAAGTAGGGCAAAGTAGGTATGAAGTTATTAAAGGCAATACGTCGTGTATATTATTCCCACAATATGGAATATAGCTTGTACAGCTTGTACAGCTACATGTGCTGATCACATCCCCATGCGGCTGCAAGACATCTTTATAAGTACACGTAATCCACCGGCACTTCGACTGCGGCGTACGGAACTGGGCACAAAACCTATGCCGACAGGATACTACGTATAAGCTCATGGCAACCAGCTGGCCAGCCGCAATGAGTATATCCATACGGTTCCGTAGTAACCTATCAAAATGCCCCCCTCTAAGTTCACCACACCGTAACCCGTTTGTTCTGTCCCGGACTCCGAATCAAGCAAAAGTACCTAAATATCTTAAAAGTCGACATGCGCGTCTAGCTATAGTTCGCCTACAGCCAACAAGCACAATCGCCAGCGAGCAAACATCGAGAACCTCCCGTTACGACGCCGCGAAGATGGTATGCTGGGTCGATCGGCGGGAGTCAGGTTACTCGTGAGTAACCACTGGGGCTGGAGCTTGCTGATGGTATATAGAACGAGAATAGGTTGAGCCAAACCAAATGGCGAGGTGTGCGATGCCATTGCCATATTTATGAGAGGACGGAAATTCCATAGCTGCTAAGCTGTATCAAGTCAGCTATCCCTTAGCAAATGACGACTTATCAAGTATTGCCTGCGCCCAACACGGGAAACATCAGTGCCTTAGCAAGTTGAAATGCACTACAATCCTCTCCATCTCCGCATTCAGGCCGTTTGGGGCCGTCTCGCCTCTCGAAAACGCCGCAACTAGGGTCACCTCGAGACGATTGATTCCATACCGGAGAGTGACGTCAAAAACGGGCTCCCCACGCCGGTCAGCTGAAGTAGACGGTGGATATAAACGCATCCCATCGTGTATCACATTCAGTTTCCATTCCCGTTGTTCCCTTTCCAGAAATGGCGCGATGAACGGCTTGAGCTGTAAACGATACTGACTAGGCGGTGCGTTGATAACGATCTCCTGCTGGTACTCAGTTGCGCTGGCGGGTATGGTTGTCAAGAGCTTGTTCTCAACCTGAAGTGTGGGATGAGTGACGATGACAAGTTTGGGCATGAGAGCTTCTGCTTCCCCTGAGACTCGCTTAGTACACATCAACTCTAGTACGGGAGGCATCTACTTACTGATCGGCACCGGTCGATACTTCAGGGCTTCCAGAATATCTGCGGCACTTCTTTTAGGAGGCGGTGGAGGCGGGGGCGTGATCTGAGGCGGAGGTTGTTGAAATTGTGGTGCAACACCGTTGGATATTGGACCTAGATGTGCCGCCATCGGGTCAATATGTTGAACAGTCGCTGGAGTAGCAGCCTGTGGCTGGGTAATCAGCGCTGTTGGCGTGGAGTCTTCAGCTTTTGTTGCACCTATCATGTTGGGGCTGGGTGGGCCTGCAGAGGCAGACATGCTTCGAGCTTGTTCTCCCTGACCTAGGTTGACTGATGTCCCAGTCGAACCAGCGCGGCCTAACTGAGTTTTGCTCAGGGGTGTCTCATTCCGTATCGCCTCGTTTCGCGCCGCTTCGTGTCGTGCCGTCTCACCTTCACCAGACTGTCCAGTCGCAGGTGCCGGCGACCCTGATACACTGTTCTTGCCACCAACATGAATGGTAATCCTTTTGGGATGTCCTGGGGCATCCGCAGCTGGTGGCAACTTCAACTTGATCTTGGGCTGGGTTGGCTCTGGCACATATTTCCTGGCTTCTGCGAGCAAGTTTTGGAATGTTTCCTGCACTACTTAGTATATTAAGATCGTAAGAATAGGAGTTTGGGATTGTAAGACTGACTTCAAGCTCCTGCGCCATCGCAAAAATGTCACTGCCATCCTCATTGTAGTGATAGGCATTCTTCCATATGAGACTGGCTTGGTCTTCAAAAGCATTCCAGCTTTTGAAATCGCTGACATATGTCGCTTCTGACCGACCATGCTGGCCACGAACTTGCTTTTGCAATGCCTTGAGCGAAAGCGGTTCCGCGATGATCTCATAGTAGTCCTTCAAAGTTCGAGGGGGGAGATAGATGAATGCTTCAAAATACGGGATGACGACGGCTTCGCTGTGTGGGCCTATTAGTCGAGACCGGTATTAAAGCAAGAAGGGAACTTACGACTCGTCCTTCTTACGGATCAACTCCTCGACGATCTTTTCTTGGGCTTGCTGAAAGCTGAGCCCCTTGAACGGCACATTTTCATAATAGTGGTCAGCTTTGCCAGTACGCGGGATTAGTTTCTGAGCCGGTGTTGCGGAGCTTCGTGAAGATCGGCTGGCCTGTTTCCAAGTCGAACTCCGTCTGCGTCCTGGTTCAGAGGACTTATCATCATCTGCCTCGTCCTCATCCTCGTCCACATTTTCTTCACCTTCCTCTTCTTCACCATCTTCCTCACCCTCGTCTACCTCATCCACCTCGTCCACGTCATCCACGTCATCCACGTTACCTGCTTCCTCCCTCCTACTATTTGCCTTTTGTCCACTGCCCTCGTGAGCTTCAACGTCGTCATCGGCAACGTCGCCCTGCGATTCTATTTTCGCCTCGTCTTCAGTGGTATCTACCTTAGGACGAGGCTCGTCGTAATTGTCTTCATCTTCTGGTTTGGGCGTGGGAGGTAGTGGTGTAGGAACAGCTTGGTAAGAGCCTGATTTATAGGCAGGATTGTGCTTAACCATGAGATTGCTCACTGCTTTGCGCACACGCTCTGCGTCGGTAAAAATGGTGGAGCTTCGGTCGTGGGTCTCTTTCGCGTTGGAGACTAAGCGTTTGAAGTCACTCTCGAGGGAAGACAACGTGGGGTATTGTTTTTCCTTCAGTTTGCGCTCGATGATCCCAAGGGACAAGGGGAGTCGGATCTTCCGGTAATAGTCTGCATCTTCCGCTCGTGACGGGAGGGTTTCGAAGTAGGGCGATATCGGGCGGCCGCTAGAAAATGGTGGTTAACAGTGGTTGCATGGCGTTATTGCGAGTTGATCGATGCGATGCTGGTGCAGAAAAAGCCAGGATGCATAGCGAGGAAGATTGAGTTGAGTTGAGTTGAGGACCATGCATACTTTTTGTCAGTGGTAGCTCTGATGGAATCAAGAATGCTTAGCCCATATGCTGATGTCGATTCGCTGCTCTCTCCATTTGCCAAGTCTCCGTATTCCTAATGACACTGAGTCAGCCATGGGGGATCAATATCCTTGACGGAGTATACGTGTGGAAATTGGAGGCGACGAAGAAGGGGCGTGTTCGGCGGTGATTAAAGGCGTCTAAACTGGATGCAAAATCCAGGGCTTTGGGGTTCCTCTTTTCGATGGTGGAATGGTCGAGGGAGAACCAGTCATTAGATTGCACACGACCTCGGACTGCTTGATCCTAGCTAGCCTTGGGCGTTGCTGCTGACCTACTGCAACTGCGTTGCAAGCCCACAGAACTCCAACATGTCTTCTAGCAACATCGGTCTTGTCGTCGCAAAGCATCGCGCACAGCCCACAGCGTTCGCATGGCGTGTCGCAACCGGGCACCGAGGACAGGAAGGGATTGGTTTTCTTTTCTTTTAATGTGGTCTTTTCCTACTCACCTCCAGCAATTTGCGCCGCTTAGCGGCGCGGTCGACATCGTTAGCACTCTCCAGGCCGTTGGCGCCACTCGCCTTGCGCTTGCTCTCCATTGCTACTAGTTAGTGCTGTAACTTGGAGGTGAGCGCAGCGCATGTAGCGCAGAAGCGTGACGCGGTTTCGTGCGGATGCGGAGGGGAGAAAGTAGCGTCGGCGAGTCCTGTAATCGGTTGAGGCAAAGGCCTACGTACACGTTAGACTAGGCAATCAATCAAAGATCCCGGGGATATCATCTATGCTGTAGAAATACCTACTACTAGCAGGCAGATGAGCGGAGGAGATGCGATTGAATCACTATCAGTCAACACAATAAGCTTAGCGTGGTGCTGTATCAGGATGGGAGGCAGGTAGGTAGGTATAGGCAGGCAGTTAAAGCTTGGTCGCAGAGTTCAAACCGACACGCCAGACACAACAAACTTGCGGACTTACCTACGATTGCGTACAAGCCACAATGGGGCGTTGCTGCCGGGTAAGTTCCGTAGCAGGTGGCAGATAATTAAGTGCATATCGTTCTATCCAGAGCATCTATGCGTGCACTAGATAATCACAAAATGAAATGGAAGCTCTATCTCATGGTTCCATATCGATAAGCAATCAGCTAAGTAATCAGTCGGTCTAACTATTATGTAATCACAGCCCGCATACTACCTACCTAAGTATAACTATACCTAGGTAGGTAGATACCTATATTACATCGTCGCATCAAGTACGCAGAAACACTACGGTACTACCTGACCTGTAAGGTACCCCGCACGTCTATCTACTATGTAGGCGTTGCGAACAATCTGATCGTTCAATTCTGGTTCCGTTTGCCCTTGGCATCTTGTGGCAGATACGCAAGTGAATACCTGAGGTGTGATGGGCACGAATAGATACCGGGAGGTACACTATCTAGGTACCTATTCCGTACCTACGCAGGGATTAGTTACAGTGGATCGACCCCCGGCAGGTACGCTACAGTGCACAGTGTTACCCGTACGATGATTAGATAGGCAGTAACTGCAGTGTAACTAATCTAAGTACCTACCTAGCCCATGCAGTTACAGTCAACTTTGTTCCTTCCCAGCAATAACAAGAACAAATCGTACCTACCTACTTCCGCTCGCGCTTTCCTTCTCAATTAACGCGACGTCAACTGCTTTCACTAACCAAACGAAGCAAAACGCGTTTCAGAGCGCATCTCATTACTTCTGATCCCTTCCACCTGCTATTCACTCTGGCCGCCTCTCATTTTCCCATTCCAACCCGCGCACCTCTAGTGCTTGGTGTCTTCCGCATTCGATCCATACCACGCCATTAGGACTCATTCTACGGTGTTCTGCGAGCAACTTCCTACGCCATGCCGGTCGACGTCGATATAAGCCGTCGCAACCAGGAGCCGAGACTGTTGAAGGACAGCGAGCGCGCGCGACTGGAGGAATTCATCGAGTTGATTCACTACTCCGCCCGGTAAGCCCGGTGAATTGACGGCGGCTTGGCTGAATTCTCCTACATTCGTTGCAGTATCAAGCTAATTTGTTTCTGCAGATATTCTGACAACGAGTACGAATACCGACACGTTCAGCTTCCCAAGGCCATGCTCAAAGCGATCCCTAAGGAGTATCACGATGCGGCCAAGGGCACTCTGAAGCTACTATGGGAAGACGAGTGGCGCTCGATGGGCATTACCCAGGTACGTTTACCTAAACTGAATCAGTCATATAAATGGATTCGGACTGATTCGCCATACACACAGAGTCTGGGCTGGGAGCATTATGAGGTACACGAGCCCGAGCCGCATATTCTACTCTTCAAGTAAGCGCTGCTGCGAGCCGATCTCTGGCATAACGAAGACTGCTAAACATCCCTCTAGGCGCCCACTCAACTTCCAGCCGTAGCGGCTCATGAGACAAGGCATCTGCCAGGGCATTCAACGCGCCTCTATCTACACTATTTCTCTCTACCCTCTACTGCATAGCGCTGTCGCATTTGATATGGATACGGGTTTATTTTCTTTGACGAGTGATGTCTCCTTTTCGACTCATTGGCCAATCAATCCACTGGCAAGCTGAGCCCTCACCGGGGGTCCAGCGCCGACCGACTTCTCCTGTTTGTTTGGCTTCTGCCGTCGATCAGGAGACACATTGGTCTTTGCGGTTTACATTTGCAGGACCTCTGGCGTTAGGCATCATACGGATCGGGAAAACAGTGTGCGAGTGCGACGAAACTCGCTTGTCCTTGTTCCTCGGAAGGCGGAGGAAGGACTGGCCAGAGACATAATTGTGAGCAGACACCCCGCATACCTGCCAAACTCGGTCAATAATAGCCTTCAGCTTAGGTAGTGCACACGATGCCTTAGGGATCCCGGGGCCATGAATGAAAACGAATAATGCATGATCGAATGCTGATGCTACTCCTTGTGATGAACCTCTGCCATGATTGCCAAACCTGCCGCTTGCCCTCGTGTGACAATCATGCCCTTTTGTTTGGTATACATTGCACTGAAATATATCGAAACTTGCAGGCTGCGACGCTAATCGGGCGATGTCAAGCCATTGACCAATCCCACTCAGCCCACCGACCGACTGTACATATGCGTACACTACCGCAAGTCATGCGGCCGTTGGCTGTCATGGTCCAAGGTACCTAGATAATGGTACTTGATGTACCGGGGGCAAAATGGTAAAGCTAGATAATTGATGTCGTACGTTCTGCGCGCCAGAGTCACGAGACTAACCGCGACGAGGATGATGCCTCGCCCAACCACCTATTACGGTACTATAACTATGTACACGATATGTATACCATTGCAGGGTAAAGGGCTTCACTTTCGATTTCTTAGTCGGTAGGTAGTAGTCATTGGTTGTTAGGTAGTAATTGGGACAAGCCTCATGTCCATTTTCGATCGCATGCTCTCTCCAAGTCTGGTGGCGAATTACCTACACACTGGGGGTAGGATTGTAATATTCGTTTACCCCGACTTGAGTCATGTAAACTATGCAGGTAGTGGGTAGTATACCTATCACGATCAGTGGAGGGCATGGAGCAAAACCTATCTACCCTCCCAGGCCGTCCGTCATCGTCTGCTACTGGTATGACGTCGGGTGGTGTGCAATTCCTCCTAATTACACTACATGTACGTCCGTACCTACTGGTAAGACATTGTATCGTAGCGTAGGTACATTAAAGGTAGAGGTGGTCCAGGTGGAAGGCGTTGCCTAGCGCTAAACTTTTGGTAATCAACGGAAGAACACGTTGTTGCTTCTCAGAAACAACTCTGCCATGATTCTTTACAAGCAGCACTTTTCACTTCCTTAAATTCTTCCTTGGTTTTGCTTTGCCCTTTAGACGTAAAATAGAGGCATTGAGTCATTTGCTCCCTTAATAATCACACCGGCCCATTCCCCACCCATTCGCGCCCGTACGCGTTTCCTACACTACGTAGGATCCCTTTTCTGGCTAAAATCGGTCTTTCGGACACTTCGCCCAATTGTTAATTTCAAATTCTTGTCTAACTGCCTCTTAATTCCTACCCTCCACACGACCCTTGCCGAATGAAGCAGGCGGGTGTCATCGACCGTCCGCCTCCGATACCTACAAGTCTGCTCTAAGTATTTGAGAAACGTGTCCATAACTGTTTAGAGCCGACATGCCGTCCGCTGGGAGGCTCTTCTTCCTGACCGTCTTTGCTCTATGGGAATCGTCTGCGCTGTGTGAGAACACCAGAGGAGAGCAAAATGAGACTTGCGCAGTATGTTGTTTCCATTCTCTGTCACTTCTTTTCTACTTCTTGCCGTCCCCACGCCGGCCTTGGCGACAATCCCCGCGCCGTCGCATTCCTATAGCCAAGTCTCTGACCATGCCATCCACCAGTTCTCGCCCAAGTCTATCGTGAGCGATGCTTGCGTTTCATATCAGACCCTACAGGCCCTCAATGAGAAAGTAAAACCCGCTATCGACGAGCTGACAAAAGAGACCGACTTTTTTTCCTACTACCGACTGAATCTCTATAACAAGAAATGTCCGTTTTGGGATGATGAGAATGGCATATGTGGCAACATTGCATGTGCTGTCGACACGATAGAAAACCAAGAAGATATACCCACGATATGGAGAGCAAGCGAACTAGGGAAGCTGGAGGGCCCCTCCGCAAGGCATCCGGGGAAGAAACTTCAGAAAGAAAAACCTCAACGACCACTGGAGGGTTTATTGGGCGAAAACGTCGGTGAAAGCTGTGTGGTGGAATATGATGATGAATGTGACGAACGAGACTACTGTGTGCCGGAGGACGAGACCGCGGCTTCTAAGGGCGACTACGTGAGCTTAGTCCATAACCCGGAACGATTCACTGGGTTTGCCGGAGAAGGCGCCAAGATGGTCTGGGATGCTATATATCGAGAGAATTGTTTCCAGAAGTCATCATTCCCGCAATCGGCCTCCTTGGGCACGTCGTCGTTGTTGCAAGGCCCCGCCGCCCAGGATTTCCGAAACGTCCTTCAATCGGCAGAAAGGCACGAGATATATAAGCAACACCACCAAGATCCCAGCATATCGTTCGCCCAGACGTCTCTAGAGAACGAAGATGAGTGCCTCGAGAAGCGAGTATTTTATCGTATCGTATCGGGAATGCATTCGAGCATCAGTACTCACCTCTGCTGGGATTTCCTCAATCAAACAACCGGCGAGTGGCAACCCAATCTGAACTGCTACACCGAGAGGCTGCTCAGTCACCCTGAGCGTATCTCAAACCTCTACTTCAATTACGCGCTGCTCACACGTGCTGTTGCAAAACTTGGCCCTTACCTGCAGGCATACACTTTCTGCACTGGCGAACCAGATCAGGATGCTGCCACGAAAGCCAAGGTTCTTGCTGTAACTGAGGCGTCCTCTTCCATCCCTCAGATCTTCGATGAGAGTCTGATGTTCAAGAACGGCGAGGGGCCCTCTTTGAAAGAGGACTTTCGAAATCGGTTTCGAAATGTGAGCCGAATCATGGATTGCGTGGGCTGCGATAAGTGCCGACTCTGGGGCAAGCTGCAAACATCAGGCTATGGCACTGCGCTCAAAGTTCTGTTTGAAACAGACAACGATAGTGCCAAGGTTCCCGACCTCAAGCGAACCGAGTTAGTTGCGCTGTTCAATACCTATGCCCGGCTTAGTAGTTCGGTAGAAGCGCACCATAAGTTCCGGGCTATGATAGAAGAGCAGCGGGAAGAACGCGATACACAAGTTGTCTCACCGATCCCCGATCGCGCTAAGAAGCCACATGCTGTTAAGGTATCCCCGGAACCTCCAAAGGACACCAATCCAACCAATCCAACCAATCCAGCCAAACCTGAGCCCCAGCCGCACGATTCAAGCGACCAAGGGGACGGCGATTATTACGACGATGATGATTATAGTGAAGGTCTTTCGCCCAATAAACAAAAAAAGCCCGTGACTGCAGGAGAATTATTCTGGGTAGAGATGGACCGGGTGATTAGAGCCGCAAAAATAGTTGTAAGTGGCTGGGCTCACTTCCCCGGCTTAGTGTAAGTTTGATAGCCTTTGGCTCCGGCCCGACTCTGCGAGATTTCGTCTGCTAACACTAGTACCGGGACATAGATTTCATATCACGATTTTTGAGCTCAATCGTCTCTGGGAGTCCTACATTGGACTCCCGCTCACGCCGCGAACGTGGCATTTGGAGCGTCCCAGTTTGGATGAGCTATAGGGCCCGTTTTTAGGTCTTTTTCCATACTCTACCTACTCCTCGTTATTGAGTAGTTACTTTGAAAACTACACGCATAGACATTGGCTATACTCAGCCGGTATATACGAGGAACAAACTGTGTATAAAAACTCGCATGGAATCTGCGATAGGGATATAGATATGGTTTGCGGCAACTCATGATTTCAGTCTAATGGTCGCTGGCAGCCCTTGGGGACAAGTTGTATAACGGATGGAGGAATTGATTTATACCAAAACCCCCCCTCCAAAAAAAAAAAAAGAAAAAGCTATACACATGGCGGCGGAGTTTTTGAAGGCATTATTATGTTTGTCTTTTGGCCAATCGAGTCCCCAAATTGAAAATAGGGGCGACGATCTTCAATGCGGTTCATATTGACACATCGGCTGATTTCATACTTTAGGCGGAGTTCTCTAACCTTACATGACTTCTCCCAGGCCTACTGCATATAAAAAATCGAGTCCAGTTATCTACAAGTTGGGAGAGAGGCAACTGAATGTTTTATTTCACTTTGGAAAGGTTTTAATGCGATTCATTCACGTGCGGGCTTAATGCTGATGTAATGTCATGAACGAATCGATCCCATCCGGTTTACCTACCTCCCCTGAAACATATGCCAGTAGGCTAAATCATTTCCTCCCTCTTTGCTTGTGTGGGGAGGGGTGAATTATTTGTGAGGGGAAAAAAAGGAGGGGGAGGAATTTATTCAGAGACCGAATAATCCACGTCCCCCTTCGCTGGCAATGGGCGCCCTTCGACCCCTGGCGACGGGTAACGGCACGTGCGTGACTACGTTCCCGATTTTGGCCTTGATGCCGTCGACCCGGACACGCATGGCGCTCGACGCCGCGTGGAAGTCCCTGCCGGCCTCGTTGAAGGCCGTGTCCGTTAGGCGTCGGATCTCGGTCGTCGGGGTAGCGAAGGACCAGGCGATGGAGATGTGGAATGCCTTATCGGCAGTGGTGTTTCTCTCAGCGTCGTTTCCCTCATTGTTGGTGGGCGCGTATAGAGCTGGCTGGCCGAAGGTGGTGACGACGTCGTTGGTGCGGTGGAGGAGAGCAGTGAGTTGTGGGTTTATTGTCGTCGTGGTCTCGTTTGTTGCGGATTTATCTGCCTTTGCCTTATTTTGCTGACGATGATGTTCTGCGATGGACCCGACGCGCAAGACTAGAAATGAGCGCGCAGACTCCGCCGTGCGATGCCATTCTACCCCCAAGGTCGCCAGCTCAAAGGGCGCAATGCCGCTTTCACGAATACGCGACTCTAGAGATAATTGAAAGGGGGCCTTTTGCGCTGTGCTTAGCACGATGGGGCGGGAGAGGCTTATGTGCAGGGGTTGAGGGGCACCTAGGTCGGAGGTTAGGAAGGAGGTTATGGTTATGGGGTTTGGTGATGATAAGGAGGAGGCTAGGCTTTGTTGTAGGTTTGAGAGGAATGTGGTCAGAGTCGCGCGCTCTGATTGTGTTGGGTGCCCTGTTTATTGTGAGTAAGAGTTATTGTATTCACATCGATGAAGCGAGGTGAGGGACTTACACTCAATATATAAGTGACTTGGCCAGTTCCCGACTTTATGAGGGTTCACCCGCTTCCGGCCCTGATGGAGTGTCGGGTCATCACTCGCACTAACCCGTACCGTGGAGGCGTACAAGTCATGAAAGGCAGAAGGCAGAGGCGGGAGCTCTTGTTGTTCTTGTTGTTTTTCCCCATGTGTTGTTTTCTGCCTTTTCTGCCTAGCATCAGCAGAGTGTCCAGACTCGGACGCGGATACGGATGAGTCCGAGGAGTAATCTACGAGAGGCATTTTGCCTTTCCCTTCCCCCTTCCCCCTTTCCCCTTTTCTTTTTGGCCTTTTTTTTCTTAGCTAAGTCATGGCCCGGCCCGGCACGCCTGAAACTTAACTGTCTCCTTAGGGCGCGCGATCGCCCGGTAAGGATTTTTTTTTTAGCACGGGCTGATCCTCCCGCTTCGCTTCGTTCCTAATCGACCTTTTACGGGTTAAGGTGTCATGTGTGTTGGAACTTTGAATGGCGACCCAACAAGATCGGGCCCATCTCCTGGACGGACTTGATTGTTGCATATTTGTTGATTCAGTATCTGGGTCTATTGCATAAACATATACATTTAGTACATATACCGAACAAGTCTATATACATATCGGATACCTACCTTGGTAGAACCTCCATAGCTACTAGATTGCCCGATACGGGCATATTACTATGGGTCAGCCCATCGTCACACGTCCTGAACACTCAGATGTCAATTACATCATACCCCTTTGGCCATTACGCGTTGCTTGTGAGATCCACGGAATCTACTACACGTATATATAATCTTGGAGTAATGGAGAGCGCATCGGACGAGGCCAGTAGACAAGATAGCACGGTAGCAGATCAAGATCCAGGGGGAGTAGTTTGAAATAAGTAGGCTACAGTAGGCAGTAGGTAGGCTAGATAATCTTTCTCCTACTCGTTCCAGAAGTCATTCGTCCAACAGCCCTTTTTCTCCTCACCTGATAAGACAGTCTCACAAATAACATCATATCAGACACACCCATAAACAGTTGAGAACGAACAAGATTCGCTTCAATCAACTGCAATATCTCTTCTTCGCAAGTGATTTAATTCTGACTCGGCCTAAGTAATTCTTACACGAGTTCTACACGAATTTTACTCTCCGCAAACGAAACAACCTGTATCATACAATAGAAATTCATACATAACATACATACATACAAACAAACAACATCAGTCTTCCTCCATGCCACTCTCAAAGCCAAGCTCCAAACCCACCAACCCAGGCCCAGGCCCAGGCAAACCCACAACCACAGCCAATATGCCAACCCTCTCCCCCCTCCAACAGATAAAACAAGAAACCAAAGCCGCCAACCGCTCCCCCCACCTCCGCAAAGCCAGCCAGCCAAAGCCCGACCAAATCGACGCCCTCGACAACATCGGTCCAGGCGGACCCTACCACCACGGCGGCCCCTACGACGCAACCCTCGCCTCGCGAAACCAAGACGCGCGGTACGCCCCCCTCGCCGCCGTCGAAGAAAGCAACCGCGCCGCCCTACGCGCCACCCCCGCCGTGAACATCCTCGACGCCCTCACCCACCACGTCCCGCTCCAGGGCACCGCGACCGTCCCGCCCGGCGCGACGGACGCTTCGGGCAATGTCATGCGCTACGAGGAAGGGGCCGATCTCATGCGCGAGCCGGATGCGGGTGGTGGCGCCTATAGACGCTATGAGCATGTGGTGAGTTTTACTCTTTTCTCTTTCTACCTATTTTTTTTTTTTTCTTTCTTTTTTTTGTGGTCGTCGTGGTCATGGTCGTGATAATAAAAAAAAAGATTATTGTGCAAAAATCTGGGAACTGATAATACTAAAGAAAAAAAAATATTAAAAAAAAGAAATAACACAGAAATACCGACCGGGTGATCTCAAGGGAAAAGGGGAACCTTCGTATTCGACTGAACGGGATCTCAAAGCCAAGAAGAAAAGGGCGAGGAGAAAGGAGAAGGCGCGGAAGTAGGGAATGCAAAGTAATGGAGGGGAGGGATATGCGGTTGTCGTCTTTGTCTCGTCATGCGTCTTGTCGATGGTTTCACGTTTTTTTTTTTTTTCGGAGTGAGGAGACGGCTGCCTCAGGGCTATTCACGTCAGCAAGTATAGGAAACAGTGTTAGAATAATTTTATCATGAATTCACTTTTTTTTTAACAATTGGGTTTTCGGTTGGCTGTACAAGCTAAACAAATAAGAAAACCCTCAGCACCTGACTCCCCGCCTCCCGTTTTTATAGCTGACCATAGGCGAATCCCCCAACTCTTCCGGCTCCAATATCTATCCTCAAGAACATACCCGCCTGGTTCGATCAACTTTTATCTCGTAAAGTCCTCAGGGGACCAATTAAAGGTATCCTAGTCCACTGCTTCCCAATACCTCTTGAAGCATCTCGCGAACCTCATCTACGCCGGCGAACCCGACACGTCCTGCAATCTCGGCTTTTCGGCCCGCACCCAACTCGTTCCATCTCGTCAAAATCGCACCGTCAATGACATTACGTCCCATGCCAGCGTCGACTCCAGGGGGGAATCGTCCCACAGCCCCGGCGGACGGTGGTGTGCGATAGGCCTTAGGATTGAGGCCGGCGTGGTGTGATAATGACGAGAGTAGTTGCCCGGACAAGAAGGACAAGCGACGATACTGGGGCTCAGACAGCGGCGAGAGTGTGGCGAAGACACCGGTCGGCGAGCTGAAAAGGACAGTCCACGACTCCGACAGAGCCGACGAATCTCCATTAGTTTGATATTGGGAAAAATATTCCGACGTAGCCGGAATCGTCCGCGGTAGTAGCATGCTACGAGTCGGTACGTGCGCGCCGGTTGAGAAGGTAGTGCGATGTAGTAGCAGATGACCTTGGAGAGACTTGGGATCTGTTTGTTGTTAGAGCCAAATTATACAAGATTTCTAATGTCAAACTAAACAGACCAAGATTAAACTTACGTTCTGGGTCGAATTGAAGAATATGCATGCCTCCGTCTGCGTCACAGACTACAATAATAAGTTCCGGTCCATCGGGCAAGAAGTCAACCGATACGACCTCCAATTTGGTTGAGCTTTTGCCGAAAAGAATCATTTTATACGGTTCTTCCGTGTATCCGGTAAACCAGACACCCTTCACCGCATCAGCCATGAGACAAAGCCCAGTTCCCCTCAGTTCGCGAACCGCGGTGACATAGCAGCCCATATCCATGAATGCGACTGGTAGCAACGAACCGTCTTCTTTAAGGCCGCGGACCATGCACTTCTGCCCCTGGGCGACCAGCATCAGTCCTTGCGTACCGATTTCAGAGATTGCAGTCACCGCACCGCGCGGAATATCTTCCTTGGCGATAAGCTTAAGTTTCCGGTCCGTCTCCGGTCGCCCTGGCTCGGGGATAACCGTCACCACATCATACACGAGAATCCGGCCCCTGACTGGTAAATCCTCGCCACGAGTTATGGCAGTTCCAATGACGATTAGATGTTTTCGCTCATTAGTCGACTCCGAAATTTCCAAATGCAATGTTTCAACACACATGATTGTTTCGAAGGGTTCCATCTCAATCGTATCGATTACCGTCCATGTCGTGGGGTTAACCAATTTTATAAGTCCATGCTCGGCTATAGGCTTGATTGGCAGATCCTTCTCTGATTGCCATTCTTTGTGATAGTCGTCATCCTTGGGCAGCTCGAAAGGCTCCATGACGCCGCAACCAACAACGAAGGTTTCTGAAGTCAGGTGAAAAGCAATACAACCCGTATCCATCCCCAAAGGTAGTTTTCGTAGGGCCATGCCAATTTCGGTGTAGGTAGTATTGCTAATTGGGAGTTGACACACCCGGGCCACGCCTTGCGAATCGGCATAGATGAACCCTCGCTCACAGCCTTCTGTGTGAAACGAGCTCATGCCACGTACGCCACCGCCCTGAAGCTCCATGACTTTTGGGAGGGTCTTGGACGACTTCAGAATAAAATGCGGCGAGTCGCCAGGCACGAAAACGGTCTTGTATCCTGCGATATTATCACATCGTCTCATTGGGTACGTTCTACGCCCTTCGACGTCGTCCTCCATAGCAGTCTCAGTATCAATACTCCTGGCTACCGTAGCATTGGGTAATTTAAGAAAATGAAGAGATCGAGAGAGGTCCGTGGCGGGTTCCGAAGGAATCCGGTACGGTTCGTATACTGTGATATCATTTTCCTTGTTACGGATCTAGAACATCTTAGTATGCAGTGGGGTTTATGGGGTCATCTGAAAGCTTACAATGAGATATGGATAGTAAGACGTATTGTCTCCAAGGTCAGCAACCAAGATCTCCCTACAACTGTCTCGGGATGTTCCTCGTCTCGCCGCGTAATCTGCAGAAAGAATTGGGGGCAAATATGATAATCCCTCAGTCACATATATGGGCGTCGTGAGATCCGAGAGAGCGTAGACCTGCACAGCCGTTAGCAGGTTGCAGCAGATTTTGGAATAACATGACATACATAGAGAGCACCAGACTTATTTAATAAAAACATCACTATGTTCTCACCAGGCTTGGCGCCCTTGTCACTTGAGGATGGTAGGAAAACCCCAAGTTTGTCTTCGTAAAGACAACCTGTTGTCCACCTTTTCGAAGACAGCGTGGTATCGCCCTTCTCAAGTTCCTCGAGCTCCAGATTGCTATCCATCTTTGCGATGAAAACACTTGCGTCGTCCCTGACAAGTAATATATACGGGTCGATGATACTGGCATACTCAATTCTGGGTTCTGCCCCAGTGTCTTCATCCAACATGGGCACGATCTGACTAAGACCGAAATCTAATGAGTTCGTTAGCATTTCCCATAAAGTTCTGGATTGCCTTCTCACCTCCATCGTAGCAATGAATTGCTGTTTTCAGAACTTGGATTATTCTCATGTGCTGGCCCATTGTCCCAGACTCAATAGTAAAACCTGCGGCCGGGTCGAACTCGGTTGCAGTCAATGCTTCAAATCCACCTCCGGTTAAAGCGTAGACATCTGACGTCTCATACCCATCCAGATCAACTTTCGACACGATCATGAATCTATCATATTGTGCCGAAACGTCGTAACCGGCACCCAAGGAGGTAGCTCCACGGTCTCCCTGCAAAGATTTCGGCATAGGCTTCTGGGCAGCAACTGTCCAAAAACTTCTGGCTTCGGGGAAGTCGAAGCGTCCAATGACACTGGGTTGGATGGCTCGATTAATTACTGCGATTGAGCCCGAATTGCCTTTCCCTACTGCGCAAACAAGGCCAAGCTCACTCGTCACACCTTCCTGGTTCATTTGCGTCTCGCTCTTGGAACCGAGGACCGTACCGAGAGTGAAGTCGCGGATCGGCGCAATACTGACTAGCGAATCGTGTACACGAAAGGCAAGCTCGCCAGAACGGCATCCAGACCCATTGGCCACATTTGCGACGTGACTCGTGGGTGCCGATTCCTCACCATAAAGATCATCGTCATCGTCCAAGTCTTCTAGCTCTTCGTCTTGCATATCGAAATCAAGAGACGCGTCTTGTAGCCGATGTTTACGCTTGCTCGATTGTCCTTGTTTTCGTGTCCAACCGATTACTAGAGAGTCGGATTCTTCGCTTCCGACGAACAACGACGCTCGCCCAAGCTTGGTGAGAGTCGATGCACATGTTGGAATGATATTTCCACCAAGATCTGGGGCAACTAACTGAACGCTCAATCCCGACACTGTACGGCCATCAATCCTAAAGGTGACAAGTGCGAGACGACCATCGTTGAGCACGACCAGGAGCTCCCCGTTCTCTGCCGACATTATTTCGATCTGGCAGCCCTCAAATTTGAGCTCCAGCTCGGATTGGTCAATTAAACTAAACGAAGTAGCTTGCTTCGAAAAGGAGTTCACACCAACGCCGTGAGTTTTGCCGGATTGATCGATGTGTATTAATTCGTTCGTTCCAACTAGTAAAGCGCCGCCAACGGGCGCAGGGAGCGCAAGCACGCGAAATAGATCCTGGGGGAGTCCATTTACCGAAAGGATTGTGGTAGATGCCTTTTGCTGGAGATCGAGAGTGAAGACCATGTAGGATAGATGGTCTTTCCGCCCCAGGACGGAGGACGGAGAAGAAGTCGAGGAGAGAATACCAAACGTGGGTTCTTTATACTCATGCAAGAAGGAGATATGCGCGGGGTGGATGAGACTAGGATCGAGGTTGGGGAGGCGCAGGACAAATGAAGCGGAAAATGGTGTCTCTTGGTTGTTGCTAGTTCCATTTGTGAGCATGGTGGGCAGCTCTTTTGGCTGACGAGGCCCATCAAGTCCCTCATCCCAGTCCTGCATATCTACGTCCTCCTCGACTGACTTGAATTGAATTATGGCGAGGTTGCGCGGCCCAAACTTCAGCGCAGCACACCTGCTTCCCGGATCGGCGGTTATAAAGTTGGCATAGAAGCTTAGCGGGGCAGACCACGGGCTTCCTTGTAAATCATCTTGTTCATAGTAATGAATTGATGTCGTCTGGATGGAATATTTTACAGGATCCCACTCGACCATGCTCATTTTGGCATCTTTGAAGGCAAGCAGAAGAGCTTCTCCGCCAGATGCCGTTGACGGGGACTTGACCGACGCGAGCCCTGTGACTGTCCCGGCAAGCGGAAACTCAGCTACTAGCACGAGCTTTGTGTAGTGGGCGCGATCGAAGCGAATGAGGGCGGCATCGGCGCCGAGGAAGGAGGTCTCGAGGCCGTCATCGTCGTTGAGGGGCGCATCGTAGGGCTGGTCAGCCGTGGATGATTGTAGCTGGGAGTTCCGCGCGTTCTCAAGCTCAGCAGAAACAGCCTTCGTCGTGAAGATCTGTAAGAGAGACGCCCTGGCAACAATGAGGTTATGGCTTTGCGCCGAGAGAAAGGGTAGGCTGATGGAGTGAGAGACGGCCGTGGGAGGCGTCAACTCCGCGTAGCACTGCATTTCGAATGTACAGTCTGCTGCATTTCAATACGTACAGTATTCGTAATAGGAGGTTAGAATATCGCTTCGAGGTGGAGTTCAGGGAAGGGTCGCGTGAATTGATGTGTCGATGTGTGAGGTGGTCTTCGTGTGGATAGCAGCGTGCAGTTGGCGCAACACATTGTTGACTTCAAAGCCTGGAGCTCAGCAACGGCAGGCACTGTCAAGTTGCCAGTACGCTATGTAATTAACCCGCTATCCAGATAACGATAGCCAGTACGTCTAAATGCATATTCCTTCATTATCTAGGTAGGTACGTAACTATTATCTACCTCTACGATCTGTAAGGTTAGGTAGGTACATTCATTCTTTAGACTGGCTCCCGTCCTTCCATATTCTTCCCACTTCTATCTATCCGATCTGAATCTACAATGTTACGACCTGTCGCTGGGCAAGTCGTTCACTGGACTAAGTATCTTTGGCATTTTCTATGATGAGATAGGGAAATCCATCACAAGTCGAACATAATCAGGCCGATGGCACCATTACCCGAGTTAAGCCCAGTATGGAGCGGACGGTAGGCTGAGACTGGCGAACGGTTTACGAATCAGGGAACCAGGGAATTAGGGAGACGAACCTCTATCGACCTATACACTATACACGATCGAATTTCAATTCGTCACTCTTTTTACTCTGGCAAGACCGAAACCCCAACTCCTCCATCATAGCAAGCCCAACAATACCGTCAGGGGTAAACTGCGGTGTCTGCGAAGCAGAATCCCGCCAGTCTTGATGGCTGAGGAATACCTACCTAGGTAGCCGTCATGCTATACGTCTTCTTCGTCGGCGGGTTCTTTCCGCAGGCCACGCGTTACGAAAGGATAACTGCATTTCGCGCTGCCGCCGGGCGACCCGGGTCCGTCCTAGGTATCACTTGGTCGATTACCCATCCGAAGTTTGACAGCTTCCTTCATTCGCTTGCCAGCACGGACGCAGCAACCCGTTTAATCTCCGAGATTTCCTACGAGACAGACATTGACACCCGCCGCCTACACGCCCCATAGACGTACTGCGGCCGACAAGGCCCCTATCCCGTTCACTTGCTGATTGTTTGACTTATCCTGGTCGTCAAACGACAGGACTACCAGGATATTGTGTATACAATAAGTACCTACCCTTGCAGACCCGTGTTGGGCAAAGATGACATAGATACATGAAGGTTATGGTTCGGGTGCCTACAAGCGGTATATGCTTGACGTTTCCATCGTATGTATGTTTGGACGTAGGCCAAGATAACCTCATGCAGTGCCAATTCTCCATCCATATCCTTCGTGAGCTGGGCACGCAAGTTACGGATGTTTCTCCCCTATTCCAATTCTGATTCGAGGGGTATGTGGGAAGCAATGGGTGTCTACAGCTTGCCAAGTCCGGGCTGCAATGAATCCCGCCTTCCAGTGGTATTTGTTACTGCATAGGCGGAGTTATGATGCCCAGTCTGCCCAGAGTCCAGACATGACTATTTCTCAACATTACTCTAACCTCAGTTCCAGCCACTCGGCAGTGTAACACTTCTGTTCGGAACGGACTCCGAAAGAGACCTTCCTCGGCGCCCAGCGGCGTTACCAGCGATGACCCGATGTGCCCCCATCACAATCTCCTTACTACCTTATACGTCGCTACATGTTAATCAAATGAGGCACAAATCCTTGATGACTTGGATACCTGCCTATTATCTATCAAGCCAGGCGACACACTACGATGTCGAAGATAGGAGGTATGCAAATCGGCACCCCAGAACGGGGGCATTCAAGAGTTTACTTCCCGGTTTGCGGAAAACCATGTACAAAGGCGCCACGGCACGGCAAAACCGCAAAGCATGGTATTATATACCGCAAAAGGTCCATTGGGACCAAACTGATTATGATTCCCATCCCGCGATGGATGCGTGGTTGTGAGCAAGCGGCTGGACCCATCGATAATACTTTTCCCTCATCTATCTGTTCCATGTAGATAGAATATTAGCCGAAGAAAAGAAAGAAAGAAAAAGAAAAGAAAACATGTCTCCCCGCCTTATCGCCATTGGGACATTTTTGTTTGTCGATTTGCCATTGGAATGCCCATGTGTAAATAATGCACGCCATCGAGATCGAGCACTCTGCTTACCGGCCGGCCTAGTGCACGGGGGGTGAGTCGTACATGACATTGAGGCGCCTGCAAGGTGAGATATGCTGAGCAGATGCTGAGATGAAGTGAGATAAACTGAAGGGATCCAGAGAGAGGGCGGGCGCAATCATGCTATACACGGTAGTGGTGAGTATCCCCGAGCCTGCCCATGTAGTCGCCTACCTACATGAAGGGTACAGAAAACTAGGTTAGGTTAAGAAAGTAGGTGAACGAGGGGAATTACAATCACATGGTATTACGCCGTAGTTATACCCAACAGTCTACCTAGGTTAGAGATACCTACAGTACCTACATTGCTGACAAGTGAGTGAGCTTAAACATACGTACATGTCTTCAGAAACACCAAAATACACTGGATAGGTTAACCTAGTATCTAGATAAGGGAGAAAGGGCAACACCATCGTCGATGATTAGATCTTTTCTCCCGAATAATAAAGCCATGATCCCTGACCCATCGGGGTCTGAATTCCTCGCAGTAGATAAGGAGTCTCGGAGATACGCAAGCGATGGTGTGTAAAGGTTGCATATATTATAAAGTATAAGCCATGCAAGGCCTCAGTACAGATTATATGAGGTGTGCTTCTAGATAAGTCAGATAGGTATTTCAGGATAACTCAAACTCTCGCTTACTCGCTGCTTTTTGCTTCCAGCTCGGTTTCTATTTTTCCCCCTGCGGTATCATCAGTCAAGGTGATGCGGGTAACAACGACAAATGATTGTATATTAATTTACTTATGCAAGTTGAATAAAAAAAACGGCCTTTTCAAAACGGGTAGTTTTCTATCTAGGTCTTAGATAGTTAACGGTGAAGTAAAGGTAAGGGGTAATATAGTAGTGTATACCTTTACGGACTATGGTACGCCGTCGTGTAGTTATATGACAATGACCAGGCTTCATGCATAGTAAAGCCCTGGCTTGTATCGTCAGTATGTCGTAAAGATCGAGAAGAGAGAGAGATATACCTATGGGTCCGACCTACTTAACTAGGTTAGTTATTCGTTAACTTTCCCGTGGTAAAATTGAGTTTTAGGAATGAAAAGCGTCCAATATTAATCTGTAGTGTCCACAGCAGGGTCCTTTTCTTTTCCTTCCGGGAACAGCATAAGAAATGATAACTCATTATTGGACAGTTAGGTACCTAGACAAACAGAGGATAAGATGATGACCTCGCGGGGCAACAAAGGAAAAAAAAAAAAAAAACTTTCTTGAAGCAACGGCCGAGTTACAGTCTGTCTGTAGTTACCTACCAATTCGAAGTTCAACCCGAGACTAAGTAGAGAATCTTATAAACTGCCAAGATTCTGTATCCTTGGTAGTTATTTCTTAGCAAGTCCTCTTACATAGTAGGTTAGTTGCCTCTGTATGTAAGTAGGTATCTACATAGGTGCTCCCGAGTCCCTAGCGACCATCCCCAGACCCTTAGATAGACTTTGCCGTGTGCAGACTAGCAGATATAACTATTATCTAGCCATTCTCAGGAGTCAGGCGGAGGCATGTGCTAGATAACCTAACTACCTAAACTAATGCCAGGGCCAGTATTTTAGGTTGGCCGGGCCGACATTGTGGTAACGTCCTATAACCTACTCACTATCTACGTAGAACGTGGAATGAGAAAGATGCGGACAACATTCACAAGAAGCCATCTCGTCACTGATTCTCATACATATCATGGCCCTGAGTTTCGTGGCCTACGTAGGTATACGGCGGACTATAGCGAGCGTTATCGTAATGAGACCTAGAAATCATATGGTAAAGATGGATGGTGTAGGTATATAAACAAAGAAAGAATGTATTGAGTATCGGAGATTTCTTCATCAGCTGCCACCGACTGAGACATGCTTCCATTTTTCGAGACATGAACAAGTGAACAAAGCGAGGGTTACCTACTCCGCTCACACTACCTACCAGGTAGATAGACTACATAAGAGGCCTACCAAAATCAACTCCGCGTGTCGATAATTCATCAATCGTTTTAGAAAGCAATGGTTCGAACGTCGTGATATTGCAGATCCATCTCGCCGTCACGAACTACCTAGAATATTCCTTGCACCTGAAAACCATCCAAGTCGCGACTCGCGACCTGCTTGCCACTTTGGCCGGAACCTGGTTAACCTTATCTAGCGCAAACCTGTCTTCCCCGTGACTAGGTAGAGATTCATGTGGGGGTTTGGAACTTGGAAGGAATTCCAGACCACCCCTGGGAATCGTATGTGGCGTAGATAATGGAAAGATTGGCGAGTTCGGAACCAATCCGCATTTGTCCCCCACCCTACCATTCCCTACCACTTCGCAATCCGTAAGGTAGCAGTAGTGCCCACCTTCCGCCAGTGAAATCATGAAGGGTGTACCTGGTAATGTAGCAATGATCGCATGAACCCCTGTTCGTCCTCATTTCCAGTGGCGTTCCCGTGAGGCGTAAACGGGTTATTGGGCCCGAACGGCGGCAGGTTGTCCTGATCTGGCCGATCTAGTGTAGGTATTCATCGTTGGTCAATGATTCAAGCGCTCTTCTCTTTGCAATTGACACACGCCATTGGTTTGCCTGTTCCTGTCTGTACCTACTCATGATCAATTCCGGGTTGCGGCCAATCGCTGTGCTTTCTCAACAAAGCACGTCACCCTTTTGTATTATATCACTCACTTATACGCAATCAATCCCCTCGCGTAGGGTCTCCGAATCATCCCGCCCGCATGTTGGGTGGTAACAGTATCCGCCGGTGGCTGGAAGAACTGCCACACAGTCGCCTGCTCGTCAAAGGATGGCGTCCTCTCTTCCACTTCGCCATCGGTATTTTCATCATCTCCGTCACACTGACCGGCTTCTTCCTCTTCCAACGGCCAGAGGGCTTCGCGCGTAGTTACACGCCAAGCTACTTTCAATATGCCGGGAAACACCCGATCGACCACCTCATCAGAGAAGCCCGAGCCTTGCACGAGAACCGCTTGCAAGAACGAAGCTTAGACGTCGCTACTGCGGCCGCTCGTTATCGCAAACGACACGGACGACATCCGCCTCCCGGCTTCGATGCCTGGTTCGACTATGCGCTTCGCCACGACGCCATCATCATCGAGTCCTTCTTCGATCGGATATATGCCGACACGGCTCCCTTTTGGGCCGTTGACCCGCGCGTTACCGCCGAACAAGCCGCTACCTGGGAACATGTAATCCACGTGCGTAATGGCGTTGTGAATACCACAGGCAGCACTGAGAATCGCGTCCCATGGCTACAGCTATGGTCCGCGTTGGTCAAAGAGGCGGCCCCGTTTCTTCCTGACGTCGACATGCCCATCAACTACATGGATGAGTCAAGGTTGACCGTGCCATGGGAGACAGTGTCGGTGCTAGTGCAGAAGGAACAGTCGACCAGGCTGATGCCGTCTCTCAACAGAACTATAACCAAGTACACTGGGCTAAGATGGATGGACTCGAGAGCGAATAGATCGAGAGCGAATAGAAGCCAGCACACACACCCCGAATTCTCCGGTGGTAATTATTGGGATATAACCCGCGTCGCCTGCGCGCCCGACTCGTTATCTCGTAACGTCGCGCCCCCAGTGACATTCAAAACGCCGCCCGCCTTTCCGCAAGACTGGAGACCTGCATACTCATACGAGGGCTTCGTCCGCAACTTCACAGCATCCATCGATCCGTGTTCCCAGCCACACCTCCGCGAGATGCACGGGACTTTCGTCGAGCCGATCTCGATATCAACGGCCCGGGAGCTCATGCCTATGTTTGGCGGCTGCAAACTCAGCACGAACAACGACATTCTGATCCCGGGGGCCATGTACTTGACCGGCGATCCGATGTATTCCGGGGGTGATACCCACGGTCCCCGTTGGCGAGAGAAGATCATCGGCACCGTTTGGCGCGGCGTTGCTTCCGGAGGCAGGAATAGGAAGGAGAACTGGACTCATTTTCAGCGCCACCGCCTCGTCGAGATGCTAAACGGCACCACGGTGTCCGAAGCCGAGCAGACCAGATCCCGCGCCATGACGTTCGAGATGCCCCCGGCCGATCGCTATACCATATCCCGCAAGCGCGAGGGGGCGCTGGGACCATGGCTGCGGGGGTTTGCCAATGCGGGCTTCACCGACCTGCTCTGTCACCCAGCCGACTCCCACTGCGATTACATCGAACCGTATTTCTCCGCGATCGAGGGACTACCCATGAAGAAGCAGTACGACTACAAGTTCATGCCGGACGTAGACGGCAACAGTTTCAGCGCGCGGTTCAGGGGCTTCCTCCTCTCGACGTCGATGCCCATCAAGTCCACCATCTACGCCGAATGGCACGATGATCGCCTCGTGCCATGGTTGCACTTCGCTCCCATGGATAATACGTTCCAGGATCTGTATGCGATCCTGGATTATTTCACCGCGGATGCGAATGGTGACCGGGCCGCCCAGTTGATAGCGGACGAGGGCAGAGCGTGGGGAAACCAGGTGCTAAGGAGAGAAGACATGCTTCTGTACGTTTGGCGTTTGCTTCTCGAGTTCGCTCGCGTGTGCGATGAGAAGCGGGACTATCTCGGATACATAGACGACTTGAGGACACGGACGTAAGGAGGGAAGAGAAGGAGGGACACCTGTTGGTTTGTGTTATTAGTCACCCTTTTTTTGCTACCACGAAATTAACGACCTGTAACTTATTAATGATTAGATTTAAGTAATTAGAGTATGTTTCCCCTCATCAGCAGTCCGGACCTTGTGTGATGCAAAGGAGATTGTAATTCTCAGGTTTTCAGGTGGAATGGACGGCAGAGCGAGCAATGCTGGTTTTTAAATCCCGATTCCTACTTGTTTGTTTAGTCGTAGAGGTTGACAACCTACTCTCAACCGCTTGGCGCCATGCAATATCAATTTATCTTCGGCACCCGCGATAGGTATCGAGTGACTCATTTCGTAGATGCCTGGCGTTCAAGACAACCCAGACTATGATTCCCGGCGGGTCCGGCATGCATCGTGGAAAAATTCACATCTCATAGGTTAGGCGCTGTTTAGAGATTGATTGGATTGATTTTGGTCAATCTGCTCTGTGACACTTGCCATGGAGTGATGATCCTATTTGGCGTGCAGCATTTTACGTGTGACGTGGAAGAAGGCGGTAAGTATGTCGAAGATAACAATCAAGTCACGGAAACAAACAACAAGTTTTGTTGAGATGACGACGCTTCCGGCAGGGGTTTAGACTAGATAGAGTAGGTAACTAACCTGTAATTATCTATCTACCTACAGTGGGTCACAGAAAGTGACGCTCGCTCAGACTTGTTGCAAAAAAGACCACCTTTAAGAATCACCACCACGCATCAAAATGAGTATATTTCACTCCTAAAAAGTGGACACGCATTGAAGAATGGCCGGCAACTGTATTAATACTTTTTTTCTAATTCACATCTACGTTTTGCGGGCCTATATCGTGGTTTTTATTCGAGCCCAAAATTCGGCTTTGAAAAAACGAGCGTCACTTTCTGTGACCCACTGTAGACTACTAGATAACTAACCTAGATAGTAGATAGATATCTAGTAGATAGATAGTTACGGGTCGGTTACGGAATGATTACAGTGTGACTTACAGTGTATTCTACAGTTTGGACATGGTAGGTAACTTATCTAACTTCCTTGGCTATCTAGATAGATAAGTGACGAATGGGTCACGCCCATACGCTACTTTTTACTGACTGTACGCACTCCCGTGACGAAGTTCCGTCCTTATCACATTCAAGTCCAGTCGTACATAGTAACCTGGCTGAACCAAGGGTCACGCTATCTATATGAAGGAGGGTGCAATGCGTAATGACAACCGAGGTGTTTTCAGAGCGAGACAAAACTCAACAACAAACAACGTTTTTTTTTTGGGGGGGTTCAGGTCACCCGAGCGCAATCGAAACAAAGCAGCGGGTCAGGGGTAATTACGTCATATCTTTTTTTTTTTTTTTTTTTTTTTTTTGGACTAGATAGGAGTCTACCGAGGAGATAACAAAAACCCCGGCGATTGAAGTTTGAAGTTGACAATGCGGGGGTGGAGAAACACAGGGTCCATTCCTTTCCTTCGCTTCGCTTCCTCGGCGGCTTCGGGGTTAGGGACGTTTTTGTGTGCTAATTCCTCTTTGTGATGGCGGCAGCTTATTAGACGGTCACATGTTATGACAGGATTTTTTTTTTTTTTAGCAGTTGCCACGCTGGGCAGGAAAGTATTGCGCTGCTAAGCCCCCCCCCCCCCCCCCAATTGTCCACTAGAATGTAGAGCAAGACTATTTTCTACTGCTTACTAGGTACCTATGTAAATCCGTTGACACACGTAGGTATACTTACTGATCTGCGCATGGAGGGAACCGCCTAAAGGTTGACGGGGTCCATCATCACTGCAAAGTGACTGGATCATCCTGTCTTGAAGCATCTGCTTATCAACAAACAACCTTTTCTTCCAAATTCGTTTCGTAATAAGAATGCGTTTATGCTTCGAGGGCGTACATACGGTAGTTATCCAGGGTCAGTATAATACTGCGTAGTAGATAGATAGGTAGATACAGACTTATCATGTGGTTGTTTTTAGTGTATGTAGGTTATTTGCGGCAAGCCGGAGTGTCGGAAGTTATGCAAACTTCAATTTTGTCAGTTTTGTTCCGCCCAGTGGGGAGGGGAGGGGGGGGTCCCGGCAAGGTATTCGATACTACATACTTCGTTAAAAGCGGCGGAGAAAGCTGACGAGATCTCCTCGTCCCGTCTTGTGGTGTTTCTGGTACGGATGTACGGTAATTTTAGGTATGTAACTTGCTTATATGTAATGTAATGTAATGTAATGTAATGCACAACTTATTTTACTGACACTCACACGGCCGGTTCGAGCTTCCACAACCATCGACGCACCTTTTTTTTTTTTTCCCTATCTCGTATGTACGAGATGTTATACGGACGCACAGTCGGTTCTTCGTAATCTGTACAGACGTATGTAGTGTACGGACGTACACCTTGGTGCAATACGCTGAACTGGTTAGGCCAGGCGGTTAGAATGTCGCTGAATGCATACATTATATTATTACCTAGATCCTCACACTAACAACTAGACACGGGGCAAGTCAAGTAGGTATAGCGGGAGTCGGTCATTCGGGATAAGTATTCTATACGGGGTAAGGACAGGTATATCATTTGATCGGTCTAAATCTAGAGAGATATCACCGCCATGATGTTACATACACTACGAAGGCAGGGAAGAACGATGGAAACAAGTAGAAGACGAATGATTCGTGAAGACATTCGTGAAAACAAGAAATCACTTTTTTATATGGGGTATAAACATTCGCTTTTGGGCATAATTCCCGAAACTCTATCGCATGCCTGCGTCCCCATCCTATCCAGCCGTATTGTCCCAAGCCCCAAGTAATAACTCCGGTCCCATCCTCGTAGTAAGTAGATAAGGTAGTGGTAGTGGGCAGTGAAAGTCAGTGCCCCACAAGGAAGATAAAGAAGCCTCGAGAATCGTCAAGAGTATCACACGATCACTCGCCTTTTTTTCTTTTTTTTTTGCCGTATGGTCCAGACGTAGTTTTCCGTAATGCGTAATGGAGTAATGGAGTAATGTAGTGATGTAGTGATGTAGTGCAATCTCAGATGAAAAGCCGATGATGGATGTAGAAAACGCTGAAAATGATAACCCAGAAATGCATCACAATAAAGTGTCAAATGAGCACGGTTTCTTTCTGATGTGCCGTTGACAGGACAGACAAGTAGATCGTTGAGATTTACTCGACAGCAACCTCGTGGAAGTCCTCTTTGTGCTCATCCGGGTGCTCGCCATAGTGGACAGGTCCAAGCTTGAGTACGCGGAGGCTGCCAGTGCTGCTCACGCTGGAACTGCGGCGGGCGGTGGTGGCGGGCTTGATGGACTGTGCAGTAGGGTATGAGGAAGAGGTCTCGGGCGCCAGGGAAAGGAAGGCCATGGGGCGGGGCTCGACCTTGGTGATTCTCTTGGGGGACTGCTCGTAAGAAGACATTGCGCGTCTGGTGGTAATGTGGGAAATGTTCCGGTAATGAGGAGGTTCGTTAAGTTTGTATTGAGACCGCGAGATAGTTGCGTTGCGTTCCGTTGATTATGGCGACAGGTGGATGAGATAAAGTGATTTGTAGTCGACGTCTGGATAGCGTTGTATTATAACCGGAAGGATCTGTAGCGAGTTTTCCTTCTCACAGATAAGGTTTGAAGACAAGGTTTGATAGTGAGGGATGAGTTAGAGAGTTAAAGAGCAAACCTTTCGTCCGAAGAAAAAGAGAGCGAGCAGCGGGGCTCTTTATACACGAGTCTGCTGCGGCGTCCAGCACAATGGGCCACTAGAGATATGAAATATGTAGGGCCCCCACGCTGATATTACACACAAGACCTAAATGACGGGCCCTAGGATAGTCCGGGAGTTGGGATTGCCGTGCTGAATCGCCAAGACTTTGCCAATGCCTTTATCTGGTCTCATTGTCCATAGAACAGTGGATGCCAAGACCGTCCGGGCATGCCGCGAGTTTTTTCAGGTCTCAGCGATTTCACAGCCAAGATAGCCAACCATCCAGTCTTCGTCACTGGATAGGGATAGGCCGACCTACACCGCGCAGTATACGCAGATCGTCTCATTTCTGTGAGTGTAGGAAGATAGGCTGTGCATGAGTGTTGCGGTAGTGTGGGTGCCATCTACTAGGTAGTGTAGGTCTTCATAATCCGCATCCCCGCAAATACCAAGGTTGTCAAAGTTCAGGGTTGGGGCCTGTGTGCAGGAATTAGCCTATAGCAGGTCTTTTGTAATATAGTAGCTAGCGGGGTGCATTGTTCAGGATGGGATGAATATATGCTTGGGTGTGCCGAGGAAGAGGTGGACGATGGATGATGGGCGATGGTGGATGGGGGATGGACGATGGACAATGAATGTATCCATGATAACCACCAAGTGCTCGCTCACATGCATGCTAGAGTCCGCCCGCACCGCAAAGGTCTTGGGGTCGATAGTGTGTACGTAGTAGACCAGATTCGACCAGATTCGACCAGATGGGCATGGCCATTTCGCACGTGGGGGGATGAATGGTAGCTGACAAATGACCCAACCATCTTCCAGGTAAAGCAAGCCCGTTATTATTATGCTTTCGCATCGCGTAAGGTTTCGCAAAGGGACAAAGAGTCGAGTCCCGTCCCCCTCACCGGCCGACTTGCTTACACATACGTCCAGGTAGGTACGAAGTTACCTGTTATGTTGTATGTACGCCCGTGGTTGAAGCTGGTTAAACCCTAAGGCGCTGCGTAGCTCTGTGGCAAGGGAGAGGGAGAGGGGGAGGGGGAGGGGGTGTGGCGAAGAATGGAGGGGAACTCCGCTAGGGTATGAACAAGTGCCCGCCCCATATTGACGACTTGTCAGGAAAAGAAGACCAGTTCGGACTAGAAGCTGCGACAGTGTTTGACGTCCGAACGTTCGACATTCGACATTCGACGTTTAACGTTTGACCGACTCGAACATGAGCCATCGAGCCAACGAGCAAACGTCGTCAATTTTATATCAGATGTGTGGAGAAGCGCGATGCGGCTCTTTTTAAGCTTTATGAAACCTCGCGAAGTCCCGGCACGAACGAGGTCTCAGAGTCCTTGGCCGTGAGCTGAGTTGACGACCTTGCCCGGGCCGCCATGCTTACGATTGGTTGGAGCTGGATCCTGACGAGAATTCCTCGGAGGGTGGAGCGTCACGCCCCTAAGGCCTACTACGTAGTAGGTCTTCTGGTAGGTCTTCTAGGTACCTAGTTTGACACCGGTGAGCACAATGTCGGCTTGCTTTCCGAAACCATTATGTAATTAGCCAGGCACATCTCCAGATGCCAAGCTTGAATACGTCAGTCAATTGTCTACCCAGAAGTGTGCATGACGAAGTGGCACTTTGAACCGACACATTGGTGAGATTGCTTCGATGGCAGACCAAGTCTTGTCAGCCGCCCGCGTCATGGGATTCTTGAGCTGTGATGCAGTTAACCAGAAGTCGATCCCTATAAATGAGATCCTTCGATAGAACAATACAGTATCTGCCAAAATCTACCTAAGGTACGTAGGTCGTTCATGAGGCTAGACGGACAATACCTAGGTACCTAGGTCACAAAGCAATTCCATCGCTTGGTTGATGGAAACAAATGAATGAGGATTCAATGACTGGACTTAGACATGAGCTCCTAATTACCTATAGGCAAATGTTTCGTCATAAGATTAGGCCGTCTGCTGATGAGTTCCCTCTCAGTCCTGTTGACTGCGAGCAAAAGAGTTATGAAGTTATGCATAGTCTAATGCAACAAAACCAAAGCTCAGATGAATATATCCATATAAACGTAGTAGCGTATTGCATTTAAGCAAATATATCTATTTAAGCAATGTTAAGTATACGGGACGGCGTCCACAAAGTCAAAAAACAGCCGGACTAACATTTGCAGTTACTCGTCGGGGATGAACAGCACGCATTCGAAAAGTCGACTCTGGGACGATACGCGAATACGAAACAGAGGCGTATACCTGATGCTCAAGTTCATCTGAAAGAAAGAAGACCGGACGAGTATGAGCTGGTTCCAAGGTCTAAACACGACGCGACATCTTTGTGTCGAAAACGCCGAGGGCAGAGTCGAATAGCATGGCTTGTCGTGTTTCAACGTCCGGTCATCAAGCAGCTCACAGAAAGCTACGCGAGAGAAGCTCTTCCCTTGGAGATACGTTTTATTTGGCCGTGATGTCCAACGTCGACTTTTTCATCAGGAGTGGACGGGACGAAGCTGGGCTCCGACGGCCCGTGTTGTGTGGGATTCACAACTACCTCTGATGGATGGGGCAATACGATCTCTGTATTCCTTCATGCCATGCATGTGCCGATAGCAAAGTGAGAAGAACCAGGCGAATGTCTAAGTTCGGGCCATCTTTCCGGTGGGAAAGAACATCTGGGCGGGCGACTCCCTTCGTTAGACCGAGATGGACATGTTCAAGGAGCTGTTGATCACACATACAGACCTGGGAGTCCGGGCTTTGGGGTGAACTACTCTAAATTGGGGTAGAGACATGCCATGGGGCAATCAAAGGAGAGAACCGGGTGTGCCTCATAAGCCGGTCAGGCCTGAGACCTAAAAGGAGGGGAAGGGATACGAGTTGAGATTCTCAGGATCTTCATCGGGTGAGCAAAATTAAGCTGCCACCCACCTCTCCCACACGAGCATGGAAAATCTAACAGCCTATTCGGAGTACCGCTACTCGATTAGGCCAGTTCCCTCTCTAACGGGCGGGCGGGCATTATCTTATGCCCTACCTTTTGCCCCCTTTCCCGCCTTGACCTTCCTCCGTGAGCCCGATACTACAGGACATGTAATGGTATCATTCGGCCCGGCTTGATGATACAGAGGGTCATAAGGGAATCAGGAAAAACAGGGTGGCAAGTTCGTGACAAGTGATCGGCGATAGTGTTCAAACGCAACCTGCGTGGCCTTTTGAATTGTTCGTAGTCCCTTCACCAAGGGGCGGAGAGCTAGACGAACTGATCAGCCGAAGATGCCTGCCGCTAAGTACATGTCGACGTGCATACAGAAGCCATAACAAGTACTTCTTGAGTCCTTTAACCGTTAGGAAAATGATACCTATATTCCGCTTCCCTCCCTCGAAAATGGGCCGGGCCGAGGAGGGGAAATAAAAATCCTTTGAATCGAGCCCTGGGAGGGTAGGCATAAGCGATCGGCTGCGCGGGTGCTGAGGTAGACAAGATGCTGACACAAGGCCATGGGATCAGATAGCTTGCCTTCAGTCACCTTGTTAGCTGCAAGGTGAGAGGGGACGGCTTCAACGACGTTCCGTCGAATCAAACACCCTCTAAGCAGGGGTTTCCGTATCTTTGTCTTCGTATCATTGGGGAGAGAGCATTGTCCCTGCTCGGCATCCTCGCGACTTGGAGGATGAGCGGAGTTGGTGGGCATAGAGTTTCACTTGTATTTTTCGTCACGCACCGGGGCGAAGGTGACCGAGGTGAGTTGAGTAGAGAGAGATTTTCTTCGGCCTGATCACTTGTATGTACCTCTTTGTCTTGACCGAGTTCCCGAGATGTACCCTATACTTTCCCTGCCTTGGCCTGGAACCTAGGACTAGAGTAAATGCCGCCGGCCCTCATGTTAAATCACGGGCTCCTTGATGATCAATATCCACCCAGCGCCATCGTACCCCTGATCTGGGCGCTTAGCCTACGGCCGCGCGGCTGTCCATCTGACAGTCGCCTCAAGGAGCACACAAGTCACCTCTCTCCTGTCCCCCTGATACTATTGGCCCTCGGCCTTGCGGATGATTCTGTAGTTCATAACGAAAGAGGAAGCTGTGACGAGAGAATACAGATAGCGAGCTAGTTATCACGGCAAAAAAAAAGAGGCAGATGGATGTGATCCTAAGTTGTGACGCATCTGCGGGGCCAAAAGTCCCCGACAGCTGTCGAAGACGTGGACTACCTACCCCTTATCCCATAGCACGATTTAAGCTCTCGCGTAAGAGAGGGGCTGCGCCCCTTACTTGGGTTACAGCGGAGACGTAGTTAGACATCCCATCACTAGTCTCGTGACGGAAAGCTCTTAGGAAGGTTTGAGGAGGTATCTAACCCCCCTTGAAGAATGATGCGGGACGACTGCTTCCTCTATCACACGGCACACACACTACGTCGATGAAGAAAAGTTTGATCCGTTCGTCTGTGACGACGGCAAGGAGTAGATGTGACGAGTTTCTTACAGTTGATTCCCGTGGGAACGGCGAATCAAGGCCTGGAGTAGGCATAGGATGTGAGTAGCCCCTATTCTTTCCCCTCGGTGAGGAGAAAGTAGCCAGGTGCCTGTTCCTCTTGTTCTTTCTTTCTTCTTGGATTAGAAACACTTTCTGTGTGGTTGTGATCACTCTTGTCTCATCCTCCTCGTCCCGCCTTGTCATTCGTTCGGTCAGAGAAGTAAGATCGCGGGTATTCTTGCTAGGTCTCTTGGCTATAGCTTACGGTGAAAGTTGCCATTGGTCACAGACGCCCCAATCACCCATCTATAACACTTCCCCAAGGGATGCGAGAGTATACGTCAATCACAAGGCGCGACGGAGCTAGCTCTTCTCCTTATGATCCCTCCATGGCGGGTTCACCCCGGGGGGTTTGCCTTGGCTTTTTTTCCCTTGCAGCCCGCCTTGGGGAGAAAAGGCATAGTCTAAAGGCGTTGGCTGTATCTATGGGAGGATCCGTTGTCCCCGCCGAACCCAATTGTCCGAGCTAAAGAAGTTGAAGTCCGTTGGTCAAGTTCCCTTAGTCTTGGATCAGGCACGGCATGCTTACTAGGCTAGAGACTTCGTAAAGCCCGTAGACAATGTCAAGAATATTTCCCAACATCAATCGGCCCCTCATAACATATATGTCCAATTTGGAGCAGCTTTCCAGATCAAGTAAACCGGCTCTACCGGGCCATTGAGGAATCTCGCGGGTTATGTCGGAATGAGGATAGGCGCGGTTAGAAATTGGAGCAAATGGAAACATCGGTGGTATTAAGCGCGGGAAAATGGGTCGATCTGGTTGTTGGTTTGATAGTCATATTCCATAAGGGAGAAAAAAAAGGAAGGAAACTTTGCTGCATCCGTTATGGAGGGGACGGGCTGTGATGGACAATAGTTGTGTGCTCGACTCCTATTCGTTGATCACGAACTCCGAGCAAGCCCCCTTGCCTTGAGTCCTAGAGTATTGACTTCATCTGCGTCCCGCAAGGTTATCAAGTGTTTTTTTCTTCTTCTCGATGTTCTTATGGCTTTGCAGTAGATAGATCCGCTATGTCGTATCTGGAAGTTGAACGTTAATGCGGCTCTGATATTGGGTGCCACAATACTCATTACAGCATGAGCAAACAACCCACGGCCCTTTATCGTTACGTATGCGGATTTTCCTACACGCCTCGCCTCCTAGCGAGCCATGTTCCTAGAGAAGGTGTATGGCGTTGGGATCATGTCGTCCATATCGGTCAATATCAATTACTCGCGCCCGGCCGAATAGCGGCCTATCCGTTAAGTCTGTGAGCCGTTATTAGGCTGGGTGAGTATATGGGATCCCTGAGGATGAAGCATGTTACTCCTGAGGCCTGACATGCAGGCCAAGTACCTGCTAGAAGCCGGGCATTGTTCCACTACATAATGACAGATAGCAGTCAAGAAGGAGATCCATCACGGGTACGTACCAGAAAATGACATTTACTGTCTCTTTTCTTCTTGTTTCCGTTCTCCCTGTTCCCTCCCTCCCCCATGCACCGGGGCACGGCATATACAGCCTATAAGTAGAGACAGGGGAGTGTAGAAGTTATAGAGTTGCACCGGCCCTTGTGTTAGCACATGGCTGCTCGAGGTGAGGTGATCGGTCTGGTCCTGCAATCTGCCGGGCTCCTGTATCACGGCGCAGAGAAGAACCACGAAGCGGGCCAATCCCTCGTGTGATGGTGATGGGTGCGCGTGCCTAAAGGAGCAGAGGGTGAACAGAGGGTGAGTGCGGGTTGCCGCAGCTCGGCTGGCGGCTGTCGTTGGTTTCGACTTTGACATGCAGCAGATGGAAATTTGGCCCATGCCCACGCCCATGCCCTTGTCCATGTCCATGACATGTCATGCCGGGGGGTAAGCTGGAATTGTTGCATGTACCCCAGACAGAGATGTATACTCCATCTCATACAGAAGAAATAAACCAGAACCGTAGGATTATAATAGGGAGCAACAAATGGTGTTCGGTTGCTTACCAACAAGCAGTAGGTAAGGTGGTTAGTAACTTAGTCGGCTTGCTTTAGCCCATCTTGATCGATTAGGCGGCAGTGCTGCTTTCCCGTATTTTCCCTTTCTGTCTTTGTCGTGCTTATCGGGGCGGTCCACGGCCCGTTTCGGACTGTCGCGGCTTGCCACATCTCTAGCGAAGCCGATTTCGCAAGAGCTAACCCGACGGTCAGTTGTCATGGGTTGCAACTTCCAAGGTATGACTTTAATGACCGAACAAGGTGAGGATGAAGGAATCGTCGTTGAATCTTGCGACTTGACCGAGGCAACTTTAGCTGGAACTTTCGGGATCAAGTCTGAATCGAGTGTTTTAGTCTTTTGATTGGTTGAAGTCACGGTAGTAGCACATGCTTCCAACGACATGTTGAAATTGACGCGCTTGACGCCAGTCAAGGCTGAAGACCCTTGAACAGCCACGGTAGTTGTGATCTCACTGTTGGATGATCAATTCGCAGGACGTTATAACTTTGAGACCGTGTGAGATGCATGTTTGTCTCCTGAAGAGCTACCTGGATTCAATTTGCTCGAAGCAAACGTGCCATGTAACGCTTTGCCGTTTGATACCGACCCTGGGTCGACAGCGAAGACATGAAAGTTGGATGCCGTAAGAATCTTTTAATGGCAACCCAGGTGGTGAGATGGCGAGGGGAAGTACGAAGTACAGGCTTGTCCAGTAGAACACCAAGTAATCTGTAATCAGTCCGTACATAGTACTTAGATAGATAACTAACTAGACAGATAACTAAGTGTAAAATCAAGATCAATTGGGTCAGACTTGACCTATTTGGGTATTACCTCTCAGACGGTAGACCAGCTGCCAGCACGCGGCCAGCACGCGGCCAGCACGGGGGGAAGATTTCAAGACCTCTGATTGGGTACCACGCAATGGTCAACATCTGACCTCAAGTTAGTTATCTAGATAGTCTTCCAACTTGGGCATAGCCGGCCTGGCCCTTCACCTTAATTCCCCTTAAGTACAATTAATCATCCTCTGGATTTCCTTACTAGCCACAGATTATAGCGCTCTAACCTTCTACCTAGGTACCTACACTAACATGTCTTTCGTATCCGTAGCCACAACTGCATAGATGCCTAACTGTGGTCTTGTTGTGCCTGGGGGCCATAGACAGACAGACTTGCGCCGCTGTTATTTTTACGAATGGTTATCGCGGTTAAAACTCAAACTTCTCGAATCTTCTCGCGGAATATATCTAGGGAGTGGGAGTTTGAAATTACCATTTAGAGACGGAATATGCGGAATAGGAGCTAGGTATACTTATTGATACTGTGTTTACTGTGTTGCGATGGGAGGGTCGAGTTATCCATTTTTCGTTGTCAGCCTGAAGTCTCACAAGTTACATACCTGCACTAGGTGCAACAAATACCCCGGTCTCGGACCCCCGAGGCCCAATCCTGACTGACATTCGACCTTCTTACTTACGGACGGTTCGTTTCTACACTCAACATCTACATGACGGAAGAATAAAAATAAAAACATTGAACAAGAGAGCTGACCAAGAACGGGCATTGGTCAGCTCGGAGCTGTATCAATGAACTGTTATCCCCCTAACCTATCTAGTCTCATTTTCCACTTTGTCCAGCCATGCGACAAGCCGGGTCGGAGTCGTTGCTACACCGTAGACCTCCCTGACGAACATCCCCGAGGATCTACCTGCTTTCGGCCTCGGTGTCTCAAAGCTCATTTACATTTACACCTACAGACTAACATAACAAAACTACAACTTTTCTGCCTTACGAACGACAAACTCGTTGTGAGGCCCCATACGGTCGATGCCTGCCGCTCGCTTAGGGCGTCTCTTGCTGCACGGCGTTTCTTGTTGCAACATGTCTAGTATTGCCTCCAATGGGACGGAGTAGACCCCGAACGCCCTAGCAGGCATGATGCGAAAGCCGTGCCCACCAACAATGCCTCTTCTATCTACGCCTCTACTACTCTAATTGCCATGTCCCGGGTAGTTCCTGACTCCACAGTCGAAGTGGATATTTGCCCTTGTCCTTGATGGGCATCGTGCCTGTATGATGCTACCTACCTTTCCCTTCCCTTCCCTTCCCGTGCCGCTGCTCGCACCCTGTCACTACCAGGAAGTATCCTGACCTGGTCTCTCGTCTCTGGTCTCTGGTCTCCGGTGAGGCAACATCCGATACGGTCGTGACTCTCTAAGAAGTATCTCCCTCCATCCGCCCGCGCTCCCACGCTTCACGCGGGATCTGGGTATGTGTATTCCCAAATCCTTACCGATGGGGAACTACTGCTAGTAGGCAGATCATCTGAACCACTCCTCTTCTTCTTCTAGTTAGACACCCCCCTGAACCACTCTATCTCCACAGTTGTGCGCGCGTTGCTGGATATTGCAACCTTCATACATACACCAGCTGACTGCATTTCTTCAATCCCAACGGGTGCAAGGTGTATTGATACTATTTCCAAGTAGTTATTTGGATCCTGTTTGTTCGAGATACATGCTCTGGGTTCCATGGGTCCTTCCGGATGTTACCGCAGCCTGTTGGATTACCGGCAACGAAAAGATAGTTGAACCTCCCAACATGTAACTGTGTTGTTGAAGCCATCTCTAGGCAGATTCACGCCACTGCACACTATCTTGTGGATGCGAGACACTGCCATTGCCGTCCTTGGGACAAACAACCAGACGGCTCATCCTTCGACCAAGGTGACTTCGAGTTCGTGCAACCAATTTCTATAAAAGCTCGTCCTCCCGCCTCGACAAAACCGAATCTACCCTCATCATCACCATCATCATCAACAACAACAACAACAGCAACAGCAACAACAGCAACCAGCTTCACCAGCTTCACCAGCTTCACCAACACCAACAATCGCCAACCCATCAACCATTGTCATCGTCGCTGTTTACAAACTCGAAGATCATCTTCCGCAAAACGCAACGTTGATACAACCAGCCTGGTGAAAACACCTCATTACACTTCTTCACAAAAGTGCGCCTTCAACAACAGATATTCCTTCGGTCTCTCACTAACAAAGAACGGTGCTATAGCGAACCTACAAAGACGCTTGTCGAACAATCAAGCAACCAAATCATCCAAAATGTGCACTCGTCAGATCGTCACTTACAACTGCGGCCACACCCGCGACATGGGCTTCGTTCATTGCCCCAGCCCTTCTACCTGTGGCGGAGTACGCGTCAAGGAGACCAAGTACGCAGGACCTTGTGAAAACCACTAGGCGCCGGAAGACGCAACGAAGAGCACGATGGCAGGTACGACGAACTTTGCTTTCGTTTTCTCATAGTTCGTGACATGACCGATGCTAACACGACTCCATAGGAAAGGCATGCAGTTTTATATCATGCTCCATCCGGGTTCATGAGGCAACGACAATGAAGAACACACAGCAGAGCTAATGCAACGACGGGGTTTCGGTTATAAGAATGGACGCTGGGGGGGAGCGAGCAATCGCGGTGTTTTCTACTGTAACTTGTGCTATTTTGATTTCTCTGCTTTCACGAGGAGAGAGGGGGCCTTGCATCTCCTTACCTTGCTTACAACGGGGCTCTCGATCGGTTTCTTTTTTTCATATATGGCGTGGGTTCTTGCCAAGAGGGGAATTCATTTCGTTAGCGATCAAGAAAACTCTTTCCTCTCCCGCGGTGCAGGGGGGACTTTGCTTTCGATTCTGAAGGGGTTTTTCTGTTGGATGCTTGGCTGGACCTTTTGGTTCATCCCCCAAGCTACCTAATTATTTCTCAGTACATCAATCAATCAATCCATCAATCAATCAATCCATCAATCAATCAATCAATCACATCTTCTCACCTAATACATGGAATACTTTTTGCATGAAAGAAAACAAAAAAAAAAAAAAACATTACAATAATGGGTCAATTGTGATGGTGCGGTGTGGCAAATATCACGGGTAGCGGCGTAACCGGGAAGGGTGAGGGAGGGAACGCTCAGGTTGTCAGTTTACCTGTCAAAAATATGCCATTTACTGCAGTGAACCGTAGGACTGATGTATGTATGTTACCGCCGACACAGAAATTTTTTTTAGATTTTTTTTTTTTCCCCCTCCTTTCCAACGGGCGCAGAAAAGATAACTCTTTTGGCCTTCCCGAGGGGCGGCCGAGAATTTCCATGGAAAGAAAACCCCTCCCCTTTTTTCGGACAACCAAAAACCAGGTAACCCACATAATTTCAATTCAGCCGACTTTGGCATGAGTACATACCAGGATTCGAAAGTTGTAGTCCGGTCGCTGGGATGGGTCTGGGGCGCAAGCAAACAAAAGATCTTGTTCTTGTCTGTCTTTTCCCATCGTATTGCTGAGTCGGGATGGGGGCAAAGAATAGTAATGTTGCTATGAGAAAAGAAAAACCAACATACATTACACATACGTAAGAGGGTGGCTTTGTAAACAAAAGATCCCAACAAGAGGAAATAGAAAGCGCCAGTCACGGACATTCAAAATGCTCGCATGCGCAGTTCATCATGTGATTAGGTATTCAGAGATATGTACGAAGTTCAGGTCCCTAGATAGGGGGTCGGTTAGGTCAGGTAAGGTCGGAGTTGGGGTTGGGGTACTTTGGCGCAAATCACGTTTTTCTTGGGTTTGGTTGGGGGGCCGGGGGGCCGGGGGGAGGGGAAGGATTCGCGTGGCTTTTACGGATTATTAATTACCTCAGGTGTTAACTTAATTGTCATCTCGACTTACATGCTGCCAGAAGAATGTGTATTACCCAGATCTGCTCATGATCATCGGATCTCTAATAAAAGCAATCGGTCTTTGATCTTATCGCTGAATACCACTTGGGCGGTCAATAGTTTAATGGACTTCTTCTTTCTTTTTTTTCTTTCAGTATCGCATCCTTGGCCCTATCTAAAAGACGGCGTTAAGTTAGATTGGTTCGGTAGGTAGGATCCTGAGGCAGCACGGATCCCCAGGTGGGGAGGGTGTGGTTGACATGGAAGGTTTCCACGTCTTTTCGTCTTATGGTTCGGCCCCAACTGATGCTCGGCCACTGTACCGAACCCACGTGTGAGTCAGCTTGTGGGAAGTGTGCATTATAGGCAGATGAGCCCCTGGATGGCCGAGCATTCGGATATGCCGTCAATGACCGGGGTCTCATTTGTAATCCCACGGGTTATTAGCATAAACCCCACTTCTTATAACTACATGAATAACCCCACATGACCCTTTTCGTACATAGTATCTATCTAGGTGAGGTCCGCAAACGCAAACGACCCCTCGCACATGGAGACAATCCACAAACCTCTCACGACTCCCTCATCAAGGGTTCGATACCTAGCACGCACTCATTTTGCCAATACCCGCCCTCCCTCTTTTGATTGTGTACAAACTTCTGGATCCTCGCCAATGGTATGTAAACGGCCGAGATGAACCCAAGTTTCCCTCTTTGATGGATACTTCTACGGATTAGTCCGGGATCAGCTGCACGTTTTCTACCCACACAACCCACAATGTTGGCCCGTTGACGCGGCCCGCGCCAGCTCAGCCGCACCGGCCCGGCCGTTGGGCTCCATAACCGCCTCCCGAAGTTCAACTCCTACATTCGGCAGTTTACGAATTACGAATGGAAATGGGGCCTCAGATGTGAGGCAGCCTACGGCGAACGCCTGTCGCCGCAAGCTATTGCTGTTGCTCCACCCGGCACCGGATTCAGGAGAGAGAGAGAGAGAGAGAGAGAGAAAGAGAGAGAGAGAGGGCGATGCATTTCTCGACTTTCATCGCTGCCCACTTCCAGCTAACAAACACAAACATACCTAACTACATAGTAACCTAACTGACCTGCAGCTTCACATCACGCTGCGGAGACTACGAGGCGGGCGACCTAATGGCCGACGGGACTATACATCCTGGGAGGCTTGGAATCGGAGCGTGACAGGTCACAGCCGTGAAGCCGTCTGTCAATTACCCACCTAGTGTAGGCTACTTACACTACCTACTTTCCTTCACCACGCATTGTTGCGGAATGCCTACCTACACTTGAGCATACCTAACACGCCGTCTCTCTGTCTCCGGTTAGTTCGGTCCGCCTAATGGGTTTGGCACCACGATCTCGTGCATTGTCCATTCTCCATTGTCCATTGTGCATTCCGACTACAGCACACTACATATTCAACGTTTGCTGTAGTGTACAAAGGCACAGCCCGCCGGATCACTACCGGAACCTCGCAGTTTACGACCAAGATGCGGTAACCCCATCTGTGTATTTGTTGTTGATGCTATCATTGTTGTTGCTTCCAGTGCGACATAGGTATTATTCCACAGCCGGTTAGGTCGATGCCACCTCTTCCAAGAAAGGGACCAACCTAGAAGCATGTCATGTCTCGCGTCTAACGGTAGAACGTCGTACTGTCAGTACGGTGGGCTTACTTCCCGGATAGGCACTTGCTATGCTGATCGGCAGCATGTGTAGAAATGCTACCTGAGCGCGTGAAGCTACCAGCCTGCTCTGCCGCTGGCCGGCTACGGAGGCCGCCAGCAAGCCACAAAATACGGTGAGAGTTTCCTTCGCGCTTGTCGGCTCTGACAGTAGATGGAAGGCGCTTCCTGGGTCTTTTTTATTATTATTTTCTTGCTCTTGTTAGAACCCAACACACATAAGTACCTTGCCTATCGTCTGTTTCATTGAGAAATACCACCATGATTAAATGACATGCTGCTCGTCGTCGCTTCCAGAGCATGTATAGCCTACCCCGTTGGTATTACTACATGTGAGTCGGATCGCTTTTCCCTTGTCAGCCTTATCGGCCGCCGGTTCATGGTGCAGCAGATACCATCCAACATCTTCTCTCTAGGTATCATCTCCGCGACGTCGACTGAAACGCTTCATGCCTGGACTGGACCATTCGCGCGTTACAGGAGATCTCGCATAGTGCCTTGCATCGATCCTTGCTTTGGCGCGCTTCCTGCCAACTTGTCGTCGGCTATTCATCAAAGGCGCGGTAGGGCCGATAGACGCCAACAATCCATTTGATCCCCGACGTCGGTATTTGGCACTGGAAGTTAGGTGTTTGAATCTGGTGTGCCATTCGCCAGCTTCCTTGTCTGTAATATCAGCCAAGCGAGATATAGACGCAAATTGGGTCTCCATCACGGAGACTGGGCTTGTTTAAGGACTGCCTACCGGTTGAACCTGGTGTGCTGCTTTCGCTATATGGACACTCGCGGCTTGATCCGGACACATCTGTCCAGTCTACCATATCACAGAAACTACCAACGGTGTAGAAAACTCTGTATCTGCATGGTTGGACCGAACCGGAACATGTTGGTGATATGACGCACAGCTCATCTCTGGATAATAAGCAACGGTTTGCGATATGGAAAGCTCTGCGCGAGAAAAAAAAAACCGATGAACGTCTCGCGCTTTCTATCCCCGTCTGTCGGCTCGCTGCGTTTCACTATCCGCCTGTGTAGATATCTGACTGACTGACTTGACTATGAAGGTCCTCGCCCGGCCCGGTCCCGCCTCGAATATGAGATTTTATGCTGTGAGCTGTGATACATATTACAGTAAGCTTCTCTCGTCGTTACAAGAACCTCCCAGAAACATAATGCGGCTTAAGGAGCCACAAAAGAATTTCTTAGGCTGGGATGCAAGTGAGACGGGGCTGTGGTCTATTACACATGGTGTTTTAAGAACCTGAGTCTGGCACCATTAACAGCTGATGCATGTGCCCCCCTCGGCTGCGCCGCTACTATCATGGACATGTAGATTGCGAGAGATATCAGTCCAGTCCGTGGGGAGCAACGCTTTAGCGATGATACGACTCGGAAGTTCAACCTGGGTTCTCGAGATATAATTACATAGTATGTTTCCGTCAATCTCCGCCCCTTATAGCTCTGAAGTAAATTGAAAATCCCAAGTCAGAAATGCAGTGAGGAATATGCCTCTGCTTCACAAAGAAGAGACTTTCATTGAAACATTACACCAAATTCCAAAAGGGTGCAACATCTTTCTTTTTGCTTCTCGGTTTCTCAATGAGGTCGGTTTGTACTCGTGACTCGTGACTCGGTTCCCTTTCCCAGTCTACACAAGCACAAGCACAATTATCTCACCGACCACATTTCGCTCAACACAAGTCTCGGAAGCTGAAAAGATATTGTCCTTCAAGACGCAGTGCAGTCGGCTGTGTTAACCGAACCGACCGATAGCATCGGGAATAGACCCGGTATCCGAACGTCGTGATAGGGGTATAATTATCGTTCTGTGTTCCGAGCTGGGAGGGGGAATCTTTTACCTATTTTGCCCGATCCCCGCTTACAGATGTCCAGTTTAGGTCCGGGGAAACCGGCATCATCATCGCTCGACACACGAAAGGAATTCTCGAAATTTTATGTATTCTTACGACTAGAGACAATTCTACTTAGTATTGCCCTAAGCATAAAGGATCGAAAGTTCGCTTCAAAGTCGACTAGAGTTACTATTATCTTGTCGATCCCTATCTATCTATCTATCTATCTATTTGTCTATCTATCCATCCATCCTTGCTCCGATCACGCCCATTATTTGACGAGTAACATACCTGCCTCCGTGCCGGAAGAAGTTCAGTAGGATAGGTAGATAATAGCCATAAGCGCGCATGTGCGCAATACAGACATAATTACATACATACATACACACTTCCTTTGTATTAGTAGGTATATTCCACGATTTGCCTTTAGTAGGCTACCTATCTAGAAGGTCTGTCTCATCGTAAGAAATCCGCAATCCATAACCCCGTTTCCCAAAATAAAAAATAAAAATAAAAAATTAGCCCTTGTTTTTTGGGGGGTTCCTTTTCCGTCCAACGGCCCCCCAGATTAACACGATGGCCCGGGATTTCATAGTTGTCTTGCTGCTGACACGTGTGGGCTTTGCTTTGCTTTGCTTTGCTTTGCTTTGCTTTGCTTGCAATGTACAGAGGAACATCTCTCTACCTTTAACAAAAACATGTAAATGTGTACCTAGGTAAGGATAACTAATGTGTATGCACGTACATATGTAAATTAACGAAAGAAAAGATAGAAATGGTAATAAGTAAGTAGGTTAGTTAACTTAACTTACTTACTTTACCGCGGTTAAATCTGCTTTAAAACTTTCACTGCATGGCCCCCCCCCAAGAAAGACGGCCATAAAACAAATCTGAGACGCGAACCCCCCTTGTCTTATTGTACGCGCAAAATTCTTTTTTTTTTTTTTTTTTGGGTCTAAGATAGATAGTTACAACGTTCTGCTTCATCCCCGGGGGAGAGGGAGGGGGGGGCGGAGGGGGCCGGATTCGGTTTTTATCACCAATGCTTTTCAAGGAAGGAAGGAAGAGGGAATGAAGGGCGCTGGAAAAAAAAAAGAACAAAAAAAAAAAAAAAAGGTCTGCTAACCCATGCCATATGGCAACTATTAGAGCAAAGGACAGGACACTCGCTCGGTATTTGCATTGAGGTCGACAACATCCATCTATCCATCCTGAGTCAGACAGAAAGACAAAAAGACAGACACGATACTACCTACAAGTATGTAGGTATATCCCATATCAAAAAATAACACCCCCCCGGCCTGTTTCACTTCCAACAATATCCCCAGCCCAGTCATCAGGTTTCGATACCAAGATAGATATTAAAGGAAAGGGGGTTGGGGGTTGGGGATGGCTGACCGGCCGGCCGGCCGGGAAAAGGAGAGGGAAAATGATACAAGAGCGGTAGTTAGTCACCAAAAATAAAACTGACTTTCCCTTGTCTAAGCCAAAGAGAATATTTTCTTCCTTTGCCGTGGTAGACAGCTTCGTTTTTCGTTTTTTTATTATTTTTTTGTTTTTTTCTCTTTTTGGTTTCGTTTCGAGCAGTAATGCCGACAAACTTTTCCTTCTTCCCTTCTTCTCCCTTTTCCTTTCCATTCTCTACATCAACCCAGGCCCCCCCCCCTTTATTCGGACCAAGATGAAAGATGACTCATGCTGACGGACGGGCGGATGCTTCGACCTGCACTGGGCCGTGCGTGGACGAATCCATCATCTCCAGGGATAGCAGATGCGTACCTAGTTAACACTACCTGTATGTAAACTTGTCTGTGATATTTAACCTAATAAGCAAAGACCCTTGAAGGACCCTTGTATGCACGAGTTTCTTCAAACTACGAACATTCACAGACGCACGCTACTGTCCGGACAATTTAATACTGAATCATGATATTTCAGAGCGGAGAAAAGCGGTCTCAAATATAATCTATTCATCAGAGGAGCTGTTTGGTAGACAATTGGGCAAGTACCATAGGTCTGCTCGTGCATCGGTCTGTGACTGAGCTGACGAAGGGAACTCAAGATCATTCATCCCTAGCCCTTTCAGGCCCGTAAATGAGTGGCACTGTAGGATAGATACCTCGGCTTGACGCGCTGGCAAATAGAGCTGCACGCACACCCGTTCGAGAAGACCGCCATCATCTACCCGTTCGATCCTACGTCTCGCTCAATATGATCCTCAGAGGCCATCTGCCATCTGCCAACTCCAACCCCCTTTCCTAGTCGGCGGTTTGCGTTCCGACAATTCATCAATCCTTCCAGTCTGCGAGGTGTGCGCATAAACATCAATCTTGTTATTCATCTCATCAACGGGACTTATGAACGAAACCGAGAACCAATTGTGCTCTCTCTCCCCACCCCAACGTTGCTGTATTCTTGTACAACATGCTCCAGTAAAGGGTTATGTCCGCGGTTTTTTTTTTTTAACTTTTTTGTGCATTAGGGACTTTTTTTCTTCGTCCTTGGACGAATTGGTACTTTTTTTTTTCCTTGGCCAAATGACTCTAGTTTTGCGTTGAATGCAAAAGACGAACAATGGTAAACCTCTCTGGTCTATTATGCGATCGGAGTTCGCTAGAGAGGCTCATCAAGAAAAAAAACGGCGCAGACGGGGAAATGAGTACAGAAACGCCGGAATGCAACGGTGAAATTCCCTTGAGACGCCAGTGTATTTTGTTCGAACAATCAGGTAAAGTGCGTTTTTGCCCAAGACAGCTGGGCAGACTAGTTCTGCTTAGGCGAACTAGGAGAACTGCAATTGGCATGGTTAGCTGAATGACATAACCGAAAAATGACTAGAATAAGAGCATCATACTATTTAGGACTGGTACTGCCACCAGGAGCGGGGGAACGACTCGGGTTGGGGCTAAAGGTTGGTGACTGCAAGCAGTTAGCAATTTATCGAGGTGACATGAGTGAATGGCATGAGATACTAACTGTTGGTGAGTAGTGAGGGCTTGTAGGCGAATGCTGAGCGCCTGGCCGGTAATTCGGGCTCGTTGGCGAATATGAGTTGGGCGAAGTTGGCGAGTAGTTGGGAGACACGGGCGAGTAACTTGGCGAAGCTCGACCGTAGTTGGGGGAAGCCGGACTATAACTGGGACTTGTGGGGGAGTAATTAGGTGAGACGGGAGAGTGTCCAGCTGGCGACGTGGGAGAGTAATGTCCTGCTGCTGGCGATGTAGGTGAATAGCTTGGGGAGGTCGGGCTATAATTGGGACTGGTTGCCCGGAAGCCGGGGGAGGCAGGGGAGAAAGAAGGAGAAGCGGGGCTAAACGAGGGCGAGGTCGGATAGCGGTTACCCTGCAGTGGCGAAGTTGGCGAATATCCAGCGCCTGGAGACGTCGGCGAATAGTTTCCATAACCGCCAAGAGGCGATGAAGATGAAAATGGGCTGGTACCACCAGGGCTGGTAGGCCTATACGGACTGGTGCCGCCCGCACCACCCAGGGGTCCATATTCGGAGAGGAAACCTGGCGTGTTATCCGAGCCAGCGCCGACAATGGGCGAAAAGTTGCCCATTCCCATGGAGGGCGAGCCAAGACTCATACCATATCCACTATCCGCCATAGGTGATCCTGTATCGTATGGCGTTGCCGCACCGTCCATCTGGTTTCCTTTCACTGTCATGCCCGGCATGAGGCCCATCCTGGAGTTATCAGAGATGACCGTGTCTAACATCTTCGGGTCCAAGAAGACATGGAAATGTCCAGTGCCCATGGGAGCGAGTTGACCAAGCATGACGTTCTCAGAAATACCTCTACAGTCATCAAGCTCTCCAAGAGAAGCAGCTTCCAAGAGAATTTCGACGGTCTCCTCGAAAGAACATCTCATAAGGGCACCAGTATCAGCTCGATTGATACCGTGTCTCGTCACGGCAGCAATGCTGCCACGGTATGTCATGACATCAACGAGAAGCGCGAGATGTCGCTCGTTGACATATGAACCATCGAATGCCAACACACGTCTCAGTTCGTTGAGTAGAGCTCCACGAGCTGCCTCGATACCAAAGACGTCTACGATCTGCCACAAATCGTTCGTCATAGTACGACGGGTGTCTACGCCTTCGACGGCCAGAACCTCGCGCAAAGCAGTACCAGATGTGTCCAAATACCATTCTTCGCACTTTCCGTTCTCCTTCTTTTCCTGAATCAATGCACCGTCGTCATCCTCAAGGATTCTCGCGCCAGTATTGAGGAAGGCTCGCTCGATGCCTTTAACACCCCGAAGAGTCAAGTTTTCCAAGAGATGGTCTGATAGACGCTTGAGCATGATATCGTCCTCTATGGCCTTATCGCCGTCCTCCTTGTCGTCCAACATTGGGCGAATACGAATAACTTGATTTGGACTGTTATCATCACTAGGGATGATTGCGAGGTCCGTGCCATAATCTTGTTTTAGTCGTAGGACTACGTCGTCAATAGTTAATCCCTTGTCCAGCATCTTTTGTCTGTCGAGGACAATTCGAAGCAACCATCGAGACTGTCTCTCCACGGCAGGGCCGGTTTCATCAGGAATGAGGAAATATGATTCAACCATATCGTTATCTTCTGAGATGGTCGTTGCATCAATGACAGGGTCATAATAAATCTCGGTGATTGCAGTGACGGAGCGCAGATTTGTGTGCTCCACCATGCTACGGAGCTTCTTTGCCTGCTCCTGGGTGGGTTTGCCAGCTAGGAACACCTGCATAGAAGGCGTCTTGATGTTACTGGCCACGTTAAGAATCTCTTTCAGTCGTGGTACACCAAGAGTAACGTTTTTGGACGAGATACCGGTGAAATGGAAAGTATTCAACGTCATTTGCGTGGCAGGTTCACCAATCGACTGAGCGGCTAAAACACCAACCATTTCACCTGGGTTGACCATGGATCTGCGGAACTTGCGATCCAGCTCGCCAATTACATGATGGAACGCCATCTTGTCTAATCGATGGAAGCAAGCTAGACGCTTGAAGGCTAGCTTTGACCGAAGAAGTGCTTTGAACAGCAGGGTAGAGTTGTAGTCTGCCTCTTTCGACACTACGTCGGAGCCGGGAACAACCACCATACCATCTAGCAATTTCTTGACGACAGGAATGACATCCTGAGGTGTGAGATTGCTTGATTTCGTATCATCGACCTTCAAAAGCTTTTTGGAGCTTTCAATCAGTCTGCCCACGTTTAGTGGAAGCTGGAAAGACGAGTCAAGTTTCTCGCTGTTCATCTTCTCTTTCCTTAAGAATTCACGATCCTTTTGAAGAGTTTGGTATTCGAAGTCTAGTAATTCCTGGGTCGGGAGGTCTCGTGCCATGTCCTGAATGTATTCAAGAGAATCGGCGACGCTCGCTGGTATAGCCTCCATAACATCAAGATGGTATCGTTTTCTGAAGTCAGCATCTCGTATGATCCAATGGTCCATTCCTTGCTTTTCAATATGCATAGCATCAAGTCCATCCTCGCCATAAATGAACTGAATAATGTCGCCAAGTGAATTTCGGACCGTACCATCGTAACGAGCGCTTACATCTTCAAGAGCCTTGACAAGACGTCGTTGAATATAACCAGTTTCAGCAGTTTTGACCGCAGTGTCAATCAGACCTTCACGACCTGCCATGGCGTGGAAGAAAAACTCAGAGGGGGTCAAGCCTCGCAAGTAAGAATTTTCGACGAAGCCACGAGCCTCTGGTGAATAGTCGTCTTTTGTGAAGTGCGGCAGCGTTCGGTATTTGAAGCCGAAGGGAATACGTTTGCCTTCAACAATCTGCTGTCCAACGAGGGCGGTCATCTGGGATATATTGATAGAAGATCCTTTCGATCCAGATCGCGCCATGACAACAGCATTATTTCCATCTTTTAGACCGTCTTCAGTTGTTGTTCCAGCTTTATCACGAGCATCATTGAGAGCTTTCGAGACTTTGCTCTCAAATGTTTCTCTGATGTTCATGCCGGGAAGCGCTTCCAGGGTGTTTGCAGTTGCTTCAGCAGTGTAACCGCGGACAATTTCCTTTTGCGTATTTATGTGCGCTTGAATGTTTTCGATTGTGACCTTGTCCGGAATAGTGTCACCAATACCGATGCTGTGACCGTTGTGAAGAAGCCAGTAATTGATAACACGTTGACATCCATTAAGGAAAGCCATAGCGCCGTCTGATCCAAGTTCGTTGTAACACAAATGAACGATACCGCCACTAGCGGCACCGACGATCTTCTTCGTTAGAAGGCCGAATAGGAGCTCGCCGGATTGTATTAGAGCACCATCATCAGGCCCAGGGAAAAACGGATCTTTCTTGGGTGCGCTGTAAAAGCTGACTTCACGAGGGATGATCATGCTGACCAGCTGTTTCCCCGTCCAGCGAGGTCTTGGCTTGAGAATCGCGGGTTGCGGAATTATGCCGTCCCAATTGGGCACCCACAGCATGATGTTCATGACTTGCTCTTTAGTTATAAAGACATCTCGGCGGCACATTTTGTAAACACCTGCTAGAGTATCTTGAACAATGCCCATCAATGGTCCGTTTCGCTGGGGCGAAACAATGTTTAGCGGGACCATACAAAGTTCCTTGATCTCAGCACGAGTCTCCTCCGTCTGAGGAACATGAAGGTTCATCTCGTCACCATCAAAATCAGCATTATAAGGCGAAGTGACTGACAGATTGAGTCGGAATGTAGAATAAGGCATAACTTTAACCCGATGGCCCATCATTGACTCCTTGTGCAGGGAAGGTTGACGATTGAAGATGATATAATCACCATCCTGAAGATGACGTTCGACCTTCCATCCGTACTCTAATGAGATTTGACCAGCACGCTTGTGATGTCGAAGATCAATACGGGTTCCGTCTGAGCGAATAACATACTTCGCGCCGGGATGTTCATTCGGGCCGTTCTGCACAAGTTTGTGCAGACGAGATATATTGTATGGTGTAACGGTCTCCGGATAAGTTAGCGTCCGAGCGATGCTTCGAGGAACGCCAACTTCATCAAGGGAAATGTTCGCGTCACCTGTGATGACGGTACGAGCCGAAAAGTCAACTCGTTTTCCCATCAAATTGCCACGAAGTCGACCTTCTTTGCCCTTAAGACGAGCTCGAATTGATTTGACAGGACGACCGCTCTTCTGAAGAGCCTGTGGCTGACCAGCGATGTCGTTGTCCATGAGAGTCGCGACGTGATATTGTAGTAGGGTGTCAAACTCGTGAGCAACATGGCCCGCCGAGCCTTGCTGTAGGGCCTGTCGCACATTGATATTGGCCCGAATAACATCACCGAGTTTGTAAGTGAGATCATCCTCATTACGCAATCCCTGACCCGTCCCATCCATCGAGATACTAGGCCGTACAGGTGGGGGAGGAACCGGCAAGACTGTGATGATCATCCATTCGGGTCGGGCGTAGTCTTTGTTCAAACCCATATCACGCAAGTCGTCATCAGAAATGTTCTTCAGGATATTGAGAGCCATCTCGGGTGTGATGTTGGTCGTATTTTTAGACTTGTTATTCTCTTCGTCCCTCTCTTCAGAAATAGCGGTGAGTTTAAGGGCACCCAGTCGGATCTTGGGCTGAACGTTTCCACAACCGCCGTGGCCGGCGTGTTTTGGTTTGGTGTGAGGCTCGTATTCTTTTTCATCTTCCTTGGGCAGCTCATTACTACAGAGATTCTTGCCTTTGCAGACAGCCCACACGCGTTGAAAACGCGTCTTCGGGTCTCTAGTGGCAACGGCGGCGGAAAATTCAGGGTCATCCTATAGCGGGCGCATTAGTATTAGCAAGATCTAGTGAGCTTAGGACACAGGAGTAGGTAACTGACCCTGTCCGCCTTGACTTTGCTGCAATTGGTGCAGACGATCTCTAGGATCTTCTTAACCTTCTTGATAAAGCCAGGGTGATATACTGGTTTTGCGAGCTCGATGTGACCAAAATGGCCAGGGCATTCAGACATGTTCTCAAGGCAGGTGGCGCACTTGAACTGGCGATCAACTGAGCCGAGGCGAGGATCGTTCAAACCGCTCTGACGCGGCTTGGTGCGTGTCTCGTCCATCGTTTCGGGGTACATGATGTGTGCAACACTCATGTTCTTGATCTCTTCGGGCGAGAGGAGACCAAACTGGATCTCCTCCACCGTCTTGAGAGGCGCATCAGAGTGCGCGAAATGTAGATTCGCCATGTTTGGATGGCGGTGTGGGTTTAGAGGCGGGAGGCAGGAGGGTTAAGGCGAGAAATGGTCGTGTCCGGTAATCGTGAACGCGGAGAAGGCAGGCACACAGCTTCGGAGAAAGGGACAGGATGCGTGAAGGCGCAGATGAGATACAGCGAAGCGTACGAAGTTTCGGGGGGATGGGGACGGTCGGTTGTAGCACTAGAGGCTGCCGACCAGGCAGGCCTTAAGGCCGCGAGGTAAAAGACTTCCTCCTAGACGCGCACAAGTGCTCGGTCGATCGCAAGGCTCAAGGCGGATTGTCTTACGCAAACATAGATGTCGGGAGCTAGCAGTGAGGATATTGACGCGATGCCCGACGCGTTGTGTGGTTGTCAGTCGATGTGATGAATAATGTTGTGGTTGATTGAGGCGATGATAGATTCAGCAGGCAGGCAGGCAGATGGATGGGGCGAGGGAAGAAGCCGCTGGAGATCAGCACTAGGCCAGGTTCGGTGTACCTGTAGCGGACCCACCGGAAAAAGGTTTTACCTTTTGTAGTCCGTAGCGGGTCACCTTTGTTAGGGGTCCCCACTACCTACCTGGTAGGTACTGGTATTACCCACTGACGTTGCACCAAAGAGTATCAGTACGTTTTCTGCACGGATGTACAGCAAAAATGCCCTTGAAGACTCTCTTTACAATGTGTCTCTACATCGTTACAGAATAACTACACCGAGGTACCCACGTGTACCGGACGCTCCATGGTGGATCCCATGCGTTTGCCAGCGTGCCTGCCCATTAGTTACCATTCCATCGCTGGTCCGGTTCAAATCATTACGTAACTTTTCGCTGTACTATGTACGGCGGTATACGGTGCAGTGGGTCACAGAAAGCGACGCTCGCTTTTTCAAAGCCGAATTTTGAGCTCGAATAAAAACCACGATGTAGGCCCGCAAAATGTAGATGTGAATTAGAAAAAAAGGATTAATGCAGCTGCCGGCCATTCTTCAATACATATCCATTTTTTAGGGGTGACATATACTCATTTTGATGCGTGGTGGTGAATCCTAAAGGCGGTCTTTTTTGCAACAAGTCTGAGCGAGCGTCACTTTCTGTGACCCCCTGTAGGTATATCTTGTAGGTAGGTACAGACTGAGCATCATTGCTTACTTACTTCAAGCTCGCTGTCGCACGTTTAGACCGAGACTGTGAGCAGTTATGAAATAACGCAACGCATCTATCTCTCAGAGATGAATAAGTCCGTGAGGGAATCAAAGATATGAGCTCATAGTCACGTAGCGTCTGCAGCTATCGTAGACGATATAGGGCATGAAGTAACATACTCTCGATCAGATTCTACCTAGGTGGAAAGCCATCCATCTTAAACATCATTATCACAGAATGGTACATCTAGAATGAAGAAATCACGAGGAATTACACCTTGAAAATTGAAGTATCGGGTATCATAACAGGAAGTAGCATGAGGTACCCTTCGACGTCCATCGTCTAGCCTAATGGCAGTTCTAACATCGCCTGCCTACATACTACAGCACCCTACTACTAACCTAGGTAGGTAGAGTTGCTAGTAACTAATTACTGCCCCTCTATTTCTTCTTGGCTCTAGTTCCCCTGGAGGTGGGACCTTTCTTGGCTGCAGTGGCTTTCTCCTCGGCAGCCTCGCCGTCCTGACCTTCCTCACCCATGCTTCGGCGCCGTACAGTTCCAGTTGATACGGCTACAAACTCCTCCTCACTATCACTTGCTCCCAAGTTGAATAAGACGGGCATACGGAAATCCGTGGCGCCGGGGTCCTCTTCATACCCCTTGCTCAAGTCCATCGTCAGCACATCGATGTCCTCGTCTTCCCTATCCAGTCGGCGTTTATTAATCTCCTCTTGGGGATGGATGTCGAATTCATCTTCACGCTCAATGTACTCCACATTTTCCTCCACCTCTACAAAGTCGGGCGCTAGCGCAGACCAACGCTGAGGACTCGTCACGGACCATATGTAGATACGGCCGGTCTCCAGGCCACAGGCTGCGAGCATGGCACGGTGAGGGTGCCACTCTATGACACCCTGTTCCTCCTTTGGTCCTTCTAGCATCCTTACTAAGCTACCATGATTGCGCTCCCAGATGTATAGTTCGTGGTTGTTATATGTAGACGCGGCAACATACTCTCCAGTCGCACTGAATGTGACGTGATTCCAGGACAGCCTGTTGACTACATCCTGGAACTTGTGCTCTAGTGGCATCTGTATTGTGTCCGGGTCAAGATCTTCGGCCGAGAGATTGGGCACATGGAAGGTTCTAATGATCCTGTCCTGCGAATTGACTAATAAGTCTTTGCCGGACCCGGTAAGCCTCAAGGTGGTCACGACCGAGCTGCAAATCTTCTCAGACCATATGATCTCGTGTGTATTTGGGTCGATGAGGTTGAGACGTCCCTTGTTGGTAGCAGCTAGAATGTGGTCTCCTGTGGCGGTCCAGACAGTGGCTGTTGTCATCTGTTTCGCGTCTTCTTTCGCCTGTTTCTCTTTTGTCGCTGCATCGGCATCAGTGTTAGTGCGTTTCGGCGCCGAGGGAAGGGTATGCTTGACGTCGTTTGAATCGCTTAAGTCGACCAGCGACGGAGGCTCATCGAATATGGAAGCGACGAATAGCTTACTGTAGATTCATATCGTCAGCAAGCCAGAGAGAGGGGGGGAAAAGAACCAATCACGCATCGCAAGACCAGGTCCCCTTACTGATTCCACGGATGCAGTTCCGCTGTGTAGATGGGCGCCCTGAAGCGAACCTCTCTATACCTCCGCCCATCCTGTAAATCCCACAAAACTGCTCTCCAGCCCTGACATGCCGACAGGAGATAGCGACCACACCTTGACCAGCTTAATGAAGTGATGGCCGCTCTATGGCCTCGGAGCTTCTGCGCGACGCCCATGGTATCCAGGTCCCAGACCACGACGGTGCCATCGACGCGACCCGAGGCGAGGTAATCGCCCCGGCGATTGAAACGTAAGCATGTCGTATGGCCCGAACGAATTGTGTTGGTTATGTTTTCCGGATAGTCCTGCAGGAGGTAATCATCGGAAAGTAGCAGATTCATGTTGGTGGTTTCATGTTGGTGGTGGATGGAAGAAGTGGGAGGTAGCGAAACATGGACCTGATGGACGGGAACCTTTGCGATGGACCCGTCACGATCCCTACCCAACTAACTACATAGGTTGATAGATAGTTAACTATTAGATAACCTAATTGAACTGAATTCGCGGACCCCAGATAGGACAGTGCGAAGTATGCAGCGGTTTGGGGGTTGATGCATATAGGTACCTTATTGCCACGTGTGCTTTGGCCCGTTTACGCGTGTGCGAAAAGTACCCGGAACTTCTATGTACAGTTGCAATACTGTTAAGTTTGGCTCTACCTACCATGTTTCCCCCCCCGCGGTGAGCAAAACCCCCACTATCAAAAGTCGCCATGGTTGGACCGTTCATATTGCGCAGTCTGTCTGTATGTATAGGTATCTGCTTCACAAGATATGGGACTAAATTTCTTATTTTTTGGTAAATTACATGACCCTCCTCAGTTGGTTGATTGTTCATTAATACGTGCAATGACAACACATAGAGGATTTAGCTGATTCCTATCTTCTCCAACACACTTGATCGACCAAAATCGGGTCTTAGCCAGCAGCCATGGCCAACTCACGGTCAGTAGCCGTTCACAAGGGTATACATGTCGTTTTACTGATGCATGCGTATATTTTCCCAGCTTCGAGTATGTGAAGCAGTTTGAGCAAAGTGATAACCTGCTCCCGAATACCTGGATAGTGGTCAGGATCGATGGTCGCGGATTCAGCAAGTAAATCAACCCCCCAACTCACACCTATTCTGGCATCGCAGGTCTCTTATATGTGTGTTCATCCAGATTATGTGCCAAGTATAACTTTGAGAAGCCCAATGATCGGAGGGCCGTCGACCTCATGAACGCCGCGGCGCAGGCCGTCGTGACTGAACTCCCTGATATCACCATCGCATACGGCGTCAGTGACGAATACAGGTACGCTTCATCATTGTTTGAGTCCTGATCCCAGCTGACGCATCGCTAGTTTTGTCTTACACAAGAATTGTACGCTATTCGAAAGGAGATCGAGGTTAGGGCGCCGTGCTCGGGTCATGGGGGAAGAGACATCTCATTAACGATGACACAGCAAGCTAATCACTACTATTTCCTCGACATTCACCTCTTACTACGTACATCTCTGGTCAACTTACTTTCCAGATACGCCACTGTCGCCACCCCTACCTACTTTTGATGGCCGAGCTGTTTGCTATCCTAGTGTGCTGAATCTACGGGATTATATGAGTTGGCGACAGGTCGACTGTACGTCGAGACAATTGCGACCTTTAGAACTTGGAAATGCTGACGAGCCGCTACAGGTCATATCAACAATCTCTATAATACGACTTTCTGGTCGCTGATAAAACTTGGAGGGTTCGAAGCAAAAGAAGCCGAGAAATTCCTCGCTGTGAGTATAGGAGGACTCTCTTCTAAAAACGGGCCATGACTAACTTGAAGTCAAGGGCACTTTATCATCAGACAAGAATGAGATCCTGTTCTCGAAGTTCAAGATAAACTACAACAATGAACCCGAGATCTATAAGAAGGGCAGCGTGATCTTTCGCGAGGTGGGCCACACTACCCTTTACACAGATGAACTCTGGTTAGATGGCCATCCGATTTGCTTACAAGTGGTAATAGTACGAACTCGTGGAACCCGGAAGCCACAAGGTCGCGGAGACAATTGACAACGTACCGGAGCCCGTCAAGCAGTCCAAGACACAGGATGAAAATGACAAGAAGCGGCGGAACAAGGCCCGCGTCGTGGTCGACCACGTAGACATCATCAAGGATGACTTCTGGGATAGGAGACCATGGCTGTTGTCAAATAAGCCCGGCAAAGTGCCGGAACAGACGTAATTCAAACCTGATTATTTTATGAGCCCTCCCAAACGCCGTTGCAATGCTTTGGTTCCTTGCACGCAAAATATACCATATCTCTCGCTCCAGCCGATAGTCTGACCGCGTGATGTCTGTAGAAGTATCCTGCGCTCGCATTTTCAACCGCCAATTCACCCCTTAGTCTCTCGCCGCCGCCTCTTCTCTTCCTTGCGTCGCCGCCGCGCATCCCGCCTCGCCCTTCTCTCCTCTTTTGTCTCACCGGCCTTTAGTTTCTCCTTGGCCAGTTTCCTCTCCGCCTTCTTGGCCTTCTTCTTCTCGACCTTTTCATCAGCCCGTTTCTGCGCGTTCCGCCGCGCCTCCCTTTCTGCTCGTCTCAGAGTCTTGGTTTCTTTCCGAGCGCGTCGCTCCTCTTTCGTCTCTCCAGGTTTCTTGTCCTTGGGGCTCTTTCGCTCAGGCTCAGCAGCGAGCGGCGTGCCGGCGCCGCTATCGGGCGGCGTAGGGAGGGAGGTCTTGGGTTCATGCATCGATCCCTCCATGACGCCACCGCGCACGAACGACGCGTACAAGCCCCTGGTCCCCGTGTACTTCGTGGCGGGGTGGCGCGCCGTGATTTTCTCGAGCGCGCCGCCCTTCAGGGTCTGCTTCATGGTGCCGCTCGCCATGTCGATGCCCTTGAGGGCCTGGTCGAAGGCGTTCAGCCACCAGGCCTCTTGTTTGTGGTCCTTCTTACTGCCGAGGCCGGCGCCATCTTCGTTGCGCTTTATGAGGATATGGTGTTTCAGGCCGGCGCTGTCGTCGGTCGGGTGTAAGGAGTGGCCGGTCCCCCGCCATCCCTGGGCGGTTAGGAGGGCATGGGCATTCATGGGTCGCGCGCCTCGTGGTTCTCTGGTCTCGTAGAGTGTGTTGTCCGACTGGATGTTTAGAGAACAGGGCTTGTTCGCTTGTGTATTACTTGGATCTGCTGAGTATCGGCTATATCATATATGTAGTGTAAGAATTTGGATCATAATTGAAGGCAATGGATGCTTCGTTGCTATGTACACTTTTGCGGGTTGTCATCCAGTCGAATTGCTCAATGCAAATTTTAGTGGGGCCAGTGAAGGCCTGCCGACCTAGATAGGTACTACCTACGCGTATCTAGCTAACTAAGATAGGTTGGTACAGTCCGTACCTACCTGTCTAAATTCATCTAGCGTGGCGAACTGCGCGATCTCGACGCAGTGCTAGCAGATGGTAAGCCACATCTAGATAACTTCAGGCCATCACAATCTCATTGTGGCTGATAGGTAAGTGCAAGTTGCAACCCACTATCTACCGATAGCGGACCGCCTGCAACCGCGTCCGCAAAGTAGATCAATGGATCAAACACACCAACCGGTTTCATCTGACTACATGGACGCTTCTTTCGTCACCTCAAAGCTCTTAGCTTATACGTAAAGTATCTGCTAGGTATTATACTGAGTATACCTTGCCCAGTAAAACGAAGCTCTCGGGGCGCCTAAGTTTATATTATGAAATATTTTCATTAATCCATCTCCCTCCTCCGTCTGGTATCATCCGCAAGTCGTACTGTTACCGATTATTCTTCGACTTCCCCGACCATGCTCCGCCGCCCTCCAACAACGCTGACGCTAACAGCGGAAGACATAGCGGCATACGAAGACAGGCGGTACATGCAACAGCAGGCACAGGCCCAGGCAAAGGCACAAGCACAAGCACAAGCCCAAGCCCAAGCTCAAGCCCAGTTGCGAGCCAGATCTCAAGCAAGCCGTGCTCAATTGCGCCGTCACGCGTTACCACGTCCACGATCGCCAGTCCAACCCTCGGCCATGGATACGTCAACATCAGACGAGGCCATGGAAGATGTTACAACCGCTGCTAGTCCGGACGAGGACGAAGATGAAGACGACGACCAAGACGAGGAGGATGATGAGCAAGAAGACGAAGACGACGACGACGATGACCATCTATTCGCAGCACAACGCCATCTTCGTCACACTGCTGCTGGTGAACGTGCCGGGTCGCCCGGCGCCCAGCACAGCGCCTACGTCCGGCAGCTGCGTGCCCGGAGTGCACACACCCGCTCAAAGTCACACTCGAACGCGCCCACGTCTATCCCATCATCTACTACGACAGCGTCGCGTACCCAACGCATTACCGGCTCAACGTCTGCATCCGCGTTACCATCCGCCGCAACCTCGACCTCGAGCCTGGTCCCTCAAGGATCTGCGCACCTGCAACAAACGCCCACACAACCCGCAGCACAGGCCAGCACGATGACCACGCGGTCTGGAGCAGCGCGCGGCAATCGACAAATCAGCGAACCGCCGCCTGCACCAGCACGCGTAACGCGCAGCCGCGAGGAGCGTATCGGGCTGGCAGCTGGAACACGGCCAGTTGACATGGGAACGGGAGGGGCAGCAGGACTGACCTCGAGACGGCGGTAGGGACGCTTGAACTCGGATCTAGAAGCACGCCGACTAGAGGATCATGGGTACGTAATACCGGAAGACGACACGGCGACGAGGGGGGTATCGTCGGAAACGGACTCGTCGATGACTACGGTGGTGCGGAGCCCGCGCGATCCTGATGAAATGGATATAGACGGACAGGGAGACGTGGCTGACAACGCGGCCGTCGACCTAGATGATGGTCTGGAGGTGGAAGTGACCACCTCTCCTGCGCCGGCCAACAATAATGGATCTGGCTCCCCGACGCCCTTACGAGAGCGTCGCCGTGTGCGCTTGCGCCGCATTCGTGAGGGCCGGGAGGCGAGTGCGCGTTCTTTCTTGAGCCATGCACAAAGCGCCTCAACTTCATCCGGCACAGCGATGACGGGACGAACAACAGGAACAAGGGGAAGACCGAGAAGAAGATCGAGATCAAGAGCTAGAGCTAGGGCCAGGGCCAGGGCCGGAGCCAGAGTCGCTACCAGGGCGACCGGAAACGACGGCGCCTCCCACTAGCATCGAGCCATAGCACAGGCACGACAACTGCTCCAGCCCCGACAGCAATGTGGAAATGGAGCAATCTGGGGGCGTGAAAAAGGTTGAGGGCGTGGAAAGAGGAACAAGGATAGGGATGGTATGCGACCAGATCAACAGGAGCATACTCATGTCCGTTCCTCTCGTCTCCTCGTCTCGGGTATTATAGACTGGGAACACTGGCCCACCCGTTTATGTATAGGGGACAAACGGATTTGGTAACAAGGAGAAATCAGGCAACGGGCTGCGGATATCCATTCTTGTCTCTGTCTGTATCGTTTCCTCTATCCCTCTGCCTGTTTGGCCATCGTCAAGCTCAGGATACCTAGGTACCTAACTACCGTTGATGGATGAATTATGTACCATATCATACTGTACACATGGATCCTTTGTAGGTAGGGTTAGGTGACCATTACTGTACTTTGTCATATGATGCCATACCAAACTCTAGGTACCGTAGTCGAGACTCTGAAATACGAAACACTGTGAGCCACATCCAACAACGAGCAATCGGTGAATGAAGAGGAGAACTGTGAACCCGACCCTCGCCTTTTAAATCCCCGCTCATGTGCCTAAGTCAGCCTGGTAAAGTCACCAAAAATGATGTCTATGTTATTCAAGCAAATCACATCCCAAGGTGAGAAGGACAAAAGATTAATGGATAAGCTTTACTGCGAGGTATTGTGTGGCAGTTAAAAGTGTATCGAAGCCTAGAAGAGGCATTCATCTCGTCTTTCACTCATTCTCTTCTCTGTCCTGGTCGCCTCCCCCTTTCTTTCAGTCTAGTATAGCATCGCAGAGCCTCAATCATCGCGATCCCACCCTCTGCAGCCGCGGGATCTTTTTACCCTTTGTTTAGGTCTGATTCCCTTCACTGCCCTCGGGGGGTCTTTTTGCGCGAGATTGTAAACAACTTTCGTAATCCGATTTGTGTACGCGTTTCATTCATGGTTTGGGGGTATACTGCAATTTTTCATCCAGAGGTTTCCCATCCTTTTTTCCTCGTATGTGCAAGAATCTTTTGATGCGGTTATTCCTGTTGGGCGGAACCTCCCCTTTCACCCACACCTCCTGAACGCCACGGCTATGCTGAGTTTTCTGCAAAATTCGCAACTCAAAGTAACAAATAAAAAGGGGGAAATTAAAAAGGGAGAAAATAAACGGTTCGCGCTGCAAACTGATGTGCATCGTGTTGTACGTATTCCGATGAAATCGTCAATCAAGTTATCGCGATCGTCTACGAAGAAGATTTGACCTTGATCTTCAATTTTGGCTTGGGTGCCGAGGGAGTCGCCGGTGAAGTCTTAGGTGGCGAAGACTGCGAAATGGAAGCTGCAGCTGGGAGCAGCTTACGCGCCGAATCAGGTAGAGGCTTTCTTGGTTTGCCGCTACTGCCACTACTGCCACTCGGCTGGGAGCTGGTTCGGTGCTGGGCGCTAGGGGTTGGGGACTTTGGTTGTAATTGGGGCCTCTTCTTCGCCTTAGAAGTGTGGGTTTCATCCACAGGAGTTGCGAGAGGCCCGCCAGACGTAGTTGAGTGTTTAGACTTAGTCGTGGTCTTTTTCCCCGATGCAGGTTTCTTGCCCGCGACAGGGACAGTGGCCGAAGGTGGTGAGTTTTCCTTTATCCGAAGGCGATCCCAAGCTGTGAATTTGACAGTAACAGGTTTGCTGAGTGGCTTTAGCCGTTTCACTGCATCGATGATGCGAGTAGTATTGAGTTTGACCACTTTTGAAGGGCGGCCACTCTCGCTTTCTGCGCTCGTACGTTTATTAGACTTAGTAGTTTTAGCAGTGACGTGGCCATTTCCATTAACCTTGGGAGCTGGCGGTTTTTGTTCTGATTGGGGCTCAATAGTCGGTTTAATTGAAGAAAGTGCAGCAATGGAGCCATTCTTCTTCTCCTGAGAGGTCGATGTCTTCGTTGTAGCATGAGCCGCAGCAATAGGCTGTTTCGGGGTCGCCCCAGATGCCGTTGAGGCGGTAGGCTGCTTTGCGGAAGCCACGCTGATGGACTTTTTTGAAACAGCGTGATTTGAATTAATAGGTGGAGCGGGGCTGGTAGCTGTTGGCTGACTCTGACTTGATGTAGAGTTGACCGGCTTCTGGCTAATGCTGGGGGTCCGATTCAAGTTCAATGTGATTGTTCGTTTCGGCGGCTCATGGCGCGGTGCCGGCGGCTGCAAGGCATAAACACCTTTCGGCTTTGTCCTGAAACGTCTCTTGAATTCGAGAACATACTTTTCATGCCGAGCCTTCTCAACACACGCGACAGTGTAAGTTTCCGGCAACTTAAACATCACTGGCAGAGAGGGAACATCGTCAACCAATATAGAGCAAAGCTCCAACAAGTTAGTACGCTCTCCTACGGTTAGGATTGGCGAATCTAATGCGTTCCAAACAGCCGTTTGCAGTTGCTCATCGTCCCGGGTTTGGTCCTTGAGAGCTGTAAGAGCTGCATGGAGATCTTCTCTGCGTGCCTTGGCCCTTCGTCTCTCCTCCGTGTTCCGTTCAACAACTAAATCCAAGCCCTCCTTAGTGTCCTGCTGGATCCGTCTGTCAGAATCGGGACACTCTCCGATAGCAATACCGCCTAGACCGCGGCAAAACGCTTTGAACAAGCGGTCTCGGACGAACGGGGAGGGGTCAGTGCTAATAAGTAAGAACAGGAGTCGGATGAACTCTGGCTTGCTTAAGAAGCCAATCTCTATCAAACATTCGCAGGCTTTTATGCGGACAACGTCGCAAGTTTTGTCTTGAAGATATTGGACAAAGTCAAGCGGATTTAGAGGAATGACATCCGCTTTCATCAGCCGACATAGCGCATCTAGTGCTGCCACAGTGAAACAGTTCTGGAAGGATGGGGCGTATTCATCTCTTCGACGATATCGTTCAATCTCTTCCAGGGCTAGATCTCGAAACTCATCTGGCTCAGTGTCTATTTCATCAGCCATCATGTCATCCTCGTCATCCTCGTCCCCGTCCCCAAATGACAGAGACATTGCCATCGGTGGTTTTGCTTTCTTTTCATCGTTAATTTGGCAGATAGCAACAGCGTGGATCAGTTTGCAGATATAGAACTGATCCGAATAAGGATTTTCCGAGTTGTTGTTATTTTGGAGGAGCCCCAAGATGAATCGACGGGCTTCCTTTGGGCATTTTCCATCTTCCCCACGGATCTTGGCCATGGCCTCAGGAATAGCGCATTGCATCATATATTGGCGCTTGTCCAAAAAGTTGTTCGGCATGGGTTTTGTGGTTCCAGGGTAGCAGAAGAAGTACTGGAACGTTTTTTGGAGATGCCTAAAGCCAATCCAGTCTACCTGCTCCTGAACCGCATGCCGCGGAAGCTCCTCGGCGGCCATTAGGCGAATTCCGTAGAAATACCTCGGGTCTAAGAGTGTCCGAGTTAGAATGGTGGAGACAAGGGGATGCGCTCCGGACTTGGCGAAAGACTGCTTCAAGAAAAGCATGGAATCTTGCTGAGCAGCAACATCTCTATCTTGTTGTAGCTGAGAAGCGTACATGTATGCGGGAAGGTTGGTTTTCATTTCGCAAATCCACTCAAAGTCTGCATCCATTCGAATCCACTCATATGATTCCTGGTCCATCTTGGTTTCGGTTTCTTCATCCCATTCGCGAAAGCCCCACTCTTCAACGTCATCTGAGTGTTGCATAACGTCTCCCAGGTAGTATAGTTCTTTGTGGCCTTCTTCTTTTGCGCTGTTGTTGGCCAGAGCCCTCTCACGCTGCCGTCGGTTCCTTTTGAGGCGCTTATATTTCGTATTGTAGGGTATCTCGAACCTCACAGATCTGGCACCATCCTCTCGAATCTCAACTATATGCTCATAAGGCGTACCGTCTGCTTCGTGGATTCTAATCGTCATGGGCCCTGTGAACGCCTGTTGTAGTTCACCCGCATATACAGCGTGGGTCTCTTCTCGTACGTCTCTCCAAAATTCGCCTTTATCAAGGGGCCTGATTTTAGCAGCAGCAATATCCTGCGTCTGGCGAACAGTCATTTCGACACAAAGCTTCTTCTTGTTAAAGCGTTGGAAAACGTCGAACCTGGGACATCCAGATCCGATAACCCACTGATTCCAGAAACTCTCCAGTCGAGTACTTCCTATTTTCTCGCAAGCCTTGCGGAATGAGTCGGATGGGAGTACGTCATCGTTTGCCTGCGTCGAAGTATTGGCCTTACTGACCATACGGGAGATGATTCGAGAGATGCCTGCAGAGCCTGAAGACTTGGAAAGCCGTCGATCTAGAATAAATAAGACCAACGGAGCCTTCAGATTCATAAAGTCAACCTCAAAGTCACCAAGATATAGGTGTTCGCCCAAATCTTGTAGTGATGGCCTTTTCACATCGAGCTCGACGAGACGGTCAGCCATGACTTTCATGCGAAACCGGAAAGCGTTGTTGCCACACAAGGCTTTCATGAAGTAATCCGTCATGAACCATGCGATACCCACGACGAGCCAGATGTCGCCCTTCGTGTTAGGAACAATGTTGACTCCGAACCATTGGCTAGCAAGAGAATATACCAGAGTTCTCGTGGTCTCGACCTCAGTGTCAACAATGTCCGACGGATAAAGAAGCCGGCTGCTGCACAGAGAGAACGCGCAGAGGGGTATGGTATCTTCGACCATATCGTCAACGAAGCAGACTTTGTAGTTTTCAAAAGGATAACGACCGAAATGAAGAACAAAGTGGTCGACAGCTGTGACCAAAGCAGCACATGTGTTGCGGACTTCTTCGGCCCGGCCCGGTAGACAATAGCCATGAACTTTTGCTGCACTAACACCGAGCTTCGTATCGTCTTCTTCGCTTCTGAATTCAGACCACAGATCGACATGCTCAAAAGGACCAACAGCGAAACCAATGTGTTTTGCCGCTTTGTTATTGTCGACTTCAAATGTCATAGTCTTCTTAGTTTGATCTCGCCTATCGATTACTTCGCCAGTCAAAAATCCAGAGCAGACAATAGTCATTTCCAGTTGTTTGTCTTCTTCGGTAAGGGCGTAATTCCGTTGCTTAGGCTCTTCTTCACCGAGTTTCCTTTTGCGATTGTCTTTCCGACTACGTATATTCTTGCGGCCCTTTGGAGCAACAGGCGGTTGCGGTTGGTAAAACGCGTCACCGAGCGTACGAGGGCAGGTGATGGATATTTTCCATGGGTTGCGGCAACCGGGGTCGTCAATGCATGGGAATATGGAGCATGCGGTTCCAGGATCAACGGAATGGCGCGTGAAGACGTGGGGGTATCGGGTATCGCCTTCGTCGACGCCAACGAAATGTAGGCCATTGTGTACGTTTTTCAGCTCGAAAGGAATACTAATCCGATAACCTTGGACATTACCATCGGCGTGGATAAGCATCTCCTGCAGGTCTGCTTTGGACGCATCGCGGTTCCTATTCTTGACCTCGTCGGCACTAGGGAGTGTGACTTGAAGAGAGCCATCTAAGGGCTGGCAGCAAGCGAGATCGTGGGCCATTACTGGCACTTCCTTCCGGCGGTGATGGAGAAGCCGCTGCATACGGCCTTTCCTAATATGCCACTGCGGGGCTGACCACAAATATCCATCGGGAGTGTCGAGAGTATTGCAAGGATCGTCGTAGCATGCCTGAGCAGGGCAGTTGGAGACGGTAATACTCTTCACGTCTATGTCGCATTGGCGGGCGTCAATGTAGACCTCGGTGACATCAGGCTCGATGGGAACGACGAGGATATGCGAGCAACCTCGAATACGTTTGCGGACGAAGTCGATATCGAGTTCGACATGTTGTTTGAAAACGACGTAGGGACGCGGCGGCGTATCGTCGAATGGCAGTTCAACCGCCTCAATCGGCGCAGGTTCGGCTTCTTCGACCAGCTCTGGCTCCACGATGCCAGGCATTTCGGCGGCGGTCTAGATAGAATGATATATGGTCGTGATCATGGGTAGTGCAATATATTGAATGCAGTTGTGATTATTTCGTTGCGAGTAGAGCTGTGCGATGCTGGCGCAAGATGGAAAAGTAGAGGATGTGGCAGAGAGTGTGAACATTAATCTGCGAAGTAGGAGTTGACGCGCGCGGGCTGAAGTGACTCGGTACAAGGTGGAGCAGTTGCTGTGGGTGGGGACTAGTGTAGGAAGCACGTACCTGAGCAGGTGCGAAGTACATCCGTACCTACCTAGATACCTACCTACAGATAAGTGCAGGGAAGGAGGTACAGTGGGTCACAGAAAGTGACGCTCGATTTTTTCAAGCCAAATTTTGGGCTCGAGTAAAAACCACGACGAAGGCACGTAAAATGTAGATATAACTTAGAAAAGAGGATCTATGCAATTGCCGGTCATTGTTTAATGTACGCCCAGTTTTCTAGGGCATTATATTGTCATTTGCACGCGAGGCGTTGATTCTTAAAGGTGGTCTTTTTTGCAACAAGTATGAGCGAGCGTCACTTTCTGTGACCCACTGTAACTACCTAAGTACCCTAGCGCACCAGGGGGGTGGGGGAGAGGGGTGTTTGAAAATGGGCACAGTACCTAGCGGTGTCGGGTTATAAACAGGCTCATTTATATTCAGCACCCCCGACTTCTCTAGGTATAGGTCGTACTGTCTAACTAATAGTTACCTAACTAGCCACATTCAAGCCACAGGCGTTCTGGTTCCGTCACTGAGACGAAACCCTCACCGGATCAATCCAATTCTATCTATCTAACCTAGGCAGTTAAATGCACTGCATCGATTCTTGCCCGCAACAACCTAACCTACCTTACTTCGTAGGTACTCTACCAACCTAGATATGTCACGGCAGGTTCAAACTCCAAATCCAATTGAGTCACGGTGGCAGTGGGCGCACCTGCAAAAAGGTCAGATTCTGAATGGTGGAAGCCATTCAGATCATTGGAGTATTGAAGATGCGTGGTAGTCCGTAACTAGTTAAGGGTAAGGACCGTTACAACCTACCTGGCCATCACTATCTTCGCAGGATTCAGACCGCAAATTCGTCGTCTTCCTTTTCCGACAGTATCTAGCCTCCAAGTAGCGTCTTCAACAGCCATGTCGGGAGCAAAAAAGCTACAGGTCGACCCCCGGTCAGCTAGATAGGTATAAGAAGGCGAAAACACGGAAGGAAGCAGTAAGTACTCTCATCTTGGCCGGGCCATTCGGCACCTGGTTAAGGAGAAACTGACGAAATATTGTCACTCCGGTTACATCTGGTAGGCGGGTACGACGTGCGTATTGCGATAAATCATGAGAAACCTCCTATTCAACTTGGCCGTCGGTCTCATCGGTCGGCCAGGTACATTTAACCGATAGCGAGAGGACAAAGCCCAGTCGGCCGCAGCCTATAGCACGCCGTGGTGGGCGCCATCAGCCAATAGCACCCAGTCGCCTGCGACAGATGTCTATCGTAGAGGTAGACGACAACAACATCGACGACGCCGACACTGCAAGTCAGGCTAGCGAAGTTGACAATATAGCCAATCATGACACTAGGTTTGGCGACGCCGAGGAACAAGTAGAGTCCAGTAGTCGCAGTTTATTCGGCGCAGCGGTCGTTAAATGGTCAAAGAACGATATCGCCAAGCGGGACAAACGGCCCCAGCACAGGTATGCGACAGCTATCTAACCCACTCTGTTTCTGACGACACGTCTTAAACACTCTGGAAGAGGATATTGACGACGATACTCTAGAGTACAAGCGTCCTTGGAAACGAGGTCGGTGATGCAATAGATGCAACACTGATCTGGGCGCAGTCCAATCCCTGACCCCACAAGCGAAGTTGGGCGAGGAGAAGCCTCACCCGAATTCGTTTGCTACCGTGACCTCAACGTATGTCTCTGACTAGTGCACAGAGCAAGCGCAAGGCCCGATACCAGCAGCTCGTTACAAGCTGGCGGGAGATATAAACGAACCGATCGCCAATGGTCAGCCCGGCAATTCTGACCGACCGACGGATCTAACTCATTGATAGGGGAGACACCAGGCCCCCATCCTCTCATGGGCACAGTGATGAGGGGACCGATGTGCAGCTAGGTCCTAGCATAAGAAACCCGTTACCCAGCTACACGAAGTAAGTAGATTATGAGATGTTTGCGATTCGATCAACGAAGTGCTGCCAATTACAGTAGGCTTCAATCACCTAGGGAAATGGAAATGTTGGCCCGACTGCCGGCATATGCTGGCGGTAATAATACACCTATGCCAGTGGAAGCCATAATTGATACCGGTTGCACCATAACTTCCCTATACCAGTCCGACATGACGTTCACGGGCTTCGATCTACTGATATATGGTGGGCCATGGAATAACATACTATTTGATACGCCCAATGGCCAGGGTTTGTTGAGACTGTCTGGAGCCGAGGACTTTGATCATCTGTGGTTCGGGCTGTCCCCGAATGCTACTGATTGTCTTGGCGAGTGGTTGGACTCGCAAAGCTGTCTTGACGAGGTTCAACGCATAGGGCTGACATCCCGTCTTGGTATGTACATGTACACCTTTCGGTTTAAGCTCTCCCAATGTAATTAGGTACTCGCCCAAGATATCTCGATACCTCTTGCTATCTAGGCAGGTCAATGGTTAGTTATTGCCGCGGCATATATAGCGTAGTACCATTCAGAGTGCTACGGTTAACCTCTTATTTCTATGATCCTATGACAAAGTTATATATATTGCCATTCCGCTTCATTCATTTTGACTACCTATTCTCGAGAGGATTCTTGTAGCCAAGTTCGACTGTCCACAGCCTCAGATAGTTACAATGGCACAGACGCACGTATATTTGACTTGCCGAGACCTGGAAACTCGGGCATTCCAGGGTTCATTGATGTCGTTCTCCGGACTGGTACTATATCCAGTATCAACAACACTGATCATACCGTCAGAGTCTGTAAGTTGATGACTCCGTAGGGGAAAGTGTACAATGAGTCCACGATCCCCTGGGTTGGCCTTGCACACATGCACAAACTGTAGTCCAGTAAATACCACGCTTCGTCCTGTCTCCTACACGCTGCCCGACTTGCTGTGAACCCCGACACATTCTCTCCTCAGGTTCCAGGGTCTATCCAACACTCTCAGTTCCCGTCAGAGTTCATCGAATTCCATAAGCCCTTTAAATCAAGAGATCTACATAGGTGGATGAAAGGAAGTCTGAAGTTAGGTAGGTATACATACCATTAGAGATCTGATCCTACGTGCCCCATCACCGAGAGTCCTAAACTTGGAGGAAAGAATACGCTTCTACATAGAATCCTGCAGTTTCTGTGTCTTCACATCTAAGATCCGGCAAACCGCCTTGGTTTTTTTTTCGCATGTCCAGATAAGCTCAGCACCACCATGCCAATGGAACATAACAGTCTCCGAGAAAAAGACTGGAAGTTGAGCCGACGGGAATCAAGTCCCAACGGAGTCGCTGCATTCGATATATCCACCCTATCTCAGCGTTACCTAGAGAGCACTGACGCTGATCAATACATCCAGGATCTAAACCCCATTTATCATACACGGGAGGTGCTTGTTGATGAAACATAAATTTTACAATGAGCCATCTGTATGTAGTACTCAGGTCTAAGAACAATGAAAATGGCACATTATCATGAGACGCATGACTCGGCGTCAATAAAATACTCCCTTTCACTTTACTTAGGGAGGCTGGATTCCCCTAGTGCTTTTTGCATTGCATACATGATATCACAGTTTAGTACCTCAAGAAGTATCGTTGATCAGTATGGGTATATTTGTATGCCTGGTTGACTAGCTGACTGGTTGACGTTTAGCTACCGTACTACGCCAGCTCCTAGCAATTGTAAGGTAGACGAGACGATACCGATGATCGGGTCTCATATATCTGGTTCTCTGTCTCTAGACGAGAAACCGCGCGGTACCTGCTTGCCAGTAATTTGTACAGTGCAGTAGTAAGCTCACTCTCTGCGTTGACGCCTGTCCGATCTTTTCAGCCTCTCACGCCGTATCGGCAAGGCTCCGACTACAATGTGTTTTGTCATATCAAATTCTCGCTCTTCCACCTCTGGAATCGGATGACCAAAAGCGAGGACGGGTTTGCCCCTCAGTCCCCTTTTGTTCAGTGCCGCATCTCTCTGGGGTTTGTTCTTAAAGAATGAGGTTCTTGGCTTGGGTCCAGGGGTTGGTGTGGCGGGAGGTGGCCCAGCTTGGGTCTTTTGATTTGAGCTTGATGCGGCGTAAGTAGCTCGTTGCATTGCCTCATCGTGGAGTTGACGTTCTGCCGCGTCAACATCACTATATTCAGACGACTCATCTCCTTCACTATCAGAATAGCTGCTGTCCTCCTCTTCAGCGTCCATCATGTCAACGTCGTCCGCAGCGCTAGTGTCGACACTACCACTGCTATTAGTATCTGCTTCCGGCTGTGTGTCCTCAGCATCTTCCTCATCTGTTTCCATATGCAGTGCACGTTCCTTTTCGAGCTTTCGTCTCTTTTCTTCTTGGGTCCATAGTCGGAATTTATCTAGGATGGCCTGGCAGCCTTTGATGAAATGATCACGGGCGGGCTCGAAACTCTTTCGGCGACTTTCGGTGACGCCACTTACTCCCATGGTTCTCAACCAATCGTGACCTTGGAGCTCACCAAGCAATCGAACAATCCTGTCTTTTTCATGCTGGGCACGACCTCTTTCCGTGTTGCGAATAGATTTCTCCAATCTCTGGGCTTTTTTGTGCGCAGTTGTGAATTGTGAATCGGGCAAAGGATCTTCCGAATCGCTGTCGCTGTGTTCGGGTGGAGGAGGGTCGAAGATGGTGATTTGGGAATTGTGCAAATCAGTGAAGAGGCTGTCACTGTACTCTCGCACTGTAGAGTGGCGTGGTTGGGATGCATGGGGATCAGTGGGATGGGAGTGTAGGGGATTGGCAGGAGACACCAGAGGATCGGACTGGCCGTGTTCGGTGTCGTGGATGATGATGGGGGTGTCATTGTTGAGAAGATCTTATCGGGACGAACATGATGATTAGCACAAACAAATCCAAGACTACACATAACGAGACAAGACAAGTCAATGGATGGATAGAAAAAGAATCTCTCACGTACGTTGTTCCTTGGGGTCATTCCCAATCACCTCGTCATACTCGGGGAAATAAGCCGAGAGTTCGCTCTTAAAGCGGGTCGCTTGCTGTGAGCGAAGTTTGCGACCGGGTGGATCAGCGGCGGCGCTTGTGTCCGCGTTTGGCTGCAAACGATCCAATTCGTGTCGGATACCGTTAATAACCTTCTCTTTGTGTCTCGTGCGCCCATTTTCTCCGCTGGTCGCCGTCGTTATCGTGGTAGCGGGAGTTGTGGTCGAGGGAGTGGAGTCGGTAGTGGCTACGGTGGTAGTAGCAGCGGAGGTGGTAGCAGAGGTGGTAGTGGAGGTGGCAGTGGAGGTGGCGGCGGGATTATGAGTGGGAGGAGCCGTGGTAGTAACGGGATCGGAAGCGAATAAGACAGGAGGGACGCGATTGGCGGCAATTGGAGAGTGTCGCTGGGCTTTGTGAGACGACGCGACTGGAACGGGTTGCGCAGTGGAAAGTCGATGCTTCAATAGGATCGGCTTGGGCAAGTCGATTGTTTGAGAAAGCGGTTTCGCGAAGATCTCAACTGCAATCCGGGTCTTCTTGGCCTTTAGAGGGTCGGCTAGGTTGTCAAGGAGACCCAGTGGGCGCTTCGTACGGGTGGTAACGGGCGATCGAACAAAATGATGTTGCTCCGGTGACTGCAATTGCTGCAGTTGTTGTTGCTGCAGTTGTTGCTGCTGCTGCTGCTGCGATTGCTGCTGTTGTTGATGTTGATGTTGATGTTGCTGGTCCAGGTGTTGTCGGTAGGCCCGCTTAGGATTTTGGTGTGAGTGCTGCGGCGCTTCAGATCGTCGCGATATAGTGGCCATCGAAAACAGCTACTGGCGGACGGATCATTGCATTGCCCTTGCTCCTTCTCGCTGCATTGAAGTATGAGTCTCTTTTCGTCTGGTCTTCACTTCCTTATGATTTTCGGATGCCAATTGACCTGTAAATTAGGGGACTATTGTTCACTATTGTTCACTATCGATCCCTTACTTACAGTGCTCCCAGCGGGCCAACGCGTCACAGCAGCACCGTATTCGGTGCACGGTGTTTTGGAACAAATGTCGGTACTTGTGTTAACTAGTTTTAGTTACAGATCCGTCGCACCTGCCGCAAAACGTACTTTTTGGTGCACGCAATCTTAAAGTCAAGCCTCTTAAAGGATGAGTTGCTTTCTCGGCATAGCACGGTGTCCATTCAGCAGCAGCCCACAGTTCATACCGTGCCAATTGAGCAGCTGGTGCACCTTCCCTTCAACTGTCCAGATTCCATTGTCTTACTTAGATAGGTACGAAGGCATTGCCATCACGAACTGACACGACGGAGGCGTTCCCGTACTTCTCTCCGCCTCCTATTCCATGTGTACCTAGGTAGCTAATCACGATCCTCTATCGCCACTGCCATGGCGTATCTCCAGTCGCCCCATAGTTATACAGAACCGGCATTGATAGGCCGGCAGGCAATGCGACGGAAATCTGTCGCGATCCAGCCCCACCCAAGAGTTACGTCATGAATAGGAACGGCTTCAAAACAGTCAATCGATAAGGCGGGAATCGCATTTCTAACTTCCATTTTCTAGTTTTGTAGTGTAAAGTCTGTAGAACATGGGGCTTCTTTCTCATATACCGGTACTCCATCTTCGTCAATAGAGTACTTTTACATTATCTACCTACCTAGGTACCTATCATGCACACGACCTGACCTATCTAGGTATGTATTTCTAATACGAATTGGCTAGGGTAGTTGAGGCGCAACACACATACGCCATCGGTGCCGACAATATAAATTGAACCGGAGATCCTAGACTAGACACGAACCGTCAGTCATCTCGAGGCAATCAATGCCGTCTCACCGACAGTGCCTACCGCTTCTGCAGCCTCCATCAAACTCTTCCACAAAGTCGTCAACAAGTCTGTCATAACAGATTCTTCTTCCTGGTTCAGTCGTTCATCTCTTCAAATAGCGTGTTTAATCATCCGCCATGGAAATGTGTGTCCGCGCCTATCTTCATGTCACGAAACGACAAGAAGTGCACCTCTAGGTTCCTATCGCCCCACCCCGCCTAATAACATGGGATTGCTATCCGCGTTCTACTCTACTCGTTTTCAATATTGGCCGCATGGTCCGTCACCAAGCAAGCCCAGTCACTTGTTCCCGAGTAAACGGTATTTCCGTCGTTGGGAGACTGGCCGGTGCTGAGGGTCACGCCGAGCTGCCAGAAGAGATCTGCAGAGACGCCGGGAGAAGCCAGCGCCGTCTGTTGCCACGGGCTCTCGTTGGCGCAGTGGTTTGATGATGTTCCGTCTACGTGTGGTTTGTTAGTCAGAATCTTTATGGTTCACAATGAAATCAAGGTTAGAAGAGAGACCGCAACCTCACATTCCTCAAATAAGCACGGCTTTCCGGCAGCCTTGCAAGCAGCGGCATGAGCCATGACCCTTTGCAGTAGGGTCCAGACGTCAGCAATTGTACAATACTACAGCAGGTTTCCTCGCGATTCATATGAAGGGAGAACGGCATAGCAGGATCGCGATTGCGTACCATAGGTTTCCCCAGTCAATAGCAGTACCCCACGACTCCGGGTAGAGATGGAACGTGCCGAAGTCCAGGGTCGATATACCCAAGTTAGCCTCGAAATCTATACCCTCGGAGTACGTGAAAGGGTAGCTCCCATCGCTGTCCGTCATAAGACCGAAGCCCTCGTCGCCGAGCGTGACCATGTGCTGCGGGTCGAGCGACTTGATATACGCAGATATTTCAGCTGCCCAGGTCGTGACGACGGACGTCTCGCAGCCGTTGCAGCGGGGCTCGTTACAGAGCTCCCATGCGAAGATCGCCGGCGACGAGGCGTACCGCGATATCACGGCCTTGATGTACGCTTTGTATTGCGTCTGGGCCGCCGTGTTCGTGTACCAGCTTATGGCGGTGCCTCCGAAGGTACTGACGTACTGGCATGAGTTGATGTTAGTATCGCGACATTATTGCCTCCTTTTTCCCCAACCGAAACCATCACGTTGAAAATTCTGTTCGAAAAAAGAGACAGGGTCACTCACAGCAGGGATACCACCGTAGTCACTCCAGTTATTCACAAAGTTGATGATCAGTTTGATACCTCTCTGCTCAGCGGCCGAGACGACGTAGTCAAGACGCTGGAGTCCGTTGGCGCCCGTATTGATCGTGGATCCTTGGGCCGACAACTTCTGGAACCAAACAGTCCCTGAGCCTGGCTCAGTGGTGACGTCGTTGAAACCCCAGACGCGTAGGATCTTCAAGCCGTTCTCCTGGAGCGTGTCGAGCGTCGAGTCGACGTCCGCATTGTTGGTCAGGAACCCAATCCAGTACGAGTTCGTGCCTGCAAAGTATCCGGTCTCGCCGTCGATTTGGAACTTTGAACATCAAAGGTTAGTTTTTTGTCTGATCTGGAAACTTTCAGAGAGGCTTTTTAGAGGGAATTCAAAGCTCGCATCTTGAGGAATGGACTTGATGTGAACATGGAGATGAAGCCTGAATTATACTTACATTCAGACCACTAGTTGACGCAAATGACGTAGATCCAGGGGATCCCGCGCCTGACGTTGTAGTGGGCACTACCCTCGACGTCGTCGTCGCCGCCGCGGTAGTCATTGAAGTTTTGGTAGCAGTAATAGTAGTGCTCAAGGTTGTCAGACCCGAGCCTGAGTTATCTCATCAGCAATATGCCCCTCTTCTACCCTCCCTCCCCCCTGAATGTCATGTCATGATTGAAGAGCCATTGATAGTACACCGATGCTCGAAAGTAAAGGGGGGGAATCCATACCTGGCACGCACTGAGAATAGTCATCATTCTGATACTGACAATATGCTCCCGTAACGCAGCTAGTGTCTCCAGAATAGGTCTCGCCGCCGCATTGACCGTAGAGAGGGACGGCAGCCGAAGCAAGGCCAGCAAGGGCCACGAGCCCTGCCGCGAGGGTAGTCATATTGGGTTTTCTTTGACCACACAGTCGACCCGGTTGCTTCTAAAGTGATGAGCAAGGTTCAAGGCGCGCCATGTTCAAACTCAACAACCGCTGATCTTTTTCGGCCTTTATATACTTGTCCATGAACACGCGTTCAAGACAGCAGTGACGAGCGTCAAAACCGAATAAAGCAACTCGACCGTCAGAGAGAGCCAAGGTTAGGGATCTATTCTTCCGTAGGCCACTCTTGGACTGGACTAGGTTAGAGGGGTCGGGAAGCAACTCTGGATAAGGGATGCTCCAGGGAGCTGTACATTCGATGAGTTAGATTCTTCGAACTATCGGTGTACATGGGGAGGTAACCTGGGGAGACCGAGCTTTTGCTTTGTCATATGATTCCCCACCAATGAGAATCCTCAAGCGTATTTATATGAAGCCATGATGCACCGTTGGGGGATGAGGTAACTTAACGGTGGAGGGATTGGAGAACTGGCGCAGGGGGGTGTGGGTTTCGGTATTGATCCTCAATTGAGACCTCCATTGAATTGACAAAGCATTCACGGTAGCAAGTCGTACCCAACTGCCTCTATAAGGCTCCAGTACCCCCTTTGGCCTTTTAGGGGGCAGAATTCAGAGCATTATGACCGTCATGGAGACAGGCCTTCAAGGGCCTCGACTACTCCGCTCCAAAACGCGGAGTGCATAACAGCGGACCGACTCAAGAAGAAAGGGAAAGACGAAGTCGGCGTAGGAAGCTCCGATACCCCCGATTCGACAAAAGCTCAGCCCAAGATCTGGATGCCCCTGCAGTAGAGGGGATTGATAACTATCTCTCCATTCTAGACGCGTTATAACTTACACTGGTCGCTTGTAGTCACGGTAGGAATCAATTAGAGAGGCAGTGATATGTTAATTGAAACTATCTAAATGCACCCAAAATTCTGATAACGGGACAACCGGGAAGACCCCGGCCGAGTTGCGTATCCTCAATATAGACTCCATACCCAACACCAAACATATAACCCAATAGAGTCATTTGAAAAAAAAAAAAACAGGTAGAGACGATCCAAAATTAGTCGTACATGTCATGCGGTTCTTCTCCTCATTTTAGAACACCGGCACTTCTCCGCAAACAAAGTATTATCAAGATGCTGCTGCTGCTTCATCTGCTGCATCAGTGCTCCCGTCGACAGTTTCAACGTAGGCAGGCTGAGCTAAGGGAACATCGCTGTTCTCTGTCCAGACTTGAGCGAGTTCTCTTTCGATCTCTTCGCGACGCTGCCTCCAGTGCTCGACTTGCGACAATCGTTCCCGGAGTTCTTGCAACTCCCGCTCAACCTGCATCTTCTCTCGTTCCGTCCCGATGCGCTCAAACTCCCATTCATCACCGTTCTCGCCGAGGCCAAGTGCGAGGTTATAAGTATGATACTTCTTAAGAGATGCCCGAGTGGAGATGGTGATTAAGGCTACACGTTGTCAGCTACGATTGTACCAGATTATTGTCCTGCAATTCAAACTTACTTATGCCCCTCTCTTTGCAAGTTTCGTATAGCAATCCCTCAACATCGCTGGACACGGCGCTTGTACCCTCGTCAATTATGGCGTATTGTGGTTCATGATAGAGAAGTCGCGCGATACCGACTCTCTGTTTTTCACCACCACTAAGCACATCTTTCCACTCTTTTCGCGTATCCCAACCGCCCTCGCGATCAGGTAGGTATCCAAGCTTGGCCCAATCAAGGACTCGTCTTAAGTCGTCTTCGCTCTTGCGCTTCAGTCGCATATCAAGCTCTCCGTCGGGATAAATGACCTGGTCACGAAGGGTGCCGATGCTAAGATACGGCCGCTGGGGCAAAAACATAATACCATCTTCGCCAATAGATTTCGGTCGACTGACGAGTCCGCGGTATACTGGCCATAGACCTGCAAGAACTCTCGCAATAGCACTCTTTCCAGTACCGTTGGGACCAGAAATCAACAAGTGTTCTCCACGGCGGACAATCAGAGAAAGAGATTCTATGAGCTCTTCGCCTCCGTGGGGCCAAAGGCCGGGTGCAACGATCGGTACATGTTCCAGTCGAACGCCATCGAAGCCTTTCTGGATAGTCCCTTGAACGTCGGATAGAGAATAAAGCTCGTTGCCACTAGTACGAGGAAAGTATGCATTGGCATGTACCCGATGAAGCGTGGAGATGAGAGTGTAGACTCGGCTCGTGTATCCTGCTAATTCTGCGAGGTCTTTGATGGAATACATCATGCGACCACCGGCATCCGCAAGCGAAAGCATGAGTCTTTTATTGGTGATGAATTCCTTCATGCGGTTCCGCTCACGACCACCCTGCTTGGCATTATCGAGCATTTCCATTGCGCCTCCCAAACCACCCCACGCTGGGAGGAAGACTGGTAGAGATGACAAAAGATAGCCATACGCACTCCAGCTGTACTTTAAGATGAAATCTTCAATAATGTTGTAACGGATCTTGAGCATGTATATGCCATCCATCCAGGTTTTCAATGATTTGAACTCTTTGTTGAGAATTGTCTTTTCCATTTCGGCACCACCATAAAAGGCGACTTCTTCAGCATTTGCTATCAGACGGGCATGCAAACCTCTGAAGTCGCCTTCTATACGGCCCTCTACCGCCTTCAACTTCCCAAAAGGCGGTGATAATTTTCGAAGAATGCTAGCTGTAAGGAAGTAATTACTCAGGAGACCAGTCAAAGCCAAGGGGCCTAAAGAACGGTAAAGTTGATAATTGAAGACGCACAGGTCTACAAACGGTTTGCCGAGCGATGAGTACAGATGTGCGGCGGAGGAACAGAAAAGGGTGAGATCTTGGGTGATGAACTGGTCGGCGCCTTGACCAATCCCACCATCCAAGTTGGATAGTTTGTAATAAGTGAGGTTATCGTTTAAGTACAAGTCGTGAATATACCTTGTTAGGCGGGTGCGGAATGCGATCGATACTTTGGACTCGAGGAATTTGATCATGGAGTTGGTGTAAGCGGCGAAGCCACCAAGTCCGCACCACTGTACAAGGTTAGGTTGAAAGATGCGCGGGATGCGAGAGTGCGTGATAGTAGCTCACCTTAACCAAACCCCAGAGAAAGAGTCGCCCATTGCCAGCGACCAGATCACGAACGATCTCGCCATCAAGACGAGCCACGACTAGCGAAAGGTACGTCCGTAGCATCAGGAAGACGCCGTGACTGACAAGTAGACCAGCCTCCTTGCTCGTCCACCGCGGAATCACGATGCTCATCAAGCTTAAAAACTGATGAAGGAAGGCAAGGTTTAACCCTGGTTTCGTTTGTGCCGGCGGGACAATTCCGTCACCAAGCCCGGAGACCTTGGGTGGGTTGAGGAAGAGACGTCGATGCGCCTCAAAAGTCAGAGGCTTCGTTCTGTGAATAACCACTTTGGACGTGCCATCCTTGTAGGGGACATATATCGTCCGCGATCCATCCTTTCCCAAGAGCCAGGAATTGGTTCGCACAAGCTTGCGACCTTGTTCCTTTTCGTGACTTCTTCGTTTCCACCATCTCCGGCTGCCTTCAGCGCCGAGGACGATGGACAAAACCAGGGCCAGAGTAGCAATAAGCTTCGTTCGGCGTGAGGTATTCCGGAAGTGATCCCTAGCGACTTTCTTGTACTTGTCGATGAAGGCCACAAGGATGTCTTCGGATGCCGAATGACGAAGGGTGGATTGCGCTGCCATATTGGCGCTGGCGTTATCAGCGCGTGACGTCAATCAGGAAAAGTCCGGGGGAAGCAACATGCCCATGGGCAGAATGGAGTCGGGCATTGCTTGAGATTGTATTGCTTCTGTATAACTGCTGTGCTGTGCTGTTGACGTTGTATGATCGTGAAAGAGATAAAGCGACCGTGGCTCATCTGTAGGTACGATGCGCGCATCATGCTTTCTTTCATGTGATCAGTCGCGGCTCGCCTCGGCAGTGGTGAGCCAGGTACGTCCGTAATCTGTACAGACTGTCACAGGCGAAAACACTTAGGTAAGCCTGACTTTGCCACACTAATTCAACACTTTAATTAGTTGGCTGAGCCACTCATGAATTTGTGGCTTGATTCAGAACTTTGTAAGGCAATCTTCTGTTCATGATTTCCCCTGACTTATGTTGTCTTTTGATAATTTGAAGTGCACAGGACTTATGGAATCCCTACCACATAGCAGTTACATACACCCGTACCTCCGTATCATAGTGTGGAAGAAAGGAAAAGATGGCCCCTTAGTGTAAGTAGATTTGCTAAATTACCTACCTTACCTACGTGGACAGATCCCCAGGTAAACCGTAAAGCCTGGGCAGGTAAGTGCCTGGAGCAGCTACGGTACCAACCCCGTACCAATCCATCTTGGTAGGTACATACTACCAGTGTTAGTGTACCTAGCTATGTAGGTAGGTAGGTACCAAGGTACTGCTTGCCGTGAAAGCTGTACCTACATAGTACATAGTAGAGCTGCTTGTGCCAAATAATGGAGGTACCTACTCACGTATTTCTTTGTTATGCCTACCTACCTAGATGGTACCCTCACAACAGGCACGTAGTGACGATGTTGGCCCTCTTTTTTTTTTTTTTACTGATAATGCAAGGCAAGAAGAAATAATGTAAAACAGATCCTGCCGTCAAGTTATGCCAAATGTACCTGTCTACAGAAAACTGTCAGAGTGGCTCAAGCGAGATTGATTGGACGTTAGTTAGTCGCGTACCTAATGTATGCTGTACATAATGCGCGCACTACCGCCCACCCCACGTGCAGCACTCATAATGTATCGAATACTTAATGTGTGCTACATAATTGGCGCTAGAAACAGTAATAATACCGCTCACTGTGGCAATCGGCGCACTATGTACTCCGGAGATACGCAGCATGGCCCAGCTGACATGCTTGATCCAGAAGTAGCTGCAAGTACTGTCACAGCACGCACGAGATTACACAACTTTCACAGGTAGGGCACGGCGTATACCAAAGCGGGGCAGCGAGACTGTCCAGACGCACACGCCACCCCCGATGCGGCATGGCTCCCCCTAATAACCCCCCAATCACATTGCCGAGTGGGCCCCGCCGGGACACATCCAGTAGGTGGCAGATTAGGTACTGTACTAGTGCGGTAGCGTGCTGAGTAGCGGCCCTTTTCCTCGAGCCTCCTTCTTTTGCAGCTGCTAACGACCTCCTTTCGCGTCTACCTACCCTCGATCACCACGGTCTCCTCGGATCGCCCGAGCAACCGTCGCTTCACTGCCCTTCTTCTTCTTCACGGCCTCGGTCCGATCTCTTTCTCGCTTTGCATCTGCTATTGATTGTAGTCCTGGGCGATCGGGCAGCCAAGGTACCCTGGTACGTATGATTTTCTCCATCCTCACGTCGAAGCCGTCGCCGTGGATTGTCTACACGGCATCTGCCTGGTTTGAGTTTTTCGAGCTGAAAGCTAGTTGCTGTCGCTCTTGTGGTCTCTTGTGGTTCGCACGCTTAGGGCGTATCCGTCCGATTGGGTTGCCGAGCTGTCGTCGCTCAATCCTGTTTGCGCATATCTCTATCCGAAACCTTGTGGTTGTCGTGCGCGTACATCCGCCTCCTAGTCGGGGCATGGATCGCTTGCCATCTGCGTCTCTAAACCATATCGACAACAGGTCTCCAGTAGCTAATCTGTATTGTCTAGTCCCGAAACGCCCTTGCGCCCATCTCGCTGCCGTCCTCTAGCCTCCGACCATGTCCCCGGGTGTTCACGGGGCCAACCAGACAGAACAGGAAGTATCGAAGGGCAAGGTTATGCTTCACCCTGACAACGATTCCAACTCAACGAGAGGTCGAAGTCATCTTAACACGCCACCGCGTCCGTCATCCCAAAAATTGGAGCCATCGTCAACGACCACTGGGCTCACTGGCACCACCGCGGGCGAATCCCAACGAAGTACTAGTAGACACTCGAGAGAGTCAAGACGCAGCATGTTGGGCCGGCGTCGAAACGGTAGCTCGTCTACCCACCGGTCGACTGCGGCGACAAACCCCGCGAATTCCCTTGGCTCATCCCATTTGTCTCCCACTGCGGTTCCGCAGCGGCGGAAGAAAGGCGGACTACTTTCACTCTTAGGTTGCTGTGGTGTACCTGACAATGCCAACGCGCTCGATCCAGGCGAGGAACCCCTGCCTTCCCACAAGTTGGACAGAATCCCGCAGCGACCGCTTACTAGCAGACGGACCGCAACCCCATCGGAACAGACAACTGCTAGCAAAGGCCAGGTTTATGAGAAAGAGAAGGATATTCCAATCCAGACTGGACCTCCGGTGCAAGAGGAGCAGGACGCGATAAAAGTTGCGCAACGAGCATCGCCATCTACAGCGGAGGACCAACCGGGCTTTGAAGAACAAGGCAGCGAACTCAATCAAACTCCTCTCTCTGTCCCGCCTGGACCCAGCATCACCGTCAATCCGCCATTACCAGAAGATCATGGCGCAGAAGGTTCTGGAGAGCGAATTCCCGGCTCGAAAGATGAGGTGGATGACCTAGATATGTCTGACGCAGACTCTGCCACGTCGCAACCGATAACACTCCCGGCCACCGGATCGGAAGAAAGCTACTCAAAAGCCGTTCCCCTGCCCCCGCCGCCTCCGCCGCCTATAGTTGATGAAGAACTCGTCGCCGCTGAAGAAGAGAAGGACACGCTTGTAGAGGCTGAGCAGCCCGAGCCGAAGTATCTCCTACCTCCTATCGAGCCGCGCCTCAAAGGACGCAAGTGTCTTGTCTTAGATCTTGATGAGACATTGGTCCATAGTTCTTTTAAGGTAAGTCAACCTTGCTGCAAGTGGTGTGGTTCTACTCGACCGTTTGACCCGGAGACTGACGAATAATTGCCAGATACTTAACCAAGCTGATTTCACTATCCCCGTTGAAATCGAAGGTAGCTATCATAACGTCTACGTGATTAAACGGCCTGGCGTGGATCAGTTCATGAAGCGCGTCGGTGAGCTTTATGAGGTCGTCGTGTTCACGGCGTCGGTGTCTAAAGTACGTAAAATGTACATCATCCTCCATTGCAACAATTTCTGACATCAACCAATATAGTATGGCGACCCGCTGCTGGACCAACTCGACATTCACAAAGTTGTCCACCATAGACTATTCCGTGAGAGTTGTTACAATCACCAGGGTAACTACGTCAAGGACTTGTCACAGGTCGGCCGTGATCTCAAAGACACTATTATTATTGATAATTCGCCCACGTCATATATCTTCCACCCCCAGCATGCGGTCCCGATTAGCAGTTGGTTCTCGGATGCTCACGACAACGAATTGTTAGACCTAATACCTGTTCTCGAGGACCTTGCTGGACCCAATGTTCAGGATGTCAGCTTGGTCCTGGATGTCACTCTTTGAGCAACAGCTCCCACCTTTCTTATACCCAACCTCTACGAAAATGCATCGTGCCCACTTGCTCTCATAGTGGAAGACATCCTCGGCTTGTCCACGCTAAGTCCTGATGCAGATGTGCAGCTTAATACTATACAAGTGTCGGACTGATACTGATCAACCTTAGAGTTCTAATCTCTTCACAAGGGACGGTGGACTGGGCATGGCTGGTGACTGTTACCAAATAAAGCCGGAGGTTACTTCTGGAAGAGATCAGCCAGGTTCGAGCGGGCCCAGTCAACGGTAGCAGGACTGTAGACATGGATGGTATCAGAGAAGCAGTCATCCCGCACGCGGAATTTGCGTTACTCGCAGCACGCGGTGATGCTTGCTCCTATGTATAGAGTCTGGCGACGAATTTCGCAGAGGGTTCCCGTTCGTCTTTTTCATTGTGTCTTTTCTTTTCGTTTCTCATTCTCTTCTTGTTTCTCATTCCCCATAACTTTTCTGCTGGCCGCAGTCTACACTTCGTTTCCTTTGATACACACATACCCAAGAATTTTCAACGAATGGCGAGCGCCACCACAGGTCTGCGAGCAGCCGGGCGCTCTTCTCTAGAGAAGACAAACGCATAGTCGAGCAACAGGCTAACAATGTAATCGGACGGTTGATCTTAAGGGTGATGATGTCACCTAGCTAGAAGGGAGGGAACGCCTACCCAAATTGGGCGCCAGCAGGGCCGGGAGAAAGGGAGGGCTGCGGGTGAAGGGGAGGAAACCATGGGCTCGGGACCATGGAAATCAGAGGGCGTTTTTTTCTAGCTTAGGCGCTCATAATTCCCTTAAATTGACATTACCGGTTGATTAGATACCAAATTTCGGTTTTTCCCCTCTACTACTACGTCTTTGTCCCCGTGTATTACTTACATTACTTGTATTGTGGTGAGAGTTTGATTGAGAGTTTGATTGTGAGAGGAACTCTATAAACTGCGTAACCAAAACGAACCATTAAAAGTTTTCGCGACTGTTGAACATCATGAAAGTAGTTATAGCGCAAGTGAATCTCGTCAACTCCCGTTACTCTGTTCCCGAACTTACCGCCGGGTCAACTTACACCGATAGCAAAGGCAATTTGCTGAAATCTGACTGTGACATAACGTTTCCTCTTTGGCAATGCTCGTCTGGCAACATTTCTCTTTGAATACAGGTGAGCTTGATATAGGCAACACAGGAGACATACTTCCAATGTTTACAAACAACCTAGGATGGAATTCGACGATATGATCGTATTCGGTCGAATTCTCTAGACTTTTGACGGACCTAGATAGGTATACCTAGGTAGGTAGGTAGTGTAGGTGTTCCACCTTCTGAATAACTACCCCGTGGATATTCTTATGTCGCAAGTATGTAGTTATGCACAATCTACATCATGCAAATAATGCACACATTACATAATGAGGGTCAGCCTCGTGCAAATGAGTGGGGCCAAGAATAGATCCCCGTCTTACATAAGGCAACATTGTACATACGTATGACCCAATTGGCTGACCGGGTTGTCCGCACTTTAGGGCCACTCTTCATTGCCAAGACCCTTAAGTCAGGCGGCCGTTTGTTGTGCATAGCTTTTCACTTGCCTACACAATCACCACTTCCTTACTTGTCGGCGGCGACCAGCGTCCCCAAGGGTTGATATCATTGTCTCTCTTGCGCAGCGATTGCTTGGCTTTCTATATCCATCACCAACCCCTTTAGTGCAAATCCGAATCCTCTTCTTCCGGGGGACGATGCTTCCCTCAACGGTGCGGCGAATGGCCGCTGCCGCCCCCCAGTCTCCGCTGTTGACGACATTCGCTCCTACGGCGACTCGGGCGAGCACTGCGCTCACTCTCAACAGCAATCCCAGATGCAATCAGCGGAGACGATATTCCTCGTCGAAACCCTCCAACCCTAACGATTCTCCCAATGGTGTTTCGGACCGCCCGGTGACCACGAACGCAGCGCAGTCCACGAAACAGAGCGGCGAGAAGCGCCGACGTAAGACCAAGGACTCGAGTCCGCATCACAAGCTTCCTAGCGTTCCCAGCACACAAGATATGCCACAAGAGGGTATGAACTATATGAAGCCCCTCGTAGTTGCCACAATCATGGCCGATCGTTGTAGGCTTACTTACTTACACTGTCACCTTAGCTCTGGCCTTGTCGACATTCTTCTCGCTCCATCGGCCCATTTCTGTGACGCACAGCTTCCCTAAGGCAATAACAGACGACGCCTTTGCCCAGATATTTGCGCCGCGCACGAAATCTTCCATGTACAACAAAGTTGTGTCCACGTTAGCTCGAGCCGTCAGCAAACTCGAGCAACCTATGCAAGGGTTGAACATTGCAACGCAGCACGCGGCTGACGCCCCCGCGTCTCACGATTTGAATAACACATCAACACCGCAGATGAAGAACGCCGATGGTAGCGAACCCGGCGTATATCTACAACTGGACCACATGTCCGGGCAATTTCTCCCTTTTCGCCCACCCCCGATTCCTCAACCGGTAGTAGCGAGCGAAAGTGCTTCGGCTGAGTCCGAGAGCACTCGTTCGGCTCTATCTGAAGAAGACGTTGCGGCCACGCAACACCAGCCGCAGACGCGCGTTTACAAAGCCGTCTTTACGCTTGAGGAGACGATCGACGAGGACGGCAATGCGCGCATCGTGGCGCACAGCCCGCAATTGGTTGCGGGGGGCGGCTCCAACTCCGAGTATGTCGTTCATAACCCCCCGCGCTCATTCCTTGAGCGCATGGCGTTGCGCGAGATAAAGAGGGAGCAGGCCCGAGGGGGCCATGCTATGTACGCTATCAGCGTCAAGCGCCAGCGAAAGCTCAAGATGAAGAAGAAGAAATATAAGAAGCTGATGAAGAAGACACGAAATCTGCGTCGCAAACTGGACCGTGTCTAAACACGCGCCATCTACCCGTCATTCCGTATTGCCAGAGGAAACCGCTCAATATGCGCGTGTGGCATAAGCATCTGTATATAGCGATGACTCTCCGACATACGCGACTACCGCGTACCACTCCTTTCCTGTTGACTTTCCTGTATGGGGATGTCGTCTATGGTTATAATTCGGTGTATGGAAGACAGACGATCGCATTACGGAGGGAACATGGGGCTTTTCCTTTGGCTAAGGCACATGCTAACGTTTGCGACTCCCGCGCTCATATAAGGAGGCAGGAGAAGGAATCGATGCATAGAGGCTGGTATTGCGCTCGCAAGAGGGCATTAACTGACACGGCAGATATTTCTCAAATACAATCTCAAATTCGTGTAGTGCTACCTGTTTGCATACTCGTTCTTTTCACGCCATTCATACGCGATTGCCTATCACAGCCTATCTCCAAGGGTGGGAGGAGAGCTTCCTATGACATGTCATATGGGTGTCCGGGTGGTCACGTGCCTATGTCTCGTCGGTGAAGTTTCTTACTGTGGGGATGACCCGGCCGGGGAGGCAAGGAGATCTGGCGGGAGCTAACGTCAATCGCCGAGTGACAAAAGTGTGCTGTTGTTTCCCTGCTCGCTTGCAATGTCGTCAGGTGGTATGCGGTTTGGTAGACCAGAAGGCTTAATCGATGATTGGCAGCTACAAACTACCTACCTATAATTCGTCTACCGAGCGCGACCGTTGGAAAATGGACAAGTCTCACGGTTTTTTTTGGGGAGGGGGCGGGGATTTTGATTCTGGTCCGTTTCTTGGTCTGTATCCCAATTCTGCTTAAAGTTGCTGCATTTCTTTTTCTATTATATTCGTACGGGGCTTATACGGTGGTTATCGTTACGGCGCGGATCGATTTCTTGCAAGTCATTTAGACAATCCGCTGCCGCTATCATGCCATCTCCCCGGGCGCGACCGCTTCTGAATGGCGGGAAAAGTCGTTCCGACGACTCCGACTCCGGCGGAGAAGCCGGCCCGCGCCATGAAACTATCCCGTCCATGCACGAGCTCGGCCGTACCGTTTACTCAACCCTGGCATAGTGGCGAAGCGAGTATCTGTGCTGCCTCTTCTGTCTCCTCGCGGCGACGGCGCTCATAGTCTTGCTATGTATCTTCGACGGGCAGCGCGAGCCGAGCTGGAGCGCGGATATACGATTGAGCACGGTGCTTATCGCCGTCATGTCGGCGCATCGGATTGCGCTCAAGGCTATTGTTGAGACGTGTGTGGGGCAGGCGGCGTGGATCTGGGTCTCGGGGTATCGGAGGGGGAATGCGATTGCGGAGGCGAAGCTGGGGGATTTCAAGATGTTCGACGATGCTTCCCGGGGCCTTTACGGAGCGGTTTTGCTGCTTTGGCGGATGAAAGCCAGGTTCGTCGATGTTTGATTCATGTCGATTGTGAGTGTGGACCGAGGGCGTTTGGCTTACTGGGTTAGGCATTTCGCGTGTATTGGCGCGGTGATTGCGATTTTGGTCCAGGGCTTCGAGACTTTCTCTTCTCAGATGGTCTCGTTTACGGATGTCCCGACCGTGCTCCACGACAAGGCGAATGTGAATTCTCGACTGGTATCCGTGCCTCCTAGATCTGAGACGGTAAGTATTTCGCTGATACTACCTTTTTCGATCTTTTTTTGCTCAACTATGGCAACCGGCTGAGTTTCTGAATACTGAAAATTCCTGAAGTGGCATAATGTTATTTCTAATAGTTTCGGTGGTAAGTTGACTCAGCGCATTTTGGGCCTTTGACAGGGCGCTGATTGATATCGAGAAACCTCCGTGGAACTGTCTACCAAAGCCGCTGTATATGAGGGCATCATGGCGGCCGAGATCAAGGATCTGCCCGTGTGCTGCGAGACGGCGAACTGCACATGGCCGATATTCCCATCGTTGGCGGTTTGCGGTGCTTGTATGGAGTCGAGTTTCAGCTCGTCATGCGATTCCCAGACAGGCGGATGTATTTACTCTATGCCTTCGGGCATGTCCATTGTCAGTTCTTCGTCGAGCGCTCCTTTCGAATACCGCTTCAGGGTGGCTCCCTCCATTGACGCCTGGAATGTCTCCGGGGCGAGCTCGGAAGCGATGATCTCTGTTTTCGACACCATGTCATCGGCGAAAACACCCCGGAATACCGCTGTGCGGGCACATCAATGCGGGCTGTGGTTCTGTCTGCAGAGCTATAACGTGTCAGTTACGAATGGAGTTGTGAGTAAGGTCGTAACGGCTACATGGTCAAAGGCAGAACTTGCACCGGAGAGTAGCGCGCACTTTGAGGAGTATGTTTTTGAGGATATCCCAACGGAGATGAATGCCAAGGACCATGCGCGATACTCGGTGTCGATGGATGCCCTGAGGCCACTGAAGGTATTCGTGGACGGGTTGACACGGGGAAATGCTTCGCAGGTGGCGGGGATAGTGAGTTATGATACGGACTGGATACAGGCTATAGAGGCGGCTTCTAACGATCTGAACGGTTGGATATCGAGACTTGCTCGTAGCCTGACGAACCATGTTCAGCTCACTGGTACCGTCCGACCTAACGCCAACAACGCATATGCTGGGACGGCATATATCATGGCGTCTCATGTGGAAGTGAACTGGTATTGGGTGGCATATCCAGTCTCCCTCATGATTCTCGCATTTCTGTACCTGTTACAGACTGTCTGGAGGACGGCCCATGATCGGGTCTGCGCTTGGAAGACCAATTCGCTTCCCGTGAGTGGTTCCCTGCTCTTTATTACATTTCATGGAAAAGAGGGGTGCTCTTATTTGGGGAACTCTTTCTATCCTATGAATGTCGCCCCCTTTTTCCCCTATCTAAATCCCATATATTCGGGGTGTTATGAAAGATAATAGCTAACTCTGGCGGGTTCCTAGATGTTGTTTTGTCACGTTTCGAGAGGCATACACGCGCAGGTCGCTGATGGGATGGACGTACCTGGGGGTCTCAACTACCGCGTTGGTCGTATGGAGGTCGAGCTGGTTCGCAATGATCGTGGGCAATGGATATTCACAGAGCCGGGAAAGTATCGAGGCGGAATACCGCTTGGTATCTTACCCTCTTCATGAAATACGCTGAGAAAGCGTCGTGTGTTGGTAAAGAGGACAGGAAGACGCACGTGTATAATGAATCCCTGACGCATTTTTTTGTTTCCATAGGTAGGTATCGGCACGCTTAGAGAAAGGGGGTGGAGAAAAACTCCCCATCCCTCCAAAACAAATTCTTACACCAAGACAAGAACAAGGAATCAGTGGAAGATGAGTGCCCTCGTCCTCGAATCGAACACCCACACACTCTGTATTGTATTGGGAGTCTTTTTACTATCCGGCGGTGAAAGCCATCATATTACGCCACACAGCTGGATTGTGGTTTTCTCATCTCTGGGGTATAATATATAGTGCCTGGTGGTCCAGATTCACAAAAATGGGTTTCATTAGGTTTATATACCGAATCCTCCCTGTTATTCTCGCGCTGCTATTCACAGCCCGGTCTGTAGTCTAATCCGTAGGCTGTCAGCAACACGATTTGGCTTTCATATCGTGATACGGAACCCGAAAAACTTGCAGAGGCTCGTCCACATACTTTCCCCATGCCATTATCATGAGTTACCCCAACCCCTGCTCCAAAAAAACCGATAGAGTCAAGGGTGGCGAAAAAGAAGTCTCTAAAATGTCCAATGGTATTATACTAAGCATACTAAGTGATATGGTGGCTGTCCGTAACTGTAGTGTCACACGCAGAATGGACGATGGGGCACCTATATAGGTGTCTCCTTTTATATAAAGTCGAATAGCCAGACTCAACACAGATTGATAGTTATCAAAATACAATCTCGTCTTCAGGCTTATCAACATTATTGATTGATTGAGTGAGCCCCTGAGTCCGTGAGGCCTGTTCCATAACTGAGCCTGCTGCGCTAGAGTAACCATCCAAACACCTATGCAGCAGGACAACGATATATCCCGGGCGGCAATTCGATATCGACTCAGCTCCGGATAATAGCATCGAATTCTCGGCCCTATTACTAAGTGGATGCGGTCGACCGGAGGCGTACCTAGATACATAGTGTAGGTATAAGCTGGTATTGTGGAGACGAAGAGGCCTGATGTCGTTTCGGATCACCGGAACGCCGGGAGTCCGGACTCCGGACTCCGGAGATGGATTTGTGGGTCTGAGTCTCAAACTCCGCCGGATCCGGCGGATCGTCGCGGCGAGGCATTGACTGCCGTAACAACAGGGGCCCCATCCTAGTTGAGGGGTCAGCTTAATCATATTCATACGTGTCAAAAACCAGTCACCTCTCCGACCCACGGAAGACTAGCGCGCCAGGTCTGTATTTATATGCTCTCATTCCCGAACGCCCCGCCGTCAACCGTCAATGCGTGTATCAGGAGGGAAAAGGTCAATAACAACACTACGCCTCTTCGTGATCCCCAGGTACCATCGAGTCGCCGTCCTGCCGTGGAAACCTCACGAATATGAGAAGAGAGCCCGTGACCGCGATGAGCACCGCCAGTCCCAGGTATGGGAGCCCAATCCAGACTCCGTGCCATTCCAGGCCCAGGGTGAAGAGTCCCGCGAGTAATGGCAGGGAGAATATGCTACCGACCATCTCGATCATGCCTACGATGCTGAAGAGTCGGGACCAGTGTGCCGGGTCCACGTAGATGCTCATCAGGCTCTTCGACAGGCTGCCAAAACCCGACCCGAGGGCCATGAGGAACAACCCGAAAACGAAGCCGCCTAGCGTCATCGACAACCCGAGCGTGAGAGATCCGAAGAAGAGAATCACGTAGGACCACCGGGCAAGCGACAGGTCGCGGCAATGCTCATTCTTGGCCCGATACCTGGCGGGTGTGGCGGGGTTTATGAGCAGACCTGATATCCAAGGTAAGATGAACAAGGTCATGACAATGCTGGCTACGCCGTACATAGTCTGCACGTATCCGGTCTGTGCTATCTTGATGTGGTATCGCTTGGAAATGAACTGGTTCAGGAACTGGAGCGTCGAGTCCATAACTGGAATCGAGCCCAAAGCTGCCACTAGGAGGAGGATGAGGGACGGCGATGTAAGGATACTAAGAGAATCCAGAAACTGGTGGCCGATCCGCGATATTACGGACCCGAGGCTGGAAGGCTCGGGGTTGCGTGTCTCCCGCGAGAGTTCCTTTTGCTCTAACGTTTCGGTGAGAAAGAAGAACAAGACCCCGCCGACGAGGAAAAAGCCCACGCCGATCAACTGAGGGGTCCATGGACCGGACCTTTGCATCACGAATCCCGCGAGCGATGGCGACGACAAATTCCCAGATAGGCTCGCGACGTGGATGCGGAGAAACGCAATGGCTCTGTTGGAAATGCGCAATAGCTTAGCTGTGCGGCGCAATGGGATGGGTTCAATCTATCACATGTGAATGAGAGTGGACGAACCTGCCCTCCTCGCTCGTCGCGTCGGCAACCATACTCAGCACCACGGCTACCAGCATGCCGTTGCCCCCGCCGATGAGCTGGCTTGAGGATGAGATCCAGATGGCGGTAATCGGAAATACATTTCGCCAGTAGATAACGGCCATCTCGATAAGGGACCCTACCAACAGCCCGAACATGGCAATGGCCACGATGGGCTTCCTCCCGATTCTAGGGTCACGTCAGTCAAAGGGGATACTTGGTCACGATCATGCGATCAGGCGGTTACAGACTTATCAGCGGCCAGTCCCCATGGAAGAGTTGCAACAAAAGCGACGATGGATGACAGGGTGGACTGGACGGCCAAGAGATAAGCAAGTTGCTTTTGAATGGCGTCCTCCTTACAATCACTCTCGTCGATGGGCAAGCTCGAGCTCCCGACATCGTAATAATCCTGGCATATAGCGTCTTCAATTAGACGAACCAAGGGCAGTTCGATAAAAGCACCGGAGAATGATGCCAAGAATACGATGGCATAAAGGATAGTTATCACATAGCTGCTTTCGGGTACCTTGCGTACATAGGCACTAGGAGCCGAAGACCATGTCCAAGACGATATGGGAGAGGAGGCGGCGCGGCGTTGTTCGGGCTGCGGAGATTGCGGTAGCAGACATGTAAGCTCCGAATTCTGATCAGTCTCGTCTGACGACTCGTCATGCCGTCGTGCCTCTCCTTGCGCCATGCCGATGCTTGCGTGGAGGAGGCTATGATGGGGGACAACTGCAGGTGCTGGAGTGTTCGAGCCTCTCATTCCCACGCGGGTGGCATTCCAAGACAATTTATAGTTCGAGTGAAAGCGTAGGAATCGAGGTTCTGGTCACCATGCGAAACTGGAAATACATCTGCAAGATGTTGTAGAAACGAGAGTACACACTTGCATTGCGAGTGCTTGGCATTGTCCGCACAAATCCGGTAGCTGGGCCGTCCAACTCACCACCCAGAAGGGGATGGGATCCAGATAATGGCTAAAGACGGTTCTGGGATCACCACTAGTTAATCCAAGCAAACGCGTTAGCTGGCCAGGGCACAGGACGTCCTGGTCTTGGCAGGGGTCAGTCGGGCGTCCGCCATCTGTTTCAAAGACGCTCTCCATCCCCTACGCCAGAGGTCTGGGTGTCAGCAGGTTGAGACTATCGAGGCTGCATATGATATATGATACGTGACACTGCTAGTCACACAATCGTTGCCATGGTGGAGACCAAACCACGTTGATGACCGTTCCATCCAGCGCCGCCAATGGCGCTCTTCCTGTATCACGACGACTGGAAACGGCAAATAACTATCGTGAGTACCTGATCGGCAATTGTGTTGGCCAGTATGGACACAACTCGGTTGTTGACTGTGCACGGTCAGCCCATCTTCCAAATGCCTGTCAGGTCTCCTTGATTAACGAGTACAGACTGTATCTGTTCTAATCTCCTGCATTGTCGATATATAGATGAGCATGCAGCGACGGCCTGATGCGTGTGACGATCGTCCTCAGAAGCTTGGGGGAAAGTACCACATGCACCCGGCTCTTCCTCGATGATACCGCACAGTAGTTGTTGGGAGTTTCGTGGTCTACATACTGCAACTTGTTGAGTTGGGGTAACGAAACTTCATGGTCATCTCGGATGCGACTTGACTACCTGGTCTAGACTGGCAGTTTAACTGCGTGATACAGTCTGTAGTGCACGCACCAGATGCAACCCCGCAAACTGTACCGTACCAAGCATTCAGAGTGCTTGTACAGACTGTACGCGGAGATACAACATGTACTGGCAAGCAGTTTATCCATAGACCAGCATAGCAAGGGGGTCTCTTTTTTTTTTTTTTTTTAACCACCAAGTCCCTAGGCGCTGTAGATGAGTTGCCCGGTTACGACAATCATTAGCGATGCCGCCATCGATACCTTTTGCATAGGAAACACATCCGGCCGATTGCGAATTCTGCATTTGGAATAATTGATTCGGACGCGAGAAGTATGGAACCTCGAGGTTGATTTGTTGCCGGGACTGCTAACAAAGCAACCGAATAATAACTCATTCCGAATTGAGCCTGGGTAGATCGTATTCAAAAGCCGGGTCTTCTAGCGAATCGCATCCTCCTCGTCGTCGTCGTGATTGTTGTCAAGCTAGTCCGTATCCAATGTCCACCCCCACTATGGAATACCTTCCAACAGTGTACGTACCCTCATGATTCAACTCCTGCATAGGACTTACAGTAGTTGCGCACTTCAGCTGGCTGTGAAGAGCGCACCGTGCGCAAGTCGATAGAAATACCGACTGCGTCCACCACACCCCATCCGAGTTTATAGGGCTGATGGAACCAAGAGACGCATCCTATTCGTTCATCCTGACAGTATAGGTATGCATCGACACCTCACCCGCGCAAACCGACGCGCTAAGTAGTGGCATAACCTCAGAGCGACACACAATTGTCCTTGTTGAGTCGCAAACGCAGTCAAAGGGGCGAGCGCTGTCATCATTTTCTCCATTGCAGAACCAGTCACAGAGGTCTCTATCTTCACGGACATGCCAATCATGCTCGCCTCTGTGCTGCTTGTAAGTATGTGTGCAATTCTCTTTCATTGGTCCCTGTTTCTGCGGGAATGGGTAGGCACGTGGACAGCCGTGCACAAGGTTCATGACCGTGATCAGGGAGGAGTTGCCGGAGGTCACCGACCGGTCTCCTCCAGCGATAGAATGTGAAGCAGTACGCTGTTGGGCATCTCTCGCATATAGCGTGCGGGTGCAAGCTAGAATGCCAATATGATGAATGGGTGCCTCTTCTCAGATCCAAGGGTTTTTGATGCTGGTTGAAGTCAACAAGACAGAATGCGTCTCCAGCAACGAAGCCTCGATTTCGATTGGAAGGAACTCTGTTGAAAGAAGTGGGAGATGCCTGCTTTATTGTATCATTCTCTCGCGACACCTGCCCACTAACCTCTGTGGCACCCTCCTGTAACTATGCTTGACACCTTCCCAACACTTTCCATACTCCTTCACGCCATGACTCATAATTATCTTCTCATTTTCAAGATATCTCCTTCCCGCGCCCCTAGGTGTAACGCTACGCCATAGGCCTCTTAGCGTCTAGACCTGACAAGGACTGGAACTCGTTTGTAAGATTGAAATCTAGCGGAAGGGACGACTCTGCACTTCTTCGATGTAGTTGGGGAATAAAGAGCCAAGGGCAATCGGCCTTACGTGTGCTCGCCATCGATTGAGGGCAAAAGAATCGCCAGAGAGGTCAAGCTTGCATTTGGAAACGAACCCGATAATCCATGCGGGCACTGAGTGAGGTTTTTCGTTTTATGTTGGGAAGCTCAACCCATGGATACTTCTTCAGTATTGCTTCCGGATAAGGGGCTAGTGAGTGAATACCGGCATCAATTCATCGCTGCCTCTCCTGCTAAGGGGGCACTTGATTCGTACGAAATTCGTTGCTGAGGAATTGGTCCCTGCAGTCGTTACTGACCTGAGCGTTTGTTTCTATGAATCTAGACGCGTATCTAAAAAAAAAGGTTGTACATGATGCCAGAAAAAAAAGAGAAAAAGAAACCTCAAAAAGAAACCCTGCCGTCTAACCTCCATTTCCCAACTATGCAGAGCGCCTCCTATAAATAGAGTTTCCGTCCCAAATCATCCCATCATTTACAAGGTGTCATCCTCATATCCCAGCCAACTCCGTTACCCCTCCTGACTCCAGTGTCAGGTCTTGTTCTATACATGACTTTGAAAATGCCTTCAGGTCCATAATAATCCTGCCAAACCTACAGGGGCATACCCCGTAGGACTTGGCGCCCTTCTCATCCCCTATGATCGGGCTTTATCAGACTGTGCGGGTGGGATTAGTGTGAATCGCACGTTGAAAGGGCTGTGTTTATCCGTCAAAACCAGCCTACTCCGGGTCATTTCCCAGATGTCTAAAATGCAAGTACTCGATGATGAGGGGCAAAAAAACAATGCAGTGTCAACATGAATGCCAAAAACGCCGGTTCCATGCTGAATTCTATATGCCGAGTTATGATCCGGTTGTCGCTGGCTCAGTTGTATCCACTCCGGCTCCTGCCCCGTGGGACCTCAGTGGTATCGGACCCAGGCGAGCCGGCATCGCTAGGGTTCGTGTCGTTCGTGGCGTCAGGCATGTTGGCGGGCTATGAAGCTCGATTGCTTGGAAAGCTGATGATGCGATTGGCTTGATAAGCCTTGGTTCGTGCTCGTTGTCTGAAAAGCTGACTGTGCAAGATGTGACGGCCTGTCTTGAAGTGACCTCCGGTGCAAGCACGTTGACGTTTCTTTGGTGACCAATTCGGCGCTTTTAGAGACAGCTACTTGACAAGTGCGTGTTTTGTCTGATCTGGCGACATTGTTAGCTTCGACTTCTACAGATCGTGAGGAGCCATCTCAACTCTTCGAAGTGCTCAACCTGAGCATGATGGTAAAGGCACTCACATAAGTATTGGCGAGATCAGTCCGAAGGGCGGTGTTGAAGTGTGAATTTGATGGTAGAGTAGTCGACGGTTGAATTGCCAGTCTTATGGCAGATGATGTGTTTGGAGTGAAGGTGGTTGTAGAGATCATGAAGATATCTCGAAACTAGAAGGAGAAGCCTCACCATATATAGCCATCTCATTACTGTGCCGCATAGGAGGCAACAGCATGAAGCCAGAGCTTCACGTTTCAACATCGGTGATGGCTTCAACATTGAGGGAGCCTATTCTAGTCCCAAATTGTAGAGGTATAAGATCCTAAATGCTACGAGGCCCGCAACGTTCACAATGGGTATGAGCCGCCACACAGACACACATTCGAGGGACAGGGCATGTCCCTTCGCGAGTGTAAGGGCAGTGTCGTTTCCAGCTTCTTGGATGGAAGGGGCTTACCACGCTCCTCCAACGTCAGAATGGCTCGGAGCGACATGGTTCACCGCCACGCAAAGGGGAGAGTAGGGTCACACAGGTTACCAGGTGTTGGGAGTGTTTAGGAGCCGCCATACCGGGTTGAGACGACAGGATTCGAGACAGGCTGTATAGGGTTTCCTACTCTGTACAGGACTTTGGGTCGCTTGCCCTGAGGCCCAGGTGAGATGTACGGGGTTCGCGGGTAAAGCCGAACGGTGCTAGTGAGTGCCTACAAACGGTCCTATGCCCATACATGTCAGAACTATCATTCCTTCTACTCCAAGGAGCAGAGGGGTGCAATGGAAGTTGTAACGTCATGAGAATGAATCCTGCACTGGTCTGGGCTAGGGATGCGAAAGGCTTGGCATGCATGGCCCTTTCCATGTAGGTATTGTGTCCTATCTAGCGCACTGACCAGGTGGGTACCAACCTAGGTAGAGAGGAGATATCTCTAGGTTAGGTTGGTGAATACGCTAGGTACGTATTGAAAGATCTCCTCCTGATAGATACATAGGGTTGGCCATATCAGGTATTACGACATACCTACCTATGTGCATAGCGCACCGATAGGTAGCGTGGTTCATATTTTTGGTCGGAAGCTGTTCTGTTGATAGAATCCAGATGACCACTTTAACGACTTACGCTATCATCACTCTAGGGATGAGGTGAGTTACCAAACACGATGGTAAAATTGTAAAATTAAACCCGATCGGCCCCCTTCTTGTTTTCTCTTTTTTATAAAAATATAATTGAACCGTCATCGACATGGCTATTATTATAAAAGATACCGGCGCAGCTTTGAAAAGCAATATGCTTTCTTATGCCACCAAACGCCATGTGTGAGGTGAAACCAGACATCATTAAAATAGGTTTGGTAATACCAGTGAGTCGTCCCGGCACTGGTGAACAGAGTCTCTACATAGCCATTTTCTAGTACAGACTGACCGGCATGGATTCGTTACGGATTATAAGCGTCGTATCGGGCCGGACCACGACAAGTCCACGCCTACGAACTACAGCCAGGACTTGGAACAAAACGTAGACCGGGATATAACGGCAAGGCGTACAGCGCCGCGTATGGGGTTTGCTGCCATAGTGATAGACGATAACTGTTACAGGTGTTCCTGGCGACCCTTCTCTGGGGATGATCCTTTCCGCATTATCAAGGCCGGCGAACATACATAATATGTTAGTCACAGGAAAGACCGCGCATTTATCCATAGGTTGCGGGGCCGTGTAAGATGTTAAAATCCGTTGATTCCCCCGGTCCTCGCAAAACCCAACGGCCGATAGTTCAAATTCGGAGAGCTCCCTCATCCACGGCTCTTGCCGTTAACGAATGCAACTTAAAGATGTGATAAAGAGTCGTAAGCTGTCCAGTTACGCACACCGTTGGCGAACATACATTACAGATTGGCTGTAGGTGAGCGGCCTCCAAAGTAGCATCTTTCATCTGTTGGGTTTACTTCCAGGATGTATGGGCAAGGGGTTTGGGATACCTACTCCAAGGTATGGGCACGGCGCAGTACTGTAAATAGCCGACCGACCCCTCGAGTTCGATCAGGTCAGGCGTTAGACGCGCGTGTGACTCCTCCTAGCTGCAGGTACTTCTCAGCTCCTTCCTGGCTGTATCTGGTTAGTATTTTCTTCAATTACCTTAGTTACCGGCTTCCTTTGAATTCGCAGTGTAAAACGAGTACTAGAACTCAAGAATACTGTGCTAGATCATGAGCTTCAAATCACACAAAAATCCCTCGAAAAGAAATCACAACGTGAATTGGCAAGTACGTCTGTATGCCCGTCGTTGCCTGAACTGAATCTGATCTTTTTGTCCCATCTACCGGATCAAGTTAGTACGTAGCATAATTAGCATGCTTAAATTACGAATTTATCTACACTATCTAGACAGTCGGGTGGGGGTATCAAAAGACGGGATCTGTCCACAACGATGCCGGCGGGGAATCTGCAACTCGCATTCACTTCAATTTGTGCCTGGTCTCTTTCAAGTTGCACCATCTCACCAAAAGTGTGCAAAGCCACAGCCATCCGCGTTTAAGGCTTGATCGATTCTAGGAATATCATGTGGTTTATATCTAACCTAGTGGTGTCATTCCGACCAATGCGAATCCGCCCGTTCACCGTCAGCCCACACTTTATTAATATCTCCAAACGGCCCCCAAATCCATTTCTAGGTATGCCTAGACAGTCATCGGGAATCTCTCCACATCGACTACCCAGAATATCGAACCGGATGTGAGGATCCTCACGACGGCTACCAGCTTAGTCTAGTCTTGTCGGATTCGATGTTTACCAGGAGTTGCCCGAGCCGGTCACAATCCTATATTCGATCGAATAGGCTTTTAAAGTGTGTGTCTGAGGTATTTGAATACCCGCGATCTCAGCTTCTCGGTACCGACTAAGGTTAGGCCGGTCTGCACGAAACTTACAGCAGCGTACCGTTAGGGAGGAGAATGACCGCATCGGTCGTCCGTCTTGCTCCTCGTCAACAGACTCTATACTAGGGGCAAGGAGTCCCTGCATTTGCTATGAACCTGCCTGGGCTCTGGGATATCCGCGGGTTTCGGTACAGAGTCCATTGGTAGGAATGAAAAGGGCACCCGTGCCTGAACCGATTATTACGATACTAGGTACAATTGCCCATAGCTACCTCATCCAACGCAGTAGAGCCAGAAAGACTCAAGTCATGCCTCAATCATTGATGCTACCAACACAATGAAACCAGCAGTTGCGCCTCAGTTTCAAGGCTCTGAGGGCTGATACCAAAAGAACAGACCGTGTCCGGGGCGTCATTGGACAAGGGGACCCGATTCGAAAGAAGTCGCCTGGTGATCCCTGGTAAGGATGTTGTTGGTAGGAAGCATTCCTTCAGCCTCAGTCACCCAAATGTGGATGACAATGGCCAAAACTGCAGATCTCTAGCTTTGCTCATCTTGTATCACGGCGCAGGGTTTATATCCAAACAGTCACAAGATATCCACCCAGCATATACGCGAACCATTCCGCCCCGGTAACCCGTAACCCACCCACTTGGAGACGCTTATGTAGAGCAGGTACCCCTACGATAGCGTTGCGACTCTAGCTACACCTACCTTTCCATACCGAAGGGCCATTGGGGGTTTGAAAAGGCGGGGGGTCCGATCCTGTTGATGACTGATATGTATAGATATCCGATAGGCTGACTAACGAATCCTGGACATAGTAAACCGTTTGTGCCTTGCCCGAGACAGGGGGTCTGCCGTGGCCATCGCTACCTCCACAGCACACATCTACCGATGCTCAGACAGACCGTAGGTACGGCGTATGACGCTTAAAGCCCTTGCATGATAGGATGGGAAATCCTGGTACAGATATGAATTGCATTGACTGCATCGCCTCGGTTCACTTTCGACCAATTCGCTTATTTGGACCATGACGAGGATCAACACTGAGACGCTTGAAAGATCTACAAACCCATCTAGCCCATTCTCTCTTACTGGCCTACGGCAGTATCCTAGGTTACCATGTTTCATACAAGGGAATTACAGTATCCCGCAGATACACCTTAGCGCATGACGTTGATCTACGCACGATCAGCGTGAGCCGTTTTCCATCCAACTCCCATACACCTATCCGCAACTGAGCAAAAATAAAGCTGTGAGCCGCATCGCCGCGATGAAATAGGGGTTTGTCGATCACCGAAATACGTCAATGTCGACATACAGCATTGCCGGGGCCGGTAGAGACCAAAGTCATAGAATAGCAAGAACTTGGCGTTCGAAGGATCAAAGCCGACTCGCCTTGAATTTGACTACCTTCTATTTCGACTCTAGGTACCCAGGGACCCTAAGGCCTAAGCTCACGATGCTGTCCACAGACATCTATTGATGGTTGGTTTATTTACGCGCTCTCTATATGCCGGCCGTCGTCAGGTAGGCCGATTACCCTGACGATCAGCCATTGCATGGTAAGGCAGCCAATGTGGAATTCAGAGGCCGGAGGCAACGGTGGATCATCCAGCACATTGTAACTCATGTTGTTGCCTCCATGAGATACCCAGAGGCATTCGCTAGGCAGTCCATGCGCACATGAGTGAGCGTCCAAACTTTCTTCTCCCCTTATGGATACATGAAAGGATCCCTCCCTGACACCCTACGCCTACCAATAGAAGTATCTTCCTCGATGATGTTACCCTTTTATTGTTCGCCAACGGCGGGCCTTCGACTTATAACATGCAGGTTATGTGCCAGCTAACGTCGCCTTCGCTCCAATACACTGCGGCACAATTGCTACGTACATACATAACCCGTTACCCGACCAATTGCTTCTGCCTTCAAGGGACTCACCAGGCAGCGGTGGCGTCAGGCATCAGTCCGGTCAACCGATTTGTACACACTTGCACGATCTGTTAATGCTTGCGGTGCCAGCACACATCTAGTAGTGATACCTGCTATTTCCAGGATTTATTATAGGACATCGTGGACCCTGGACGACCTGCTGATGATAATATGCGATGGCATCTAATCCTAGGTACATGACCTGCTTCCTTCCGTATAACTAAGCTGACGTTTTGCAGTAGGTTTGGTTTGGAGGCTCACATGGTACCTATTCCGTAAACACAGCCGAGCTAATCAGGTCCGGCCGTATAATGGACCATAGCGGGCGGTATATCACGAGCCGCGCCGAACCAAAAAAAGAATGAACTTCTATGTACGGGCCTTTTGTTATTTTTTTTTTTTTTTTTTTTTTTTTTTTTGAGTTTCTGTTCGTCGAATTTCTCAGTGTTTTCACAGCTCCCGGTTTCGTCTAACGTAGGATAACAATCTAATTAGATGTTTAAACTAGGGAAGCAAGACGGTTATCTGGGCGTATAAGAGATCCGTACTTCGTCCACTCTAAGGTTAGATAGGTAGTACCTACGGTGTCTATCTAGGTAGGTAATAGACTGATCACGGACGAACAACAGCTTCAACTCCGCGGATAATATCAAGCCTGACTATTATTATCATTTTGCGATACCGGATCACATACAAAGTACTTAGCCGATGATCGGCCTGATCATCACGTCTCTCAGCCCGTCCACGGATACCGACTCACTTACTCTGTATTAAGTAGTTAGGCGGAATAACCATACTATGTAGGTACAGGACGTTTAGTTTCGCGAAATGGCGCCGGGTTTAATTTACCCGCAATCCCCCACTACGGGTAGGGATAGTTATCTGCGGCGGACTTCCACGGATCACGACGACAAACACAGGAGCTTAGATAGCTAACTAACCCTTGAAAACCACGGATTTGCTTCCCCCCCTTCGGTTCCTGCCCCACCTTTGCATGGTGGAAAGTGGGGGGAAAGATCGAAGATCTAGAGATCTCACCAAACGCCGTTTGCTAACGAGGAGAGCGCTCAGAGTTAAATAGGCAAAAAAAAAAAAACAAAAAAAAAAAAAAAAAAAATTGAGAAACAAAAAAAGAGAGATGAACAATAAACCAGCCTTTGATCCCCGCGCTGAAGATCCGAAAACGTCAGGGATTTATTTAGAAAAAAGCCTCTAAAATTCCCAACACGTACGCTCATAAGTACAGACTCCCCCCTCTCAAAACCTGCTCGCCTACCTACTCTATCTATCTACCTACCTACCTACCTATGTATAGCTAAAACCAACAATCAAATCAACCAGCATGAACTCGATCCGCGTCAGAAAGACGTTTCGCAAAAAAAAAAAAAGTCTCTCTCGAACTCAGCCCCCCCCCTCCCTCAATGGAAGTTTCATTTCTTTCTTCATCATCTCTTCTAAGCCGATTTTTTTTTGTTCTTTGGGGGTTTCGTTCCACGATTCATCAATCATCGCGCGGTCGAAATCCCACGATTGCTTATACACACCCCGTGTTTCTAAAAGTAATGCGCCCAAGTACCTATGGAAGACTATTCATAACCTGTACGTAGATACAGATCGCCAGCGAAACGTACCGTATAAACACTAATACCCACACGGTATCTATCTAACCTAGGTCGACTCTTCCCGTCATGAAAATCCGCGTGGCGAAGATCTTCTCATTACTTAGGAAACCAACCATTAGTTTCCAATCGACTCTCCAGAATAGGTACAAAACTAAACCCTGCTCTATCTATTATCGTCTTCTCTATATTCCTACTCTCTAGATATCAATCCTAAATTCCACTCACTTACACAGAACACCATCTTTATCATGTCTACCCTGAATCGCCCAAGTAGATACATAACCCCTCAACATAACCCCCAGAGCGGGGGCCCTCAACACAACAAGTCCTCAACATTAACCCTTCATTCCAAAAAGCCAACCCCCCCCCCCCCCCCCAAAAAAAAAAAATGAAAGATTAAGCAAGACGCCCGAAAACTAAGTTTCCATTACAATCACAGGATCCAAGATCATCCGCAATCTGATAATTACCTATATATATATCGCCAGATACGGACATAGAGAGTAAAGGCGGAAGTTTCCTATAAAAAATGTCACCCTTCGGGTCTAATGGTTTTAGCCAACCCCTCATCAGAGACGCCGTATTTGCTGTTCGGTATTCTCTACGGCCATGGAAGCAAACTCAGGCGTTACGATAATACCAGGAACCTATACGAGGTAAGTATGCAAAATAATCTCCCAATGCCGGCCCTGAGTCCCGGTGTATCCGTCCACCAGACTACCTACCTAGGTGTACTATACCCAGTCTGTATTACTAGAAGCAGTTGTTATTTGCTCAAGACCACAGGGCCATGCACCGTTGCCATCTAGCAGACATAGCCTGCAGGTGTTTGCGACATCGGTGGGAATACGTCTAGCAGGTCATCACATGGGGCCTTAGACTCTTCACTCCGGGAGAAGCCAAATCACCTAGAGGTCGCCCGCTTCAGTTCTAAGTAGTTCACATGTCAACATTGGCCCCGACCTCACAAAGCCAGGATAGAAGTGACAAAAAAAAATGAAAAATCACCGGCATCTAACGCATAACTAGTTATATTTCGTGTGGAATTAATCTAGTTAACGAAGTTGGTCCAGAAAATCATTTGCATCATGCGAGAGATAGCGACTGGGTATGATCCACCCTGCCTGCGAATACAACCTGCAACACGACCAACACTGATAGCGGCCAATACATAACAACACCCGGTTTGGCGGCCAGCAACGATGAACTCTGTCACCCCTTCCCCCGCCCTTCGCCACCACATTTCTGAATTTAATAGCTGGGCTAATCGTTAAGGTAGTGCAAGACAGATTTTTGCTTCCCCCAACAGTTTAACATTGAGCTAATGATGAAACCATGGTGGTGCATAGAATCCACGCCACAGGGTAGGGGATGTCGAGTTGAATCTGGAGGCTGGGGAGACAGTGCTGAACAACAGCGGATCATTGATGGGACCAAGGTGACTCCGGCAGCGAGGTCTTTCTCTAGCGATAATGCCTAGCCAAGGTTCAGGATGGCTTAACATGCGGCGACCATACCTGCCATCGGATGGCAGTGTTTTAGGCCAGTCTCCTGAGAGTACCGATTGTTGCGGTGCCCGTAGCGAACGAGGGCGGTGGGTTGAGCGTCATGACTGTGGATGAGTATGAAACAATCGTTGCGTTCAGTGACAAATTGACAGAGCTCGATGTCATCGTCAATGTTACCAGCTGTGATGCTTGCGAGGTTTGTAGGCTACTCTGAATTGGCTCAACTGGGGTCATAGGCGTGACAATAGGCGTGGCCATGGATGTTGTAGTGGGTGTTGTAATGGGTGTCGGGCCACTAGGTGTTGGCCAAATCGTGACCTCTGACACTGTAATGGTAGTAAACCAAGGCGTTCCGGTGGTCTGACCTTGGCTCCATGGCGATGGAGTTGCTGTGACAGTGACAATAGTAAAAGAAGGAGTTCCTTCCCACGGTGGAAGCTCCCCGGAAGCCGTAGATTCTGTAACGGTCACAACAGTGAAGGAGGGTATGATCTGAGAGACTGGGCCAGTGCTAATGGCGGCTGGTGGCACCCATATGGTAGCTTCAGTGTACGAAGTACAAGTTATGGTGAACGTCTCCGTCAGCTCTATGCCCGTGAAGGTGTGAGTGCTGCTGCTGGAAGCTGCCGAGCTGCCGATAGAGCCGGTCGACCCCCGTGTATCTGTTACAAAGATCGTGGTAACTGAAGTAACTTGTCCCTCTGTCGTGGAATACGAGCTGGTGGACGAGTCACTCTGCGGCAAGCCATTGATTGTAACCGTCACAAACTCCGTGGTGGAGGTTGACGTCTTCTTAGAAAAAGGCCAGCCATCAATGGGCTCAGAAGGCGTGAAGATGGCTGATGCTAAGGCTTTGGCAGATAGGAGCTGGGGTGGGAGGGCAGAAACCAAGATTACCTGGACGGTAACGAAGAAAGTGTAGAGAGTCGAGAACTGCATCTTGGGGCTATATCAGGTACAACAGGTCAATTGTAGGTGTAAACTGACTTGGGCTGACTGAATTAGGTCCAAGCTGGTTGGTTGTGAGATGAATTGTGAGCTTCACTTCCACGCTTGGTTTGCCGGAGACGAGTGAGAGGGGGTGAAAGAAAAAGAATCAAGGCTGTTGAGAAAACTTTCCTCTAGACACCTTAGAGAGACGTCTCGAGAAAAAAGGGAAACAGCTACTCGTATCTGAATGCCATTGTGAGAAGCTACGACTTGCAACGCCAAGGACCCCTCGATCGTACACGATATGGAGGGCAAGAACGTCAAGAAATATTCACTAATGAGCCAGGTGCAACTTGGTTAAAGCATTATGAACTGAAGTCGAAGGAGCAAGTGCCGTCTGCCGGTTGTTGCTACCCAACCTTGCGGCTGCCTTTGAATGAGGGCGTAATTGCTCATGGCCGACAGGCTATGGGCATGGCCCACGGCATATATTGACACATTCCGCATGCTCAATCCAGAATGGAATCTTTCAAATTCCAGTCCACCAGATTTTACGATACTGGTACTAATGGATGAGGTATGTGTTGGATTATAGCCAATTTTAGGATGGTCAATGCAACTACCGGTACATACCAATCTTTTGGGTCAGTGGTAAAATTCTGACAATATGGAAGGCGTACCAGATAAAGGCATGTAGGTAGGTACAGGTATGGAGACGTTCTTTCCGCGTCGTTGAACTCACTCCTTACAGTTACACTACATATCGTCTTCGTGCCTACCCTCATCATTAGAGTCACATAACTCGAGCATGAACTCCTGAGTGGCCATGGGGCAACAGGCTGGATCAGTAATGAGGTCAGGGTCGGCCCTTTGTGAGACGGTCACAGCAATGCCTTGGTGTAACCGTCCCGAAAACTCCCGTGACTACCACCTACGGTCGTGACTCCACGTGACATGCCTCTCTTCATCCGAGTTCTGTCTTAGGCCTGCCCGATGGAACACCATATCCAGGAAATCAGCCTTTTCAGCGCTGAGAAGTCGTTATTAACAACATTGTCCATCGATCGGGTGCCTTAGCATTCATGTAATGGTCGAATAGAGAAAAAAAACCAATGTGCCGCTACAAATCTATCTTGTCTCTTTTGACTCTCAGGTACTGGCCTAAGGCTTTGAGGCGTCTCTATCTGTGCTACAAGATAATCTATCTACGCATTGTCTGATCCTACTCACTATATGACTGACAAGGTCGCCGGAGGACTGTGGCCTACTCACATGAGCCTCAATGAGAAAGTTGAATACCGTGAGTTAGGCTCTCTAGGAGCTTCATCTTAGCTAAATTCATCACATAGGGGAGTAGTTTTGGCTGGGGGTAAGGCATTCAGCTAGGACTCAGGAGCTGATACCATACACCGCATAGTTCTTTACAGTCGAAGAAGTAAAAACATATAAATGGAATCAACGATACGCGTTTGCATACGAACGAACCATTCACATCCCCGATCGATTGCTATAAGCATGCCAATCATCCATATAACACACATCAGGTGTCCATATACCTATCTTGACTCTTTCAAAAACACACCTTGCTGACTGTATATTCTAGGTAGGCACTGTTTTCACGGGATACTACTGTCAACAAATCAAGCTCAGCTCGTTTGTCTCATGGATGAGCTGCGATGAATACGCCTCTTCTCCCTCTTCACCTATATAAACTCATGTCCATTCCTGAAAACTGATACTTACATAGGTCTAGTTTGCGGCTGTCTTTAGACGTCTAGCGGGTGACGAGCCCGTCTCCTGTAGAATTTCTGGTACCAAGCACTGCATTGAATGGGCCTCACAAGACATCATTGCCTATTACTCGCACTAACAGGCCTCTTGTGCTTTCTTTTTTATTATACACACTGCATTAATTATACCGTCCTATCTTATCACATGATCACACCGTTGCCCATTCACTGTACGTTTTAGTGTATGCCAGAACACAAACTCCATCCCACGGTGCCAGCAAATATCAAGCAAACTTTTGCTGACTTTTTCTATCTCCTCTTCCGTTTAGTAACCATTGGCGATTTTCAGATGCAGAATACCTGAACATACCATAGCAACATGTCGACTATCAGCTATGAAGATCAAGTTGATGACAGCGATTGGATTGCCATTGAACACGCCCACCCGAGCCCTTGTGGTATGTTGAGCTCGTTGCTGGCAATGCCGCATCTCCGTGAGTGCACTTAACAGCTAATCTCTTGCGTTTAGTCGGATCAGAACCGGACGATTACGATGATAACGCAGACGACGCTATATATATGAGTAAGTCGGCGAAAGCTGGACCTAAGATATTCAACAAGGATATTAACAACTCTAATTGCAGACGAGACGGAAACAAAGCATAAAGAAGAAATGGACGAGCTGGACGAGCCGGAAGAGGTCGAGCCGCTTGATTATTACGCAGATGTCATCAATGCGGATGGTCTATGGCCGAAGCTTGCTTCGGATGTAGGTACGTTATTGATGGTCTCCGGCTTCGTCCTTTAGTTTTCGATTGACTAACTTCACGAACAACCAGAAACTTTCAAGAACGAATACTTCGAAGTTAAGCAGTCTCCAACTGCAGGCTTGGGCTGTTTCGCAGTTCGTGATATGGAACCGGGAACGCTCATCCTGGTCGAAAAGATGTTATTTGAGGCGAGCACTACGGAAGTAAAAGACAAAGTAGAACGTCTTACTGAGGAACAGAAGAAGGCGTACTTCAGGCTACATGGGCACAAGGCAAATCCGACCGAAGAAATCCATGCGGCGATCTGGGGGACCAACGTGTAAGTCTATTTCGAACTGGGATTAACTACCGGTTGTCATTGAATTGCCCTATCTCGTGAACTCCTCAGTCACGACTTCACTCCTTTCCCATCTGTGTTTCGTTTCTTTCTCCGCTTTCCCCCCTTTTTTTTCTTTTGTGGAAAGTTATTTTCCCGCGCTAATTACCATTGTTTTTCTCGTCATTCAGCTTTAGCACCGGGTACCCTCACCATGGCGGCGCGGTATTCTTGCTGGGATCGAGATTCAATCATGCGTGCAGGCCCCACAACAACGTCGAGTATTCATACGTCAACAGAATGGAGGCTATGAAATTCATCACGCAGAAGAACGTCAGCGCCGGTGATGAGCTCTTCATTGTCTACCAAAATAACTCCACGGTCTTGTTTGAATACTGGGGTTTTCACTGCAAATGCCCCAGGTGCATCAGTACCTCCGGGCAGGCCTGTACGGATGCTCAGGAGCACGATTTGGACGAGCCTGAAAATGACTCGGATGACCCGAGCAATTCTGAATTCGACGCAGAATCGCCAGAATAATGCTGACGTATAGCATGGGCCAGTGGTGTTTGTCAGGCGGTTCGGGAATCAGTCGTTCATAATGATGAAAAGAAAGTCGCCGGGCCAGCGTATCCTCCATACTGTAGATGCAAGTCATGACCTGACTGTGTCTATGATTTTTCCATAGGCAGACAGGACGTTCCAGGAAACAGGGAATCGGCGGATGATGGATAGGGTACCCTCACATTTGACTACATAGCATAAGGCGTCGGCTTCTCCTAGGTAGCTCTCTTTAAGAAGTGCATACAAGGATATGATTGTCAGCCGAATACAAAAATGGCCTCGTAACTTTTCCACGTGAATCGTCGCCTGATTCGGGAGCATCGTGTGCTCATGTATGCAAAAATTCAGGAAGAATTGTGTGGCTAAGGGCGGTGGGTGAGGAAGACCAGGATGGGAAGCCACCAGCAACGACAGTTCAACAAGAAACACAGGCTATAACAGATGAAAAAATGTCTTCTATGATACAACTAGCAATGTGCGGGACCACAAAGTAGGTAAGTAACTGATACACTCTATGACCCCGGGGGTGTTATTTTGTCTTTGTCACCAAACTGACGCCGCCAGCTAATGCCCCACTACACACAATTCTCTCTTTCTTTCACACGCATAAACCAATTTAGAAGTTCCGGCTCATGTCGTTTCTGATTCTCTGGTAGTCGAGCATGCCCTCGATGCTACCGACGGCACTGACACATAGATCCTGGTCCCAGAGCTTCCGGTTGGCGAATTCCATAACATCTTTCTCTGTAATGCGGTCGATGGTACGCTCGATCTCGCTGGGTTCCATCCGACGGCCGGTAGTGATGAGCTGGCGTCCGATGTCCTCGGCAACGGCGGAAGTGCTGTCTAGAGAGAGGAGAATAGCGGCCTTGAGTTGGGACTTGGCACGTTCAACTTCGGACTGCGTAACGCGGCTTGAGAGCCGTGACCACTCCTGAAGGGCGAAGTGGATGAGGTCGTCAAGCTGAGTAAGCTTGTCTGAGACCAAGTAGATGCCCCAAAGACTAGGAGTCAAATTAGTAAAATAACCATGAAAGAGCGCGATACCATCTTACCCAGTGTCGCTATAGCTGGTTGAGAAACTCATGAAGCTGTTGGCGAGATCGTGCTGGTGAACAAAGGTGGCGAGCTTACTGCCCTGGTGAGGGGCGTTACCCATAGCCTTGTCGTAGTTGCCAACGATGGCCTGAGTCACTAGAGCAGTGAAGTAGTCATCGTCATTCCAGCTGACACCCTCTACAGCAAGGGCGACGTGTGCAGAGCCCATGGTGTCGTCCCGAAGACGGACCTCGGAGCCGATAAAGTTGGGCTTCGCCTTGGAGAGAATGTAAGCTTCGGTGTTGGGCGAACTAGTAGACAGGCCGGAGAAGTGCTTCTCAGCTAGCTGAACGAGCTGTTCGTGGGGAATACCACCAGCTCCAACCAAAACCATGCGATCAGCAGTGTAGTTATTCTTTATGTAGTTGGACAATTCGGTTCGGGTAATGTCACGGATGTTCTGCTTGGGTCCCAGAATGGTTCGGCCGAGGGGCTGATGTTGGAAAGCAGTAGCGTGGAGGTGGTCAAAGACAACTTCATCGAGCTGCTTGTCGACCTCTTCAGATTCCCGGAGGATGACGTCGCGCTCGCGTTCGATGGAGTAATTCTCGAGCTTCGAATTTTGAAGGATATCGGCCAGAATATCTACAGACTGGGGAACGTCGGAGTTGAAGGCCCGGGAGAAGTAGACGGTGCTTTCGCGCTTATCAAATGTCAGTATTGGTCGGGAGCTATTGGTTCAATGGTATTCCGCGCACCGAGGTATAAGCGTTCAAGTGGCCACCCATGTTCTCGATCTCGAGCTCTAGCTGCTGCTGTGTCCGCTTTGCTGTGCCCTATGCAACCGTCAGTGGCTTCGAGTCGCTATCGTTAAGGCTAACAAAGTCGGTACCTTGAAAGCAAGGTGCTCGAGGAAGTGTGCAGTGCCATTGGTTTCGTTGGTTTCGGCTCTCGAACCCGCATCGATCCAGACTCCTACAGTCGATGTTTGCGCGAACGGGGAGTATTCGGTGGCGATCTGTGAAGAGCTTGTCAGCGGAAAAAGGACCAACGCATGGTCACTTGGACCTTGATCGGTAGCCTGTGGGGTACCTACCGTCAAGCCGTTTTTGAGTGTCGTGGTCTGAGTCTTCGCACCGACAGGGGACGCCACGGGAGTAGCGAAACCTCTTTTCAACGGGCGAATGAGAGAGCCAGCAGCGCGGCTGCGCACCTGGCCAAGGTTCAGGGCGAGTCTCCTGGACGCCATTGTGGTGCGTTGAGACGGCGGGGGCGGGAAGTGAGGAAGTATTGAGCGGTTTGATGGTCGTGAACAGAGAGCAGTCGGCTTCCGGCTCCAAATTTTGGTTGGCTCATGAATTGGGATCCCGGTTTGTGGCTTGACAGTCCTGGCGAATTGAAGAATGTGGCGGGGACTTGCCATTCAAGCCTCAGTTGCTGGAATAATCACGAATTGATTGGCTGCTTTATCAATGGCTTCGGAACGATTAGTTACGTAAGCAGAGACTCCATTCGCCGCTCCCTCCGGCCCTCATCCGTCTTCTGCCCGTTGGGACCAGTGGGAAAGCACGGAACAAAGCTCTTACAGTCAAGTGCACCGTATGACGCACGCGGTCATCTACCGGTTAGGGTCGGGTACCTGTGCATAGTTACCTACCTTAGGTAACTAACTATCCGGTTGCGCGATTCAGTCCCCCGCCGTCACCATACACCTAGCCTAGATACCTAATCTATTTGAACAGCTTCCCACCCAATTGTGGAAGCTCCTTAAGTATGATGCACATTACCTAGAATCTCAACTTCTACACATCTCAGCATGTTTATCTCGACACACGGTAATCGGAACTGAGCCCTCAACCATATATATCTTAATAAGTCGAGGCCTTTTTCCAAGGGAAATGGCACTTGGACTCTATACCTTCCCGCCCCTGGGGCGAGTTTGTCCAGTTAGGACACAAGCGACCATTCTATCGGTCGTCCTAGAGGTTGCCGATCACGATGCTGAGAAGACGTGGGAGATTTGTCTTTGGTACTCTTCCGGCGATCAGCCCTGGCAGGAGAAAATAGTACCGTCGACTCCGAGAAGACACTTTCCCACGTTTTCACGGTCAGATAGCTTAACCCACAGGCATCTCTGCTACAGTGTCGAGCTGCCTACGACATCATCTTTACGTTTCACCTTCAAGTTTCGCTCTGACCAAACTCTGCCTTGGACCTGGGCTCGGGATGTGCTAGGTGTTGGTGACGGGCTCATCATTCCCAACATGGAGATCGATCGTCCGCTGACCGATGATCTATCAAACATAATTCACGGTCTGAATCCTGAGCTCAAAGTCACACCTGTTTTGAGTCAGACTCCTCGTACGCAACTATGGACTATTGAAGCTGCCATTGCGCCAGCAAGTGATAACAGCTCGGCTTACGCCGACATCGAGCTGGGTACACCCTGGGCTGGTTTCGTACGGTAGGCTATTTCGTCGAATGGTCAATTTAGTCCAGTTTAATAATCTTAATACCGTTCAATTACCCCGCGAGTTCGAGTCACTTAACGAACCGCCAGCACGGGATTTCCTATGGTACACGAAGCAATGATGCTGTGCTAATAAAACACAGCTTCTTTGCATTAGTTCGCCATTCAAGTCCGTGGCTGGGCCCGAGACATGGGAAAACTGGCTTCAGCCTTGACAAAGATGCTTTGCTATGCTCTTTTCTCAGCCAAGAAGGGAAACATCTCGTGCTTTTAGGAATCGGTAGCATGGATCATGTCATGACTCTTCTCCGAAGCACGAGCAAGGGCTCGGTAATGCTCCATGTGAGTTAAGAATTCCGCTTCGGCATCAAGACAGTCCGCTTATACGGAAGATGCAGATACGCAGTGACCACAACGTCAGTTCAAATGGAATGCTACTAGCGGCCGTAGGTGACGATTGCGAGAGTGCCATCGCAGCAGTGACGTACCACGCAAGGACTATGCTTTCCGGCACAAATATTATGATTGATCAAGGTCCCTCGGTTCCCAGGCATGATAGTGGGCCAGCGTGGATGCAGAACTGGTATGATGGGTTAGGCTATTGTAGGCCTCACCAATTTCCAAAGTCTTACCGGGTTGGTGAACTGACAGATACTACGCTATTAGGCACGTGGAACGCACTCGGTCAACGTCTAACTGAACAGAAAATCTTAGATGCAGTAGATGTATTAAAGAGGAACAACATCAATATCAGCACTCTGATCATCGACGATAATTGGCAAGATGTTGATTATCAAGGCCCTGACTCGAATTCCTATGGCTGGAAAAGATTCGAAGCCGAGCCCGAAGCGTTCCCCAATGGATTGAGACATACCGTATCCCAAATTCGAAGTCGATTTTCCAATATTGAGCATGTGGCAGTTTGGCAGTATGTACTTTGCCTGTGGCCTTTCCTATTTGGCAGACTGATTCTTGGAGCTACCGCATACCCCTGGGGTTTCGTAGGAAGATCCGCTCGTTTACATTCATTGCTGACATCTACTTAAACAGTGCACTGCTTGGATATTGGGGAGGAATCTCACCACATGGAGACATCGCCTCTCAATACCAGACGGTTGAAGTTCATCGTGAGGGCACAAAGGCTGATGGACCGATGACGGTGATTGCCAAGGCAGACGTAAGGAAATACTACGATGACTTCTACCGGTTCCTGTCATCTTGTGGCGTGGACGGGGTCAAAACAGACGCCCAGTTTATGCTAGATCATTTGGTTTCACCCAAACACCGCCGAGAACTTACGAACGAGTATCTGGACGCATGGAAGACCGCTTCGCTTCGCCATTTTGGTGACATAAGTATTTCATGTATGTCCCAAGCACCCCAAATATTGTTCCATCAACAGCTGCCGCAGAATACACCGTCGATCCCGGTGCGAAACTCCGATGACTATTTTCCAGGTGTGACCGAGTCCCACCCCTGGCATATCTGGACCAACGCACATAACGCTTTGTTCACTCAACACTTGAATATCCTACCTGATTGGGATATGTTCCAGACCAGTAATGAGTACGCTGGTTATCACGCTGCTGCCCGGTGTATCAGTGGAGGACCAATCTATATTACTGACGTGCCCGGGCAGCATGATATCGAGCTGATCAACCGGGTAACCAGCGTAAGCACTCGTGGGAAAACCATTATTCTTCGGCCTAGCGTAGTAGGCAAAGCGATCGACCCTTATACCGGTTATGATGAGGAGTAAGCATTCTGAATTCCTTCATTCCCTATTAGCAGGTGCTGGTATTATTGCTACCTCTCACATTACTGAGACTTCGACAAGAGTTTCGCGGTCGTCAGTAACAAACACTAAATTTGGGGCTTCAACAGTGCACTCCTCAAGGTTGGATGCTATCACGGCAAGGCCGCCACAGGAACACCTATGCTCGCTGTTTTCAATACAAGATCGCATACTTTGACGGAAATAATTCCACTGGACTGCTTCCCTGGTGTCGTTTCTTCGGGCAAGTACGTCGTAAGGTCATACCAAAGTGGCATAGTCACGGAATTCATGGGTCGTGAATTACAAATGGCTCGCTTGGGGGTGAGGCTGCCAAAGGCGGGCTATGATATCTTCACGGCATATCCTGTGACCCATTTTGATAGCGAAACAAACGGCCGAATCGTCGTCGCTTCCCTGGGTCTTATAGGCAAGATGACTGGCGCAGCGGCTATTCTCGAGAACCATTTCGAGATGCTGCCCACTGGACGAGTTATCTCCGCCACACGACTTAAGGCCTTAGGAACGCTTGGTAAGCGATGTCTTGACTGTATGATGACCGACAAATGGCCTTGCTCACACAACTTTTAGGGTTATACATATCGAACCTCCCCCACATGTCGATTGAACGCGACTTCATGATAACCATCCAGAGCCAACCGGTGCCTTTTCGTGTCGTCACTATAGACCAGCAAGACAGTCGCGTGTTGGCTGTTGATATCCAAGAAGCGTGGAACGAGATGGGCTTAAACTCGGGTTGGAGCAACGAACTCGAGGTGAAGATATATTTCGACGCTGAGCATCCTTGACGGACGAATCGATCTCTAGAGACGAACGTCGTTATATCGTTTCGCTTCCTACGTACTTGGCGTCTACGTGGGCATTGAACTTAGGACCGAATTGAGGTGATGTCAACCGTGTTATTAGATGTCTTTTGTTGTGAATAAGAGCTGAGCCGTTGTCGTTTTCGCGTTTGCAGTGAAATTCCTTGGGTCTCCAGTCGTGTCGGTTCATGATGCGTAATGAAGCGCAACCTGAACCGATAACTCATCGAATTCCGCATTCTATCTGGAGACGCAGGCAGAAAGGCGACTAGCTATTACGAAGGTAGCAAACGCTCTTGCTACGCACCGTTTTTCGATCCCCTAAAATAACAAGGTCACGCCAGCATGGAAGAGTTCACGGAGGCTTCTTAATATACTCTCAATACGGACAAGGACTAGGGTTCCAGCACTCTAATTCTTTTACACATTGCACATAAATACCTTGATATTGTGCAGAAGATGATTCTGTGTGTATGTGGCGACGGACAGGGAAAGGAGGGACGGACTAAGGCAAAGTCTGTTTAGCCAACACTTGAAGTATTAAATGAAAAGTGCAGGATATCATGGTTGACGGGATGTTCAATGAATGTTCTTTCTGTGTTGCTATTAAACCCCCATGACACTCTACCCTAGAGATATCTGTCACGAAAATCTTGTGACTCTGGATTACTCAAAACCCCCCTCCAAATAATCAGAGATACAAGTCATTGCGTTTAGCTTGTTGGAAATTATCTTGTATAAAAGTTTCTGCAGTGCGCACCGCATATCTTGACACCTTTTTTCTCTTTTATCTAAAGGACCAAGACCAAAACACCAGCACGGAGAGCTATCAAAACAGTGAAATCACATCTTCCAAAAAGAAAGAAGAAAAAAAGGCAACCATGGAGACCTGGTTAACCGTCCTCGCATATTGCGCCGGTTTCCTATTATTCATCTTGCTTGGACTGTTCATTTGGTTCGTCGTCACTCTGTTGATCGTCAACTTGGTCATATTGAACCTCGACACCGTCTTCACGAATAGACCCGCGCGACTGGCGTTTACCGGTGCTCAGGCTGAGGCGTCCAGGGAGAGATATAATAAAAACGCTAATTAGATTGGAGGTGCGGGTTCTTGGATGATGCCGTCGGATAGCATCGCACGATGAGATTGAGGGGGGTCGAAATTATAGGGGTCAAGACATGACAGTCGCGCAGGACTCCTCGAGAAGTTTTTCTTTTTTTTTTTTTTTTTTTTTTTTTTTTGTTGTTGGATCAGAGTGTGAGCCATCAAACTACCTTTCTGATAGTTGAAATCTGTATCGGGGTGTTGAGAATTGACATTCCCTTCGCTTGAAACCCCACGAGGAAGTCTTTGGACATACCATCCAAGCCGAGACAATCGGTATCGGTGTGTGAACGGTTAAACCAGACATCTGAACTCTGTAATTTTCGACCTTACGCATCTTTTAATACTCGTCGCGAGGGCATACGTTCCTGTCACCGACCCGCGCTACCCATTACGTATATGGTGCTCGGCATCGAGGCACGCTCACGACAAGACATCACTGCTGAAGTCAAGCCCGAATGGTCCTTATCAGCAGTTCCACCGACGATCTCGCTGCCCGGTAGCACCACAAAGAATTTCACGCCGCTTGATCGTGGAATAGCAACCTTTCAGTTGCTACGCCGCCGGGAGGGTTGAGTAGGATGGGATCGAGGATGTTATACGACCTGGGGAACACGCATCTCAGAAGGTGTCAGAGAAAGTGACGCGTGTACCATCCGTTGTAAGAATGAGGGAAATGCTGCTAGGATGTGACATGATACCTTATAGCGAGGCGTGATTGTACTCTGAATCACTAGGTAGCATAGCATAGTGAAAAGACAAGGTGCTTTGTTAACTTTCTTCCCAGACCCAAATTGTTTCAGACGACTGATATATCGAGTCATTCCAATCGAGTAAGGGTGTCATAGCAACTTCATGAGCCCAAAACCTTCTGTGCCAGGAACTCAGAGACTGCCCTTTTCCCTTGTGCCATGAACATAGCATCGTTGTGGAAAGCACCGTCGACCGAGACCTCGCGGACTGGTATCTGAAGCTCGACACACCTGTCGTAAAGCTGCTGACTGAGCTCTACCGGGACCAGTTCATCTTTCGCGGCCCTAACAATGAAAACTTCTGGTAAATGAGACTTCTTGACTCTATATATGTCGGCGATGTGCGCCAGGTTATTCCAGCTATCGAGATGATTCCGCAGGAACGGCCACAGGTATTTATACGGCAGCCACTTCTGCGGGTAGAGGACTTCTAGCATGGCGCGAATGGAAGTGAAGGGTGTTTCGAGAACCAATGAGTTTAGATGAAGGTTCTCGAGCATGGGCTTCTCGGCAGCTAGATTGGTGGCTACGCCGGATCCGATACTTTGACCCCATAGAATAATCTCCGCGGGGCTTTTGGCATTACCGCTATCGCCAGACGCTTCCTGATGCGTGCGCGAGATCCATTCAATCGCGGCGGCGGCATCTAGTCGGAGGCCCTTCTCGGTCGGCCGACCCCGTGAGGTCCAGTACCCGCGGTAACTCAGGCAGACCATAGTACACCTGGCGTTTTTATGCTCTGTGGCCATGCGCCTTTTCAAAATACTCAAGGTGGCGGACAGATCCGGGAGGCGTGGAGGCGTGGAAGCAGCATTTCCTGCCAGACAATAAGCCTCAAATATCGTTTAGATGACACGGATGTGAGTACGAACCCTGAAAGTAGAGGACATAGAGGTTCGTTTCTGGTAGACGTGGATTGTTAGTCCTCATCCCAAGCTCTACATCCGCACAGCAGAGGGCAACTGCACATCCAAGGTCAGTAAAATATGATCTTACTTGAGAGTCAGCGCCGAGAGCATTTAAGAGATTTCAAACGCGCTTCGAGGGCCCTCAAACTGTCTCAGGGTAATCGACTCACGATCAGTCCCGTCAGCGGCGCGGATTCTCTCCTCACGCCAGGCAATGCCAGCGAGTCTACTCTGGTAGTCACTTATCTTTTCGCGACGGGAATTCGGCGGTAGTCCAGGCATGTAGATGATTTTATTCTGGAACACGACCATCATGAAGCACTTCCAGGTCCATAATGACACGAATAAACCGCCGAAGACTACCGGCACAAGCGCTATGCCCCCCAAATGGAAAGATCTCCGACTGCTGCATAATGGCGTTTTGGAAGTATGTGCAGTAGAGAGGATCGACGATGGTATAAAGGCGCCATGCCGGTTGAATCCACAAGATATGCGTTGAAGGAGCATGATCATGAAGAGACTCTCATACGGGCACAAGTCGCGCCATTGCTTATGCTGGCGAAAACATTATTATCATTTTCAATAAAGCACTTTTTAGAGGAGAGGAAAAAGTATCACTGGGACCACATACTTGACGAATGACGAGATGAATGGTTATGAAATGGAATGAAAAGAAGAGAAAGACTTTTGAGGCCCTTTCAGTCCGAACATGATATGAACTAGGAGGGTAGATAGGTAGTCCGTCTGGCAGCTGGCGCCAAAACCGATGGTCAATACTGACTATTAATTCCCAGCTGCAGCCTGCTGGAGACGTATCACCTGACAACTGGCTGATGCGCCTCGGAGTAACATCGCTAAGCGCGATTTTCCCGTGTTTCGTCAACGACTATCTAGACATACCCAACCTGATCGTCGACACGACCAACACCAACAACAACGTACCTACTAAATTCCTGATTCCATCTAGCCCTCAAAAATGAGAATGAGTATACCATGATGAGAAAATCTAGGTGGTTAGGGACAATTGATGACCCTGAGACAAACGCCAAGCGACCTATGGTTTGGCTCCCCGGCCCGACGGATCGGACGTTACCTCCACCGACAGCCCCTGATTCAGTGACTATTGGTTGATACCACGACCTGTGTACTTAACATGTTATTGAAGTGGTAGATAGAATCTGGTTCTCGGGGGCTCGGGGAAGACCGTGTAGCAATACGTTCCACACCCTGTCTTTCCTTGATCAGGTCTTTCTTCTGATGTTCACAGCTCAGTCCGAAGTCGTGTGTTTCGTGAAATCAAGTCCACGATGAATCGTGACGACGAGTCACCGTATTGTGTTTCCAGAACAACGTGCGGATTCAGCATCTCCTTAAGCTTGCATAATCGTTCCATCCGATAACATCAGTTAGCGAGTGGGTAGCTATTATTCGTGTCTTTGGGTCAACACTTGCAGAGCAGCTTGAGTCACTGATCTTCCATAGGCGGGTGCCGGAGGTGAGATCTAGCTTTAGATGCATAGCACCACATAGCTACATAGATACTTAATCGATATGTTTCTAGCCGTATATATATCTCACCGGTCATTGCATAGATGCTGCATTGATGGACTGGGAGCTTGCATATATTAGTCTATGCACTACAGAATGTCGTCACCCGACCCAGACCTCTTAATTTCCTATCCTCTTCGTTGATTTGTGAATGCTTTGTCAGGTGCCAGTTGAATCCATGAACCAACCTTATTCCTGTAATAAGTAAATACCCAGTTTGCCATTGTGTTGACATCAAGACATCCCCCCCCACCGCCGCGCGTCACTTTCTCCCAATCGGTTTACCGTAGTGCAATTCATCTCCATCCCGTCTACCAACCAACCCACTCCCGATCGGCTGAATAACAACATAGCACATCATCTCACTAGTACTTCATACATCTACGTCATGCCTGGCCCAGTCAACAACGTAGGGGGTGATGAGGAGTCGCCACAGCACGTCGATGTCGAAGACAATGGCGACTCGGAGCTCGCAGACAACCAATCCAGCCATACAAGTCTCAGGGATAGCAAAGGATGGGACGGCAAGCTCCGGATCGATCGCAGTGCTCAGATCCAAAACCCCGAGGCGCTTTCGGACCCGGAGTATTCCGACGACGAGAATGTTCTCCCTGGTGAAGATATCGCTGCTGACGAAGGTATCTGGATCTTGTCGCAAACCTTATCATTATCTTGGAGCGTGTCTGCTAACGGCAAATGTTCTCTTGGCAGATCTACTCGACGACGAAGACCCCGAGACTGACGATATCAGCCTTACCCACTCCCGCATTTCCTCAGTCCCTAATCTGCGCTTGGAGCGATTCAAAAATGTCATGCGATTATGTCTCCGCCAGAATGTCATCCAGAAAATCGAGGGTTTGTCCGCGCTAGGATCGACACTACGAGAACTGGATCTTTACGATAATCTGATCTCTCACATCCAGGGTCTAGACCAGCTGACCGAGCTTAGCTCGCTCGATCTCAGCTTCAACAAGATCAAGCACATCAAGAATCTCAGTCACTTGACGAGTTTAACGGACCTGTTCCTCATCTCCAATAAGATCGGTCGCATCGAGGGTCTCGATACGCTGGTGAACTTGCGCCAGCTCGAACTTGGATCGAACCGAATCAGAGAAATCCAGAACCTCGGCGCCCTGACGAATTTAGGACAGCTCTGGCTCGCCAGCAACAAGATCACCGAGTTGAAGGGCCTAGAGGGACTACCGAACCTCAGACTCCTGAGTATCCAGTCGAACCGAATCACCGACTTGTCCCCGTTACGTGAGGTCCCACAGCTGGAGGAGCTATACATAGCGCACAACGCGCTAGAGAGCCTCGAGGGACTCGAAGAGAACGTGAACCTTACCACGATCGACGTCTCGAATAACAAGATCACGAGCTTCAAGGGCATAGGCGGCCTGAAGTTGCTCAAGGAAGTGTGGGCTAGCAATAACCAGATATCAGATTTCGCCGATGTCGGAAAGTACCTGGCCGACAAGAAGGAGCTCAACACCATCTACCTCGAGGGCAACCCCATCGAGCTGGCGCAGCGCGCCTTGTATCGAAATAAGCTCCGCTTGATTCTGCCCCAGCTGGAGAAGATCGATGCTAGTGAGTTTATATTCTCATGCCCTGATAATCTATTCTAGCAGGTCAATAACTAACACTTCATGTTTTCCCCTCTCACAGCCTTCATCAAGGTAGTCTAAGGCACAACTCGATTCTCCCCCACCAAAAAAATCACAGGTCTCCCAAGAATGAATGTAATATTGTTTAAAGCTGCATAGCCACGGCGTTCCAAAGGGGGAGGCAAAAATGAATCGATTACACCTTATTATATGCTTTTTTTCGTTTTATTTGAGGAAAAAATTGATAATAATAATTATCTTAGAATTCTTTTTCTAAAAGCTTTTTCCTTTGCCCCCCCCCCCCTCTCCCTTCTCTCTCTTGACTTTACTATCGCAAAAGGAAAGAAGGAGAAAAAAGAAAATTCCGAGATGAGAAGAAAGACGAGAAGAATACGAATCGTAAGCATTGGTACCTAGTTATGTATCGAGGTATTATACGAGAAAGGATAATAATAAAAAAAAATAAAAACAAAAGAGAGAGAGAGAGAGAGAGAGAAGAGCAGTCTTGAAAAAAGCTTGCTTCGCTTGTTCCGAATGAGAGTTTATACTTGTGCTATCGTTCGAAAGGTATATGAATGGTAAAACTACATATCAGATGGAAGATGCTCAGGCACCGACAAGGTAAGTTTCTTTTTCTTTTTTTTTTTTTTTCCGGTTAAATTCTTTCTCTTGTAAGGATTGATTTTCACGCCTCCGCACGTATCTATATGCGACAAGCAAAATCCAAGAAAAGTTGATGGGGTTCGGTGGTTGGGTATTTCGTAGTTTTTGGTGCTATGTCTTTATGTTACATTTTTCGAACTCTTGCAAATAAATAATTGTTCTGTATTCCCAATATGTACGAGAGTCCACGGCTTCCGTCTTCTCTCCTAAGCTGGGATCTCCCGGAAGAGAAGATGCCGCCTTTATCGAAGTTTGTGATATGAAGAGCTAGGTATGTAGGTGGCGAGAAGAGAGAGAGAGAGAGAGAGAGAGAGGAAAGAGGAAAGAATCCTGGTTTTGCCCGTCATGCTTTAACCGAAGATCCAGAACTTGTCGGTGGGGAAGTACTAAATTGGCGCCGAAACGAGTCAGTAAGCATATCTTGTGCAGTGGAGTGGAAATTGAGATTGTAGTCCGGCCCGGTGGATGGAGTAGGTAAGTGCCACGTGTGATGAGAGTAGAACTGTTGACTCCAATCACAACAATATGGCATGAACAGAAAATGAATTTAGAGAGAGAAAAAGAGGAAAACTTACGTTTGAGGGCTGGTTGAAACGGATGGAGCCGGGGTCCTTGGCAGTGATCTTCTCAATGTCGGCCTGCTCGAGGTCAAAGCCGGTGCAGTCGAGGTTCTGGGCCATGACGGCGACGCGCGACGTCTTGGGGATGACGGCAAGGCCGCGCTGGGTAGCCCAGCGTAGCAGGATCTGCGAGGGTTCCTTGCCGTACTTCTTGGCCAGGCTGACGATCAGCTCGTCCTCCATCAGGGGGACGAGGGCCTGGGCGTGCTTGAAGCCGAAGGTCAAGAAGCTGGCAGGGCCAAAGGACGAGTAGGCGGTGACGGCGATGCTCTCAGTCTTGCAGAGGTTGAGCAGCTCCTGCTGGACGAGGAAGGGGTGGTGCTCGATCTGGAGGGCGGCGGGCCGGATGCGCGCGTACCGCAGCATGTCGTAGATGAGCTGGGCCTGGAAGTTGGAGATACCGATGGAGCGCGCGAGTCCCTTGTCGACGACGGACTCCATGGCCGCCCAGGTCACGTGCATGGGAGTGTTGCTGCGCACGACCTCGGACTTGCCGTCGTAGTGCCAGCCGGGAGGGTAGCGGACGGCGGGGTCGACGTACTTGAGCGCACCCGGGAAGTGGATGAGATACAGGTCGAAGTACTCGAGGCCCCAGTCGGCCAGGGACCGTCGGATCGCGGGCTCGACCTTGTCACCATCCTCGAAGACGGGCCACAGCTTGGATGTGATGAAGAGCTCCTCGCGCGTTACCAGGCCGTCCTTGATGGCGCGGGCGATGCCCTCACCGCATTCCTTTTCGTTACCGTAGTCTATAGTATGGGCATGCCCCGGTCAGCTCGGTCCTTATTTCCGAATGCGCTTGGCTCAGGAAGGCGGGGGTGCGCAGTTGTGTGCTGGGTTTATAGGGAGTTCGTGATCCGCTTTCTCTGCGGGCTTTATGCCCCCACGATGCTAGGGAGGGGGCATTGTCTGGTGTCTTTTCGGTTTGCCCACCTTAGCGGGGTGAAGGAGGGAGGGAAGGGAGGGAGGCGCAGTAGTTCTGCTGTTGTTCTCGTTCTGTTTCCCCTCGATTGATCGCGAGAAAATAGGGCGAGGTGGGAATTGGTTCAAGGACGACTTGCTGTGCCGACTCTCACTGTCACTTACCGGCGGCGCCGTCAAACAGTCTGTAACCAACCTTGATGGCATTGTAAATGGTGTCGGCGGCGGCAGCGTTGTCGACCTTCCACAGGCCGAAGCCTACCTGGGGCATTTCATAGCCGGTGCTGAGCTTGATGGTGGGACCCATGGTTGCTATCTTGCTGCGGTTGATGGCGGTGCTGAGGGGTCTAAGGAGCGGTTTGGCGACTTGTTTAGCCGGGACGGGTCTGGGGATCCGAAAGGCAATGGAGGAAGTCGAGGCTCGAAATGCCCTCGAGACTCGATTCAGGGATTGAAACATGCACGTCGTCGGGAGGTGTAATGGGAGAAGGTGGAGATGGGAGGAAAGAGAAAGAGGAAGAGATGCTGGATCGAGCGATGGCAGCTCCCCGAGTCTTATTTAAGGGCGTCTCATACCAACCCAGTCCACCATCCTCCTCCCTCTTCCCTCCTCCTCCCTCCTCCTTGGGACGGGAGTGCTACCTACTTAGTCAGTACATCCATCCGGTAGTTTCATCCGGCGGTATAGCATTCAGATAGCTCCGGATACCTCCAATGGTAGATCCGAGCGCCGCTCTATCGACCTAACCGCACAGAATGCCTCGTGAGTCGCGCCTCGTGGAAGACATGATGACGGCCTCGCGCGCTATCTCGATCCAAAGACCATATCTTATTGGCGCGTCTAAAGACAAAAAAACCCTGGAGTTATGGGACCCGGATGAGATGAGGGGTAAAAGTCAATAACATCCCCGTGCGGAGGCTCCACGCACCAGCCCATGATGTCCCTTATAGCCGGCGTAATTGGTCTGGGAGGTGATTCCGCCGACATCAGGACGTCGACCAGGCGTTACTATGTAGAACTTAGACGAGGCGCTACGGAGCCGTTTCTTGGCTCCCACGCTAGATAAATTCATTTAGCCTAAATCATCTCAAGGTGGGCACTTATCTAGATTCTAAACCTTAGTCCAGGAGAGGGAGCCCACTTGCGGCTAATAGGGCCGTCCAATCGCTATGGGTCGGCCAGACTGTTGTCGTCAAGCCTGGTCAAGGTAAGGCATCAAGTGTAGGTACCGGGAGGTACATCCTCAACGTGGAGGCTTACGCGCCTCTCCTCTCTAGGTATATACCGCACCCAGTCTGTACATAGATGCTTACCGCAATCCTGTTCGCAGCTTGGATGGCAAGTCGTATGTACCTACTTATCATCGTTCCTGTTAGGTACTCGTGCAATGCGCCAACCTCAATTCGGATATCGGCCAACTTTGGACTGCTCTACCGAAATCCGAATTGAGGTTGGTTCAAAGGCACGAGTCCGGTAGAGGGAGATGGTGAGTGGTGAGTTTGTGACTGAAGTTTCCAGTTTCCAGTTTCCAGTTTCCAGTTTCCAGTTTCCAGTTTCCAGTTTCCAGTTTCCAGTTTCCAGTTTCCAGTTTCCAGTTTCCAGTTTCCAGTGACAGGACCGACCGTGAAACCGCCACGTGACTATACCAAAGCATACGTAATGCATTAGACTATCTACCTTCCTAACCTAGATACGTTAGTAGGCTAGTAGGCAATGATTCTTTACGTAATCTGTAAGACGAGTCATCCCGTGTCTACCCGTCGATCATGATTACCTAAGGTAGGTCCGTACCTACCTGACCAATACAATACGGTATATTACAGGCCGGTCGCGAATGTTAATTGTCAATTGTGCCCGATCGTCCATCTAGAAAGAAAATACCACGTCCTCATGATTTATAAGGTGGTACATTTTTCATAGCCTCTCCCCTTCAAATTTACTGACAAGCTGACCAAGATGTAGGGAAAGCATTAAATCTGATAGTGAGCGCATACCACTTGCTACTAGATAGATAGAAGTCCAAACCCCCCAAACCCTTTGAAAATGGGGGCGTCACTGAGACCGTGATATTACTTCATGACGGCGTCTTCATTTCTGAATTTATTTCCGTCCGTATCGTCATGTCGTTCGTTTACTCGAAGCGGCTATATAACCTTGTGAACCGGCCTGCTTCTTGCCTACCTAAGTAGGTAGGCTGTTGCTAGAACTACCTCGGGGAACTTGGAATTCCCCTCTGACCTTCCATCATCCTAGGTAGTCATCCAAATCATCATCATCCCCACCCGGCGCCTTCGGTCTCCCCTGTGAATCTACCTGTGCTTTCCCCTTTCCCGACTGGTTGGCGTTGGAACCCGATCCAAACATCTCCTTCTCCCATTGCACCTCCTGTTGCCACAGCGCCGCTTCGAGCGGTTCTGCATCCATCTCCGCCTGGGCCTCTCTCATCTTCGTATCCCACACCTCCCCATCTGCCGGGTTATACCCATCCCTCCCCTCCGGCACCGGCGTGAGTGTTCGGCCCGCCCAGAACTGTTTGTGGTGATCCACGACATTCCAAGGGGTATAGAAATAGTCCTCTACGAACTTCTCGATAAGATGGTTGGGTTCGGGCTGGCCGTGCGGCACGCGTTTCGTGTACAGGTCTTCCACAAACACGGGGGGCACATCCCGCCGCGCTTCGGCCTTGGCTTGCTTGAGCAGGCTCTCCATGTTCCTCTCGGCCGCCTTCTCGAGAACCCGCAGGCGGGGCCTATGCTTGGGTGACTCCGCCATACACGCCGCGACGATCTCGCGGAGCTCGATGTCGACTGCTTCCCATGGCTCCTCTATCTTGTAGTTTTCGCTCTTCAGCAGGCGCCAACCATATGTACTCACTAGGCCGGTCGTCGTTACGTATTGTTTGTTTATCTGTCGTTTCTCCGGGTAGGATTCTTCTTCGTCGATCATGCCTAGCGTGATCAAGTCGTGCATTGCCTAGACCGTCGCTCGATTGTTACCACGAGGATCTCCAGTAACTCAAATCCTGGACCCGTCCACTGGACCCGTCCAGTCCAGGGTTATATGAAGATCCTAGTAGGAAAATGTACGTACGCGTCCGATCTGATAAATATTGGTGTGGGAGCCTAATGAATTATATTCGACAATCATACTCCCTTCGCTTTGCTCCTTTGGTGAATTGTTAGCAAACGGGCCTGCTACGTACCTACTTGGCGGAGAGGACGCGCTTACCGGAGCCATGAACATCGGCTTGCCCTGCACCAAGTCCATCTTCCTATGAAGACCGTCAGCCACTGATGCCAGTTGCGTCTGGTGAAGGGGTACAGATCAAACCTTTGATCGCTCCAATTGTTATTCCAAGCAACCATAGACCCATAGTCGGCAATCTAACATCTTAAATCAGTATCCACGCGCTGAATTCGCTATCTAGGTAGCTTGTCATGGGGGACGTCGCCCACCTTAGCTACCGGGCCCCAGCTATGTTCGAAGTCGCCGGTCGGTTCTCCCATAAAGACTGCCGTCCTGCTCAGCTCATTCGTCTTGTAGAATCGTACGGGAAGGCAATCAACATACTGTTGAAGACATCTATGTCATTATGAACATTGCTGTTCGGAATGAAAACTTTATATCCCTTCGTGGTCTCCATTATCGGCTCGCCGTTGTAATCTGGCGTCGTCGTGTCCGAAGTGAGGTTGATTCCGATACAGGACCGGATCACTGATTTCATTAGTTTCTCATCCACAACGTTCAGTCGGGACATGATTGGTGGCTCATGGGGGAGGGGGGTTGGTCATTCTTACGGCAGAGGAAGATGCTCCACAGACATCTGGTGGGAATATACGTGATGCCCCTGGCATTTTCCGGCATCTCAGAGTTCGAATCCTCGACAGAGACCATGTTCTCCAATAAGGCGTTCCCAGGGCCGCCGGTCATCACCTCCATGGCTAACATGGGCACCCCTTCGCACTTCTCGTTGTTAATATCCACATTCTTCGTAACCGCCTCGGGCAAGTCGGCGAGTTGCACCAGGTGAGAAAGGCCCTTGAACCGCTTCATCCTCTTGCCGTCAGCCATTTTCCATGGAATCATACGGGCGTGACGGGGGACCACCATCTTTCATCCTACCTTGTGCCAGGCAATCTCAGTTCGAAGCCTCCGCTTTGCGGCCTCGTCATCTCGCTTGATGATGGTCTTGATAGCAACCGAGCGCTGGCGAAGCCCCTCACGCCCCAGATTCTTCACCTTCCATAGCTGGACAATGCCGTTCCCGCCGTAGCCCAGCACTTGCACGTATGTCAAGTATCGGTGCTTGTACGGCGCGAACTTCTCGTGCATACTTTTCCATGTTCGCTGGGCGTTCTGGAAAGGAGGCTGGCGACGGTCTCGGTCCAATCGACGTTCTTTGTCCGCTCGACGATCCATCGTGACCGGGGGATAACAGCGAAAATGAGGTTATTACCTAGCGATGTATACTATCGTTGCGAAATTGCCAATAAAATAAATAAATAAATAAATAAACTATCAATGACCGTGAAAACCGGTGTATCTAGAAAAGGTGAGCTTGTTTTGGACATTCCAGTCCCCAGGGGGAAAAAAAAATAAGAAGATGGTAATTATGCCGTGACAAAGACGGCCAAATCTTCCTGGCACAAAGGGTCAAGTCGAACTGGGAAGTTCTCCCAACTGACTACTCCTCGGGTCGTCTCAAAGCCCTTCTTTGAGTCTTTGTTGAGACGATTGGATGATCGAATCGTTTGCGTATTTCATCCTTGTTACATTGTCAGTGCCGAAAAGGAGCTACACATTCGCTGTGCCCCTTTTCTCCTCCTTCTCATAGGCAGTACTCGCTACTCTCGAGAAGTATAATGCAGTGGATAACTCAAGTCGTGAGTTTTTCGACAAGATGGCTCTTATATGAGTTGGTTCATTCATTCATATATACCGCTAAGAGAATCCCACCCCAGCATCTCATCTCATCTCATCTCATCTCAGTAAAACAAACCTTTTTACACGATTGCCAACTTTATACCAAATGTGAAGAAACGGGCAAGATATTATCTACGCGGTATGAAATAAAACAAGGCAGATTTCAAAATACCTCCCTAAAAAAAAAAAAAAAAAAACTTCTTTACTGCTTTTGCTGTACCTTGAGATCATAACGGTCAAGATCCATAACCTTAGCCCAAGCCCTGACAAAGTCATTCACGAACTTAGTAGTCGCAGACGCACTCGTAGATCCGTAGACCTCAGCAGCAGCGCGGAGCTCAGGGTGCGAGCCAAAGATGAGATCAGCGCGGGTAGCGGTGTACTTGGTCGCGCCGGTCTGGATGTCCTTGCCCTCAAAGAGCTCGCCGTCAGACGAGATGGGCGACCAGGCATTGCTGAAGTCCAATAGGTTGACGAAGAAGTCGTTGGTCAACTGCTGGGGTCTGCTGGTGAGGATACCGTGGCTGGAACCATCATAGTTGGCACCCAGAGCGCGCATGCCACCGATTAAAACGGTCAACTCCGGAGGGCTGAGCGAGAGCTGGGAGGCCTTGTCTACTAACATCTCCTCGGTGAGTGAGCGGGAATCTCCGTGGCCGTAGTTGCGGAAGCCGTCAGCGGGGAGATTGACTACATCATCCATATTAGCCAGTGTATGTCAATGAAGAAGAGGCTATAGGTCTTACGGTATTGGTGGATCTGGATATCCGTGTCCTCTTGAGTAGCATCGACACGACCAACGGAGAAGGGCACTTTGATAGTGAGGTTAGCAGCCTGAGCTGCTGCCTCAATTGCGGCGTTACCACCAAGAACAATCAAGTCAGCCAAAGACACCTGCTTTTGGCCATTTGCCTTGTTGAAGCCGTCCTTGACTTGTTCCAACTACATGTGCATAGTTAGCGGGTTGTGCTCGGCGTCCATCAAAATGGGATACATGTGCAACTTACGCCCTTCAAGACAGTGTTCAGACGCTCGGGATTGTTAGCCGCGAATGATCGCTCCGGGTCAAGAGCAATGCGGGCACCGTTGGCACCACCACGCTTGTCTGAGATACGGAAGGTAGAGGCAGAGCCCCAGGCCGTCGTCACCAGGTTGGAAATGTTGAGGCCAGGGGTGGCGAGAATGCTCTTCTTAAGCGCCTCCGCATCCGCGTCGCTGATCGGCGTGTAGTTTGCCGTCGGTAGGGGATCCTGCCACTGGAAGGGCTTTCCCTTCGGGACCTCAGGACCTCGGTATCGCGAAAGAGGGCCCATGTCTCGGTGAAGAAGTTTAACTGTATAGCGAAGATTAGTTAGGATATACGATGTCAACAAAGAGGGAGAGAGGCTATTCGGTACGCACACCAAGCGTGGGCGAATGTCGTCGTGAAATAGTCAAAGTCATTGAGAAAAGTGGTAGAGATGTTGAGATAGCTGTTGTCGCGAAGGAGGGCAATGTCGCTTGTCATCATGGTTGGCTTGCGGAACTTGTTGGCGGTGAAGGGGTCGGGGTAAGTCTCCGGGCCATCTACAGCCTCCCACTGATGGTGGCCAGCAGCTGGAGCATCAACTAGCGTCCAATTGTTCTCGATGAGAGAAGTGAGATAGTCTGTTTTAAAAGGCGTTAGTATTTATGCTGGCCGTTGCCTCGCGTCCTCTCTGCATCTGCTTAGGGCATCTCGCAGCTTACTGTTGCTCCAGTTGGTGGGGGTAATAGACCAGATGACTTCAAGACCACTTGTGTAAGCATCAACACCGGAGCCAGTGCCGTAGCCGTTCTTCCAGCCAAGACCTTGTTGCTCAATAGGTGCAGCATTGGGTTCGGGTCCGATCTTGTCGCCGTCGACGGCACCATGAGTTTTTCCAAAAGCGTGGCCACCTGCAATAAGAGCAACGGTCTCTTCATCATCCATTCCCATTCTACCGAAGGTCTCGCGGATATCAAGAGCAGAAGCCGCCGGGTCACCGCTACCATGAGATCCCTCAGGGTTGACGTAAATGAGACCTATGTCAGTTGCGCCTAGCGGGCTTTCGAGCTTGCCGGCACGAGCGTAAATGTCGGTACTTCCGTTGTAGCGTTCGTTGTCGCTACCGGGGCTTCCGAAGAATTCAGTTTCCGAGCCCCAGTAGATTCCTTCATCTGACTGCCAGGTGTCTTCACGGCCGAAAGCAAAGCCGTAGGTAGGGAATCCCATGTTCTCCATTGCTACGTTACCGGCATAGACGAAAAGATCAGCCCAAGAGAGCTTGTCACCATACTTTTGCTTAATGGGCCCTATCAAGTTGGTGTTAGTCGCGACAAGTGGTGGTTGTGATAACTCAAGTTATCGGAGAGATGGTGGATTTCGTCTTACACAATAGACGACGTGCTTTGTCCAAGCTGGCATTGTCTGGCCAGCTATTAAGGGGAGCAAATCGTTGCTGTCCCTGGCCAGCACCTCCACGGCCATCGACCTGGCGATAGGTACCAGCATTGTGCCATGCCAAGCGGATCAAGAAAGGACCATAGTTTCCGAAGTCAGCCGGCCACCAGACCTGGGAGTTTGTCTGCAATGCTGTAATATCTTTCTTCAATTCGGCCACTATTATCTAGTATTAGTGACTATGTTGATCGTAGGCTGGTTCCTGACTAGATGAGATGAAGCCTTACCGTCCAGCTGGGCGAGCTGTGAGGCGTAGTCAAAGTCAGCACCGTAAGGGTTGACCTTTTCGCTATTCTGTCGCAACACAGCCAGATTTAATTCGCAAGGCCACCAGTCAGAACTCCGAGTGCCGCCGCCAGCATATTTACTTTTCCTAGGGCATCGACCAATGTCGTTTCCCTCTTCGGCCCGGCCCCCCAAGACACTCCGGGGGGAGCCGGCGGGCTCAGCATCACGGGCAACATTGCCGTGGGGAAAGGGACATGCGCCGGCGCTTGCGAGAGGCAAGGCCGCCGCGGTAAGGACCAAGACACGGTAGAGAGACGTTGTCTCAGGCATTTTCGACTCTGAATTTCCGGGGATTCGGGAAATGGAGCGTCTGGAAACTTGGGCACGGCCAACCCTTTGTTCTTATATACGACTCGAACCCGAGTTCCCCGAAAGCCCCGTGACAAACATCATAAGATTCCATGTAAGGGATCAACTGGCGAGTCTTGCTGATGAAGGCTTATCCTGACGTCCCCATCCTCGGATGATGCCATCCGGTCTTGTCAGTACTGAGTGACCTAATCCAACCCATCACAACGATACGTAGCAACAACCTGGGCACGCTTGGCGGTTGCAACGGATTTCTTTTTCTAGGATGTGCCCATTGACATGCTAAAGTACGAAGTAACGAAGTAGGTAGGTGCTTATGACCCATCTGCTAGTGTACCTGGACAGTTGGTGTAGGTGGGTAAATAGGAGAATGTCCATAGGTGTTCCGTAAGGACGGTACCTGGTGAAGGTAGTAGGTAGACTCCATGACGGTGGATGGCGTGACGTGACACTGGTGATTTGTGATGGATGATTGCAGCTGGTATTTGTCCCTCCGTGATCTGCAAAGCATGCCTCGTGAATAGCGACTCCGTGTGTGGGCGATTCGTACCAAGAAAAAGGACAATATCGCCGAGTCGTATTGCGGAACCAAAGTGGTAAAGGGGAAGGCGGTTGGTTGCTGCCGACGGTGGGGGATGCGGACGTTGCGGACGTTACTATGTACAGTCGACATTACGGAGCTTGCGGATGTAGTAGCGGTACCCCATAGATACTGTAATTGGTCTAGCGTGTACCGTCTGTAAGTTATCTATCTAGACTACCGAATACCGATTTATGCCCTGAAAATAGACGCCAAAACTCACTGTAAATCCACTGTGAAAAACAGCTCAGCGTTCCCTTTCAGACAAATCTGCAGTCTACCAGGTGGTATGAGTCCCTCACCAAGGTACTTATTCGTACACATGCATTCCAGACAACCTAGACAGGTAAGTCAAACATTTTTTGCGTGTTTGTCCGTGTTTTGTGTACTGTCCACGTATAGTACCATGTACCGCTTAGCTCAGACAGGCAATGAGAAGAAGTCAGCCATGGAGTGAAATGTGATAGCAAACGGCAAGCCCAACGGTAGGTAGTTAGTTAACTATAAGGCAATTTTGATTACAAACGATGTGCAGTTTTGCGCGCCAGTCTACTGTACGGACTAGGAAGGCGCGCGATAGTTGGTGGGTCCGCACAGCCTAGCGGCAATCACTGTGGCTGGTGAGGCCCGCGACCTCATTGGTGAGAACCTGGTAGTACACGTGACGTCAGCCACAAATGATTCCCACAACGTGTTCTCTGTATCTAGACAGAATGTAGATACGTGAGCCCATCCATCGTAGCAACTTTTTATTCGTAACAATCTAACTTACCTAGAATACACACACACATACACCACGGTCTAGCCACGGGAACTGCACAACACCAGTCAATAACATCAGTCAACAGCACCCACAGGCTCCTGTCGCTAGGTACTGCTTACAATTCCATGAGCCCCCCTTGGAAGTTTCTAAACTATCTACCCGCTCTCGTCGTTCGAAGCCACGGTCGACTGCATCCTTACTTGTGCTATGGTACAACCGGCACATGAAGAAACTCCTCGAAACTCCTCGAAAGCTCTCGATATGTTGACGTGCATATAGATTGACAGAATATGTACGTGCAGAAAATATATTCTCAGACCGTCTCTTGGCCTAGGCACCTATTCGTGTTTGCGCTAGGTATGCGTGTGCAATATGTGCGATACATAACAGCTCCTTGTTTTGGAATGGGGTCATTCAACGCCCCCAGAGGCGGGGCTAGCCCAGACTGTTGAGTTCGATTCCTAATGCCTGGGGTCTATTGGTAGCCCTGCTACCTAGTAGGTAGTCAAACTGTGGAAGGACTGCGGTTCGAATGTCACAGTAGGTTGGCCACTGCAGTGTAGCCGGCAGATGCGAGCGGCGAGCGCATTTGTTGGCTTGATGACCTGCCTATTGAGTGATCTTACGATCATGTTTATCCTATTGGACAGCATCCCGTACTGCTCGGCTAGGTGCTCCAACTGTTATTATCTGGACCTGGGCTCTCTCATCGTCTTATTTGACAGGCATGGCTTGTTGAACAATGGGTTCGGGGATTTTGATTCCTAATTGCAATGCGCCAGTGGTTTCAGAGAGACCCTGACGGTGGCCCCCGTGGCATATCGGGCGATCCTAACAACCTAGTCGGTCTAGGATTGAGGCAGACGAATGCCGGCCTGCATATAATTTCCAGAGACGAGTTCAGTCTCAATCCATGTAGCCGCGGCAGATGCCGAGCGGTACATGGTCATAATCAGACGACTTTGCCGTGATGATTGGCGGTGACTGTCAACTCACGTCAACGGCATTACGCATTTGCATCCCTATAGTACGTGATTACCTTGCCCTCCTTCCACCTTGTGTTTATCTCAACAGGGTCAAGCAAGTGCTTACCGGTCGACTCAGAAAGCAGACAAGAAGCAGTCGCCGAGATCATACGGAAGCCATGGTCCCAGGCGGGCTCGGCATAACCTGCCAGGGTGGTAAATGAATCGGAGCGCATTACGGAAATCTTCACTGAGCGTCTCACGTCATGCCCTCATACCGTCGACTATCTCCCAACAGAGGCTATCCGCCTGAGAAGTATGTCATATATTCTCTTGTCATGCAGCAAATGCTATGGAAGGATATTGGAGTAGGTACGTAATTCTTGATGGATGGTTAGTATGCGGGAGACACTTATCCGACGGTAGCTATATTTAATTACACTACCCTTCCTCGTTTATTAGGCCGTACACTGCCGTTGGCAAACAACTCAACTCTCACTTCGGTGTGACTTTAGCCGTCTTAATGGCTGAACCGGCAGTCCATGATGGCAGTAGGGCCCCTGAAGAGTAATAGCCGCATTCATCTCCGTGCCCCATTCCCGAAGCTGATCTGTCCGTAGAACATTCCTCCCGAAGCTTAGTAAATTCTTTGTTAGTGCCTCATTTACTTACTTATACCCTCACGCCGTTCTTTTATTGGTCTTTTGATCAGGTGACAGCGTGGGTGGGTATTTGATGCAAGAGTTCTTTTTGGGCTGGTGCTTCCATGATTCAATCGACAGTACGAAGGATAACTGCTGCCACACCAAGTGCCCTTCTATGAATTCAGGCCAGAATCAAAGCAATAGGATACAGGATTCACAAAAAAAGCAACTTTTCGCAACGAGTATCTAAACCATCACGAATACCTATTAAGTAGGTATAAGATGAGGGGTCCAGTCGTTGGTACACTAGTTAGCAGAAAGTTAGCCCTACGGAATCTAGACTGAATTGGTAGAGTAGAGGCTAACTATAATGCCGGGTTTGACGGCAAAAGTTTTCCGGATTTGACCACTCCGGAAAAAAAACATCGGGCCGGTGCTGCCTCCCCGCAAACGCCGGACATTGACATCTTTCTTTTCCGGGATCGAAGCAAGTTTTCTCGCTTACGGCGACCTCAGCCTATCCTATCCATCTCTACTGTACAGATAGTTAACCTAACCTAGGTATCTTATAGATAGGTCCCGTCTGATGATGATAAGTTTTGTATGTTCTTAACCGTTACTTTACTCACCAGCCAATCAAACTTCATTCAGATAAAGCTTATCGACGCCCATATTACTAATGAGCGCTGCTCTAAGGACACTTGCTCCCGGGCCGCCGTGTAGATCTGGCGGGCCGCATTTGACACACTCCAGAAGTTACCATCTGGTGGACCCATAAAACCACGCGCAACTGATGAAGATCACCAACAGGCAGTCAAGACTCGGGCAGCCACAAACACAACACAAACATAACAAGCTGTCGCTATACCTAAATCACGGTTCAACTCCGAAAGCTATTGTCTACTACCTATAGAATCAACCGATTCATTCCTAAAGCCAAGCAGCGCATATCTCGTCTCGATTCCTAGAGCCACTTTCAAACATGCCTGCCTCACAATCTGAAGGTGCCTCGGGCGTCATCAACCAACAACAACAGCACCAAACGCCACTGGAGCAGATGCGCGTGATTGTAGAACAACCGATGGCGTCCCAGCCAATGAGTTAGTCGTGCTCTATCAGTCTACTATCATCTCAACCTCCTTCCCTTCTCGGTTATCTTGAATCCAAAGCGTTGAAGAGCTGACAAATGGCCCCAGACCCCAGTGCTCCCCACGACACGCCACAGATGGGACTGCGAGGTGGTGACCGAAGCAGCCTGTGCCCTGGCCGCTTCTGCTTCTGCGTCCCATGCCCACTGCCTTGCGATTTCTGTATCATCTAAAATAAAGAGGAACTCGGTAGTTCGATGCGCCGAGGCCCATTCAACGGGATCTGACCTTGGCCTAATCAACTCGCCTTGCCTGTCTGTCTATCTTAGGCGGAGGGGAATGGTGGATGCTGGCCTATAGTCGAGTCCTTGCTGCAGAGACATACACTACAGACCTAGCGGCTCATGAGAGGACGGGGATTGCAATGGACATTCCTTTTCGAGAACTTCTGATTTCGGCTCTTTTTCTTTTTCAGGGGGTCTACGTGTTCACTTCTTGTTTTGGCAACTGGGATGTTGTTCGTTCGTTCGTTCGCTCGCTCGCTCGTTCATTTATTTTTGGGGGGGCGAATTTCAGCTTTCGGACACTTTGCGATTTGCGAATCCCCTGATGGCGCTCTCCCTCGAGATTGATTTTCAGAAAGCAAATTCATAGTATCTTGACACAACGACAACAAACTCATTAGGTAGCATGGAACTACAAAGCCCACCGTTTTTGTGATTCTTTCTTTCTTTCAATAAAGTGTGCCAAGTGTCCCGACATCAGTCATGTTCGCAATGTTTGTGAAAGCAGCGAACGCGTTTTCCGCTCTCGCCTCCCCCAGCCGTTTCGAGACCTGGTCGAGGAACTTCGTCTTCATGTGGGCATCGGTCAGGGGGTTATCCAGACTGCCGAACGCATTCTTGACGTGTACGTAGAATGAAGTCTTGTCGTCGACGTCTACCGTCATCTCCGTCTGGCTCTTGCTGAAGTGGTCGTCGTCTACGGTTACGTTGATCTTCTTTCTGAACTCAACGGTAGTCGGATCTAAGACGGCATCATCCGTGAAGTAGGTAGGAGTAGCCTCGCCATACAAGAGCCCGACGGCTACGGCGTGGTAGAGACTGAACTTCCCCTCGAGCCCCGTCGTAGGATCCGTCTTGCCCGTAAGCACGAGGACCTTGGAGTTGACTTGCAGACTAACCCTCTTCGCAGACGAGAAGTCTATTCCCTCCCGGGCCATATCCCTGTGTATTTGGATAGCGGCGTCGATCAAGGGATGCAGCACTACGCCGCACGGGAACGGTTTGAACGAGTTCTTTTCGATCTCCCATGTCTTCCCGAGCTGGTCGAAGAGCGCCGATGCGTTTTCCCGTGCGCTGACGACGTGAAGCCAGCCGCGCTCGGCCTCTAAACTCTGCAGCGAGCTCGTAAACTGGTTCTGGGCAAGCAGTGCCGCGAGCATGCCTCCCTGCGCCGCACGCCCGACGTGGAAGGACTTGGTCATCGAGCCGAAGTGTTCCTGCATGCCCACCACCTGAGTCGAAGCTACGCCGATGGCATGCTGCATCTGCGTGATGTCCAGCCTGAGCAATCTACCCACGGCAACGGCTGCGCCTATCGAGCCGGCGGTGCTGGTGATGTGCCATCCGGTAGTGTAGTGATCGGCCGTAACGGCCAGGCCTAGCTTACACTCGGCCTCCACGCCAGCGACAAAGGCGGTTATGAATTCGTGTCCAGTTACTGGTCTTGTCCACTCGGCAACGGCGAGCAATGCACTGGCTACGGGGCCCGAAGGGTGAATAAGAGAGTCTAAATGCGTGTCATCGTAGTCATCGACATGCGACGAGATCCCGTTCACAAAAGCCGCCAGCTGGGCATCCGCAAGCTTCTCAGACCCGTCGGCGCCGAGGATGCTCGACGTCGTCGGGCCGCCGGAGAAGGACTGCATCGTCTCCCGAGCTATCTTTGGGGCATCCTGGGCAGAGCCGCCTATGGCGCAGCCGGCCCAGTTGTAGAAGCTTTTCACGGCGGCTTGGACGACGGAGGCCGGGAGAATCTCGTATCTGAGATTGGTAGCCCAAGTGGCTAATTGGAGAGTTGCCATGATGATGAAACCGTGGAGCTATGGAGCTATTAAGAGGCTTTTAGGGTAGTTTTAAAGTCCAGAGTCGAGTACGGGTAGAATATACGGTGATAACGTCGCATCCTCGGCTGCGTATAAGTTTATAACTATCTAGCCCACAGTCGGAATGGGGATGAGGTGTTTGTCCCGTCCCGCTTCTCTTCCCCACACGCTATGAATACCTACTATGTACTTGCTTAAACTACGGGGCTCCGCTTTGACTATCTACGCCTTGACTACGCCAGCGCCTATCTGAATACTTACATATTTATCTCGTGTATGTGAAGCAACAATTGTGGACCTACGGAGCTCATACTAAAAGGTAGATCTACACTTACACTTCCGGATGTGAACAAATTTGATGTTGGCTAATGTCAAAATGCTTATAAGGGAGTTGATATTTTTCAAGAATGAGTTAGATTTCCTTCTATGATACCTAGGTTAGGTGGTTTGTCTATGACTTTTGATGGTACACACCTCCCGGATGTCAAATAAATTAGGCTAGATAGTTACCACGACTCAAGAATACTTGGCTTCTATGGCCGAAGAGAGATCTCCAATTCCTGTATATTTCAACCCCTGTTTTGAGGGGGGGCTGATGGTCAAGATTCAAGACATGGAACCGGTAGTAATATGTCACCGGCGCCCTGCGATGAGGGGAACAACGCCAATTACGTAGGTTCCAATGCGGAGAAACGGCAAGATATTCTATTTCCCTTCCTATCCTTCTTGGCATATGATGATGTCAGTCTCGTATAAGGTGACATTGAACACGGGGTATCGTTTATAATGACGAACATCTTGGTCTGAAGAGGACCCTCAAACCCCCAAAACGATCACAACAAGATAGTTCAATTAGAAGTGTGTATGGTAATAGCAAATCGCGAAGCAAAAACAGGAGTGCAAAGCTTTATATGTATAGTCAACAAAGGGACTCAACATGACGCCGTCGTATCCCGATCTGACGAATTTCAAGGCTTTGAGGTAATTGTTCCTTCAATTCGAGCAACTCAAGGCCAGATCCTCACTTTTCCCCCCATGGCCGCAGCTCACAAGGCAAGCGAGCACAACAATCAGAGACTCTTGCGGACTGACCAAGATCCTTCTAGTTTCGACTGCTATGGCACGCTCATAGACTGGGAAACCGGAATCCTCGACGCCCTCCGCCCACTCACCTCCCAGCTTGCGCCCTCACACCCCCTGAACGAGACACCCCCGATGAAAGCAATGTACCGCCTCGATGAGATCGCAAACTCCCACGAGATCAGAACACCAAGACTACCCTACAACGAACTCCTCGTGATGTCGCTATCAGACCTCGCGCGCGAGCTCCATGTCCCGCTCCCCGACAGCATCAGCGAGCCATTCGGGAATTCCGTCGGCACATGGCGCGCGTTCCCAGACACCGTTCCGGGTCTACAGAAGCTGGCGAAGCATTACAAGCTCATCATCCTTTCCAACGTCGATAATTCCAACATCGCCGCCACCGTCGACAAGCAGCTCCATCCGGCGCGTTTCGATGCCGTTTACACTGCTCAGGACATCGGGAGCTATAAGCCTGCGCGCGCTAACTTCGAGTACCTCTTCGCGCATGCGAAGACTGATCTCGGCGTCGACTGGCAAAAGGGCGAGTTGCTACATGTTGCTAATAGCTTGCCGATTGACCATGTCCCGGCCAAGGAGCTGGGTCTTGGGAGTGTGTGGATCTCGCGCGGGGCGAGCCTGGGCCAGCACGAGGAGAACACGGCCTTCGAGTGGCAGTTTGATACGATAGGCGAGTTCGCGGACGAAGTCGAGAAACAGTTTGCTGCTAAGAAGTCGTAAAAGGGGCGGGGGGCTTTCTTCTCGGATCATAATATCGTTCCGTACCCGTAGGCCGTAGCTAGCAAGCATAGGAGTAATAACACGCCTCTTTCTAGTCAATTAGTATTTCGATATCATCTGTCTACGCGGGAAGCGAACGACAAAAGATAAATCAAGAAGATTCATCCCCAACTGTCGACGACTCCGCGTCCTCCATCTCCTGATCCTCCACTTCCGCCTCCATCTTCGTGAGAGCCCCGGGCCAAGCCCGTCTCTTCCCCTTCGCGACATCCTCGTCCCGCCACACACGGCGCACTTTGATCGGCTGCAAGAACCCATCGACATGCACCGCGCCATGCATCTCGTCCTCGCTATGTTCCCTAACCGGCGGCTCCTCACCAACATATCCATGCAGAAGCCTCAAGTGCCGCGTCATATTCGCCCGACGTCTAAACGGGATCAAAGCCCTCGGACAGTCGCTCACGGTACAGAAATGACCACGGCGTGCCTCCGCACGTCGGGATCGGTGTGCGTTGCGGACGGGAACAGTAGGATTATGAATCGCCCATGAGCGACCTCGTGCTCGATTTTCAACGGAGGATTGATTCTGCGCCGGTCTCTCTTCCTCCTCGTTCTCCTCGTCTTCTGACTCCGCCTCTGGGTGATTCGCATTAGACGGTCTCATGCCTGGGTAATAGCGTAGAAGCCTATCCTCCAATTCATGCTCGTGCTGACCCTCTTGGAGCGTGTGCAGTGAGAACTGCTGCCCGAAGAGGTCTGCGCATCGTCGAGCTGCTCGGTCGACTGCTGGTGCTGGGAACCCTGCTAGGGCGGCTGCGCCGAGGATGTCCCTCCAGTCTCGCAGGCGCGTCCGCCATTTTCTCGGCGCTCGTTTTGTCCTTTTCTTACTCTTTGATTCACTGGCCGACGTGTGGTCGCCGTCGGAGTCGGAGTCGGAGTCGGAGTCGGATGAGCCGTCCGTGGACTGGTGTCGCGATCGTCTTCGTGCTGCCTTATGATTCTTTGACCTGGGGGTTTGTGAACCTTCGTCGTCGGAAGCCGAGTCTGGCGCGGGTGTGGAATCCGAGAGAGGCTCAGCGTCGTCGACATCATTGGAAAAGACAGGGATAGGTTTCTTCTTGATCCGGGCAATGCGGATCGCGAAATCCCTATCCGTCTCGCCGTCGAGACGAGGGTATACTTTCCTGGGTCGCCCTACTCTTTTCTTCCCCGTCCCTGCGGGCTCTTCTGAGGGTATTATTGGCCGGGAGGGAACGCGGGATCCGGAACGTGTCCGTCGCCGGGCTTTTGTTCGTTTAGAAGTTATACCGTGACTTTTCCGACCACGCGCGCGGGGACGAGAAGTCGCGTCACTCGACTCGGAATCCGGTTCTGAATCAGAATCACAGTTAAACCTGGATTCCTGCGCATTATGAAGGACAGTGAGAGTCGCATCCATCTTGTCCAGTATCCCCTGCACAGAAGGACGCAGGAGTTTATGGGATAGTTCATCATCTGCCGCGACTACTGATTTCAACGGCATCACCTCGGACGGGGGCTGTGTTGTCGAATCCTCGATGCCGTTCACCATTGACTCGGACTCGCTCAGAATCTCGTATTTCACCGGCAGGGGCTTTCTACCTGGTTTTCTGGCGCTGACGGGCGCAGGGCCCTCACTCGTGTCGGAGGAGGAGCTTTCGTCCTCGCTGCGTCGGGAGCTCACCACCACTGTGTTCTCGTTCCGATACGCCGCTTCTCTCGCTCGAAACTTCTCCTTTGCGACTTTTAAGATGGTGGATGAGATGGCTTCTTCCAGTTCACTTTTTGGCGTGGGAGGCGGTTGCATCTTGAAGGCGGACGTGTTGTATTCATCCGTGACATCCTTCCGGCCCATGAACTGCGGGTGCGGGACCGCGTTTGCCGGCAGAGGCCAGGCCGCCCATGATCGCGGCGGTACCCATTTATCATGCTGGACTAATTGACCAGTAGCAGCGTTGATGTCCTAGCCATGAATCAGCGACACGTAGGATTCCAACAGTATATACATATATGTATGTGTGAATACGAACTCACCTGATCAGGCACCGGCTTCACCAGACGCTGCTGAATCGCACCTCCATGTCTTCTGTCCTTGAGCGCGAATGCATTGTATAAGTGCACAGAAAGGTCCTGGTTACGAATCTCGTCGAGTGCGGTGAGCGTGTTGATTTCGGCGCCGTTCAGTTGGCGCCAGGTGGATGGAGGGCCAGCCCAACGGTTCCGTCGTTCATCTTCATCATTCGAACTATCGGAACCGGGAATGTATTCATCCCTTTCATTACCGAACGATGCCATGATATGACCGTGATAATAGACTCGTGCATTGTTTGAAATGGAACAATTGATTGTTGAGTTTGAGTTGAACAAAAAAGGATGACTTAGGTGGTCAGTTGAATTGTGGGTTCGGGGAAATGGGGATAAAATAAAAATTACAGTACGACAAAATGTATGGCGCGGAATTTAAGTCCAGAATGGAATTCGTTATGTAATTACTTTCTAACTCTTAAGAAACATACATACACTTTCACAGCAACATCATCTGTATGAACTCGATAGCAAATGAGATAGATCAATAGCATTCATTTATCACGGAATTAGGATACTTGTGTCGATTGACGCTCAGGTGCTACCTATTATAAAAACAATCCAGCCAGAAAAAAAAAAACACTTTCCCTTTACGCCTTCGCCTGTCCTTTCTGTTTCTCCAGTTTTCTCCTCTTTGCACGCAGTTTCTGGTCCTCGGCGCTCTTCTTGTTGTTTGTGTACTGCATCTGCTCGAACAACTTCCGCTTCTTCTTGCTCAGCATACCCTTGGCTCTCTCAATCTCATCCGCCTCTTCCTTGGCTTTCTGCGCGAGCTTCTTTCTCGCTTCTAACCTCTGTGACCGAGCATCTGGCTTGGCCTGCTTAACAGGCTTGCCGCTAAGCTCAGCTTCGAGTTCTTTCTGGTTCCGAAGTTCCTCCGACTCCTCTTCGTCTTCTTCGTCTTCTTCGTCATCTTCCTCGGCTTGCTTCTCGTCTCCTGAGAATCCGCCAAAGGCATCATCAACCTCATCTTCCTCATTATCAGATTCATCAACGTCCATGCCTTCCGCCGCAGCTTTGGGCTTCTTAACGGAAAGATCGCCATCTACTTCATCTTCATCCATCTCTGCGTCACTATCCTCTAGAGCCTCGCCCTCGGTTTGTTGGTCTTTGAGAGGAAGCGTCGGGTCATATGCACCTTGTGTGTTCTGGACGAACGGACTCAAATGAGGAGGCAATGAAGCCCCCGGCGCATATTCGTCTGGTCGCTTTAATTCCTCATCGTTGATACTATCCCACACCCATTGTGGCTGTACGTAGGTACGGCCCGGTACTCTTCGATTCGATGCGAGTTTCTGAGCGGTCTGGTTGTCTTCTTCGCCATCCTCCTCCGTAGCAGCCTGTACAACAGGACGATCCACTATCTGGTGAGTGATGGACGGGTCCAATTCATTGGTTGTGTATGCCCCCTCGCCCAAGACCGAGTCCCATCCGATGCGCTTGCATCCAAAGGCACGCAGGATAAACTCTAACGGCTGTCTAGGGGTTTCCCGAGACAAGTAAAAGGTGCAGTTTGCGAATAATGATCCCGGCTCGCTACCAGATTGCGTAGGCTGGGGCAAAATATCGCCACCAGGCGCAGCTGGAACGAATTTATCTATGACATCGGTCGCTTCCTCTGGTTCTGGAACGGTCTCGGCCTGGTCCGCTTCAACTGCCGTGTTCTTCATCTGCCGAATGAGTTTATTCACTTCGGCCTGGGTCTTAGGGTCAGGTTGAGCAGCAGCGTCGCCATTCGTCAATTGTGCCGGTTCGTTGGAAACGGCTGCGGCATTGTTGCCCTCAATTTTGAAGGCGCCCAACTCGGCAGCTTCGTTATCCTTCTTCTGGTCGAACTTCGGCGGGTACTTCAGGCCCAGGGACGTGTACAGTCTGAAATTGACAAAGCCGAGAAGAGTCATGTAGAACTCAACGAATGTGCCCATGATCCTGAAATCAACATCTCCGACAACCCTCTGGTTGAACTTGTAAGGGACAAGCCATAGAATGTCCTCGCCCTGAATATTGGCCTGGTAGTAGATACCCTTAATTGACAGGAAAGATTTGCGCAAGCTTTGCGAGGCAATGAGGTAGTGTTGAAATTCGAGACACAAGCGCTCGCAGCGGGCGATCATCTTAGCGGGCACCGTAGAAGTGGAGGGAAGATTCGCAAATAGGAAGAGCATGGAGAGGCAGTCGTCGAGGTCGCGCAGAGCGTCAACAAAGGTCGGGTAGCGATCGCGAATGACATGGTCGAGCGTGTAACGCGGTTTTCCCGTCTTCTCTGGTCTGGAGGCATTTTTCTCAAGCCGGCTCGCATCGCTAACATCACCGCGACCAAGCGCTCTGGAAATCTTCTTCTCGAGGCTTTTCTGTTCTCTAAATTTTTGTAACAGGGGCTCGTGCAAAAGAAACTGGATATCTTTGGCGTAGTAAAAGGTAGTCGAGGGCGTGGAGCTTTTGGACACCTTTGTCCTACTCCTTGGCTCCCTAGGGAAGATACTGTGGCGATGTTAGCCCTCGTCGGCGAAAATTTCAGGAGATCTTCTTACCCTTTCCAAATACAAAGCTTTCGAAAGTCTGGGAGGCTGATTTGAAGCTTTTTGACAGCTTGTGTGCGGGTAATGTAGTTTTTGGCAGCACCCGCCTCACCCTTCTTCTTTATACGACCCATTGTGAGGAGTGAATTGCGTTGTGGCTGGTTGAAAGCGCCAGAATCGCAAAATGAGATGGTGTTGAAGGAAATTTTGGGCGATTCCAAGAAGCAACATCTTATCGCTGCTTTCCCACACTAGTCCGCTAATCGATAACAGCGGGGCGCCCAGGTTTTTACCTAAGCGCGCGCTAGTGACACTAGCCCCGTGCGCTAGCGGCGCTTGACCTTGTAGGGCAGCCTAGGCCTGATACGGTATAGCGGTAAGGCATAAAGGGCTTAGGCTTAGTGTGGCTTAAGCTTACATGGTAGACGCTGTACTTCTGTATCTAGTGTACACATTCCCTGGACCGTAAACTCTCGTCGAGGCCAACCATACACAAAACTCCCTCCGGTTCAGGACAATTGCTTACAGACCGAGACGTCTTCTACGATGGAAGCTCGACATAAGGAACGGTAAAATGGGTTTCCAAGACACTGCCGGTCTCTACGGTGCCGCCGCCGTCCTTCGACTTGCACTCGTCACCATATTTCCCACTCTGCCAGACCTCTTGACCAGCCGGGTTGAGGTCTCGACACCTGTCACGAGCTTCAAGCGATGTAAGAGCCCCCAAAGGCCAGGCCTTCATCGCGCTTGAGAAAACACCATCGCTAACGCCCAGCTTCGCTAGTACAAGAGGGACTGTTTTTGTATAATCACAATGTCTCCCCATACGATGGCGGCGTCTACCATCAGGCACCCTTGCTTCTACCCATCCTCTCCCTCCTCCCCGATCCGTCGTCCTACCCTGTCTTTACATACCTCCTCTACATCCTCGTCGATATAGCGAGCGCCGATGCGCTGTACAGAATCGCAGAGTCGGGTGAGGCCGCGGTATCGAAGCATTTCACATCGACGCGCAAGGATAGAAAGTGGAGTGGTTACGTGGTTGCTGCAATGTAAATCCACATGCGCCGCTCTGCCTCTTAGACGCATTGGCTCAGCTAACACATATGGTAGTTTTCTCTTCAACCCGTTCACGATCGCCACCTGTCTAGGCCGGCCAACAAACGTTTTTACGACATGCGCAATCCTCCACGCTATCTCCAAGGCCATATGCGGAAGCCCCCTGACGTCGATGCTAGCCCTCTCCTTCGCCGCGTACCTTTCCATGTATCCGATCCTTCTCCTCCCGCCTTTGGTCCTGCTCGCCTATGATCGGCGGCATCCCTCGAATAAATTCACATCCCTACTACCTTTTGCCGGCTTCACGGTTCTCGTCGTCGCCCTGTCCATCTCAACTCTCTTCGGCGTCTCATACCTTCTCACTGGATCATGGGAGTTCCTCTATTCAACCTACGGCGTTCAACTCACCCTGACAGACTTGACGCCCAATGTAGGGCTCTGGTGGTACTTCTTCATAGAGATGTTTGACAGCTTCAGGTCTTTCTTCTTGGGCGTGTTCTGGTTACATCTTTCCTCGTATGTCGGCGGGCTATCGATACGAATCCGTCCGCAGCCCCTGGCAGTGATTACCATCCTGCTCGGCATCTTCAGTATCTTCAAACCGTATCCTAGTGTCGCAGACCTCAGCCTCTTCCTCGCTGTACTGCCTTTATTCCGACATGTCCTCCCTCTCATGCGGTACAGCTTCTTCGCGGCATCTACAATTCTCTATTCCTCTTTCCTGGGCCCGGCTTTCTACTATCTCTGGATCTTTTCCGGCAGCGGTAACGCCAATTTCTTCTACGCCATCACACTTGTCTGGAGCTTGGGGCAGAGCTTGTTGGTCAGCGACTTGACGTTTGCTATATTGCGAGACGAGTGGGAGGTTGAGCGGCCAGAGATGGCCGGAAAGGAAGTTAGACAAATATAATAGAGAATCACATCGGCCTGTTTCAACGATACCTCAATATGGAGTGCCATTGTAGAGAGAGATTGGCCCAAGCCTGATATTAGAGTAAACAAGTAATGAAAAAGACAAGACATATACAAAACAAAAACTCCAAAAAAAAAAAAAATTGATATTTAGCTGATACGCCTTGGCTCCAGATCTTATAGTGTCTGAAGCTCCAACGCGCCCCGCTTTCGCGTTTGGTGTGGGTATTTCTTTGCGGTCTTGTTCTAGCACTGCTGACCACTACACAGACGGTATGATCCACGGCACATGGGATCAGAGCTCTTCTTGTTGAGAGATTTTTACCTAAGCTAGGACCGTATCTGAACACGGAGGCCCAGGGGTTCGACACTCAGCCCGCAGGCCCACCCCTTCGAGGGGGGTGTGGAAACTTTAGAACTTTGGAGGTTCAACTTATTCCACGTATCAACCCACTGAGCCAACCGTGTACTGTTATTGGAGCGGACTGCAATCCATAATTATATGGTTCTGGGGCAAAGGAAAATGGGCAGGTGCCTGGGTGGTGAATAGGGACTGGCTCTGCGTGGTGGCGGGTGGCTAGGCCTGACACCCCTGAGCCGCCAGTTGACATTCAGGACGTTGGTGTTTCGTATGTAGAATCGGTTCGATTCCTCGTCTGGGCAATTTTGCCATGTTTTTTTAATTTCACACGCCCTAAACCAGCATTGGCGAAGTAGGTCGTGATGTTCCGGGCAGGCAGAGGGCTAGGTTAGATGGAGGATACGGTAGAAGTCAATACTATTGAATCCTGCGCCTCGCCCTTTCCCTCGCCCTTTCGAACGAATGATCCGCGAGTTGTGTTGGGTTAAACAGAATATGACACCCGATTCCCATCTGAACCAACTGACGCCCACACATAGATTGTATGTAGATGTAGGTACACACGAACACTTTCCTTCAGATACATCCGTGTCTCTTCTAGCAATTTCGCCCGCCCTGAAACTCGACGTTTCAACGCCTCCTAGCTTCGTTTACCATGCCATACATATATATGTCTCACCACTGGTGAATAGAAGTTATGGCTCACATGTGTCGAGGGAGTTGACAGTGACCCCTTGTTTCCAGTTGATCATGAGTTCTCATTACTATTTACATGTCTCTATGCGTAATGTGCCACTTACAAGATCGCCGCTCCTCTTACATAAACAACGCGTTCCATTGGTACACAGGGGTAATTTTCTGGAGGCGCTTCTTGTCTAAGGACCCGGACAGACAGACTCGTATGAATCAAACTAAGCATTCTCGAGTTCCCCGGCAACAAAGAGCATTCAAGTGGAGGTTATCTCTTACACACGTGACAGGAGGCAGGGCAACTCGGCGGCATCTATAAATCCGGCAGGCCATCAAGCATAGCACCAATTTCACCAAACCGATATAAGCCCTTTCTTTCGTAGGGCGCCTCGAAGCGATGCATGGCCGCGCCGAATTGAGGGAGTCCACGAGATAGTACCGCGGCGCCGACCGCTGCTACGCCCGCAACGGCTGCCCCGATAGCGAGCAGGATCTGTGCCGAGCCTTCATTTGTCGCACTCTCTTCATCTTCGTGTCTAATACCTCCACGTCGCCACCGCCTCCAACTCTCGCCCATCCCGGCAATACTCTCGATCGCGCCGTCTGCGAAGATACTCATCGTTCTGGGAAAATCTCTCGGTTCAGGATCTCGCCGTGGTAGAATGTAACCCCGAGATTCCATTTCCATTACCTTTAGAAATTGCACAGAGGGCTGACTGTGCGTCATGAGATAACGGGCCAGGATCGGATAGGGTGTTTGTACTCTCATCAAAGCCAGATATCCGTAGGCTAAGAAATCAAGCGAAGAGGGGCTCGCAGTGCCTAGCAGGTATTTGTGCTCGCCTCGCATCTTATCGAGAGTGGTGAAGAATTCCGCTGCTATTTGCTGGAAGCGGATCGCGGTTCTCTGCTCCGGTTCCATGGACCGCCTGGGTCCGAGTTGCTGACGCAAACGCAAAAAGCCTGTCGAGGTGGTCTCGGCGGTGTTCTTCTTGGAAGCGTCTTCGTCGGTTTCAACTTCGGTAGCAATGGATCCCATGCCGAGGGTCTCTGCCAACTCGATGGCGGCTGCGCGTATGGTGGTGGGGATAGTCCATGTCAGGGGAAACGGCAAGAGTGCGGAATAAGCAGGTCTGGTGAGCTCGACCCAGGCATTGGGCGATGCGTATAATGATAATGCTACCAGGCCGGATCCACGCGTGGTGAGATAAGAGGAATAAGCCAGGGCATCCGCCTGCTGTTCCGGCGTGAGATCATCATCGGCGATCTTCTTCGCATATGATGAGACATTCAGCTTCACGTATGATATTATGTTCGAATAGCCAGATATCAAAGCACCGTCATGAATCAGCAGGGGTAGGGTATCTGAGGCGCATATCAGTGGATGACAATATAGATAGACATTGAACGGTATACACTACACACTATACGGAGCACATGTGATTACGGAACTGGACGGTGCTTACGATCTGGGCTGAGAGAGGTATCGCTACTTGCGTTGAGGGTCCACTCATCGCTAGCTAAAATGTGACGGAAAGCAGCAATGGTTGCTAAGCATTCGGCGTCAATGGAATCGAGCCCAAACGCCGGGCCCCAAACGTGTAGTTGGAAGGCCATCTTGGTTGGGGAAGCGAGTAATGATGGTAAGAGTGAGGCCTTTTTTTCGATTGGTACTAGGATCACGAGACAAGACAATGTTCGAATTGGAAGGAAAAGGTAGGTACCTACCTAGCAGGAGCCGAGATAGTTTCGGGAGTATGTCGGGATTGTCGTGAACGGCGTTGCGGGATGCCGTCGCTTCCTGACTGGCGGAAACTTTGGCATGAAGGAACAGGTGGGGCCTGGGGGTCTCGTCCGGTTGGTGGTTTAGGTCTTCAAATCACGTGATGAAACAAGTCTCCGCCTCAATGTGTACACTTAGATAGGTCAAGCTCCCGCGACACACTCAGCACCTTGATAACTTCATAATACTCGGTGCAGACATCTACCGAGGCATATATCACCGCAATTAGGTAAGATAACCTTTGCCAGCCAATCGGAGAATTGTGCGTGTGACACCAAGCCAAAAGTTGCAGGACAGGCTCAAATCAGAATTTCAGGAGGCGGGATAATCTGTGACCCATGCCTCGCCCAATCAAGCTGGACGAGGCCAATGAGGCCACTTAACAAATCTCGAGTGAGGCCTCTTATCTGCCGGGTCGGGTGATTGAACCGCACTTTTTACTCCTCACGAAGACTTGCCTACGGAGAAAGTACATACTTACCACTCTTAGTCGTAACTAAGTTACCCGACGATGCCACCTTCGAGTACGGACGTACTTTACACTCCGTACTCCGTGTTCCGTGTTCCGATCGACGACACGCCAGTAACATAAGTCAAGTCTCATGTTTGTTACAGACGAAGGTACCTGTACGAACACGTTCGCAGCTCACACGCTACGGCAACGGTCATCACGCTGCTTATTCCTACGTACGGCGACATGTATGAGTATGCACGGTAAATCAGTTGCCGGTCAATAACTCGTCTGATTCCGGAAGGTCAGCAATCATGGGCTCGCCAGGTACACCATCATCCGTGGCAACCATGCCTACTATCTACATAGTGTACAGGATGGTCCACAACAACGCCTCTTTTCCTCCTCTCGCCCATCGCCAATTCCCTCAAGTCCTCCCACCGAGGTCCCGTCCCGTACACACGGGTCCTAGACTCGTAGGTAGATGATTGTTAGGGCGCTGCTGTGGCATCACGGGCTCTGGCGCCGCGCCGCGTCCCTGGATCAGGGTTTCGCAATGTGCGAACACGCCACCGGTCTCGTCATCTGGCCAATCTCGGCCCTCTTCGATTTCAGCTGCAGGATGACCGACACCACCACGCCAAGGGGCCTAATGCACCAGAGGGCTAGATAGCCGTGACCTTTGCAAGGTGTCTGCTAGTAATTGCTACTTACTTAGTAACTACTGTAGATCGTGCAGGTAAGTAGCGCTGGTGTCATGTAGGTCTGGTGAGAGGAACAGCTGCTGGCGATTGATAGTCTGCTGAGGTACTATGTAGGATGTGACGCTGCGCTTCAATTTGAGATGAACTACCTACCTGCAACTACAGTCTGTACACTATCTACACTTACTCACACTAGAGACACTCCATTTCACATTGTGAGCATGCCTTGCCTTGCTTCACCTTGCCCTGTTTTGCCTTGTCTTACCCCGACCTCGCCCTGCCTCTCGCCTTGCTCTACCTTATTTCGCCTTACCTCGCCCATTGTTTTCTCTCGGAGTCTCGGTGACTCAGAGCTGTCCATTTCGTCCATTTCGACTCTGGATATTCCCACTTTTCCGGACGGGAACATCCATACGCGCCCGGCTTTGCAGGAGAAAATGTCGTCATGATCCGTCGAGGGACCCGGATGCTACGCTCCATCGCGTCGTCGCATTGAAGTCGTAATTTAGCGTATATGTAGGGTACATACAGGGACAATCTCCCCCACACCTCAAAAAGTCAACAACAGCAAATAATAAGGGGCTTTTTTTTTTTTTTTTTCTCTCTCTTTCCCTTCTTATTTCACCTACTTACCTACTTACTTGCTATGTACACTACCTGGCCATGGCAAGGTGGATGTTCCGTTACATCGCGTCTCTCGCCCCCAACTCTACTGCGACACTGCAATATCTGGTCTCTTTGCCCGCGGGGGGTTTCGTCGAATCGACTCAACACTTGCCGAATCCCGATCAAGTGACATGACAAGCGTTTCTGATGAGGAAATCTTGGCATACGGGCGGAGCGTTTGTCCCGGTCCCTTGTATTCTGAAAACGCTACTTATACCTAGATAGTGTCGTCTGGAGGTAGGTAAGGTATAAGTAGGGTATAGGGTATAGTATTCCGCCCGGGAAAAAAAAAGAAAATAAAAAGGAGTAGAGTTAAGCATAAGAGGAATGTCCATGCAACCGCACAGCACAGCGTATCAGCATAACTACCTACCTCTACATACCCTACTTTGCGTACCGCTCGTTCCTCCCCCTCCCCTTTCCCCTGTTCGAACGATGCCGCGAGGTGGTAAGCCTAGGTCGCATACATAATAAACATGCGTCCAGAATGCAACCGTATGTGTATGGTAAGCAAAGCAAATGAGAGAGAAAGGGGAAACAACAAAAAAAAAAAACCTCGCATTTCATCGGTTTCTTCCCCCCCAACAATGCAAATTTACCATTCATGAAAACATGTGACCTCTCCTTTTTTCCCCCCCTCCGAAGCAAACGAAGGGTCGCATCGCAGTCGTACGACGGGCTTCCTACGCCACCAGGCATATATACGATTTCCTCAACCTTCCCCCTCCCCCCCCAAACATTCCCCAAAGGTTGGTTTGGTAATTATCTGGGAAGGAAATGATCCGCATGAGAGAAGAGGGGATAAGAGCGGGAAGAGTAATCTTAAGTCGTACTTGGGTTGTGCGCCGCTTTCAAAACAATGGCATTGTCGGGAGTAGTTATACAGATTGTATACAATGCGTCGAGTTGCCTACCTACCTAATTACCTACCTACCTAACCTACCTAACCTACCTACCTAAGTCTGAGCACTTAAGACGCAGATAATATTATACTATACTATAGTTACTATATTATACTATACACAGACAGACAGACAATTAGGGCCTCACTTCCGCGCATAGGTAGGTAGGTAACTAGTTATGAGATGATGAGCTGAGTGGAGTCCAAGTTTTAAAATGCGCAGGATTCAATAAGTATGTAAGTAGCGTAGCGTAGGCATCCGGGCCGCGCGCTTCATACTTAGGCTTGTGTGTGTGTTTTTTTGTTTTTTTTTTTCGTTAATCAAGCCCCAACGGTTTTATTAGGCAGGTATTTATTAAGGGTAACATGCCGAGAAGAGGGCAAAATTCATTCATTGGGGGAGGGGCGGGGTTTCCATATTACCATGTAATTTAAACCGAATCTACTGGCTCGGCCGGCCGGTTGGTTGGTTGGTTGGTTGGTCAGTAGGTAGTTATCTGGGTAGGTATTGCCTTGAGGTGATGAGGAACAGGACGCCGGCAAGTGCCAGATTACGAGACCGATGCCAACGTGACTAACCTAGGTTAGGGATGTTTATTACCTATAGACGTGAATGGGGGATTTCCCGTCTCGACGGGGCAGAAAGAGAGAGAGAGAGAGAGAGAGATACAATAACAGCTTGACCTAGGTAGGTAGGTATGCTACGTATGATGGTGATGATGATGATGGCGGGACGTCGGGATTCAGTAAATTTGTAATTAGATATGTGTCAACAAGGACGGGAGCCGCGGGTAAAAAACAAAGAAAAAAAAAAGAAAGAAAAACGTCCAAGTTGGCTAATTTATCCTCATAAACTACCTAAGTAACTTACTTACTGACACTACTCTAGGTAGGTAAGTAGGTACACCATCTACGACGGACGGAGAAAGAGGAAATCGTGTCCACCCAAAACTGGCACTACCTACATACCCTAGAGTCTACTTACTTATTTTTTTTGGTCCCTCATTCTGTAAGATTAGGCAGTCTCCAGTAGATAGAGTACCATTGCATTACTTAGACCAGGTAGGTTTAGATTCGTGTGTATGCGACTATCCCTAGATAGATACAGTATCTAGACAAAAACTGTATCTATCTACCTAGTGTAGTATAGTGTACTCTAGGTACTCTACTGTACTGTAAGTACCTACTTACAATTACATTATATGTAGCGTGCCGCGCGCGAATACCGAAATAGGTAGCGGTACTTTTTTTTTTTTTTTTTTTTTTTCTTACATTACATGACCTGCGTATTCGGTTTTAGAGAGGGAGGGGAGAGAGGAAGGGCGGAAATACGTTACAGTAAGTAAGTAGGCATGTGGACCGCAGCTCGGACGGGGGGGGGGGGGGGGGGACGGGCGGGAGTTATTCATTCCATCTTCTTTCCCGGGTTCAGGTTAAGGAAAGTATTCGGTAGGACATTCATTCATTAGTGAGGTGTAATTAGATAGGTGAGATATGAAGAGAGAGAGAGAGAGAGAGAGAGAGAGAAGTCCCGATGACCACACAGATTGTCTCAATAATGACGCTTCCCTTGGCAGACTTGAAACCGAGACAAGAACAGACCCCTTCTTTTCTCTTCTCTTATACTTGCCTAAACGCAGAAATAGAGATGCGACCAAATGCGGCGGGATCTATCTAGTGTAGGTAGGTAGTAGTGTAAGTAGTGTAGATATCGTTCAAGTGAATACTTACACTAGATAGTGTAAGTCCCAGATTCAGGACACAATGTCTTGTCTAATTAGTCCCATGTAAGGGCAGCCCATATATGAAGGAGGAGGAAAGAGAGATAGATAGAGAGAGAGAGAGAGAGAGAGAGAGAGGAGAGACCCCCAAACAAAACAAAACAAAATAAAACAAAACGAAGCGAAACGAAACGAAACGGTCGCATGCATGCATATTACAGGGAAGAGGTAAAATGATGGAACAATCTGACGCACATTCCCGAAATGGGCTTGACTTACAACCCCCCCACACAAGCACACACACACACACGCACGAGAGGGACAGTAAAAAAGGAATTGTTTTCAACGACAACGATGAACAAAAGGAAATTAGACTTCGGATTGCTCGAGACCAGGAACAAAGACCAAGAAGCAAGAAGCGAGGACAAGACAACAAGCTCGACTCGAAACACGCGCGTTGCGCCCTCGCGCACACACTCGATTACACGTACCTACACTACATACACACCACATTCACCGTTTAAGCATCAAAAAGGGAAGGGGGGGCGAGAGGGGCAAGCAAAAAGTAAGGCAGAGTAAAAAGTAGTTAGTTGGTTTGTCTCTTTTTTTTTTTGTTTTTTTTTTTAAAATTGAATTGGCATGATCGTATTTTGTTTCTGTCATTCCATTATTCCAAGCCCCGTTAAATAGAAATGAGTTTGTTCGTAAGATGGGGGACGTCGGGCGAGGTGTGAAGAATAAATCCTTATTCTCTTGTCTCTCTCTCACTCTCTCTCACTCTCACACACACACACCAACCAAAACCCGCCAATGCCCCCCCATAGAGTTGTAAAAAATAAGATAAAATAAAAAATTCCTCTCTCCTTCCTCTCTCCAATTGGGGTATCCTATCTCGCCTTTCCTTCGCCGGGCCTTGATAAAGGAAATAGATAATAATAAAAAAATAAATAAAAAAACAAATCGGGGGGGCTTTTTGCCACATTTTGTTTCCTGTTCCGACCATGCTTTCTTGTTGTGTTGATATTATACAAGATGAAAAAAAAGTTAGAAGAGGGGGGAAAAGGAAAAAAAAAAGTGAATCCTGGTTTCTTCATGCCTTCTGTGACCGTCGTATATCCGTGATAATAAGAAAAAAGATATGTAAAGAAAAAAAAAAAACATTCCACATGTCAAAAAGGAAGACCTATCGCGCACCGCCTCCCACCCCGGGTTGCGTCGCGACGATTCTTCCTTTCGAGGTTCCCCCCACATGAAAATGTTTCGTCTGTGGTTGTTGTTGTTGTTGTTTGAATTAATTATAAGGGTTGGGTGCCGTAGGTAGGTTGTATTATTACAGATGCGCCCCCCAGGTAGGGAGGGAGGGGGGGCGCAAGAATGGAGGAAGGTTGATGTCTCCGTTGAGCCAGCTCTTGGAGAAGTTGAGCTTGGTCATGGCGGGGAGGTGTAAGTTGCGATGCGATGCGATGCGATGCGATGCGATCAATGAGTGGGTGAGAAGAACGCGTGCCGGTCGTGCGAGAGACCTCGACCGACTTATGAACGGAGAACGAAAAGATTCGTGAGAATTCCATGCCATTGGTTCAATTGGTCGTTGGTTATCCAAAAAAAAATCCAAAAAAACAAAGCTGGAGGCGAGGCGCAGCGGTATCCCGAGGTTGAATTGGTTCCCGAGTCGTGTCGTGTAAGTCCCAATTCGGAGGCGCCGGAGAGAAAGAGCGGGAAAACCCCCAGGGCAAAGCAAATTGCGACCACGGAAAGCTCCGGTTACTTGATGCGGGCGGTCGTCAAGAGATTTGTTGAATTGTTTTTTTGTTTGTTTTGCGCCGTTCCGTCCTCGGGACTCAATGATTAAAGCCGTTCGATAATTAGAAAAAAACCCTGGACTTTGCTGCTTGCCCCTCAACTGCCGAGGTGGAAATCCTCTAGCTGCTCTTGGGCAGGGGAGGGAGGGGCCGGCTCGGGGGCGGGCCCGGGCAAGGCGGGAGTTGCGAAGGGCGCTGAGCCTGATTCTCGAAGTCTCGTGTGGAAGCAGCCATTGTTGATGTTGTGGTTGTGGTTGTGGTTGTGGTTGGTGGTTAGGGGCGTCAAGCCAGATGTTGTAGATGTAGTTGTAGTTGTAGTTGTAGTCGTTGCTTGATGTGGGCCGGTATGAACCGAGGCGTAGGTGGCAAGGTGGTATGTGAGCTTGAAGCTTGAAGCTAAAAGGTGTTGCTTGGTCAATGTCGGATCTGGAGAAGACTCGAAGAGTGAAGTTTGTTATATCGCTTTGATGTGATGATTCTGGAGGAGACCAGGGCGAAGGCATTTGGTCGAGGAGGGGGGAGCAGAGGTTTATGTATGTGCCGGCCTCGATATACGCTACATAATACACTACACTATAGGAAAAAAGTAGTGTAGGCGGGTATGTATGATGATCATTCTCCTTGTGTGTGTGCTTCAGACTCATGAGAGATGGGCAAGAGAGAGAGAGAGACATGGTGGGTCGCTGCTGGTTTAGCGTGGGTGGTGTAATTTGGCATCGTGTGTGTGTGTGTGTGTGTGTGTGCACATGAGGTTACAATTCACAACTTACGAGTAACGAAGCAACGTACCCAAGTATACACCGCCAAACTCAAAATCACCGACTACACTACACTACAATCTGTACCGGGGGAGATACATTCGGTACCTCTTCCTCTTGATTCCGAAATTGAGCATCTTGTACCGAATGTACAGACTGTGAGTACGTAGTCGATACAGACTGTACTATGTACACACGGTAGGTTCGGGGGGCGTAGCTACAGACGAGACTAAATTGCAACTACGGATTAGCGTGCGGACCAGGGGACAGGCAGGGACAGGCAGGGACAGACAGGGACATGATGGACATGATGGACGGGAAAGAGGCGAAGCCAGGTGAGTTGAACAGGTACATGCATGTGGGGCCTCACAGACCCTCAGGCCCTGAACAACGACAATATGTAGGTACCGTAGGTAGTGTGTAGGTAGGTAGTATAGGCAGGTACTGTACGTAGGTAGGTACCTACTTACAGTACCCTATAGACAAATAAAGTCAAAAGCAGATCATGGCTTGGCGCTTAGCTTCAGGTACCAGGATAAAGTTTGGGCGTGTTATCCAGGTGGCTTGCTGATCCCTGTGCTCTCTTGTTCTTGTTTACCACTATCTAATCCCCACTGCGTACTTACATACATAGGTACATGATACGCGCCCATTGTCTTGTCTTATGTCACTGCGTTGCGAAGTACTCTACATTCCTGGCTTAGAGAGGGACAAACCTGAAATTAGATAGGACTGCCCACCCTAAAATAGTCCAGACGTAGTATCGCGCGCACATTCACAACACTCACACATTGGTCGGCAATTGTAACCGCGCAACAGCGAGTGTGAATGGGAACCTCTCGTCGCCAATTTGTCCCCGTATGTGTACAGACTGTACGGACTACGGACTACGGACTACGGACTTATAATAATAGGCCTCATCATATCTGCGAACAAACATGTGAGCAGTCACGTAACATATGGCCATTCGATAGATAGGCAATGAGGCAACTCAATTCGACATGAATCTCACGATACCTACCTATCCGAATACCGTAGGCGAGAGCCGCCTACCGAATCTTCCCTCCATAACCACCCCCAATGGCATGATTCGTCTTGTTTTTTGTCTGAAGTTTGAACCGGGATAGTGGAGCCTCATTGCTTACCACCCCCGGTAGCAAAATGAACGACTGCCGGTACCTATCTCGTATAGGTATTGGTCATCGCAATTGTTGCACTTTTCAACAATCCTAAGCTATACCTACTGCCTACCATAGAGTGCACATTATTGTCGGATAATAATACGTACGGACTATGTAGATAGCTAGTGGGAGGATTACCTACAACCTTGAACCATCGGCTGAGAATCGAGAAATGGCTTGTAACCTACCGTACGTAATCCATCTGTAATGTCTAATTAGGCCCTTATCGGGTTAATTAGGAAGCTCCAGCGGCGATGAACTATCTAGTTTTTTTTTTTTTTTTTCGCCCGAAAGGTATCGGCGAAGGTAGGTATCTATCTAGCGTATACTTGGAGGACCCCTAACGCGGCGCATTCCGCTACGAATTAGGTATACCTACCATTCTGCCAACCGAGATAATGCCATACAAAAAGACCTCCCTATTGGAGTCCTCCGAGACATTTTTAATGTCATGCTTACGCAGCGGTGTGGAAAAAAAAAAAAAAAAAAAAAAAAGAAGAGAGGGTTGATTTGATTGCATCTCAATGAGACTTTGTGTGTCTGACCCATGGCCTGGTAGATAACGAGGTCAGGTGGCTTACCTAGCAGTATCGTTACCCTACGTCCGTAGTCCGTAGGGGCCTACAGTCTATCTACAGATTAATTACATAGTATAATTCCGTCCATCCATACTAGTATGGGCACTATTAGCTGCAGCCTTACAACAAACACGATAGTGCTCCCGGACAAAGATGTGATGTGTATATCAAAATACTCGAAAGTGTAGCTATTCCGTTCATAGTTACCCAGCTGACAAACTTTTACTTTTTTGTCGATGCCGGGATGAATTCGTGTGTAATCGTCAATGCTATCACTGGACGTTGTTTCTATTGTTTATAGTATACAGACTACGAACATAACTGTTAGCACTCTATCAGATCTACCCATCTAAGTATATAAGTAAGTGCAATGTAGTCTACTGCAAACGGTAGCGTGATGAGCTAAGCTAACAGATTGCCTCAATTCCGCTTCCTCGTCCTCTTCCTCTTCCTCTTCTCCTTCCCCTTCCTTCAGGCGGTTGTTTGAACGCGGTAACGTCGTATCGCTTACATGCTCAGCTCATTTTGAACCGCGCCAGGGCGTCACCCGTTCCAGCTCGCTAGCAGCGCAAGGCAACTCGGAGTTATCAAAGTAGGCGTCTAACTCGAGGCTCACCCTCCGTATTCGCCAGCGCTTTCCAAGTCGAATTGTGTCAACGGGTCACTGTAACTGCATCGTTAGACACATGCCCCCCGGTCTGCTGAACTTAAACATAACCCACCTATCTAGGCCTTACACTGCCTCCTCATACATAAGATGGGATTGTCGATCATCTGCGATATATACCATGAGTCTGTACGGGTAACAAGACAAGGGTCATGAGAGACAATTAACGCCCCTTGGGTACGAAAGCATGCAGTGCACATCAGTTGATCGCTGTTTGTCAAGTTTCAGCTTTCGGGTGAGGGCAGATAGCAGCAGATCGGTCTAACCGACTGTGCAGTCTGTATTAGCCCGCGACTCACCCATAGTTTGCATAGGCCTCCTTCTGGGATCACGCATGGTACTGATTGGGTCGTCACAATATGTAGTTGGCTAGTGCAATAGGGCTGGGTAGGGGTTGCCAAGGACACAGTCTCAATTTTTCTGCCATCTTGAGATATTTCAGTAGGTATAACTAACTGTCTCATGGTATATACCATCGACGGCAACATGGTGTGGAAAAGTCATACGGAAGACCGGCAAGGACGGGAATACGAACGAGAGTTCCTTCATGAAACCCGTGAACAGACAGTGACGTGCTACGGGATATACATAGAAACTCTTTCAATTTCAATTTTGAATTCCGTAGGTACTCTACTTACGGACGCTAGGCTATAATTCCCTTCACTACGCTCTTTATGAGTTAATTCGCGATAATGTGCCGTGATCTCTCTCGGGCAAATACCTACTTACGGGTGTCTGTAAGTATAGCGACATAACACGTTCACAGCGCATCATGTAACTATTATGAGGCACATATTGTATGAAGTAATACCTAGATAGGGAGACCCTGAATCTACGGCATAGTGTACATAGGGGATGGGATTCTCCAGGTGGATTCGTATTTGCCCACTTCGCTCTCGTGGGTAATCTCCCAACGCGAAGCCAAAAAAAAAGAGAAAAAAAAAAAAAATTTAGGGTCAAGAAGGAAAAGGTAAGATACCCGCGCATGATCCTCTGAGATCTAGCGTCGGCACGAAAGGAACCAACAGCCGGAGGCAAATTACCAAGGTAGGGCAAGGTCATGTATAATTCAGGGAAAGAGAACTTCGGCGCCGTGATTGCCGAGCCGAGCAAGTGTAAGTAAGTAGGTACAGTGGGTCACAGAAAGTGACGCTCGATTTTTTCAAGCCAAATTTTGGGCTCGAGTAAAAACCACGACGAAGGCACGTAAAATGTAGATATAATTTAGGAAAAAGAATCTATGCAATTGCCGGTAATTTTTTAATGTACGCCCAGTTTTCTAGGGCATTATATTGTCATTTGCACGCGAGGTGTTGATTCTTAAAGGTGGTCTTTTTTGCAACAAGTATGAGCGAGCGTCACTTTCTGTGACCCACTGTAGGTAGATAGGCAGATAGGCAGATAGGCAGATAGGCAGATAGGTAGGGTGAGTAGATAAGGTAAGGTAGGTAATAAGTAGAGAAATATGTCGTCGGGTAGACCTGGTCTTCCTATTGGTCAGTCAAATGGAAAAGAAAAAGTCAAAAGCTTCTAGAAGAATTCCATGTATTAACACTTTTCTTGGCGCCAAGCCCCCGTTTTGTTTATTACTTTCGATTACAAGGGAGGGAAGGAGTTTCGGGATTTGCGCCACAACCCGTTTAATTAGGGGACCGTCACCCAAAATCACAAAACACCAAAGACACCAAAAACACCATCAACTATCCCGTCCGTCTGTCCGTCCGTCCGTCCGTGCGATACGAGCATTATATTATATCATCACATTCAATCACCAACAAAATCTGATCTACTTCTCTATGTCATGCCATAATTCGCCATATCTTGGGACACAATTTTGCAAGCTTCCCCCCCCCCCCCCCCTTGAAACAAAAACGTCAAAGTGTACCGTAGTCCATCTTTCTGAAACGAGATCCCATTTCCTCCTTTCCCGGATTCCTGGTCGACGCTAGAATTCGAACGAACGCATCCCCTCCATGAATTAGTGTACGACGGTCACCACGTAAGTAGATAGTAATAGTAGGTATAGGTAATCCGTAATCCGTAATCCGTAATACCATTCATTCTTGGGGACAGATTACAATTATTTCATTGGTAAGCCAATCAGCGAGTCAGAAACGAACGGTATCGTTTTCTAGTCTTTCTTTTCGAATACCTTTGCGAATAGGTACCTTTTCCTTCTCGTTTCGATTCGACTGGTCTTTTTCTTTTTTTTTTCCCTCATCCTCCGGGCTTTTGTGGGGTGGGGTTTTCGCCCCTCGAATATGACGATGACGACTCGCGAGTACATAGTAGAAGGAAAAAAAAAACTTTTCTCTTCCTTGGGATCAACTTGATCATTGGTCACATGTCCTAACTCCTACCCGCTGATAACCTACCAACCTACCTGCCTACCTACCTACCTCATGTGTAGGTACATATCGGTACAGCAAATTGTCATCAAAGGAGGACAACACTAACCTACGCACAGAGTAACTGTTTAGCATAAACTACGGCGGTCAAGTAAGCGGTACACCTGTTAACGAAGCGCAGAAGAATTCGCTTCAGACTCGCTGCCTGCAACAACCCTATACACAACATGTGCAAAGCAGAGCTCCTACTTAACTTCGTTTGCCGTCTTGGTACCCTTCGCTCTCTGTTCCGATTGGTGAGCGGGGTGTTGGGACCAGCAACGCCCGCCACAATCCACGGGACCACACTGAACCACCAAAGCATCTTGGAAATCCAGGAGGCGGCAACATTTCGGGAAGCCTGGAATATCTCGGCATCGCAAAAGTCGTAGATTACCCCCGTTTCTTGGCTCACTCTGCATACCCTAGTTCTGCCCTAGGATTCAAACTGATGAGATTACGGATTACATATGACCCCTATAGAAGTGCAGCTGTGTTGAGGTAGGTTAGGTATGATACGAATGAAGCTCATTTTCTTCCAATTACCGGCACATCTGTGACCTCGAAGCGTTTCACATTTATTCTTGTGCAATTGACTCTCTTTTCGGGTGCCGTACCTATCTAGTCCTACTTATACAATCGTTCTGCTAGCCGAATGGCCGACGGATAACTCAGTATCTACATACCTAGCAAGTAGAACTTTGGCCGGTGATCTTTCTTAGCGTTGTTAGTGATCAACGGGTAAAATACAGACTGTAAAGTGGGACGAACCTATCTAACCTACCCAGGTAAGTAGGTAGATAGCTGAGATAGGTACTTAGGTAGTATTATTCAGCACTACCTACTTGACACGCTACAACCCCAAGTTACAACAGCATTCAGGTCTCCCGAGTCCCCTCCCAAGTCAGGGCTAACTAGGGCTGTCAGCTCGGGTGTACCTGAGCTAAAGGTGCTGCTGAGCTAAAGGTCCACTATAAACGCCGGGCGGTGGTCAGCGCCTGTAGATAGGTATTACCTGCTTGCATGTCATTATCTATCTAACCCTACAGGGCATTTTATCTTCTAGGACCTGCAGGACTTGTTGAGGAAAGGAAGGGAAGGAGGAGGGAAGGGAAGGGAAGGAAAGGGAAGGAAGCATCATCACCATCACCATCATCATTCCCTTCCCTCCGTCCTCGGCAGGTATTACCCATCTTCTACCTACCGAGTCATCCCTTGCGCTCATCGATGTGAACCACACTCGATCGCATTAAAATGCCCCCCCTTCCCCCCTTGATCACAAATTCCTACGCAGAGACATCACGATGACAATACATACGCCGCACATGGTGCATTCATCTTGCTACCTATCCCTAGGTACCATCGATTACACTACGTCTGTCCACGTGTTTTTTCTTTTTTTTCTCGCTGACCACCAGAAACCAACCCCACGAGCCGACAATGGGGTTGGCGCTCCGAAGAGGTTGCTAGGTTAAGGTAGTGTGGTGTAGGTAGGACTGGGAATTGAGGGCGCCAATACGGAACTGTCGGGCCTTTGATGATAATTCTCACCACACACATTTCCCATTTTTTTTATTATCGCATCCTACCTATTGTCGTATTTCTTACATACTGATAGGCAGGACTGGCATAGGATACCTGGTGGATTCTAGCACAATGGCGCTAATGTGCAAAAGACTCAAGACGGACAAGGCATGGCCTAGATAGGTACTTGAGCCCTTTGAAAGGAAATGTTCTGCGCCGCATACACTACGTTATACTGGTGTTATAGCGGATCTTGGTGGATGTAAGCGGCGCAAAACATTCTTTTCTGAATCCTTCGATTCGTCCCGTACCAACTATCTAGTGCCGGTACAGGTACCTACTTATCTACCTACTCGAGCGGTTCCCAGTTCTTCCCGCTTGCATACGAGTCCCAAAAGATCCTCAACACCCTGCGGGCGAGGTAGCATCCTGCAAGAACTTTGTGCAATAATTCGAACACGAACCGAAGTCCACGTGGGAAACCGGGAATACCTGGAAACAGAACGAGCAGAGCTTGCAAGACCTACTGTAGTGTAGGTAGCAGGGGGTGGTGACCCACCACCACTAAAATGCAACGAAGGATGCTGGAACTTGGATGCTGGAACTTGGATGCTGGAACTTGGAGCTGGGACTTGGAGCTGGGATTTGGAGCTGGGAGCTGGAACTGGAAATGCAGGCAGTTTCACACGATAATGCTGTAAGGTCATGCAGCCGAAGGCACAAAACCCGCAGCGTGAGAAGAGTGTGAAGAAAACATGCATCAATTTTCATGGGTTTGGGGATCACGGGGACAGGACAGACGAGACCCCAAATGCAAGCATGCATGGTCAATGCAAGGCAAGCCGAGTTGAGTCTGGTGAGGCGTCTGGAGTCAACCAAAATGTGATGTGATGTCCCGCAGAAACGGCCCGGTGGCTGTCTCGCTGCTTCGCGGGGTTCGTTACATACTAGGTACCTAACCTACCTATTACCCTCCTTTTGAACGAACGAACGAACGACCGACCGACCGACCGACGGCGTGATGCATGCAGCTGGCTCGCGAACCGTGGGAATGAGTTAGTCTGGTACTTTGAGCTCCACCATTGAGATCATTGATGGAAATCTTTTTATAGCTTCTAGCTTCCCGGTGGCCTCATGAGACATGAGACTAGGTACCTACTATGTAGATACACTAGGTAGAGTGCAATTGGACGTCCACACTACCTACTACCTACCACGACCTACTAGATATTACATGGTGTAGATAGGTATGTACCTTTAGAGGCGCCCATCGTATACGATGATCATCGGACCTTGGGTAGTATTGGGATTATAAATGCTCAAAAGCATTCAGCATTCTTCTACCAGCGATGAGACAGACAGGCGAGACAGGCAGACGAGGCAGACGAGACAGACGTTCAAAATGCTACGTCCGTACGGCAGTTGCTACGTAAGTAGGTCTTAAATACCTATCTATCTAATTATTACTTTGGAGTCAGGCCGCATATTGCAATCACAGTGGTTGGATGCGACGATAGCTTCCCGACAGAAATATCTCAACACGTAAGGTATCTATCTCTACAGTATTACATACCACATACCCTAAGTAAGTAAGAGACAACCCCGACCCAGTCAGCACTGACGCAGGTCCGACAAGTACTTATCTATCTACTTAGGTTACTACTCTATGTAGTCTACTAACCTTAGTTAAGTAGTAATTAGATAGGACAGGTTCAACTCGGCCCTATCACGCCAAGAGAAAGAGCACATGATCAAAACGGAGGGCCGGCCACATTCCACGAACAAGAGGGGACGAGAGGAGAGAGGAGAGAGGATCCTCATCCCTCTCTGCCTATCCACTCACTCTCATTTGACCGTTCAACGTTGCGGTTCAGTCCAGGGGGGGCAGGTTCCCTTGTCAGACGGCCGAACCCAAGTACAGCAGAGACGTCATAGGCATAAGCAAGCAAAGCAACGAGTCGAGTCGAGTCGAGTCGAGTCGAGTCGAATCGGCCCAATGCCAAACCCCTGACGTTGCATTGCAGCTGTTACCCCGCTCCAGCTGAGTCCTGAGTCCTGAGTCCTGGCAAGCAGGCATGAGGTTACTTAGAGTCGGCGTTAGTCGGGTTCACGATACTTACTTAGCAAGGCTACTGTCTTACCTACCTACCTAAGTACATAGTAGGTAAGGTATAAGGTAAGGTAGGTAGGTAGGTAGGTTAGTATGTACACTACGAGGTTTAGGTACATCTAGGGAAGTAAGTTGGTATCTAGATAGGTAGTAGGTAGGTATGCAACAGAATAGGTAGCTACATACATAGTAGGGCACCAAGATAGAGAGTAAGTTAACGCGGGTGCGCGCGATTCGCGAATCGGGAACAGGGCTCAAAAAACATCGTGCATGACTATATATGATGGGTAGGTAGGTAGACGAGGGTTAGGTAGCTAGCTTGGGCAGTGTAGGAGTGGATTTGTCGGGCGATACGCAAGGACAAGGACGAGCAGTTCGTGAGATGGGACGTTGAGAAAGAGGAAATCCGACAGTATGGTTACGCCAAGGCCAGATAGATAGATGCCCCCTTGCATTGTCGCCCTTTAAAAATAGGTCACTGGTACTTCTTATCTAGGCAGGTCGTTTTTTGTAGGGTAGGGTAGGGTAGGGTAGGTGAATATCTAAGCAGACACATTACATCACATTACAATGTGTAGGTACAGTCTGTAATTGAAAGAGAATCTTCTGACGGGTATGTATGTATGTGTGTGTGTACCTACCTAACTTATCTGCCAAGTAGATAGATGAAAAAGGACTCTTTACTTATGTAACTAGATACTTGATGGGTTTTGCCAAAAGCAAAAAAGAATTGGAGGTTGGTTGATAACTAACTGGTTGTCCTTTAGTGTATCTCGACCCATAACTTAGTGCATAATACGGTGGTAAGTAAAAAACAGAAAAAAAAAAAAAACTGGTCTAGATAAGTTAGTATGGGTTTTAGGTCGTGATGGCACATACAAACCATTCCAAGTAGGTACCTATACTATCTACCCCTGATCCGATGACGTCGGATCACCGACGGTAGTGTGTAGTGTAGTGTAGTGTAATAGTATACCTACTTAGTGTAGGTACTTATAACTAAGTGTAGGTAAGGTAGTTAAAGACGAAGAGAGTGATGAGTGAAGAGTGAGAGTGAGAGCGAGAGTGTGAGAGAGATAGACCCATGAGATCCCATCGGACGGTACGCTAGGTAGGGTATAAGGTACAATACATGATATATGAACCAAGCCCGCGAAGCCATCCATCTATTCGTGTGTGTTATTGTATAATACTAGTTTAACTAATAACTTTACATATCTACAGTAGATACCGGAACAGGGCAATGTGCGGATCATACCAAAGTCCGCTCGTTGCTGAATACTCAACTATAGGCGGCGCTCAACCCCGTGATTATCTGTAAGTACTTACACTATACAGCGAAATGTACGGACGTACGAGACTCAAATTGTTAATAATAGTATATAGTATAGTATAGTATAGCATGCGGTGAAATGTGTGAGGTAACTAGGTATACACATATTCGGATCATTAATGTATGTAGACATCTAGATAGTCTATCTATCTAGAGAGCCAGCGCCGTGGTTTCTTGTTTTTTGTCTCAGTATGTATGTATTGCCCCCGCCGCCGCCGGACGAGTCGCCGACCTGCCAAATCGATGTCGATATGATAGATGACGCCCGCGGGTTTCTTTGGTCGGGTAATAACGGGCGGATACGTATAGATTTGGATGGTATACCTATTGGACTACGTAGTAGGTATGTACTATGTATTGATAATACATCACCACTTGACTTGGATGTATACCTACTACCTATACACTATCTATCTATCTATCCAAGTACACTAGGATGCCGGTATTGGTATTGAATACGATGGATAGGATGGGATACGATGGCCCTACACTAAATGGGCCACTTTACGTAAAGTCGGTCGTGATGTTACCTGTTTCGTATGTAGATAGCGTCAAGGAATTACCCAAGGGCCAACCTAGGTAATCTGTATCTATCTAGTTTTTGCTCATCATCGAGAGTAGTCTTATGTACTTGAAAATTCTCTGACAGGTCAGCCGGTGATGATCCTTCGTTGCCAAGATAGATGATACTTAGATACCTAGATAGTTAAAAATCATCGGGCAAAAACTATCTATCTATCTAATTACCTATTCTAGTTATTACACTCTCTTCCAATTGGATCAGGTACGCTTTTGTTTTCTTGCTTGATTTTCAAGCTTCATGAGGAATCCCTAATCCGGCCGGCTACATGGTTAATATACCCCATGGTTAATCAATTAAGTTGTGGTGATGTGTGGTGGCTCATATCGGCGCAAGGTACGATAGTTATTGTAGACTGTAAGTATACATAGTTAGTAAGATGCCGTTAATTCCGCACTGGACTTTTTGTTTTCTTTTTTATCTATGTATCTAGGTAAGTATTTATTTATTTACTTACTCCGCACGACCGAGATTACGCCTACTTTTCAAGCCTCGATGTCGAGTACATACATAATCATGTATGTATACCTTACTGATTAGGTAGTATGTAAGTATTATACGTTAGTTATCTAGCAATACCAGATGTCTATCTGTCCGTCCGTACAGTTGGTAGTAAATAATTAGTCTATATAGTAATTGACAGATTTCGCATCACGCGGCCGCTGAAACTAATCACATTCTTCATTTTGGATTCGTGACGTCGTGAGTGGCGAGACGTCCCGAATGGCCTGGTCCTAAGTATCTACGTAGGTACGTACATAGCATACAAGTTGAGTTGTGTGTACCTTTTTTTTTTTTTTTTTCATGATATTTCATCTACCCATCTAGGCATCTACCTAACCTAGTGCAAGGGGCGATGACGCTTGAGATGAGTTGTTTATAGTTGGTACCTTACATGTTTTAGTTTCGAGATAGCTTTAGCATGCGCACGTTAGAGATTCCGTGTACGTATTCTCGTTCTAGAGTGGAACGAACAAACCTAGATAGATAGTTATTCTCACTCTGAAGCAAAAGCGCCTGTTTGATGGTCGACGTCGTTGCCCAGACCGAATGATCATGGAACTCGAGATAATACACTATCTAGATAGCTAGCCAAGATACATGTCTTTTTCACAGACCTCGCGTACTTGCGCTGATGGACAAATAGGGAAGACTTGATGGGTTTCGTGATGGGAGTTCAACGCGCACTTCCTCTTTTCTTTTTTTTTTTTTTTTTTACTTGGATTTGCGTCTTTTTCTCTCTTGCCACCGGCATATCATGTGGTCCATGGCGGCAACTGGGAAGAAGTACATCACGGAATAAACCGATTACTGATAGACTATCTACCACAGAAACACATCTACCGTAACCCCAGGCTTGATAAACGAATGCGAGCATTTGTGGTTTAATTGATCCGCAAATGGGTTCAAACCGAGCAACTTTTTTTTCCCTCCCCAAATGCCCATCAAGACTAGGTTAGGTGGCCTACCAGCTACGGTTCCCTAGTGTTACAGCCTGTTTTTTTTTTTTTTTTTTTTTCTTCTTCTTCCCTCTTCGGCCAAATACGCCCTATGACGATGTCTTTACGTCAATATAACGGAACTTTCCATGCATTTGTTCATCTCTCGCTACTATTTCGGTATCTCCATCTATCTAGAGAGAGAGAGAGGACAACACGCTAGGTTAATGGCTTTTTTGCAAGTATAGAACATTCCGACAGAGTCTAAGTAGAATATCTTAAGTATCCAAGTAGGGCGCCTATCTATCCATTCTGTCTATCCATTCTATCTATCTAGAAAATACAGCCCCCAAAAGTACACACAGATACAAAGAGGGTCGCATGTGTTGGTATTTCACTGCACTTCTCCTTGTACCTACGAAGTCTCCCCATCACCGACTCATCCCGGATGAGGGACACTAAAAAACACGCATCCATCCAGTCCTTTCCTTCTTCGTCTACAGCCCTACGAATAGTATCTAAATGAAACACGAAGAAGGGGGCACATCAGTCAGTCAGTTCAGGTACACTAAACTAGATACTAAGTAAGTAAGTAGATACCTCCTTTCCTACCCGAAGCACGGGACGAGAGTGAGAGTGAGAGTGAGCGCGAGCGCGAGCGCGAGTCCGTCGGCTCCCCCTACTTATGCCCCCATCGGCTGTTGTCGGTGCCGGGCACGGGTATGGACATCGGCCACGAACGATGACCACGAGTAGCCCGGCCGAAGCGGCGCGGGAAATAGGCAGGTAGGCAGGTAATTAGCCCGAAGGTGGCATGTAAAAAGATTGCCCCTACAAACTACCTACCTACCTACCTACCAGGATTCAACGAATGTGCATGTCTACTTATCCATTTGGCGTGAAAAAAAAAAAAAAGTCATCTTAACAGGTCGAGCCGGGGCTGTTTGAGAACTAATTACGTTGGGGCAGGGAGAAGTTAGAACTTCTTCTCTGCGATGAATTTGCCTCATCGGTTCCTATTCCGGCTAACTAATGACCGCCGGGCGACGCCGTTTCGGGCCAAGAATAGGCAAAGAGGTAAGGCGAGGTATAACTAGTATAAGGCGGTAGGTCAGCTACCTAATACCTACCTACCTACCCACCTATTCATCTACGTAACTGGTCATACTAAGTTAGCTAGATATCCCGTAATCTTTCCTTACCCTAGATAGGCATCTAACCTACATAACTTAGGTATTTAGTTATGAACCTCTTTGGAAAGAAAAAGAGTCGTTCTCGTTGTGAAATCTACGTCATGGCCCTTCTTCCCGAGTGTCCTTCACCGGCGGCCCCGTTCATGAAACGGATCGACACACGCATCCCCGCCCCGCCCCGACCCTCTCCTCCTTTCCCCCTTCTTTCTCTCTTTCATACTTGTGTACCTACTCACTCACTCAACTCAACTCAGGAACCTACAAGGTAGGTATCCATAGCTTTCTCCACACTCCCCGCGATATCACAGCCCAGAGCTGATCTACCTACCTACCTACCTAGTGTAGATAGAGGCACTACAAACATACATCAATCAATCCATCTTACGTGCAACAAAATATTCAAAGACACGATAACTAACTAACTTGAACGTCACCTATACATACCTAAGTACTTGATTTCCATCGCAAAACCCAATCGACCCTGATTCGTCTAGTTAATGAATTAGGCAGTTTCAAGATATATATATATTTATATATTTATATATAATTTACCTAATTACTCTCTCATACGTCAAGGTTTTTTTTTTTTCTGACAAGACACTTCATTAATCTATTCACCCACACACACACACACACGGGGCATGTCAGCTGAGTCTCCTAGATATAGATATAGATAAAACGTAGTTATCAAACAGCGTGAACATCACGTTAACGTATATAGATCTGGGGGGGGGGGGGGGGTTATTATTATTATTATTTCTTGCGTAAAAAGATCACGGCATCTTTAAAGAAAGTCAGTCATGTAGTTATTAGGCCTACACCGCACAAGTAAAATTCTAGATTCAAGGTGGTCGGTCCCATGTTTAATTCAATTGTTTTTTTTTTTTTTGCTGACGTGAAACACTTCCCACGACATGGAATACCTACCACACCCACCTGCTATTATCCCGACCCCTACACTGACCAACTACTACAACTACGAGTGTGAAAGAAATCCTACCATACGCAGTTTGTCAGCAAACACCCCAAACATCCTAGGTAAAGGTACCATATAGTGATGAAGAGGCTTTTGCAAAAGCCTTCCGTAATACTCTCTATCCCGTCATACGGAAACGGGAGACTCCGGTTAAATGGGATGATTTTCTCTTCATGCGCGTAATACGCACGCCTATATTTCCCAAGTGTCATACGACTAGATTGCGTGATGATGCAGATAGATTCAAAACTGGCGGATGGGTGCATTATCTTGCTTTTCCTAGTCCCCCGCTCCCCTCTCCCACCAGTGACCACCCCTGGCCCTAAGCGATGAAGAATGGTAGGTTTTGCCGTGTCATGTCGTGCGTGGAGGTAATTTTAATCACATGTTTTGTTTCACTTTGTGTGGTGTATGTATATGGTATATTTTCATCGACTTGTCGGTCGGAGGAATGGGCCGAGTTTCAATGGAATAAATGCGAGATTTCATGTGGCGTGACTGGCGACTTTGCCAGGGGTTTGTTTGACCATTTTCGAAAGACTGACGGCAAGGTGGCGGAGAGAAAGATCCGGGAAGAGCGCAAGGAGAAAAGATTCACCGGAAAAAAAGTAAATGTCATTGGTAGTGAACCGAACCGCATTTCAACCCCGAGACCGCAACGGAGTTTCACGTAAATCCGAGAGGACATTTGGTTATGGCTTAACTGGTTACCTGATCGCTTGGTGGCAACGTCAACGTCAACGTCAACGTCAATCGTATGCCCCGGATCGACTTGGAACACGTCGGTGGCTAACCGGCCCCCCCTGACAGGGTACTCAGTATAGTAGGGAGCAAGGTTATGTGTAAGACGAGTGAGATAAGTCGTCCTTAATGATTTGAGATATGATAATTGCACCTTTGTTTAGTATGTCGGCCTGCGAGGGATTTCGCTAGCGAGAATATGCGCTCATGGTCAATCGTGAACAGAAGCGTCTGGACACTGATCTCATATCGACCTCATTTGTAGATTGGCTGAAAACGTGACACCGGAGACATGTATCCAATCCTGCATGTGCAGAAGCCATCTAGAGAATAGGTAAGGGTGGGTATGACACCTGAGACATTGCTTCATGAATGATCTGATGAAAAATCCGCCTTGGACAGGCGGCATATTCAGTCTGCAAGCACCGCATACGTACCGGAAAGAGAGAAAGAGATATCCAAGAGATATCCAAGAGATGTCCGAGATACGCGGAATACAGAGGCCAAGACGCCAGTTTTGGGGGCGAAAAGTCACCATCAACAGCGCTCATTATAGCAGTGAGCGAGCAACATCCGGGGCCATGAAAGGCCGGCGGTCCGGCCCCCATTTTCCCATTACTCCCCTCCGGCTGAACCGGAGGATATGAAACAACACGTCTCACTGAGCAATCTGTCCTGTCTATGAATAATGAGATGCATGAGCCGGCTAATATAGACCTCCTCACCGGTTGCAGAGTTGGTCTTGCGAGATATATGCCTCATGAAGCAGCCAATGGTAGTTGATGCGAATCTCCCTCTTGCCGTCTCATTGCCTTCTGCTGGCCAAGAAACAATAGCTCTGTAGGCCCATTTCAAAGTCTAGAACGAGAAAGGTGCATATGCCTATGCACTTCAATTAGAGTCTCGACTTGACACGGCAAGGGGGAAAGTAAGAGGAGGAGGAGGAGGAGTAGGAGGAAGAGGGGTGATTTGTCTGGAGGAGATTAATTGACGGGATGACAAACATACCATTGTCAAGCACGAGATATTCGGTGAAGATCAGGTGATGCAGACAACGAATATGGGCCTTCTGATGGGCCTCTGGGCCGCAGTTCATGCGACCATAGGCCCATTGTCATATGAACAATCGTTCGGCGTCTTTTTGTCGCAATGTCGCAATGTCGCAATGTCGTATTGTCGTATCGATTAGCGGATACGCATGCAGTCCCCGGTTGCGCCCAATGCATTTCCAGCCAAAGTAACCTGGGGGCGGGAAATGCGTTACAGCACAGCACAGCATTGAAGCCGCACCCGCACCCGCAGTCGCAGTCACCACCATCAGCACTGCCGGGTATTCATTCCAAAAGCTACTTGTAGAAAGTAGAACGAGGTAGCATTTTAGAGCGATAGAATTATGAGAGGTTCCGCCCCCACGGGACATGCACCACAGGAGATTCCCAAGCCGCGTGGAGTGACGCATCTGATGATGGTGGTTCGACTGGTTCGACTGGTTCGACGGGTTCGACGGGTTTGACGGGGAGAATCACTCAAAGCATACGCCGTATCACTGCATTCGACACGTTCGCAACGGTCACAGTTCCATCGCAGCGCCTGGACTCTTTACGGAGCTTCGGTGCCCGCTGGCATTTGCGTCGATATGATGAAATCCTCCATCATGGCTTGTCCGCGACCACGACTCCTACCCTTGGCGGCCTTGCCTTTGCCTCCTGCGGATGCATTACCACCTTGACCCACTTGATCAGCGCTGGTCTTGTCCCGGCGTTTGACGACGAGGCATAGCACGCGTCCGTAAATAGAAAAGCCCTCGTACGAAATATCCATGGCCAGTGCTTTTTTATCGTCGTCGTCATTGTCATCGTCATTGCCTACAGCTGTGGCCAATTTCCCACGCTTTGCCGGCGGGGGTGCCCCCGAGTCCCTAGTGGGACTTGGTACAAACAAGTCGTCGTCTTCCTCTTCGTCTCCCAGGTCATCCGCATCCGGTACGGCCTCAGATTGGTCACCTTGGCGGCCTATGACGCGACCTGCGCCTGCATTTGCATCTCTAGTCGCGTCCGAATCAGTGCCACTGCGTGCTCGCTTCGGCCGTCTCGTGGTGTCGCCTATCGCGACCTCGCCTATGTCGGGGATGGCCGCCATTGCAACCGCGGCATCCTCGTCCTCCTCCTCCTCCTCGCGTAGAATCACCGGCGCTAGCTCAGCACCTGCATCCACGTCGAAGGGGGCGTCGTTAGTCTCGCTAATGAGGCGGGCTGAATTCGACGTCAATTTGGTCTGGGTGGTGTCATGGAAGTGTTTGTGTTTGGTAACGAGCGAGTGGCGCGTAGCTGTCTCCGTGAGGAATATCGATACCTCGAAATCATCTGCATTGGGTCACATCAGGCGTCAATAATTGGCCGGTCATTGCATGGAGAGAGGGAGTATGCGAGGGGCCGTGATAGTGAATAGTGAACAGTGAGTAGTGAATAGGTACTGAATGTGTATAGTGGATGTACTATACATCGTCTCCTGCAAACGTTGGCTAAGGAGGTACTTTGGAATGTGCTAAAATACCTTACCTCTGGCGATTACATCTTTCTGCCCCTTCTTCTTCGAGCTACGCTTGTTACGGCTCAGTTCGCGCTCTTCTCGCAGCTTGGCTGGGACCCATGGCCGGATGCTCTCAATGATTTTCGGCAGGACTGGATCCCTGGGGTTCAGCAACCAGGTATGAGCCAGCGCAGGATTGTCGAGGTAAATTCGACATTCCAAGACGGAATACTTTGAGATGCGAAGGTATCGTCGAATCGGTGCCATTGGATCGGTTGTGGATTCAGTCGCAACATGGGATCCTTCAAAACCATGGAATATGACGAAATGCTCTCTACCTGGAGGATGAACCAGTAACTAGTTGTGTGGCTGAGTAGTTATCTTAGGTGGCTGAACACAATGTGGCTGACTAGATAGAGTCCCCTTTAGAAGCGATACGCACTTTTAGCGATGCACACTCTTTATCGAGATAGCTGTAATATGCACAACTAGAGGGTCAGGTTCCAGTTTTCGGCGCCTGGCCAGTCACGACACGACACTCGGCTCTTTTGAAGCGAATTATTATTCGAGGTAGCGTAACTCGTGATCATAGGTCCTCGATATTATTTCGCGATTGCGAGGCCTACCAAACAAAACCCATAATGTACCCCTGACTTGACAATGTTGAGATCATGGACAGCAACATTGAAGCTGCCGAAGTCTACCTTTCCGTAAGCTGTCGTCATCGTCATCGCTGGAATGAATAGCTGCTAATCATAGTATCAGTCCAAGACCTCTCGCCGCAAGTCGTGATCAGTACATACAACGATGTGCCGATCACTTGTACCAATGGCAGAAGCAAAACAGACCTGCCGAAGGCACCTTCGTACTTCACGATGGCCCGCCATATGCTAATGGCAGTCTTCATGTCGGTCATGCTCTGAATAAGATTTTGAAGGACATGATACTGAGGACAAAGGTTCAACAAGGTCAGTAGTGAGGTCTAATCTGGCCCTTGTCATGAGCTTGAACTCATGCTAGACATCATAGGCAAGCGTGTGGACTACATTCCAGGATGGGACTGTCATGGTCTTCCCATTGAGTTGAAGGCCCTCGATAAAGCCAATAACCCGAAATTGACTCCTCTTGAAATTCGGAAATCTGCTCGAAATCTGGCCTCAAACACAGTTCGCGAGCAGATGAAGAGCTTTCGCTCATATGGCGTGATGAGTGACTGGGACCAAAAATGGACCACCATGGATCGGGACTACGAGATGAGGCAACTTCGCTTATTCCAGGAAATGGTCAAAAAGGGCCTCATCTACCTCAAGTTCAAGCCAGTTTACTGGTCGCCATCTTCGCAGACTGCTCTCGCTGAGGCCGAGCTTGAGTATAAGGATGACCATATCTCGCATTCTGCCTGGGTTAGATTCCCCATCGCAGATGGTTGGAGGTCCCTCCCGCAGTTCCAAGCCTTGCAAGATAAAATCCAGGGGGATCTGTACGCCGTTATTTGGACCACGACGCCTTGGACGCTGCCAGCAAACCGAGCTATTGCTGTGCATAACGACCTAAAGTACTGTGTGGTTCGCGAAGGGGATGATGCCTTATTGGTAGCCGAAAGTTGCCTTGACACACTAAACCAAAAATTAGCAAAGGCGGACAGCACTCGACCGGAATCCCAGGAGGATAGTGTGTACGGTGTGTTTGATGGGAACCAGCTCCAGAACCTCACATATATCAATCGGTTGAGAGGCAAGGACGCACCCCATCAGCCTATCATTCATGCCGATTTTGTATCAGCAGAGTCTGGATCTGGCCTGGTACACATGGCCCCCGGTCACGGTTTCGACGACTACGAAGCATGTGGCTCGCTTGGTATACCTGTCGCGGCTCCCATAGATGACATGGGACGATTCACTGCTGATGCTTTCCCTGATAATCCGGAGGTGCTACAGGCGGCGCCCTCGGTCATTGACGGTGGCGGTCGGAATGTGCTTGATCTTTTGAGACCCCACGGCGACGTTTTTCTTGTAGAAAGATACCAGCACAAATATCCGTATGACTGGCGAACGAAAAAGCCCGTGGTTATCAGAGCTACCGAACAGTGGTTTGCTGATGTCGCATCTATCAAGGATGAAGCTGTCAACGCCTTGAAAGACGTTCGTTTTGTTCCAGAGACAGGCAGGAGAAGGCTTGAGAGTTTCATCCGGGGTCGTAGCGAATGGTGTATCTCAAGGCAAAGGGCCTGGGGTGTTCCCATCCCTGCCTTGTATGATGAGAATGGTGTCGCCGTGGTGAATGAACAAGTAGTTGAGCACATCATCTCGGTCATGCAAGAAAGGGGCACCCAAGCGTGGTGGTCAGATGCCGCAGATGATCCCGTATGGATCCCAAGCTTTCTGGAGGGTACATATAGACGAGGAACCGACACGATGGACGTCTGGTTCGACAGCGGAAGCAGTTGGTCTATGATGCCCCGTCCAGCAGACGTGTACCTGGAGGGTTCCGACCAGCACCGGGGATGGTTCCAGTCCAGCTTGCTCACCCGTATTGCGGCCGGAGCCACATCTGACGCGACGTTCAAGAAGGGTGCACCCTTTAAACAATTGATTACGCATGGTTTCACTTTGGACCAAGATGGAAAGAAAATGTCCAAGTCCATCGGAAACATCATAGAGCCCCAGCAAGTCATGGATGGCACGCTATTGCCGCCTATCAAGCGCAAAGGGAAAGCAGCCAAAGCCGCCAACGGAACTCCTTCGTACGATGCCTTGGGCCCCGATGCGCTGCGTTTATGGGCTGCTAGCAGTGACTACACTCACGATGTTACCATTGGTGTTCCCGTGTTGTCGTCTATCCATAACGCCCTCATAAAATACCGCACAACCGTCAAAATGCTGCTTGGTTCGATGCACGAATCCGCGCGGAGTTCACCGCTTACCGTTACGGATCAAATTGCCCTCATCCACCTGCAAGACACCATGGACGAAGTAGGGAAGGCGTATGATAACCACGAGTTCTATAAAGGTTACAATGCCCTTAACCGGTGGATCAACATCGATCTCTCGGCGTTCTACCTCGAGGCACTGAAGGATCGTCTATACTGTGGCGATGGCGGCGGCGTGCTCGAGCCCATATTCAACGGCTTTCTCCGGATGCTGGCTCCCATGACCCCCTTGCTCGTCCAGGAGGCTTGGGATCATCGTCCGGAGTGGATGCAACAAGATACGTATGTATTCCCACTCAATGCCGACTACATCAGATGGAATGTCACTAATAAAATAAATAGATCGGTGATAAACCCTCTTTATCAACTTTACACTGACCCCATAATCAACCCAAGCCGCCTCACCATCGACACTGCCGAACTGCGGGCGGATATCCCCATCCTCATGGCCATCCACGGCGCCGCCAAGCCCGCCTTAGAACAGGCCCGCAACGCCGGCCACGTGGGCTCGTCACTACAGAGCACGGTAGCGGTCCACATCCCCGAGGCCGCGGAAGGAAAACACAGCAATGTGCTATCCGTCCTCGAAAAATACAAGGACGAGCTCGCGAACATGTTCGTTGTCTCCGGGGTGATCGTCAACGAGCCCCTATCTGAGTCAAACTCCCCGACGGACTTCTCTTTCCGCCAGGACTTCGAAGTCGACGGCGTTCAGGCTTATGTCGAGGTCCGCCCTCCTCAACACGCCAAGTGTCCCCGCTGCTGGCGGTATGTCTCGCCGCGCGAGGACGAGTTGTGTGGTCGTTGCGAGGATGTCGTCAAGACATTGGAGACTGAAAGTAGCGAAGTCCCATCCTGATCACATTACCGAATTGATGGCGTCCTTACCGGCATTGCCCCTCAAAAGCCACGCAGATCGCCTATGAGAGTGTATAATAAATAAAACCCCTATACCTGTCGATTGTAAATACCCTCTTCAAAGCGGACGTGTAGATGAAGGGATGGATTTGATAGACGCACGGACAGACAGACAAGACAAGACAGATTGATGTATGATTCGCATTCCCCAAGTCCTACCCATCATATCAATCAATACCCAAACAACCATTTCATTCCATTATAACCCCCGTCTTGAAATTCCTGTCCCATAAGTCCGTACAAAAACCCACGATGAATGAAAAACATCAATAAGCAAACTTCAGGTCGATAAACACGGGCACATTAGTACCTTTCCCTTCCCATCCCCAATATCCATTCACTCACCAACTTCGTCCATCTAGCCATCAAACCTTAAAAACGATGCAGTATTCAATACACCCAAAAAAAAAAACAAGAACTCGAATTATCAACTCGTAAACTGATATCCCGATCTCACGCCGGAAGAAGCGTCGACCATTCTTCCGGAAAAAAAAATACTCACTCACAGCAGCCAGAGCATCCAATTTACCCCGACCAAGAATTCTCAACAGCCCATTTTTTTCCCTCGCAACAAACAAGATCCAAACCGGGACCGTTTCCTCTACCTACGTCACGACACAATTTGTATACCTAGGCCCTCAAGCCGCAATCACGTAGAAATTCCATCAAAATGAAACCAACACATGGCAAGTAGCAAACGCTCACCCAAGGGGCAGCTTATCAGGATTATCACGGACCTCATTACCAGACCGCTCAATCACGCAGCGAAACAGAAGGACCGAAGATCGTGGCGAAGCCTTCAATTAGTACAATTACAGATAGGAGTACCTAATCTACCCCTACCATTCAGCATCAAAGAACTGCGAGGAGAAATTCATTCATTCATATCTGTACACCCGACCTCCAACCCACGGGCTATGCCTCGTAACCATGTCTTCTTTCGTTTTTTCGTTTTTCGTTCCTCATCGTTTCTCATTTCCCTGTATTTCTGTCGCAGACGGTAAAATTCAAGAGCGAATTCCTCAGCTCCTGATGGGATATCTGTGTTACTTTCCCGCCTCTCAAGTACAGAGAGAGATAAGACGGATAGACCTTGTAGTCTGCCTTCATATAGTCGTACACAAGCACCCAGATTTTGCATCCCCCCCCCCCTTTTTCTTTTTTTCCTTGACGTTTTCGCCCTTTCCCCCTTTTCTCCTTGTACCAACTCCTTCCATTTTTGCTGCGCCGTATCGTCGTATGATGTCTGCATTTTCTCTAGGCTCTCAGCTTAGAAAATGGTGAGCCGTGACAGACTTCGTCAAACAATCCCGGGTAAAGGTAGCGCCCCGAGCAAAGAATCGACTGTCGTATGTCGGCTGAATGTTTTAGCGGATTCGATCATAATGATCCCAGGCAGATGGCGGCGCCTCGGTTCGTGGCTTCTATACCATTCCTCAAGTGATCTTCTGTAAAACGCGTCTGACAAAAGAACATGCATTTCGTGACTGCCCTGGCATGATTATTATAAGACAGCACACCTGTTATCAAGTTTTGGCTTCGTGGACAGCATGAGTACTCATGTTCATGAGCTAATTCAACTTCATTGGGCGGAATATGACGTGGCCCAATCTAGCCGCCTCAAGCAGTTTCCAGATACGACGACGATTCCAAATCCGTTTCGACCGGCCTCCCCAATAGTTGTTTTCCTCCAACAGACTAGGCTGTGCAAGCTGACGGCATAGGCGCTCCCAGTCCCACTTATTCTCGTCAAAACAACGCGCACCGTTTCTGTGATCTCTGTAGCCGTCCTCAGGATTGCGTTTGTAGAAAGTATTGATCCGGTATTTTGTAAGGTCTTCTTCCTTCAGGTCCCACAGCCAAGGGAAAAGCGAGCCGGAGAACAGCTCCTTCTTCCAGAGACTGGCTGGTAGGACGCGCGTGGGCTCAAGAGGCGGCTTCGCCCCATCAAAAGGCTCCATATGATCAATAATGCGGTCGAATATTTCCTGTGGCATACCCTGAAGGCGACCATGCAACCCAGACAGATCATCAGCTGCGACGGTTTCCTTGCCGCCCAATGGCCGGAGTCTGTAGCTGACCAGCATGTCAGTAAGATTAGGGATGTCTACTGGGCACGCGAGAAAGCGGTCAAGTGAACGATCCTTATCCATTTGATCAAGGCATTTAGTTAGAGTGTCAAAGATAGGTGCCCCAAAGTACATATTCGCCTCTAGGATAGGCTTGTCCATCAAGCCCTTCGAACACTGCGATAATTGAGTTAGTCATCCCATCTTGGGCTTTTGAAGGACCGAGAGTCACTTACGGTAGCTATGGCGCGCTTGCACCAGATTTCATAGAGGTGCCACATGTTATTGGGAGCACCGCCAGAGGGATGAGAGAATGTAACTTCATAGCCCGCTGGTGAACGAAAAAATCGCTCGGCAAGAGTGAGGCAAGTCTTATGAATAGGGATATTCATCAATGGCTCTCTCGTGTCTATGGGTACCGTTTTTCTGTTCAGCTTCATGCCTTGACTGCCACCCTCGAATGCAGTGACGTTGATTTCATTCATCACGTCTAAACTACGCAATCGGTTCGACGGAACATCGCGCGTCTTTAGCCATTCTACGTAGCCTTCTTTGGCCCGCACTAGAGTAGGCAACATCCAAGAGGGTATTCCAGTCCCACGACGATCGAAGTGTTGGGTTGGTTTGCAGACACCGCCGCAGACGACACAAACGACGAGTTGATCTCTTGGCTGTAACGCCACTGGAAATTGTTCAAAGAAGTTGAGGTTAAGTAGGGCAGCTCCAAAGCCGACTGGGCCTGGGCCTGGGCCTGGCGGCACCGGCACCAGCAGTGGCGGCGCCGGGGGCGGCGCCGGGGTTGCTGGTGGGAGCACTGCTTGTGTGATGGAGGAAAGATTAGGCAAAACCGGCGCTTGAAATGACTGAGTAGTCTCAACAATGACGGCTTCATGAGCAGGTAGCGTGGCCGTGGCCGTGGCGGAATTGCTGAGATTGTTCTGATGGACCGCTGCAGCGCCCAGCGAACTCATCGCAGCAGTTTCTTGGGACTGGTGACCTATCAGAGTCCCAGGAACATCGTGACTGCTATTGGGCAAGGTTAAATGGCCACCATTGCCTGGCTGGGTAATATCTTGCGTAGCTAGGCCGCCGCCGTTAAGTGCAGACGAGTGACTACCGCTGGGTGCGGATAAAGTGTCCCTCTCATTATCGGAACTATTCTCTCTACTGCGCGGGAAGGTCTCGAGGTCGGAAGATGAATTGGGATTTTTGATAGAAATTGGATCAGCGTTGCCAGTGGCAGCGGTAATCTGGCCGTCACCCCGTCCTTCACCGTGGACTCCATTCGACCTGTGACCCGAGTCTTCGTCTCGTTCGAGTCTACCGTGATCGTCCCGGGGCTCATCGGAGCTACCAGTCGCAGAAGCCTGGCCGCCCGATTGTGGAGTGAAGCATCCCTTATAACGAGATTTCTTAGATTTGTGATCTTCACCTGGTTCAGGTGTACTTGATGCATGTCGGTTATTCGCGCTTGAGTGAGTATAACTACCAGTTGTGGAAATTAGACCGTCTAGTCGTCCCGTACTGGATTCTCCGCTGAGTTCTGTGCTTAGGCGTTCGCGAGAACCACCACCAAGTCCGTTACTAGGCCCTTGCTGACCAGTTTGAGAATCTCTGGAATCAAAGGGTTCCTTTGATTCACTTGGTGGATATGGAAACCAGGGCTTGTGATTATTATGCGTGTTTTGATATGCTGGGACGTTGCGATGGGGCGTCCGGGAATCAGTAGTTGCGTGACTGTTGCCAACATCAAGAGGGATCTGGCCGAAGCCTGGTTCTCTGCCATTTCCTCCGCCATGGGGCGCATCGGGGGCGTTAAAGGATAGGCCTGTCGGTTGTCCAGGTGGGCCAATGGAAGACATCATGTGCTGGCCACCGTTTGTATCCATGTGTGGGGGGTCTTCAGGAGCCCGAGATTCCGCCATATTGTCTAATAAGACAGCGGACTATACCTGATAGAAAATGTTAGAGTTGTGAGTGCGTGGAGATAAGGGAACGAGGAGATAATGCGCAATAAATGAAAGGGTATGTCTATGGGTGGGCAAATTATGGACGAGATCTCGAGGGCGGATCTTGAGCGAGCCGAATTAAACTATAGGCAGATAGATAGGGGTATTTATTGTCTGATACTCACTTTGTGCTGTCGGTGTTTTGATTCGTCGGCGTGATCGTTATGGCAGAAGTGATGGTAGATCTGGATAAAACGAGAGGTGATCAAGGTAGAGGTGAAGGCGAAGATGAGGTGAATGGCTAAATCTAAGGTAGGGGGTGGAGGGGTGTATGAACCGTGGCAGAGGTACGTGAAAAGCTGAAGCTTGAGAATTGAGGATGCCAACAAATTGGCCAAAAGTCAAGATCCGCCGCGGGGACTGGGATGGAGAATTCAAGGCAGGGCAGAAGCGAGACAACCGATTGTCGGCAAGATGTCTAAAGGAAGACCTGATTTGGAAAGTCAACCAACAGCAAGGAACAAATGTGACGAAAGCGAGCGGCTGTCCTCTCTGGTGTTGATGTCGATGCAGTTCAGTACCAATTCGGAATTCGACTGGGACTTTTGGAGACTGCGGTAACAAAAGGACGTAGGTCTGCTGCCGCGTTGTTGAAAGTTGAAAGCTGCCCTTGGACGTATGGGCGGGCGTATCGTATATGGGATTAGGTAAGGTGGTAGGTAAGAAGAGGACGTGTCCGGCTCAGGTAAGGATCTGGGTATGTAGCTCAACTACAGGTAGAACGAGGTACATCTACCGCACACGTGAATGCACTGATAGAGGTCTGAGGTACTTGACGCGGTCAGTTGTGTATGTAGGTACCTAACCTATCTACCATTCCACCTGATTTTGTGACACAGAGTCGACATCGGCATGTATAGAGTACTTAGGTAGGTACCTACCTACACATCTGGAGTCTGTCGCGGGGAAGACAATAAAGGCAAGAACCACCAGCGCGGTTGCCAGATGGCTGCTTTGCTACGAGCGGCAGGTGCAAACTGAATTAACCGACTAGACCGGAGTATACCCGCCATGTGTGAGTGTGACACTGCTGGACCAGCAGTGGTAATTGGCAGAAACCGGTGTTAGGAGCAAGCAGGCACGATCGAGATACAGATCAGGTACAGAGGAGGCAGGTACGTAGCGGTACTTCTTTGGTGCCGTTACGCGCGACATATGCATCGGACTTTGGCCTCACCAGGAACTCTCCATCTATAGCGGTAGGCATCTCCTCCGTCTTACACATCTCACTGAGCTGGATGTACTGGCACTATGAACTGATATCCCGATTGGAATAGGGGATCTACCGAATGCTTATACAGTTCGGATGCCGCACTAAAGGGGGTATTGGAAACTGAACGAAATGTGTTTCAATGGTGAAAGCCACAGTATACGATACCATAGTGTACTATAGACTACCACTTTCGGAGCTCTACAGAAAACTTGAAGTCGCCGAATCCATTCATCAACGGCGATGACGATACATTGCTCATCATCACCCACGCATGACAAACGGCAGATTGGTTGCTTCGGTACCTCGCCAGGCTCGAGGACGTCGCGGTTCGCCCCGAAAGTGCAGATGGGATATGATACAACAAAGAAAACATGAACATACTACTAGCATACAGCCCGTCCAATGCATGCTAACAAGTATGAAGGTATCTCGGTTCAAACAAGCATAATCCCGGGCAGCCGCCGAAACCTTTTTCCTGTCCCCCCAAACCCCCTAGCCCGGAAACCCTAGCCCGGAACCCGTAACGCCTCACGATGCTTAACTCAGGAATGCCCAAATCTGTATCCCTTTAATTGAGGCGCGGGCTCTTCCTTCGGCTAACGCTCTGCGAGAAGATCTCTTTGCCGCCTCCAGGCACCATTGCTGCAAGAGGTGGCAGGTTCTCCCGGCCTTCCACGTTCAGCAACGATGACTTGCTCAGTCGGGCCCGCGTAGTCCTGCTCTTCTTAAACAGCGGCAGTGCCGTTTCTTCAGCCTTATCATCCTCGACACTCATTAGGCTGCCCCGTCCCATACTGTCGCCTAAACTGCGTTTTGGCGCGCCAGGTCGTTGATCTAACATCGGGACAGCGTTGTTGTTGTTGTTGTTGTTGACATTGGGGTGTAGTTCCCGAAGGCTCATTGCGAGCAGATCGGAGGGGGCCGAATCATCGTTGGAGACGCCCCGAGTAGGCGATCGATTCTCCGATAATGTGGGGTCAGCGTCAACGAAAACGGGCGCTTTGCTAGGCGACGGCTCTCCGTGGAGCTTGGCAATAAGGGAGGCGTGCGCTTTTGTGCGAGGAAGTTCGGTAGGATATTCGTACATCTGCTTTTGAGGGGTGTCACCTGTGGGCTGATATTCCCGAATCATTGTTTTTGATATATCTTGACGGAGATCAGCAAGAGGTTGGCTGACAGTAGCGGCCAGCGGCTCGAGCGACTCTCCAGCCGCTTGGATGTCCATATCCATCTCTGATCCAAGATCCTCAACTCGAGCGCATGTTGTTTCAAAGTGCTCGCCGATGTTTGCATACGAGTCCTCCACTGCGCCATAAAGTCTCTGCAGTGATGCAGCATGTTGCTCGTTATGCTGCGCATTTTGTGTGCGGGCACGAGTAACGAAATCGTCAAGGCAAGTCATTTGCTCATCGAGATCCTGCATTTGTTCGTCCACGACCCGTACAGTTTCGGCGTGGACATTCTTAGTCGTCTCTTGGATCGAGATGCTGCGGGTGTTCGCGGTCTAGTCCAAGTTAGCAGTCTTTCCATACGCAGAGGGAATATTATTAGTGATTTTGCAATTGACACTTACAGCCCAGTCGTCTCTGAGTCTGGTTTTCAGAGTCTCACGTGAAGTGGCTACTTTCTCGAGGAACTCGCCTTCTCGAGCGTTGCACATATCCACGCCCTCCGAGTAGTGCGTCATATTTTCTTCCAATACGGTGCTGTTGTCTTGAATACTTTGCTTAATGTAAGCAGCCTTGTTATTCAGACGAGATTCCTGGGATGTCGCCTGGGTGTTGATTAGATTGGTGATCTGTGTCAACAAGTGGCGGCGCTCTTCTGCAGCCTGTCTTCTCTCCTCATCTATTACGTTCTGTATCCGCATGGAGATAGACGCATTAGACTGAATGATCATCGCCGTGGCATCTTGCAATTGCTCTCTGAGAACATCCGATTCTCTCTTCTGGGCAGCGCTGTGTTCCAACAACTCCTCGAAGAGGGCTTTGAAGTCTTTTCCCAGGGTAGAATATGATCCATGCAGGAAATTGTGAAATACGCCGAGCTCGCTCAAGACGTCTTGGGCAATTGTCTCAGCCGCGGTGGCGATTGACTGAAGGCTGCCGTTAACCCGTTCCTTGATGTGATTTCGCACTTCTTTGATCTCATCCAGGACATCGTCCATTTCGCCTTTCGACTTTTGACTTTGCTCCATTTGCTCCTGCTTCGATGCAGCGACGAGTTCCAAGTTGGAGCCTAGAAATGATTGTGTTGACAGTAGCTTTTCCAGTTCCGACTGAACAAACGTCTGCATGCGCTGCGAGAGGCCGGCGAGGTGCTGTTGCTGCTCCTGCTGGAATTCGTTCACACGGCCCTCAACTAGGGACGTAACATCAGCTACAAGTTCCTGGGCCGACCCCCAATTGGCACGATTGAGCGCCTGAAGATCAGATTTTCTCTTATTTTTAGCATGCAAACTGCCAACATGTTCGACGGTCTCATGAAGCGTTTGGATGAGCTCATTCCCAACCGCATGCATCTCCTCTTCTGTCTTTTCGTGGGCTTCGCGGAGGAAAGTCTCATTGGCCAAACTTTTGCGTGTTGCGTCCAATACGAGTTCGGTCTGATCAAGCACACCTTTCGTCTCCTCCAGTTGTAGCTTAGTAGCATCATGGTCCTTTTTCAAGCCCGTAAAATTTGTAGTCAGCAAGAAAAGCTGTTGGACTTTGTTTCGAAGGTTAGACTCTAGACTCTCGATCTTGGTTGCCTGCTCCTCGTTTTGTATACGTCGTGACTCGCTAACCGTCGTCATCTCTTCGTAGCTTTCATTGGATAGATATACGCCATTTCGTTGTCTTGTTGCGATCAATTCGCTTTTCAGCTTCTCGATTTCATGCGTGAAATCTCGAAGTAGAGCGCCCTTTCTAATCATCTGATTGACCTGGGGCTTGTTGCGAATGTTCTTTGCCCTAAAGGCGTAATCAAGTGTTGAAATGGTTTCTTCGAGGTTACTTTTGGCGGGAGAGATGGTGGCTATGATGCACGTTTTCGTACGGCCTCCCAGGGAGTCTTGTAAGAGACGGGTCAATTTAGACTCTCGATAGGGGATGTGTGAGTTCTTGTCTACCAAGGCGTTGATGACTCGTCCAAGAGTGAGTAGACTTTTGTTGATCAACCCGGCTTCGGCGGCACGTTTATTTTCAGCGCCGGACCGCTGGATGTTCTCACTGCCTGCAAGATCAACGAGATTGAGCTTTCCGGCACTAACCCAATCCTCGCCATCTTCAGTCCTCTTGACGCAGGCTGTTATGGTAAAGACAGTATGACTCCGGCTACTCAGATCATTGCACTTGGTGGCTGCGACCTGTCTCTTCAAACTGCCCGCTTGGAGAAGCTTGATGCCTTCAGCAGCGTTTCTGATATGGGCTTCTTCCATGCCTTGTACAATGGTGGTAGCGTGGCCTTTCCGTGGCGCATCATCGAAGATTTTCAACTTGGCGTTCTCCTCCACTGACATGAGGTCTCGAAGCTCTTCATTGTAGAGTTCGATGAAGGAGCACTTCACAAAGCTCTCAGCATCTTCCAGCTTTTCAAAGAGAGAGTGCAACACTCGGGGTATGATACCGGCGGCATCTGACAATAATCCCATAGTATCGTCCATGTCGCCTGACATAGTGTAGGTCTTTCCTGTGCCGGTTTGTCCGTAGGCGAAAATAGTGCAGTTGTATCCGTTCAACATCTGCTTCACTGTTAGTTTGAGTATCCATGAGGCGCGGTAAACAACTTGCCTCTTCTAGAATCGGTCGGACGACGTCATCGTATATCATGCTTTGATCAGCAGCCGGGGAGAAGACGCGATCAAAGTTGTAGGACTTGTTGCTGAGCGCACTGGGGCCCATGGACAGGTCTACGGTCTTCCCTCTAGGAGCGTCGGTAGACACGACCACAGCGCTGTTCTCGCGCGTTTCTCGCTCGTTCCGGCCTCGGCATCGGACCACCACATTGATATTGGTTTCTGCTATTCTGTCGATATCAAAGTCGCGCTCTTTGCGCTTGGCGCCGGAGGTCGAGACGGACGATGGGGAATCGGCAGGCGATGGCGCAACAGTACGATCGATTCTCGCGGCCTGGTGTGAAGGCTGTCTCAAGGCCGAGATTCGAGATGTGGTCGGCCGGGCATCCGCGCGTCCGTGACGAGTACCGGCGGCAGATGGGGTCTCGCCCCTACGAGAGCGGCCCTGCATGGTAATGTGATATATCCGTAGGGTTTAAAGTTTGCAAGAGCTTGACAGAAGTGAAAGAGTTGGCTACTTAGTTTAAAAAAAAAAGAGATCAAGCAGAATTGGGTAGAAGAGCTCTTAATCACGCGTTAATGCGCAGATTGAAGAGCAGCGTGATGTCTTAGGGTAGGTAGTTGAGATAAGGTTGGTTGGTTGGTAGGTAGGTAGGATAAAGGAAATGAGGGTACGGTATCGGCCGAGAGACAAACGCGGTTAGGGCGTACGTCGGTATCCACAAAAGTACGTCCAGTTGTTGGTCAACAGAACAAATCCGGGTTAGTAGCGTAATAAACGCGGTTGTCCAGGGGACGGCATGCACTGCAAATACCCCACTCGTCGCCTAAAGAGGTTCCGGTAACCGTTCCGTACTCCGAGACACCGTAACAGGTAGGAAGGTGGTACTTAGGTAGGTATTGGAGGTAACTAACTACCTTAACTAACGGTTAAAGTGCCCGAGTGTACGTACCACTCGACGGGACCGTTGACATTGCCCTCCCTGCTGAGACCGGCCCGTTCGATCTGGCAAACACCTGACGTTCGATGATCGGCAGGTGCACTGACACTGATACCCCGTGCCCGTCACCTGGCTCCTCGTTCTGTGCAGGATAGCGGGCATTTCCCCTTCAACCCCACCGGCGCTATCTGTACTACCTACCTAGGCAGGTATGTATGTATATATGTATCTCAGTGGTATTTCGTCTGATTGAAGATGACGTCTACCGTACCTTGCCCCCTAACTACTAACACCTAGCTTTGCTTCTAGGTAGGTATCAGCGACACTCCAGGCCCGATGACCATCATCATCACGCTGGGATCCGTGTCGCCGTCTCTGACCCAGCCTGTTTATCATGTGTAGTTCTCAACCTTGAAGCTTACCTAGTACTATAAAAGAGCTGCCTTACATTCCCTCAATCACCAATCGTTGATTCACCCTTCTGACTCACGTTCTCTGTAAGATCTATCTATCCATCTTTCGTGCACATTATTGCCATCCGTTAATCGACTACTCTTTCAAGTCTTCATTGTTGGCTGTAAAGCCAAGCTCGTGCCCGTGTTCTCCTTCTAGTTGCGAGGCGTCATTATGTCTCTCTTCTCAGCTGCCATCCACCCAAACGTCGGGTTAGGCTTCCTGAGTAAGTTATCTGCTCCGACAGACTCACTATCGACGCAGATGCAAAACTCAAACAAAGTATTGACCACGCTTTGGCTGTAGTACTCGGCGCATCCCTTCACGATACCCTTACGAGACTCAAGGCCGAGCCGCAGCGATTCCCCAAGTTCGATCTGGGGTTTTCCGAAACGGACCCCATCACCGCTCCTGTTGTCCTCTCACTTTCCGCGAACGGCATACGATTGCGATTCGATGGTCCCGAACAACGACTCCGACTCATTGAGATTGTTGATTTTACAAAGAATCGTATTACCTACCAAGACAAAGATATCGCAAAGGCTTCCAGCGCCCCAGGAACCTCAACGTCCCCTAAGGCTGGCGGTGAAGTTGCTAGTGGTCCGGCTTTCAAGAATGTCTACCACCGACTCTTTGGGCCGACATATGCGGGCGAATATATCCCTCCCAATAATGATAACACCGATGGCGTTGGCGTTTACGTCTTGTCTTATCCCGGCGTCGCCTTTAATTTCCCACTACCTGTGTCGGCGTATTCGCCAGACAAAGACGTCGTATCACTGCTCTCTTCCCCCGCAAGCCAGACCGCGACTTCGGTAGCCGTCTTCAGTGGCAAGTCGTGGGCACATGCCAGGGAACAACTTTGGACAGAGGTTCTCCCTAGCGTAAAATCGACTTTTCTGTTCAATAAGAGTAAGGAGGTCGTTCCGGACGAGATATCTCTAGTCAAAATTCATGGAGGTGGCCGACTTCAGTTATTCAAGAAGTGGACTAGCGCTTGCGTGTGGATTCATCTCGGAGAAACCACCCCGCAAGAACTGGTTGCTGAGTTGGGACCGCCCGACGCAATATATCGCAAGAACGATCAGCGGATGTATATTCACAAGACGCGAACAGCGAGTCACAGTAGGTCGAGGTCCAGTGGTGCCGAGTATAAGCGTCCCGATGATCTTACCGACACGGATCAGTCATCGCCGCCTACTGGATCCGATGACTCGGACGACGAAGCGATTGAAGATGAGACTGTAGACAACGTATCTGGGGAGTGTTTCTATAACTATTTCTATCTAGGGTTTGATATTCTTATTTCATCGCCCCAGCAACCTTCGCAGACGCCCCCGTCGCAGGTACTGCCTAACGGAGATCAACTGCCTGGGGCAAACATTATCAAAAACGGGAGGCCGGATAGGCTAGTGGCTACTAAGGTTGTTTTACATGGAAATATTCCAGGATCGTATCCATTTAATCGGCATCGTAGGTCACGATGGGAGATCCCCTACCTTGGTGGCTCAGATTCCGATGATATTATCGATTCAGAGACACCATTCGATGAAGTAGAAGGCCGTTTGCGAGAGGAATGGAAGAGTATTTACGCGTCCGAGGACGATGCCAGGAGAAGGCAGCGTGGAATGGTTCTCAACCGCGGATGGGGCGATAGTCCGGGAAGCAGCTGTGAATTCCTAGGCGGCTGGGAAGATAGCACTGGCGGCATAGCCACTAAGAAGCTTGGTGGAAACGAGGACTCTACTACCACGCTGTACGGGTTTCCTGGGCTTGTTTTCGAGGTGCTCAAGGATGGATATGTGAGCGCCGTTACGGTATATTAACTAATGGCGGCTAGTCGCTCAGTATGGAGCTGGAGTCGTTTCATCCCTTTGAAGCTTCGAGTCAAGTACCTGATATGAAAATGCTACCCACCTAATAGATCAATGCGATAGAGCGTAGTTGTGTCCATGTTCGCTCGATTAACGTCCCTCATGAGGTTAAGCACTTACCGTGTCAGATGCTCGCCACTCGTAGTATCATGCTCAACGGTTCGTCCATATTCGCGGTGCTATGTACCATATGGGTACCCGCAAACACTAACATCATAGAATAAATGGTTATAGGGACACTGGCCCGTTAGTTCACTATTGAATACTTTGATGTGACTTGGCAACAAATTACGATAACTGTTTACGCTGTGAAATTGGGGGTAGTGAAGCCTATGTTCCAATATAGAATCAGTCTTGTTCTCAGGAATTAGATTTTCATCAATGCCTTTATTTTTGACGAGGCGGATCATCTAGGATAGACGGAGGCTCGACCACATCATGGCAAATCAACCATGCCGGATGAGGTTCCTGACGGTTTGTAATAACGCGTACTATTCTGCTGGTGCTCCTCGGGTGGGGGGGAGTAGGGTGGATATGGAGCGTAGCTACATGTAAGCCTGAGCGGGTAGAAATGGCTTCACTCGTCACGCCGTACCCCGAAGATTTCGAGATTAAGCTGCCTTAATGCTCATTCAGCCCCCCTTTTTACATCTAAAATTCGCCTCTACCCAGGTGAGAGTTCTATCTGTTCGCACAAGCTTGCTCCCTTGAGATTGTCCTTGGCAATCTCTATCCGAGTTCCCTGTCGACGAGTTCATCAGTCGTTTCTAGGTAACATTTCACCACGATAGGCTCTCACGACATAATCACGGTGTCAACGGTTTAGCACAGTAGCGATACACTGTACAGATCTGACTACTGCCAGCGACTTCTTCGATGTGTAGATCCTGCGTCCCACCCCCACAGGTAACCACACTAGGTAGGCAGGTTCTAGCGTACGACCGTTGGTTCTTTAAATGGTAATAGTGTAGGTAGTTATGTAAGTACTTGCTTTGTGGATATCACGGCTTCGGCTAGGCACAGGAGAAGTCGGGGCCAATGAGATGATCTTCCTATTATCAAATGTCTACCCACCTATCAGTGAAATACCTACCTAAATACCTATAAGACCAAGAAGCTCGAAAGCAAGTTGTATTGGGGATGGATCTATCTAGGGATTCCTAAGATGGGCGGGGAAACCAGCTAAAAGTATCTACACGAACGTTACACCATTGTACCTTCCCACTCTGTCACTACCTACCTATTCTAGGTAGGAACCACCTACGTAGATACCTACGTAGATACCTACGTACCAGTCGTCCGTAGCGATGAAAACAGGCTACGACATGCGATCCGGTAAATCGGCGCATGCCACGGAAAGCTGAGCGCATCTCGTACACAGTACGTGATACCTACTATGACGAATCGAAACCCAATGGGTATTGGTAGCGACGTAGGTATTTTGGTATGGGAAACTCGCATATGATATCAACAATGACGTTGGCCGGGGCAACGCTCTCATCGAAACAAACCAAAAAAAACAAATACGTAGGGACTAGGTACGCCGTCATATCAATTACGTGCATAATGACTTGTTGCGTAAGTTCACGGACTTGTGTGGTGCTCCGGATTGTGGACAGGGGTGTGCGTCTAGAAGCTGATTTATGATCCAATCAGCACAGTGCAATTATTTTGAGCCAATAGAAACTCGCCGTCAAGGTCGCTCTTTCCAACTTTTGGTTATTTTGATTGGCCGCGTCAGCGAATTCTCGAAACGTCACCGAGATTATTATGACGCTAGTGGTGGTCTGTGCACACACTCTTGCTTTACTTATAGGTAAACAAATCCAGCGCGTCCATCCTCTGCTCCCCTTCTCCTTCTCCCAAACCACACACACATTCACACACACCATCTGCTCACCAGCACTTTCAACCGCGCTTTCAACTGCACTCTGCTTCGTTTTCAGCCGCTCTTGCAACTGCTACGAACTGCTCTGTTTGTGATCTATCACGATCTCACCTGCTATTCTTCACGTGTTTCAAACGCGTTATTAAACACCCCCTCAAACTTCAGTTACGACCCCGCGTGTGTAGGGTCGATCCCACCATCATTCTTCGGATCCTTCAGTATGGACTCCAAGAAACGCACCCGCTATCACTCCCGCATCCTCAGGGAGATGCGTAACAAGTCAGATCACCCATGGTCTCCGCCAACCTCAACTGGCAGCCATGGCACGGTCACGCTTACTTCACAACTCTCCGTCAACACTGACACCGGGCCTAGACCGCCAATGCCCAAGATCAACATGTCCGCCTTAGGGAGGACCTTCCCTGAGTGGAAGAACCACAACGGCAAAGAAAACGAGAAGCCGGCCTCGCCTGACATTACCAATGATGTGAGTTATCGCTCCGGTTCGTCGTTCAATAGATCGGTACTCCGAAAGGAGCCGTCTGCTTCGTCGTTTAATGAGACTGCTTCCCGACGCGAGCCGTCTGGTGCTTCATCCAATGGAACCGTTATCCGCGGGGAGCCGTGTGGCCCGTGGTACAATGAGTCGGTTTCCCGAAGGGAGCCGTCTGGTGCCTCGTCCAATGGAACTGTCATCCGAAAGGATCCGGCGCGTTAGGATCGCGGCTCGGATTCCGAAAGCTACGTAACCGCGAGAGAACGGTCGCGACTGTTTTTGCAGAAGCTCGCGGAGCCAGTTGAGCTTCGATCACGCCCTTCCTCCATCCGTTCTACTTCTTATACTTCTTCTGTTCCTCGATTGTTTCGTTCCTCTAGCTCATCAAAGTTTTCCAATGTTTGTTTCACCCGTCATGGCAAGCAACTCTCGCAATGCTGACTTATTCTTTTCATAGAACTCATCAATTTTTGGCTCCCAGTCGCCAAGATTACGCACAGAGCAGGCGCCAATTACCGAGGACACAATGGAGCAAGATGTCAACCCTAATCCACGGGGAAATGTGACCACGCTTCTCAACACGCTCAAAACCGCCAGATCCCCCACTGCTGAGGCCCAAGAAGAATCAGCTAAACGGTCATCGCAAATCTCTCCAACACCCCAGCCACAAGCCGGATTCTCAGCCAATGCGGCTCGTCGTTTCAAGCGGCAATCTCAACCTGAGACCCACGTCACTATTAGTCCATCTGCTGGCAATCAAACAGCCCGCTCCTTCTTCCTCCCCGATTTGAGCCACATCAACGACTTTGTTTCCGGAACATTGAAATGGTCGTCGGTAAGGAACGGAACTCCGATTTTTGTCAAGCACGGCAAAGTTTTTGATCGGGAGACAATGGCCTCTGCCGACCATCATGCCGACTTTGAAGCTATTCCTATTCCCTACGAAGAAGAGGAAATATTTGTTTCATTGGATAAGATCCGAGAGGAAATACAGACTCTGCAAGATCATGATGTCTTCATATCGAAGCAAGCCGAGGATCTGCAAGACGAAGTTCGCGCGCTTCAGAATCACATCATCAAACTCAAGACTCGGAAGGACAGTGCAATGGGCTCGGAGTCTGATGGATCTATGATTTTACAGCTCACTACTCAGAAGTCTCGTAAGTTTACACGTCCCATGCTCCCTTGATTCCTCCAACTGACCATGGTATTACAGAACTTGAAGAACAGTTGATTTCCCTCAGAGCCAAGCTCGAGCAGGTCAATCGCCAAGTTAGTCTCAACGAAATTCACAATCAGTCTTTCGTCGTTGAGCGTGATCAGGCACTTCAACGGGCATCTGATCACGTAACTACTATTAAGCGGCTTCAAAACCGCAATGATGCTATCACCAAGGAGAAACTGGAGCTTCAGCAGGCCCTCCGACAATCAGAGGAGGAGAAAGGAGAGCTCCAACAGGCCCTCCAACAATCAGAGGAGGAGAAAGGAGAGCTTCAGCAGGCCCTTCAACAATCAGAGAAGGAGCTTACCGCCGAGCAGCAAGCTTACGCCGTTCTTCAATACCAATACGAAAAGCTCGGAGAGGAAAAGAAGAGGCTCGCAGAGGAAAAGATCATGCTCAAAGAGGATCATCATAGCCTTGAGCACGACAACAATGCGCTTTCCAAAAGAAACAACGCGTTCCAACAGGGCAACCATCTGCTTGAGCGTGAGAATGGGCGCCTATTGGTGCAGTTGAATAAACTTCAGGACCAGATCGATGACTTGAAACTGGCCCAACAAACCTGCCACTGCACACGGGGGCCTAAGGGTTTTACGACTGGCCAAGCCAAAACCAATGCCACCGGGCTCACTCAAGCCAACCAATCTAAGGATAGACGTTCTGCTGTAGCTGGGACGTCGTCCAAGGCCACATCTCACAAGATGTATGTGTCGAGCCCGGATAATGATACTCGGGAGAGTGACTTCACTCGCGAATCTCGTCAAAATACACAGGAATCCCGAGGTTCCGCACCTGCCCCAGCCAAATCCAGAGCCAGCGGGATCGCTCAAATGCAGAACGCCAAGGAGGTACGTTCTGCTGTGAGCGGAACGTCGGCCAAGGCCACGTCTCACAAGATGTACATGTCGAGCCAGGATAATGACACTCGGGAGAGTGACTTCACTCGTGAATCTCGTCAATACACTCAGGAATCCCGAGGTTCCGTGCCTGCTACGAGCAAATCGAAGATGACGAGGACAACTCAAATGCGGGGCCCATCGGATAGAAACACTGTCACAAGTGAGACGTCCGCTAAGACCACGACATCCACTTTCCAAACGCAAGATGATTACACTCAACGGATCAGTCTTCCACGGGAGTCACAGTATGATTCTGACGATGACAATATGACATCGGCCTTATTCATCGATGATGTCACTTTGGATTCCAACAAAAAGTTTTCCCAGAGGCCGAAGGCCAGGAACCCACCTATTGTTCGTGTACTATCTCCCATCCTGTCCGTTGCGGAACCCCCGGAGACGGAACAGACCGCTACAGGAAAACAGAAGGAGGCATCTGCCACTCCAGGTCTCACGCAATGCGCTAAGGGCGTATTGGACAATCTGTGCCGAGACCATGAATGCTATAACTGCACTCTCTGTGCCCGTATGAAGACCCAACAACAGGAGTCCAGTGGCAAATACCTCAAGAGGACTGTTCGGGTTGATCGCCCTGTGCCCGTCACTGATAGAGTGAAGCGCAAGCCGTCCGTTTCGGCTTATCAATACGAAGACCAGCCTACACTGCGACCATCCCAGGATCCTGGCATCGCGTTGGCCAAGGTGCTGAAAGGCCTCGAGGATGAGGAGAGACATCTCCAAATTGCCATAAACGACAAGCAGAGTGCCTATGATTCCTGCAATGCATCACACAACAAGACGCTTTGGAAGCGGCTCGATGCCGAGATTCGAGTTCTTCGCCAACGCCGAGACTTGAAACGTGACCAAATCTACGATCTGAATGACGTACTCGAAGGCCAGAAAGCGAATGCTCAGACGATGAGTCAAGACGCTATTGACGTGACCATCACAAGTGTCCTTAGCAAGGATCCCACCTGGAATGGGGTCTTGGACTACTAATCGGCGGCTTGCCGATACCTATACCGCTACTCTTGGGGCATAATTGACCCCATAACACGGAGTTCGATAATTGCCCGTGTTCTTTCCCAATGACGATGGGGATTCGAGAATATTTATCCTGTAACACGGAGTTCGATAATTGCCCGTGTTCTTTCCCAATGACGATGGGGATTCGAGAATATTTACCCTGTAACGCGGAGTTCGATAATTGCCCGTGTTCTTTCCCATTGACGATGGGGATTCGAGAATATTTACCCTGCAACACGGAGTTCGATAATTGCCCGTGTTTTCCCAATGACGATGGGGATTCGAGAATATTTACCCTGTAACGCGGAGTTCGATAATTGCCCGTGTTCTTTCCTCATAACGATGGGGATTCGAGAATATTTACCCTGTAACGCGGAGTTCGATAATTGCCCGTGTTTTCCCAATGACGATTGGGATTTGAGAGGAGTGGTTGTACTGTACATGGGAGGATTGTACATGGGATTTGGCAATTAGCCATTGTTTGACTTGTTTGATTTGGTTTGTACGGTGATCGGGATTATACCTGGATGGAATGGTATTATGGAAATGCCAAGCATATATATGGTGTTCTGGCGTTTCTGCAATTGTCATGGAATGCACGGCGTTGGCTTGGGTGGGTAAAGAGGATACCAGGTTCCGGCAATTGCATGGCGATGGCGTTGGGTAGATGCCCAGTGAGGCGGGGAGGGGGAGAACTATTCGGATCGGCCGCATCAACACTGGCGGAGGCCTATGGCTTGGGGAATTTTCCTATACAGGGGGGGAGGAGGCCCACGGCTTTTTTTTTTCTCGATTCACGACATACTTACGACTCTTCGACTCGCCCGCCGATTGTGGTGGAGGCCTATGGCTTTTCGATTCACTTACATGTTTCGACTCACCCGCATTCATTTGCGGAGGCCCACGGCTTTACGTTTTCAACTGTATGTTTCGACGCCCCCCCGCATTCATTTGCGGAGGCCTATGGCTTTTCGATTCACTCACGTGTTTCGACTTACCCGCATTCATTTGCGGAGGCCCCCGGCTTTGGGAGGATGGGAGGATTGTGTTTGTGATCACCCGCGTAAATCGCGGAGGCCTGCCTGCAGGCTTTGAGGGATTACCCGCATTCAATTGCGGAGGAATGCTGTAAAAACGTGTTCTCATAAGTATATAATAAATCCACTCGCCTGATCACTGACTTGGCTGTTTTGTGTTTTGATGCCGGTTCGTGACCTGCCTTGTCCTTGAGAATGTTAGTATCCCCTCCAGGAATGAGAGGCGTAGAGAGCTGGTAGCTAGGTAGGAGGTACACTGCTGCGATCGTCGAATTGTTTATGTCCGTACTGATTTACCTACCGTGTTCATCGACCCCAGTAGGTTAGGTGATGTACCGGTAGTTGTAACGTTTGGCCAACAGTTAACTCGGCTTGTATCGTTCTAACTTTCAACTAGGTACTATAGACTGACTAGGTAGGTACGATGTTACAGTAGGTAGATAGATAGTCACTTCACGAAACAAGTGGGCGTCCCCCAGAATCCGAGTTTACCGGCATTCCAAGTGAAGGGCATTCTACCACGACAGAAAGGGGTTGAACAAGCACCGGTTCTTTACGAGACCTGTCGGCAGCCGTTCGCCACGCTTGCCAGCTGCCGGGTGGAGATGTGCAGTCGTCAGCACAGCGATTCCAGATGCATGCATGCAACTTTCGAGTCGTAGCCCCACAGGCCACCACCGGCACAACCTACCTACTTACCTAGGCACCTACCACAACCGTCACTCACCCCACCACACCTATCCCACAGCTCCCTTGAACAAACCACCAACCAGGCCGAATCGAATGAATTGACGGCCACCGGCTCTTAAACACTTCCATCTCCCATTAATTCTCTACCCGCATTCTATACCGATCGAAAGCAACATGGCGGACGTCGAGATGGACATCGATGAGCCCGGCTCCCCGCGCACTGCTCAGGCTAAGGTCGACGACATGCACACCCATGCCAAGGCCACCGCCGTACGCTCCATCGAGGGCTGGATCATCATGGTCACCAACGTGCACGAAGAGGCCGACGAGGAGGCCCTCCACGACAAGTTTGGCGACTTTGGAGAAATTAAGAACCTGCATCTGAATCTCGATCGTCGCAGTGGTTACGTCAAGGTAAGTCATGCAAATCCAACCCCGTCTCTCCTAGTCTCCCACGCCCAGTTAGACAGTTAGAAGGCTGCTGGAACGCATGTTTGGACAAGTACTGACCACTCATCTTGTCTGATGTAGGGATACGCGCTCATCGAATACCCGACGCTCCAGGAAGCACGCGCCGCCATTGACGGCGCACACGAGACCAAATTGCTCGAACAAACCATCTACGTCGACTTCGCGTTTGTGCGACCCCCGCCCGGTAAGGGAGGCCGAGGAAATCGCCAGTCAAACCGAGGTGGACGTGGCCGAAGCCGCAGTCGCAGCCCCGAGGGTGGACGAGACCGAGACCGAGAACGGCTACGGGACGCCGAGAATGGACAGTGAACGGGTGGGCCTACATACCACGTTCAGCGAGCAAAAAGGCATTGTCAGCGGCAGTGCTTCCCCATGGGACGGGACACATGGTGGCGTTCCTGGATTGTGAGTGTCTGATCTTTGACGGGTATGACGAGAAGTCAACGCTAGCTTTAGCCGATATGTTTGCCAAATGAGGACAAAAGAAGACATGTCGGCCGTTTGATGTCCGGCTGGATAGGGTAGGTAAGCATGCTTCACATACTGTAACATTGAGGTGTCGCTAACCTGAATATAGCCCGATTGCATCGTGAAGTGAAAGACCGAGTCTCTTGTGTACTAGCTTTACTGGCGCTACACTCTGTACAATAGTACCCTCGCTCCAGCCATGTGTATACAATCACAAGGACTGTCAGTACTAGAATGGCAAACCTGAACTTATGATATCCCATCGCCGGGCAAATATGCGTTGTTCCGTACAATTCGTGTCTGACTGTATGGTGAGGCTACCTATCACACTAACCTTAGCTATTTCCAAGCTTCGCCCTGTGACGTTCTCGTCCTTCCATGAGGCTAATACCCAGTTCCCGTAGTTATGTCCCATTTGCACCTACGTGAAATCGTGCCGCCGAGCACGCCATTGCTCTTCTCCGCTGCATTAAAATAAATTAAAGACCAGTACACAGACCAGTAATAAAGACCACTTCCAATAGAGCACAAGCTGCCTTGGAGCGTGATAGATATTCCATTCTGATGATTCTGCCGCATGTTATTTGATAGAAAAGAAAGATGAAGCACGATACGGTGCAGAATCTATCTCTGGACTGTGTAATATTTGTATCTGGTAATTACATATACTTCATAGTATGCATATACACGTTGTCCGTGATTGGTTTAACGATAACTTCATGCCCGCGTATCGATAAAATTCAAAGACGCGAATAATATACCTATACGCGAGCCAGATCCGAGGGCTCCCACCTTAAATCTACCTACGTGGTCCGATTCCCTCGTCGACTCTCTCATGGCATCGGTAGCCTCGGAAAACCCACGATGGCCTTTCTTGTGGGCTCTTCGGCACCAGGTCTCCAGCGTCTCGCTGTCCCCTTTGTCTGTCTATTGATTGCTGTGCTGGGTTACGGCTCGCAGTGGCTGTTCGCAACATCCCCAGACCTCGAACCCGGGCCCTTGACCTCGAAGCAAACATGGATCTTCAACAGCCTCCTCGCTTGCTTGTGGTGGACGTACTGGTGGACATGCACCGTCGACCCTGGCCGATACGAAATTCCCCGATCGAATAGTAGCAGTAAGGCAAACGAAAAGACGGTAGCCAGGAAGAGCAAAAGAGATGGTGATACCCCAATACAGAGTTCAGAAGACGAAGGTGAAGACGAAGTTGATGACGACGAAGCCGATCTTAGCCGAGGCAAAGGGAATGCACCAAATGGTCGCCAGGTGACAGAAGCACGTCGCCGCCGCTGGTGTCGCAAATGTGCGGCGCCAAAGCCGCCTCGCGCCCACCACTGCAAGACTTGCGGCCGCTGCATCCCTAAGATGGACCATCACTGCCCGTGGACGAATAACTGCGTGTCGTTACAAACCTTCCCGCACTTTGTGCGCTTCGTCCTCTACACTAACGTTTCGCTCTGGATGCTGGGGTATCTCATCTGGCAGCGGCTCCACGCGCTGTGGACGTCGCGTGACCTGCCTGCCTACCTGGGCCCGACGGTGACCCAGATCAGCCTGCTGACCGCGATGGCCATTGTAACGGCATTCACGTCACTCATGCTGGGAATCCTATTAGCCACGACAGTGAGGGGTTGGCTGTTTAACACGACGATGATAGAGGGCTGGGAGATCGAGAGACACGAAGCCGTGCTGAAGCGCGGCGGCTACGAAGAGGAGGACTGGTGGGGCGCCGCTGGCGGAGACGACGACACCCCGTCGCGGAGCATGGTCGACCCCGTCGAGTTCCCCTACGATATCGGCATGTACGCCAACCTAACTCAGGCCATGGGCGGGTCAAGTCCAATATTCTGGTTCCTGCCGTTTGCGGGGGCGCCCCGAGTGGCGCGCCTACCGTCTAGCACGACATCCGAGGAGGTCTTCGACAAGCTGAGCGGCGCGAAAGTAGGCCGCGCCAGTCTGGGCATGGGCTGGTTCTACGAGGAGAACGGCCTTAATGACAGGGAGGGCATGTGGCCACCGGTCGACCCGGAGAAGGTACGCAACGCCCGACTGTGGCGCCGCCGCCGCCGCGAGGAGATGCAGTATCGCCGAGAACAAGAGCAGGGGCTACGCAACCCCGCGCTTCCGGAAATGAACCTGAGCCCGGAGGAGGAGAAGGAGGCATTCCGTCGCCGGCAAGAGCGCGATCTCGAACGGTGGCGCGGGACGCGGGCGCAGATCTTGGACGAGCTTGAGGAGAGGCCGGGGCGGGATTTCCTTGCTAGCTCGGACTTTCCCGGTGTTTACCGGCCTAGACAACACGTCGTCGTCGACGAGGGGAAGTCTGGCTGGGTCAACGCGGACGGCGAACACCTGGGTGATTACGGGGTTGACGAAGATGCCGAATTTGACGATGTGTTCGTCTACGAGGGAGACGCGGCTCATGTGGTAGATCCTGATGAAGAGGAGGTTCCTCTGGCGGAACTGGTACGGCGGCGGAAGGTCCGCTCAAAGGATGGAGAGGACACATAAAGGGGTATCTCGATAGATGATATATTGAACCAGCGAGTTAACATTCTGTTATTATTTAGAATTAAACTTAGAACCAAAAGAGATGATGATATAGGACATAATGGTAATAGATAACAAGCAAGCAAGCAAGCAGCAGAGACCTATAGACACAGGCACGTTTGATAGATATTCGATACAAAATTCGCAAGAAATATGTGGTTCAAATTTTCTTTTTTCTTTTTCTTTTTTCTTTTTTTTTTTTTTTTCCAAAGAAGAGTAAAAAAAAAAAAAATAAAAAGGTTTTTTTTTTAAAAACATATACTGAAGAAAAGAAACTAGTCAAGCCAAGCCCAAGCCGATTCAAACCCCCCCCCCCCCCCCACCCTTCCCCTTCTTTCTTTTGTCCTTATCTCTTCTCCTCCGCTCACTTTCATTCTTTCAGGCTCTCTCTTCTCTCTCTCCAGTCTGTGTCAAAAAGAATTGTTAAAATTAAATTTAAAAAAAAAGAGAAAAAAAAGAAGAAAAAGAAGAATAAAACCTTCCCTTTTTTCTTCTTTCTAAAAAAAAAAATGGTCCATTTTTTTCAGATCCCAATCAGATCTAAAATTCTACTTCCCAAAAGTATAAAAAAAAAAAAAAAAAAAAAGGGTAAAACTAAGTAGGTAACTAGTTAGGTAAGATAAGTTGTTAGGTAAATTGTTTTTGCGCGGGCAGGCTGGGGTTTTTTGTTTTTGTTTCAAGTTTCTCTTTTTCTTTTTTAGAGAGAGAGAGAGAGAGAGAGAGGGAGAGAGAGAGAACCCAAAAGTTCCCGCTGTGGCACTTATTTGTAGAGTAGTATACTTCGAAGACTCAACTTTATGGAAAAAAAAAAAAAATTTCTTTTTATCTCCCTTCTCCCCCCTTTCTCTCTCTCTCTCTCTCTCTCTTCCCCCCTTCCCCCGCGCGTTCCATTCCGTTCTCCAAATAAAAAAACAATGCGGTTTCTACCGTTTCTCGAAACATTTCATTTGATTAAAACTCTCCGTTGCCTCAAGGTAACAAACACTCACTAACCCCTTCCATCGCGGATCCAACAGTTTCAGTTTTCGAAGAGAAAGGGAACGGGGGGAGGGGGAGGCGGGGGAGAAAACTAGTGTGCAGCCTTGAATGACGGCCCAAGTTTTCTTTGGTCCCCAATCCACGGTCGTCCCCGGGACTCTGCGCCGGGGGCTTATAAAGGTGTGACAGGCATGATTTACCAGTCGTCATCATCGTCTTTCCTTTGCATCGCATTTTTCCTTGCGAGGAGGGCGTCGGCCAATGAACCGGCGAGATTCGGCGTAGTGCCGCCATTATTATCCGCTCCATGTCCGTTCATGCTCATCCCCGAGTCTCGAGCCTGAGGGGCGGTTGGTCTCTTAGCGGCGTTGGGTCGTTTAACCGGGGGAGTTGGTTTACTCTTGCCAGCTCCATTCACTGCAGGAGCTGGCGCTGGCGCTGGCGCTGGGCCTCTTGAGACCAGTGCAGGTCCCGGCGCTTGCTCCTGGACATACGTGGCGGGAACCCAGGCATGTCCCAAACTGCTTTTTGCAAGCCACCAACCTGGTAATATATTTAGCACCAAAGGAATAGAGGAATTGGGGTCTGCAACTTACCGTTATTCTCTTTCTGAACGACTTCAATTATATCACCCGCTCTGATAGAAAGTTCATTTTCACGTTGGCTAGTGAAGTCATAAAGGACCTTTGCCATAATCTTGGGCTTCGCGGGAGGAGCGGGTGGCGGTGGAGGCGGTGGGGCTCGAACAGAGGACGTCGAGTTCTTGTTACGCGTATGACCAGGACTACTACTACCGGCTGGCCGAGCGGGATGCGCTGCAGCAGGAGTAGGGGCAGGTCGAGGGGATTGCATAACCGCAGGCACAGGAGCTGCCCGAGGCGTAGGAGCAGCAGGACCAGGCTTTGTGGCGTTTGGCCGGCTTGCTGTTAACCGCGACGGTCTGCCATTAGGACCGCCTGGTTTAATAAGTTTACCTCGAGTGATTGGACGAGGCGGAACTGGATTCGCTCTCGGCATAGGGCGAGAGACTGAAGATGGTGACTCGCCGGGTTGCGTATGGACAGCACCACTCTTATAGTAATCAACAGCTTGTTGTGAATCCTTCAAGACTTTGACCACCTGCATCTTATTGGGCTTCTTGGCGTACTCAATAGTTTCGGCGATTTTCAAATTGAAACCACCAGGCATTACGCGCTGCATTTGCGTAAATAGCTCGGTTTTGAAAATGCAGTTGAGCAGAGGATCAGGTTCCTGCGGCGAGCTAATGCCTAATGAAAACCAGTCATCCCTACTCGTCGACGCCCCAATGAATTTGAGAGACCCCAGTATCACCGCGCGTTCAACTGAGATGTGTGGTTGGCCGTTGACAAGCGCTTGCGCCACGATATAGAATTTGCTGTTGGACACGACGAAAATTCGCGGGCTCGGTTTGCTGGATCGACCGAACTTGGCTTCTAATATTTCTCCACGACACGAGAAAATCGCCTTCTCGTTAGCGGTCATGCCCAAAGCATTGTGAATCTGAGACCCAGGACCCGTCGACGCATTAATACCCAGGTAGTCTCCTAGGAATCGTCGTGAGCCCAACAGACTGAACCTTCTACGCTCTTTCCGGTTCTGGAGCACGGTGTGTCCTTGATCTCGTAGCTGGAGATACTCGGCTCCCACCCTCTTCTTCCGGAAGAATCGCTGTATCCGGGTTGCTGATTCGGCACGATAAGCTAGGTATGCTCGCCACATTCGTTGGATACGTATTGCCATGTTGTGCCAGTATCGATCGCGCATTGTTTCCAGAGCAAAAAGCGTTTCAGGGGACTTAATGAAGGCCTTTGTTACACCTAGCTGCCATTCCTCCTTAGGGATACTCGTATCTTTGAGTATATGTTTAACGGCTGCTTCCTCCGTGCCTTGCCAGGTATACTCTCCTGCATACGATGTGGCCGGGGACAAGAGGAAGAAGCGCTCCACGAACTTCTCGAAAGACTGACGATATGCAAATCCGGCTCGTCGAATCCTCACGTTTTCTTGTAGACCGAGATATTTGACCTGATGCAGCACATTAGGCACATTGTATTCCGTAGGCGACTTGTTCTCATTAGGCTTAATGGTTCGTATGTATGATGGCTGGCATTTCATCAAAGTATCCACGAGGGCATTCGCTGACGCCCGGATTCGGTCACCCGCCGTTGGGGGCTGCTTGCGATTATCCTGGTCAACTTGTTGGGGGAAGAGTGTATGAACGAATTTGTTTGAACTCTGCTGGAAGAGGTTTTGAACGCCTTTAAGTAGCTGGTCCTTGTTCTTGTCAGTGATTCCTTCAACGGTGTAACTAACTTCACCAGCGTAATGCTTGATGATGAAATTTCCTTGCCGCGGTGTGAGATGTGGGTTCGACATGCCACTGATACTCTGCATGAAGGTCCGGTCACAGGCAGCAGGATCAGCATGTGCTGTCTTCGTCGCATCCTTCAAGGCCGAGAAAATGCCGACGGGTCGTGTCTGCTCGATCAAGTCGCATACCACTTTGTTGTCGAAGTATTTGATAGGCGTCCATTGGATCTGCTCACGCGTATACTCCTCCTGCTCGGCTTTGAGTGTGAGCTGGATGAATATTTGCTGTAGTTTTTCGTTGACGTAATTGATGCACAGTTGCTCAAAGCTGTTCTTTTCGAAGATCTCGAAGCCGTAAATATCGAGAATGCCAATGTTATTCGATGTGGCCTGCCTAGCTTTCAAAGACTGGTTAATTCTTCCAACTATCCAGTCGAATAGGTTGTAGTAGATAGCCATGCTGAGAGCATCTCGCGTAGCGTTGGCTTGAGCGATATTCGCGGGTGACTCGATTACTTCACCGCTCCGGGGCGTCAAAACGCGAATGGTTATACCCTTTATCAAGTCAGTCGGCGTGACTTCAAGCAGGTACGCTAAAAAGTCTACGACGGACTGATCCCTCACGGCTGCGTATCCGTCATCGCCTTCAGCAAACTGAATGTTTCCAGCCCACAGGATAGCGGCTAACATGCGGAATACTTCATCTTGTTCCGCTTGTGACAACCCAATAATTTTCATGGCCTCTAACGTGTCATTGAACTCTGCTAGGTCATCAATGCCATCGACATTGAAGCACTTTGACCGACTTAGGTATGCGTAAGTCTCGGGCTTCTGCACACCGAACATAGTCCTGTAACTCTCTGGGGCACCTTTCGTGAATTGGTAGAATATGTGAAAGCTTCGCTCATTTGCGATCTGGCCTACAACTCTTGTCTTCTCCAAGAGATAGTTTGTGATGTCTGCACCGACCGGCTCGCCCTCAGCGTTGAAGTGTATCTGTAGGTACTTGCCGAAGCGCGACGAGTTGTTATTTCGAAGCGTCTTGGCATTTCCGAACGACTCGAGCAAAGGGTTGGTTGCCAGCACCATGTCTTTGATCTGTTTGATTTCCCCGCTCTCGCCTCCAGAGACATTGGCAATATACTGCATAATGCGTTTCGCCGCCTCGGTCTTGCCGGCACCGGACTCCCCGGAGATGATGACACATTGATTCTCCTTGTATGCCTTCATGTTATAGTATGCGGACTCGGCGATCGCGAAAACATGCGGTGGCATTTCAAGACGGTTCTTGCCCTTGTAGGAATCTAAGATTTCGTCGGAGTAGATCCCGAGATCGCGGAAGGGGTTAACGGAGACGAGGACATGGCCAATGTAGGTGTAGATCTCGCGGCCTTCGAATCGCTTCTTCAGGTTTTCGTTTATGGCCTCATCAGAAACCTTGCTAAGCAAAGTCAGATCTGAAACGCCTATCTCCTTCTTCTTGGTCGTCTCGAAAACGGCTTTCTTGGGTTTCGGGGCGCCGCCTTGCGCTCCGCCGGCGGCGGCTGCGGCCTTGTCTTTCGGACGTCTACTAATACCCTATATTTCAGGCATCATAGTCAGTAGGAGCGCAGGGCTCGAGATGGAGGATAATGTGCCTACCATGTTGGAACCGCATAAGTCGCGTTGGCAGTGAAATCACTTCAAGGGGCTGCGTGTAAGCGGTCGGTCAATCGCTTCGAAATAGGGTACGGCAGGACAGACGGCCCGGTTGTGAGGGGGAAATATGGGCGAGAGAACAAGGGAGGTCTAGAATCGCTCTAAAGGAAACAATGACTATCAGCTGAAAGAAGGAAGATGAAGATTTGTTAAGATAAGCGAGAGTTGGTTTGGATTCGCAAAATGTCGTTTTGCTGAAGTCGGGTTGCCTTGGTCGACTTGACTAAGAGCGCTAATGCGGCCAGCGACGTAATGGAATGGGGCTGGTGGTTACGTGGCGCCCTTGCGTTTAAGTGGTTCGGGCGTGGCTGAGGTGGGTGTTGGCGGCCACCGTTGGGCCGCTGGCAACTGTTGGCTGTCCCTGCTGCACTCGAGTCGCTGCCCAGCGCCAGTGGCAGCGACGACCGACAACTAGCCTATCTAACTAGATAACTACCTAACCTTAGGTAGGTAGTAAAGTTATACGAGATATAGGGGTAGATAGATGGGTTATGTGCTAACGGCTAACGGTATATAGCCAGTACCTCCCGTCGCCCGGTATCGTAGGTAGGCAAGTACCTAGGTACCTTTTCCCAGGCAGCCCTCAAGTCGAGTAATCCATCCTTTTGTCATCCCCAGTCCAGTTTCCCGTTGAGTTGTCCTCACAACACGAGACACACTGCATGCCATCCTACTCACAGCCTCTTCGTTGTTCTCAATCCCGTGACGCTGCAGCATTTCCGGAGAATTTCCTGACCTGTAATCTTCTCTGTTCGGATCGGCGGATCAAACGTTTTAATCATGAGCCATCTCGAAATCCAGACAGTTGTACCAATCCCGTCGAATTTCGATTTCAATTAATATCTTCAATCAACCTAAATGGAATCGGAGATTGTCATCCAGCACCCGTTCTCACAGCCATCCAGAGATGATACTGTAATCAAGGTTTCAACCCGGCCCTGCCCGGCGGTACCATGATACCTAGATAGGCGGTACGAAAAGATATTACGGCAAAGCATGGCACATACAGTCGTTGGCCACACCACGCCGAGCAAGAGATCTCCAGCAGGGGTTGATGTCCCCCACAGCACTGTTTTACTGGCGACATGTACAGACTACGGACTACGCCGGGTTCTGGCCGGGGCTGAGTTGAGGATCGCACGACAGGACTTGTCCTATTTCTCCAAACGGCATTACGACGATCGTTCGCGGGATAAGAACAGCTGTTGCTGCGCTCTTCGGCGCTAAACTTCCCAACAGCCGGTCGACTCGCATCGCAGTATGTTCTCATCCAACCATTGGTCATCTTATGAGCGGAACGTGGTTCTCCCGAATTGCGCACGTGCTATCGACCCGTTACCAAAATCCTCGTGCATAGGCTTGACATACCAATGTACTTAGTTATAGGTAGGTACATGATTTCAAATAAGTCTCAGATTCCCAAGAACGTTGCTTTCTGTAAGCATATTCACAAATACAGCAGACACTGGGCCTGTCACCTTTCCCATGCTCAATTGGCGCCTTTTCTTCGGCGGAAATGGCAGACACCATCAGCCGGTTTCGGGGACATTTGTGTGTTTGGCAGACAGGAGACTACAGTGCCATTGTTACTGCATACGACTTATTCCGGGGCTGGCCTATCGACCTATCGATGCGTCGATATTCATTCGATGTTGCGATGCATTGCCCAAAAGCAGCATCTTGAGCTTCACACTGGATTTGGTTATGTCGTGTCATTCAATGTGACTCTGCTTCTAGCTTCTAAGAGACATCGTCGAAGGGAGCCAGTCGTTACTGTCGGCTTTTAACAAGACTTCACACCGGTACGGAGGTTCTTGTTTAGCTTCATCCATCGCAGCGGTAGTGTTGATAGGTATCGGTTATCCGCAGCCCTACCGGAGTTGCTAGACTAGGTACAAGTTGATATTTCTGCTTTCTTCGTCTAGCCATCCAACATCCACCAATGCGGCCGAACCAGTGACCGCCCCAAAGCCCGCGCTCATAAGTGGTTTCGAACCCGACCACACGGCACCTAAGGTTGGTCTCGAAGCGAAGCTATCTTGTCTTAAGAATCTCACACAATCTCACACAATCTCATACGGTCTCACATAAATATCAAACTTTTCTCAGAGTATGAGAATGACCGAGCTATTATTACGACCATTTTCACACATAGGCCAGTCGCACTTCAGATTGCATAGATTACCTGTTGAGTCTCTGGTTGGAAGATGAGGCTCTGTTGAGTTCGGAATCAAAGATGGCCATGGTTTCTATCACATCCTCACGTCAATTTCAGGCCTCACATTCTACTTACCGTTAGGTACAGGCATACAGTCCGTACAGTCTGTACGGATGTACCGACTAGACCTACCACCTCTCTGATCATGTTGGCGAGCAGTCACAAACGCCTGTGGCATGCCATTATGCGCTGTATGTGCTAGGTACCTGATGCAATGGCGGCCTATCTATAACGGGAATTAGGTAGGTACCTTGGTTCAGAGACCCTTGGCGACACCCCTGTCTCTGTCGCTGGTACAGTCTGTAGATACAGTCTGTATCTATCTACCTAGGTACATATCTACTCTGGTGTCTTTTCCGTTGCTCCATTTTTTCGGGCGTCACCTCCGCTCCCGATTCCCATTGGCTATTTGCACCATGTCATCGCTGCAACGGACGAATCCGCGATGCCAAACAGCCGCCCGTCAACCCACAGTCCCATAAATAATCCACACGTCGACCAGTCAGTTGGGCGGCAGAGTCACTCATTTCATCAACTACGGTACAGTCTCTACCTAACCTAGTTAATTCTCTCAATGCGCCATTATGGAGGATGCATACATACTAACAATGTCCCTAGACCCCCCGGGGATATTTTGCCTCGAGTACTTCACAATCTTTTCAGCTCCCGCCTCCGAAGAGTTGATGACACCGCTTTCCTTTTTTTCTTGCAATTGCCCAACTCATTGATAAAGGCTGGGAGACAACCTATAATATAATACAGACTACATAGCTAACCAGCGCTGTAAATCGTGGTACCTATTTGGTATCTCGTGCAGGAATATAGTCAGTCAGTCCTAGCCGACAGCACAGGCTCGCTGAGACGGTTTTACGTTGCCTACCTACACATCAAACCACGTCCGCCTCATCAGCAATTGCAATTGACCTAGAGTATTCATACCGATAAATGCTCTAGTTCACACTACGCGGTTAATAACGAGGTTGACTTGACCGCACACGCACTTCGATGCCTCATGGGCAGTTTGCAAAACTATCTCTGACGTCTAATCATTAGTCAACGTTTTATCTTTCGGGACCAGTGTCTTGCGCTCGCGCTCAAGTCCTCGTTTCTCTTGAGTGGGATCTGATTGAATGCCTTCGTGAGTGCTACGGTCACATCTCATCAAGCAGGTCACGGCTCATAGTTGCGATTGTGTGCTCGCGCATACTTCACGACACCTGACATCTGACATCCGGATCATTTGCGTTACCTCCCCTTGCGAATAGGAAACACGATTCGCATCTGTTCAAAAAACTCGGTTCCTTCTTCGCTTCTCGCTGCGGGTCTCCTACTCATCCCGGATCCCTATTTCATTTTTTATGACTCTGTTACTGCCGACCCGAGCGCCGTCGTCCCGGCTCGACTTGTCGTTGAGAGCCTAGAGACAGCCGACCCTTTCTCCACGTCCGCCAATTTTCACTTCCTTCGGTGCTGGTCCGGACCGTTCATTTGTTTATTTCCGCTGGCTTGGACAAGAAGGCGATATCTGATGGTTTAACCGACAAGCCGACAAGAAAATTGGCAGTAACAAAAGACGACAGGCGGATTGCGTCGCCTACTTTACATATACCACACTCGACGCTTCATTCGCCGTGGTCCGCTGTCATAATAATCTGAATCGACGCCATTCCTGTCGCAGGTCGACAATCACCGGAAGGCTCGAACTTCCTACCTCTACCATGGAATTTATTTCATTGTTGAAGAAGCAGTTTACTGCAAGTAAACTCATATTCCATTTTCTGTTTTGGGGACTTCATTGGACGGTCTTTGCAGTCGGTTGGTGCGTATCATCAGGCCTTCTGTTGCGGTTCAGTACTCTAACGGACGAGCAGGTGGAAGCAAGCATCCGACCCTCGACTAGCAGCTTTGAACACCTTGGAGTGGTCTGTCTGGATTTCACGAGGTGCTGGTTTTGTCCTATCCTTCGATACCACATTCATCTTACTCCCCGTATGTCGGACATTAGTGAGATGGATTCGACCAAAGATCAGGTTTCTGCCCCTAGATGAGAATATCTGGTTCCATCGCCAAGTCGCCTACGCCATGCTCTTCTTCACGCTTGTGCATGTATCGGCGCACTACGTCAAGTACGCCGTAATCCCAGTCACCATTGTGATCGCCCCTGCTGATGACAGTCTAGCTTTTATAATGTCGAGAAGACACAGGTCAGGCCCCAGGCGGCTGTCCAAATTCACTATACCCAAGCTGGGGGCATTACTGGCCACATAATGCTCTTTTGCATGTTGATGATTTATACAACGGCTCACCATCGCATCCGGCAACAATCCTTCGAAACCTTTTGGTATACTCACCACCTCTTCATCCCATTCTTGCTCGGAATGTACACGCACGCAGTCGGGTGCTTTGTCCGCGACAGTGCTGCCCCGATATCTCCATTCGCCGGTGGTCCATTCTGGGAACATTGTATCGGCTATCAGGGCTGGCGATGGGAACTGGTTGCTGGGGGGCTTTATCTAATGGAGCGACTATATCGCGAAATCCGTGCTTTGCGCTCGACCAAAATAACACGCGTAGTCCGTCATCCCTACGGTGAGTGAAAATGAATTCCAATCCTGCACGACGGGTTACTGATTGATTCTAGATGTGGTCGAGATTCAATTTGAGAAGCCTTCTTTCAGGTACAAGGCAGGTCAGTGGCTTTTCTTGCAGACGCCGGCCGTGTCGGGGTATCAGTGGCATCCATTTACCATCACATCCTGTCCATTTGACCCCTACGTCTCTGTGCACGTTCGACAAGTTGGCGACTTCACGAAGGCGTTGGGTGACGCTGTCGGTGCCGGCGCCGCCCAAGCTAAGCTATATGAAAGCATCGACCCCATGGGCATGTACGAAGTCGCGCTCCAGCAGGGCCAACAGATGCCCCAGCTCCGCATTGATGGCCCTTACGGTGCCCCTGCTGAGGATGTGTTCGACAACGAGATTGCGATCTTGATTGGTACGGGTATCGGAGTCACACCGTGGGCCTCAATTCTGAAAAACATCTGGCATCTGCGAGAGAGCCCGAACCCACCAAGTCGTCTTCGCCGCGTCGAATTTATCTGGGTTTGCAAAGACACCGGTTCGTTCGAATGGTTTCAAACGCTACTCTCGTCACTTGAGGCGCAAAGCTTGGAAGCTGCTCGAATTCCTGGCGGCAATGGCGTAGAGTTCCTGAGGATTCACACCTATCTCACGCAGAAGCTTGACATGGACACAACGCAGAATATCGTGCTCAACAGTGTCGGTGCCGAAGTTGATCCGTTGACGGAACTTAGGTCACGGACAAACTTTGGCCGCCCCAACTTTACCAGGATATTCGAGGCCATGCGTAATGGTATCGTCGATCGAAGCTACATGAACGGGCTCGAGGGGAACACGCAAACCACCGTGGGTGTGTATTTCTGTGGTCCTTCTGCAGCTGGTAAGTCCATATTAATTCAATCTCGCCCCCCACCCCCCTATTTTGTTATTTTCCGTGACTATTCGGCTAACGCCTCTTCACAGCTCGTGACATTCAAAAGGCCACCAAAGCAGCGACCTGCAAAGAAGTCCGGTTTCGGTTCTGGAAGGAACATTTCTGAGGGCTCATGTCCGATCTTTTTTTTTTTTTTCTTATGGCATATGTACACTACCTACTGTTTTAAGCGTTACAGTTCGGCGATGATGAAAGATATACGGGACTGAGATTGAATTTGGGGAAGTTAATGACATAGGCTTGCAAACGGTCCCCCGGTAGAGTGAACCATGCAATGGGCGAAGAACTTGGGCTTCATCGTTATGGGTTACGTGTAGCAAGGCTGTTAAATGGTATACTTTCCCCGCATACGGTATCTGAGAGGAATCGAGTGAGTCGCCTTTGTCGAAAGTCAGATACAAGAAGTCCCTCATGAATATCGAGAAATGAACCTGCCTCAGTAAGATGTATTTAAGCAAGTGCCTTACCTAGACAACGCCGTTGCTGGCCGGAGTCGGACCAGGTCCTCGCGCCGCCGGCCGAGTGCTGAGTAGGCAGTTAGCGGGCCGAGAGCAGCCGACAAGAGCCGAGGTACGTAACCGAACCGGGTCCAGGTCGGTGACTAAAAATAGGTATGTATCTAGGGTAGGGTAGATTGATACATGGACGCCCGGTCCAGCGCCAGTCCAGATCTGCCCCTATTTTATCTACTCTTATCTTATCACAGGCCTCAACAGGCTCAATAATTTCGGCGCGTTGTCTTTGTACGGAATTAGCACCGAAGGCGATGATGCCTCCGTCACCGTGAGTCAATAGTATAAAATTGATTTGAGAACTCAAGAAGGAGATTCATCGCGACTCGCAGAGGGTATGTGAGTACCTATAGATAAGCCCGGCGATTTATGTTTCTGTGCGATTCGTCACTCAATTGACGCCAACTCATCGCGCATCGAAGAAAGTCCCTTGCTTGAATCGCGAGCCATGGCTGTCAAGGCCCCGGTATTTCCGGGTTATACACCCATCACCCATCGCATCTTCATCCGGGATGAGAAGCCCGGCGCCAGTAACTTGGAGAGCGCTAAGCGCGACGCGACACCCACCGACCCAACCACCATTCTCGTCTACGGCTGGGGAGATGGACACCCGAGGAATGTCGGTAAGCGGCGACCCCCGGCATCTACGCCCCTGATAGCAAGCTCACGGGCGGTACATATACTAACACCGAAGGACAGCGAAATACTCCGAGGGCTACCACGCACTCTTCCCTTCGGCCAGGATTGTGGTCATCATCAGCCCCATCTGGGCCGCCTCGACGCAGACACTGCCTGTGCGCACACAGGAGATGATGCCCATCATAGACACCATCTTCCCGACCAAGGACAACAGCTCTGAGCGCGTCATCATGCACGTCATGTCCAACACGGGCGGCATCTACGCAGGGGCGACTTTAAACGCGTACCATGAGCGCCATGGTCCCAACGCCGCACTGCCGCATTACCTCTGCGTCTCCGACTCAACGCCCGGCGGCTTGAATCTCCTGTCTGAGGTCTGGCGGTGGAGTCGGGCCATGGCTATGGGTGCGCCAAAGTGGCTCCCACTCCCCTTTATCTTCGTGCAGGCGCTCTGCTGTCTATTCCTGATCTTTATGACTTACGGCGCGATAGCGTTGGGCCTCGAACCGTCGGGTGATCAAAGCATTAGGGTCTTCAACGATAACGGGTTCGCGACGCCGAAAGCGCTGCGGCTGTACTGCTACTCGAAGGAGGACGACCTGATATACTGGGAGGATCTCGAGAAGCAGGCGGCTTTTGCGAGGAGTAATGGCTACCGGACGGTGCTTGAGGAGTTCAAGGGATCGCCTCACGTCGGTCACATGCGGATGCACCCTGAACAGTACTGGAGTGCTATTTTGCGATCTTGGAAGGAAGCGGTTGATATGAATAAGCTTGGGACGAAGGGAAAGGCATAATTAGATGGAGAAATATACTATACATGGTAGAGAGACGAGAATTAGACCTTAATTTATGTATTATATATAGTAGACATATGGTGAAGGGGAAACGGGGGGGCTGCTCTTTCACACTTACACTCGTGATGGATAGGACATGAGAAACTCGGGAAGGTGGTTCTCACGCGATATATCGATGGTAGCTTCTGGTCACAAATGCCATACAGATCTCTGACAGTGGCTGTCTATATTGCCCTTTTCCCTCACGCTTCCGTGAACTACTCAACCTCAACTCCACGTAACCAAAAATCGATTAAAGAACGCGAATATCAACTACCGCCCCTAGTCCTTGCAAAGCCAAATATCCTACATCCCCCATCTTTTTTACGGAGACCCAAGGACGTCACCTTGTAAGTGAGATCCCCGTCTACAACTCGACTTGAATCCCAAAGGCTTACACCAACACCAATCGAAAGCGTCTCCACGCCGGCCAACTAGGTAGTCACCAACGGTCATACCCGTTAATAGAACAAATATCCGACATCGCCACTAAAATACGAGCAAACAAAAACCACAATGTTGACCGAATTACGACAGGCCCTCGACAACAGGCCTCTCATAAGAGGCCAATTTTCAGTCCTCATGGGTCTAGCAATGGAGACAGCTGGCTTATGGATCGTGTTCGTCAGCCATAGCTTCATACGAAATATCTTCCTTTTGTTGTTCGTCGTATCCTCTGGGCTCTACCTGCTCCTCAGCGTGGCCTTCGCATTCGAGCGCTACTCCCTGCTTGCCGTCGGAATTCTGGACTTGGCCGACGACGTGACGCTCTATCTTCTAGACAAGTTTAAAAAATGCCTCATCTTCGGACAACATCTACGAAGATTGTGGAACTGATGAGTCGCATATATGACTTGTATAAAATAGGTGGTGGTGCGATTGATATCTTGCCTGGTCGACGAGTCGACTGCTCGGACGCTTGGGTATCAGGAGGCAAACACACGACCAAAGATGAAGAGAAGGGGGATGGAATATTGATGCTTAGTCTTATCTGGCTTCACACCTCCCACACCGTACACGAGACGCAGGCATTGCGTGGTTTATACATGGGTTATGGTGAACCAGCGATGGCAGCTGTCATAAAGGCTTGCTTTGTCATCTTCATGCTGGCGTTTTCTTTGACTTTTATTCTCCGAGATCCTGATTAGGGTGATGATTATACAGCGGGAGGAGAGCGAGAGTGAGGCGGCGGGGGGTGGGCTTGTTTGAGAAAGTACAATAGCGCTTATAGAATCAGCGAGACAGAGTCCGGCATGGTATGACGGCTAGGCAGGAGGATTGATAATGACAATGATTGTTAGTGTTACCTACTGCATCGTGGTATCTCTTATCCCCTCGGGACTCTGCGAAGTGACGCCCTGTTATAGGTGCCTGGATATATCCTATAGTGACATAGTCATGCCAATGGTTCCAACATCATGCGATGAGCGCGTGTACGGTGTAGGCGGGCAGTTGCAGCGTACCTCTCACGAGTCAGAGCAGGAAAGTCGTGGTCAGATTCTCGGTTCCCCTATCGCTGTTTCTAGCAATCGATAACTTGATATCTGGGTAGAAGCGCGTCGACCACTGGGACCGGCGAGATACCTCGACTTTTGCCATATCTGTCGGCCTCAACCGTCTGTTCATTGATGACTCCGAACAGCTTCTGATTGCCGATCAACTCAATGGTCAGCCGACTATCTGAGATCTCCAAGGGTGACCAGCATAAGAACATCATGAACATTTAAACCACCATTCATTCGGAGGAATTTCCGGAATCCCTAACTCTGGCACCCCTGAACCTACCTAGTGAGAATACGAATCCGGATACGAAAGCGAGAATACGAAAACGTGTCCACGGTAGACTGGTAGTGCAGGTGTTTCATCCTGGAGGGAAAGAAGCAGATCTGTGGCAGGAGCGTGAGGAGTCATAGGAAGGAAGGTGCCTCCCAATACCCCATCACAGAGACTTTCGGGTTTCTCACAATGGCCAAATAGACTGGAGTCAGATCTCCTCTTAGTATCACTGTCACTTGTCTGGCCTGATGTTGACTCACAAACTAACTGGGAGGGGAGCCGATATCAGGCCAGACGAGTATCGCGGCAAATACAAGCATCGGTATCAATGGAGGGTGCTACGGTTATCGTTTTACATTCCTTCACAATCATGACATTTCATCTTTTGCAATGTCGAGACGCCAAAAACAACCAAGGACTCAAGCGAGAGTGGGAGCTCGCTAGAGAGCGCCCCGGTCGATAGATCCCTGAGCGAACTCGCCACCCTTTTGAGATCATCCATGAAAGCTAAGCAGCGTACGTACGTCAGTATCCTCTCCAATCTGCCTCTGCCTCGGCCTCTAGCTACTCCTTCTCCCACTCGATTTCCTCCTCCCACCCTATCGTAATCATCAATACAGTAAAGACAAGTTCTAACACAATCATTCGAGATAGAGTTTATCTCATCATCAAATGATCCTGCAACAAGGCGAACATCTCCTGATGTCCCTAGGACGGAACAGGCTGTCTTAGGCCATCCAGCGATATTACCATGCAGGAACTGTCTTGTGAGTTGTGGCGACAAAGCAAGTCTTGAATTTGGCGGGGTGAATCAAGGACGATATCATATGCAGACGGAGATCGACTAGCGACAAATTCAACACCGCGTTACATCGCCATTATCAAAAGAATTTCGATGGCATTTATATATTCCCTGTTGGATATACTGCTCGGGTCCATCAATCAATGTTTCTTAGTCGTTCATATGTCTATCCAGCCACTCGGTTTCAGCGTCGGCGGATGAATTTGGCCCCGGATGTACAGAACTTTGTTGACTGCCAGAAGTTGTCTCCCAAAGATCCAACGGGAAAGAAAAAAATATCTTTCCAAGAAGTTGGAAGGAGATTGCTTTGAGTATATGAGACGAGCTCATATAGCCTACCGCATTATCTTCGGCTTGTACCTGAATTATCAAACCCAATGCAAGGCCCCGAGCCCGGTATATCTGGTGGACCTATATGACAGCGTTCGGCCCTGCTGAAGACTGCTTGGAGACATGCTTCAAAGGAAAGCAATCAACGTATCTCGAAAGTGTGTCATCCATGGAAACATAATGGTGGGGAGAGTTTGTTCGTATCTCGTCTAGACAATTCCATTATTATCCCAATGGCGACCCAATACCTCCATCCGATTCTATGACATGGCAATGCAATCCCGACACGACGGATAATAGTAGTCGATGTAATCCGAACTGTGAACAGACTTACATCATCGAGTCATACGGTCCGGTCTAGATATGGCGCATCGCACGAACGACGACCAGCCAGGAAAACATTCCTCTTGGTGCAGCACTTTGATCGTTTCGCGTCGAAGTCTGGCTGCACTTCGGCAAAATCCAATACCGCTTCCAAAGCTCAGTCAGATGATACCCCTGTCAGTGAGCAATCGAATTCAAAGGAAGCGAATGATCAGACTACGAATGAAAACGATGACAGAGCCTCCGTTTCCGACGACTTATCAGACTCAGAATATACTGACATCCGGAGGACGTCCACTTCGTCGCTTCGGAGAGAAGACGGTCCTCGACAACCTAGTCATCGGCATTCTGTTGGAGTATACGACCTCCGGCGCTAAGTGGTATTATATAGCGCTTCCAGAAGAAGAGGAGGAGATCCTATCTTCCAATTATCCGCAACTCCGTGCGGCCTTAATCGAACGGTTTAGTAAGAACCGCAACGCTATGATGCTCCAAGCTGACAAAGTCAAACGTTCCTTCACGAATGGGGCCACCTTCTCTGTCTACGATTATGCTGACGAGAAGGTTAAATGGTTCAACTGGGCAGGCAACCTCAACGGGGACTGACAGGCCATGCGGGTCTATAAGGATCTTGACGAGGTGCTGAAAAACCGTATCCGACTGCCCTCGTGGTTACATTGGCGCCCTGATATTTTAATTGAGCATCCCTATACTGACATGCAAAGAATGTCCCTGAGGACATAAGGAGACCGGGAAGGATGTCAGATACCAAGGAGGTAAGGATGTCAGGGAATCAATGGAAGACATGCATGAAATACTAACGGAGACAGTGACTGTAGCTATAGCTTCTCTTTGATCGATCAACAATATACAAGCAATTCCATTCGTCGCGGATAGAGTCTATACTCGCTCTGCACGTCGAGTGATCCTGCGATCAATGCGATTGCCTAGATTGCACGGGACAGTATAATCTCGAGCCTGCGCATGAAGATATCTTCCATCGCCCCAAGTCCGAGCCCGGCAGTCTGACCGTCGACGGCTCGCCGCGATGGATTATCGAGGATGTCCTCGCTCACGCGCGTACCAGACCTACCCATGAATCCTCCACATGGCCCATACCCTGCTACAAAATCAAGTGGATAAGATACAATAAGACCGCCTGGGAACTCACGGATGTCATCAAAGCCGACGTGCCAAGGCTCGTGACAGCATACCACGAACGCACCAGGACCACGGCATTATACCTTGCACCTTGCCTTCCACCATGCTTTGCTTCTGCTTCATCATCTTCTTGAGACGCCCCGTCATTTCTTTCTTGACCATTACGGGGACATGAGGTCTTGTTTTAGGGGGCCTCTTGTTAGCGCCCACTATGGGAGGAACAAGGGGGCCAAATGAAGAGGAAGAAGGGGAGAAGATGACGGAAAGCAGAAACGAAGGGGAATATCACAGGAGATAACACAATAACCGATGTTAGGAAGCAGATTAGCCAGTACACGGATGTCAGGGAATCGAAGGAAGGGATGCACGAAGTGTTAGTGGGGATCGTGACTGTGACTGAAGCTATGGCGTCTCCTAAGTCAATCAATCATATACAAGTCATTCCAGTCATCAAGGATGGAGTCCACACTCGTCTCTACGTGCCAGGCGACCCTGAGATGACTGCGATTGCCCAGGCTCCCTGGGACGGTATACAGAACCCAAAGAAACGGAACGGAAACCCGCGCCTCCACCACCGGCAGAAGACTCAGACTTATACCGGTCAAGTAGAGCTAGTATCCAAGGTGTGAGCCCGAACAAAAGCACCTGAGCCAAGCTCAGCAGTAGACATCCAGAGAGAGGGTTACCACTCGAAGAGCAAAATATGCGATCTGACCGCTAAATCAGTTTAACGGCCAATCATATCCCAATGAGGTCGACTGACTCAATCTGAGCTGGCGCTAGATAGATAGATGTCCACCGAGGATGATCTGTGAAGACACGAAAAGGTGTCTAATACTAACGAGTAGATAAGGGCTCGAAGAAACTGGCCTTTCTGATATATTGCCAATTGTCTAACAGTCTAACAGACCATATTTGGATTATTTTAAGGTGAAAGCGGGCTTCGTTTACATTCGGTAACTTCGTCAGATTATCGGAAGCCAACGGCGTCAAGAACAAGGTGACAAGACGCCCTGTCGTATTGCCACGGCATATATAGCGCACCAATGGAGGGTACCCCTAACCCTAACCCTAGCCCTAACCCTGAGGTCAACTTCAACTGCAATGTGTAGGTAGCTAAGTAGACACCTATCTTAGCACATGCCAACATAGGAATACGTAACATTATCTATTACAAGTCTCTCAAATGTCGGAATCTCAGCCTAGACTACATATACGAGGCCCTCATCGGGCTTGACCTTACCCTGTGCCAGCCTCTCCCATCCCAGTTTGACATCTTGCATGCCTGTACCCCAGCTCGCCTTGAAGCCTTTGAGACCGACGTCTCTGAATGACTTCCAGGCACTCTCCAGCTCGTCGTAATACTTTTTCTCGCCCTCCTGTTTCATGGCTTGCTCCCGCAAATCGTTTGCGTTAGGAAGTGTCACACCCGCCGCCGCCTGCATTGCCGCTAGAACGTCAGCTGGACTCACTTCAGCAACGTCGTTACCGACAGGAAGCACCATGAGCCGCTTGTACTTCTGCTGAAGGACTTTTGCCCATGCGGCACAGATGTTGGCACGCCCGCCGAAATCCTAGTTACAATTCAGTTAGCTCAAGGCTTTCTTCCAGTATTCTCTGCTCCCTTTTCTCGAAGCTCACGTCATGAAAGGCGGGCGAAAGAAGTCTGAACGTGAACCAATCAAAAGCAAAAAACTTACCGCAAGCAGGACCTTTTCGTCTGAAGCAATGCCAAGCTGGGCCAAGACATCAATAGGGGACTCTGCTGTTGAGACCACGGTATCATACAGTCCTGTGTTCTCAACAAAGGACTTGGATTGTTCGCTAGCCGCGCCTATAACCTGTCTGACTCGTTCATCCTGTGCGCGGGAATAGCGTAGCTCATGTGCAAAACACAGCCCAACTTTGGAGCCCGGGGCGAAGGCAATAATGGTGGCACCTTTGATATTGGCCTGCTCGTGCGTCCAGGGGGCCGCCCCAGGCAGGGTTGACGGTGGCGTTGCGGAACTACCAAAGGCGTATCGGTTCAAGAGATATGCCGTTTCGAACATGACGCGGACCAGGGCATCGTAGGCGGGATTCTCGGACTTACCATCGATGTCCTTTCTCAGGGCGTCAGCTGTGGCGCCAGTTACGGCGAAGTACCGGTTGTAGATTTGCATGACGTTCTGGCGATATTCGCTGGTGACTATGATGTGGCCTGGCACTTCAGCATCACGGACGGTGAGATCTTGGGCTAAGGTCCCAATTGACTGGTAGCCCCAGAGGAACGAGCCAGCTGGGACACCGTCGTGGGTTGATTCCAACACTTCGGCCCAGCCCCAGGCTGCAAGTCGGCCATATTTAGCCGGGTCATCATAGGGGGCCGGAGTACCAGCTGGTAGAGGGTGAACATTCCACCAATTGGCGAGGAAGCCTAGTCGGGCATAAGTGAAGTTGTTGACCGAGAGGCCGAGTACCTTGGTGCGTATGCGGAGAGCGGAAGGTCCCAAAGGCGGGTAGGCTGGAGAGGGGAGAGTCACGAGAGCTTGGTTGAAGTAATTCTCTTTTTCAAGCACTTGGATCACGGGTGTCTCAGAAGTATCCGCCATGGTGAGCATACAGGTAGGTCACCATAGATGCAGGCAGGCCGTCGTCGCTGAAGCTCTGAAATGAGGAGAAGTCTGATTGATGTTGAGGTTGTGGCGCTTCTCATATAATTACCTAAGGTTGGGTAGGTGGTATGGTAGATGGACTACTGTAGATAGAAGTCGCAACTCTCCACTCTAGGTACGATGTGCCCTGTCGGAACCCTGTGTCTTGGTCTAGATAGGTACCTAGGTACCTACCGAGGAAGCTACCCGAAAGAGGGGAGGCGCGTCGAGGATAGATACTGGAGGGGGAAGGGGCAACCGAGCACACGGGAGAGGCAAACAGAGAACGAGATGGTGAGCATCGTTTGCGCTTTCCCGTTGGAGATGGGTAACCGGGCACATGTGTTACCTAGGTAGGTACTATTCTGGGACACCCCGTTAACTAGATACCCTCGTGAGTCGTGGATGGCAGGAGAGTGATGGAGGTGTCATCCGGGGCACTGTCGGCGCATGATACCCTGCTAAACTCTTGTACTGCCTCCAGCCTCCAGCCTCCAGCCTACAGGATCGACCAAGAACGCCCGGCACCGACGACGAAAATCATGAGTATTATTGGATGTATGACAATGCTACACCGTAAGCTTAACGCAAGGATTAGAACGCCACAAGTTTTGAGTGAATCTTGCAAATTCCCATGTTGGACACTTATAAGGGCCTTTTGCTCGCGTTGGTAAGCATGTTGGAGATGTGACTGGAATCTCAACCTCGAGCTTCACTGTTCTGGCAGGAGATACACGCCGTGTCCAATAATCAGTTCTCTTCAGCAGTCTACCATTCTCATCGTTGCCTGCCTCTCTAACTCAACCATGTCGTCCGGATCTTCAGTACCGCCGCCGCACCCCGATCGGATAGTACATGACTATGCCGTGGTCATCGCGGTTCAATCCGCCTTGACATTCATCGCTTCCATCTGCGTTGCGCTGCGATTCATCCAGCAGAAGAAGAGCTGGGGCTTCTGGTGGGACGATTGGACGAGCCTGGGAGCTCTCATGCTATGCTTTCCGCTTCTGGCGTCGACCATCATAGCTGCCACGGCCGGACGTGGCGGATATCACATCTGGACATATCCGCCCGATGAAGCCGCGAACTTCTTCAAGGTAATTATCGCCCGGGAAATCCACCTCTGCTTTCCATCCTTCAGACCGGACGGCGACTGACATGTCATTATGCGCCCTAGGCGGTCTTCGCGACCGAGCTCTTATACAGCGCAAGCGTGTCTCTGTCCAAGCTTTCCGTCTTGTTCATGTATCGCCGGATCTTCTCCCCCGCGGCCCCATCGCAGTCCAGAGTCTACTTGAATGTTTTAACCTTTCTCGTTTTCCCCTTCTGGCTCGCCTCGGCTTTGGGGGTCATATTCACCACCAGTCCCGTTTACGCCCAGTGGCAGCAATGGCTACCGCATACGATGATCAACATACGGGCCTTCTACGTGACTATGGCTACCGTCGATGCACTTCTCGACATGGCGATCTTGGCCTTTCCTCAGACCAAAGTCTGGCATATTCGGATCTCGAAACAGCAAAAGACACTTGTTTCATTGGTGTTCTTGTTGGGTGGTTTGTAAGTGATCGATGGGAGTCAGGTAATCGGGTAATGCTTGGGCGATGGGTATATGCTAACGGCGAGACTCTTCTCAGCGTTTGCATCACGAGCATCGCACGGCTCGCTTACTTGGCCACCTACAACGAGGCAGACGCCACCGGTCAGTCGTTTATCTCAAATCTCCAGTCCAGTCTTTGAGGATGTCGTAACTAATCCCTTTGACTTAGCTGACCTGAGTAATACCTATCTCTGGACTACACTTGAACCCAATGCATCCGTCATATGCTCTTGTCTTCCCATCCTCTACAAGATCTTCAAGAGCAAAGATTCAGGAAAATGTACTCAAAGCGCAAGCTCAGGCTCGCCCAGCTCATCTTACCGGCGCTATCTCTGGAAGAAGTACTATTCATCCTCGGACGACTCGCATTTCCAACAACTCGATGACCGGAGTGATCGGCATCAGACGTCGGAGACGGATGACAGACATTCTCTTCAAGGGATACACGTTCGTCAGGATTTCACGGTCACTGATGCTCCCTAGGCCTTTTCTTTTTTTTTTCTTTTTTTCTGTTCTTTTTTTCTTCACCTCATACTTGGTATTGTGCATAGCTTGGCGTTTATTGTTTTCTTTCTTTTTCTTTTTTTTTTTTTTTTTTTTTTTTTTCCAATATCTCTGCTGAATCAGATTTTTGGTTTCTTCGCATCTCAATTCTTCCGTCATACTCCGCCTTCCCCAATCACAAATCACAATATCACAAACCACAAATCACAGTCACAGATCACAACTGCCGACTTTTGTCTGCCGACAGACTTGAAACACCCATTGATTACGTGTTTTTCTTTTTTTTTTTTTTGCTCGCTCACGTCAGCCATTTTCAGCTTTCATTCCTCGTGCACTGACATTGATACTCACTCCGATGGCCACGTTTGTACTATACATTATAAATATATATAAGAAATTGAAAGAAGAAAAAAAAAAGAAAAAAGAGGGGGAAAAAATTAGATTTGGATAGTTATCATGACAAGGGGGGAATATCTGGGGAGGTATACTGCTGACTTTTGTTTGTGCGGAGGGGCGAGGGGGGAGGGGAGGGAGAACGTATGGTCATCGACTGGTGAGATATTACATAGGAAAATCGGGGGTTAGCAGATCGGGAATGCAAGAGAAATAGTACTACTACATGTATGCTTTGTTCCTCTGTATGTTTACTGACTCCTGCCTAGATACTCGTGAGAGACGGGCGGGGGAGGTCTAAACACGATTTACGGTGATGACCGGTAGACGGAGACGGAGACGGATGTGAGGCAACCGATGATGGCTCCGCGGGTGGGCCGTTTGGCCGGGAAGGCATTTATTTCATTTACAGATGATAAAAGTATGTAATTAATAGATATTCCCAGCGAACCTTGGCTAGAACCTTTCTCGCGAGAAGTTCACGACATGGGGGAAAAAAAGGTTTATACGGATTTGGAAAAATATACGAGGGGTTCTTGGGAGTTGGGTGTTTGGCCCTGAGATTCTTTGAAGGGTACAAAGGGCACAGGGGATATTTTGGTGTGGGGGTGGGTGCAATTGTTGATTTCATGTCGGCATTCCGAAGCTCGAACCTCTTTGGCTGAGGAGAGAAGATGGATAACCTAGGTTAGAGGGATTAGATAGATAGATAGATGCCTGCCGGCTAGATAAGTACTAGATAGATAATACGTAGTGTAGATAGATAGTATCTAAGTACTTCTGGAAGCAGGCTACAATACAATGCCGTCTTTCCGTAGATATGAAAATAAAGGGGTTGTGTTTCATTCTTTGCGTTTTAACAAGTTATTAAATAGATTTTGGTCAGATCGATCAAAACAAAAAGCAAGGTTACTGTATTATTTACGGTAGTGGGTAATTTATGTATTTAAAAAAAAAGTCAGCATATCTTTTTTTTTTCTCTTTTTTCTTTTCTTTCGTTTTTCGTTTTTCTTTCGTTTTTCTTTCTAAGCGCCGATAATCCCCCCACCCCCATCTTCTAGTCTAACTAGCTGGGAGGGAACATTTGCGGGCAAGGTATTTCTTTCCTTTTGGGAAGTTTTCTTCGGGTGCTGGGGTTGTCGAACGAGGGGAGAGAGGGGGCGGCAAGGAACTGGAGTTGATCGACGGGTTGGGATTTGGAGTAGGGTAGGGTATTCAGAATGTGGGAGGGGGGGCCATCAAATCTTACACTACATGTACTTACGTTTATTGTTGTTGTAAAAAAGTCGGCCCGGCCTGGGGAATGGTAAAGTAAGCCTAGGGTTGCGCGGCATGAGGGGGGGAAATCGATCATTGGAATCGAGTGAGTTTGTTACCGTGAAGGAGGAGGAGGGGTGAGAAGGGGCTTTACTGGTTGTACATGAGAGGCCGAAACAGGATATATAATTAGCAGATCTCAAGGAGGAGAAAGGTGGTGTGTGTGGGTATATGACATGGCTTGAGTGAGTGAGTTCCTTGATTAAGAACTGTCATCGCCGATCAAATGATTGTGCCGTCTGTAGTGCATATGCAACTATGTACAGCTGTTTGAGTGGCGGAGAGGGATCGCTACATTTCCGACGAAAACATGTAGCTATAGTCGATAGTGAGGGTTTTGTTAAGCCGAGTTGATCGCAAAGAATTGCATTGCCCGGTCCAAAAGTCCAAAAAGAATGTGCCTTATTTCTCCTCGAGAGCGAGATGAGACCGAGATGAGATCGAGATTCGACACTCTGACGGGAGGCCAGAATAAGTGAGGCAGGCAACTGTTAAATTGGTAGGGTGCTTGAGACAACGCTGTATCGTCCATGGAATAGACTTTGTTACTGAAGCCTGCTTGGGATGACCCGACATAATTAACAACAACGTTGTAACCGGGGTTTGAAGTTGCTTCATGAATAATTACCCTGGCGATTGAGCCGACATGTTGGGTGGCGATGTACCCCCGGATAGCGTTCCTTATAAGTATAGACGGGATTCAACTCACCACCCACCAGAGGAGATAGAGAAATATAATATCGCATTGTTGGCTCAGAGCAAGTGACACCAATCAAAACGACGATCCCCCCCTCCCTTGAGCCTTTATTTTACGTACGCAAGGAAATATATCCAAATGGCTCATAGATTCCCTCTTTCGGAGGCACCTGACCCGTCTGCTCGCCGGCTAGTGGAGGATTCATTGGCGGCAATAATGGGCAGGACGCCATCCTTTCCTCTTGTCAGCGACGACGGCGAATCGCTGACAGGACCATTCGCTCCGTTAAGGTATCATAGCCCGCCCTTTTTCCTTCCCCCCCCCCTAAAAATAAAAAAAAAATAAAAAAAAGAAGAAAGAAAACACCTACCTTGTCTTTGACCACCACATCATGGTGAGGGGAGGTCTGGCCCATGACCTCAGCAAAGAAAAACTGACAAAAGGACGGTAATCGCAGCTACTGCCCAGATGTCACACGGCACATTTTGGAACTGGGCAAGATCTATAACCAGCCGGCATTCCTTTCCCCGCGGAAGCGTGAACTAGCCATACTCGGTCTCCTAGCCGTGTGGGAAACTCCATATATAATGCACAATCACCGCGATATAGCGATCAAGATAGGCTTGACGGGAGAACAGCAGGACGACCTATTGGCCGGCAAGGTACCGGAAGGGCTGAGCACGGCAGAGGAAACGGTGTATCGATTGGCGTGTGCTCTTGCCAAGCTACGGGGTCCCTTGGATAACGCGACGTGGGAGGAGTACTCGAGTCGGCTGGAGAAAGCGGAGATTGTGGCCGTGGTCAATGTGGTGGGTGGATATTCATGGCTGGGACTATTGGCGCAGGTGAGCGGCGCATAAAAAGCAGGCAGGCTGTAGAGAGGAGAGATCGCCCATGTTCACGACTCTCGACTCTCGACTCACGACTCACGACACGTCACTTGAGGACTGCAACCGTCTGTGACTCTGCATTGCATATCGGTGAGATATCAACCTAACCTAGGTAGTTAACGTCGGCTGTCTGATCGTCTTGGTGCTAGTAAAATGCAGCAAGGAAGAGTCCACATCACTGTTGCGGAGCAGAAGACTTGTTCCCTGCTGGTCATGTGTTAGTCGTTATCGTAATATACGGAGTTGGACGGTATATGGGCTGGCCGAATGCGTCTGAGTATTCCCTCACCGATAAATACTTGTAACCCCATCTTCTGCGTCGTTGGCTGTTGACCTGAACGTACGAGTGTACACACAGACGATACAACCCTCCATTCCACACGCCAGCCATGAAGTTCCTTTGTCTACACGGCGGTGGCACCAACGCCAATGTAAGTGACTCTCATACGAAAGTGAAGGAGGAGATCTCTTAGGAATAACCTCGGTTGATTTTAACCAATAAAGTCAAGATCATGAAGGTGCAGTCAGGTATGTTCTCCCTACCCGGCTGGAGAGTATGCGTCGCTGACGGCACTCTTCTTATACAGCACCGCTGCGACATGAGCTCCAAGACGACGGGCATGTATTCGAGTTCGTAGAAGCTTGTATAGAGTGCCCCATGTCTGAAGGTCTGTTGCAGGCCACCCCGCAAGCCGCAAGCCACCTTGCTGAGCATTCTTCTGGCTGACTTTCCGACTTCGGATATGCAGAGGTCGGAGTGCTCGCGTCACCGGCAGATCGTTTCTTCGCTTGGTATGACCCGGATAACCTGGCCACCCTGCTCTACTGCATAAACCAATTGGAAGAATACGTTTCCACCGAGGGGCCCTTTGACGGCGTGATTGGCTTCTCGGCCGGGGCGGTCCTTGCTGCCATGTACATGGTCGAGAGGAAACGGCGCGGCGAAGAGTGTCCCTTCAAGTGTGCCATCTTCCTCTTCAGCGGCATGAGTGCGGCGGTACGGGGGTATATGCACATAAGCTCTGAAGACGATCTCATTCGAATCCCGACAGCTCATATCTGGGGCACCAATGACACCGTGATACCGACTGGTGGTAAAGAGCTGAGCGAGGTGTGCGATCCGTCCTTGTCATCTGTCTTCGTTCACGACTTTGGTCATGAAGTTCCCCGGGGTCATGCTCTGATCGAGGCGGCTCAGATGGTGCGCAGAGCCATATATCTAGCCAACTAGTTGTTTTCGACTTCACAGTGAGGCATAGGTAGATAGATGGCTAATAATTATTAGCTAGGTAGTTGCGCTGCTCAAGTATCTTGAGATGCTTTGGCCTCGTGATATATTCATCGCCACCTTTGAAGTTTCTTCTTGTCAGTTGTCCGGCACAAGATGGAGTCACATTCGCGTGATGCTCGTCGATCCTCAAGCAATGGAGAGATGAAAGATGGTGGAGCCGAGATGCTCGATCCGCTCATAGATCCAACGTCCGATTCCGAGCTCGACGGTGACGATTCCGACGCAGTAGCAATATGCGGATTCTCCTTGAAGTTTCCGCAAGACGCCACGTCTCCCGAATCATTTTGGGATATGATGTTAAGCAAGCACTGCGCCACGTCAGAATTCCCATCTAGTCGCATAAACGGTGATGGCTTCTTCCGAGAACATAACAAAATCCAATCGGTATGGCCGATTGATTTCCATTTTCTGCTTAGTTGTGCGTCTTTTGCTTACTGAAATGTAGCTCCCGCTTCGCGGTGGCCACTTCATTGAGGATGATATATCAGCATTTGACGCCGACTTCTTCGGTATCTCGCCGACGGAAGCGGCTGCGATGGACCCTATGCAGAGATGGCTGCTCGAGGCCTCGTATCGTGCTCTCGAAAACGGTATGTTTACTCGCTGGAACTGCCGCATTTGACCCTTTCTAAATAAAACGCCTTTGAACAGCCGGTATTCCGATGGAGAGCGTCTCCGGGTCGCCGACGGCCGTCTACACGGGATCCTTCGCTCTGGACTATATGATGCAGTTGAATCGCGACTCCGAAGACCTTGCTACATATGCCGCCGTAGGAGCTGGGCTCAGTATGTTATCCAACAGAATCAGTTGGGTTTTCAATCTCCAGGGCCCGAGTGTCACTCTGGACTCGGCATGCTCAAGCACCGCCATGTCGATAGATATTGCTTGTCAAGCGCTGCGCAGTGGCTCCTGTACCATGGTATGGAATTCTTAGCTGAATATAAGCCCGAAGCCCGCCCAGGGAATAATTGAATAACACTTTTGTGACAGGCTCTAGTCGCTGGTTCAAACTTGACGTTTGCCCCCGAATTCTTCATCTATCTGTCAAACTTGAACTTCCTGTCTCCGGATAGCAGATGCTATTCCTTCGACCACCGAGCCAACGGCTATGCACGAGGAGAAGGGATTGCGGTCCTGGTTCTGAAAAAGGTCTCCGATGCGATCCGCGATGGGAATACGATCCGTGCCGTCATCCGCTCGACGAGCGCCAATGAAGATGGCAAAACACCGGGAATCACACAGCCCAGTCGGGTCGCTCAGGAAAAGCTCATAAAAAGAACGTATGAACGGGCAGGACTAGAGATGAAGCACACCAGATTCTTCGAAGCTCATGGAACGGGGACCCAGGCCGGTGATCCTCGGGAAGCGCAGGCCATTGGGTTAGCATTTCGAAAGCACAGAGCTGCAGACGACCCTATCTATGTGTAAGTTTTAAATGATCGTTCTCGGCTTCGCGGATTTCCTCACTGACCAGATGGAAAAACACAGCGGGAGTGTTAAAAGTAACATAGGACATCTCGAGGGTGCGAGCGGAATAGCGGGAGTTCTCAAGTCGGTGCTCATATTGGAACAGGGAGTCATTCCGCCCACCGCAAATTTCGAGAAGGTGAATCCAAAGATTGACAGTGACTTTCTAAACTTGAGAGTAAGTGTCTCCGAAGCTGACATTGGGTCTGCGAACATGAATGAACGTGGATGTTTCGGATGAGCCGATGCTGACATCTTCATTCAGTTTCCAACAGAGCCAATCGTCTGGCCAACTCCAGGTCTGCGAAGAGCATCGATCAATTCTTTTGGCTTCGGCGGTGCAAACTGCCACATAGTTCTCGACGATGCATACAATTACTTGCGCCTCCGGTCTTTGAGAGGAAACCACCACACCAAACTCTCTCCACCGCAGGCGGCACAGACGTTGCATAGTGGCCATATGCCGAACGGCCTCTCAAAGCCGAACGAGAACCCACTGAGGTTGTTCATATGGTCAGCGGGCGACAACCGTGGAATTCAGCGGATCGCACAGGGGTATAAGAATTATTACCTCAAGAAAGGAGACTCGATAACGGACCAGGATAAATTCCTCAGCAATTTGGCCCACACTCTGGCCAGGCATAGAAGTTCTCTATCATGGAGATCGTTTGCCTTGCTTAGATCGACAGCTGAATTGCAGAATCTCGAGTCACTGATGTCCACTCCCATGCAGGTCTACGCAGAGCCTCTTTATATCGGGTTCGTTTTCACCGGACAGGGCGCTCAATGGTATGCGATGGGGAGAGAGTTGCTCTGCTATACATCTTTTCGAGATGATCTAAACCGAGCGTCGTACTTTCTCCGGAGCCTGGGATGTCGATGGTCTGTTATAGGTAAGCCATGAGTTCCGGCAACTGCTGGAGTCGTGAATACACGAGTGCTAACAGGAACAAGATGAATTGACGAAGCCAGAATCGGCATCGAGGGTTGACCAACCTGAGTTGAGTCAAACTCTCTGTACGGTTCTGCAAGTGGCTCTCGTGGATTTGCTTCACAGCTTCAATGTCAAACCATCCACCGTGATCGGCCATTCATCAGGCGAGATTGCAGCTGCGTACGTCGGTCCCTAATCATCGTCGAAATACCCTATACTGACAATGGAATACTTGAAGGTATGCCGGAGGCTATCTCAACCATGAATCGGCTTGGAAGCTAGCATACTTCAGGGGGCTTTGCTCTGCAGAGCTATCCGAGCAACGGGGTGACCAAATCCCTGGTGCAATGTTGTCTGCCGGTCTATCAGAACCCAAGGCCAGAGAGTTGATTGATTTCGTCGCTGCTAAGGCCAGTGGGTTCGGCCTCTCAATCGCATGTATCAACAGCCCCGGGAATGTCACAGTCTCTGGCGAGGAGTCGTTGATTGATATGCTAAAGGATCGACTGGATGAAGAGAGAGTCTTCGCTCGAAAGCTTCGCGTAAACGTGGCCTACCACTCCCCCCAGATGGAACCGATTGCCGCCAAGTATATGTCCGTGATTGGTACTTTATCGGGACCAGACGATGCCAGGCCTACCGTACCCTTTAACTCGACTGTCACCGAGCAGCGAATTACTGCAAAGGATCTGGTCCAACCCTCATACTGGTCTCGAAACATGGTATCGCCTGTGAGATTCTCTCAAGCTCTTTCCACAATGTGTGCCCAGGCTCCCCTATCTTTTGTAAAGAAGATTGACAAAAGCCACCAATTCGTGCCTTTGGTAAACCACCTCGTGGAAATTGGACCGCATTGTGCACTCCAGGGCCCCATACAAGACACTCTTCGGCCTCTGCCCCGATCCATCGGCTACAGCTCAATTCTCAAAAGAGGCCGATCTGCCACAGAGAGTATGTTGGAAGCCATGGGAGAGCTTCACTGTTTGGGATCTGCGTTGAATTTCCAAGCCGTAAACGAGCCTGCCGGAAGGTCGGATATTTCGCCATCAATGTTGGTCGATTTGCCCGAATACCCCTTTGACCACTCCCAACATTATTGGCACGAAAGCCGGCTTAGTCGAAATTATCGATTCAGGCGCCACGCTCCCTCTGAATTGCTCGGTGTTCCCGCAAGAGATTGGAATGATTCCGACGCACGATGGAGGCAACACATTCGAACTTCGGAAATGCCTTGGGTCGAGCAACACGTTATCAACGGAGTGACATTGTATCCAGGCGCGGGCATGTTCGTCATGGCGATCGAAGCAGCGAAGCAAATTGCTAGGAAATCAAACCGTATGATCAAGGGCTATATGCTTCGCGATATACGGCTCGAGTCACCGATGGATCTCTCTGCACAGGGTGGCCGCCTTGAAGTTCAGACTTCTCTTCGCCGAATCAAGCGCCCGGGGGAGGACGGGCCGCTGTTCGACTTTGTCATTTGGAGCTATGTCCAAGACGACTGGAGGCTCAATTGTCGTGGTTCCATAACTGTGGAATTCTCGGGAATTGATGATACCGCGAATGCAGAAGAGATGATGGCCCAGCAGGGTGATGCTATTCCGCAATCTGTATCCGATCTCGTCTCAAATTGCAACATCAGCATTGATTCCAAAACAATGTACGATTTCCTCAGGAGACATGGCTATGATTACGGCCCGCTCTTCCAAGCTGCGCATCTTCAGCATTTCAATCGGCAGACAAAGCAAGCAACCGCGGAGATAGCCTTGTTCGATTTAGCCGTGGAGGACCATGTCATTCACCCTGTCTCCCTAGATGCAATCTTGCACCTTGGTTTTACGGCTCTGACATCAGGCGGTTCTCGGCCTATGGCCACAGCTATCCCGTCCTCAATCGGTTGCCTTTGGGTTGCGAATGAGGCTCTTAGCTTTCCCAAACAGAAGACGGTGACGGCCTACGTTTCCGTAGATAAAGTTACAAAACGTGGATTGACATGTAATGGAGGGGCAAAGGATTCCCAAGGGGTGAGGCTATGGTGGGAACGTCTCGAGATGGGAAATGTGACTTCATCGCCGCCGCTACTGGAGCTTCCAAGCCCCAAGCAGTTCTGCATGGCTGTGGAAGAGAAGCCGGCTCTCAATAAGATGAGCTGCGACGAGATAGTCTCCCTACTGAATGATCTTCATCCGGTTACGGAAGATTTGACAGAGTTTTACCAAGATATTGGACAACTCATAGAGGTAACGCTCGAGCAGCTGGATAATTCAATGAGTCCCAGTGATCTTGACGACTCCAATCCTTGGGTTCATCATTACTGGAATTGGATGCAGCATCACCTCACAAGGTTACGTTCAAAACGACATGACGTTGTTACTCTGCCCTCTTCTGCCCATGAGCTCAAAAGCCGCCTGGAAAACAAAAACGATGCCGGACGTTTTTATGTTGCTGTAGCCTCAAACATTGAGTCCATGTTGAAAGGGGATGTTTCGCCTCTTGATCTTCTGATGCGGACGGATCTGACTGCCAATTACTATAAAGAGATGATGGAAACCAGGGGTGTCAGACAGGCTGTCAGCTACCTTGATTTATTCGCCCATCAGAACTCGGGCTTGAAAATCCTCGAGGTGGGAGGTGGAACTGGCGCTGTGACCCGCAAGTTCGTCGCGGCTCTTCAGGGAGGGTCGAGAGGTACGGATACCATACGGTCTTTACGTTGCAGCCAATATTATTTCACGGATGTATCCAGATCTTTCCTCCCGAGAGTTCAGGATGAGTTTGGTCACTTCCAGTCGCAAATGACATTCGGCACCTTCGATATCGAGAAAGACTTCGCCGAACAAGGATTCGAAGAGGGGACTTATGACATTCTTGTAGCGGGCGCCGTGCTTCATATATCGGCTAACCTAGCCAAGTCTGTCCAAAACGTGCGCAGAGCTCTGAAGCCCGGAGGCAAGCTGATAATGTTTGAACATCTCCAGGCAGACGGATGGACCACCGGCTTCCTTTTCGGTGTTTTTCCTGGATGGTGGCTAGGAAGGGAAGATAACCGTCCATTGTCACCCAATTTGGACATGAACGATTGGGACAGGCTGTTGAAGGAGAGTGGCTTTTCGGGCGCCGAGTTAGTCTTCCGGGACTTCGACGGCAACGACAAGCGCAACTACGGCTGCATTATATCTACGGCCGTCCAGGAGACATCGATAACGGATACGATACCTGAATCCAGTAGTGCCGTGATTGTCATCAATCATGACGGCTCAGAACCGCAACGGTGCCTGGCGGATAACTTGCAAAAGTCTTTGCGGGGGGGCTGCGGTCTTGAGGTCTCTATCGAGACGATTAACTCTGCGCCCGAAGAGACAACACAGATTAAAACAAAAGAGCTCATCGTGTTCATTGCTGACTACGGCTCGTCGTTTCTGGGAACAATGAACGAAGCCACTTGGGCTTATTTGCAATCGCTGGTCAGAAATTCGCGACGTTTGCTCTGGGTGACTTCCGGCGGTGGCCGAGATGCAGACCCTCAAAATGGATTGGTAGATGGCCTAGCAAGAACACTACGCACCGAGTACTATGAGCTGCATCTAGTGACAGTCGCATTGGAGTTTACTGATGTACCAGTGAGCAAGTCACGGTTTTTGTCGCAGATCGTGGAGGAAATGCTATCCAGAGCGCCGCAGGACGCCTATGAGCAGGAATATGTAGAGCTCAATGGAGGTCTACATATAAGACGACTGGTCGATGCGAGTGATTTGAAGGAGGATATGAATTCGAAGTTGCAGGTATTCAAGGAGCTGGAGACGATGGTGGGAGAGGCCGAATTTGAGATGTCCACGAAATCAGAACTTGGCCACGACAGCGAGCCCTACTATGTTAAACGTACAACAGCCGAAGATGGTTACATGGACTCGGATGTGGTGACGGTACAGGTCAATGCCGTTTCTTTGCAAGCTCGAGACCGTGCTGCTGCTCTAGGCGAAGATGACAACCCGACCTTTGGCAGCTATTGTGCTGGCGTGGTAGTGGATTCGAACTCCGACTCCCCATTCACTCCTGGCGATCGCGTTGTCGTAGTACAACCCGGTTGTCTTCGTTCTCATGTCCGAGTGCGCTCGAATGCAGTGGCCAAGATACCGACAGGCACATCCTTTGCGAACGCTTGTCGAATTCTACCCGAGGCGGTAACCGCATATCATGCATTGGTAGATATTGGACGCTGTGCAAGCGGCGACCGGGTGTTGATTCACAACGGAGCAAGTCTTTCTGGACAAGCCGCTATTCGTATTCTGATGAAAAGAGGCATTAATGACATCTGGACAACTGTCGCCAGTCAAGATGTGGCCTGGTTCGTGGAGCATACGAGCTTACCAGAAGATCATGTCCTACCGAATTCTTGGATTAACAACAATCCAACGTTGGCCTCTCAGCTGAGACGAAGTTTCGATGTCATTTTCGCGGTGCAGAGCAATATTGATCCAGTGCTCATGGACTATATTAGGCGAGGCGGCCGATATCTAGCATGCGCGGCGTCCAACACGGTCAATGACCATCATCATATTCGGAGTATACCGACGAATCTGGCACTTTTCCTTATCCAACCCGGGCCTGACACGGCGAGTTCGGAATCACTTGAGCACGCCGCCGAAATCTCAGAGGATTTGTTGCCCGTCGTTTCTAGACAGCACACTCGTGAGTTTGACGCGCCCGATTTGGCTGCTATATACTCTCATTTGCAACGGATGGATATCGCCGAGACCATAATAGTTAATTTCAATCCGTCCGACGTGATCAATGTATGAATATCTTTTTTCTGATTTTAGATACCGTGTATTGTTATAACTGACGCAACCTGATAGGTAAGGGTAGAGAGGCATCCTGATTTAGTCCTGGATCCGGAAGCTTCCTACCTCATTGCTGGCGGCCTTGGAGGCCTAGGTAGAGACATGGCTCGCTGGCTTGTCAGCCGTGGCGCTCGCTACTTGATTCTGCTCTCGCGATCAGGCCCCGGGACCGTCGAAGCTCAACAGCTATTGGCCGAGTTCAGAGAAAGAGGGATTTATGCCGCGACTCCCATGTGTGATGTATCCGACGCAGCCGCGTTGAGGGCAGTCCTCACGAGCTTGTCTGACAAAATGCCCCCAGTCAAAGGGTGCATCCAAGCCTCCATGGTCATGAGCGTACGTTATCGCAACACCCTTTCACCCAGCAGAAGGCTTAGATTTTACCCAGAGTAGAGTGAGCTAACTTCGTGAGTTAGGAGCGGATATTCGAACGTATGGAATTTCACGATTGGAAGTCAGTCGTTGACCCCAAAGTTAAAGGTTCCTGGAATTTGCATGACCAGTTGCCGCGCGATCTGGACTTTTTCATTCTTATATCGTCTATGATGGGCATTCTCGGCAATGGGTCATTATTGGCGTATAGTGCTGCGAGCACATATCAAGACTCCCTAGCACGCTACCGACTATCGCAAGGACAGCGGGCTATAGCCATCGACCTCGGGGCGGTACCAGATGGTGGCTACCTGGTGGTGAACACGAGCCCGGCTCACATGGAAATGCTGCTATCGAGTAGATATCAAAAGACCTACGTCAAGGAGTTGTGTGCACTATTGGACATCTACTGCGACCCCAGAAGCAAGTTCTCGGACGGCACTGCTGGTTGGCAGTCGGTCATCGGTATACGGCCTATTTCGCATTGGCAGCATGTAGAGGAGGTTCCTGCTACCTTTGAGCAGCCGCTCTGGGGCCATATGCATCACGTGCCAGGACTGAAGGGCCAGGGTGGAGACGAAGGCCCCGATGAAGAGACCGGGCGAGACCAGCGCACGCTTGCATTACACTTGGCACAGAGGGCGACGGCTGTAGACTCCCCTGCCAAGACGGCAGAGCTCGTGAGCAAGGCTCTTACACATCGTGTGGCGGCCATCCTGGGCGCAGTGGAGGATCGCCTAGACGCCCTGAAGCCGATGAATTCCTACGGACTCGACTCACTCTCGGCGATAGATGTACGTAACTGGGTTGGTAAGGTATTTGGTGTTGAGATGCCCATCTTTGAAATTTTGGGAGGAACGACATTTGCGGAAGCGGGAATGTACATTGCTCGAGCGATACACTTCCGAAAGTAGGTAGCAGGCGCGTAAGAAGCGAATCTTTTTGCTCTACATGATCGCTTGTGGTGAATTAAACTCCCGATCTCGGCGAGCTTTCTGGAAAAGTCATGAGCGGAGGTACCGTGGGTGTGGGAGGCAATAAATGGTGTCGGAGATTTTGGCCGGAGATTTTCTGCATGATCACGAGCGGGACCCGGCAAGAACTTGGAGACGGCAGACTTGAATGGGAATGATATGGTGTCACGTGTGTCGAGCGTAAGCCACAATGTAAGCTTAGTAAGGAGTAAGCTCACTATACTGACGAATCACAGTTGATGTTCTGTGGAGTAGTTTCTGGAACTCGTGCGACCTCAATATAAAAGTGGGTTCACCAACCACAGTTAATAGATCATGTGGTCTAAGCTTCTGACAACTACATACCGGTATGCCCCTTCTCCTCGCTGGCTAGGGTTAGGGTTATAACCCATCCCTACCATAACCCTAACCCTACCCCCAACTGCAGGACACGCACACGCAAGACGGTTTAGGAGAATCGTATCTAAAAGTGAAGTTCATGAAATATATATGATTTATTCCCGCCTTCGTGTAGGTAATAAGAGGCTGCGTGAGTAAACTCTGGCGATACCAGGCTCGCGGATAGCGCAAGGGACTCGACTTCCACGGGTTTACGGATTATAAACGGGCAAAGATGGATGAAGCACCATACGGCAGTGTATGGCGGGAATAAACCACGAGGTGGTAATGCCGTCAGTTTCCACTTGCACTTTCTTTCTAGTCTTGGCTGCCTCGGCTCGCCCTCATCCCTTTCATCTTGGCCCCCTCCCGCCCCTTTTTTACGATCGGAAGAGAAGAACCTTTTTCTTAGTTTTTTTTAGTTTTTTTAGTTTTTCCGGTACGATGTCTATGCATCGGCATACTTGATTCTCACTCCCTGCGTTTCAAGAGAGACTTCGCCGACGAAGCAGTCCCTGACAATCTCCACATCCCGCGCAAAGAAGGTCTCGTGTAGGTCAAATTTATGCCATCGGAACATCATTGCCAGGACGATATACAGCTCAGCATTAGCAAGACTTTGGAGCATTTCGTTAGTCCAGGGTCCATATAAGTAAGCAACTGTAAGAAGAGAAAAAAAAAGAAAACTAAAAGAAAACTAAAAACTCACTTCATGCCGATACAGTTGAAGGTGCCTCGACTGAACGGGACGTAATTCCGGTTCATCAATTCGAGGTCGTCTTGGAGCCATCGCTCCGGCTTGAACTTTGTAGGCTCTGGGTAGACCTCTGGATCAAGCATAATATCGCGGTGGGACATGCTAACGGCGGTCTGTAAATAGAATTTAGAAAAAAAAGAAAAAGAAAAGAAAAAAAAACACGTGTTCACTACCGAGGCCAATGGGCAAAGAAGAGATAATAAAAGAGGATGACTGACCCCCGGTGGAATCACCCAGTCCTTGTACTTTAGAGCTTCGACGGGAGCCACAACCGGGATTCTCGACGTGATCAAACTAGTAACACGCAGCGTCTCCTTGATTATGGCACTCTATCACGGACTATTAGCCTGGGCTCTCTTTTTCCCTCGGTATTGTTATCATGAAAGTGACAAGAAGTCTACGTACTAGCCAAGGGAGTGCTTCCAGCTCGTGAATCGATGGTCTCGAGCTTTGGTCAGGCATGAGACTTTCGAGTTCTTCCAACAGCCGGGGTAGAACATGGTCCCGATTGGCAAGTATAAAATACGTCGCCGTGGTAAGAATACGGCCGGTCGTCTCACTGCCCGCTGCCAAGACAGTAAATGCTTCCTGGGCCATTCGCTCTGCTCTCTTGTCAGAAGGATCGAGGACCTTGCTCGAAAGAACAGACATGAACAGGTGGCGACTCGTGGATTCCGAAGTCTGCGAGGCGGATTGACCCTTTTCTCCCTGGCCGTTGGTCTGGTCCGCGTAGTCCTTGATCGCTTGTACGGCCTGGCGATGTAAATCCTGGATATCAAATATAATGTAAGCAGACAAAGGCATAACCTTCAGGGTAATGGTATTTACAAGTCCGGCTCATCATTCAGCGATGGTATAAGTAGTCTCGAGACCGCAGCTTAAATGATCGAACTTACCTTGCGAAGCGCCGTGATCCTGGCCAGAGGACCCAATCTGTCGACAATCCAGTCAGGCAGGTTCAGCGTAAACGGGATCAACCATGGGAATTGCTTGGCCAGAGGAGTCGATGTCGCAATGGATTTGATCGTGTGCAGCCACATGGCCGACTTTTGCTCGTCCTCCAGGAGGTCTGTCGACTTGCCAAAGCAAAAGTCCGTGACGGTGTCGGTGGCCAAGGAAAGATAGTTCATGCGCAGCTCGGCGTGGCCCCTTTCCGCGATTTGCTTGTTTATCCGCCTCATCAAGGCGAGCGTGTGAGTGTACACGATGCTCGCGGAATCCGAAACGGCCTTCTTGGAGAAGAGAGGGTTCAACGAGATCCGGCGAGCGCGGTGAGTGACGTGGGAAACAGACCCGAAGACTTTGGATGAATGTGAGATGAATGTGAGATGAATGTCTGTAGGAGATGTGAGGGTTGACGCGACTCACCACTTTCCGGTGCTCCTCCCATGAGAGCTGCGGGAGGATATCTATCGCGAACGCCCTGAGATGAACAATACATAAATAAAATAAGAATTACTACATCTTGGAAATGATATAAAAGCTCGACCGGATTCTTCCTTACCTGCGACGCGCTCGCATAAAGGTTGTCGACCCATGCGGAATCGAGGATATGAATCTCATCCGGATTAACACGAACCACCGGGCCTGATAATAATTCGTTAAGACAGACCAAAAACGGGGAGAGGTTTCTTCAGAGTAGAGCAGAGCGCGGGCATACCATAGAGCTGGTGCATTTTCTCGATTTCATACCAATACTGGCCGCCGGGATGGACGAACAAGTCATAGTATGCCTCATACCATTTTGTTATTACCGCAAGTCGACGACCGGGAAACTTGGCCAACGGATGGAAGTAGAGGCGATACACTATAACAGCAATGGGATACAGTAATCCCAAGAGGATGAGAGATGAGATATAGCTTAGAGCCATGGCGTCCAGCAGGAGAGATGGCGATGACCACAGGTTCCGAAGGGCAGCGGTGTTGAAAGAACGGCTTGAGGCACTACTCTCTCTCTCTATCTCTCCCTCTGTCTCTGGCAAACAAAGGGTCTCAATGAAGACGAGTGTTTGTTTGTTAATACTTGGACGAGCCCATAGTACACCATGGCCAGTCTCAACACTCGAGCCTCAACCCAATATTTTATTCAGATGAAATGAGGGGTGAGATGTGTCTCCATTTCCTATTATCCACTTTGGAATTCTAAATCTGGAAGATATAAGTACCAATGGAATTACTTGAGCTTCTTATAGCTGGGCTTCCCTACTAATACCTAGTAGATACACGATAGATAGTATACATATATTCCCTCCAGGGCCTCCACAGCAATGAGCAGTGAGCATTAGCAATGAGCATGAGCAATGAGCATTAGCAATGAGCTCGGCGTTGTATTGACACTAGCAACGAGACTGTTCGACGCCATGGCATCACTTTATCACCAACCTTAGTCATGTCATAGCAGCTACCAACGTCATCACCACATACAAATGCTTTACTTGGACTGCTTCCATGCTTCATAACCTCTTAGCCTCCAGCCCTAATAAGATGGTGTCCGTATGGCGTCGTATAGTGTCGTATTATTATAGTGCTGTATATCTATATCTAGTAAGTATGCTCGCCCAACTAAGTTACCATGTCCGAATCCCAAAAACTACCCCACGCGGATTATACTTCTATTTCTATATTCCATCTATCCATATATAAATACCCTACCGTGCCCTTGTCATGTCACCTTCTGTTCTCGACCAGCTCTCTCCCTCGGAGGAAGTCCTTCCGTCTTCTATCGGCATGGCCCAGCCAACACTCTCCGTTGAGCCGAAAACCTAGGAAGCCATGTCTACATTGCCAAAGCTCGGAGTCAATTCAAATGGTCGTTGGTTTCTACATCATGCAATCCCCCGTCTCGTAAAGATATCATAGCATCGATAGAAAGTGTCTTCTCAAGCGGAGGCGAGTAGGTACTAGACTATATAAATATATATATACACTTATCTAGACTCTATAAAGAATGACACAAGATCAAACACCTGCTATATATACACTATGTCCTCATAGAGAAAATCAGTAGATTGTCAATATATCTATCTAGAGCCTCATATCCCCATAAATCCCGGTAAGATGTCCGGTCGCCTGGTTAGCCCTTCTTCTCTGATAACAGCCCAAACCACATCAATGCCTGCCCTCTCTAGATCGGCCAGCTCCTCAGTCGTCTGGCGAGCGGTGTTGATAACCACTAGATAGGTAGACATGGCTTCCTGTTAGCCGGTTACCCTATCGGAGGGCGCATATCCTCTCGTGACTTTGTAAGAGGAGATGAATAAGAAGGGAAAGAAAGAAAGAAAGAAAAGAAAGGAAAAAAGAAAAAAAGAAAGAGGCAGGACACTGTAAAATACTCAACTGAGTTCCGTCATATAGTGTAGGGTACTCGGAGCAACGAAAAACACATCGTGGTCTCCGTCTCGCGGGATCCTCGTGAGCCGCACTTCGGTCACGATGTCGCTATATCGCCCCTCGACGACCGCGACATCCTGAAAGCGGTACGCGAAGCCCACGACGATCTTCCGCAGGCTCGGAAGCCCGGTGAAGGGCGCGCCCGGCCGAGTCCGCGCGAAATTATGATATCCGCTCAGGAGGTGCAGGAACGTGCGCCGATCGAGCATCAACTCTCGCAGCCAGTCCACCTGGTCTAGCATCAGCCGGCCCGACAACAATAAAGTAAACATGTGGATCGCCGTCCTCTCGTCTACGTGGAAGGTCGAGTCGCGGTGGTAGAGCCTATCGCCTCCGTGATTCGACCTCAACGGCAGCAAATGCATCCCTTGGTTCATGTTCACGATATTCGCGCCGATATCGAAGACGATCCGGGTAGGCAGGGCGACGAAGAAGCCGATCGATTCCACTCTAGACTCGTGGCTCGCGCGTATAATGCTGCAAGTATGATTTCGCGCGCGGATGGCATGAACCACCACCGTATATCCCTCATCGTCTTCGCCTCGGCGGAGGCCCATGGTCAGTACTAGGTTCGCGGCCTCGGAAGCTGCTTGTCGGTAGATTAGCACGCGTAACTCCGGCGGTAACCTCATGAAGCTGGTGAATAGCCCCTTCGGGCTTGCGGTATCAACGCTTGTCGGCGCATGGCCAGAGAGCTCTCCTTGAGGCTCCGTCTTTATGGTCTCCTCCTCCTCCTCCTCCTCCTCTTCCTCTGAGGTCCCCTGATATACTGATAAAGAATCTTCCGACTCAGACATTCTGCTGTGTGTAGTGTTATACTTTTTTTTTCTTGTTTCTTGGTATGAAGGTCAATATACGCGAGTAGATAAAGGTTTCATTTCCTGCGAAAGCGACGCGCAATTTGCTACGAGAAAGAATGGTTCCCGCGCGGCAGGAAATGCTACATTTTATAGTATATCAGAAGATCTACACCTGACTATCAATGACTGAACATTACATGAACCCGTCGATACTCGTGGCAAAGATCGACTTGACGATGTCCGAGTATAAGAGAGCACTTGATATTGCTGTGAACTACTTATGGGAGTCTATCTCACACCAACTTTCAGAATAACTGGAAGAAAAGTTGAGAGATAGTCTAACGAAGCCGGCTGTAATAACCTCCATGGCTCATTATAAATTGTCAGTTGAGAATAGATGTTAGCAAACACATCTTACTACGCCATCAGAAACGTGTTAGCGACACACAACTACTAACAGTAACTATAATATTCGACTCTCAGCTCTCAGCCAGCTCGTCGTCTACTTGTTTGTAGAGTCAATAATGGACCAGCTCTCTTTCAGAGGATTGCTCTTTGAGGAGGGAGTCACTGTTCTATCGAACTTGTTCGACCAAGTCACAAGACCAGTCACTCCCCCTCGCAAGACTCAGACTATTAGACTATCCATCTTTCTCACAGCTTATGACTTCATTGCGGTGTGAACTTACAAGATTGGACTGCAGACTGCAAGGATATGTCGACGTGCCTCGGATCGTCACTGCGTAGTCCGTGTATTTGGTCCCGTCTCACGCCCTTCAGGGGTTTGACGCCCTTCAGAGGTTTGACGCCCTTCCGGCGTCAGCGGGCTTAGAGTAGACAGATCCTTCAGTAAGCAGCCATATGGGCCGGCCATGCCACTCTACCTACCTACCCAGTCACGCATACATGTATCCAAGACATTCTCATAATCAATCTTCTCCTCACCTTCGCCCTCCCATCTCCACAGATACATTCGCATCAACATCACTCTCCCCCCAAAAGCCCACCCTTGTTCACACTCTTACCATGACCGCAACTCTCAACTTCCGTATCGCGACCGAGAACGACGTGATTCCACTAGAATACCTAATCAACACAGCCTTCCGCGACGACAAAACCACACAAGTCTTCCTCTCCACAGACCACGCGGACATCGCTGTCACCGACATACCCACTCTCAGAGCAAAACTTAATCAGCCGGGCTCCGCCGTCCTAGTCGCCACTGACACCGCAACCGGTACGCTCGTGGCCCACTGCTCGGTGCGTAAGCTCGACGACCACCGCGCCTGGTTCGGAATGCTCGCCGTGGATATCTCTCATCAGAACCGAGGGATCGGCGGCCACGCCCTTTCCCGGGCGGAGCAATATGCCCGTCGCGAGTGGGGCTCGTCGAGGCTGGAGTTCGACGTCGTGAATACACGCGCTGAGCTCCTCGCTTGGTACCAGCTCCGAGGTTATCGGCGGACGGGGGAGACGAGGCCGTTTCCTTACGAAAAACATGAGGGTTGGGAGGGAGTTTTACGAGACGATCTGTGTTTTGTGATTCTGGGCAAGGATATTTGACTCCCCTTTGTGGTACGGACTCTACTGCCTAGATAGCACGGGGGGAAATGGAGTGTCGTAGAATTGGGCCGACACAAAAAAAAAAAAAAAAAAAAAAACGCGCCGCTACGGGGACGTCTTCCCGACGCTGAACGGCAGGCCGTTGATCATCACATTATGCAGTATAGGTATTTTTCTCCTATTTTACTTTTATCCTGACTTATAGCTCCTTGTGTTTGACGTCGGCAGCGTCCGCGACACTCTCAGCGGTCTCGGCAGTTTCGGCAGTCTTGGCAGTCTCCTCGGCTTTCTCAGCAGTGCCCGTCTCCGTCGCTTTCTCTTCGCTGCTCGTCGAGGACTTGGTTACGATGGTTTCCGGCTTGGGCACACCGGCAATGCCTATAAGCTCCGTCTCGAAGACTAATAGCATCATGTTAGTCTTCACTCAATGGATGCTATTAGTGGCGGTCCCGATCAAGGGGGTGCATACCCAAGGTAGAGCCGGCAGGGATCGGGCCCATTCCACGGTTTCCATATCCAAGCTCGGGAGGGATAGTCAAAGTTCTGTACATTGAAGAGTTAGACATAGGTAGACCACGGCCATGTATAAGACAAGGAGTCGGCTAATCGACGATTCAATTGCATACCTCTTCTCGCCAACGCACATGTCCAAAAGACCCTCTTCCCATCTGTAATAGTCCAAAATCAGTAAACTGGCACACGACAAATGAAGTTGTGCGGGCTGTCTGGTTATTTACCCCCTGATTACTCGGCCGCCGCCAAGCGGGAAGCTGAAAGGAGTGCCGCGGTCGTAGCTGGCGTCGAACTGCTGGCCATTGGCAGCCAGAGTGCCCCGATAATGAACCATGATGGTGTCTCCCTTCTGAGTCTTTCGGTCGCACTCGACAGGAACGGTCACATCGATCTTAAGGTCCGCGGCCAGCGCGCCGACGGCGGCCGAAGCCAGCAGCGTCAAAGAGTAGAGAAAAGAACCGTACATGTTTGCGATGGTGCGATGGTGCGATGGTGCGGTGGTGCGATGGTTTAGGTATGATGAGGAAAAGTAAAAGTATACCTAGGTGAAGTTGATAAGTACAATGTTAACGTCAACGGTATAACTAAAGCTAAGATGTAAAGCTAAGATGGGGGACGTGTCTCTCGATACCGTTTTTGGTGACAGTGACAATGCGATAGGTAGTGAGAACACGTACTCCGTAATGACTTGATCTCCCGGACCAGATCCGTCTTAGGAAGCCCACCAGCCGACTTCAGTTCCGAAGCACATGCGCTTAACTAAAGAGGTTGCAACATAAAGTCTGGATGCGGTAACGTCTACGTGGATCCCATCGCAAAGGAGGGGAAAGATCCGATTCGAAAGTGGCCGGCGAGGACAGGCACAACCCGTTACGTACATATCTCGCCATCCCGTACTATGCTATCCCCATTAAAAGATATATTGAGTTGTTGAAGGGCAGCTCGTAGGCAGGCAGGTACCTAGGTACATACCTAGACTAGGTGTTGTTTGTTGTTCGTCACTTCCATTCCTCAACGACTGCTACGGAGATACAACCTCGGCTATATGATCGTTGGTTGTGTATCTACCCAAGTTAAGGTGCATGAACGATAGTGACACTTGTCGCGTGCCTATTGCCTGGGCCAAAATGCCATGAGTGTACCTCACGCAGGGGATGAGTTGGGGTTGGAGTCGGAGTCGGCAGTGACTCAGGAGAGGCAAGAGCTGGCAGCTTGTTTGCAGTACACACGGCAAGAATCATTTGAATAAATTTCAATTCATATCTACCTATGTTTCATTGCTCTCCTTGAATTGGCAAGTTGCGGGTGCTAATAAACATGTACTGCGGCCTTATTCATCCAACATGCCCCTTCAAGTACTGCCCGCCAACGAAGCTGACGCCGAGCGTGCGGCACAGATTGAGAACGACGCGTATGCTGGAGATCCATTCTGCCCATTTCTCGCGCCGGGCCCCTTTCCCGAGTTGCCGTTTGGACAGAAGAACCCGCGCATTGAAGAACTGACGAGGAGCCTCCGCGAGAGCCCCTCAGTGCGCTGGTTCAAGGTTGTCGACACGGATATCACGCCGAGCGAGGACAATCAACAGATGATCGGCTTCGCGCAATGGAACATCAACGATGGCTCGCATCTTCCCCTCGAGGCGAGGAGGTCCTATGGACCCGGTACCAATCTGGAAGCTTGTGAGGCTCTGTACGGCTGGCTACGGGCCGTGCGCAATGAGCGTCTCGAAGCCAGGAAACACATTCGTAAGTCCAGCCTCTGTTCCGACTCTGTGTGTTTTTGATGCGTAGTAACAACTGAGTGCGCAAACCAGATCTGCGATTACTTCATGTCGACCCTAAGCATCAGCGGAGAGGCGCTGGCAGAATGCTCGTCATGAGCGGTATCGAAGCATTTAGTAAACTCGGACTTCCTTTCTTCTTGGAATCGTCGGTAGCCGGCCATTCGCTCTACTTGAGCTGCGGATTCCGTGACATCGATATCAAAGTCATCGACTTCACAAGATGGGGCAAGCCTGCAAATCACGTCAATTATGTCATGACTCTGGAACTCTGAGATTGATGCTATTCCGAGTGGAACTGTCAGGCCTTGAAAAAGCACGCGTTGGTGCGCGGAACAATTACGGAGAATGGGGCTGATTAAACAATCTGGCAAGCTTTTGAAGCATAATACTACACGACTTGATGAGTTGATGAGTTGATGAACCGATGAGTCGATGACGCTGGTAGGGGGCATTGGTGCCGTATTCAGTGTACCTATTCAGGGTTTCTCGCTCAATTCTAGATTTCCTTTTCTGTTGATTAAATGGACGTACCCAAAGACAACGAGTTTATGACCATGTCGGCGGTTGTCTGCTGTTCCTACCGTAGTTGTCCCTGAGCTCGCCATGACACGATCACACGACACACTCACTACAACCAGAGTCCCCGAGTGTAATAGCCCGTCCGCATTTGCCAAGCGTGCAGGCTTTGCGCAACTCCTGTATTTAAGTACTTCTTTGATTCTCCATCCTTGCTTTCATAGGTACTTGCGATAGAGTCAAACACTGAAGCTGGACTCGACGCTGTATTAGTGCACCCTTCGCCGTGACATAAACCAGCGCAACTTCCTGTACTTTAAGGTACTCAGTTCTTTTGTCTTCTGCGCTCATGCCACGGCGAAGATACACCAATACGGGATCAAGGACAAGGCGCGGTGTTGAGTTTATTGTAACGGTGAAAGCAAGTATAAAGAATGAACGAACTAAACACAGGAATCGCGCAAAGTCTACACAGTTCCCAAGCGCCGCTGAGCCGTTAAATCGGGGGAATTTGGCTGTAGTGAATCTTCATGGTGGTTGTAGGGACGGTGGTGGTGAAAAAGAGGCCATTGAAACTGGTTGTGGTCAAGATGCGAGGAGGTGCCTACCTATCCAATTAGGTACCTATCTAGATAGTCTAGAGGGGGGCAAAAAGGTTTAGGAATTTAGCGGGAAAACCGCCAGTGGATAGTGGGTGTGCATTTGTACCTTGCACTGTGCCAAGCTTCGGGCCGCCTAAAGTTAGTCCGCTCAGAATCCGCTCTCGGCCTAGCGTACAGACTGTATCTATTACTTGCCTATTTCGTGCTTTTTAGGCAACGAAATCCCGACGAAACCCCACAGGGCGACAGCGCGAAGCCCGCGAGTCATTTACCTAGCTGGACCATCTGGCATCCTCAAGTTTCAACGATGCGCGTCGACCACGAACACGATAAGATCTCACCAACACCAGAGATACTACAACACTACCTACCATGTAGTCTGGTACTGCGTTGAATTAGCCAATCCACCCAATTTTAGACGTTACAGCTCCGGCTCGTTCAGCATGACAAGATGGCAGAGGAGAAGAACGATGTCGCGGAGGCCGACTCGACTTCAGGCGATCACCACACGCTCAAGTACCACTTGCTTGGCCCATCCCTAACCAAAGCCGGCCAAGACTCTGTCGACCAGTCCAAGGTCTCCGAAATAATTTATAATTCCTCAAAGGGCTCCAAGTACTTCAACCGCGAAGAGGCCAAGGACAAGATCCTCACCCAGAAGATCGAACAGATCCTGACAAAGAAACGGCGTCTCGAGAAATTAGACCTCAGCCATGAGTCTCGAGCTGCTGACCAGCTTATTGCCGAGCTCGAGCTCTCTCGTGACTTGACCCAGCGCATCGTGCACGTTGACTGCGATGCTTTTTATGCCGCTGTCGAAGAGCTCGACCGCCCCGAGTTGAAAGATGTTCCCTTCGCCGTGGGCGCCGGCGTATTGACGACTTGCAACTATGCTGCCCGGAAGTTTGGCTGCCGGAGTGGCATGGCCGGTTTTATCGCGAAGAAACTCTGCCCTAGTTTACTGCTTAGTACGTACAAAATATTCGAGAGATTCTCATTGCGCCTTGCTTGCTTCACTGGTGAGTCGTGACCGTTGACTAGGATGACTTTCCGTCTCAGTTCCCCCGAACTTTGAAAAGTACACAGCCAAAGCCCACGAAGTTCGAGACATTCTTTCCACCTACGACCCGAGATTCGAGAGTGCGAGCATAGACGAAGCCTACCTCAACATTACACAGTATTGCGCGGAGCATAATCAAAGCGCCGAAGAGGCTGTGCAGCAAATGCGAGACGAGATTCATGAAAAGACGAAAATCACTGTGTCCGCCGGCATTGCCGCCAATGCCAAGTTAGCCAAGATATGCTCAAATCTCAACAAGCCCAATGGCCAGTACTCCATGCCTAACGATCGAATCGCCATCATGTCCTTCATGCGCGACCTGCCTACGAGAAAGGTGAATGGAATTGGACGTGTGCTGGAGCGAGAGCTTCAGGAAATAGGGGTTCGGAACTGCGGAGATATATATCCCCATCGCCACCTTCTGCGCCAACTTTTCGGCGATAAGACATACCATTTCATTATAGGGTGTTATTTAGGCCTTGGACGCACCCAAATCCAACCAGCCGAGGAATATGAGCGCAAGAGCGTCGGTACTGAAAGCACGTTTCGGGATATATCGGATCCGGCGGCTCTTCGAGATAAGCTGCGTTGGACGGCGGAGGAGTTAGAGAAGGACATGCAGAGAGCCGAGTGCAAAGGCCGAACACTCGTCCTCAAGGTAAAGCTACATACTTACGAGGTCCTCACACGCCAGATCGTTCTACCGAAAGCCATTTTCAAAGCGGACGATCTGTATCAGTACTCCCTACCTATGCTGACAAAACTCCAACAAGAAAGTGAGTATCCTTATATGTACATTTCCCAGGCTCTTTCCTCTTCTCAATTGCGATTTTCCGATGCAAAGATTCAAGCGCAATGCTTAAGTGTCTTGCTGATTTACACATACTAACTCTGCTGTCTCAGTGCCACATATGAAACTGCGACTGATGGGTCTTCGGTGCACACATCTAATCAGCATGAAAAAGCCCGATACCCGCGCATTCTTCGGGCTGCAACCTCTCAAGGTAGAGGAATCGTTATCTGACACCACCCCGAATCAAAATCCTGGCAAGCGGAAAGCCCAGGAGATTGATGGCAGCTATACTGACTACGGTAACTATGACAATTCCCCTGACCTCTCGGCGCTTGAGGACAACGAGGACATCACGCTGCCCGGTGGTGCGCAGGCTGGTGATAAACTCGGAAAGGCATCTGATACTACGTCAGGCGATGCAAACGCCACAGAAAAGTGGTGGGACTGTCCCATTTGTGGAAGACCTCAGCTGGCGGACGAACGGTGTTTCAATGATCACCTTGACTCCTGTCTCTCGAGGGAGACAATACGTGCTGCTGTGCAGAGGAATGTCACCGAGAGTCCCCCGTTGCCACCGCCGACGACAGTAACAATAAAAAGAAACAAAACTGGCACAGAGAAAAGGCGAGCGCGACCTGCTGTGTTGAAGGATCCTAAGCAGCAGAAGCTTTCATTTGGATGATAGATGAGTAGATGAGAGTATTATAACCTCTTTTTTTTTTTTCTTTTTTTGCTCTGTTGGTCGCCATATAGCACTGCTCGGCCATTCAGGGGCACCACGCACTCCCGAGCAATGCGGCCCATCGATCGGTAGGGTAAAGACGGTACAATATAATTACAACATTACATTTAAATTTTTTAAAGAAGGGTTTATCTCAGACGACTCTAGTTCATCGAATAGCAAGAGATCTAACTAAGATTTGGTCGGAATGTCTAGAATATGGATCTTTGCGCGCTCCAGTTGTGTTGGTGCCGGGCGGCAGATGACTCCCGTCTCAGGTGAATTGATCTCCTACCTATCTACCTATCCAGTATCTAATGATGCATCTATTGAATTGATTGGTTTCGGCAGATCATGCAACTAACGATGCGTTACTTTAATCCGCTCGGTCACGATCGCTCAAAAACATGACGACTCAGAAACATTCCGCCCTTGATTCGGAGTCACCATATCAACAGAGAAAGAGGGAGAGAGAGAGAGAAAGACTCCAAAAATAACACATCGTGACATACCCCTGACTTTTCACCAATAACATGACGGATTCACAAAGTCTCTTCCCAGCCGCATTGATTCCCACGGTTGCTGCGGGGATGGATGGCTTTACCATGCGTCCGCTGTCGCGGAAGGATTACGACAAAGGGTTCTACGACTGTCTGCGTGTGCTCACCTGGGTCGCCGAGCCCACGGAAGCCGAGTTCCTAGAGCGATTCGACGAGATGGTCGCGGCCAAGGACACGTACTTCTTTACGGTCATTGAGCACCAAGGTCGTATTGTCGGCACGGGGTGTTTGGTTGTTGAGAAGAAGTTGTATGGACAATCCCCTCCCCCTCCCCCCTTCCCTTATTTGTTAGGGATTTTTCTCTGCCAAATTAATGTCTTGCTTGTTGTTTTCTCCTCTTGTGACTTGGCGACGGGGGAGTGATGAATATTGGTCGGTCTACCATCTGACGTGGCCCGCAGCATCCATAATCATGGCAAGTGTGGACATATCGAAGAGATCGCCGGTAAGTTCTATTCTCCCTATCCATCCAATCTATCTCACGCCCTCTGTTCAGCATCGTCATTTCCCATAGACATTTTTCTTAGAAAAACACCCCCCCCCCCCCCGGTACCTCTACGCTACACTACACCCACACCATCTCTAACCCCCAAAAAGATGTATTGACCATTTCTTATTAACTTTTTATTTCTCTTTTCCTTTTCTTCTTCACCATCAAAAGTGGCCAAAGAACACCAAGGCAAAGGTCTCGGGTCAAAGATGATGCAGACGCTCGCGTCCGTCGCGCGCGCCGTCGGCTGCTATAAATGCATCTTGAACTGCGGTCCGCGTAACGAGCCCTTCTACGGCAGATGCGGGTATGAGAATTCGGGGATCGAGATGTCGCGCTACTTTGAGGAGGAGGCAAGGGATTCTTATCATCGGGGGTAAGATTGGTCTGTTTGGGTGTGTGTGTGGTGTGTATGTTTTTTTTTGTTTTTGTTTTTGTTTTTATTTTTTTTGGCTCCCCCCATCTCCCGATGATTGAAGATATATAAGAAGCGCAGAGAATTTGGGAGAATAGGTAATAATAGAATACGATTCTCCTTGTCGGTAACTATTGTTAATGTGTATGGATTTTTTTCTTTTAATAAAAGCGTCTCACCCGTTTGAAAATAGGGCCTCTATTGATATCGATCTAATCACATCCACATGCATTTTTTTCGGGTTGTCGATGGTAGTTAGGTAGATACCGAAAGGGCAGGGAGAGCCCGGAGTAGATAAGAGGGCGGCATGTCGCCTTTTTTCGGGCAGGATTCAGGAATCCGGTACTTGCCTGGGTGCTTTTTGCTTTCTTCCAATCAACAAACAAACAATACCATCAAATAGGGTTTCAATCTACCCGTCCATCCACTCCACAGGCTCATCATCTCTTATTCCGCGCCGCTCTTTAGACGCGAGACAAATACACGTGGACTTTGAATCGGATATTTCCGTTTCCGTGCAAGGATAGGATAGGGAGGGGAGGGAGGTACGAACTCCTAGGAGCCAGAGCCAGTGGAATTTTCATCCTTTTAGAATAAATATATATACCTAAGCTTACATGTCCCCCCACCCATCCATCCATCCAAAGTGGGGGGGAAGTGAAGGGAAGGGAAAGAGAGAGGTATGTACAGTCTATCTATCTAGGTTGGTTGGTAGTCAATGATGACAGCTGCAACAAGGGCGATCGAATTAACTAACCTTAGGTTACAACGGTTGCCCACTTCTTCTTCTTCTTCTTCGTCTTCTTCTTCTTCTTCAGCTGTCGGTGGCATAGTGATTTCTAGCTTTGCGACATAAGCCTACGTGAGATTCTGTATACGTAGGTAATATCTAAAGTACCTCCATCCTACGAACAGGTACCTACTAGGTTAAGTTAATAGGTGGGAAGGTAAGCAAGCCAAAAAGTCTCAAACTCAGATGAACCATTGGATACGACTTGGTTGGTTGATTTGGCGGGTATATACTCCTTCTAGTTGGTCAGAAAATCATGCGAATTGAAAACGATTGCCATCATCACGAGCGTGATTGGACGAGGGCATTCTTTGTTGTAAAAAATAAAAATAAATAAATAAAATAAAATAAAATAAAAAAGTCTCCGTTTTGCGACTTCATATGTATATATTGGGGGGGAGAGAAGAGGAGAGAGGGCGCTGCAAGGTACCGACCGACGACGCAAAACTCAGCCAATAACTGGCTAATCATCTACCAATTCACCGATTGGGTCTTTTTGCATCGTGAACGTTCATTTTCGTGACGACATGGTAAACAGCACGGGTGATGAAGACTTCTTGTTTTTCTTTTTTTTTTTTGGTGGATTGGGATTGGAATTGTTTTTTTTTCTTTTCTCTTTTTGTTTGGTTTTGCGCATGTTCTTTGCGAAATTCTATTTGAATAGTAAGAGATGTAAAATAGATGAAATAGAAAAAAAAACAAGAAAAACTCAAAACTTTTTACTGCGTGTTTCGAAGGATGGAGTATCCAAACCCGTTCAGTTCATATATCTCCAATACCCTAGTTGCCATTGTTGTCTAATGATTGCTAATATGTTTTTTTTTGTTTTTTTCTTGCACCCTTTCTCTCTTTTACTATCAATCCATCCTCATGTATATATGTCCATCCAGCTCTCACTCGTCGGGCATGTTTGAACTCACGGACTCGGTGCCGTTGCTGTTCGACGTGACCTCTTTTGCGCTCCCGGTGTTGGACTCGGTCTTCTCCTCCTTCTCGCCGTCGGTCGCCTTTTCTCCTTTGGAAGTAAGCTGGCCACTATGAAGGGTTTATGAAAGTCAGCAGCAGATCTGCAAAAGATGGATTACATAGTAGTAGTAAGAGTAGTCAACGTACTATGGCGGCGCTGGAGCATCATCCTCCATAACGCCAGTGTTGTGATTCAACACTACGACTTGGCAGCCGTTAGAGAGGCTCCGGACCGTCTCCGTCGCCCGATAGTTTTCTGTGAGAGAAACGGTATTAGTTAGTATTCAGGAGGGCGGTGATAGCAAATACTCATGGAATGAATACGTACTCGCCCGCTCAGAGCGGACTGTTCGTCGACTGACGACTGTCGACGTCGTCACCGTGTGCTCAACGGGCACCGGAGTCGTCGGAATCTGACTTTGTCTCGCGGGGGTTGGGGCAGCAGGACTCTGGCCGGTGGCTCTTGACTGGGACATTTCGTCTAGGGGTGTCTTATTGTATTGGAACAAGAGCGAATAAGTGAAAACAACACTTCCACGAGGAACTGAAGGCTTCTTATCGTATTCAGGCGAAGAATAGGATGGCACGGAATAAATCAAGTCAGAGACGGGAGATTTTCTCGAGTAGTCAATGCTTCATGCTAAGCTTGGTGGTGGAGAGAAGTTGATATACTATGGTTCAGAACGGGAACCCTCTAGATATTTATACGTTTACCCGCTTCTCGACTCTATGAGGAAGAGAGTACGTCTCATCTCTCTACGAAACGACCATCTTCGGGGGGGAAAGGGGGAGGGGATACCTTGAGCCGCCGTCTTCCCCCCCTCCTCCCCCACACCGACGAAAATCAAGCTTCCCTCGCAGTCGTGGACTCGTATGGACGGGGTGGCACAATCAGGCAACCTGATCTATATCAAGAACAGGTTGGGACCGATGACTCAGGCCGTCCGTCCGTCCGTCAGGTGTACCATTATCTGGAGTACACCGGCTACCTGGAATACAATTCTTGACTGGGACTACATTGGGCTCGAACGAAGGAGGCAGTAGACTCCAGACCGAACGGGTAGCCATGTCGGGTAATACTTTAGACGTGGCTCGGGTTCCTGGGCTATGTTCTATGTTTGTCACGCTGAGAGCACGGAAGAACCAGACTGGGGGCCGGGTGTCTTTTTCTCAGGGGAAGAAGGAAAGAAGGAAAGAAGGAAAGAAGGAGATACGGAGAAACGGAGAGACGGAGAAAGAGAGAGAGAGAGAAGAAAAGAAAAAGGAAAGGAGAAAGCAAGTAAGAGTCGAGTCATCTTCGGGACTTCGGCGACGAGGGTCTCCTGTGACGGAGTATCGGAGAGGCGTAGTTTCTAGCAAGAGGAGAGTCATATCGCCGACGTTTCCTGTGACGAAGGAGGGCACACGGAAACTATATGTATACCTAACCACAAGACCTGACTGCGCCGCCTCTTGCGGACGAGTATGGTTATGTGTGACTAGCTAGGGTTGGTCTGATCTGGTCTGGTCTGGTCTGGTTTGGTTTGGTCTGGTTTGGTTTGGGGGCAGACTGAGAGACTCCGGCAAGATTGCTCGGATACTTGAATTCGCCACTCTAAAAACGTCTCCCCCCGGGAGGCCTACGACAAACATCCCCCTACCGCCTTCTTCTCCGTATGGAAACATCAGCTGTGGCTGGCTGGCGGGTTTCGGCTTTCGGTGAACAAGCCGCTGACGTTCGTAGTGTTCGTAGCGTTCGTAGCCAGTTTACGTGCTAGATATGAAAAGAGTCTTGCAAAAACGAAAGCCGCCAGTTTACAAAGGTCTCCCGTGCCTACATCATACTGACTTGATGTAACGAAGGTGAAGTGTCGTGGTGCTGATGAAAGCAAAAGAAGTCAAGGGAAACCCGCCGGGATTACCTAACCCAGGCTATACTTGGAGAAGCTGAAGAAAAGCGGTTGGCTGCCTCCTGGACCCCAAATCTACATTCTCTTGGCAGGCAAGACCTCAGCGTTCCTTAGCCCAGGTCAATGAGAGGTTCACTTCCTGTGACGTTCACGTCAGACTTCTTTTTCCAGAAGAAAGAAAAAAAAAAAAAAAAAAAAGATGAGTTTAAATATGGTAGTTGTGTAATATAATACTCTCCTTTTCCTTTACCTGCCTCACGCACTTGTCAGACGGGCGCACAACATCTCGGGGAAATATCTACAACTAGCCCGTCGTAACGACGGAGTAGTAGAAACATTTGTCGTCCATCTTTTTTTTTTTTTTTTTTTTTCCTTTTCATAATGTTAGTCGTTCATTGGCCCGGTCAAGGGTTCGTCCCCGAAACTGGTAACTAACCAATTGATCAATTGTCATGGCTTTTCAAAGTAAATCTTCATCTTCATCTTCATCATTAGCCACTTATGGTATCCCCCCCAAATGTCTCCCACAGTAGTATTACTTCTCTAGTAAGTACTGCCCATAAGCAGCAAGAGACGTTGGAGAAACAGCCGAGACAGCAGCCAGACGGGTTGGAATCCGGGCATCCTATCCTCCCTTCGCTACACTATTGCATTGAGTTTACAGGAATACAAGGAGAGACGGTTGTGGCGTCTTTCTTCGCTACCAGTTATGATTTTTCTCATGAGTCGCCGACGAAGTACGGTGGCTGGACTTGTCAAAGGTCTGACGGCGAGGCACTCCGGCATCAATGGCCGGTATCCTGGAATAAGGCGGTCTCGGTGAAGGCAAGGCGAACTTTGCGTCCGGCTTCAATGCAAGGAACAAGCTATCTTGGACATCGTACTTGCTTGCAACCCTGCCGTAGTTCATGTAAGACATGTTCATCGCTGAGTTAGGCCGCGTGGCAGGGTATCAGCCAAGATGCTCCCCAGGAATAGTTATCCGTCACGAATGCAAGGGCCTGGATAAAAGCGACAGTCTGCAAGTCAGCCTGTGTCTGATTTCATAATTCATAATGCATAATGCATAATTCACAATTCATAATTCGTACTTAACTATTCATACTGAACTATTTCGTAACTATTGAAATCCATCGTTAAACTCTTAATCGCACGGACAAGAGGCCGGCGTTCCGAACTCGATCAGATTCGCGAGTCCAGCGGTTTCATTCTGGCTTGGTTATCTAGTGGTCACGTTGGCAATTCGGCAATTGGCAATTAGGTAGATAGTGAATCGACAACATCACATGGAACAACGAAGACCCCAGATTCATACCGTATGGGCCGTACAGTCTGGATCGAGATAAACACTGTACTGCCGCATGACTCGTCCCCTCTGGTACTAGCGCGGGAGGGTTGAGTTGTGACAAAAGAACTTAGACACACCAGTGCAACATACCATCCCCTCCGTACAGTGTCAAAATATATGTCTAGGCATTAACTCCACGGTGGCCCTTTCCACTGTAGTGTAACTAACGAGACCTTTCTAGCGGCCGATTCTGCCAGTAATTCTGGTGAATCCAAGAAATACAGTGTATTTTAGTAGCTCTCGACACTGTAGCTAGGCGAAGCACCGGCTATTGATGCGTCTCCTTTCTTTTGTCACCAACCTTCTCATGTGCCACTGCCCAAGACAAGACAGATTCATTGATCATTGACACTCACATAAACAATTGGCCTTTCGCTTTCGCTTTCGCTTTCGCTACTTGATAACACCTTCGAGTATCCCCTTCATTTCCATCACGTCTCCTAGCCCACAATAGCTTCATTCATGCTGACTTTTAACACGTTCCTTGAAACAACATGACGTAATATCTTCTTCGTCTAACGCTATCCAACTCAAACTTGCCGATCATTCTGCTTCTCTCCCCAGAACGAGAGCTGGGCACCGAGTTGACCACAACTCACCCAGACTGCTTGATCATGTATGGCTTAGCTTGCCATGCGTCCTTGTGCCCGCTCGCATAAGAGAGCCTCTGATATCCTCGCCGTACCGACGACATGACCTTTTCCATTGACCTTCTACCGGCTGGCCCTCCTCGTCCTGCCCACCTCGATTCGCTGTCGCCGCCAAGCCCCAACGGCAAGCACCCTAAAAATGCATCTGTCACGGGCGCAGTGGTCTCGAGGGTTGTCGACAGCCTCCTGTACTTCAAAGATGGCCTGACGCGCTGTCAGCGCGAAGAGAAGCGACTCCGCGACGAGCGTCGCCAGATCCTCCTCGCCAGTATGCAAAATGCCGAGTCCAGAAGCTGTTGGGACGCGGCTGCTCGAGAGCTCGACGTTCTCGACGGCCACGAAGAGTGGAAGACGGACGTGTCTACCGGCGAATACAACCCGGAAATCCTCATGATGCGTCTCAGGGACCTCGACAATGCCCGCGAGACAGGTGACATGCGTGCCATGATGCACCTGCTCAGAACTTCGCTGTCGCGTGATCTGGGCGGCATGGGCAACATCGATCTCTACCGCCACTCTTATAGCGGCACGAAGAAGTTAATTGACAATTACGTCGATTCGGCATTGAAAACCATTGCTGCACTTGTCGAGCACACTACTCACCGTCCCACTGGCCCGGGCCGCATCCGTCTTGACGAGGACGATGATAGCGATGGACTCGGGCCCCGCGACCTGCTGGATGCTATGTTATACGCTCGTCAGAGCTTCGGCCGAAGTGCTCTCTTGCTAAGTGGCGGTGGTACCTTCGGCATGACGCATATTGGCGTTCTGAAAGCCTTGTTTGAGGCCAAGCTCCTCCCGCGCATCATCTCCGGTGCGTCAGCCGGGTCCATCGTGTGCGCCGTCTTCTGCGCTAAGACGGATGACGAGATGCCCCAGGTCATCCGAGATTTTCCCCATGGCGACCTAGCCGTTTTCGAGGAGCAAGGGAACGAGGACGGACTGATGGACCATGTGCGTAGATTGCTCACCGAGGGCAATTGGTCTGATATCAAGCATTTGACCCGCGTAATGCGCGAGCTCCTGGGCGACATCACCTTCCAAGAAGCCTACAATCGTACGAGACGCATATGCAACATATGTGTATCGACGGCCTCCATCTACGAGCTTCCGCGACTGCTCAATTACGTTACGGCGCCCAACGTCATGATTTGGTCAGCTGTCGCTGCCTCATGTTCTGTCCCGATAGTCTTCAGTGCCGGCGCCTTGCTCGTGAAGAACCCACTGACAGGAGAACAGAGTCCATGGAATCCAACTCCCCAGGCGTGGATCGATGGCTCCGTTGACAATGACCTTCCAATGACAAGGCTCTCGGAGATGTTCAACGTTAATCACTTCATCGTCTCCCAAGTCAACCCTCATGTCGTTCCATTCTTAGTCAAGGATGAGACGCCGCGTCTGTCCACCAACGGTAGTTCCGCCACCTATAAGGAGGAATCCGACTGGCTCTATACCATAACATCTCTGGCCAAGACCGAGGCGCTGCACAGGATGCAGTTGATGGCGGAAATTGGCGTGTTCCCCAATCTAATCACGAAACTCCGGTCGATCCTGAGCCAAAAATACTCAGGCGATATAAATATCCTCCCCGCCATCGACGTTCTCGATCTGTCCAAGGTCTTGAGGAATCCCACTGCCGAATTCATGACGCGCTCATGTCTCCTCGGTGAGCGCGCTACCTGGCCCAAATTGGCTCGCATAAGGGATCGTTGCGCCATTGAACTCGCGTTGGATCGTGCCGTCCATTCACTGCGGGCCTCGGTTGTCTTCAGCAAGAGTCAGGTTGATTTACGGCGCCTGGCCACAAGTAGACTGGCGACCTCCCGTAAAGGAAGCCATGAGCCACTCATGTCCGCGACTCCACGCGTCGAAGAGAAACTAAAACCCCATCAGCGGCGATCGAGCGGGAGCAATTTGATCATCCCATTGCATCACGCTCTCGGCTTCGGACCGTCACGGCCCGCCACGAATGACAATTCGGACGACGAGGAACGGCTTGAGATCCCGATTGGCTATCCGCGTGGAAAGCCTAAGGCGAAAATGAAGCCATACCCCAAGCATTACGTCTTTCTAAATGGGCCGCAAATGGGGCCCACATCCGATGCCGTATAATCTGACTTCTCCCCACCGCTTGCACCGTCGGCACGAGCCGATGAGTGAATGACTCGAAGCTTTCGCTTATATACCTAAACACGCAGTGATAGTAGCTTGACTTTGCTAAAGTCGCCAGTAATCATACTGCACATACACTCAATACCATGCACATATCCTTATTCATCTATCACTTCGAATTAAGGATCACGAATTATGAACGTTCGATGCTGCTGTTGACACTTCTGTCACCGCTCATCGATCACTAGGCCTCATAGCGAGGCGCCTCTTACCCAATATGATGGGAAGCCTCGCGTTTTGTCTGGTGCTGGCCGCCATGTTTGGATATCACAACCAAGATTTTCACACAAATCTCAACCTTTTCTTTTGTTTTGTTCACTTATAAACCTGGAGATGGCACGTCCAACACACATCAGTCCAACACCTCAACGAAACAACCATACTACTATGTAAGTTCAAGAAGAAGAAGAGAAAAGACAGAAAAGAAAGAAAAAAAAATCAATCAGTCAAACTATATACGACTATCTTTGCTTGTATATAATTAACATGATTCCCGTGTCATATAAAATACCCAGATTATGACAAATTTATATTACAACCATATCTTCATCATCATCATTTCATGGTGAAAAGATGACCGGCGGTATATCGGTAGCATTTGCAGGCAACACGCAACCAATATAATTTGTATACAAAGAGCCTAATTATTCTCTAGAAAAAATAAAAAATAAAAATAAAAAAAAAGAAGAATGGCATCCTGCACTGTCTCATTCGCTTCAATCCCGAGAATGTAACCCCAAAGACTCCAAAACACCAAAAAAATGTATGGAAGAAAGTTAACATTAATTCTAATTAGCGAGGCGGAGATGGGTAGTTATTGACAATGTCAATGTCAATACGTGTTGAACGGTTTAATAGTACCTACCTTACCTACCTACTTACCTACAATCTCAATTCCAACCAACTCCGTAACTGACTGACTGACCTACGCCCTCGACTCCGGACTGTCCCCGAAGAAACCCATCCACGGACGGGTCTACACCTTGTCACCCTCGCCTCTCGCGCCACGAAAAGCTGAGCTACCTAGTTCGACACGTCCGGTGACCAAGGTCGTAAGTAAAGTACAGAAGCGAGAGCTATCCTTGCGAGGCCAGGCCAGGCCTGTTCACATCGCGTTTCAATATCTAATATCTCAAAGTCATGGGATGTGAACGTTCGTTCCCAAATCAAGCTTGTCCACAGCCCTAATTTTAGGCCGCTCTTTCCTTTCCTTGCTGATGGATTATCTATGTATGTATTTATCTACCTAGAGATTACAATTCCAATTCCAATTCCAATTCCAATTCTATTTTTTATTTTTTATTTGTTTTACACTTTTCACTCTATCTAGTAGGAAGATCTGAAAAAAGAAGTTGCTAAAAAAAAAGAGTAGAAAACAACCTTCATTCTAACCCTAACCCTAACCCTAACCCTAATCCTGATAGTGGAAAGAACTTTACAAACAAAGAGCAGGAATCGAGATTCGCTACTTTTTCCATCAATATGACGATGGCCAATAAATAATAACGATAATAACGATAATAATAAGCGGTTGGAGGTAAGATGATGATGACGGGACCCGGAGGGGCCGATCTATTTCCTAGAAGCCTGCTCAGCGAACCCCCGGATGTTCCCAGCGAGAAAGCCATGGTACCTTCGTTCGATGGGGAGATAGATGTAAGTACAAAAAGAGAAAGCCATGAACGGCATGGATGCGTAGAAGACGGCGAGTTTATTCCATAGTTTTACGATCTGCGGGCCATAGCTTTTCTGATTACAGGAAAATGATAATGCGAAAGATGGGAGTGGGAAGGGCGAAGGGCGGAGGGCTGAGGGCTGAGCATAACCTAACCTATATAAGCGAGTTGAAAGGTAGATATGTCTTTTTTTTTTTTTTTTTTACCATGTAGGGTTTCCATAACCCATAACCCATAACCCATAACCCATAACCCATAACCCATAACCCATAACCCATAACCCATAACCATAACCATGGCCATGGGTCTGTTGCCGGGAGAAAGCGACGATAGAGATTGAAATTTCCTAAGAGTAGCCGACTGACTGACCACGGCAGCTCAGTGCTGTGTGTCTAGACTTCTCTCGTCCTCGATGTATCTCACTGAGTTTTAGTTACTCGTCGTTTTCAGGACTTTTTATAGGGAATATTTAGCCATCGATGCAGCAGCATTTCGCATTCCATTGGGCGGCGGATCGATATAATCTCTGGGTAAACTTTCCCTACCCCGGCATTAGAGGCAAGTGTAACGTTTTTTTTGTTTTTTTTTTAAAAAAAAAAACAAAAAAAACTTGTCTTTACATTGGTCTTGTATCATGATCATCTTCATCTTCACCCGGTTTACCAGGAAATTGCCCTCGTATTTTCCAGCTAGAATACACCTAGAATACACCTAGCAGAGGGTCGAGTCCATGTACCTCGTCTAAGCACACATTTATAAAATAGTAAAGGTTCCGTCACCCTACCTGCGCTATCGAGGACTTCCATTACGGATCCCGAATTAATTGTTTCCTTTTCAAATATCTAGTTGGATCGTGGAGAAGCGCTTCACCACGGCTAGCGATAGCGAAATACGTTGCCATCACGAAGCAAGCCTGTGATGCGAAGACGTAGACAAGGGTCATGGCTCAACCAACGACTATTGGTCATACGGCGCATCGTGTGCTTTATAAATACTTGGGTGTATGATCAAGCGTTACTCCATTGCCTCTCTGTTTTCATGGAGACCCCAGGGCAGGAAATTGACATCTATAGGGAAGCAATCCATTAACAGACCATGTCAACCGCCAGACTCCAGAAGCGAGTGAAACAAGCATTTCATCCTAATCATCAGTCTCCGTTCCCATATCGAAATCTAAAATATCGACTCGTGACTCGTGAAGGTCATCTCGTGCTAACTGCGCGGAGTTCCCTTGAAGCAACAGATAGCCCACGAGATAACGATAGTACGCCTCCTCCTCATCCGTAGACAGCCAGGCCAAAAACTCGACCTCCTCCTAGGGGCCGGCAATTCCAAGGCCCACGCGAGATGCTCCATACCTATCCCCTCGTCCGCTATCACGTTCGCGGTCCACCGTTGCTCGCATTCGTCTTCCTTCCATCAATCCTCGCAGGCCACGTTTCTGCAGTCCAATGACGCTGCTCAACCCACCGCCCCAAACTTCTTCATTCACGCCACGCTCCAAGTCTTCAGATTCACTGCCCCATTCGCTTCCTGAAAAACTCGACGTCGCACTCAGCTCATCACTGCCAGGTTGATTCATCGGTATACTCGTGTTGATTCGGAGGTCCTCCATTTCGCGTGTCGACTCATCTATGCTGGCCTGTGATATTGACTGAGATCGGGTGCTAGCACCGTTTGTGCCGACAGCCCCAGGAAGGATGGGATCCGGCGCGATGGAAAAGTTGGGATTTACGTTGCCATCAATGCCTCGCCCACCACCCGCCGCCATGGCGGTTGCGTTGAAAACGGCTGCAGCATTGCGCGAATCGAGCAGGGCATGAAGCCGCTCGACCACAGCCTCCAGCAGACCATCAATCTTGTAAGGCCGGGCGATTTGGAGCAGCGAGCACAATATCTGTGGCGTGCAAAGTGTCGACGAAGGAGGCGGTAGAGATGACGTATATAGGAAATGAAGGAGTGCCTGAACCGTAAGATATGTATGAGGAAGGTAGAGACATCGTGGCCGAGCGCTTGGAGCGAGAGATGCCGGATTGGGAGCTGTGTTGGCGTGGTGGTCCATAGCACCACCCACGCTCAAGATGGAGGTGCCTGCGGTGCTGGGTGGCATCATAGAGCTCGCAGACGACATGTTTCCCAGGGATGCAGTCGTGGATAGATTGCTGTCACCTGTGTTTCGATTCGACTGTGTAATCGTCATTGTCGACATGCGGGCGCCTGCCTGACTGGACATGCCCGTTCTCAGAGTCATAGCATCACTGCCGTCCTGTGTAGCAGCTCCTTCGCAAAGCAACTGCACAAAATATGGCCCCCATCGTCTGCCAATGATTCTAGAGTTGATGGGTATTCTCTCTCCACCAATGCACAAGATTTCCATGTCTGCTAATTCGCGTAGCGACAGGGCCTTCTCGCCCAGTTCTTCGGCCGCTCGTGAAAGGTACCTACCACCACCAGTCCAGCCGGCCTTGCGCGCGAGACTGAGGCCAGGTCCAACAAATGGACTGCTGGCAGACAAGAATCCCGACAGAGGCGTAGTTTTCCGAGGATTATCGTAGAAACCGAACGCTTCTAATTCGACCATGCATACGTTGGAGAAATTGATGCGCCGATGGTTGTAGTCGTTAACGAGACTCCTCTTGCGGTTGCCCAGAATGACAAACGTGTTTCTTCTGTTCCATAGAACACCTCTATTCCAACTGCCTTGACTGAATACGTTAGCACCCGCATCGATACGGGACCACGTCAGAGCCTTCAGATCCAATGCCCATAATGCATATTCCTGCTTCGAGCTGGTCAGGTACGTGCCGCTGACTACGAAGTGTGTATCTATGACACCACCGTTCGGAAAACGCAAGCCCGGCGGCGAGTAGGCACCCGACATGGGTCTCTCAACTAGAGTACCGTCTGGTCCTCGAATCTGAAGCTCAAGCTTGACGTCTAAGAAGTTGTAGTTTGAGTATATGAGCATGGATGAACCAGGCTCTGTCTCCGCACTGATTCCACCCTCCTGCCGTGACAAGGGAGTGTTTGGCTTGCCAATCTTAGCAGCCACATGGGGAGCTAGAGGCGCGACCACACTACGATATGCACCACAGGATTTTCCCAACGACTGAGTCGAGGTCCATTTCAGACTGCGCAGATTGAACACACTAATCTGTTCAATATAGTGATTCTCGCCATCCTGTCCTCCAACCACGACCATCTCCGCCCCGCCAGTCCCATCAATAGTGATCCCTATCCGGCCCTCGTTTGGGTTCCCAGTGGAAGGATTATGTTGGAGAGCAGACAGCGGGGCCTTCTCAGAGACAAAAGTTGCCGATGAAGGCATGATGCAAGCACAATGAGCATACCGACCTTGTGGGGTATCTTGAGAAGGAATGAACGTCCAAGTTCTCGTAAGAACATCATAAATATGAATATCAGACATGACAGTAACTTCAGGTTGCTGATCTTGCGACGTGAGTGCCGCGGGGGAATTGGATGTTGGGGACATGCCTCCATAACAAACCATTTTGGTATCCCCCAAAGCGCACATGGAATGAAAGTAACGTGGAGGCGGAACATCACCGGTGGTCTCAATCTTGGTCCAATGTCGCCTGATGAGATCTAACTCATACAAATCGGAGGTTAGAGGGGCGGGTCGGCTTCGTGATAGAATCCGGCCACCAAACACGTACAACTTATCCCCCAAAATTGTCGTAGTCGCGCCCACAAGTGGATGAGGCTCCCGGCCGGTGGTCCGATGAACATTGCACATCAAACCAGATAGATGGGCCGAAGATCCGCCCGCGGGCGGCGCACCCGCCGCTGTTCCGAGAGCCGGTGTTCGATTAGATGAGGCAATTTGTGGGGATGGCCCCGCGGACGGAAGAACACTGCTTCGAGCTAGGTTATTGTTTTGGCTTTCCGCTCCATTCCAGAAGACCCCCCCGTTGGCATCGATATTTCCGCCATATGCCTGACCCTGGCCCAAAGATGTAGTGGGGTCCATTGTGTTCGATCTATTTTTGATGTCTATCTATATCTGGCGTAAGTCGGCAGTGAACCCAAGTGGGAGGGTTCCCAATAGCGAGAAAAGATCGGCAATGGCACAGGCTACGGATTCTTGAGGCTACCGCGTAAATTCAGAACTGGAGCATGACGCTCGGGGATATCGAAAAGGAGCTTGCGGCTTGTGGGCAGAATTAGGAATCGTCAAATCTGCTACCAAATTCTCGGTGCCCTGTCTCATGCCAGATTAGTAACAAAGCTGACGAGAGGTTGTTTTCAGTGCTATTGTTGGGTGACAGTGGTGGCATTGGGGCCAACGGTGTGCAGGATGCTGCTGATTCTCTCGTTCCCCCTAACGGACTTGAGGGTGCCACCCGTCGTCCAACGAATTCGGAAGACGTCCCGAGATCGGATGCGAGATGCCGACCGAAGATACAATGTGTTCGTCGGATAGATGATAAAACAATGGGATTGTACGTAATGGGGAAACGTGTTCCTCTTGCGCCTTGGCCGCGACAAGCGAGGGCTTCGCAGTAGCCAAGAAACAAACCGCGCTCGTTCAAGTCGCTGATAGGACAGTGATAAAGCAAAGGTTCCGTATGCTAGAATGGTATACCCATGGCACGGAAGCGCGGGGATACTGCGATTCGTGAAGGGGTTCGGGCGTTGAGATGAGATGTAAAGTGTCGCAAATGAAGGGTGCGCACATACCTTGTTCTATTATTGGAACCTACACGAGATTCTGCTGGCTCCGGCCAAGGTAGAAAGAGGACGAGGACGAAGACGAGCAATTGAAAGGGTGTTGACCAGGATCGACAATGTTGTCGGTTTCTTCTCTGTGAATGGGGCTTTGTCAAGATTCGTGCTACGGGATGGCTCGGTGTGGTGTGTTCCAAGGAGGACGGTACTTGGTAGTTGGTAGTTGGTCGTTGGTAGTTGGTAGTTATTCGTTAGACGGCAGATGAGGCGGTGACGCGCAGTAGGTAGATAGTGCCTGGATGTGGAGGCGTGAACAGTAGGCAGTGACAAGGAGAGTGGATAGGTAGGTATGCCTACAGGTAATAGGCAGTCAAGGTCAATTGTGAGAATGCTAGATAGGTAGATAGATAGGTAGGTTAGTTAGATAGAGGAGGGAATTGAATGTAGGGCCACACGAAGTTTCAGCTTGTGTAAGTCAGGGGCTCGAGTTGCCCCGAGTTGCCTCCTCGTGCTGAAACAAGGTACCTGCCTATGTCTACCCAGGTACCTAGCGGTCGGCGTTGCACGGTGTTATCCGCACTAACCCACGAGCTACGTGCGCATGTACTTGGGACCTACATCCGTGACTTGTACACTAGACACACCGTACGTACACTGTGAATTACATAAGACATGGTGACAGTGTTTGAATGTAACGAGAATAGGTACCCAGTCACCTTATTCAACACGATTTACGGACTACACACAGAAAATGTAGAGTTCCTCAAGTTCGCAGATTGAGCAAATTGCACTGATTTGTGTCGTTCGCATGTATACTGGTGCACTATTTTTAGTCACATGTCGTATGTATTGCGTAAGGCGAAATGGTTGCAATCATTCATCGCATGTAGTTATAATTAATGCTTATCTTTCACAGGTAGTACTACGTATCGGAGGGCGATCCCGTCTTCTTCCGGAGCCATATGGTCTGGCACCCGGCGGCCAGTCACAAACCGGTCCGGGTCGCCTGTCCCGCTTCTGGCACATTCAAGTATCGTGTAACTATCCCGGGCGGATCCGAAGACATGGCCCTCCTTATTTCCTGTCCTTTAATTCCGTTCTGATTTTTCATGACACACAGGGCTCGAAACTACTTTCCTTTTTTTTATTTCCGGCAATCGGCATTTTTATCATGGTAGATTTACTGCGAGGGCAGTGAAGTGAAGCGCAGGTAGGGCTTGACAGTGCGGTAGTTGGGGAAGAGCTCCTTGGCCTGCTCGTTCTTCACGCTGGGGGCGACAATGACATCGTCACCGGGGACCCAGTTAATGGGAGTGGTAACCTTGTGCTTGTCACCAGTCTGTAGGGAGTCGACGATGCGCAGCACCTCGGCAGAGTTGCGGCCGGTGGAGGCAGGGTAGGAGAGAATGGTGCGGATCTTCTTGTTGGGGTCAATGATGAAGACGGAGCGAATGGTGAAGGCAATGCCCTTTTCATCGACGTTGGTGGTGTCCTGGTAGTCGATCCTGCGAAGGCGACATGTCAGCATCTTTTCACAAACAGAGACCACTGCAGACAGCTAGTCCGCTTGAGTATAAGTGCTTACATGTCGTATAGATAGGCAACTTTCCGCTCCTTGTCGGCGATGATGGGGAAGGAAACCTTGCCGCCAGTCACCTCATCGATATCCTTGATCCATCCCTCGTGGCTTCCGAGGGTGTTGGCCGACAGACCAATCAGCTTGACGCCGCGCTTGGTGAACTCGGGCTCGAGCTTGGCGAAAGCGCCGAGCTCGGTGGTGCAGACGGGAGTGAAGTCTTCGGGGTGAGAGAAGAAGACAACCCACTTGTCACCAACGAACTCGTGAAAGTCGATGGGGCCGTTGGTGGTTTGGGCCTGGAAGTTAGGGGCAACGCTGCCGAGGCGGAGACTGAATGATTCGACAAGCGGTGTTAGTCAATTGCGTAATACCGGTATGTTCAGATGGAAGTCAATACGCATTATAGGAAATCACTCACGGGACGGGGCGGGGGTCAGAAGCCATGGTGAGTATCTCAGGTGTCTAGGATGTGAGTATTGTTGAGACGATGGGTGTTGCAAGGAGGCGAGGATAGAGACGTGGAAGTAGGAAGAGGACACAGAGCTGGGGGTATCACAGAATAATATAATTTGCAGAGGACATAATGACTCGGTTTGTTCAAGTAAGAGGGGTAGACCTGGCAGATGGGATTTACTCAAAGGTACCGTCCAGGTACATATCCCGTACATCCGACAACAATGTACTACTACCTACCTACTATCTAATACCGAGCAGTCGCCATATATAGAAACTTGTAGTCGCTCATTAGTTGAGGCCACGATGACGCGATTCGGCTACGTAATTACAAATAATTCCGTCTAGAGAGAAAGGGCAGAAAGGGTGAGGAGATGAAGTTATAATATAGGTATAACTAACGTTCAGCCTTCCGGCAATCCTCCTAAGAGTTAATCTGTAGGTAGGTATAACTAAGTATCAAGCGTATAATCCACAATCCACATGAGCATATGCGGCCCTTGGCGATACCTACTCAGATGGCACTCACCTAATACTATTTTAAGATTCGTGACGGCCTACCTGCATATCAAAAGCTACTCGGCCAAGTTACGCGTATGTGTTGCGCGACGAGAATCATGATCGCAAAAGTGTCGGCGGCTCGCTCCCTGATTATCCGCGAAGAAGTATCTATTACACAGACATATTGTTTAGGAAAGACCGTAAGAGTCACAGGGTGACGTGACGAGCTCCAAAAATGACGATAAGCCCCTCCTCAGCTCTGCGCACGCAGCTCCGGGAACTAAAGCCCCTCACTAGTACGTTTACGGACCGATAGTGTGATTGCGTGCTACCCACCGCCGTTGATTGGCCCCATGTCAGGGTATGTCTCCGCAAGCCCCGCTTCTCCACCATTGTCACTAAGTACAATGTCATCATCGTTCCCGAATCCCGACTCACCGAGTAGGTACCCCTCCACATCCACAATCCCGGTGCCGCCAGGAGACCAGCCGTGCGTCACGGCTGTCGGGCGGGTCCTCCGCACTCGGGCTTCGATGCTCCTTCTACCCGGATGTACTACCTCGTAGTGGTAGAAGTACCAGTCTATCCTGGGCCTTTGGTTTCCCGGAAACCGTCCTTACAGCGGATCCTCTATTGTAATTGTTAGGTAGTGTTGGGGCGCTACGCGCCGAATACTCACGTAATGCAGTAGCCATTATTAATCAACCTAGAATACCTATCTCTAATTATACGGACACTGTTCCATATACCCGAGTATGATTGTCTAGTAGATTCCTTACCGCCAAGCTCCCCATAGGCGAGAGATCAATCACCAGGATCCAGAGAGGGACGACCGATCGGCGAGGATCAAAGCCGAATTCCGCTCATGTGATATAAGGAGTAGCATCACTCACACTTTCAAATACGACGTTCCGAGTCAAGACAGGAAAACTCCAACGTTAAACAGAGAGCACAACTCGAGAATGAAGACATCGGGATTCGGGAACCCGACACCAGTTCCCCTAGGTCTGCTTTTATAGTGACAGACAAATACATACGACGGGCAGCTATTTTCATTGTTAGTGCAGCAATCCGGAGCACGAGGACGCGTAAAGTTAGCTATGAGCAAAACTGGCGGAAGGGGGTCCACAGGATGAGCTATTCACCTTGTCCCAAGAACTAAATATCATCCCGTTCTCTGCGAACATTGGAAACCTTGGAACTTTTCGTATTGCAAATTGAATACCGCGGCACGAACTACCTTGATGAGCTGGGCAACGCCGCGGGCTACCTTGAAGCCAAATATCCTTCTCCTAGCGCCGTGGTCACGAAGCCAGCAGCCACCACGACGACCGCCTGTGCCATTTCGTATGGGTCATCTCCCAGTCTTCGCCTTGTCCAAGTCTCGCTCCAGCTCTCGCTCTAGCTCCCGCTCCTTCTCGCTCACTCTGGTACATTCGTCGCAGAGCCCGTCCGCGTCCGATTCCTCGTGGATAAAAGTCTTCTCTTCGCATCTCCCCTTCGCGACGAAGTCATCGCAGTCGTGGGCCTTGATCTCGTCGCTGGTGTACCATGCTCCGCAGTCGTCACAGTACCACTTGAGCAACATATAGGTGCACATCGTCTTTCTCGCTCTCCTTCGTTCGTCGTGCCCAAAAAAAAAAAAAAAAAAACAGGCTGCTGCTTCGGCCAAGGATCTCTAGTAGAAAACGGGGTCAAATTAGCATCCAGATTTCTGACAAAGGCGGGCAGACTTGGGGCATCGTACTCAACTGGAGCCTCGATTGGATCTCAAGGAGTCATCCTGGACACTGGGCGCTCGGGATCTAGGATTCGGACATGCAGACCAGCCGGAACCCGTCTGTCTTTGTATGATCCGCTTGCCTGTATCTCACCCCTGGCCAGTTGGCGCGTCTATTAATTGCATCACGCCTGTACGGTGACTCCGGGAACCACAATGACGGCACGTGCGAGGCAAAGCTGGTTGTCGACCTAACCTCCTCAAACACATAAGAACTAGAAAACGGAGTAACGAAAAAAATATAAACTAGATGTATTGATTGGACACAGAGCACTATGGCGGAATCTCGGCTGCATTGAGCCCATCCCTGGCAAGGCACGAGTGGATGAATCCCAATGGCGTGTTTATTCATTGGGCATCTAAACCGCCAAGCTACACCCAACTCAGACCCCTCGATGTTACCAGAACAGCCTCGGAATACACATCGCCGGATCCATGATCCTCCACAACGCTAGGGAACTACCCACCGGTCAGCTTTGGCGCGACATGATCATACTATTAGTTCCGCACATGGTCCTGTTTTAATTATGAAGACCGTCATGTGCTCGCACGAGCACACTTAGCCAAGAGCCCTCCCACCTCCATGCCATGGGTCAGGGTACTGGGCATCTGCAAGCTAGGCGGTCTCGTGACGGAGGTACCTCACCGCCAAATGATAGCTTTCAGGGGTGGGAGGGGACGTCAAATAGGCGATGTCGTGTGAACGTTTAAATTTGTGTTTTCCTAGACGTGTCAGTAACCGTACAAAAATAACTCGATGGGATTTCCCTAAGGGATAACTAGAGGAGACGTACCCGATTCCACTCAGAGTTTCCACGTCCAATTTATTCTCCTTGTTGATACCACCAGATATGGGATTTGCCCGGTAGTTGAACAGGTAATAATGGAGCTGGCCATCACCGGGACCAAACTTCTGCTCTTCAAGAAACAGGCCATTATCCATTAACGACAATGCATTATACACATCGAACTTATATTGTTTGCAGTACACTAAGGAATCCGAAACCAATGAATTGAGTCGAGCCTTGAGCGCATCTCTGTCCACAGGATTGGTGAGGCCGACCTCTGTAGCATAGTAGAAGAGGTAGGCCGCCTTGATGTTCGTATGTTTCGGGTGATTAATCACCGAAGACTCGAGACAATAGAATGAGATGAAATCGGTGATTTTCTTGTTTTCGTCCTTCGAAGCAAGTCAACACAATGGCGAAGAGATACTGAAAGAGACGGAAGATATATCTTACCTCCACAACATAGGTCCATACAACTTTGTCCTTTGGTGCGTCCTTCTTGTTGTGTAGCAGCCAATGTTCGACCTCCTTCTCATCGAACGCCGCAGCCATGTCGAACTTGGCAAGGTATCGTGTCAAAAGGTCCTGCACGGCTGGGGTGTCCTTTTGTTGCATCTCCCTCAAGCCCCGAATTGAGGTTCGTTCTGGCACCGCATACTTCCTTATCTGGAACAGGGGCTTGCTACCAGTTGGTAAGGGACTGAAACCAACGTCATACAGCTTTTGCCAATTAAGAGCACGGTGGAAGTATCGGCAGCTGCTGACAGGCTTGGGCAGAACAATACCGCCCGTGTAGATAGCCTGGAAAACTCCTTCTAGATTACATAGACGAGTAATCTCTTTGATAAGGACCGGCGCAAGGCGTTTGGCGCGGAGTTTCTTATGGATACAGAGGAAGTTGACCTCAGAGGCGTGGAGAGTTTTGTCCCGGACGCGTAGCTCGAGGGGTATGGCGGCAATGAAAGCCACAAGTTTCTTGGATTGAGACGCTCGTACTCCTCTATGCCACTCTTTTTTCCAACCTGGCGGCATCATGGCCCTGATGGTTTGAATATGTCAGCTCCATCGCCGGCTCACTATACCATATCCTCGAACTGACCATCTTAAAATGCTGGTAGAATAATTGAAGCGGAACATTGCCTCATCATCCTCCACATAGTGGCCGTTCAACAATTCCCAGACCTCTTTAAGTTGGGCATCGTCGAGTAGATCAAGGGTAGTCCACTCGAAGCCGTCAATCAGAGGCGAGGGCTCTTTTGCAATTTCGTCTACGCTCTGTAACTTGATGGGACCCTCCTCGATGGTGGGATTCGGTTCCTCGTCGAATTTGGGCACTGGTTGTGTTGCCCAGAACTTGTAAGCACCCATATCCTTGACATTTTTGCCGCTGGGGGCGAGGCCGGTCAGAATCTCTCGCAGCTTGAGGCCGCGGAGGGCTTTGGCGGCGGCTTCTGGGGATTTGTCGGATGTACTGGCGAGCTCGGTAGCGAGGGCGGGATTGAGGTCGAGAAGCTGAGAGACCTGGTCGTTCGAAAGGTCACCAATGGCCTTTTGGAGTCCCTTCTCTGCCTTTTCCTTTCCCTTGTCCTTTTCCTTCTCTTTGCCCTTGCGATTGGGCGACCTAGAATCATCGGCCATGGCGACGTACACTAAGCAGAAAGAAGCTGGCGAGAAGTGGGATGATGAACGGTCGGCCAGTAGAGGAATGCCGGCAGGGAGGAGTTTAGTCAATTAGCTGGGAATCGCGGGGTTGACGATACAGGCGACCCGTGAGTTCAGCCGTTTCGGGTACAGTGTGGCAAGTAGAGGACCGTTCGCGACGAATGATGCCACGAGAACAGAGGAAACGATCCCCACACAAAGTTGGATTTGCGCTCGGCGGGGTCCTAGAGTCGCATACCGGACGATTGAGGTACTTGACATCTCGCATAAAGGCTGTGCAAATCAAAGTACCTAGGTACCTACCTGCGGCCCCGTTCTAAGACTAAACTTTTTACTCGCGTGCCAAGAAACCTCGAGTGTTCCCGTCCGTCGCAAATGGAATTCCAGCAGGTGATTCCATCCAGGACATACAAAACGAATCGGTCACTTTACATCAACTCCAAGCCACCATACCTATAAACTACAATTCCTTGGCCCATCGTTTCAATGTCACAATGAGTTGTAACGGTAAGCTCCCCAGATTTCCATCTGACACGCTTACCTAGGTACACGAAGCAGGTGGATGTCGAGTGTGCCCGTAAAAATGCCCGCCTTTACATATAGGTAGGTACGACACATTATGCATCGAAGGGATATATTATTCTAACAGGATTCGTATGTACCTATAGGTATACCGCGCGGGCACGTGCTTCAGCTCCTGCTTGATGGCAAGTTGATGCCCGATTGCGCCGAGGTCCTCCCTGAACTGATGCAGCAAAAGCCTAGGCTAAATTTCATGAATGACGACTACCATTGTGTCAGCCAATTCCATCCTTGGGTGTCTCCTGTTAGGTATTCATTCAATATCAACGAAAGTCATGCCTCCGGAGGCTTTAACAAGTTAGCTTTGGATCTGGTAGTCTTGCCCAAAGTCGCATCTGCGAGGTCTTATAAATTTATCATGCTCATTAGCTAGATGGGAGAAGTCGCTAACAGTCTGATCACGACAGCAGAATTGTACAGTTGTTGGGTCTCGGTGCTCTAAGTTATCTCTAAGTTATCGAAGCAACTTGATAGGGAGGTATCTTCAATGAGTAGAAAGTATTCACATTTTTCTCTGCCCAGCGCAATGTACTCAGCATGAGCCAATCTCTCAATGCATGATGTGAACGAGTGGAGATCCGAAGTGAGGTGAAAACTCTCCAAAAGACAAAGCTTTCGAACAATGATCCAGTCATCAAGCAATCCAATTCCGGTTCACAACTTTTGAAGCATTCGTACAGGAACAATTTGTCGACGCATTATTTGAGTCTACCATAGCATCTTCCACAGGACTTTTTTTTCCTGCGTGAACTATTTCATTCGGGTCCTTCTCGTTACTGGACTGTTGCACACTTGCCAGTGAGGTATGGCCACCTTCGGTATGCTGATTAGGGGTGAGGTTATTTGGGTCGCAAGAGGGAGGCGGCTTTTTATTCTGGATTGACTAAAGTCAGGTTCAAGGGGGCCGTCATAGCAGTTAAAACACTTGCTTCTTGTTGTTTACAACAACAAGTGCATTGCTAGGGTGGCATTGATGAGGCTGTCAAGAGGGGCAAAATTCTGCGAAACCGGCAATGGTTCCACCTCCTCCGCGTCGGTCCAGCCACGTTCAAGTCCCCAGGTAATTCTCAACTGGCGCGAAGTAATGAGGTCGATCAAGCCAGTCATAAGATCGCCCGACTTCTTGACGCTGGGCCAAGCATCGAACTCGATTCGTTCAACCCATGGCATCTCTTCGAGAATGCCCGCAAGCAGATTCTTAGAGAAAGTCTCGTAAAATCCGCCCGGCTGGCGGAAGCCCTTAAAAATGTCATTGCCAGGGTCGCATTCCACAAACACGCTCAACTTCGTAACATTGACGCATTGGCTAAGGCCTAATGCCGGGTTGACCTCCCAGCCACGAGGCGGCTTGCTCCAGCCGGGTCCCAAACGGAGCTCGAGAGAATTGATGCATGCCCGTTGTCCCGGCTTCAAACGGGCAAGGAGAGGTTTCTTGGTCTTGAAAAAGCGGCCTGGGTGAGTGGGGAAAACGCGGACCGGATGAGTACTATAAAAATGATAGGACGCTTCAATATAGATGGTCCGGCAGGTCCGCAGGATGGCTAGCTTCTGATGGATTCGCTTGTAATTGTCTGGGTCCAGGTCAAGTACATGCCCAGTACCGGCAAAATGATAGCCGTATACTTTGAGGCGCAATTCGGAGGGTAGGTCGAGGAATCGAAAAGGCTGCTGCTTGGTCCGTTTATGTTTCCGTTCGCCCTGCGTCGGTGATTCAAGCGTGAGCGCATCAAGAGGAAGTTTTGCAATCTCTCCGTCGATATCGTACTCAGACTCGGAAGCATGAGTAGATGGGCGCGCTGATCCGGAAGGGGAGGATCCGGCAGAAGAGACAGCAGACGCAGTAACAGATGCAGTCTGCGCATTAGCAGAGCCAGCACCAGCAAAGCGCGATGCTTTGCTGGCGCCAGCCTTTCGACTACGCATTGTCTCGGATGCTGCTATATGCTCAGCAATACAGTGATTGAACGGTCCGCAGAGGAACTCATGTGGTTGCGACAGCTAGAGCGACCCAAGCGATGGAGATGACGCCGAAGACGAAGCCTGTAATATAGATTTAGAGGCACACAACAGTTGGCGTCGACAACTGTGCGGAGTAGATGAATTCGAGTTGGAGTAGGGTGACAACTGCAATAGAGGCCAGGTATTGCGGAGTGTTGATATCGGAAGTGTCTCGTCCATATAATTTGTTGTTCAAGGCAGCTGCTTATAGGATGGAAAAAGGACATGGCATCTCGAGGGTGGTGCCATCGTTGGATTACTATTGATCGCCCGATTGACCGCCACCCTCTAAAATGCAGCACTCTGGAATGCCATATTGAGAACTAGAAACGAAACGCGGACCGGTGGAAGCAAAGAGGAAGAGGAAAAGGCGCAGTGATATGTGTAGATGGTAGATGGCGACGAAGGAAGGCGGTGGTGAGCGCTGAAATGGGAGGTGAGACGTAACGCTATAGCGACGTACGTAGTACCTACCTACCTATCTAGTGCAGACGTGCACAACTCGCACCCGTGATTTAAGTTAACTGAAAAGGCCTGGTAATGGTCGTTTTTAGTGCACTTGGTGTCTACGAGCGATGGCAAGCCACATAAACGTCGGCCGATGACGTTGCCAAGAGATGTAACTGTGGCTGAACATGAGGAAATATGTACGACGGTTGGAGACAAAAGTTTGGGCGAGTGCCTAAATCTATATGAAGTCGGCACACAGTGTGTTTTACTCATGGTATACCGTATTACCATCAACCCACCGCGATTCTGCCCCAATTGCCCGCTAACTTACCTTATTGCGGTCACAGACGCGCAATTGTTCGTCTCGTACACCAGAGACGATGTGTGGATTCTAATCTTTTAACATGAGAGTGTCGGTGATATCAAACGCCAAGTGTGGACGTTGTTGCTGCTTATGTTGAAGGAAGTATGAGACCGCTGAAGCATCGCCAGAATGTACCTATGTAAAGCGGCCAGTCACAGTGGTCCCTCGTTGATACCGTATTGCAGTGCTTAGATTGACACTGTGCGTAAACTAATGCGAGGTCTTGGTATTTGTACAAACTTTTGTCTCCAACCTTCGTACCTCTGTGCTCGGTAACAGATAGGTAGCCCCGCTGCGTCGGGCGCTAGTGGCGGCTAACCCGCTGTACACTCGCGCTATGTAGCCTGTGGATACTCGCTATTCTTGAGTGCTTCAGTGGATTGTCACGAGCGTTTAGTTGATTGTACTGACCTACAGTCTGCACCTACCTACCTACCTAGTAACTTGTGCCAACCGATCCCAGGAAAAAAGTTTCCCGCAATTCGGAATATTGCCAACCCTTGCCATATACAACACCCTGTCGACAAAGCTCCATCGCATCATTCACACCGAAGTCACTTCTCTCCCGGCCCAACTGCTACAAGGGCGATCTGTAAGCAAGACTCGTGTCCCTGCTCTGGGGTCCGACTTGTCGCGATGATGTCTAGAGCCGTTGTGCAGGGCATCGCGCGCTCTACACGGCTCCCGACCCTGCACCGAACAGCCATATCTGTTACCTCTCTATCTAGACGTGCCGCGCCCTCGTCGACATTATGGATACGAGGGATGGCCACGGACAGTCGCCCAAATGGCGAGCAGCCCCCGTCACAGTCTAATGCTCAAGCCAACCAGAAATCTGCCTCGCCGTCACCTTCGTCTGCGCGGCCCTCTCCTGATTCTGAAGCTGCGGAATCAGCTACTCCACCACCGGATTTCAACTCGCTCCCCGACCTCACTCAGGGTATTCCGTCAACACTCGAGTACGAAACCTCGGGTGCCACCAAGAAATCAGCCCTGTCTGCGCTTTCCGAAGGGGAGTCCTCAGAATCAGAAGGGGGTGGCCGTACACGGGGTGAGCTCCCCGCATCGGCCTACATGAGCTCGACCGAAAAGCGACGGGCTCAGTTTGCCAACAGGATGTATATTGCGGTACTGGTTGGCGGCATAGTGGGTCTGGCATACCTTGGCCGCGAGTGGGATGAAGAAGAGACCGCTGTCCACAAGGATATTCCCGCCGGCTGGACGCCCGCTCTGTGGTGGAAGCGTGCTATGGCCCGTCTTACCGATGTCACCGACTATTATCGTGAACCTGCATTCGAGAAACTGTTGCCAGATCCGCACCCTATGTTCGAGAGACCTTACACGCTGTGCATTAGTCTCGAAGATATGCTGGTACATAGCGAATGGTCGCGCGAGCACGGCTGGAGAGTGGCAAAGCGTCCGGGCGTGGATTACTTCCTGCGCTACCTCAGCCAGTACTATGAGCTAGTTTTGTTTACCAGCGTACCTATTGCCATGGGAGAGCCGATTATGCGAAAGCTGGATCCTTTCCAGTTCATCGTCTGGCCACTATACCGCGAGGCAACCAAGTATAAGGATGGTGAAATAGTCAAGGTGAGTCGCCATCGCATTAAGCAATGCTTGCCCTAGAAGCCTACTTACATGCGGAACAGGATTTGTCGTACCTGAACCGCGATTTGTCCAAAGTCATCATTATCGACACAAAACAGTCTCATGTCCAAAATCAACCCGAGAATGCTATTATATTGCCCCCCTGGAAAGGTGATAAGAATGACAAGGATCTAGTTTCTCTCATTCCCTTCCTGGAATTTATCTTCGCTATGGAATACAAGGATGTCCGCGATGTATTAAAGTCTTTCAAGGGCAAAGATATTCCTGCCGAATTTGCCCGTCGCGAGGCTATTGCGCGTGCCGAGTTCCAGAAGCAGATGGAGGGCCAGAAGAGAAAACGACCCTCTGGCATGGGAGCACTGGGCAATATGCTCGGACTGAAGGGAAATATGAGCATGATGCAACCGGCACCAGGTGAAGTTTCTCCTTCGGAGGCATTTGCACAGGGCAAGATGTTGCAAGATATCGTCCGTGAAAGAGGTCAGAAGAACTACGAGATGATGGAGAAGCAAATTCGCGAAAATGGAGAACAGTGGCTCAAGGATGCCCAGGCTATGCAGGAACAACAGCAAGCTGAGGCGATGAATAGTATGAAATCGTCTTTCACCAGCTGGTTCAAGCCCAATGGTGGGTCATCAGATGCTCCTTCAGAGAAGCCAAAGAGTCCATAAAAGAGATTCCAGTCTCCTTTTCGGTAAAGGGAAAAAAACAAAAAAGAACTCGTATAGATATAAGGATGGGCAGAGGTTTTCCTGCGTCAGAGAATCTCCAAGTCAGCGTTGGTTGCGACTCCGTGACCATGATCTGGCGTATGTCCCAAGGGTCTGGTCCCCTTTATCCTCCCAAAAACTCTACTCCATAGGGCGCATCAGGTATCTGGGCTGCATCGGCTGGGGAGCTCATCGGGCGGCGATTGTCTCTTTTGCATGTGGTGTGGTGTTACTACGAGGCTTGATCTGTCCAGATACGACGATCGAAGGGCGCCCGCTCCCCATTGTGCATATAATACGTGTATATTAGCGGAAAACAGAGTGTGATGATATCCCGGATTTTTGATTGTCCGATCAAGCACAGCTTTGCCCACATTCTCCCGCTGTGTAAATTACACGCACTCTCGACGCCACGGGTAACCAGGACATGTGTATGATACGCGAAATGAAAAGGAGAGAGAGAGAGAGAGAGGGAGAGTCGAGAACCTGTATATTTTGGATTGGAAATACTTGTGATTTCTTCGGTCTAAATATCTCATGCATGGGACGACGGGGGGGATGACGGGATATTCACGAATTTCCCTTCCCCTTTTTCTCATGTTTTACATTCAACTTCTCTTGTTTCCCTCTGTCCCGCGCCTCTTCCCCACTGACCTCTTCCGTGCCATATGCCATATATCATTCAAGAAGGCCCAAAAGTGGAAGAAAAAAGAAAACAGAAAAAAAAAAATGAAACACTACACCAACCACGACTAGGTAGGGTAGGGTAGCCAACTGTGCACTGCCTAGGTATGCAACCTTCCTTAAGGACTATCATCGAATCCACCGTGCTCATAACACCACTCGCACCGGGGATCCGTCTCGCAGTTGAAGTCTCTGATAGTTGCAGGGCAGCGTGTTAGAAGTAGGCAGGTAGAAGTCATTGCAAATTGTGGTATTATAGTGTCATAGGGACGTAGAGAAAGAGGGAATTTGTCCGCGTTGTGAAAATTAAGGGGGGAAGAGAGAAAAAGAAAAAGAAAAAAAAAAAGAAAAAAAAAGAGGAGGGAGAGGCAGTTTGAGGTAAAAATGTAACTGGCTTAAGCATATTGAGAACTGGGGAAGAAGAGAGGGAGAGAGGGTTAACTAACTCATCGCAATGCGTGCAGTACTGTAGCAATGAGGGGCAATCTGGCTTGGTCATGGTGAATGTCACGCGGCCATTCGTTGCTTCATCGGCGGTTTTGCAACTGTTCGTATGAGGCGCTGTCGGGGCAGCAGTAGCGAGCGCGACGAGGCAGAGGCAGAGGGCGAGGATCGTGGTGAAATACATTTTGATGACCTTGAGGTTGGAGGCGTTGATCTCTAGGTATGTATTATTATGAACAATGGAATAGCTCGTCGGTGGGAAAAAGAGGTATATATATATATATATATAATATATATATTGTCTCGCAGATGGTATTATTATATGCAGCTGTCCGGATATGTCTTGCCTTGGAGATGAAAGGGGAGTGAGAGTGGCTTAGGTCTGAGACGTTGACTGGAAGTTGGGATCATCCACGCGTCTTTATATACGAAATGCAGTCCGTACAGGTTTATCTATACCGAGCCGTTTGAGGGGAAGATCAACATCTGGAGACCTGGAACTACCAAACTACCAGCCATCGCGGTGGCTGGGATTGCTTTCACCACCACTTACTTACTTATACCTTTTTCTCTCACCGACACGATGACCGTATGTACAACCGTTGGCATCTCCACCTTGCTTTGCAGCAAACTCTCAGATCTGGTAGGTTAGTGTAGTCTCCCCAGTCTTCCCATGGCTGTGTCGTTGAACGTTGAACGTGGTAACCGAGCTATGTATGTAGTCCGTATGTCTATCTCTGGTCTGACTCGTCGTCTTTAACCTGTAGATTGGCGGTATAAGTACATCACCATCTTCGTGGAGCTACAATACCCATGGTACCCGTAGGTATTTCCTTGAGTACATGGACCTTGAACACTATGTATCTAGATAAGTTTGGCACAATTGAAAAATAGACCCATTGGGACTCAGCGGTTTGCCATTTTAACGACGGCCTCGGTGTAGAGTTTCAAGACAAAGTATATTTACATGACCTATCTGATTACTCTTCTCCATCAATGTGAACCAAAAGAAGTCGACACACAACATGAGATCGCCATAGATCACTAATAACTAACTAGGTAGTTAACCTAGCAGACTTGTTACCGTTCGAGATATAAGCTGGGTACCTATACCCTATACCCGTACATACCTCTACCTCGACCAAGATGTGGTCATCTACGGTGACATAGGTAGCATAGGTAGGTCATTCGTGTGCCGACAAACCTCAGGCAAATGCCACGGCCCGAAGCATGAGGATGCAAGTACCCGTGCTCGAGCGACAGCGAGTTGCTAGATAGACGAGGGGTTGGTAGTCCGTACAGCGCAGCGGGCATATCCAGCCGGCCACCCCGGGAGGCTTCTGATCTGATGAGGCACAGCGCGAGATCGAGGGTGGCCATTGGACGTGAGGATGTGAGTAGCGATGGATCGACGCGACGACTTCGCTGATCTATCTGGTTAGTGAATCGGACATCAGTATGTATGATGGGATTCGTACAAGTACAAGACGGTCTTGTATTTCCCACCCAACCATATATATCACTTATTCCTCTCATACATAAAAACTGGACACATGACTTGTCAAGAGTCCCTTTCCCTCTCCCTTCCCCTTCCCTCTCTTCTCACTCGATCGATGCAGTCAGTCAATATATAAACAGGCCACTACCTTCAGCATCTGCCAGAACGAAGAGGTTGGCTTGGGACCTAAAACCTCGGAACGAATCACCTTGAATTCCAAGAGGCAGGCCATCAAGGTCCTATCTAACCTTTACGTCTTGCACTCGGCAGTTATTACTCTTTCGCTTGTTTCTATTCTATCCAGGGAGTTTCGGCTGGTGGGTTAGCCGGCCGGCCGGCTAAAACCAGTCATATCGTTTCGCCCGTCGGAGCAGTATGCTCTAGGTATGTACCTTATTTATGACATTGGCTTAATGGTTCCAAGAGCTGTGATACAATCCTTATAAATGGTAGACTTCGCCGAGATACGAATCGACGCTTTATACGTAGTTGAGACGGTCAAGAAAAGAAGAAACGCCTCAGGATTGATGATGATAACGGACCCAAAAGAAAATGCTCAACTCTTACAGCAACTTCCGTAACTGTTTTCGCCCCAACGCCATGCTTATCTGGAATCAAAATACAAAAGCTTACGGAAAACTGATCGAGGTTTACCCACCTATACTCCTCCAACTCCGTCGGAAAATAGCAAGAGTGGCCATTGCAACTGGTTGGACGTTGTCATGGCGGGATTGTTCATGCTCATGGTCCCCATGCCCATGCTATTGACGCTACGACCTTCGAGCATGTCACTTGACGACCGCTGGCCATTTGTATCTCCCAGAGACATCAAGGCGCTCGCACTATAGCGGTCTTGGTTGTCGACAACAGCAGCGGTCCAGTCATGCCATGTGTTTCCACCCGAAGATTGCGGACGCCATATCATATCAGGTTGTGCTATCTGTGTTGTTTGCGTGACGAAAGTGACGATGGGGTTGTGGTCGGTGACGTGTACTTGTGAATGGGCCTGAGACTGAGACTGAGACTGAGACTGAGACTGAGACTGGACCTGGGCCTGGGCCCGAACGTGTGCTTCTGCATGTGCTTGAGCTTGCACTTGAGCTGTGGGCGCTTGCCCGGACTGCTGGGTGTATAAATACGAGGTTCCTGCCCCAAAAGCCATGTCATTCGATGCATGCGGAGGTGCGCTGGTATAGTTGAGCGACTGGTAAGCACTAGAATCAGGGGTAGTCTCGGTGTAGTAGTTTGTATTAGAGGTGGGAATGGCATGCTCCTTTGGACTCGGATCGGTCATTCGCTCAGGAGTATGGGTAGCGTTTGAACTAGAATTCGTATTCGATATATTTGTGTAGGTAGGCGAATGAGAGTCTTTTTTCAGGGTTTCTTGAGAGGCGTGTGATCGAGTACGAGACCCGCTCTTGGTGTTCTGAAGACGGTCTCGTTCTATCCAGGCTATCGTACGGTTAATTATTGTGCAAACGGCATCGCGGAGGCGAGTACCGGAACCTAGAGTGCCAAATGTTAGTAATGCACATTGCCGGCAGCCATGAGCAAACTCACCCATAAGAGTACCAGTCTCAACAAGAATGGTTAACCATGTTTCCATGTCCTCCCTAAGTGCTTGCACCTCGGCGGCCGTGGTTTCATATCTTCTTTCCCAATGTGCCACTAGATCGGAGAATATGGCTGCAACATACACCGCGTTGCAGTACCATGTTGTATCAAGGCACTTGAGCTGATAAAGTTTGCGGGCGTGCTGAAGCATGGCCTTTGCTGTTTGTTCACAGATTTGCGTATTGATAGCCAGAATCTCTGGATCATCCGTGGCCGCCACTGAGGGGTGCCTTAGGCACAAGCGAAACTCCAGCGCCGACACATCAGCATATATGGCAGACATTCTCGTTTCTCTCTCATGTGATGGCGAATTGCCTATCTTGAGACCCTCTGGCAAATGGTCACGCCAAGATTGGAGCTGCTTTTCTAGCCCCTCGACAACTGCAATATACCTTTTCGGGTCTTTCCTCGCACAGTAGATATTGGCAAACATCTCAAGATACAAGGTGGTTAGCCTCGACGAGGCCACTCCTATCTCATATTCACATCGACCCGGTATAGACGTGTCCACACCGTCCTCTGTCAGCTGCTCGTCAGGTATTATCTGGGGAAATTCGACGTCCATATCTTCCAGTCTGATTGGCATTGGCCTTCCCATCCGTCCGTTGAGCATGACGGCCGTGGAGAGAATGACCCACCACACGCGCTTCCGGAGCTCATTCTCAAGATTCGTGCCATCGCCGGGCTTTTTCCACGATCTATGGTACCCCATCTCTGTCGCGACGTTTACGGCATACGTTGCTAGAATGCAGCTCGAATCGGGTTTCGGAAAGCGCATTGTGTGAGAGACTAACATAGACAATGCTTGCAGGTTTTTGAGAGACCGAGACGAGGTCAAGAGAAAGAATTTGCTCAAGCTGTAATGGTAATGCTTATTAGACAGATCATTCAGGTGTGATTTGTACTCCACCTGCTGTTCCCAATTTCTAATTCCGTACTGGAGATAGATGGCGGCGAACACCATATGAATCATGACTTCCTCGGCGGGGCTCAGAGTGTAGCTAGGATCGTCGTAATGTCGTCCCAGCTAATCGGAGTCAGTCAATTCCTCGAGTATAAGAGACAACAATGGGGAATAGATAACTTACCAGGGCCATGAAGCTAGGCTTATGAAGGACTGGATGGAAAGGATACATAATTACAAAATACCACTCGGCATAAGTGAAAGCATCTTGCCTAGGCGGCAGTTTGATATCCACGGGGTCATTTATATTCATGATAGACTGCCTCAGTGCTTGTACCGACTTGTTGTATAGAGAAATCCCCTGAGCAGATAAAGGAGGCTCGTCCATATCTGGGACATCAAAGGATCCAATATCGATAGTACTTCCGAGTATGGACAATGAAGTGCCCTTGATGGAGCTTAAGGGCGACGGATGGGTCGCGACTCCGAGATGGGCATCGGCAGGGCGCGAACTAGCCGTGCCATGAGATCTGGGAGCCATAGAGATTATGGAAGGCCGATCCTTTGACCAAACAGGCGCACTGGGCCGAGACCACGCAGCCGAATCGGTCAGGGGTAATACTGTCGAATCAGAAATATCGTTGTCATTGCCATCGACACTGCCATCTATAGGTTTGTCGGCTGTGAAGGAGGAAACAGGCCATGGCTTCACGTCTATTCCGTTATTATGAAGCGTCTTCTCTAAGTATCGTATGTGATTTGCCATCTCCCTTTTCTGGCGCTCAAGCTCCTGCATGTACCCCCTCCGCTCTGTTCGGCCGGAAACTCGATCGGTCACGTAGCACTCGAGATTTTGGTTGATGCAGTGGGAGCAACCTTCGGGGAGAGCATCGCACCGAATCTTGCGGACCTGGGAGCGTTTATGTTAGTATATCAAATAGCAAATAGATCGGCAGACAGTCAGACTATGACCATTACATCAAACCCGCCCTACGCTCACTGTCTTCTTCCTCCGCCTCAAAAGACACGAGGTGAACAGGAACAATGTGCAGTGGACCGAAAAAGATTGGATATGCACTTGCATGCGCATGGCCACCGACCCAGTGACATCGTGGAGAAAGAAAGAGAGACAGCACAGGTCCCAACCATGCAAGACCAGCGCTGCCCGAGCAAAGTAAAAGGGGGAGCCGATTGTGACATGATCCGGGCCCGCGAGGAGAGGGATGTCTGAGACGAGACCATGACTGGTAGGCCTCATATGTGGTAGGTATTCCGGCACACGCGCAGCGCAGAAACACCGATGCCAGTGACGGCCGCCAGAACAACATCCAGCACCACATGGTATATATTGTAATAATACACATGTGCGTACACACATATACACAGATACACGCACACGCACACGCATAAGCACGTCCACACACACAGACACATACATATACACGCACACACCTTGCAACGGTCGCAGGCCTGTCCCGTCCGAGTATAGGACTGGAGCTTGCTCTTTACGACACTTGAGAAGTCGGCGTGGATTGGCCGTTCGCCACGATCTAATCGCGGCAGTTTGCACTTCGTTGCCGTTGTCGGCGATGTGGCAGCATCGGAGCCATGAAGGACAGCGACAAGCGCATCGCCAGACCGCTTCGGGGGACGGCCTGGAGGCATTGCGGCGCCGCGAAGCTCGAGGGCGAAGCAGAGCAGAGCAAAGCAAAGCAAAGCAAAGCGGCTGCCGTGGTAGTTTGAGTGGTCGGATCGGGTGAATCGGTCGCTGGTCGGATCGGGTCGAAACTGGTTCTAGGAAGATGTCACTATGATGTGGTGACTTGACGATTGCCGCTGTCTCCGTGTCTCCGTGTCTCTGTATCTCCGTCTCTGTGTCTCTCCCTCGCTCGTCGCTGTCTGACTTTCGTTTCAAGCCTAGCTGTTCGCAGGCCCGACAGCAAGGACATCAGAACAGGCTGAACCAAAGCGTGAGCCGCGTAGGGAACGATAAATGAGATGACAGAATCATACTACATAGTATGTAGTGCGTGTGGTTACTACATTATGTACTGTACACTATTAAATGTGCAAATGAACGAAGCCAAGGCCCGAGAGTGATGAGGCTTACGAAGTTGCACTGACACAGTAAGCGAAGCTGGCCCTGGCCCCGGCGCATGCGTAATGGGCCGGCCACCTTGAAATGATCCGCCCACGCTATCGCGTCTATCTACTAATACGTATCTAGGTCCGTACAGACCAGACCGTACTTACGTCCCGCAGTTGGAACTTGGTCCGTATAATAAGTGCACATATTCACGTTTCAAGACGGAGCGCATTACACCGTTTATGTTGCATGATTCAAGTATCTACCGTATCTCTTCTCCCTCCAACTCCAATTGGTCTTCAATTACTCTTTGACCTATCGAACTGAGTTTTTACGCTTTTCATGAAGCCCAAGATTCACATCATCCTTTCTACTATGTAACAAGAAGCGCGTCCATCGCATCGTTCAGCCGTCAGACTTGTTGATCCAAAGTGTAAATAACATCGACAGGGGCTCAACAGGCACCCCTGAGCCGAGCAAATGGGACCGTAGAACAAGGTTAAACACGTTGTTTTTCAGTTGAACCCCGAAAATCGGCTGGCCGAGACGGAAACCCCCTGGCTTAGCCTAAAGGTAATTTGGGACCCCAATTTTTGGCCCTTGGCCCTTGGCCCTTGGCCCTGGGCCCTGGGGAGCTTCAAGGGGTTAAGGTTAGTCTGGTGTACGTAGTGTACATAGTAGTTACAGTAGTGTAGAAATCTTCGAGCTGGTGGCAAATGAAATGAAAGCGCAGTCGTTGCTTTTGCCCACTGCCCACTGCCCACTGCCCACTGCACATCATCACCAGTCTCGGCTCGCCCTGCCGTGGGATTTATGCATTATCTAGCACATTATGTATGCACAACGTACCTTAATCACGTACTATGTAATACTTGGTCTTCTAAGTTCTGGTAGTCTAAGGTAGATAAGGTAGACAGACACCTACCGGTGCCCGGAGGTCATGTTGTGCTTACACTACCTAGACTACTACGTAGTATAATCGAGGCGGCGGCGAGTTGACAGCTATGTATCTAGATAGCATCCCATCTTTTATATCCGCTTTGTGCTTCAGATAGAAAAGCACGAATAACAAAGAAAAAAAAGAGCGAAAACGACAAGTAGAGTAAGTAAGTATGAGATCGTCATTGGTAGATGAAGCCCGGTTACAATGATCGAGGCATGTCTACAGTGACTAGATAAGTAGCGCTACTTTACACTACGGGATCCGGATGACCCCTCCAGACTCCAGTTATCTAGTCTAGTTATCTAGCTTAAGTACGTGTAAAATTCCAACTCCAACTACGAATCCAACGATGCTCGCAGATACCTACTACCTACTGTATCTACCTAACTCACATGTAGATAAGACTCCGGTAACTCCTTATAGAAATCCAATCGACACCCTTTGGAAGCAGCGCTTCTCTACACTAGGTTAGGTGTAACTAGGCCCTATGCTACGCACACTCAGCTGAGTCTGCTGTACAGACGAGAGGGTGTTAGTCCACTACAGAAATAGATTTCCACTTTTATGTGCATACCATCTGTAGGCTCTTAGACTGTTGTTATGACCTCTCAATGAACGAATGCTCAAAGGGCGTGAGGGTCCAGGTGCGGGGGATGGACGGTGTTGGAAAATGGATCATTTCTAGCTGACCTAGTTAAATACCAACAAAGAGATCTCTTTTTCACTACGTGGTTTCCCCCCCAAGTATCCCAGAAGATCCAGCCATATCAGTGCTCCGGAATATAGCCAATATGCCTTTTCCCACAGAAACCATCACCAAGCTCCGCGCCTTTGTCGACGCATCCTGTGCCGATGAGAAGGCAGGCATTCCCGGGGCTACGGCAGTCGTCGTAGGGAGGGATGGGAGCGAACTGTTCGCTCATGCCGCCGGAAAGAAAGGCATGGGTTCCACTGAGCCCATGACTCTAGACACCATCTTCTGGTTGGCATCGTGCACCAAGATGCTCGCTGGTGTGGCTTGTATGCAACTCGTGGAACAGGGTATCATGAAACTGGACGACGGTGAGCATCTGGAGAACCTATGTCCAGAGCTCAAAACTCTTCAAGTCCTCAGACCCGATGGGACATTCGAGAAGAAAAATAAGGCCATCACTTTGAGAATGCTTTTGACTCACACGGCTGGCTTCGGGTATTCGTTCTTAAACGAGAGAATGCGAGACTGGCGCTCAGAGAATGGCAAAGACGAGCTCGGATGCCGCTTCGAGGACATGTTGGTGCCATTGATCTTCCAACCGGGTGAGGGCTGGGAATACGGCGTAAGTATTGATGGAGTGGTCCTCGCGCCGTAGCTATATCGTCCCGACGCAGCATCACCATTATATGCTAACCTTGTGTAGTGCAATGTTGACTGGGCTGGAATTGCCCTAGAACGAGCCAGTGGGCTTAAGTTTGGTGATTACCTCCAGAAGCATGTGTTTCAACCGCTCGGGATAGTCAACGCGGCGGTGCTGCCGGACCGAGAAATGAAAGCCAAGCTTGCCCCTATGCATGCCCGAAATCAAGATGGAACACTGAAACTCCAAGGTCAACCTTACCAAAGAGCACTAGACATCGATCTTGATAACAAAGCAGAAGTCGCTGCGTTTTATCACAGTGCCGGCGCAGCTATATTTTCAAACGCTAGTGAATACTGCAGTAAGTTCCAGTCTTCTTCACGATGACTTGTAGGTTTGGTCAAGTACTCGGTAGACTCTCGCTAATCCCGTCCTTCTTTTCGCTCTTTAGAAGTGCTTGCCGTACTGCTTAACGACGGAACGTGCCCCCGTACTGGCGCACGGCTGCTGCGTAAGGAAACAGTGGACGAGATGTTCAAAAATTCGATACCACAGTTCCCTAATTTCGGCCGTCAGGGGTTGCCTGCTGCGAGACCAGAGCTAACCAATCCTCTGCTCGACTTGTATCCCGTTCCAGGCAATCCGCCCCAGGGCTATGGGCTCTCGTTCATGCTGAGCAATGGCGGCATAACCGGCCGTTCAACAGGCGCCTCTTTCTGGGCCGGCCTGACCAACGCATGGTGGTGGTGCGACCGCGAGAACGGGGTTGCGGGGATGGTATGCACTCATATATTACCATTTGCCGACCCGCAAGTGGTGGGCTTATGGGTAGGACTCGAGGCGGAAGTGTATAAAGCGCTGTCCCAGGCATCCAAGATTTGATCAGCGACGATCGGCTTCCAAAGTCACATGTAATCCGGAGGTTACCATCTTGGCTGGCTCAGACGACCCCCCCACAATGTCCATGTATGTAACCTTGCTTCGGGGATTGTTGTTTTGTCTTGAGTGGTCAAGATATCTTGCTGAGCAAGGCCAGTCCCTTTTCTGAATGCCACATCTTCGTTCTCATCAAACTTCATCACAGACGGTTGCAGGTTCGGGAGAGATCATTTGTTCGTGCTTAGGGACGTCAACAGGAGAAAGCCCTACGCCTTCGACTGCTTCAGGTATTTAACCCAAATCAGAACTTCATGCATCATATGGCCCGCCATTTGTCATATCGATGCGCTCGTTGTAGGGATTCTTCAATATCCTCAAGGATAGTACGTATCCTCCCAATTGAGGATGGCGACAACAGGAAATCCCGACTGGCAGGCAGGTCACCGGATTGCACAAGTTCCGGAATGAGATACCTAATGGTGGCGGCCCAAGATAATCGCAAGATGATAGTTGTGATAGTGGTGATAGTGGTGATAGTTGTAGATGGAATAGATCGCCGCACGAAACAAAAAGTCGCGATAGGTACAGTCCCGTACGGACTGTACGGACCGTATGACAATCAGAATGATAAGGAATACCTTATCAATATTGGTGGTGCCACTTCCTATTGCGTCGACGCGACGCCCTTGTTGGGTGAGCCCGCTGCCACAATGCTCGGCCAGCTCGGCCAGCTCGGCCATCCAGGTCCGCCACTCGCATACAGTTGGCTACCTAGTTATCTACCATCTACGTACGGACGTACCTATCTACCGTATTTAGTTAGTTCACCCTTTGAAAATTAACGTATGTAACTGTGCAAGACAGTATGCCAAATAATAGGAGACAGTACAGAGTGGAGTGGCCAGGCAGAATGGTGGTAAGAGCCAAACAGTCCCTTCAACAACGATCAGTCGGAAGTCCAAGCTCTTGAGTCTTCATGAAACCTTAAAAGGCGGAATTCTCATGTGTCTTCCCACTCCGTTTACCACCGCTAGAAGTGTCCTGATTAGTCCTATCTCATATGGCTCCTCGCTCCTCTCATTGGACTATTCCTGTTGGTCTCGGCCTCGCTCTCCCCATAGGTCTCTATGTGATCTTCCTCTGTTTCGCTGGAATCCCCTTTCTCCAAAGACAGTCAGTGAACCCCCGTTGTGTGATGCTTGGCTCAATATTTTGCTTACCACTTACCAGCTTTTTTTATGCGCATCGTCTCAATACTCTGTTTTGGCATGATCTGGATAAACCTGAATACTGGGGGTTTGCAAGTAGGCTAGAGACTCGAAGCCCATCCGGAAACGCCCTCCGTATCTCATACCTGACTGTCTATCAGGGCATCAGGTCACATCGTTCATGCTCAGCTCCGGTGATGAGTCACTGTACGCATGGCATGTTCTTCCGCTCAGATCTGTTCTGAGACACCAAGATCGATTGCAGGCTACGCCGGCTGGTCTCTCGGATAACATCACCACAACGGAATCGTTCAAGCTACTCAGCGAGGACCCTGATGCTCAACTCGTCATTTCTTGTGAGCGATTCTAGCCTTACTCAAACGGTCGCATCACTTCCAGCCACAAACTAATCAGATCCATGCTAGTTCATGGGGCATGTTGTTCCTCATGCGAGAGTATCTAGGCTCGTCAAATTGGTGCCAACTAACCGGCGAATATAGAACGCGGGACATATTGCCCAAGGGTTACGGACCAACCATCTGCACTCACTCACAGACACATCGACGTTTCATGTTCTCAGCATCGACTACCGAGGCTTCGGGAGATCAACGGTACGATTCCAACCCCTAAACTTCACCAAAGGTTTTCATATGAATCTTTGTCAAAATGTCTCGCCTTTGTTCTTGTGAGAGCCTGCTGATTCTAGCTTCCTCAGGGCACTCCATCCGAGGCCGGTCTAATCCAAGATGGCGTTTCGGCTGTAGATTGGGCCATGAATGTTGCCAACGTACCGTCTAACCGCATCGTCATAATAGGTCACAGTTTAGGGACGGCAGTAACGAGCGGCGTGGTAGAGCACTTTGCCACTAGGCAGGTTGAGTTTGCCGGTGTCGTCCTGGTCGCCGGCTTCTCCAATGTGCCCACTCTGCTCAGTAGTTACAAAGGAGCCGGTTTCATCCCGGTTCTTTCTCCTCTTCGCCCAATTCCACCCCTACTGCGTCTTTTCCAGAGTTTCGTTGTGGACAAGTGGGAGTCTGCCAGTCGACTTGCCAAGGTGGCCCGTTCGACCCAGACGAGACTGCATCTAACCATTCTCCACGCCAAGAATGACTTGGAGATTCCCTGCGACGAAAGCGATGCTCTGTTCGAATCGGCCGCTAATGCAACGATCAGCCATGGTCTGGACAGTGAAGCGTTTGCGTCGTGGAAAAAGGAAAGAAGCAACCTTTATGCTGACGGCACTTTCACCTCCATAGTCACAGCTCAGCCAGATATCATCATCCGGCAAGAGCTACTACCATACGGAGGTGTGTCTTATCATACGGGCTGTACCAACCAGCGCGTTCACAATCTGGTGACATCAACTAACGGTTCGCATACTTAGGACATAACGGCATTATCACATCCTCTCCCGTGGCGCTTGCGACAATGAGAATGTTTTCATCACAAGGGGATGAGTCCGAATAAAGTAGAATACCTAGGTAAACAACTCCAGATCACTTAGATAAATTGAAAGTACAATCATGATTATAAACTTCAACTTCGTAAAGCTCACCTGTCGTCGATAGTTTGCAATTATCTTTCCTAGGTATGCTGTACTGTCTGAACACGACGGGATATCATATAGACACTGTGGATTACGTAATTATACGTTGGCCGTCAACGGCTGGCTGTCCCGTTCTTTACGGGCCGAAAACACGAGCTTCTGCACGAGCTAAGACGTCGCTAATCGCCGCCGAAATAAATCATCTTGATCTTCTGTCCAAGTTTCTAGCGGATACAACTTGAGCTCTCCTACAACCATAACCACAACCATAACCATCTACCCTCAACTTCGATATAACCTGGAAGTAATTCGACTGGAAACTTAATACAAAAAGCACCAATCTTGCGATCCAACCGATTTGAACCGTTCACAGTATCCCGCACACACACAATGCCCCTCGATACCTCCACCTACGATCTAGCGTTCTTGCGCGTCGACGGGCGCCGCTGGAACGATTTGCGCCATCTGCATGGTCAGATACGCACCCAGGCCGCCGCCGATGGGTCTTCGTACCTCGAGATGGGCAATACGAAAGTCATGTGCGTGATCGCCGGTCCGAGTGAGGATGCTGGCAAACGCCGCGGTCTGGCCGCCGCGGCGACCACCGCTTCCGGTGGCCCCAACTCCGCTGATGTCTCTGTGAGTATCGTCGTGGGTGGATTTAGTGGCGTCGATCGTAAGAAGAGGGCGAGGAACGATAAGTACGTCTTATTCCCTATTTTACCTTACTCCTTCTCTTCTCTTCCCTTTTTTTAAAAGGAAAAAAAAGAGTATGCCTTCTCGTCCACGGAGGGGCCGCTCACTGCGTTTTCTTCCGGCTTTGCGAAACTTCGAAACAGATCCCCTTTCATTGTTTCCCGCGAAAGACCAAAAGCCCTACAAAGCGGCTTCAGATTCATACTACCCATCGCGCAGACATGAGAGCCTAGCTAACCATACTCACCTGCCCCCACCAACAGACGCATTCAAGAGCTCCAATCGACCATAGCTAAGGCCCTCGCCGCCAACCTTCACGTCCACCTTTACCCTCGCTCGACGATTAGCGTCTCGCTGCACGTGCTCTCGCAAGACGGCTCATTACTCGCGGCCCTCATCAACGCCGCGACTCTGGCTCTGGTCGACGCCGGTGTGCCTATGACCGACTACCTCGTCGCATGCACGGCGGGCAGCACATCCGCATACGCCGCCGGCGACGAGAGCGCTGATCCGCTTATCGACCTAAATGCACAGGAGGAGCAGGAGCTACCCTACTTGACCATCGGCACGCTGGGCGCTACCGACAAGGTCTCTGTCCTGGTGTGCGAGAGTCGTGTCCAGATTAGCCGGCTCGAGGGTATGATGGCGTCGGCCGCGGACGGGTGCAAGGGCATTCGCGGTTTCTTAGACCGGGTTATTCGCGAGAAGGGACGCAAGATGATTCAGGGGGGCGCAATCGAAAAGGGTGCTAGCATGGCAATGGACATAGATGTTTGAGCACGAGTCACCACGTCAACGGTTGGATATACGATTATCGGGCACGCTTCGAGGCCCTCATAATGCAGTCGAAACGAGAGACTAGTAAGTCCTTTTTTCTCTTATTGATGGTATTTTGAATTCAGTTACTTTTCCCAGGTTGTACATTTCACGCTAACGTCAAATTCTTTTTGTTCTTTCTTCTTACAGTTCCTCGTGCTTGGGCGTAGGATCGGTAGCTTCGGGCTTCTTCTCCGCCGCCGCTGTTCCTGACCCTTGAACAATATCGCCAATGATGCCCTCGGGCAGTTTGTTTTTGGGGCCCTCGTTCATGCGAATGGCGTCAATCCAGGCCTCAACACTCGCGGCGCTGAAATCTCCCTCGTACTTCCGCGACCATCCCCTCTTTGCATTGACCGCAACCAGTTCGACCTCCCCGGTGAACTCCAGGCTCTTAAAGACAGGCGCGGTCTCCTCGTTATCTGTGTGAATTTCGAAGGAAGGGAATAGAGGACGGTTGGCTTGGGTGTGCTTGTGCGCAACTTCGGATAAGCTGGTCAATGCCTTCTCGGCTGTCTCGCCATGAGCAGCAGGAACGAAAGCGAGAAGACAAATGTGGGCCTTGCGATGTAGGCACTCATTGATCAGGGACTGGGAAGATGTAATGACGGGTATCGGAGGAGCAACTTCAGTAGGCTCTGTAGCAGGAGGTACATTGGATCCTTCAGACCCGGATGCAGTATTAGAGGTAGTTTCAGACGAAGCCTTGGTTGCCTTGCTCTTCTTATCCTTTCCGTTCTTCTCGCTCTTGGACTTTGACGGCGCGGGATCAGGGTTCGGCTGGCCGACCTGTGACAAGAACTCAAGCATGGCAGGCTTCTTCATCTCCCCATCATACACTAAGCCACTCTTATCACCACCGGGCAATAAGACGAGAGTCGGGTAGGAGGTGATGCCAAACATGTCGACAACCCCAGAAGCCTTGTCTCGGACTTGCGCAAAAGAGATAACGTCGAGGAAGTCAATTGCCAAGCTGCGCAACAAAGCGCTCGTTGTGCCCTTCTCGGTGAAGAGGATAGCCTTAGCCGTCGCATTGTTGGTTGAGAGGAAAGTGTTGATTTCCTTGTCAGTTACGCGCTTGACGTGGTTGCTGATCTTGTCTACGACGGCGTCGACGATGGCCTTGGTCGATCGGGGGCCTTGGTAGTCCTCGACGACGGGCTTGCCCGACTTCTTACCCGGCCGGACGATCTTGAGGGTGGGGAAGCCCTGGACGCCCATCGCACCGCATAGTGATTTGTTCTCATCCTCGTCGCAGTTGACAGCAGCGACCTTGGCTAGGCCCTCGAGGCTCTTGGCGGCCTTTTCGTACGCAGGTTTCAGGTTTTGGCAGTGTCCGCACCAGGGCGCATAGAACTCGACGACCTAATGTGAAGCGGCGGGGGCGCTGATATTAGTGACAATGCATTCTTGCGCGATGTGATGTCCCAATCACGGCGGGGGGAGGAAAAGAAAAACAATTGGGGCATTTAGGTAGCAAATAGCTTACGGATGTGTGGTTAGATTTGGCAATCAGCCGATCGTAGTTCTTCGCATCTACTTGGAGGACGGGCGAGCTCTTGGTGTACAGACCAGCTTGCACGGTGGGTAGGGCCGAGAGAAAGGCCACCGCAGTGACGGCAAGGGTGGGATTGAGGCTAAAGCAATGCATGATGGCGGCCTTTGCCACTACCTATTGCCCTTCGCAGTCACGATTCTTATGGACAAGCCGGACGCAGACGCAATCGGTCACGTAGTAGTGCAGTGGTATGAGATGAATGCAAGTTATGAACCCAATTACGAGACAGAGATAAAAATAGGGTCTTCTTAGCGAACCGGGAGAGTATGTGTGATGAATGCAACGTAATAGCAATTGCTCGCAGCTTGTTGAATGTCGTTGATATGATGCACCTTTTCTAGTGTAGGGACTTGGATGGTGTTGAGAAAAGGCCACGGTGGAAGCTGGACCGAGGCTTCGAAAAGACCAGCTAGCAGCTCGCTGGTCTTGCCCCTCCAAGATTGTCGAGTGGCTCGAGTTCAATGTTAAAAGAACAGTCCTGAATATTCCGAGGCTGTCTAGCCGGATTGGGCTAGGTTACTGTGTGGTCTCCGGCGCTAACGCCGGCGCAACGCTGGCGAATCAATAATTAAATAACGGCACATCGTCACGGGCCCGGTTCACAGATCCGTTCGGATCCGTAACTCGTTCCTGCCTAATTACGGATAGTTATCATGCCGCGCATGTGCTTCGCTACGACCATAAGTTATACGCTGTAGTTAGTGCACTGCGGCTGTGGCAATAAATCAAGTGATAGTAGAGTTGCTCTGCAGTGGGCAACATACCAAAGGGGTCGTCACCTCCGTAGGTATCTGCCGTGATAACCGCTATCTATCTAGGCTAGGTAGGTGGGAGAAGAAGACTCTATGTGTACCTGGCTCACATAATGTGGCTGACGAGACCTCATGTATGTGGTTGGCTTTGCGTAGTGAGAGCTCCATCTCCTACTGGTAACAGGTGTTAATAGTAGGTATTGGTGCAGTGACAGACTCTACGCTAGAAATTCCAATTAATTGATCGTCCATGATGACACAGTCGACGGACCTAGCCCGGCCTCCGGGTCAAACTACGTAGAGCTGGTGCTAACTAGGACATACCTATCTATGTAGTAAGTATTGCGTGCGTGATCAGCTAACCTACCTACTTAGATATCTAGTGTCAGTGCTTTTTGGTCTGTCGGTAACTAGTCCGAAGGCCATTACAGACTGATGAATGGTACCTACTTACAGGTCAGGTTTTAGTCACCGGGATCCCGTGTCGAAAAGACTCAAATGATAACGCAGGTTGCTCATCATCTGTAGGTTTATCACGAGTGAGTCACCACACATTTTGATCGTGTCAACAGGAGGAAGGCATGAGTGGGATACCTCCGGGATACCCCCGAGATACCTGGTAGGAAGTATCTACCTCGACGAGCTGCAAAGTTGAATCATTGTGGGGGAAGGGAAGGTGCATGCCAAACAAAGAGACGATGAATGCACTTGCCTGCACTTGAATGCACTTGCCTAACTCTCTAGTCGTGTGTATGTATTCTGCAGCTCGTGCCTTAAGTATTCCCAATTCCCAACCTTTCCCCCCTCTCCCTCTCTCTCTTCTGTCCTCATCATCAACATCAGCAAATCAAGAACCACACTCTTCCATCCCATCGATACCCCTAAAACAGAACACTCCAGAAAAAAAAGAGGAATATCGATTCCGCGATCAATCATCAAGATGCCTAACAACCAAGGTTACTCCTACACAAGCTCTGGCACCAACAGCCAGGTAAGTCCAACTTCCCCAGCTGTGACCCCGCATACTCTCTATCTAGTAGCTGTCTGGTCACCTGCTCGTATTCATATGGGATGAAATCATTACTAACAGATGTGTCGGCAGGGCAACCACTACTGCTCTCGTGACTACGGCAGTGACGCGTCCAACTCCAACGCCTACCACTACTCGAACTCGTAAGTCTAGCATCTTGAGAACACCTAGTCCTATCCCATTCCTGACTCCCGTCCATCTATTCCCGCTCCCCCGGTTCGCCACAGTGAACTGGGAAAACAATCCGTGCTGGAGGCTGAAGCTGACCCCCATTTTACGCAATAGCGATGGATCGTACTACTACTCCAACTCCGATGGAAGCACCTACTACAACAGCGGCCAGGGCAGCTCTACTTACACCTCGCCCTCCGGCCAGAGCTACTCCTCGGGCTCTTCTGGATCCAGCGGCAAGAAATAATGGGGCTCCGTACTCATTGGTATGTCTACTGGCAATCCGGATCGGGCTTGAGATTGATCGTGAACTGTCTCTTGTTCGGGTGGTTCAACTCTGGTCGCGAGGCTCCCTTATCTGTCATCGTAAGGAATAAACAGTTGACACGTAGAGAGGAGGGGGGACATTCAATAAAATACTAGATACCTTAGCCTCACTGATGACCTCCGTCTTTGACTGCGATGCTTCGAGTCTTATAGTAAAGCCAACCAGAAGTTTAAAATGGTAATTCTGGTATTCTGCATGTCTTGCGTGGTTAGTGTGTGAGAGAGTTATCTCAGATGCCTGTGAGACTATTCCCAACTCTGCTATGTATGGGACCGTAAGGCCTGACGTCCTTCTTCGGAACAATACGTGTTTCTGTATGCTACGAAAATGGGAAGTCGAAAGTCACTGATACGATTGCCTCAGGCGAGAGTAGTTCGTTCCGTGGTACGTCTTTAACCTATATGTACTGTAAGTGCCCTATCACGACGTGTAAAAACCTTTGGGCATTGATAAGAGGTACCTTGGTATTTGCTGAGAACTATGACCAAGTACAAACTACATATCCCTACGGCGTCATTGTGTATGTGTTGAATTCTAGGTACGCAGTGCGTGATAGTCGAATTGTAGACATCTAGATGCGTTCACCACAGGCCCAGGAAAAGGGGGAAAGCACCTCGTCAGAGAGATCCGAGTGCACGGGCTGGAACCCGGGATACCGACAGTATTGGATTCACGGGTGGCACAATGGGGGTATCAAAGTTGGAAGGAGTGAAGACAATATGGTAGAATCACTCGTCCATTGAACGCTAGCCTCGCGCTCCTATGGCCGCCCATTGGCTGATATATCCCATCACGGCCCGAGGTACTAACAATCAGCGCCGGGGTACCCTCTATTGCGGTCATGGCGTTCGTTAGGTAGTTGCCTTTTTTTTCTCGGACCTCGAGTTTCATACAGGATCCGCTGACCGCGGCATTGCACTCGGGTGTCCACTTATACTTTATACCACACCAACATCTTCAGGTGGAAAATAACCGATGCATCGCGTACCTAGTTACTTTCCCTCTCGTCTTCTCGAGACAACACCGTAGTGTGATCATCATATCTCGTTCATACCGTTTCTCACCCCCATACATCTCGTCGCTTCACCTCTTACAAATTTCAACTGTCTCCGGGCACATATCATCCACGAAAGCCATACTGCTATACCCAGAAACCCACCCCATCACTTCGTCGACATGTTTGTCTTACAGCTGACTTCGTGGATAGTCCTGATCGTCGGATCAGGCTCCGAAGGAAGCCGAAATAAAGACCAGCAGGCTAACGAGAACGCATCACTCGACGCCGGCGAACAGCAGCCGGCAAAGCGATGGCAACGGGCTACCACAGCATCAGCCCTCGAGTGCGTACTGACGAATGAAGACGAAGCGACTTTTCGTATGCAGGTTCACAGATGGATTCGTTTCGAAGAGTCGCGACAAGAGCCACGACGGGGTACTACAGTGTTAGCCCTCAAGCGCGTATTGGAAAAAGACGACGAAGCAATTCGTCGCAACAGAGAATACACGAACGTCCATTCCGACGAGCCGCAAGAGGTACAACGGGATACTGCAATGTCAGCCCTCAAACGCGTCTTAGAAACGGCCAATGGAGGAATTCATCGCAAGAGAGAATACACAACCGTCCGTGCCGACAAGTCGCAACATGTACAACGGGATACTGCAATGTCAGCCCTCAAACGCGTCCTAGAAACGGCCAATGGGGGAATCCATCGCAAGAGAGAATACACAAACGTCCATTCCGGTGAACCGCAAGAGGTACAATGGAGTCCTGCGATGTCAGCCCCAAGGCGGGGATTCAACATGGCCAATGATGTGATTCATCGCCATCACAATCGCGATGATCAAGAATCCAATGTAGGACCGACAGCGACGAGCTATACCATTCGAACCCCATCGCCAGTACATCTCAACCCGGGCCCGACCCAGCCCGTTGACATTCCACTCGACAAGCAAAAGCAAAGAGCGGAAGCCAAGCCCGTGGTGTTCCCATATATCGAACGCGAATACCTCTGCGACCCGCGCCGTCGCAAGAAAAAGGTACGAATTCAAGAACCCATTCGGGACATGGAATCAAACGAGTCGCTGGCCTTCACGAAGCAATGGGACAAGATCCCTCCCGCGCAGAAGCAGACGAGCTTGATGACGGCGGGCTTGGCGAAGTACGCCGACTACATGCAACGCGGGTACCTCGTGCCGCAAGGGCAAAGGCGGCTGCGTGGAGAGCGCCTGGAACAAGTCCGACGCACGGCTCAATTGGAGGCACACGGGCGCCGCCGGACGGTACTCCCGGCATTCCGCAAGCACGGTACGGAGGAGTGGAGTCTTGAGGCGGCGGAGGCGGGTGCATTTCTCGACACTCCGACTGTGCGGATCTTGCCTTCACGGGATGGGGATCCATTTTCATGCTCAAAATAAGGCATAACGGAAAAGAGAAGGAAAAATTGCGTACCTGATCCTAATATTGGTCGATACAGGCAGATGATTTGGGGCTCGGATTTGAATTCCGGATCGTCCAGGATGTGCTTGACGTCTTTAGCTACATAAGAGCTTGGTAGGTAGGGAGAGGTTTCACGAATCACGATTTCACGTCGTAACGAAGCAGGGAATTTCATTGATTTCATAGCTGGCTGGAGTTAACGTTATTGCGCATGAATTGAAATTTTTTTATCATTTTAAAATTAGGTGTCGTAAATGTGTCTGCGCACTCTTTGTCGTGGCTTTGATGAATTGCGATGAACTGTGATGAAGATGGATGAAGTTGGATGAAGTTGGGAGAGTCAGTGGATCGCGAATCGCTTATGTTATCTTTTCCTACGTCGGAGTCTCCACGTGGTCAGTTCACATTAGTAAACATAATTAGGTAATCATCCGTCTAGACTAGGTTAGATAGGGTTTGTCCGTTATCGGGTTGTCCACGCGCGAAGTACTTTGTACCCACTCCCATTCCTTTTCTATCTAGGGAACCCTGAACTTCCCCGGAAACCTTCCATCCTTCAGCTTCAACTTCGACGTGAAAGTCCCAACGCTACTCAAAATAAAGCATACTAATTTTATGCATTCACCAACTTACTAGCTACAGAGTCCCCTGTGTGCTATACCCTCCTGAGATAGACAAGATTGTCTGTGTCGATGCCGCCGAACCTGCCTACCAAGTTATGGGCGTGTTACCGCGAGACGTCACAATAATTATCCCCAATCGCCGGTATATCATGACCAAGGTGTAGTGATGGTAAATGGTATCATCATTCATAATATGCTATGCAATCCGCTCCAATGCTAACTATATACAAGAAGTGAACCCGACAATCGGGGTGTAAAACCGATAACCCTCTCAGCTGAAGAGGAGCTTGAGGCTACCTAATACAGTATGTTCAAAGGAATACACAGACTGAGTCTACATTTAAGCAGCGATCAACGACTTGACGTTGTCACCGAAAGTCCAGTTCTCAGATCCGTCCCAGTTGATCGACCAGGTCATCAAGCCCTTGAGCTTGGTGCCGTAGTTGTCCCAGGCCTGCGAAACCAAGTCGGGAGTCATGTAACCGGCACCAGCGCCAGACTGAGCCGGTAGGCCGGGGACCTGCATGTCGTAGGGGACGGTGAAGGTGGTGCCCTGCACGGTGAGACCTGCGTTCAAGCAGTCCGTCTGGGCGATGAAACCCTCGACGGTGCCGGCAGAGTAAGAGTCACCAGCGCAGCCGTACATGTCGCCGTTGTAGTATTGCATGTTCAACCACCAGAGACGGCCGTTGTCGACGTATCTCTTGATGATGGGGAGGTATGAGCCCCAGATGGAGCCGTATGTGATGGAGGCACCAGTCACGTATGCCGTCTCGGGCGCCATGGTGAGACCGAAGTTGTCGGGCATCTCCGCGAGGACGCCGTCGATGATGCGGATCAGGTTGGCCTGAGTGGTAGACATAGTGTCGACGCTGCCACTGCCGACCAAGCCCGACTCGATGTCGATGTCGATCCCGTCGAAGTTGTAAGTCTTCAGGATCTGGACAACGCTCGCGACGAAGGTGTCGGCCACGGTGCTGGAGGTGAGGTCGACGGCGGCGGTGGCACCACCGATGGACAGGAGAATGGTGGCGCCAGCTGCCTTAGCCTGGCACATCTCCTCGGGGGTGGCGACCTTGACGCCGGTGTCCATACCGTCCTCCCATAGGGCTGTTCCGTTGGGAAGGATGACGGGGAAGGCGGCCTGGTACACGTTGTATCCGTGGGCGAGGAGGTCAGGGTTCTCGATCGGTGTCCAGCCAAATCCGGGGTGAACGCCGGTGGCAGCACCGTCCCAGTTCTCCCAGTATCCCTGGAGAACCTGGCCTGTCGGCTTGCCCTTAGTTGCGCATGTTGTGGTGTTGGTGGCTGTGGGCAGAGCGGAGGCGGCGCCGAGCAACGTCGACAAAACGATGGGAACCGCAGCGCGGCTTGTGCGGGAACGGCGAGCCATTGTGAGATCGTCCGAAGGACAGCGAAGAAAGGAGGAAGAGAGGTGATCGAATGAACTAACTAGCGACGCTGCAAACAGACATCTTCATCCCTCAGCGCGGACTTCATTCTTTATTATATATGCCGAGGATGGGCTGCTGAGCTGCTGAGCTACTCTAGTTAGTCCTTCCTACTTACTTAGATACCCGCCGACCGGACCTACACTAAGTAGGATTGTAAGGTAGCAAGTACCGGTAGCCCCGACTCTACTTAACCTCACCTTTGCGAGGATTGCAACGTGTGATTTCTACGGGTCTAACACCGGAAGCGTGCCAGTAGCGCTCGCTACCCCATGACTGAACGCTTCATCATATGGCCGAAACAGTCTCACCTCCGGAAGAGGCAGGATGAACCGCCATTATATACGCTAACCTAGATGTCTCACCAAGCCATCATCCTACGTGTGAACCTCACGTGTAATATTCAAGATCAGTAGACTTTGACTACCTTGCCTACTGGCCATTCAACAGCATTATCACAGACAAGAACATCACCATATCGTAGATTCCGACGCGGTCACATTTCAAGAGTTCAAAAAGTCCCCCCTCTCCCAAAATCCCCTCAAGACGAACTTCTCTTCCCCAGGAAAAAGACTAGATAAGCAACCCCTCCCAAAAAAAAAAAAAAAAGGGAAATGGCTATCAGACCTTCCCCGATACCTAAGTAGGTATCTCTCACCAAGCGCGAGTTGAACACTATTATAGTACTTACAGTAAACAAAGGTTGCATTGTTTTTCTTTTTTTTTTGTTTTTTCTTTCTTCCGGGCTAGAAAGGCATGTGACATTTGCGTGCCTTTCTCCCTCAAAACGGTTACCTGCCTCTTTTTCCACTTCCCCCCCAAAAAGGACCAAAGAAACAAGAGACGAACTCTTTTTTTTCCCCCCCAAAAAAGTAAATCCCACGCGTTTTACCAAAGAGCATTAGATACTACCTAGATAACTAGATATGTAGGTATGTAGGTAGGTAGGTAGATAGCGAAACGTTTGAGCGAAATACTTAAGGTAAAGAAACCTCCCTCCCCTCCCCTCCTCCCCCACGACGCTTCGGGAAGGTCGCAAGACGACCGAATCTATGCCGATCAGTATCTCAAGTAGTGTAGTGTAGTGTAGTGTAGTGTAGGGAGGGCAGGATGGGGGGCGCCCGCCCCGTGACCGAAAGGGGCAGTCGGAAGATGGGGAAAGCTAACCTATACCTACTTACTTGCTTACTTACTTACTTAACTTACTATGTAGATAGACTACCTACCTACCTACCTACCTATTCTATCTATCTTAAGTACTCGGGCCTGCGCGAACTTATTCTAGCAGGTCGGCTTTTTGATGTCAGTTTCCGCCGCGCCGTTTTTCCTTTCGTTTCTTGGATAGACTATCTACGGAAGCATCTGAGTACACTACTTAGACTACACTACTTATGGTCTAAACAGGTATCCATCTAGGAATCCATCTACTTAAGTACTAGGTATGTAGGAAGATAAGTAGGTAGGTAGGTAGAGATAGCTTTTGGGGCTTGGGATGGATTTAATTACGCGACTGAATCAACGGCTGCGCGCGCGACGACTCTTGGCACGCGCCGAGGTAATTATTAGAGTAGGGTAGGGATATCTACTACAACTACAACTACTACATAGTAGGTAGGTATTCATCACCTACCTACCTCAATTGGTGGTTCGCCGATGAGTCAGCAGCGACGATGGGTGCCCGCGTGTCCTGATCTTGCTGATGGCACATCACCACATGTGCGGAGGCTCGTGTCCTTGTGGTTGGAAGCGTGACACGAGAGATTGGCGATGGCTTCTGAAGATGAGAGATAAAGTACCGGTAGGTAGTTGAAGTGTGGTGTAAGTAAGTAAGCAAGTAGTGTAGGTAGTGTAGGTAGTGTACTTAGGTAGATTGAATTGCATGAGGGTAAGTAGATAGATAAGTAAATAGATAGATACCTACCTGCCCATGTGGACCGAGTCTTGTCACTATCGTTATCTTGGGCGATGCCAAGAAGAAGGATCATGTTAGGGTTGGAGATAATGTATCAACTAGGTTTGATAATGAAGATATGGGGTTTTAGAGTGCAGTAGGCAAACTACCTTAGATAGCGTCCTGAGAGGTATTACTTATGAGGTAGGTACCTAGATAGGTAGGTCGGTATGTATGTAGATATTACCTACCTACTCTGATCCGGCCTGCTATGTGAATCCACTTGTTATGGAGAGGTTCGACACTCATGGATACCTATACCTAGGTAAGTAGGTAGTTGCCCTGGTGATCTGGGGAATCAATACCTACATACTGATGTACGGTAGGTATGGGGAGATAGATAGATATACAAGGTCGGTGCGCCGACGGTAGTGGTAGAAAGTCGGCACTCCCGGAGTCAACGGAGAGTCAACGGAGACCCGGACAGAAAGCTTTCGGCGGAAATTAATAACCATGCAAGGGCCCATGCCGACTCGTTGCGTGACAATCCAGTACACGACAAGGGTTCCGTACCGAAGGGACGTTCCAGAATTCCCCTACGACAACTCTGGAAGGTGATGAAGACCTTTGGACAATCCCAAGGCATGGTAGCATGCGCAACGTTAGAACGTTAGAGTGTGGAGAGAAAAAGAATAGATAACGGTAGATAAATGGCCGTGTAGCAAAACTGGCCTTGCTTCTGAATGCCCGAGGGGGTGGTTGCGCTGCCGGATAGAAGGCCCATCCCTCGTCTCATTTTCATTCGAAAAGTCAGTCAGTCAGATGTGTCTCCATTGACTCTCCGATCCGATAAAGCATTGTGCGGAATCTAACTTTGAAAAAGTGAAAGACCCTGATTCGATTGGTTTCGAAGTTCAGGTGACCGCAATACACGACTGCCGCTTCGTTTTGCAAACGACGGAAACCCGAGCCGACTTAGAGAAAGTCACAACAAGGAGGGCCAACCAAGTAAGGGTATATATAACAAAGCTACGTGGGAATGGTAAAGGGATGTCGCGTGTTCCCTGTACACATCACATCACCGTAGCCTCTGGCCGGTAGATTTCCAGCCACCGTGCTTCTTGCAACCAATGCGGATTGAGTGGCTCATCATCGACGTCGAATCTTCACCAGACTAGACTGTCTTCAGTGGCTTGCAGCCTGCCTATATAGTACCGTATGTCACTTGGTGCATGTAGCAGGTCATGAAGGTGAGCCTATGGGATTACATTCTGGTAACATTGAATTGATTCGTTCGTATCAGCGATTAGAATTGAATAATGGTTGAATGACAGTGGACGAGATCATCAAGTATGTACCGGCATGTATGGATGGTCAATCGGGGGATCAAGGCGCAGTGTGGGTGATGAAAGGAGCATTATTGAGCGGTGATGTAGAAGCGGAGAAAATGAAAGATGAATGGAAGATGGTGAGAGAAATGGGAGAGGGGAGATGAAAACATGGATGGATCCTAGATAGATATCCCAGGTATGACAGTTTGCGGGGAACTCGACCCCTTAAAATCCAGCTTATCTAATCCGACAGGCGAAATCCCGCTCCCGCTCTCGCCCCGACACTCGAATAGTTACCTAACCTAGGTAGGTAGATACTGACTGCCCCGATTAGAGCATATGGTCCAGCACGACTCGTAACTCATCATCATCGACTGGCACAACTCCATTCTTAACTAGCACAACGTCATGGGCCTGCACGAACCCGACCTTCGTCGCGACGGCGCCCTTGAACCTACCCTGCGCCCACATGGCGTCACTGGGAGAATCCTTCTCGCAGAGAGGTCCCTGAATCTGAAAGGGAAACGAGATCATCTCGTATTTCTGCAAAACTTCCTCGCGCATCTCGTGGCACACATGGGCGATAGGGGGCAGTCGGAAGGCTCTGGCGGGAAAGCCGATTCCGAGCCTGCTGTGGTCTGCCATGAGCGGGATGACGCTGCCCTCTTGGCAGCAGAACTCGTAGATGATGTATCTTACTTCCAGCGGAAGAATGTGGAGGAGTCCCATGTCGGAGGGGGCAATGGCGACATCGTCTTCTGGATACCCCGTTAGCGCGTCACGCTAAGAAAGAGAAGAAATGTTGAGGAGGAGAAGATAGGACAAAAAGAGAGGAGCGGAGCGGAGCGGAGCGGGGGGGAGGGGAGGGGAGGGGAGGAGGAGGGGGCGCTCAGAGATTATACAGGGTAGATGACATGGAATTTCTGTCTGGCAGCTGTACCTGAATCTTTGAGATGCCACTCCCTGATTCCCGGTTCATAACTGGTGAAGGCCATCTTTGCAACGACGTAGTTCATTATCCGTGACACTTCCATGGTGCGAGCTGGCTCTTAAGAGCCTGCTTTGTCAGGGGGAAGTTTTATGGATTGTCAAGACTCAGAGACTCAGACGGAGAGACTCAACGAATGCACAAGAATCATAAAAGGTGGGTGTCGTATGCACTAACGACGGTTGACGGGAGTTGTAGTAATAATCAAGACCTGACTACGAGAGACTTATATAGGAAAATAGGTACACAGGGACACTTTTGGGGAGCTTACGATCATCTCGACTATGGGCTTGAGTAAAAGGCAAGGAACTCGCAAGGTAACAATGAGCAATCGCGTTGGTTTGCAAGCTCATGGTAATGGAAGAAGCCGCGAGTTTGTTGGTTCGCTCACATATCTGCGCTCAATGCCAGAAAGGGCTATGTAGGTAGCAAGCACATCCACGGGGCATCCGAGCTAGGAATTCGTAACATGCTGATTGGTAAATGGGATGGTTGTTCCATTGAATCTCGACAGTCGACAGACAGCGAGCAAATAGGAACATCGGGACTGTAGCATTATACGACAGCCTACCTACTTCCACCGTCGACATCTCTACCAATGAATTAACCACGGCTCGCATTGTCGAGCAAAACTGTCACACTAACATCCAGCCAGTAGTATCAGTCAGACCAGGTGGCCAAGGCAAGGCAAGGCAAAGCAAAGCAACCTGAGTATGCGAAGCAGGACCAAGTATCCCCGAATCTAACATAAACAGCCTGGGCAATCGGATCATCACTGCAGACAGGCTCCGAGATTTAACATGACGGGAGCTACCTAGTGGACGATCTTAGCACAGGCATTCTAACTAGATTTAGAATGAGCCGGACAGCTGCGTGGTCTTTTTGAATGGCTTGCCCATTCGCACACGCATTGGTTCCACATCGTATGTACCCGTCTCGGAGGTTTACGGCTTCGTACGAGATTCGCCCAGCTGAGGCGGCGACCACGGAACGTAATAAGACGAACAAGAAGAAAAAGCGAATGGCGGTCCTATAAGCCTGTCAGGAAACAAAGCCGGGGACAGTCAAGGAAGTTCAAGATGATGCCGATCCCATCTGCCGAATGTCCGCACGAATCACCACCAAGCTTACCTGCCTCCTGACGGGCGTTCCAGGGAAGTCGACCCGAGATGTTGGCAAGTAGTTAATGGACGGCCCTTGAACCACGTAAGATTGTTTCCAATAAACAAACGTAGGAGTCATCATCACTATGGTTACCTAGTGCCTATCACCCCTTTGGGCTGGCAGCAACGCTGGCCACGCCAACGCCATGGCTCAAGTTTCTGCTCGCCTTGGGTACGCGGGGTACGCGGGGGACGCCGGGTGACTTTCGTATATGATAGATCGAATGCTCTGGTGACTATCTCGGTTCCGTGGAGAGTTGGCGGGCCTGGTGGCCAGCTAAGCCAGCCATAGCAGGGCCCCACGGACGGAGACTCAGAGAAAAAAAGCATTAAGCGGAGCGGGAATTCGTTAGTGCCAGACCGGTTGGAGTAGTTAACGGCCGTGGGTCAACCACAGGCCTTGTGGTTGGCTACCCTTCGCAGACCTAGATATTGCTCGGACTTGCTGGCGAGTTGTGAGTCGTGACATGTGTAGCGTTGCTACCCACGGCACAGATTTGGGACGGAAGCAGGAACTTCGCGGATTGGGCCAGGCCGCAATACGATATCATAGGTATATCGCACAAGCACAAGCACAAGCAAAAGCAGCCGAGGAGGCGTCGCGAATAAAATCATGCGTAAAAATGCCTCGTCATGGTGTTATCTCATTTGCAGCTTTTCACCCAACTTTGGTTTCAGCACTTCTGACGATCGAAAATGGAATACGACAATACTACTGTAAGTCTGCGCTTGCTTGCCACGGAATTGGTTCGCATAGTAAATCGAGGATCGAAACATATGTTGACGTTAGATTTCACAACTGAGTGTAGCGTGACTCCCAGCTGCATCGGTGTCAGCAATTGGCCAACCTGTGCATCACTCCTTTTCGTTACAATGTCTCGTGATTGTTTATCATTTTTACAATGTACACTAACTGCGGCCTGTCGATTGAGAATGGGTGATCTAACCAATTTGACTGGAGGTTTCTAATTTCAATCATCGAATAGAGCATCCAGATAGCTTGTTGAGTGAATCCAAATGACCATGCGCGGACTGAAGCGAGAACACAAAGAGGCCGCCTGAGTAGTTCGATAACTTCAGCATCACATTGTCTCTTCTGAAAGAGACGCTGCCCCGGTAGGCCATGATTCTCGTTCACGGATTACAAAAGGTGTGAAGGCGTAGTGGTGTGCTTCTGATTCCCGAACAGGGTTCCGCTTGAGTGGTCCCGACTCAGGATGAAAAGCATCGTCGTGGACAGCTTGGCGAGACGTACTGATTGGTTGTTTCCAACTCCCGTTACCTTGCTTTATGGCAAACGTTGGATCATAAAAGATGACGTTAGAAGTGTTGAGAAGTTGTCGTGGCTTCGGGGCGGCCTCTCGGATCGGAAGCCAACCCCCACATATTGGTCGTAGTGAAGCCGAAACCGCTGAGTAGGACCCGGTGACATACACAGCGGTCGACCGGGACTGGGGCCTCGGAGCTCGGCACCTTGCCGACTAGACACGTCTTACCGGTGAGGGACTCAGTAAGCTGCCGATGACATCGTAACCACCGCTGCATCTGATGCATGGTACAAAGGGTGGGTTCGATATGATGATACGATGGTGCTTGAGTACGAGGTACAGGGCGCCGTGCTCTCTTGAGATGCTAAGTCACGGAACAACAATGGGACGCCCTAAGCGGAAGGTGGATGCTGTCGTTGCAGGATGGCTGGATCCACGAACGGTTGAGGCACAGCACGAGACGAGATAGCCGTGTGGCGTGGGCCTGCGAGTGCGTAATGGTGTAAGTAGGTAACATATTCACCAGGAGATGAGATGTCAGAAGGCCAAGGCTTTTGCGGTGGATGGTGATTCACATCAAGAATGGCAGAGCAAGGCATACTTGTGACTGGCTTCCCCGGGTCTTTAATCATCACCTCTGAGATCGACGCCGGGGTCAAGGTGTATGATGTACATGTTGATCGATGATAGGGAGGGCTCAATGTGCCCTTGAACAGTGGTCTGGACGTGGACGGCAATGGCGACGGTGCTTGCGGACGCGTTGCCTTGTCGGTCGTAGACATCGATGCTGAGAGTCAAGCTGCGCAGAGTTGGCACGATGTGTCTATCACGGAATACCCAGATGTAGAGGTTGCAGTTTGTATGTGTGTGGCTTGAGGTCTTTGGTCGAGATCTTTGGTCGAGACAGCAAGGGCAGGTACGTACAAGTCATAAGTACCTTAGGGCGCGGGGGGGGTATTTAAACATGATAACAGTGGCCATTTTTGAGCAGATCATGGTGCCGGCATAGAGATATTTTACTGTAAGCATTTCTGCCGGCTGAAATGGTTGCTGGAGTGGTTTCTAGCACGAAATCCTTTTAGTGCATGGCAACTATGATTATACTGAAGTTATGTCCTTAGAAAAGCGTTGCGGCATGCATTTCATTGCATATGCTTGATTTTATGCGTAATGCTGACCAATTAAAAGTGGATACTGCAATGTGTTTCAGTTGAAAATGATTTTCATATGGAAATCATTCATCGCGTTAAGCGCATAATGTGGCTTATACAGATACAATATGCGGCTATCAAATATATGCGACTACCACATACATTATGTAAGTAAGAAAAATCTAAGGTGTTCCTGCCTCTACACTTACTTTATATACCCCTTCAAACACACTCACATCACGCGCGCGTAACGTATGTGTAATAGTATAATGGTTAAGTGTAATACTTCGTAATACTGTAATTCTGTAATCTGTAAACCATGAGTTCGATCCGTGATTGTGTTAAAAAAAAAAAAAACTTGCAAAGTGAAGAAGTACCTAGGTACCTAGCTTAGTAAGCAAATAAAGTGGTGTGCAATGTACAGTGTACATTGTGCAATAGGTTTTTTTTTTTTTTTTTTGTACGGGTGTTTGAAAATCATTTTCAAATGAAAATCGTAACAGGGGCCATTTTCCATCGCCGACATAATCACTGCATGCCGGCATGATTTTTGTATTTCACCGTTTTACTTGCACATGATTACCACTTACCGAAACGATCTACGTATTTAACCGTTTTACTTGTACATGATTACCACTTACCGACACGATCTACGTATTAAATCATTCTACTTGTGTATGATTACCACTTGCAAATATCACCTTCCGTATAACATCCTGTCCCAGTGAAAAGAAATTTGCGATTCAAATATCCATGACTTCAGCATGTACCGAATTAATCATTTCCGACTGCCGTTATCATTGCTGTTATCATTTTCAAACACCTATACCCGCGCCCTAAGGTAGGTCCAAAGGTAGATGACCCAGGGGCACGGTCCATCTACAGTATGCACATTCTACGATAGATACTGTATACGACAGCGTGCACAGCGTGCAGAGCGTGTAAGTATGGAGGTAGAGGATTCCGTGGGGTTTAGATAGCCACTCTAATTATTTAGGTAAGTAAGTGATTTTAGTGGACCCGGCGTGATTACTTATGGCAACCCCATCAACCGAGAACAACCACCTACCGGTAACTACATGTGTGTAGTAGGTATGCTCGACTAATTGGAAGGTACCGGTATCTATCTAAGAGGTAGATAGGCAGAGAACGGCTGGCCACACGGTAGTTCTGCACGGTGTGCGAGCCAGCAAGGCCTCGGTCTGCATTCTTGTGTTGCCAACTCAAACGTCTGCAGTTTTGTGCAGCTTCTCCTACCTAGATAGGAGAGTTGATGAGCGGAAGGCACAATGGGTGACTTTTTATGATGTGATTACACTCACAGCTCATCTACAACTATCCCAAGGTTAGGGCTTTTGCCATCAACGCAACATCTTGGTTTCCCGCTTTTTGGTATTCCTCTTGTATTGTCCTTATATTGCACGGAAGAACGTGCGTAGGTACCTGAGGGTGCAGATTTTATTGGACAACCACTACACAAATGTAAGCCATCTATTCTTAAGGGCAAAAAAAAAGAAACTGTGCTGTGTGAGGTGGCTGCCAACATCTCGGTAGTTGAATTACGTGTTGAGCAGGTCGAGATGGTTGGCGCGATGGACTGAGCTGGGCGATAGTCCTTATAGGCTGACTAACCTATACGCATTCTGTACGCAGAGGGCAGATTGCACCGTACTAATGTGACCAGCCTCAGGAATTAAGCATGATATGGAGGCCATCATGCAGCTCATCGCACACACTTACGGACTGTACATAGTTAATTTCTTCGTTTTCCCTCCTTCAAATTAGTCGCGCATTGGCTCGCCTAAGCGGCCGTTTTGATGCTCGCTACCTACCTAGATAGGTAGTTGCAGGACCTAGGTATTGCAGGTTTTTGCTCCCCCTTATGACATTCCTTCCACGACCCGACGAAAGCTGTTGCGTGCTTCTTCTGGAGATCGACGGAGACCAATGCACTGCCCTCGTTTCTACCATCATGAGTTTTGCTGTGACTACATACTCCTCTTGGACTGGCCTGAGTTCTACGTATGCGAGAAGTGGCTAGATCATTGATATGGATACCGACCATAACCTCGCATTGGTCATTCCCATGATACTCTTCGGATGACATTGCGCAGCAAATGTCATAGCTTCTGGTGACCGTATGAAGCACGAGGGAGGTTATGTAGCAACAAAAGTCTGATGAGATGCCAGGACCGTGGTTGGCTGCTACACAACGTTGTTGCCGCCTCGCTGTGATAGGTATAGGTAACCTACCTAAGTAGGTATATCGCACAATGAACCACTTTGCCGGTCACCTTATGCTCGCTGATTTCCGTCTTCAATCTTCACCGCACAATGGTGAACATAGTGTACTATTGGAACTTGATACCTAACTAATGCTAGGTAGAGTCATACCAATTTGCAAGTTGGTATCTGCACGCACAGGAAACTTGGCTGCCACAAGAAAATACTCCACGCACTTATCGGTGGGAGAATGAGTTTTCGAAGCGTTTAGTCTGCTGATCCGAGTCATATGAAGCTTCGTGTTTGTATCGTGCAGTTAGTAGTTGTACTTCGTAGGGTAGGTAGCTACCGACCTGCGTAGGTACTGTAGATAGGCAAGTATGGCTGAAGGGTTTCTGCCCCGGCTTTACCCCTCATTCTCCGCGTTCGTCGTGGAGCCGCTTGGCTATTCTCGGTAAGGTCAGCTCAGGTCAGGCGGTGATTCTGAACAAACACAGTGCAGTATCTTAGCACAGTCGCCCACGTCCAAGTGGGTCCTGGGTCCAACAAGAACCACACACGCTCATCCACGCAACGCAACATGAGATATGCCGGCAATGGAAGAAACCAACCCAACGCCCTGCCCCATTGCAGACGGGAGAAAAACCAGAAAGCACATTATAGGAATCGTGTGCCTTCATTCTACCTATTGACACATATTCATATTTGCCGTGCATCCCGGCCTTTTCAAAAGAGTCAGTAAGCATATCTAGTTGAAATACCACTCCGCGATATTGGGGGACTGGCAGAGTGTGTGGTTTCTTGTCGGTCCCACTTCTGCGTGGGTGATATAGTTAGTACTTTTGTCCTTTGCGCTGTGCACAAGTGCTGTGGCTTGCTGTTCCTCTTGTCGGCTTCGTAGGGTTGTGTTTGTTGTCTTGCTCATATCTTCAATTCCCTGTCACTTCTTGACGCCTGACCATGCACATCGCATGTATGGTACGCACTCATAATTCTGCGATAACAAAATTACAGTCTTGAAGTTGAAAAAGTGCCTTTATGGATGAGATTCTTGTGCGCTAATCATGAGGACCGGGTGCACCGAGTCTACAGTTAGTAAATAACTATTCGTCCGCCTTTAGCAGGTGGGTGTGTGTGAGCGTCGTGTACCGTCGGGCTGTGGTTAACGCCATCAACTTGTAGCGTAGGTACACTAATTAAGAACTACGTACAGTCTACGCTGGTCTGTTCCGTACTGTCTGCGTGCCAATATTTAAGGACAGTTGGACCCCATTTCAACTGATGTTACCGTAGGACGGGAAGACGGGAAGACGGGCAGACTCATACAGTGCGTCTACGATGTAGCGGGCGTCGTAGAGTAGCAGAGATGCATGCATTCGAGGTTGTGATACCGGTAGGTAGTCTGTAGGTACAGATTACGCGGGCAGTTACCTTACCTACTACGTACAGTGTCTACAGACGAGAGCTGTGGCCAAATCACGGATACCGCCAATCTATAATCACACAGTGTGCCGAGGTAAGACTCGACATGGTGTTAGGAAGCAATTGGGCGTCTACATTAGATAGTGTAACACGGTAGAGCCAGCCGCAAGCCCCAGATGGTCTGGCGGTCGAAACGGTCACTAAGTCTAGAAAATGAATACAGTACACAGTACAGTCCTAGACTAGCGGGACACCGTTCATGATACCCTCGTAGCGGTGATTTTGCAAGCAATACCTACAGTATCTATCTAGGCAGGTACCACAGATACCTACTTCTCACACACTTGTGCAACACGCTTGCCTGTACACTAGGGTGTGGCGGGTCTTCCCTTTTAGTGGCATCAGCAAATTTTCAACATTTTTACCCTCTGTGCGTTTGACATCCCGCCTTTGGCAACTGGCACTCTTTAGAATTACTATTAGTTTGAGACCCCTCTTCGCCCGTCATCCTTCCGTGATCGGTGTGCTTGAGCCTCCATCCCATCCATTCAGGTGAATCACTGCCCCAGAAAAAAGAAAAACATCCGAAAAGGAAAAAAATCGAGAAGTTGGATCAGTCAGCAGAACAGCGACATTGGCTGGCACTTGTGCTGCTGCGGATCGGTCCCTGCTTGTCGGCCCCCTTTCGCTCCGGAACTACATTGTACAGCAACCGCTGTTTGCCCCCATCCCTACTTAACTCGTCTTTCTCGCCATTGAATGCATGGATGGTCATGTCGTCGTCGGCGGCGCCGCCCCCTCGGCCCCGTCCATGAGCCCGACTAGTCCCATGAGCCATCACCGCCATGACTCCGTTAAGAGGAAGCGCAGCGTTGTTGAGAGCAGTCCGGGTAGCATTGGCGAGGAGGACCAGTCCCTCATCGAGCCCGAGAAGAAGCGCCAGCCTGGCGTGAAGCGCGCTTGCAACGAGTGTCGCCAACAGAAAGTAAGTGAGCCAGCATTACTAGCACCGCCATACTATTGCCATCATCACCGCCATCCCATCGGTCGCTCCTATTTCGATTGGTCGTGGGACAGGCAATATACGTCCCCTATGTAAATGCAAGAAGACGGACAGCCAGGCACTGGGTCAACCCTTATCATGCCCTTTTTTCATCAGAAAATGATGTTTGTCGTACTTTTTTTTTCCCCCTTCCCTCGGCGCCCCCCACGCGTCTCGAGTACGTGCTCCACGCGGTGTGTAGTAGACACGCTGGGTGTAATCTCAGACATGCATTATTTCGTGCTCACATTCAATGTCCGTTGCTCCAAATCGGGTCGAGGCTGACTGGTAGCACTTCTTACCATTTCTAGTTACGGTGCGATGTTGTCCAGACTCCGTTCCAGAGCTGTTCGCGCTGCAACCGCCTCAAGCTCGAATGCAAGATCGAATCTAACTTTAAGCGCGTCGGCAAGCGCTCCAAACATGCCGAAATGGAGAAAGAGATCGAACGTTTACGGCGCAATATTGCTCAGGCAAAAGCCCAGGGCTATGTCATTGACGAGGAGGAGGAGATCCAGTCCCAACTCCAGTCGCCCATTGCCAATAGCACCTACTCGCACACACGAAACCCCTCCCTCATGGGGTCCGACGAAGCTGTGACGTCTCTACTCACCCTTAAGAGAGGTGGCTCCTATAGCATGCCTACCACCCACTACGCCTACGAGCTGGAACACGTGCGTCTAACCGATCAAGATGTACATGGGTTATTCCAGGAGTTCTTTAACTATTACCACCCATTTCTTCCCTTTCTCAGCAAACACCAATCTCCCGATCTGTATTATCAGCAGCATGCTCTCCTCTTCTGGACCATCATTGCCATAGCCTCCCGCCGTTATACCCCGAAGCCTACAATATTGCACGAGCTGTCCAGCGGCCCACTGAACAGGCTGCTATGGGGAACGGTGGGCGATGTGCCTAATAGCTATTTCGTTGTCAAGGCCTTATGTCTCCTCTGCACGTGGCCCTTGCCGACGAGTACGACGACCGCAGACCCAACCCACATCTTGTGTGGCGTAATGATGAAGGCTGCGACTGGTATAGGCATGCACCGTCCCAATCACACCCAGGACTTCTCCCGTGTTTCTGTAGAGCTCAACAAGGATCAGCTCCATGATCGTGTCACAACGTGGGCAGTATGTAATATTGTCGCGCAGTCTATCGGTACGGCTTACGGCCAGCCGGCCACTACTTTGTATGACTGGACGCTGGCGATCCGTCCTGGCGAAGATGGTCCTTTCACATTAGCGCCGGAGCTGGAGGCAAGATTGCGCATTGAGAGGTTTGCTGATAAAGTCTCAAAGGAGATGTACAGTAATGCTAGCGATCCGCGGGGTGTTGCCGGTGACGAGCATAGAGCCATGCTAATGCGCGTATATCGACGAGATTTCCAAGAATTGCAAGCATCCATCCTTTCACAGCATCTATCCCCCATCGTCGATGCTCATCTGCAAGCGGCCAATGTACACCTCCGACTGGCTGGCTTCTTTGATTCCAGTACCACGCCGGGCTATATGGATGATTTGATGGGTCTCTGGCGGGCTGTGTCCGCCTACCTAGATCTCCTCTTTCTGGATTCCAACCAGTATATCCTTGTTTATGCCACTAACTACCTCCAGCAAATGCTTGTTGCTTGTGGGTTTGCCCTGTTGAAGTTGATGAGATCGTTCTTCGCCCGGACAATAGATGCCTCCAGAGGCCGAACGCTCTTCCACAAGACTATCACTGCTATTCGCAAAACCAGCATCGTGGATAACGATCTACCTTGGCGTCTAGCCGAGCTCATGGTTCAGATGTGGAACGGAGCCCGTATCGAAATCGACAAGTCGCGTTACGATGATGACGCCTCAGTACCAATTGACGATAGTTTAGAGCTTAAGGTGCGCTGTAGGCATAGCATGAGTTTAGTTTACGACTCAATCTGGCGGTGGAGGGAGGAGTATCAGGCGCAAGGGCGCAGTCTTGATTGTAAGACCAATTCCATTCCGTTGACAATCGGCCTCTCCACCTGAGAGAACATGCTAATATCCATGTATCAGCCCTCAAACAGGCTACTAACCCAGACTCCGCTAACGAGTCTTCAGCTTCATCTACCCATATGGATAGTACTCTCCTACCACAGAATAACGTGTCCGGCATAGCACCCATAGCCAATAACGGCGGCTTGACGCCTACTCCGCAGCATAGCCTTACTACCGGTAACAACAGCATGATGGGCCTCGGCGGCTACGGCAGCGAAACGAACTACGACTTTTTCGATCCGCAACATTGGGTCCTCGACGGGCTTCTCGATTTTAACTATACCTATAATCAGCCGCTTGAGGGCATGTAAAACCACTATTCGTTGTCGAACGAAAATTCACGAACTACCTACGGAAGAACGCAACTGTTCTGGCATCAAACGAGCGAATGAAGTATGCTCCGATTACCGGCCACACCATTAGGAGCCACGATAATGCGCGGAGGGACGAAGAGGGGATGAGATGAGTAATGAGTTAAGCACAAGACGACTTTAAAATTGTTCAATTCTTACGCTACCATTTTGTGAAGACTTTAAGGCTCACCAACAGCTTCTACTTTGACCGAGGGTTTTCAACATGGATGGCTTTACACTATGGGATTAGGGTATATATGTATCTGTGCGTAGCATATTTATTTGTTTGTTACGTTTTACGGCTCCTGGCGGTTTGTCCTGATACCATATGAGAAAACCATATAATGCTACTGAACTTCATGAAAGATGACTCAATCGTGTCCTCTCCAAGAAATGAACTCCCACTTGTGGTATGTATAGCGAATATCGTCCCTCATGCTTAATCTCTCACCCCTCTCTCTCATCATTCTCGTCGCAGTAATGCAACGTTTTCGCAACCTCTTACCTAACATGTGAGTACACCCACTTCTCCGTTCTGTGCCGTCACCATCACCGTCACCGGCTTATTCTTATTTCTCTATTTGATGGCCAGAGTGCCCTACGCTTGACCGCTCTACTCCAACGTCGCCCCGGCTACGGCCCGATAAACATTATACGGGGAATAGCGATAGGATGCTCGGATGAAGGGTCGGGGGTCATGTGCGTCTGCTAGCTACTAACCTTACTAGCTGAGACTGTCGTGTTATTCAGACAAGGACAAACGTGGACTCTGGGGCTCATTCCACCGTCCGGCCGGCCAGACGGTCCTGGGTATGTCGATATACTTGAAAGAAAAAAACATATGCATCGAGGCCTGCTCTCGTATATTTCGTGTTCGTTAATTCGAGAGACGGCGTGAGGTCTTTGCTGATCCCAGATGGTATCCGAAGAAGATGAACCATGGCGCTGATGGGATGTCTTGAGGTGTCGGTGTACGGTGTCGACGCCCTTTATGGTCTTTGGGACCGGACTGATTGGGTATAACGAGGCACGTCACGTCTTGCGGTGTTGACGAGCATGCCCTTCGTTAGATTACCGAGGTTGAAATATTCTGACAAAGGCCGCGCCGAGCCTGGATCTATAAGGCTGATATTATCTCACCATTTAGTAGGAGCGGCATAGGTGAAGACGCGGATGACATGAGAAGATGATTTAATTAATACGTCTTAGTAGATCCTTTTTTTTTTTACTCATCTGTTTAATAGTCCTTTGCGTGGTGTGGGTTTCGGTCTGGATGATGCTTCAGCCCTCACGCCTATGAATGAGGGTGAATCCATTGATGTTTGGCAAGACTGTGCGGGAATGATGGTGGTTTGAGGGGATTGTGAGGTGAAGGCGTGAACTGTACCTTGGATTTCTATGAGGGCGACTACTCACTCAATCACTCACTCGTCTGTTCATTCAACTTCTCTTACCTATCTGGTCATAGGCAGTATAGAATTGTATTGATGTATTCGTCAAGTCATCACAGATGTATATCCTGCTCAATATGGTTATTTTACCACGAAGATGAACAATCACTTCTTCCATCTCTCTCTTCTCATCATCAGCCATGCTTGGCTAACTCAAGTCCCCTTCTACAACTACTCTCAGATTTCTGGATATTCAGTTATATCCCGACTTAAAAGGTAGGCTGTTGGTATATTACTGATCCCTCGACTAACGGGCCTTGACACGCGGTGATGAGCTTCAGTCCACAGACATCTAGATATCGAATCTATGATCATCGATTGTGCCATGGTGTGGTGGCTGAAACCAGTGCAGTGCCCAAATATCATCTGCCCCCCTCATCCAATCTATCTCTTTGTTTTGGGTAGGGAAGGTTGCAACTGTCACAGTTCAGAATGTGACGGTGGTGTGACGAGTATAAATATCTTTGCTCTGACTATGTCTCTACATTTTCCAGAGGGATCATCTTGTTGGTATGCGGTTTTCGTCATCCCGTTGGACACGAAACCAATCTCTGGCCCGCCCTAACATATCTATCTCATCGCTCCATGCCGCCGTCTTCATCATGGTTTCAAATTGTTTTTTTTTTTTTTTTTTTTTGGCACGATCCTTTGTCCTTGGGGCGTCGCGTGAATGCTAATGTGCTGATCCTTTTTTTCCTTTTTTTTTTTTTTTGTCTTCGGGGTATCCTTTATCCTATCTATCCACCTATCTATCTATATCTCGTAACATTCCTCCTGCTTTCAGATCAATAAAACGAATCACGTTCGCATCTGGGAAGTAAGGCCTACAGGTCTCAAACTCAGCGGACCCGGAGGAATCAAACCTTTTTTTTTTTCTAGGTTTCGTAAAATCTGGCATTTCTTTTGGGGGGGGGGGGTTTCCAGGAGCCGTGAATGAGGTAACCCGTGAATTCACGCTGTGTGGTAATTATCTTCTTGGCAGGAGATGGAGAATGGATGCGTGTTTTGCGGAGGAGTATCAACCCCGGCTTTTGGTCAATATCACCTTTTGAGATTTTGGGCATTGATACCTACAAATATGTACATAGAGTACTGCACGAGCGTCACATCATGTAATTAGATATACTAGATGTTAGCCTACCTACCTGTTATCTGGTGCCAACTATCTTCAAAAGGTCCCCGAGACGGCGCATGAATGCTACCCTTTCTCTTTTTTCTTTTTCAAATCCGGTGTCTACTTCGCAGTTTTCCAGAGGCACAGACAGCTACGCTGCCCTTTCTACAGTTTTATGAACGAGGAGCCGTGACAAGGCCCCAAACATGGCTATTACAGTAGCCTGAGTCTCGCAGGAGAAAGGCCCATCCAGTAGGTTAGGTAGGGAGTATAGTAATGAATCGTCACGCGCCTGGAATCGAAAGGAACTTGTCACCGTTTCATCAAGATCATGGAGAGGATCGGGAATGCTCGCGGGGTGGGAGTGATTAGGAGCCAGGGTTACGTACGACTAACCACACCACACCGGTAGAAAAAGCGGTTGGAGAGTAGGAATGGGGAGGGAATGGGGGGGAGGGGGAGGGGAAGAGAGAATCCCGAGGTCCTACCAAGTCAATTTGACAAATAAGAGCTTCTTAGCTTTGACAAGCGCGAACCACCCCCCGGGATCCTCTCCTCCTCGGAATCCTCTCCAGCATCTGAGCGTTTGTCTGGTTGTAACGTCTTCTTCTCAAACAGGCGTTTGGGGGGTTTTGAATTTTTTTTTTTTTCTCTTTTTTTCTTTCTTTTGGTTACATGTAACGTAAATGAGAGTATAGTCTTCCTTGGCACACCCCCGAGAGTAATCCAATCTAAATGGTGATGTGAACACGGCGCTCCGCGTCCGAGGTAAATTGGAGTGAGGTGAAGTGCGGTCCTCATCCTACCGAATGGCTTCCATCCTTGTCAGTTGAGCTTCCTCGAATTAATATATTGGAAGCAAATGACTTTTTCCGAATAGCTGCAGCGGCAGCCTGAGCCGAACCCGACGCTCCGGACCTGAGGTATTATTATGAAAACTGTAGTGGAAAAAAAAGAAACAAAAAAGAAAAGAGAAAAAAAAAACGTTGAATGTCCCCATGGGTGTAGTAAGTATTACCAGGTATTATGTCGATCTACCGCGTGATATTAATCAAGTATAGTAAGGCAAGGTTACCTCCTTACTTACTTACATATAGGCAGTCGAGAAAACGGCTATTCCACCGAGCGGTATATTCCGGGACAACTACGATACCGGTCAGTAAGTATTATCACAACGTCGAGCTTGCTCCCACAGATATAAGTACATCACCGCGAAGGATGTGATTAAAGATCCCGCTGAAGTCTAGACTGTCCTTACTTAGAGCCCAGAAAGCATGGAGACGCAATGAGAATCCACCGATATCTACCTAGCTAGACCTTAATACCGGTTAATTTGGCTTCACCTCTTTTCGGATTCGTGTGAAATCGCCAAGCGCAATATGCACGGATAGTAGGTAGTCCGTAGTCGCTTAAGTAGACATGTTTTCCGCTCCTTTAGGTAGGCGGACTTGAAGACCGTTCTCTCTGGAGTCCGGTGGGATGGCATACCCTGAGGATTGCCCCATCACGCCCTGCCTGTCTACCTAGTATAGTGTGGTGTGAGTAATCTCTTCATTTACTAGTAGGCACTACTTATCTACTTACTTATACTTACAGTGTACGGATTCGGATGTGTGTTCTGTAGGGACTTGAAGAGATCAAGCATGCGCCTTTCCGGCTCTTTTCTTCAATAGTCCGCGGGTAATAATAGGAGATGCGCTTCGTTGTCGATGCCACGTGTTGGCTATATAGCTGGATCCTGAAACTGCAGCATGAGATTCTGGAACAGATCAGATCAGACCATACTGTACCTAGGTAAGTAGAATAATCATCTACCTACTTATAATATCACCTACTACTAGTAAATAGCATACTATAAGCGTAGGCTCGGGACGGCACGTTTGGGGGCCGGCGCCACACTAAGGAGAGATGCTCGAGCTTCAAGGACTCGGACTTAACGCTTAAACACATGTGGGATAATTAGGTCAGGGTTATAGCTGACTTGATCATGTCTGATCGATCCATTTCCTGGCCGATACCCTTTTCGACGATTTCGTGAAGAGTTTTGCACATGGTATAGTTTAGTTAGACATGGGGGGTCGCGGAGTAGCATGGCCAGGCTCATCTGACTGCACTAAAAGTATCGCATTGCCACCAATATCCACTTGCGGTCAGTACGTCCGTCCGACTGTTCTTCTCCTCCATTCGGTTGCGGAGGTCCCCGTTTCCCGTTGAGGGAAGCCCTCAGTGCCCGCAAAGCATCGCCAGCTCACCTGGCCCTGGGGGGCTGGCTGGCTGGCTGGCTGGCTGGCTGCCCAACCCCCAAGTCAAGAGTTTCGTGACAGACCCAAAGAAAGCATTTGAGTTGGGCGTAGGTAGGTGTGCATTGGCTTTCCTCGATAAGATGCTACGAACATATGATTTGTTCCCTTCTACCATCGGCAAAGAGGCGGGCGTCGTTAGTGCACTTGGGGAGGAACCGTGCATCCGCCATTTCTCATTGGCAAGCCTTATTACCTAGATAGCATGTCTAGTATACCTAGTATACCTAGCATACCCAGCATACCCAGCATACCCAGCATACCCAGCATACCCAGCATACCCAGCATACCCAGCATACCCAGCATACCCAGCATGTCAAGTACCGCTGCAGATGATCCGGAGTACTGACAGATGAGGCAAATGGCAATATCACGGTAGTCAGGTTTTGCGGGCATAGAGCCGGAATAGGGCTCAAGCACCGACTTATCGTAGCAGAAAGTGATGCCCTTGCACATCCGCACGTAATGAGAGGCTAGTGACTACCGTAGTTCACCACCGTTGGGGCCTTCAGGGAGGAACTTTTGGTGATTCAACCCCCGCACCCCATCAGCCCTACGAGTCCTAACCGTCCTGGAGATACTTGGGGTACCCAAGATCCTGCGGCAGTGACGGAATCAACTGAAGCCGGTCACATATTTCAGGAAAGCCCCCATATGAAGCGAGGCGTGGGCAAAGCCGAAGCTCGACTTGGGAGAGGGTCTGGTCTAGATCGGCTTGCAGCTTGCGTTGCATTAGGATCAAATCAACTAACGGTCGCTTAGAACGCTTGGAGATATCAGATATCAATCTTAACAGGGACGAGCAAGCAGCCCCGCTACCAATGCAACTAAAAGTGTAGGTAAGTCTCTCTCGTGTCGGCAATGTGCAGAGGCTTGGAACCCCGCTCGGTCATGCTTCTTCTCGGGAAGACAAGACGCATCACCGGAGAGGGTAGAGAAATTCATGGGACTGCGCGTGGCCCCGAACAACTGGCTATGCAACGAGATGGACACCGGTCGGCGCGGGTGCTGTGACGAGCGGTCAAAGAAGTTCCCTCGCCCTCGATAAGTCGGGACCGCAAGTATCAAGCAGGGTCACGGCTCAGGTAAGCCCTAGAGTGTGATAATGCCTCACGGCGTCACGCGAATGAAGCTGATTCGGCACCGGCGTACTGGTAACGACTTTTACTCGTCGGCCGGTGCAGAGCAGGACGGGTGATCTCATTCGGCCCCCTCACATGTTTGTCTTCTCCTCGTTCCATCGACTGCTACCCAAATGAGGACTGGGGGGGTGGGGGTAGCATCCAGGGGGAGTATCCAGGGGGTTCACCCACGCCGCTTGGGATCGCGACTTGGCAACGAGCAGCAAGCAGCAAGTAACAAGCGACAAGCAACAAGCAACAAGCAACAATTGTAACAATTGTAACTTACTATGAATGGCACATTGAGTATCTACCTACCTTTGTGAAGAGCCCCGATTAGTAGCGATGGAATACTCCTGAGTCGTGCATTGAGCATGCATTGAGCAGGCAGATAGATAGATAGATAGATAGATAGATAGATGGATAGATGACTGTAATGTTGTCGCCCATAGCTTGAGAATCATCGTCACAATCATGGCAAGATAGAGACCCCCTCGTAAATCCCGCTGGCGGAATTGGAGGCCGCAATTGAGATGGGGCAGACTTGCTCCGGCGACTCTCTCGGAGCGGAGAAGTCGTACATCAGTCGACAACGACAGTCGCGGTAATGATTGGAGCGCCGCTACCTATTGCAGAGAGCTCGTACAGGGACCTCTCGCGATTGAGAGAGCCGCCCATTCATTCTCGGACAGGCCGGGCCCAGCGCCATGGTAAAGAGAAATCTGGTTGCAGTGCGGTGCATCGGCGAGAAAAGAGAAGGGGGATGGAGAGAGGTGAGTGGTGAGTATGCGCCAAAGTGGAAAAAGGATGCAGAGGCTGTCGTGCCGATGGCGTATGCTGAGCAGTCCGGAGCTCCTGGTTCGTCCTCGTTGCCTGTCCTGTGACTTGTGACTTGTTTCGGGTCACGATAAGCGGCCGGTCGCGGCCAGAAAAGACGACCATGGTGTGGACCTCTTTTTTGCGATGGCACTTGCGATTAAAAGAAGACGCAGTCGCGGCTGCAGGCGGATCGCATAACTACCTAGGTTAGGTTAGATACCTTACCTAGATAGGTTACCTAGGTGGATAGGTTAGGTAATCGCCTATCTATCTAGCGGTGCCACATTCGACTATCGCGGCTTATCGGTGAAGCGGGGGTTTAGCGCGTGGAGACCGGGTCGCAGAAACGGTGCGGCGATGCTAGGCATTCTCACTCTTTCTTTCTTTTCTTCGCTTTTCTTCGCTTCAGATCCGTTTCTTCGTCTCTCAGATGCCTCCGCTTCCCACCTGCTCCCTCCCATCTAGCCAGAAGTGTCGGGATTTTCAGAAACACGATGATGCGTGGGATGAGCATGGCCCACGTCGCATCCTGTGACTGTCCATGTCTCCCGACTGACCGGCGAGTCGGCGACGGCCGATGATGTACATGCACCGTAACTTGTGAGATACGTACATGGTGCAATCACACTGTACTTTGCTAGTACGTGAAGAAGTGGCGGCAAGAAGAAAGAGGAGAGAGCTATGTTGGTAACTACCTACGAAGTTGCCCAGTTGAGGCAGAGGTTACATCCAGCCCCCGGTTTTCACTACGCAGCTAGTATGGATCTATGGGGAAAAGGGGAACTTTTTGTTTTGTTTTTGAAGCTCTCCGACTCACCAAGCTACCTACACTACTGTCGGTACAATGGGGAAGAGTTGGGGGCAGCGATACCAGATCCGAGCGATACCTATTCCGTGTCGGGACTAAATACCCCACGCCCCGCCAACCCGACTCAAAAAATATATTATATGTATTACGCTGCTTTGGTAACGACAGCAATACATAACAACAATGACAGAGCAAGATTCAAGCCGTTCCGACTTCAAGAGACTTCGGACATGTAATCGGTGCAAGTTACCCCTGAATATGCGAATCTACGCGGTCGAACCAACTGAATGCTACCAAGCATGACACGCATTGCTTCACAGCCGATAAATGTACGTATAACGTCTCCCTGGAAATGTCTTGGAATGGCTCATGCCTGCGCTGTTATCTTGGCAAGCTGTAATAAGCATAAAGGCAAAAAAAAAAAAAAAAAAATAAGGCGGAGGACTTTGAGAGGGGTTGTTGACTCGAGAGTCGACGCTCAGATGCTGCATACCCGACTAGCAGTGCCGCAAGCATACATCTGAGCTAGGTAAGCTATAATCACCTCCCACAACTTGTGTTGTATCGTGCGCTCTAGCTGCTGCCGCCGATCATACAGCAGGTTTGAGGAGCTCTCTTTCTCGCTCATAGACGCGCCCCCTGGGGCCGGGGTAGAAGTAAATCGTGGGGCTCAGACTCGACCTACACTTTGTTGTCAGTTGATCTTAGATAGCCAGATGATATTATATTCAAATCTGCTCCGTTTAAAATGGTAACTTGAAGTTTCGAGTTACGGGTACTATATTTACGGGGAATAGTGGACAGGCGGTCTCATACACGTATCAACAGACACCTACGTGGTATTATTCCCGTTCAAGATAGGATTCTTTGGTCTCAGTTTGAAAAGAGGCGGGAGGAGGGTGTGTTCGATGTGGACAAACCCCTGAGTAGGCTGACCGCAGACATCATAGACAATGAACTCTCTTCTGAATCTCGTGCTTACAAAATCGCCCAGTAGATCGCCAAGTCACGATATTATACGGTAGCTACGTCACGGTATTGCTGACTGTTATACGATAAACTAATATACCGATAATTTATAGAGTTTCCGAGGACCGGCCCGTCGACTAGTCGTGTTAGAAGGTTATCTGAAGAGGGAGACTGACTTCTTCAACCGATAGGCGAGTGAGAAGTATTTATTAGCCTCCGCGCTGTCGTATTTGACTCCCCAAAATTTTATCGACTAAACCATTTGGAGACGGTAGATGCACGCTTATAGCTGGTAAACGTTTACGGTGAAACCTGGATAGCTGTGACTTAGAGCGTTGCCCGCCAAGATGCGGATAGACTGGACGAAGGCGGTGATGCCTGACAACAAATGAAACCTAAAAATGGTCCGTTTACAGATATTGATGAACATGCGGCGTCTTCTGGGACATCACCGGCCGTCACTGTGACTCTTCCTGTTCCCCCTCGAGAAGGATGAGCAGTAGTAGTGTAAGGGGACGAAATGCCGTGCTTGATACACGATGTAGGAAGGAAGCAGGAACAAGATAACCGAGATGGGCAGTGATAACGGGGAATCCTTTGAGCGTGATAGGTTCTGAGTGGTAGCACTGTAAACAATGGATGCATCTTCTGGTCACAGGTGTGCATGAGGAGAAGACGAGGTAGTGGTCGACGGTCGCGTAGGATGATCAAAGAGCTCTGGCTACCGACGCCCAATATATTCTATATTTGTTTTACCAGAGTCTGAGGGCCCGTACACGAGATGGCAAGATGTGGACTCACGGCGCGCCCTCGTGGGGTCTCATTCAGTGCCAAAGCAGTGGGTATATTGATGATATCGGCTATTCATGGAATCATGGTTAGGCCTGGAAAAAGGGATGGGCGGTCGATCTAGCGCTATCGAGGCTGAGCTTTGAGCCGATATACCGCGCATCTATGTGTACATGTATACATGAGAGATACAAGCATTCGCCTTGTTGGCTATGGTCTGCAAGGCGGCTGTTGAGGCGCGACTATTGTCGCCGTAGGTCGCTTAGTATTACTCCAGGGAGGCGTAAGATTGACAGAGAAGGCCAATAAGACGGTAGTCCCTCACATAAAGCTATAAACGCGCGGATATCACAATATTAGTTATTTCGAGCGTGAGGGTGTCGACCACTAGACCCTATGACGCGCATAAGACCAAGAAGAAAAAGCTAAGCCTTGCTTGCCTACGAGCCGACACAATCAAGTGAGGAGGAGTATGGTCCAAAAGTCCTTGAAAGTCGGTAGGACTTGCTCGTCGCGAGGCGGGAGGACAAGCTAACCAGGTAGGAATCGAAAGTAACCTGGGATATTCTACCTGTATGGTCCTATAATCAAGTGCAGGTACGTCGTCATACATGTAGTATGAAGTGAGTGCTTGGTTATATGATCTTGCAGCTGCTGGATCCGGGGCAGTACCCCATACCTTTGGCAGCACTTATAGGCTGACTTTCAACCGAAGACAAAGGATGGTAAATAATAACAACAAAGAACAATGCGTGCCTCGGCTCACTAGCATGCCATGTGGCTGATTGGTTGATTATTGTGTGTTGGTCGTTGACATGGCTGGCTATACAAACAGTTAGTAGTCAAGTCAGAATAAATATAGTACCAGGTAGAGACCGCGGTATACCCTGCGTAATACACTACAGGCATATAAAGCACTGATAGAGGCGATGAATGTCATCGCTTGTTTAGCCATGTGTTTGCCTGCCAGAGAGGAGGGTTTCTATTTTTCCATTTTCGTAATTGATTGGGTCCGTTTGTGAGCGATGTCCAAGGCAGTGCCTCAGTCGGCCCAAGACTGAGGTGAGGGGAAATCATGGAACAAGAGTTCAGCTCAGGCTTTTGCCGATGTATTCCGTACCCGTTAGTTGATGTACAGTTCATAACGGTACTGGATAACTACCACGGGCGATATTTTGTGCACACTGACAAATTGAGAGGAGTCCGCTACCTCGAAGAGGGCACACATACATGTTGAGAGATGATTGGTTACCGACAGCCCGGAACCCAATAAGAATCCCCGTTCATAGCCGCTACCTATCGTAGCACCGTGCTTTAGGAGGTCAGTGCCAAAGATACCACCAATCTCAGCCCGTCGATACCTCCGCAAACGTACCGCCGGGTGGGGCTTCATCTGCCACACTGTGCGGGACCCGTAGCATGAAAGTTGCCCTCGAGGAACTTTTGTACCTTACGGCCCTTACCCGCCTCGTTTGCAGTTGCATTGGACTGGTATTTTATTTATTAGGTAGACGTGCGGGTGCCTGTAGTGATAGTGGTGCGCACCTACCGTACACTGCACAAAATGCCGTCTACAGTACCGGAGCAAGAGCTCCACACAAGTTGTCGTCTGATTCTGGTAGCTGTTGCGATTTTATCATGCCCAGGACGGAACTTGAACTTGTCGGATCAACTTTTGTCGACTCCGGCCTGGTAGTTCAACTTCAACTTGTACAATTCTCTTTTATTCTCTCGACTATGAAAGAGGTAGCAGTGTAATTCGCATGAAGCCAAATGTCATTGACCATGCTAGCAACTTGCAAGTAGTTACTAATCACCATCTCGATAGGTCATATGCTTACCTACTAATAATCCATTATTAGCGTTGGCTCATGTGTTTGTTGTCTTCCCTTTCCTTGCGAACCTAACCACCCCCACCCCATCCGCTTCTCCCCCCTCCCCCCCAAAAAAGTACACTACATACTTACATCGACATCGTCACCTCTTTCATCACTTACTTACACATAGGTCAAGTACCTTAAGCTTAGTACGCTAAACGGCTAAATGGACAAACAGCGTGTCCGCGCCAGCCGCCGCCCGCGGTCCGGCGCAGAAGACCAACGTATACTGCATAACTGGCCCAGACAGCCGGGACTGACATTGCAACCCATCGGCGTAGCGACAAGTAAGTAGACGGAAAGGTGACTAGACTCTCGAGTTGCGCCATGGTCGCCATAATGGTGTATAACTAACTATGTACCTGTTGCCGCGGGTATATCTGACCTCTCACTACATAGTACGGACCATGTACTTGGCATATGATTGATTGATTTTAGCCGTGGCCACCGTCCTTGATAGCGTACCTGATAGGGCTAACCTAGATAGCTACACCTCCCTGAACTCACTCACCCTCAGTATCGCTCACGGCCCATCTCTCATCGTCGCGATCTTGACTACATACATACCTAGGTATGTATCTACCCAGACACCCGACCTAAAACTACTTACATAGTATCTAGGCGTTGTGAAAAATTGGCGTCTTCATTTGTGGCGTCTCAATTTGCAATTTTTTTTTTCCTGCGCGATCTCGACTCGGCTAGGTAGGTATTCAATCTAACCGATTGTACTAGTATTGATGAATATGAGAGTAGTCTACCGGGGAGGACCGGCTTCCTTCACATACGCGCGGCACTAATACGTTCAGAGCTTAGACTTTTGGACTTGGTAAGTTGGCGCTGCATACCTACACTAAGTAGATACTATGTATGCATGTATGTACTTAGTAGATAGGTAGTTATGTAGATACAGGATATGCCTCCATATGTAGGTAGGCAGGGTAGGTTGTTCCTTGTCTGTACTGCCCCGAGAAGGTTACACCCCAAGCTTCGAAACATCGCCAATCCAGTTCGGCTTGGTCACAAAGAGAGAGCATCGTCCGCATATGGTCATCGACACGGGAATTTGTGGACCCCGAACTCATGGGAACGGTCCCGGCCGCCCATTCCAGCAAGCTTCTCGATAACTAATTGGTTAGTTTACTTACACACATACCACACAATTCAGGTGCTCGATTTCCCATTCTTCCTCGGTCTTTCTCTCCGGGAGACGTGCATGATGTTTTTACATTTCCCGTGATATTGGTGCTCATAAAGAATACATAGCTATCAGTAATTACTTACAGTTTACGGACCACATTTACGTTAACTAAGTATTACTACCGACCCTTGCAAGGATGACTCGGATCGTTCATCTCGTTGACTAATTATTTGACCGTGCGATGCGAGATGAATCGAATAGTTAGTTACCTGGTCTAGGTAGGTAGGTATTTATGTTGTTAATTAGCTTACAAGTAAGCATGATTATGGGAATTTGCCCCAAATAGAATACGGACTTACATAGGCATCTCGACCCACATACATACCTGACCTAGACGGCGGAGTCTAATGTCTACTAAACTCTAGAGCCCGAAGATGTGCCGGCAAGGTAACGCTGGGGTTAACACAAATGAATAATACCTACCTACCTATCTACAGTTTACCCATACATACTACGGACACACTAGATACTTACGGAATAGACCATGTCGGTCAGTACTTATACGGAAACGGCAAGCATCAAGGGCTCCTTGTATTTATCAACAGTATTCTGTATTGGTGTTTGCGTGCAGACATTGGAACTTGAATTGTCGGCACCGCACAAGGTGTGGGAAAATTCAATACTATGTAGCTTGGCGAATTGAGTTTCTCGGCCACTGTGTCCTTTAACCGATACCTAGCCCGAATAGTGCAGTCAGCCGAGATATCGGGCAAATTTGTGTGTTTAGAACGCGGGCTTCACGTGTGCAAATACGGTCATGACCACTAACGTAAGTGGGCTAAATTTCTCGGTCGAAACTTGTCACAAACAAACGCCCTCCTTATCTTTCCTTCCTTCCCTCCACATCACCTGTCTTGGCGCAAATTCACCCAGCTCTTCGCGCGTGAAATACCGACCTCTTCACCTCAAAACAACCGCCTCTCTAGGTAAGCTGGACTTTACCTGAGACTTGCTTACATTTTATACACATATGAATCCACGCGATGTTTATTTTCCTCTTTTGTTCTTTTCTTCTTTTCTTCACATCTGTCCACTCTCCTCGGCCTTACCTAAGCAAGGCAGAATGCGACTCGGTAGGTAAACTTGTTGGCGAATAGTACTGCGTAGCGATCCGCCAGTCCGGATTCTTGGGATTTTCCAGTGAACCTCTCCCTCCTCTTACGCGATCCGCAATCTTACAGTGTACCCGAGTCTTATTCAGTGATAGCCCTGTTCTGCGAGGGGGCTTAGGCGGCAAGCCCCCCACTGAGCTTAAGACCTTTTCGGGGTATTGCGGCGATCATGGACACGCCATCGCTGACCGTTTGATGCTACGGCTGTCTATACTACGTATCCTCTGGACACGCGATGGCACTGATATTGTCTTTATGTCCGTTCTTCATGCCAAGTTCGTCGTGTCAACTCTCCGTAGTGCGTGATACCCAAGTACGCTACCTATCTGCCCCGGCACTTGACTTCATGAGCCGACTGTCACTGTCGCTCCCTTTGGAGTCCACTCGGATCTCCTCAAGCCGCTCATACATACGGTAGCAACGTGCAATGCGAATACCTAATACCTAATACATAATACCTGATACCTACTTCACACTAGGATGACAGCCTTTCGGTACCCATGGCGTGGTGGTGGGGCTACGATGTCAACGGCCACCCTCCCCGTCAGCTAATCAGCGACTCCTACTTACTGGGGATGGGGGCCTCTTAGTACCCTGTGCCTTGGCGGGTATACATCGTGGTGACCTTTTCGCGTGCTCCATACTGTACAGCAACATATTCCTCGACGTCTTTTCCAGGTATGTAGTATCCATTCTCCTTGTCTAGTCTACGCTACCTCCCATAGTGTAGATCGACGTAGCATTCAGAGGCACAGAACAGAGACTGAGCTTATCCCTACTAGGGCAGTGATACTTATTACGGTCGCTCATGGGTGCAATAGCTCGAACTACCGCGATCAAACCGACTGCCCTTAAGATTCCACCCCTACCTGTTCCTCCGGTAGACGGCGAGGCTTTGCTTTCTGTCGCCAGACTTATAACATCCCGTCCTGTCCGTCTCTTTACACTGTCGATCTCAGGAGGGCATAACTTCTTTGTTACTTGTTCCGTGTGACACTCCCAATTCCACAGCATCCATCTTGAGCAGCTCATGTGCCCATATAATAATATTCTGGCTCCTTTTATCACCGCCCTTCCTGATCAGCTTTCATATCCGAAGCAGATCATACTCGGCAAGACACTAGTCCACCCAACTACACCCTCACCTACACTCAGTCGCCGGCCACATGGACATGCATGGGCCTGTGTATATGTCGCCCAAATCCGTCCATATTCGAGAGAGTTTTTCCGGCGAGCTATATGCACCTGAAGACAGGCGCTTATCTGCTTCGTCGTCCCCCTGTGCCTACGGATCTCACGACATGGCATCTTACACTTCGGTAAGCATAGACCTATCGGGTGCATAAGGAAGAAAATTACCCAGTGGCTTATGAACGATCTAGATTTCTCCTTACAGCACCTACTCGGTTTCGGCGTATGAATCTTCATTGCCGACGCCTGTTTCCGTGGTAGGCTCACCTCCGATGCTGGAAAGATCTGAAAAGATCATGCCCTCTTACGACCAACATGGAGGGAGCGCTCAACAGCTCACTCCACCGACAACATCGAGGCCTTGGCCGTATACACCTAGTATGACAAGCGCCGCACCGGCTTCCATGACGGTGCCTAGCAGCGCAGCGGGCATGCTAGATACACATTCGATTCACGCATCGTCACACTCTCCGGAGCACCATACGGCAATGGCCGACCCTACGCCGCACTTCCACTGGAGTACTTACGGTGTTTCGGGCGACGATGGGGCAGAAGAACTATCTACATCCCAATCCATGCATCACAGCGTCCAGTCGTCACTCATGATCGAATCACCTCCTTACGGACTATCCCCTAGCCCACACGGTCCACTCGCCCCCTCCCTTCAAGGCGCAATGAATGCGCATCCCACAGAAATGCGACCTCTCATGGGAAGCCACATCCACGACCAGTTCGACAATTTGAGCAACATATCCCTAGAGTATGTTCAAACTTATCCTTCCCGGCGGACCGCGAAAGCTAGGGCAAGTCGTTCTAGCCGATCAGCAAAAAGAGCTCGCACATCACACCATGGCTCTACCAAGAGTACCGCGAATGCTTACGCCAGTGCTCATGCTGTCGATGTGGCAACAGGTGCGCAGGCCGATACCCGAGGTTCGCCTCAGCAGAGCGCACCGAAATACCTTGCTCTTGACGCTAAAGCACCGGAGGACTCTCGGTATCTCGTAGAGGTGCGATGCCGAATGAGCGACGACAAGGGAAAGGGGATGTGGGAACATATCCAACAGGCATACAAGGAGCGCTATGGTCACAAGACCAAGGAGAATCTGCAAATGCAGTTAATCCGCTCTGTCCAGTCATATGCCATTTGGCCTGAAGAAGAGGTGAGTCGACAACCAAGTAGTGAGGCGCGAAGATACAATGATGACACTAACACCATGACAGGACGAGGCTTTGAGGGCTGCCGTGAAAGAGTATGAGCGACGAAGATATCCGGAGATACGAAAGATCATGAAAGAAAAGGGCGGTCGCCGTGTCTGGGACTGGAACGACGGAAGCATAGCCAAACGGCTTGTCCAGATGGGGATCGACGAGATTGATCACCAGGACCCGATCAAGAGAAGCAGACGAAAGCGCAAGAGCACTGTCATCCCAAAGTCTGGCGGCGAGCCTTGGGTGGGATGTGTGAACATCCCATTCAATGAGCCACGAGAGCTAACACGGGAAGAGAACGAATTGCTTTTAGAGGCATACTGCAAGACAGAAGCCGAGTCCTCGGAACAGAGTCGCTCAGATGATACCGCGGAATACCAGTCGGCTCCCACCAGTGGAAGCCTCAGTGAGAAGCAGAGCGCGCGCGTCGCCAAACAAGCCTGCGACCAATACCTAGCCGGTCAAACCGAATCTTTATACAGCGGACAAGGCGCACATGCCCGATACGTGTCTTGATCAGGATGATCATACAACACTTCGACGGCACATGAGCATCAAGATACCAGACGGGCCAGATAAGAAAACACCTTTCCACGACCTCCTTCCTTATTTCTACTAATTTCTTTTGTTGTTTTTCGGCATCGTTTTTGGCAACGGAGAATTTTTATTTTTTATTTTTATTTTGTTTCTCATCTTCTCCTTCTTCTTCTTCTTTCATCACGAGAAGCATTGGCGCATTTCCTTATTAGATTATGGGTTCGCAAGAAATGATTTTATACCCAACGCCTCGTAGGCATCACACGATTCCCGTTCACATCTTATGTTCGCCATCCTCAGGCGGCGTGCATTTACATGTTTGGGCACTTACGAAGCTGAGAATGGTCGCTGTTAGGCTATGGAGTCCGATCATTGTATGAGTTGTATGCATATCTTAATCGGCAGAGAACTTCGAGGCAGGGCTGGGTGTTGGGCTGGCCCACGCTGCTCAACTCAACTCAAACGAATTGATGTAAAGTACCCTATATTAGCTGAAGCGAGAACAATTGAGAAGATCATACCTACCAAAAAAAAATAAAATAAAATAAAATAAAAAATAAAATAAAATAAATAAAAAAGACCTCCCCGATGTTGCTTGTCACTTCGGTATCACGGGATTGAAAAGCTCATCCAAAAAAAATGTAACAGATTCGAGACTCTTGCTTCATTCCCCCGATTTCTCGTCCTGTCTGCATCAAACGCTTATTTATGCCTCTCATCTTCAAGTAGTTCGAGGGGCCGACAGTACCCGAACGCATCATTGTGGCGACCGAGAAAGAAGAAAAAAAGAAAAAGAAAAAGGCTTTCTACGGACGAGACTCGGCGTCCACGGGACCGTTCTCCGGCCCCCAAATCATGACGTACCGAACGTGTAACTTTCCCCCACCACTCGGGTTACGCCGAAGCACGTGTCGTGTATTACATAATACGCACATGGGTGATACTAACTAACTAGACTAATTGGTAACATTTTCCAGAAAGCCCTTTCCTTTCCCTTCCTCTTCCTTTTCTTCAATTCACGATCCCTTTTTTCAGTCAACATAAATAAGACTTATTTTGAATTCAAAATCAAGTAGTTATGTAGGACTTTTGTTCCCTTTCAATTTTACCGCTTGTTTCGCATCCAAAGTCTCCTCCTTACGCGCCACTCCGGGGGTGGGGGGAAGGGGTCCGGGGTTTCAAGAAGAATTCGCCTTTTCTTTTTACTAGATACTCTACGCTGACCTAATCATAACCGATACGAAAAAAAAAGCATCGTGGTTCGATTGATTGGAGGGGAGGGGGAAACAAGAAAGCCCAGCTGCCAAACCGGAAAAAAAAAATTAAATAAAAAGAAATAAAAAGAAAATAAATCATATAATTAACAGCATTCCATGGGCTTTCATCCATGGTTTCAGAGACAGATGCAAGCCAGGCCGGCCCTACGCCCCCGTCTACGGGGGCTTTGAGGATGCATTCCATGAGCTGAGCTTGTGCTTATCACTGATCTCCTGCCGGCTCCTTTGTTTTGTTTTTGTTTTTGTTGTTTTCCTCATTCTACTGGCTCTTGTACCTTCTGTGATTATCTGCATAGTGTGAGAGCTACTGGTATGTTCTCCCTAGGCTAACGTGCGTCTATATATAGAGCCCGAAATTGTATACAATTATTATACGAAAGTATGATTGATTCCTGCTCATACTATGTTCCTTTCTTAAAAGGAGTGTCTTTTATTTGTAATGCAATGGACATGTCTTCAAAGGCGGTGAAGAGAGTGTCAAGAGAAGGCAAGAGATTGCGGTTTTAAAGTTCCTGAACTAATTTCCTATAACTGAGTCTTGCGTAATATTGTGATGAGCAGAAAAGGTAGGATGAGATGACGTGAATAATGAAGATCTCGAGATCTCAGACGGATCGGATCAGCTTACACTTAAGTCTTACTATGTAGATGAGCTGCTCCGTTCGGACGTTGAACGTCCTACCTCCTAGGAGCTTGAGAGTGTAATGAAAGAATGGCAGTGTATGCAATTCTTAGAATTGGTCTCCGATGGAGTTCCTACTAGTGAATTCCTGCTTGGACATAAGGGCTAAGAAGAATATTAAGCTCATATCGTAATCGGTAGCTCCCTCTGCCAGCTGCGCCGCTGTGTATGGTCCCTGCGACGTGTATCGAGGATCAAACCGAGGTTAAAGGCCCGGCATATGGCGACTTTTGCATGTCAGGCCGAGCTCGCAGCTTTCCCGTGATCGTCGTGTTGGGCCTTTTGAAGTCGACCGGGAAAGACTAACACCATGCGATAGCCATCCAATCGCCCTCTTCTCGACAGAGAATGATTGATTCTGAGAAGTGTCTTTTGCCACTAGATTTCCCGAGCACTCCCTGACCCATCCGACAGGAGTACCGAGAACATCATATACAGTGTCTCCAACACCCTGAAGTCGGTGTTTGCTTGGTAAGTCCTGGGCACGCGCACACAACGCAGAGTGGTCTTGGGTCATTATTCATAGCAGGAACTGCTTACACCAGATATCAGCTGGATACCGACGTTCGACGCCCGCAATCTCATCACGAATGTCTACACTAGGAACAGGTGAACAGCAGTGGATGAGTGTTATCCCAAACCTACACCACCGCCGTTGGATGCAAACGTAACGTGACTGTAGCACTACGACCTGTCTACAGCCAGGGTAGGGGAGACGATGTTGGATAAGCCTAACCGGTGATATTCTATACCGTCTCCGTAGAGATACGGAAGCTGGAGCAGACGCGGCAGTTCTCTGACGATATTTCGAAAGAACGCGAAAGCTCGTCACGGCATACTACAACGCTGACCAGGGAGGGGAGAACCGCGTGGATTTAAAATTAGATGGCTACTTCTCTGCTCATGAGGAAAATGTCATCGTGAGTGTTTTTTTTTTTTTAACCGCAGAACCGTTGGCTCTTGGATCGTGAGATGTATCTGAATCTGGATATGGCAGTGGTATGTAAGGATATGCTTCCTAAGCTCATAAACTCCACAAACACCGACCGTGTTTAGACGGTAGACGTGAGGCCGGAATTCCGAGCATTATCCGATCTAGGTGTTATGTCGCGAGCTCGTGTCGCCACGGTAATTCGCTAACTTGTTAGAAGTCCTCGACGGAAGCAGTTTTGACAGGTTTGTCTCTCCATTTCATTTCATTCCAAGGACGTAGATGATTCTTCTCTCTTTGGAGGCTGTAACCAGCTGCTGCTCACCACCGCACTTCAACCATCTAAACGTTCCTTTGAGAACGTCACCGACAACAAGGCTAGGTACTAGGGGATGTATTGAAGTCTGTCAGCCCAGCGATAAATCACCATTAAGAGCGTGGCCTGAAAAGTCCTTGGGGCGGTCCAACGGCCAAACTTCTGAATGCCTTCTAAGCTGATTCCAGATGGCTCGTCATAGGGCTACGCCTGACGCCTGACGCCCCCAAAGTGCCGGCATCCCGCCACGCTATCATGGTATAATAGAGACTAGACGAGCCAACTCGTGGCTGAGCGCGAGCGTAACTAAGTAGGCAGAGTGATCGCGTACACGAACTACACTACGTTACATTCAACTAAAACAAAACAACTTTCCTGGACAGCAACAGCAACAGCAACAGGAACCAGGGCTCTGTCTCAACAAACCCTGGATCACTTAGTCTAGCAAACCGTTTTTGACCGGGAAACAAACGAAAACTAGAAAATTGGGTTTCACTTAAAGCGACAAAAAGAGCGTAAGCGAGAGGACCGACCACCGGCTCTTTGGGTATCAAGGTATAATGTACAAGTTAAAAGGTGAAGTTTTTTTGTAAACTCGAGAGATTCTCACAATGCCCACGAGGCAATACCAAGTACGAAGGGGGTTCCCTTTATGAAGCCTTGGGACTTTTCTTTTTTTTTTTTTTTTTTTTTTTTTTTTTTTTTTGGCGCTGACAAGGTTGCGGATATGGTGTGCGATTCTGGATACAATTCCGGAACCCCGAGCCCCTCTATTCCCAGACTTTTTGGGAAAATAGGCATGATTAGGTTGCTCATGAGTATTAGATATCTATCTCCGGCCTGGCACATAGATTGGACTTTGGCCATGGTTGGAATGGAAACTCTGTAACGTTGTCGATCACTACCTATTACCTGGTATGTATGTATGTATGTATATATACGTACTGCGTGACAGAATCTAGAGACGGCACTGAGATCCGCTCACGGAGGTTACGGGCTCAGGTTTCTGAGTCGGAAAGGGCTTCCATGGGCGGATTCCGTAGAGGAAGCAGTATAGGGCCTAACTAGGTGATACTAGAAGCCGATAATCCCGCTATAGACTCGCCGGGTGCCTGTTTCCCGTCCGGCAGATATGACCGCCGTCATTACGCCGGGCGAGTGTCCCGAATTCCACCTAATGAAGCCCATGGTCTTCCTGGTCTCGCACCGACTACTACCTATATCCAGTTGAGCGAATATGTAGGCCCAAGGTAGGACCTGAGTAAAGAAGCAGGTCATTGTTGCAAGACTGACAAGTCAGGATGTATTTTCGTGGCGGCTCCGCTGATTTACGGGGAACTCTGGTATGTGGTAGGCCCAAAGAATATCATCGTGCCGAAGCGCTTCGGGATACATAATGAAACTCTAGCTCTAGCTCACACTACCTACCTACTAGGTTAGCTAGCTACGGATCTGCCTTGCTAGAATAAACGACGACGGAGCCGGTCCGCGGATGGGTGAAAAGAAATAATCAGTGTAGTATAAGGTCGCCGACTAGAAGTAGGTCTCATGCCGACACCCCGCACAACTACATAAGAGGGTAATTAGTCTTGAGTGAGGTGGCCAAGAAGTCCCAAGTAGACTCTGGCGTAGGGAAGATACATACTTATCTAGGTTCCTATGTATTTGATAGGTAATCGATGGGGCTTCATCCTGCACTGGCACTACTACGGCCTTTAAGACATCGATCTAAGTTTGTTCTGGACCGTCATGCATGCCGGGTTCCTTTTCAACAGCCCATGATCCTAGCGGCCATAACTGCGCTACCATTGCACATGGAGTCGGATGGGCAAAATGCCATTGGGTACGGATGGGACCTACTACGCAGTAGGGACATTGCCTAGTGTACGTAGTAAAACTTGTCGTCGGTGGACTGACTACCTAAGTACTGTTAGATGATGCTGTTTAATGCAATGTCGGGCTACCAAGCCACCGCCATGGCGCTTGTCTGATGGACGTCGCCGACGCGAAGTTCCATCACATCGAGACCTATTTAGATACATAGTAATGAAGGGCACTTGTACTTCAAACACAACGTAGGGCAGCAATTGAATCACCAAGCGTGGTGATGTGCTGTATTCACCTACCTAAGTTTTATAACCAAGAATCAATAGCGACGTGGGGACGGACGACGGGCGACGGGGCGACGGGGGCAAGGTCGATTTGGGATTGGATACGGTACGATTTGCTTGTGCATCGGCTGCGATTGTGGCGTCGTATGAACCGTCCAGCTGGGACTGGGAGCGCGGTTAAAACGTAATATGCGTTTCTACCTATTGTGTCTTCTTCGCTCGAGTGGGCTGCTTCGGGAAGGTGATGAAGAAACGGCATTATAACCGAGTTCCTCTTTCTAGGTCAAGTATCATTCGAAGGAAACTGTAAGTCTGTCACATAATCACATAATTAGCCAACATCTACTTAGTACGTAGTAAGTAGAGGAACCTGGCGCGGGTTTGTTATCAACACGCCTGGTGTCAAGACTCAAGACAAGTAGATGTGTATCTACTATGTACAGACGCTCAAGTAGGGTGCCGACTTAGTGTACGAGGTCGCGTGCTAGGAATCCCCACATCGTTGGCGCCAAAACGCCGGCCGAGTCTGAAATATCTTCAAGCGAACTGAACCGTTTTGCTGTCACCTATGGCAATTCAACAGTTCAAGACCTTGAGAATAACATCAGACACAGACGAGTAATAATAGGGCAGCCCTGCGGACGAGATAGTCCTCGTACATTACCCTCTAGGTTAGGCAGACGCTCTTCACCACCAGTACGAGTATACCACCTATTTCCGCAGATGGTGTGGCTCCAGACATACACCACTACTCTTCACACTTCCGGCTATGTTATGGTCGGCTTGGATGGAAAACTTGGCCGGAGACCCGCCGTCTTGCAAGTTCGACCGGATATGGCTTACCTTGAGCTTGACGGCCAGTGCATGAGGTGGTATTATTCACTCCCAGCATCACTTCCGACGTAAAAACTTCAAGGATTTTTGTACCACACGTATGGAAATGTCCTCAAGACTTCAAGCCGATCATCCCCCTTTGATGCCTTTGACTCGCTCACTTATGTTGGTCGTTTTCTTCGCATTTGCAGCGTTGCATGGCATCGGCGCGATATAGCAGAGACAGGCACAGCCATGTCACCTGTCGCTCACAGTCATTTGACTTCAGGATGTCCTTTCATGTCTCCATACCAGCGTTCCCGATAGAATGGCACCTACACGGGAGGGTTGCAATGTTGTGGTGTAATAACCGACGGCGAAAGGTGGGTAGCAGCGCACCTACGCGTACACTACAACTCGGGACCGTACGCGATGAAAAGCTTCCCAGGGTAATTGACGGATGCGTCGGCTCGACCTGGTTGTCGGGGGGAGGCGAAATCCACGATACAAGGGGAGGAGAACATCACGCTTTCAAGGGCCGCATAGCCGGTAAACATGGAAGCTCTTTTCTCCGTTTGAAATGTGACTAGGTATATTTGCACCCGTAAAATTCCACCCTCAGGTTCACAAGGGGTTTCCCTTGTCGTAAATTCGGTGTACCGAGATGATGCCCTTAGGTATCGCCGACCAGTGTGTAGGTTGTTTTCCAAGGTTGTTTTCTGTGCCCCGTCCGAACTCCGGGCGGCTGCCCTTCCATGTCGCTAATAAATAATGCATATTAGAAGAATATCTCGCCTGCTATGAAGATATGCCATATATTACGTACTCTACCTAGGTGGTGGTGCGAAATCTAGGTAGTCTAGATCAGATTTCGCGCCTTCCCGTCGTGGTGAGCCATAAGCTATACTGCTCCTTTTGATCAAGTGTCTGCACTCATTTACATATTAATGTTCCGTAGCGTAGCCCCAATAGGTAAGAATCTACAATTCTGCACGTGTCCTTTAGACTTTCTGGAACGCGACAAGTAACTCGGCAGGAACCGCCTATCACTGGGTCACCAATCTAATAAGACAGTCTGTTAGTGTATGATGCCATGTCTACTTCGCTAGACCTCATCCCTCAACTCGACAATCGCGCTACCAACGGCTCCCTTGTTCTCAGCCTCAACTTCAAGATCCAGGAAGCAACGGCGCGCCAAACTCCATCCACTCATTCTGCCCCGCCCTAACACTGGCCTTGGTCTTTTCATTTTGCCTGGTACTGTTTGCTCTAGTGTATTTACACAAATACACTTGGTACCGGGAATCGGTGAGCGCTGTGCCTTCGCCGAGTCCTCCCGCCCGCTGATCGCTGTTTGCCGCCCACACATGCATTCGTTTGCATTCCATTGCCGGTAATGCCCTTGCCTGGCTCGACCGGCTGCAACTTGGCCTCGTCAAATCCACTCGGAACAACATGCCGCCTTGGTGGCCTGGTCGCTCTCCTGCTGCCACTGCTGCTATGGCTGAACCCCGTCTTGGCGATGCCGCCCAGCCGCAGTGCCCAGCTGCGTGCGGAGACTGTCGGCATGTTTTATCACGGGTTTGATAACTATATGAAGATAGCCTTCCCCGAAGACGAGGTATGCTTTGCTTTGGTACGATCTCTAGTAGAGTCAACCGGCCCATACTTACATTATTGTGTAAACCATAGTTGCGCCCTATCTCTTGCACGCCCTTGACTCGCGATCCCGTCAACCCTAGAAATGTTGAGCTCAACGACGTACTCGGGAACTACTCCCTGACATTGATCGATAGTCTTTCGACGCTAGCGATTCTGGCCTCCGCTCCGCCCGACGCTGCGAACACCGGTCCAAAGGCGCTTTCCGATTTCCAGGACGGCGTGGCCGCGCTCGTAGTGCAATATGGCGATGGACGGCCAGGGCCGTCGGGTCTCGGAGCCCGGGCGCGAGGCTTCGACGTAGATAGCAAGGTGCAGGTGTTTGAGACCGTGATTCGAGGTGTCGGGGGATTATTGAGTGCGCATTTGTTTGCCGTTGGCGAACTTCCAATCAACGGGTATGACCCTCAAAAAAGCGGCGTAGATATTGAACAGTACCCGATCGCGTGGCCAAATGGGTTCAAATACGACGGTCAGCTACTCAGGCTCGCACTCGACCTAGCACAACGCTTGCTGCCAGCGTTCTATACGCCCACGGGCATGCCGTATCCTCGGGTCAACTTGCGCCACGGCATTCCGTTCTATGTGAATTCCCCATTACACAAAAGCGCCAGTTCGCAATCTGACAAAACTCAACCATCCCGTGAAATCACAGAGACATGCAGTGCTGGTGCTGGCAGTCTCGTTATCGAGTTCACCGTGTTGAGTCGTCTGACCGATGATCCCCGATTCGAGCAAGTTGCAAAACGTGCCTTTTGGGCTGTCTGGTCACGGAGAAGCGATATCGGCTTGCTCGGCGCCGGCGTCGATGCCGAGGAGGGCAACTGGATTGGCGGCTTCTCCGGTATAGGCGCTGGAATCGACAGCTTCTATGAATATGCACTCAAAACGCATATTTTGTTGTCTGGTCACGAACTGCCAAATCAAACAATTCCTCATCATAACGCTCGCGAAGATTGGCTTGACCCAAATCGTCTCTACACGCCACTTTCCGACAAAGATAACTCGCCTGACGCGTTTCTTGAAGCCTGGCATCACGGCCATGCTGCCATCAAACGTCATCTTTACTCTGATATACACCACCCCCATTATATCAATGCGCATCTCTCTACGGGTTCCCCCCATACCTTCTGGATTGATAGCTTAGGAGCTTATTATTCCGGGCTCCTCACGCTCGCAGGAGAGCTGGAGGAGGCCATTGAAACACATCTGCTCTATACGGCCCTATGGACTCGCTACTCTGCTCTTCCGGAACGCTGGTCAGTTCGTGACGGTAATGTCGAAGGCGGTCTGGGTTGGTGGCCCGGTCGGCCGGAATTCATTGAGTCTACTTATCATCTTTACCGGGCCACCCGAGACCCATGGTACTTGTATGCGGGTGAGATGGTCTTGAAAGATATAACTCGCCGGTGCTGGACAGCATGTGGCTGGTCTGGTCTTCAGGATGTTCGCACTGGCGAGAAAAGTGATCGTATGGAGAGCTTCTTCTTGGGAGAAACGGCCAAATATCTATATCTCCTATTTGATGCCGATCATCCTCTCAACAAACTAGATGCCTCGTATGTGTTCACCACCGAAGGCCACCCTCTGATTATTCCGCGCAAGGACGCCCCGCGACAACCTAAAAAACCGCGAAGTGAGAAGTCTCTTCAACCTTATTTCGATGAGGGTTTTACCAATACATGCCCCGCGCCCCCGCCCCTCCCTCCATTGTCTGGCTCGGCTACCGCTGCACGAACGGACCTCTACAATGCTGCGACATTGATTCGACTTCAGCATGTTCCAAATTTTCACAGCGTGATGAATGTTAAGTCCGAACAGGGTCAATCGGATACAGGAAATCAACAATTCGTCAAAGTTTCTAACCATACACACTTCCCTTGGACTCTCCCCCAGTCAATGATACCAGTCGATGGAGTCTGTATTGCTTCAAAGCAGCGACACACTAGCGTCATCGAATTTCCTTCCACCGCCCAGCAGTCCGTAGGTAGTGCCTTGAACCGTATGTTCGGCACTACCAATTTGATTCGAATGGGTAGCGAAGGTATCGTTCTCAATAGCCTGTCGGGCCTCAAACTGGGCATGATCATGGAAGAACCGCCAAGCGTACCCGAACGAGGATGGCGGGTGTACAGTATAGGCAATTTCCTCCTTGGCCGAGATGAAAAGGTTTTCGTCGCCCGCGATATCCTCTCGGATATTTCAGACCCCCTATTTCATCGCGTCCGTGATACGGTAATTGTAGATATCATGATACAAATCGAATCTCCAAAGCCGACACCAGAGCAAAACTCCAGCTCTGCAGATACCCAATCGCCGTCCGATGAAAAGAGTACTCACGAAATGGTGGATTCGGATCCAGGAGCGGCGAGCCTTTTTAATTCTTTACTACAACAAATTACATCCGCGTTGCGAGAACCGGTGGCGACATTTGGTCCTGAACCCAAACCGAAGCTCAACTTCGAGTACAGGTACATACCGGCAATCACGCCCGTGGGTGCAGGGGTAGCCCCTTTACCAGACGTTCCCGAGGCCCCAAACCCGAGTATAAAGTCCAATATCGAGATGCTTTCATGGGAAGACATCTACTTCGCCGATCAGTCCTGTGAAGGTAGACTCCCTGGACAAGCCGCGAAACAACATCAGATTATCGTCATGCGTCGGGGCGGCTGTTCTTTTTCCGACAAGCTAGCGACGATCCCTTCTTTCGCCCCTCGGCGCGATGCGCTTCAGCTCGTTGTCATAGTATCAGACGATGAGCAGCGGCCCGACGGGGGCGCAGAAGGCGTCTGGGGTCTGAACCTGATTCGTCCATTACTGGACGAGGAACAACGGACACCGGGAGGAGTCACGCGGCACCATCCTATCGCCATGTTGATGGTGGGAGGTGGAGACACGACTTATGAGATACTCAAGACGGCGAGAAGTGTAGGATTGAGGCGGAGATACCATGTTGAGAGTCAAGGGTTGACGATTAACAACCTGGTTGTACTTTGAGGACTTTATGTGCGGAGATACCATGCATAGCATCAAGTGGCGTTTCAATTGTGGTTTGGTTAATTTTTTCTGTCTTGCATTTTGAAGAAGTCCCATGATGATTGAACGGGCGGACGTAGTACGTATAGCATTGCATGGTATATAATATATACATGTGTATTTATGGAATGAAATGCTTGCTCACGTTTAACGCTGGATCTCTGGCTGATGTAATGAAATTCTCTGCTGCTATCCCTTTGTGTTTGTTTTTTTTTTGGACACCATGCGGCCTAGATGGCAGACGACTACGGGATATGAGCGGTGGAGCGATAGACAAGGTATTTAACCGTCCGTCCCTTTGGGTTTGCCTGGATGCTCTGTTCTGTATCTGTGTCATAAGTATCTCGATAGTACGAGATAAATAGAAGGGGTAGGTCTGAATAGGCAGACGGAGTGAAAACAACTTTCATCGTCGAGTGCGGACGTAGGATAGCGGTCTGGATATCGCGAATTTGCATACGGACTTTCACACACACACACAGAGAGAGAGAGAGAGGTGATCACAAGTAATAGATTCCCGAAGACGGAAGGGTGAGCTGAACGAATTAGGGATGGGGAAAAGAAAAAACCTTGAATTTGAGATCAATTCATAGCACGAAAGGGGGCGGGGGAGGTTATTTTTGCCTGCCTCACCTACATGCAACGCACATAATCCACTTCCACTCGTAAAAAGTCAATGCAGGAAAAGCTACGAGGGGGGAAAAAACAAACAAAGCCGAATGTGAAAAAAAAGAACGCCATACTGAAGCTATGAATTATCCACGAAGAAGGCAAGTCGGGATAAGAGAAAATTCAAAGCATCGGATTCCATCTATCGCGTAACCGTCATCAGTTCATTCATTCATTCATGAAATGCGGCAATGGGAAAACTCTCTCCTCTTTCCCTTTTTCTGTTTTTGAAAACCAGAGTCTATTCTCGTCAGTTACTTTTCTTTTCCCCTCCTGCGTGACTCGAAATTCGAATCCTTGTGGTTCACCGGACGCGAAGTGTTTTTTTTTCTGGGGGCCCGCCCTGTTGAAGAGGAAAAATTCAGGAAATAAAGAAGAGTAAAAACCCGTTCATAAACGTTGCCTCATTCGACCGACATGTCTGATTCCGCTTCGACTTCGGGTCCCACTTCGGCCTCTGAATCTTGAGACGTGTCTTCGTTGTCATAGTCGTACCACAATCGCGGGACAAACAACCTATACGGGACGGTTATGCCCGCCGGGTCCTTGGGATTAACCTCAACATTGAAGCAGATATCCAGCCCGCCCTCGACGTTGACCGCAAAGTGCTCGAGGCCGTGTTTCTGGACCTTCTTGATGTCGAGGTCCGTGGGCGTGCGGTGGAAGGGCCGGTTCAGATTCGGCAGCGAGGGCCCGCCATCGCTACCTCCTTGTATGTATCCATGCTGGAGATTCTTTCCGCCCGGTGCGGGCTGTGTGAATGCGCGACGAGGCGGGTGGGCCGTAAATTGCGCCTCGTCGCCAATCTCGTATTCTGTGTCGCCACCGCCGCGGAGCCCGGGAGCATAGCTGCCAGAGTGCGATCCCTGCGGCGTGGGTGCGGTGAATACATGTTCATCGCTGTCATCGCCCCAAGAGCCGTTGATGCCGCCGTCGTCTGGATTACGCTTCTTGTTATCCCGGCGAAAGGGGTTGCGGGGGCGTGCGCCAAGGGACAGAGTACGCATTAGTCCGCTCGATGACGGCCTTCCTAGCTCGTCCGAGCCCGAGCCTCGTCGAGAAAAGGCGCGCATTAGTCCTCCAGAAACAGGGGGGCGTGAGCGGTTGGTTGGCTCTTTGGGTATATCGGGCTGGGGCAATGGATCGCGATCTTTAGATAATGAGAATCGACGGAACAGACCGCCCCGGCTTCCAGGCGGTGTAATCTCTGGTGTGTGTTCAAAGTTTTCCTCCTGCGGTGGGGGCGTCGACGGTGGCGTATTCCCTGGCACGTATTCCCTGATAGAACACCAGTTCCGATGAGGCAACATGTGTTTGTTGTTACGCGGCTTAGCGTCGACGCCGTGTGCAAATAACGGAACCATGCTCTCTTCAGTATCCTTGTCAAAATGATGGATTTTGTTACGCTTGTTCAGTACGTCGGCCATGAGGTCTGTGGGCGGTGTATTGGCAATTGCGGATGAAATGATATTCGGCATGTAGCGGAAATCCTTATGTTTTGGGATACGGAGTTTGGGATTTGAGTAGAATTGACCGACTGCCGCCAGGTGAACATCGCCGCTGAGTATCGTCACGCGGAGGCACTTGTCTACGGCAAGATCCTGGAGATCTTCGATGACTATTTTCCGCTCTTTTTTGTGATTTTTCGCAGTCCAATGGTCATCCAAATCATCAAGGATTTCGACGCCTCCGTCAAAATTATTGACGAAGTTACCTAGCATGCCAGCTTTCCCCATAGCCTTGACAGGATCCATGAGTTTTGAGGTTAAGCTAGTCGAGGAAAATCAGTACTGGTTCTCGCATGGATCATTAACAACACTCACATGTTTTCCAGCCACACAAGCCGTGGATATGCAATCGGAACCCCGAGCAATACGAGCAGATGATGAGTTCTACCCTTTTCAATTGACTCATAGCAGCGATCAATCAGTTTCCCCCAAGTCTTTGAATTCACAACTTCATCTCTTGTCCGCTCTGTCCGAGTATCAACAGCGAGAAGAGCAACTCTCTTGCCCAGAGAAACAAACAAGCTGCGGTTTGGCTGATGAATGTATGGCCCGGGCTTATCCCCTATGCACCAGCTTGGTTCCGACTTCTCGGTTTCGTCGGGAACACTCTGGTGCTGGAAAAGTAGATAATACTTGAACGCCACGTTGCCCAGACCTGAGAATACCGGCGACTTCATGAAATGGTGAGGATAAGAGCCAAATCCGTCTATAATGTCATGATCGTCATACATGTTGACCATGGGGATTTGGGAATTGGCAAGGCCGAAGAGACCTTGTGAGAACCACACCATATACCGTTCAAAATAGAACGTCTCTAACTCATCTTGCATCGCGGCTGTGAAAGGAGCAGTACTTTTGTGGACTGGATTCTTAATCTCAAGCCATTCACGGAAAAGCTTGCCCTTGTTGGCCACGGTATCATTGTACACTTGATCTCCGCCACCAATCATAACATGGAACGGTCGTGTTTGATGGTTGTTTAAGACATCACGCCACATAGGGTCAGGGCCACTGAAATCATTCGGGTTCACGCTGCGACTGAAGCCGTTGCAACTGTGGAACATGACGTTCATCGACTCTCCACGGGCTGGAACCCAGAAGCCGGTAGCAGGTCCCTGATTGATGCGGTATGCTATTCGTTGTTGTTCGTCAGACAGTTCAACCGCGATGTTGAATCTCCAGAATGTGTGGCCTCGCTCCGCGTGAAGTCGAATCCCACGTACGTCTTTGTATTTTCCAAGCTTCTCCCCATCCACCTCAATTCTCTCTTTACGACTAGTAAAAGAGCTTGGTGGGTCAAATGCATTGGTGTCATAGTCAGATAAGGTCCTGGTAATTTCAAACAGGCCATCGTCTGGCTCTGTCATCGACAGATCTTTTGCTTCCTCTAGGTGATCAACTGGTCGGACGTACAAAGTTTCTCCATAGCGGCCTATCTTCGGAATGCCCATGATCGGATCAACATACTCTGGTGGAAGTGGCTGGCCACCTGAGAGTTCTGCTGGTGGTGGTGGCAAGAGTTCAATTGGCTGTACAAAGAGTCTGAGGGTGGGCGCGATGTCATAAGAAGAGTCGGAGTCTTGAGTAACTATCATGACGGAACCTCGCCAAATCTCTCTCTCCAGCACGGGATCGTCCTCAGTCAATGTTTCTATTGGCTCATAATCAATGCCACAGTACCGTAACAGCGGCCCGCACTTGAGGTACAGGCGTGGACTAAATGCCGTACGGGCCTGACTGGTATCGTTTCCGCTGCCAAAGGAACCTTTGGGCCGCTGCGCAGAGAGGCTGGGCCGACGTTTACTATGTTCATCCCACCAAGTCGAACTCTTGACTTGCGATTGACTGTGGCCCTCGCCAAGATCCAGCATGGACATTGGCAAGATTCCGACCTGGCCTCGTTTCCATTCATCCAAATATTTGGGTGCTCGATATGTGGTTTGTCCAGACTTCAATCCGTCATGATGATGATGTTCTCTCAGCCGATGCCGGTGATGGACAGCCTCTGGCATTGTGTCATCGTCAGTCCCTGTTTCGTGTTGCCAGTCTTGGAACTTTACGGATTTTGTGCCTCGATCGCTAGCCTGCGTGCCTTGTGATAATCCTTTGTTAGAGACAACCGACTGACTCATCGAGTCTACCCGAATACTTTTGATGGGAGCAGGAATCGTATCTCTACGGTTCGAAGATGCATCTTGGCTGTTATTTTGTGTGTATTGACCACTAGGAACAGCCGTGTTATGATTCGTATTTGGTAGAGAAGCTCGCCGATCAATTTTCATCGAATTGGATCGTGCGATTGTATTAGATCGCCCAAAGCCCATTGCGGCTGCTAGCCCTCTTATTCGACTTGGCCGTTCTTCTTCAACCCGTTCGCCTTCAAAGGTCTTGCCCCTAGCCGGTGGTCTAGGGGTGTCTTCCATTGGCAGCGAAAAATTCTTTGACGTTTTGCCTGTCGGCCGCATCGTGGCATAATTTACGTCGTGATAAGGAGGTCGGGTCCCCTCAAGTGTACCTGCATCAGCGGAATTGAATCTATCGTAGGTAACAGACCTTTCCATCGCCCCTTCATCCGCCTCCCTTTGTGCATTATACAATAGATAGCTGGGCGGGTTTTTCTTTAATTTGTTACTTCCAGTTCGCACAAGAGCAAAACCTGCACTGGGTTTGGAGGTTTGCCGAATGTGAGACGGACCGTCGTCGAACTCTTGTGAGGCGCCACATTCTTGTGTGGCAGTTCGTTCACGAAAACTCAGGTTTCTTTGAGGCGCGTTACTGTTTGTGGCTGAGATACTGGGGCGTCTAGGTGCTGGCACCTGGGATCTTGAAGGTTGCTCTGAAAATCCATGCTGCTGCCACACGGCTGGCGAATATTGGGACGGTATACCATGAGTAGTGGCTGCTGATGGCACGGCCTGAGCTGGCTGTGCTATGACTGCACGGCGACTCCGCTCCTCATCTGCTACTTGGCTCTTGTCTTTCGATCGCATATACTGGCCACTCGGAGGATCTGGGAGCGGTCTCACAGACTCGCCGAGCTTGGCGGCCCTCTCTCGCGCGCGTTTCTCTGCGGCTTCCACACGAGCACGCTTCTCCTCCTTCGTTATGCCATCCAGTGTGAGCTCAAGCTTTTGTAGGGGTGAGCGGTCGGCAGCCCACGCCCGTTGCTCTGGTTCTGGGGCTAAGAATTCCCGGTGACTCTGAGGAGCAGCGCTAAGTCTATCCGGTTGGTAATTTGGCAGTGGACGACGGATAGAGCCCGATCTAACCAATTCTCTTTCCAGGAATTCGGGCGATACCATACTATCGTCGAGGTCTTGACGGGCCTGGTTCGTCGTCGGCTGTGTCAACTTTCTTTCTTCAAGACTCTCACCATCTTCGTAAAACGGTTCAGGCGTCATGTTAGTCGATCCCCAATATTCTGGCCTATGCGACGCACGAGTCGCTCCAGGTTGACCAGCAGCGCCGTATAAGTAAGAGGAACTATCGTTCCCATAAAAATGCTTATGATTGACCGACAGCACCCCGGGCAAGGGAGACGGTACCGGTGGGAGTGAAACGTTTGCAGATTCATAAGCTTTCTCGTCCCGGTTTTGGACCCTCTGTGTTGGGCGCCTATCTAAGTGATCACCCTGTGTTTGAGATGATGATCGCGGGGGAGGAATTGGAGCCCGTCCGAACGCATGGGCTGTGGTCGGTGAAGTAAGCGGCGAATAGGCCGGTTCGGTAGGAACGACAGCAGCATTTGTCTGCGCAAAAGCGCGAGTGGGGTTGTGACGCGGTTGAGACAAGCTACCATCTGACTGGTCATAGCTATCTTCTGGCAATCGACGAGCTTTAGTAGGCGGCGGCAACTGGCCCCAGTAGGGGGTGGACATCTTGGGCGCAAGGAGTGGCACTCGACAGGTCGTAACTAGGTTTGTAAGTGAGGCCGGCGGAAGGATAGATCAGGCAAAAGATGAACAGACTTTGCTGCTTTGGGCCTTTGGGCGCTTGAGGGGATCATGAATGAGCCAATGCCACGCAGGCAAATGCGACGCAGCTGTACCTAGATAGGCATAAGTCTCCTGTAGGCGATGGATAGCTGCAGAAGGTATAGAAAAAACGAGGCGAAATGCGGTGGCAGGATGTGCGCGGGTGTAGGTAGTGGTGGGCGATGGCGGTTGGTAAGGTAACTTACCTATGTAGATAAGAGCTCCTAAAGAATCTAGGGCAGGTAGCTGAGCTTGGTGAAGATTGGCGACTCTTCACAGCGCCTCAGCTGGCAGCCCGCCGCCTACTTGCCTTCCCTGGGCCTCTAGCACAAGGCCTACGCATACTCTCTTAGGCACATTACCGGTAAGGCGTTGCACAGCTAGCTGTAAGGAGCGCTGTAAATGCACGGCCTGAGTGGTTGGGCCCCGGCGGCTGGGGAACGGGCCTCTTTTCTTGGCGGTTGATGGAATTCGCACAAGGGTGTCGTGAGGTTTTTAAGGACCGAGCTTCTTTCGAATTGCAGGTAGGTACAATGTATAGACTGTGCCCCATGTTCCCTTATATGTATAGAAAATACTTTTGTCCGATAGCAGACGACGCGTGCCATTTTGCACACAATAAAGACGACGTAAGACTGGACTCGGGAACAGGAAATTCTAGTGTAGTCTGCGAAGCATTCCGCCGTAGCACGGCCCAAGCCGGGATGTCTCATCCGGATGACCAGGAATAGGGCACTTGGCAGGGCATTGATTGACACGAGGTGTCCCGTAGTTGTACCTATCTGCCATCCCGTCTGGTAGCATAAGTAGGGTAGGTATCTAAGTAGGTAGGTAGATCAAACACCAGCCGTGAGAGTGGGTGGAAACAATGCTAGATAAGCTCGCGGACCGGCATGCTACATACGGGTCAACGATCAACTCTCGAATGACTTGAGAAGTAGCGGTCAGGTCTTTTTTATTCCGGACATGGCATCAATGCCGAAGAAGCTAAGTATTTGCTGCTTTGTCGACGGTTTCATGAAGGTACATAATTGAGTTGTGGATCATCTCCGGCGATTTACACAGGATCCCCCTCTCTCCGCTAAAGTCCGTGCTTGTGCTCGCTATCTAGATACCAGATAGTTACAGGTGGCTGGGAAGTGGCTGGGGCGACCGGTTTGTGGTTCGCATAAGTGGCTTGAAAGCGGAGCTGTACACTACACTAACGTAGTACAGATTACCACTCCTAAGTATATTTTAACTTCGGAGTCCGGACTGGGGTTTCTTTCGAGAAAAGAAACGCCGGGCTTCAAGTTAGCCATTCTACGGACTACATGGTCAGATTAATATGACTACTTAGCGCAAGGCATTTCTACCTATGCACCTACTCGGTCACTCCCTTGTTGTCTTTTACAGACTGCACAATCGAAAGGTCGGAAGTCGATTCCACGTAGCAGGTTAAGGTGGGTAGATACCTACTAGTTACCTACCTACCTACCTAGGTAGGTAGCCGGCACCCAAATACCTACCTATCTAGATCCCTTACATAATCACCCGCAAGACGACTTCAGCTAGGCAGATAAGGTTGACCGTAAAGAGACGAGATTCGGAGAAAACAACTTTCAGCGAGTAGATTCGGTCATCCCTTTTTTGATCAGTGTTGTCAAAGATTAGTTATAGCATAATCTCTATAATTTGAAGGCACACAAATTCAAGTTACTACCTAAGGTAGGTATGTACGTTCAACTTAAGAAGGAATCCTGATAAGTACCGTTGCATTTACGGATACGGACCACATACCTAGGTACACTGAATCACAGACGGAAGTTGAATTCAAATGTTCTGCGCCCCATACCCATACCGATGCTACATAGTGGATATTAGTGGTCTTAAGGGCGCAAAGCCTTTAACTAGATGCTGTAATTCCCCTTTCCGTACGGTATAAATACGGTCCGGAGCAGCCACTTCACATACCCCTATAACGTTCCGTACTGTACGTAAATAGGTACATCACCTACTAGATACATACATACCTGCCTACCTAGTGTGCCGACGGACCCACTTTTGGCCTTGATGTGGCAAGGACACATACCCGTCCAGAAGGCCGTCTGTAGAATTCGCCTACGTCCTCTTAAAACACGATACAGATTCCAACCGCACACCAACTTCAACCGACCTAACTATTTGTGCCGCCTACATTCTTCTCGCATTACTGCTTTTGTATACTCTTGTATCTGTGTCTTCCACATAGACTTTTCTTGGCTCCGCTCGTGACGTGGATCTGCCGTCGCGATTGCGTTGGGGCCGAGCGTGTAGGAAAAGGGTTACTCGGTCTGGCCGTTAGGTCGACGTCGAGCTCTTGTCCCCGTTCCTCATCCTTGCCGGTAGTGCTACGCTGCTCGACCGCCGAGCCTCGATCTGAGTCGCTCTTATTAAATCTTCGCAACCCGTTCGACATTCGATTGGATGGATTGATGAACAAGCCTAGTATCGTCTAGCAGCTCCCCTCGAAATGAAGCTCTCACCTCTCGTACCCCTAATAGGCTGCCTAGCTGGACTAGGCACGTCGTCTCTTCAGCCCCGTGATTACGATTCTCACGACTACTACGTCCTCCATCTCGATCGCAGCACAAATCCCGACGATGTGGCGTCACGATTAGGATTGAGAAACGAAGGGCAACTTGGTGAACTCGCCAGTCATTACGTTTTTCGCGCGCCCAAGGCCAGCCACGACATTATCCAGAGGGAGGTCCACGAACGCCGGAAGAAGAGGTCGCTAGGTGGCGTTGACGTACTCGATACCGTTAAATCCTCACAAAAGCAAAGACTGCGCGCCCCCATGCAAAAGAGAGTGATACCGCCGCCTCCAGCCGGTTTCTTTCCGCAGCAGAAACGAGGCAGGGACTTTGCCAATGCTGAGGCTCTCAAAAAGCAAAGCTCCGTCATGGAGACTCTGGGCATTAGCGACCCTATATTCCAGGAGCAGTGGCATCTCTTCAATCCCATTCAGCTAGGCAATGATGTCAACGTCACCGACGTCTGGCTCTCGGGAGTCACGGGCAAGAATGCCACTGTCGCCATGGTTGACGACGGACTTGACATGTATAGCAATGATTTGAAACCAAACTACTACGCATTCGGTAGTTGGGACTTCAATGATCATCGAGCGGAGCCGCGGCCAACGCTGAGCGACGATAGGCACGGTACGCGGTGCGCCGGTGAGATCTCGGCGGCCAAGAATGATGTTTGTGGCGTGGGTGTAGCTTACGACTCCAAGATTGCCGGCATTCGCATTCTTAGCAAGCAGATCACCGATGCTGATGAGGCCACCGCGATGAATTACGATTTTCAACACAACCAAATCTATTCTTGCTCGTGGGGCCCTCCTGACGACGGGAGATCGATGGATGCTCCGGGCACCCTTATCAAGAAAGCTATGCTGAACGGTGTTCAAAATGGCCGCGATGGACTCGGCTCTATCTACGTTTTTGCCAGTGGCAACGGTGCTCAGAGTGATGACAACTGCAATTTCGATGGCTACACCAATAGCATATACAGTATTACAGTTGGTGCCATCGACAGACAGGGAATCCATCCCTACTACTCCGAGAAATGCTCTGCGCAGTTGGTAGTAACCTACAGCAGCGGCAGTACGGATGCGATTGTAAGCTAGTTCCAAACAAACATGGGCTCACGAACTGACCAAATCACAGCATACCACGGACGTCGGAGAAAACCAATGTTACAACGGGCATGGAGGCACCTCTGCTGCTGCGCCTTTAGCTGCTGGTATCTTTGCTTTAGCTCTGCAAGTCCGCCCTGATCTCTCCTGGAGAGATATGCAGTATATCGCGCTAGAGAGCGCGGTCCCCGTTGACCTTGAGACTGGCGAGTGGCAGCAGACCACTATGGGCAAGCAGTTTAGTCATACCTTCGGATACGGTAAAGTTGACAGCTATGCCCTCGTTGAAACTGCCAAGTCTTGGAAAAGCGTCAAGCCCCAAGCTTGGTTTTACTCCCCATGGCTACATGTCAAGAAAGAAATTCCTCAGGGCGACGAGGGACTCTCCGTTTCCTTCACTGTTACAAAGGAGATGCTTGATCAAGCCAATCTTGAGCGAGTAGAGCATGTGACCGTCACCATGAACGTGGAGCACTCCCAACGGGGTGATTTAAGCGTTGACCTTATTAGTCCTGATCAGATTACCAGCCATATCGCGGCGACTCGGAGGCTCGACACCAGCGTCGAGGGCTATAATGATTGGACCTTCATGAGCGTGGCGCATTGGTAAGTCCCTCCTGTCAAGCCAACATGATGATGCTAACCCTCACCAGGGGCGAAAGCGGTATCGGAAACTGGACTATCGTGATCCGTGACACCAAAGTAAACGATCACAAAGGTACTTTCATCGATTGGCACCTCAAGCTATGGGGAGAAAGCATAGACCCTGCCAAGGCCACGCTACTCCCAATGCCAACAGATGAGGATGATGCTGACCACGACGCAATCGCTCCTATTTCTACGGTCACACCCACGGTGATGACAACCAGCTTGCCCCCTCATCCTGACGCTACTAATCCCGCGATAACTACCTCCCTACCTGATGACCACCCAGAGAGACCCGTAAAACCTGGCAACACGGAGAGTGGCAGCAGCGCATCTGCGACAGGCACATCATCTACAGCTGCGGAAACCACCAATAGCTCGTGGCTCCCATCCTTCTTGCCTACCTTTGGTGTCTCGTCCAGAACTCAAGTATGGATATACAGTGCTCTGGGTCTAATCATCGCGTTCTGCTTGGGACTTGGTGCATGGCTGTGGTGGATGCGTCGCAAACGCCTACAAAACAACCCCCGAGACACCTATGATTTCGAGCCTCTAAACGCGGACGAGACAGTGGGGCTGAACGACAACCGCGAGAAGGGCACGAGGCGACGCGGTGGAGAACTTTACGACGCTTTCGCTGGAGGGAGCGATGATGAAGAAGAATTCAACGACGGAGACCACGGCAGCTTAGTGAGCGCGGATTCAGACGATGAGCAAGACCGCAGAGCGCCGAAAGCGCAATAGGTAGTATTGAAGTGGCGCAGTCTAGCAGCAATATAGACAGCCGCTCTAGGACCTGTTAGCTGCCTGTAGTGGCAATTGCCTACAGTTCTGCTCATCAAACATGATGGACAGCAACTATCATTTACGCTACCGAGTCGGGGATGCGTTTTCCCATAAACTGTACATAGCGAGAGTCATGGGGGGAACACAAGACCTAGCTAGGTCAAAGATGTTCGGCGTTATGGCGTTGATTTCAATAAACTTTTCCGTTTTTTCATACTCCGGCTTTGGCTCATGATTTGTCTGATGTGTTGATTTCCCACGGTGTCATATGGGTATTGAATGGGGAACTTCATTGACGGAGGTGCACAAGGTCGGACGGCCGGTGACGGTTGGTCAGATATCCTTGGTTGACAGATGAAGCCGGCGGTCAGCACATAAACGCCATAGCTGTGCGGGATACCTATATGCACACGAAACTAGAGATGATGTGTCGCCAGTCCTGTCACATGGGGCGACCTCTGCAGTCAACCTTCAAGGGCCTTGAGCTTCACAGCTCTAGGGGTCATTTAATTCGAGTTCTATTCCTATAGAAGTCCCCGCGAGAAGCTATCGTCTTCAATTCATGAAGAGCCTGCTCATACACATAACGCATTCCTTATAATCCACATTTTTACATAGTTACCATGAAAATACCGACTTGCTCAGTATAGTTCCATGTAACGCCACTCCGAACCCCAACTCAATTGTAAAGAAAGGTGGCATCAATGGTGAGTTGTGCTGATACGAACATTAAGAGCACAGCTCAGCCCGGAGCTGGTCAGGGCGCCCGTGTGTATCAGGAACTTCCCACAGCGGATGACTGGGACTTCATACCTTCCTTTTCCATGTCATGAATGTACTTTTCCCAGACTTCGATGACAGTTCCGTAGAAGCCGACATGGGCACCAGCGAGTGCGCTGAGTTGCTCTTTCAGCTCGACACGTTTAATCCGTTCAAAATCTGCCACCTCCTTAACAACTTCCTCGTCAAACATTTCTGATGTCTTCTTGGCACGTTCAACTTCCGTTGTCAATTCGTCGATACGAATCTCTAATTTGCGTTGTCGCTCCCGCCGACTTGCTTCGTGATCTACGCCACGGACATCCTCAATCTTGGATCGGATAAAGCCGCCAGCGCCACCTAAGGCGCCGGAAACCCCATGCCCTGAGGCCAGAGAATCACGGTCCAGTGTCGACTTATTGAGGTATTCGGTGAGCTGTTCGTGGTCTAGCTGTTTCTGCTCCCGCGCTTTGAGGAGATTTTTAAGCGCAAGGCTATATGCCTGCATATCTCGTAAGCTGCCTAGATAGTCTTGATCCGTGTGCTTGCGCAGCTCTTTCAGTCCGGCCGCAGAATCTTCAACACTAGCAGCAAAGCCATGTACAGCAGTCTCTACGCCGGGTTCCAGTGTAATGAGTTTCTGAAACTGCTCTGTAAGATCGCGTAGATCGGCTTCTAAGTCAGTCTCACGACGCACGACACGAACCACGACCTTTTCTACCTGGGCAAGGTCCTCGTCTAGCTTGTCACTTTTCTCTCGTACTTCGATAAATCGCTTGTCGTGTTTATGTACTTTTGTGAACGCATTGATGAAGGTATCGGCGAAGTTGTCGAATACGCCTCCACTGCCTTGATCAGAAGTAATGCTTGTCCTGCCAGCGCGGGCTTTCATAGTCGCATTCCAATCAGGAGACTCGAGAAACGTGTGAAGAATGGGAGCGCGGCGTAGAATGGGATGGAGCGTAATGCGCTTTAAGAAGCGCTGGAGAGAATATGCCCGACGGTTGGTGAAGTCTGGCCCAAAGCGATCCCCTCGAACATACTCCATACGTTGTTTGTCGGGAAGCGGCGGGACGGCACATGCTGGGTATTCCTTGGAGAGGGACTTTGAGAGAAAAAGGAAGTCGGTAAAGCGCCGGCGTGTAGTGAATGTGGGCTTCTGGAACGAAGGAAACGTCGACTAGGTAGGAGCGGAAGGGTTAGCGATGGGGTGACTCTCGCATCTCTTGCGGTCGCTGTGGACTTACATTTGTAGTAATTAAATATGATACAAAAGCGTCCTTGGTGCCGTCGCTTTCCTTTCGCGGTTCTGAGACAGTGCACTCAAGTATGTCGCCGGATAGGCCGGGATCCTGGCGTTGTAGAATTCGACCGTGCTGCTGATCGTCGCTAGTTGGGGGTTCGGCTTCAATGTCCGACATAGCGCCGCTTGAAGAGTCCATAGTTTCGGCACCGTTGTCCGCTCCCATCTGCCACGAGATGCTAGAGAAGCTGTCCTGATTAGTGACTGCCATGGCTGGAAGTCTGAAAGACGGGCACCGAGGCGCGACGCGATCGAATGGAATCGGCCTTTCTTTAACGAATGAATTAGGTATTCCAATTCTGGTGTATGCGACGATCGCGGAGATGCATCGGCGATTGGTTAGTTTATGGGCCGGATAGCAATGATAGAGTTTGTTCTGTTGTTAACCCTGATGTTCGCCGCACTGAGACGGCCGACAGCTGCAATAAGGTAAAATGGGTTGCGATGGGAAGTCGGATGCATGGGAGAGGTGGGTGAATTAACCAGCTGGGATTGGTGAGATGTGCTGAAGCATAATGTCGACTCGGGCTGGGGGGCAGTCTACGTCACAACGCCATACCTGCATTGTCTTAGTTATGTATTTATCGGGCTATGTAATATGGAGGTACCTGATATTACGAACAATGCGGGGGGCGTACTTGTGGCTAGCAGTGGCTAGCAGTGGCTGAAGCTATATCCGAGTCCACTAAGCGCTGAGTGTGGCCAATAAAGTCCTCGAAGCTTGTGTAAATACAAGCCACGCGGAACCAGGATGGAACCTACCTAGGTAACCTTGTATACTAACCGCTTGGTACATAATGCCACCTGTGTAAATGAATGATGTTTATCGCCTAAATGTATATTTCTGCCCCTCCACACCAATTGACAACCCGTGGGCAGGGGAAATTGCAATGCGATCCTCAAAGAATATTAGAATGAAGCGGGAAAGCCGACTGAGATTATTGGCCAAGTCGCTTCAAAGGCGGCCTTGTTTTTCTCTACAATAATTTTCTATCTAATCTGTACATTACAGGTATCCCTACATACCGTGATATGAGGGGTGAAGGCTGTTATGCTTTCAGCTCAAAGCCCATATCATCCCTATTATTATCAATTACCCGTCCCCATTCCAGGAGCAATCTAAACATATACACCTCCATATCTTCCTTCCTGAGGGCCGTCTCGGCCCATTTGCGGCCTTCTCTAGCGATCCATCGTGCGTCCTCCGTTCGTGCAGGCGTGATCTGCTCGCGCCCATTGAGTGGGCCACGGCCTTCCAACCCAATAAAGTACGACATCGTGCTGTGTAGGGCGTGATATCGCAGATCAATGGGAATGAAATGCACCCATGGCATGAGTCGTTCTGTAAACCATTGCTGAAAGATGGACGCGACGACCGGTACACTGTTTGATCCCAGGGTCTGCAGTAAATTTGGTGCTGGCCCGTCGCTACTGTCTAGCAGCATCACATAACGACTATCCAGTTCGGTAATAGGTGGCTCCAATCCGAACTCGGCTCGCATGAGCTCGCACTTCGCGTCGCCACAGACCTCGGACGGGTTGGTCAGGGCGAATCGAAAGGGCAAGATAGTGTTGCCCTCGAATGTGGGCACATCTTCGTATTGAAATCTGCTATCTTTCTCTGTTCCTATTCCCAATAACATCGGAATCTTGTCAGCTGCAGTCGCGTTTCGAACGAGGTGCACCAGGCGCAACCGTTGACTCCCATGTAGTGATTCATGAGTCACCACTGGGATGTCTGTAACATTGGCTTGCCACAGGAGAATATCCTGCTTTTGATTAAAGGTTTTGCCGTCATACTCCTGTTCTAGTCCAAGCCCTGGAAAGGGAATGAGGACATCGCTGAAGCTAGACGTTTTCGATCCACTGAAGAGCGGAAGCAAATCCTGGTACAGTTCGTTCTGGTGAGGAATAGTGTGAAATTCGTGCAGGTTGAACAGATCCGGCTGGTGGCACGGGTCAAGCGACATTGACCAGTCCTCGAGAAACTGCACTCTGCTGTGAGGTGCGACGCATGAGGCACAAAGGTTTCTTACATCCCAATTGACGCCACTCCGACTTGGAGACCCCGGCGGGCAAGCCAGCGCCTGGAGCTGTCGGAATTGAGAGGCCGGAATATAGGAGTAGATCGCATCCATTGGTCCTGTTTGCATGGTGGTCCCGATATTGTCTCCTGTAAAGGAATCCAGCTTATTACGTTTGCCCAGTCGGCCTGACATAAGTTGGAAGCCTGATCGGGTCGCTGCTGTCCTTAACTGGTTCATCTCGTTCCAAGGAACTAGAATCTTCGGCCGTTCTTGAAGATTGATGGCAATCTCCATCGCCGGGAGATGTTCCGCAAATGCCGAGATCAGAGTCACAATCCCATCAAGTATCTCTCGTTGTGAAGGGTCAGCAGGGCCGTTGTGAGATGCCTTGCCACCAGCAATGTTAATGATTCCAATGTTGGGCTGGCTCTTGAGAAACTCAAGGCCGTCTTGAATAGCTTGAGATCGTAGACCCCAGAAGGGCAGTATATCCGCTTCGATCTGGTCATACTTGTCTATAATGACGGACTTCCTTTGCCGAGCAAACTCGTACCACTTGTCGAAATTAGGCGGTGGCTGGCGCCCGTGATGCCGTTCCTCGTATTCTTTGACTGCGATCTTCAGACTCGTGCTAACTGTCGCATGTCGCAGCCATCGATCGGCTTCCACTCGGCTCTGGTACACGAGTTCATCAACGGGGTGGTGGATGAAATTGGTCTGTGTTGAGATGACGCGGATGATTGAGAAGCCCATCACACCCACGAGTAACAGTAAAAAGAATATACGCCGTATGAAGACAACCGAACGCATATTGTTGGCGTATATGAAAAGGGTAAACCCTATTGAAATGGAGCCAGATATAAGTAGCGGCTGAACAGCAGATGTTTGCTGGTAGGTGCCAACCAGAAGCACATTGCCAACACCAGCTAATATCCCCGATGTAAGTGTGGCGATACCGATAGGCTCGAGGGGCGATTTATCACAGATCATCAGGGCTCCCGATATAATCAGAGTAGCCACAACTATACCAGTGCTTAGAATATCGAAGAGGTAAAGAGTTTTGATCCCTCTGAGGGATTGCTGACTGACAATCTCGTCATATCGTGAGTATCGTTCCACGAGCAAGGGAACGCATGTCGCGAATGATGTGATCAATAAAATGCCACCAAGCGTCCGCAGTCGACTCCTCGTGGTTCGAGCCCAGGAGAGCACCCTCCATAGGAGGATGATGATAACTGTATCCGCAAAAAGACCGGCCCACTGAGCAGGGATCACGAGCGATGCTTGGTCTGCCAAGGGAGAACAGAAATAGGTGGACCGCGTCGTGAAGTTGCCAGTCAAGAATGTTGCGTAACTGAGGACAGCAGAACTGAGGAGCAGGGGCAGAGGTGAGCCCATGAGCCAGATCTTGAGGTCATCCAGGGGATTTCCCCACATGTCCTCGGGCTCATCTAAGTCTACTGGCGGCGGTGGACGATGCGAAACGAATTTGTAAGCCGCCAGTAACAACAACAAAAATGCCTACAACCCAACTCCGTTATTTTAAAAGATACTGATTAGATGTGACTTGATGGGGGTTAACTCACCTCAACGCTCGCTTGGGAGCACTGGAAATCACGCACAACCACGTAAGAAAACTCAAGTCTAAGGATGAGAAGAACAATGATGCAGGGTATGTAGATCCGACGAGGCCTAGGCGGCAAGGAGGATGATGATGCCTTTAAAACAGCGTCGGAGTCTTATCTGCAACGTCAGTGAATGTTTTATCACAGACAAAGGCGGGCGGACAAACCAAATCTTCCGTCGGCCCCTGGGAGCCATTTTGAAAAGAGGCTCGCTGCAAAAACAAATGAGCCGGAGACAAGCAAGAGGAAGACAGAGGATAGGCGTGGTTGACCTGGGTAGATTAAGTCAGTATCACGTCTCTTGCCAGTGGTAGAGGTCAAATAGGTAGGCGATCCGTACTGATGAGGGTGTGTCTGTCTAACGAACAGTATAGCCACACGAATGAAGCCAGGAACCTGACCTCAAGTTAGTAAGCTTGCTCATGTAGATAGATGCCCCCCGGATAGGTAGTTGTCCCGCCGTTCGCTGTCGAGACTCATGGACTCGTGAGGCCGGGTGAGACTCACCAGATACCTGCCAATCGCGAGCCATTATCGGGAGCCATCGAGAGACAGGCTTGGTGATGTGTGCAGCAGCCCAACTCCAATCAATGGTACGAGAAGTTGTAGATAGATTCACATCTTCTAGGTAGACAGCAGCGGCTTATGTGCGGTGTAGGCTCTCGTTTGGCCCCTGCGTGGGTGGTATTATATTAGTCAAATAACTGTTCCATAGGGAGACCCACCTTTGGTGAACCCTCGGATGGTCGTCGGATGGTAACGAAAAGGGATGATAGATAGGATGATTCTCTGAGCAGACTGTATGTACCGCATCACCGTCTACAGATGCCATACGATATATAGAAAGTCGTGATATTCAATGCGAAACCTAAAAGAACCCATCAATAATATATTCCCATTAGTCAGGTAGATAGAAATGACAATGGCGGCATTCCTATCGGGTGGGTAAGTTTCTCGCTCCCGTCACTTGTTAGCTCCATGGTACAGTACATATCATGATACACAAACTGTATGCTTTACAGGAGAAAGCCCACAAAAAGGAAACGTTTGAGCCCCTAGATAGGGGGGTGTCACAGGCCCAAAATACCGTGTGAATTGCCCGAAAGACCCAGTGCCAGTAATTGTTAATGCCGCCGAAAACGAAACCATCCCATACTAGGGCGAATGGTCTAGGGGTATGATACTCCCTTCGCATTTCCTGAATTTAGGAGGTTATTTGTGACTGGGAGGGGTCCGGGGTTCAATTCCCCGTTCGTCCAGCTTTTTGCATCTCCTGATATCGATCGATCAGTCTCTTTGACGGTTACTTTTTTTTCTGTTCGTCTGGTTCCTTCATATCATATTATCCGTAAATAAAGGATCATTGACGGCAGAGCTTCTCAAATGTCGTCGCCATCGCCGACATTGTCAGGAGCATAACACAC